>CM062818.1:1454410132-1455652368 GCA_031772625.1 Pinus tabuliformis
TATTTTTTTTTATAGCAGTTTGAATTAATTTATCATTATTATCTTTTCTTTATATATTTTGTAAATTAAATCCTCTTTGTGCATTAAAGAGGAAAATATTGGCTTGGTTTGGTTTGCAGTTTATTGAAGCAATATAGAGTAGATTTGACGCGATATTGGATTGATTTCATTCTGCTTTAATATAAACCAAGAAACCCAGCTGACAACCATTAATATCATAATGATATTACAGCATGATAGTACAACTTAGGAGTACCTAATTTTAATATTACAATGGCCGAGGATGCTTTTACATTAACTTATAGGTTTGAACTTGGAATTTGTTTGCCAGAATGCGAGAATGATCATGCTTCCAATATTGCACGCTCCAAATTGAACATTATCCACTCGAAGAGTGAGTTGAGTCGGTCAGCTTAGTTCTGAATAAAGTCAAACTGAGTTCCTTTCCACAACCAGTGGCTATGGGAAAACAGATACGCATTATTCCCTTCGCTAAACTTTCAAGGGTTTAAACAGTATTAATACTAAAGAAATTGTTTCATATTGAATCGTTTCGAGTTGGCTTGGTTTGGTTCGCAGTTTACCGAGGCAATGTAGGGTAGCTTTGAGGCCATGTTGTTTTGCTAATTTCAATCTCCAAAGAAATCATTAATATCACAATTATATTACATCATGACACTTTTTAGGTTTTGTAATTAGGAGCACAAATGAAGAGCTTAGGGATGTTTTCTAAGTTACCTAATATTAATATTATAATAGCTGAGGATGCTTTTACGTTAACCTGGAATGATAGTTTTAAACTCGGAATTTGTTTGCTTCCGCCGGTTTTAAAGCTATTCAGGATTTCTATATGTTTAAATTTGTTCGTGTTCTCTATTATGGAGGGTTGATGTTCCTATTTTGATTTTTAAAATAAAATGACATTGAGAGGCGTCTGGTATATGTCGGTGGGGTAAAGAATCAAGATGGATCTAGGCGGACACAACTTTTCTTCCCAAGGGTATGTAGAGTATTTAATGTGTGTGTTCAGAAAATGTGCGTGTAGTGGTGGATGTCTATTCTTTGGACGCGGTGACATGTTGGTTTACACAAAGCCATCTAATCTGACTTGTTTATTCTTTGGACGCGTGACATGTTGGTTTACACGAAGCCGTCTAATCTGACTTGTTTATTGCACTTCTGGTTGCGGCTTCATTTTAGCTTTTGTGGCAGATCCTTCAATTGTTTCTCATTATTAATTTCTGACCTATAATTTCCATTCCACAAGGACGCCCGAATACAGGCGTTGTTTTGTCTAATGAGTTGAGAAGTGCCCAGTCTCTAGTAATGACCATGGAAAATAATTACTAGTGCTATGCTATGTTCACTGGGTTAGAACTGATGGCTTCATTTTAGCTTTTGTGGCAGATCCTTCAATTGTTTCTCATTATTACTATGTTCACTGGGTTAGCACTGATGGCTTCATTTTAGCTTTTGCGACAGATCCTTCAATTGTTTCTCATTATTAATTTATGACCTATGATTTCCATTCCACAAGGACGCCCGAATACAGGCGTTGTTTTGTCTGGTGAGTTGAGAAGTAAGTTGAGAAGTGCCCATGGAAATTAATTACTAGTGCTATGTTCACTGGGTTAGCACTGATGCCCTTATATATATGGGCAAGGTGAGGGCCATTCGTTCAAGGTGCAACACTGATAATAGTTTTCCATGGAGCTTGTGGGTGGCCTCCCTACTTCCATTTTTGTATCATGCTTATTCATTACAATTGAAGCCCAATCATACTATATCACAAAACTAGTGGCATTATATTTGAAAAAAAGTTGTGATTCCATCAGGGTTTTTTGTTGTATGGTAGCGTGGCTGATAATTTGTCTGTTGAATTTTATGATCATCCTCAAATTTTATATTTCTCACAATATTTATATTGGTATATGACATTCCTTTTAATTTTGACTTCTTTATCTTAGGGGCTAGATAAGTTATTTTTCTCCATCCATAGGGTCAAGATCACTTCATTACCAATACAATTGCTCCTTCTGCTAGTGGTGCTACCTTTCTTATTGTTGTCTCTGCTTTTGGATCCTCTACCTCCATCAGTCTCCACCCATTCCTATGCTGATGACGTGCATATATTACAACTGGAGGATCTGGAAGTGCAGGGTATGCCGCGGGGTCGAAAGCCTTGCTGATAGCTTCTGGCGACTTTTCCTTCATGGATGTGGTCATTGCAAATGTTCTTTTCAACTAATTTTGTTAATGGCTTGATATGAATTGTTTAGGTGGTTTGTCCTTGCAAAATATCTGATGGAGCTGCAATGGGGTGGGATTGGAAGTGTAGGGTATGTGGCGGGGTCGAAAACCTTGTTGATAGCTTCGGGAGACTTTTCTTTCATGGATGTGGTCACTGCAAATGTTCTTTGCCCCTAATTTTGTTAATGGCTTGATATGAATTGTTTAGGTGGTTTGTTGATGCAAAATATGTGATGGAGTTGCATTGGGATGGGATGGGATAAATTGAATCTATTAGAAACTTTTGGGGTAAGTATATCTGCTGGAAATTGTTGAAGGAATTTCAAATTTTAGTGGAGAGGGAGGTAGTTCACTTTGATAATGAAAGGAGGAGAAGCTTTGAGAGAGAAGGAAGACGAAAAGGGAAATATCTTGTGAGATGCCAAAACGAGTGGACGTTGGATAATGCATATATAGAAAGAAGTATGTATAGTTTGTTTTTTCCTCATTTGTAAATATAATTATGTTGTAGTGTAAAAAAAAACCCATTTTCCAAATTGTCAAATTTTATTTGAATTTCATTTCTATCTTTTATCTTTTCTTCAAAAATTAGTAATTGACAGAATGTTGGGTAGATGGGCAATCAACCACCCACAATTATAAACGTATGGGGGGTTGTTTGGGATAGTGGGTAGATGGGCAATCAACCACCCACAATTATAAACGTATGGGGGGTTGTTTGGGATAGAGGGAAAATGTTAGCCAACGGTAGAGAAAGTACCCAACTTGATTTCCAAGATTGATCTATGAATTTCCTTGCCACAAGCAAGAAAATCGTAAACCTTCTTGGGGAAGAGGAGGGGATGCACCTAAGGGTCAAGGGGATAATTTTTCCATGTGTGGGGACTGTGTAGAACCTATAGGAGGGTAGAGTTTTATATGAGTGTGGAGATATAATTGTTAGGAATAAAAATAAAACGAAACAAAAATCATTAACCAATAACATGAAAACAAACACACAGATGAGCTGTGGCCTATCTCAACTTTATTGCGGTATCATTGGCCACTTCATTTAAGCTCGACCACTTGAGGCAACTTATAATAGAGTTCACAAGCCATTATATAGGCTTCATAATAACAAATAATATTTGTTACTTAAACCATGGTTTCATAGAAAAATGTCATAGCCTACCTATTATACGTTTTTGAGTTTTCTCGAGCATATTTTTTGGTAAATTTTTTCTAGAATCTCACAGGGATTTGTTGGAATCACAAATTTTAGTTATGAACTCTCCAAAATTTGAGGTGCTCTTCCAATCTATATCACTGCCTTCCCAGTCTGAATCTGAGTACCCTGCAACCTCACACCATCTCCACCAAGATACTGCAATACATATCCTAATGTTCCTTGAAAATATCTGAGCACGTGCTTTGCTGCAATCCAATGAACCTCCCTTGGTTCCACTATGAACTGGCTCAGGGTGTTAACAACAAAGTTGATGTTTGGTCGAGTGTTGACTAGATACATCAATGAGCAAGTCAATTGCTTGTACTATCTAGAGCTAGCCAACTCTAAAACTGAAGAATCAATATTCTTCAGATTGGTCACCATTAGAGTGGCCATTGGTATGCTATCCTCCATCTTGAATCTCTTTAGCATCTCTACAATGTACTTCCCTTGTCCAAGGAGGATCTCGCCTGGTTGCTACCAAACCTCAAGTCCTAGAAAGTAATGCATCGACTCAATATCCTTCACCTCAAATTTTGATGCTAGATCTGACTTGCAACCTTTATTAGTCTCTCTACACCTGTTAGAATGAGATCATCCATATACAACACCAAAATGAGGGTCTCAGATCCAACCAATAAGAAGTATAAGTTTGGATTTGCCTCACTCTTGGTCAAGCCTTTGCCCTACAAATATCTTTCAATCTTGACATATTGGGCCCGGAGTGCCTGTTTGATTCCATACAGGGCTTTACAACAGACTAGGACGATGATTTACTTGGTAGAGAGGGCTCTGAGCCTTGCTAAGAGACCTTAGATGGTTTATGCTAAGACACCATCACCTAAATTTGATGAGTTTGTTGACATTTATGATAAGGAGGGAGATTTGAATGAGGATTACCTTAATGGTGATGGAGCCAGGAGGATGTCATTTACAACACCAAAATGAGGGTCTCAAATCCAACCAATAAGAAGTATAAGTTTGGATTTGCCTCACTCTTGGTCAAGCCTTTGCCCTACAAATATCTTTCAATCTTGACATATTGGGCCCGGAGTGCCTGTTTGATTCCATACAGGGCTTTACAACAGACTAGGATGATGATTGACTTGGTAGAGAGGGCTCTGAGCCTTGCTAAGAGACCTTAGATGGTTGATGCTAAGACATCATCACCTAAATTTGATGAGTTTGTTGACATTTATGATGAGGAGGGAGATTTGATTGAGGATTACCTTAATGATGATGGAGCCAGGAGGATTTCATTTGCAGTATGGGATGAGGTTCAAAATGATGAGCCTTGGTATAGATGACTCTATGGGGAGATTGAGGAGTCTAGAGATACAATAGAGTCAGTTCTATGGCTTAAGGATTTAGAGTTGGAGAGATTAATTAAGGAAAACAAGGGTAGGATAGGTTCCTATCCCCCATTATTGAGATACATTGCAAACAAATATGGAGGGGTCATTCCAGGAGCTAGAGGATTGTTTCTAGCATTAGATAGAGCATATTCAAGAGAGTAGGGTACATCTTTAGGATGTGGAGTTGGATATGGAGTGTGGAGAGGTAGTCCTCAAGACTACCCGACTTCATCTTCTTTGTGAGCTCTTGGAGATGGGCTCATCATCAATTGCTCAGGGTGGCGAGTATAGAGATATGTGGAGTGCTTAGGAGAGGTACTTCTTGATGAGAAGATTTGAGATGATGGATTTTATGTGTAGAGATGTTTGGGATGACATTGGGATGTGACGTGTTTGCACTTGTTTGGATGGCATGAGTTCTTGTGGAGTTGGCGCTATGATCAGATTAGCTACCTGATTAACTAATGACACAAGGGGATCCAACACATGGCATTCTTATGAGAGCATTCGCAAGTTCACATGATTGATGCAGTGTTAGGAAATGATCATTCATCACATGATTCATGCAGTTTGATAGGAGGTTGTTTGATGGCATGAGATGTTAGTTTGATGGACAATCTTCTTGAGGATGCAACACCTTGGTGATGGATGGATTGCCAGGGGTGTTCGTTGTTGAGGAAAATAACATCTTTGAATTGGGGTAGGATGTTAGGCCCTTAGGATTGAGCAACCACAAGCACCATAAGTATGGCTAGATGAGTTGCAAGACAAGATAGGCATCACATGATTTGCAATTACTGTGTGACATTTTGGGGTTTCTAAATCAAGTGAGTTGAGACAAGCATGCCCATGATCGAGTGAGACGATTGAGATGAGTGCGCCCGAGTGCAATGAGTTGAGTGGGGATGAGTTGGCTCAAGTGTTGAGCGCTCGCCCAAATTTGAGGTTTCCTATATGATGGATTGAGTTGGCCAAGTCATGCCAACCGAGCCCACACATCGCCACATTAGAGATTTCACCATGCATGGGTCAGCTTCATGAGAAAGGAAGTCAGCATGAATATTTGTAGTGTTGGCTAGTGAGATGTGAAGGGTCAGCTAACCTAAGGGACATGTCGAGAGACACGTCAATTGGGTGAGACACTTCCCTTCACATGCCCATATGACGCATATATATTGAGAGTCGTGTAACTGAGTTGGAAGGCAAGAAGCAAGACTTGGGAGGCAAGTTCGCAGGGCAAGGCAAGACGAACAATATGCAATTGAGAACTATTTCACAAGTCCAAGCCATGAAGGAGAGGAAAATTGAATTTGAGGTTCGCTCTACCCTCACGGGTAAAGAAGAGAACCAAATCGAATCGACAAAAGTTGGAGAGGAGGTTTTGTGCATGAGTTGGACGAGAATAGTAGTTGAGGGATTGGAATTGTGATTGTAGTAGCAGACCGAGATGTTTAGGCCTCAATATTCTTTAGATTGGTCAGCATTAGAGTGGCCATCGTTCTTCTATCCTCCATCCTGAATCACTTCAACATATCTATAGTGGACTTCCCTCCTCCTTCGAGGATCTCGCTTGGTTGCTGCTAAACCTCAAGTCCCAGAAAGTAATGCGTTGACCCAATATCCTTCATCTCAAATTCTGACACTAGATTTGACTTCCAACTTGCATTAGTCTCTCTACACTTGTCAGAATGAGATTGTCCACATACAACACCAAAATGAGGGTCTCAAATCCAACCAAGGAGAAGTATAGGTTGGGATCTGCCTCACTCTTGGTGAAGCCTATGCCCTGCAGATAGTTGTCAATCCTAGCATACTAGGCCCTGGGTGCCTATTTGAGTCCATATAGGGCTTTCTTAAGCTTGCATACATGTGTCTCTTTGTTATGGACCTCAAACCCCTGTGGTTGCTCGATGTTGAATTCTTCCTCAATGATGCGATTAAGGAAGGTGATATTCACATCCATTTGATGGATGCTCCATCCCATCTTAGAATCTATTGAAAGAACTACTTGAATAGAGTAGTATCTAGCTTCAGGAGCAAGCATCTCCTCGTAGTCTACTCCCTTTTTGTGAGAGAACCCAAGAGCCACAAATCTGGCCTTCTATTTCTCCACATTGTCATCTACAACATGCTTTACCTTGTAAGGCCACTTGGAAGTCTTCTCCTTTGGTATTGGCACAATCTCTCAGACATCATTCTTCATGATGGAGTTGTGTTCCTCCACCATGGCATCTCTTCACACCTGTCAGTTGGCTTCTTCCGCAAAGCTGGAAGGCGTAGAGTCTATGATGTTGGTCACCAAAGCCATGTACATTAGAAACTTTTGCAAAGGTTTTCTTTCCTTGAAAGTTGTCCTGGGAGGCTCAACATGCTGGTTATCTTTGCTATTGGAAGTCTCTGCCCTTGGCTCCTCCTTTGGTTCCTCCTCTTAAGGCCCCTCTGCAACTATTGGTAGGTCCTGAGATTTCCTAGATGCCAATTTCTCCTTGAACTTGACACCTTCGCTCAACATTGTCTTTCGTTGATCTATCAAGAAGACTTTATAAGCCTTCGAATCCTTGTAGTATCCCACCATGATGCCCCTCTCACCTGAGGGTTGCAACTTTGTCCTCTTTTCCAGAGGTATGTGGATATAGATTGGAAAACCAAATATCCAAAGATGTCCTATATTAGGCTTCTTGCTTGTGAATGCTTCATGCAATGTCTTATCCTCTAGAATCCAATGTGGGCTCCTATTGTGAAAATACACAACTTTGTTGCATGCCTCGATGCTCAAAAACATCAACAAACTTTTATCATGGATCATGGCCTTCACCACACTAATGATACACCGGTTGTTCCTCTGAGTAACCCTATTCTGCTATAGGTTGTAGGTCATTTTATTCTCCCTCTTGATCCTTGCCTCCTTGGAAAAATCAGTGAACTCATTAAAGGTGTATTCACCTTTGTTGTTTGTCCTCAACAACTTAATTGTGGTCAAATTTTCCCAGAATCTCGTAGGGATTTGTTGGAATCATAAGTACCACCTCCTGTACTCCAAAGAAACATTTGGAGGTTTTTGCATATAATTGTTTCTCCTCTAATAGTTTGAGCACCCTGTCAACATGTTGAACATGATCCTTCCAAGACTTGCGATAGATTAATATATCATCAAAAAGTACTAACACAAATTTTCAAAGGAAGGGTTTGAAAATGGAATTCATCAAACCTTGAAATGTGGAAGGTGCATATAATGACCCACCCGAGTTCTAAATGTTGTTTTTGGAATGTCTTCAGTCTTCATTCTAATTTGAACTCTTGAATGCTATTTTTGGAATGTCTTCAATATTCATTCTAATTTGATGATATCCTGAATGAAGATCCAACTTGGTGAAGTAAATTGCTTTATGTAATTCATCTAACAATTCATCAATGACAGGAATGGGAAATTTATCTTTAATAGTGAGCTTGTTGAGCTCGATATAATCTGGACACATATGCCATGATCCATCCTTCTTGTGCACAAATACTACTAGAGAAGAGAAAGAACTTTTACTAGGCTGAGTTATACCAACCTCTAGCATTTTTGCAACCATACGTTCATTTCACTCTTTTGGGCATAAGGATATTTGTAAGGCTTGATATTTGGAGGAGCACTTCTTGGAATCAAGTGAATCGCATTATCATGATCACAAATAGGTGGGAGGCCCGTGGGAGTTTCAAACACCTTGGAATGATTGTCCAATACTTTTTGGAGATATGGAGAAACAAATGATTTCGATGTTTGAACCCCTAGTGAGCATAATTGTGCAATTAGACCATGTTTTTCTTTCTTTAGAAGCTTTTTCATGCTATTAGAGTTGATTATCTTTCCTGGTTTCCCTATGATACCCCTTAATTCAACTTCCTTTCCTTCCAAAAAAAAATTCAAGAAAAGTTCTTGAAAATTGAAAGTTATCATCCTCAAAGATCTTAACCATTGGACTCCTAGCACAACATCAACACCACCCCTAGGAATGGAAAACATTGGACTGTTCAATACATATTCCCCCATGGTTAGCCTGATATTATGGCGCTTTCCAAAGCAATTTATAGTTCCTCCATTTGCAACCATCACTTGACACTTTGGTGTTGGATATATGAAGTAATTCAATTCCTTGGCTATCTTACAATGAATAAAATTATGTGTACTACCTGAATCAATAAGCACTATTACCTTTTTCTTCTTGATATATCCTTCTATCATGAGAGTTTGAGGAGTGGTAATTCCAGCCAATGCATTACAAGATATGGTTGGATTCATTTCTTCCTTTTTTGGGGTTGGTTCCTGGTGTATATCCTCCCATTTTGATGTTTCTTGTTCCTTTTCTTACTCTTCACAACTATGTAGAATAATTTCTTCTCCGCACACTTATGACTTTCAGTGTATTTTATATCACAACTGTAACAAAGTCCTTTTACTCTTTTTTCATCCAATTGTTGTGGTGTCAACCTTGTAGGTTGTGGAAGACTAACACTTCAATCTTTATAGTTGTGAGTGGTACACTTGTTGCCATAATTTTACTTTCAACTTTTCTTGCCACCTTGAATGCCTTTTCCAATGAATCGGGTTCCCAAAGGCAAACCTCATGTTGGATGTTATCTTTTAAAGTCCCTATGAAGACATCAACCCTATGCTCCTCTGGAATATCGATTACCCTAATATTCAGTTTTTGGAAGTCTTCAATGTGCTCCGTCATTGAACCATTTTGTTTGAGATTTATCAATTGGCTAAAAAAGGTGTTACTCCTTGTATCTTCATAATGTGCTATCATTTGCTTCGTAAAAATTGACCAGGGGACAAGTGGTTTACGAGAACAAAGCCATATATACCATACAAACTAATTAAGTTCTAAATATCAAGATGCAATACGTACCTTTTGTGAGGGTTGCACATCCTGCAGATCAAAATATTGCTCCATCTGTAGTATCCATGTTACTGGATCCTTGCCATCAAACTTCCTCATATCTATTTTTGGAATGTGGTGGTTCTTAAACCCCACATTGGAGTTTCTAAAATTGTAATTCATATTCCTTTTGCCCTCATCATTATTTTCATTGATTACCTTGTCACCACTAGGAAGCCTTTCTTGCAACAACTTTGTCAAACCTTCTTTTAAACCATCCATGTCGCCTTTTAAACCATCTATGTCACCTTTTTGTTCATCTTTGGTTGCTCTTTGTGAGAGTGAAATTTGTTGCACTAGGTCCCATAATTTTGATATATCATGCTGCCTAAGTCACCTAACACGGGGATTCGGGATTCGTAGGATTTGAGATTCATGGTGTCGGATTCGGAGACGTTGACCCCAGAGCAGGACACGTAGGATTCGTTATATATTATTTTATATATATATATATATATTTAAAAAATATATATATATATATATATATATATTAAAAATTAGATATTTATTACACAAATTTTAATTAATGATACAAATTATTGATTTCAAATATAGATCTTCATTTATAGCTATTAGCATGCATAGTACATACAAAATTCAAATACATGTCAATCTATTATCTATTTCTTATGCTTGGCCCTCTTGCCACCACGAGAAATGTCTAATTTTTTAGTCTTGTTGGAAAATCACGATCTTTGTCATTAATATCACCCTCTAAGCATTAATATCCAGACGTATCTTTGTCATTACCTCTGTATGTGTATAGGGATCTTTGTCATTAATATCATCCTTTAAGCATTAACATAAGATAGAACAAGCATAACATGTCAAGTCAAGATTTTGTTTGAGTGATGCGTACATTTTTAGGAGGGTCATGATATAGGAGTTCGACAACCAATGTCACTAACATCAAGGTACATAGAGGGATTGGTGCTCTTGATTAAATACAAGTTCCATACCCTAATACATGACAAAATTCAATGGAAACATTACAATCCCCCAATCCTAAAATCCTGAAAAACTGATAAGTCTGCTGGATTTTGAATGAAATCTAAAATTCTACTTTCTCCATATGAAATCCAATGAGGCCGGAACTACTCTCAAACATCCTGAGTCATTTCATGGTAATGTTAAAAATTTAAGTAAAAGGATGAAAATGAAGATTAAGGAGAATGTCACTTTTACTTTAAGAATTTAAAATTACCATGAATAGCATATCAATACTAGGGCCTAGACTTGATCATTAAGCTGCCAAAACGCTTGCCAAATGAAAATATGCGTGGCTGTAATAACCAAATGCAGCCTTTTCATACCCGTGTAGGTCACTTTTGCCACGTAACGAGTCCTGGAAAACAGGACACGCTGCCAAAATCATGACACGCAGTCGGATTTGACGTGTCAAAATAGGACACGACGTGTCATGGTTTTTGGACGAGAGATTCGTGTCGGACACAATGGACTCGGGATTCGTGGGGCCTATAGGACGAATCCGGTTTCACAGCATGCTGCAATTATTCCTCTTCATGCGTCATAACAGAGCTTTTTGACGGCTTGATGGGTGTAGAGTTATTTTGCTTAGGAGGAAGTTTAAAACCCAATATTGATGGCTATGCTTCAATATGCTCTTGGAGTCACTTCAAAATGATTTTTCAAACAAAAGCTATGCAATTCGTTTTAAAACAATACACCTTTTTTCTTGCTTTTAGGAGCTCGATCTTGAAACGGTTGTAGCTTTGTAATGTTGGATCCCCAAGTTCTGAAATTGCTTCTTGTGGTAGCTCTTTGACTCTTTTCTCGACCGCAAAAGTTTAATCACAATTGGATTTTTCTAAGAGTTATGCCAAATCTCCCACGATGACCTGATTACGGACTGGTTCAGTAGAGTGAATTTGTCTGAGATTCCATGTGTCACCGTTTCAACCTTCGGCCCTGAAATTGATACACGAAAAGCTACAGTCCCTACAATTTTAGCCACGTTATACAGAATTCAAATGTGATTCCTGAAACAAAAATTATGATGATTTTCCCTAGGTCACCTATTTGAGACCGAATTCTAGAGCTTGCAAAAACCTTAACTTCATTCGGTCATATCTTTGAAAATATAACAAACCAAGCTCGTAAATTTTTACACGAAGTTCACCAAAATTTCGACTCCACGTGGTAAATCTTTTAGCTTCTGAAGCCTCATAGAAAAAAAAAAATTATTGCAAAAATGCCAAGATGACTTGTTTGAAGAAGCGAAATCCTAGAATCCAAAGCTGTGATACCGAATGTTATGCAACAAACTCACAAAAGATAGATCAACAACTTAAAATTATCCTCTTCGAAGGGGAAACCTCCTTTACATTACATAAATGAACAATTCTTGGATGATACAAATGACAAGACCTCCTTTGTATATATAGGAGTCTAAGAGGTCACAATAGAATCAAGAGGATACATAACAATAATAATGTAAGGGCACAACAATAACAATAGTGGGCTTCTATGGGGCACAACAATAACAATATGGGAGCTACATGTGCACAACAATAACAATAAGGGGGATACACTAGTATTATAGGGGCCTAACAAAAGACAAGCTTTTGCAGCACCTTCATGATCTCAGCAACACCTGCAAAACACAATAGTTGCAACTTTCTTCTAAGATTTGGACAATCTGCAACCAACAACAATATATTCCTCCTACACAAAAATAGTAGACAAAAAAATTCTCCATCTTACAACTTTCACAATCTCTCTCTCAAAGCAACCTATGCTTTGACATCGATTGTTAGGAATAAAAATGATGTGAAATGGAAATAAGTAACCAATAACCAAAAAACAACTACATGGATGAGTTGTGACTCATCTCAACTTCATGGTGTATCCTTGGCCACTTCGGCTGAGCCTGACCACTTGAGGTAGCTTAAAATAGAGTTCACAAGCCTTTTTATAGGCTTCATTACACTGACATCTATGTCTCTTGGTTGTTGCAAAAGAAATAAAGTTGTTGTTTGAGAAACATTTGTTGGCTTATAGGCAAGAGGAGTTCATATACAACCTTCCATCATAATTTGGTTTAAGCCAACAAAATATGACACTTTTTTTAAGGGTAGTTACATAAGTCATTCTAAATTCTAGAAAATCAACAAGTACAAGTTTTTTCTAGAAGTTGAAAAGGTCTCTTCAAGGAGAAATCCTTTTTCATTTGTCTCATTTGTGATCAATGACCCTTCTTGTAGGAGTAAGGCTTGGATAATTTATCTGTAGGTTGATTCAATTCTTAAAACACATGTTTTATTGCTATATTTTCAAATGATTTTTTTCATTGATCTTCACCATGACTCATAGCAACAATAGAATTTTCTAATTACTTACTATATATTATAATATGTCATTACAACACTAAAAAGGATTATGTCTCTTTGCCTTACTCCTACAGGGTCACCAGTTATAGTCAAGAATGATAAATTAAGCATATGCTTGTTACACCTCCTTGGTGTGAGAAAGGGTTTTCATTGTTTTCCTTAGCTAGGGTTTTGGAGAGCTAGGGGATTTCAGCGTGGTGATAATCGTTTTATGTACATCAACTTCGTCTTTATTAATGAATTTTTTAACCATCCACTACTTGTGTAAATTGTAGATCTAATTGTCAACTATTTAGATTCTTCAATCTTGTGTAATTTCCAATAATATACATTTTGCTAATTTAACAGAAGTTAAGGGTAGATATGCTTAAGTGATTCAACATTATAATTAAACAACAAAAGTATAGTTTTATTGATGTTATTATAGGTTCCATTAATGTTTTTAGATATGTTATATGCATGATAAGATTGCCCTTGATGGATGAAAGTAATTGGAACACATTGGTGTCTTATCTCTTGAATTGCCTAGTCGATTAGGGGGGTTAAGAAATGGAATTTTTTGTTGTTGTCACCAATGTTTTATTTATATTTCATAAGAACCCTAAAGGATGAAAATTCATAGGGTTACTATTTAGTAAACCCCCTGTTTGAGAGGCAAATTTTTTGTTTCACATTAAAACAATTGTATGTACAAATGTTCTCATTATAGGACAAATTAATGATGGAAAAGTACATCATTGTAAGATCAATAGAAAATTATTTGAAAAGGAATAAAAAGGTAATGGAAGGGATTCAATAGTCTAGAAAGAAATTGTAAGGGAATTTTCCCCGATTAGGAAATGGCTATTAGAGGATGTTAAATTATCCTAAAACGAACTATCGAAGCAAACTGATAAGATCTAGTTATTTGTTGTAATTATTAACTTCGCATGCAACATGAAATGAGAAAAGAAATCAAACATAGTGCATAATTATTTTTGGCAATCTAGATTAGTTCATCATTTAAAGTAATCTTTGGTATTAATCATTAGTTCATCGAGGTAGCTTGCTCTCCAATGTATATGATTGTATGAAATATTTACAGACAACTGTACGATCTACTCTATTGGGTTGTATTGGTGCTCTTTTCCTTGGTTATGATTGGGTGCCTTTTGCGTGTTGAACCACTGTTGAAATCCTCTCCAATAGCTGAAAATTAGAGTAATTTTCTTCTTTACTCACATGACTTTTGAAATGAATGCTCTCTATGTATTTTCCCTCTCCTTTTTTAACTTTAACTTGAGCGAAAAACCTAATGTTCAACGGCTAAGATCTAATCATGAGATCAATGGCTCTATTTTAATTAAATCATTAAGTGACCCACTTTATTCACTTTATTAATTAAAAGTCACTTTAATGAAAAATGTTCACTTAATTAATTAATTAATAAAGTGAACTTCTAGAAAAAAACATAAGATACATTTAATGACGATTTCCATAAGTAGACACCCTCATGGAAATACCCACTCGAGCTACAAACACTAACACTCCCTCTTAGCGAGGAAGGTATTTTCCACCACTCCAAGCTTGTCTTGAAACTAGACAAACTTGCCCTTCACCAAGGGCTTGGTGAAAACGTTTGCCAACTGCTCCTCTGTAGAAATATATTGGAGCTTGATTGGCCGCTATTTACTTTGATTTAAGTGACCCACCACTCCAAGCGAGGAAGGTATTTTCCACCACTCCAAGCTTGTCTCAGAACTACACAAACGCATACTTGCTCTTCACTAAGGGCTTGGTGAAAATGTTTGCCGACTGCTCCTTTGTATAAATATATTGGAGCTTGATTGGTCGCCATGTACTTTGCCTCAGCTGAACTTAGTGCTATTGAGGTTTGATTCCTACTGAATCAGGAAATAACTATTGACCCCAAACTAAAGCAACACCCAAAGGTGCTCTTCTGATCTATATCCCAGTTTGAATCTGAGTACACTTGCAACCTCACACTACTCCACCAAGATACTGCAATACATATCCTGATGTTCCTTGGAAATATCTTAGCACATGCATTGCTGCAATCCAATGAACCTCCTTTGATTCCACTATGATCTGGATTAGGGTGTTAACAACAAAGTTGATGTCTAGTTGAGTGTTGACTAGATACATCAATGAGAAAGTCAAATTCATGTACAATTTGGAGTTAGCCAACTCTAAAACTGAAGAATCAATATTCTTTAGATTGGTCACCATTAGAGTGGCCATTGGTATGCTATCCTACATCTTGAATCTCTTTAGCATCTCTAGAGTGTACTTCCCTTGTCCGAGGAGGATCTTGCCTGGTTGCTACCAAACCTCAAGTCCTAGAAAGTAATGCATCGACCCAATATCCTTCATCTCAAATTCTGACACTAGATCTGACTTGCAACCTGCATTAGTCTCTCTACACCTGTTAGAATGAGATTGTCCACATACAACACCAAAATGAGGGTCTCAGATCCAACCAACAAGAAATATAGGTTGGGATTTGCCTCACTCTTGGTCAAGCCTTTGCCCTACAAATAACTATCAATCCTGGCATACCAGGCCCTCAACGTCTGTTTCAGTCCATACAGGACTTTATAATAGACCAAGATGATGACTGAGTTGGCAGAGAGAGTTCTAAGCCATGCTGAGAGACCTTAGATGGTTGATGTTAAGACATCATCACTTGAATTTGATGAGTTTCTAGCATTGGATAGAGCATATTCAAGATAGCAGGTTACATCTTTAGGTGGAGTTGGATATGGAGTGTGGAGAGGAAGTTCTCATGACTACTAAACTTCATCTTTTCTGTGAGCTCTTGGAGATGGGCTCATTGTCAATTTCTCAGGGTGGCGAGTATAGAGATATGTGGAGTGCTTAGCAGAGGTTCTTCTTGGTGAGAAGATTTGAGATGATGGATCTTATGTGTAGAACTAGAGATGTTTGGGATGACATTGGTATGTGACATTGTTAATTTTAGATATGTTTTATGCTTAGAGCAATTTATTTCAAGTTTCACAGTTAGCTCAATATCTTTTCCAGATTAGTAATCACATCAACATTATAGTAAATTGTAGATAGAACATAAACATAAATCGCAGAAGACAAGCCAAGACAAGAGGACACAAGATGTGGCGCTAGCCAGGGACAAACCCCAATGTGGGGAAACGCTTGATCAATTCTTCTTATATGTTCTTCAATAGTTCAACAGAGAGAGAGAGAGATAGTACATATACAACAGAAGTCAACACTTTGACTCATCTAAATAGGAGCATAGATCATCTCTAAGAAGATGATACATGAGGTAGCTGACCTCAGTTGAAGACATGCTGCTTCAACTGATTCTCCAAGGTGATTCACCATGTTGCACCATTACTTTTGTCAAGCTGCCACATTGCTTTAGTCATGCTGCCATATTGCCTTAGCTGCTGGCTATCGCCTATGGCCTAGTCTAGCAGCAAGATAGATTATGATCCATGCAATAGTGAACACTTTGACCCAATACACAACAAACTCTCCCTCCAAGTTTGCTGCCCAACCACTGTGGAAATTGTCACTAGTCTAGGGCATCTAATCATGATATTTGCCCTCATCTCATTGACTTCCACAGGCTGCCTTAACACGATCCAAATCTGATCCTCATCTAGGATCCAACACCTACAAGAAATGTCATAAATAACATACCTTAGCTCACTGTTTTGAGGTCTGATTTGTTTGCTGCAAACTAGGCCTAGTTAGGGCATATCACAGTCCCTTTGCCAACCTTCTTTTCTGCCCAAATTTGCTCCAAGGTGATGTGATTGCCCTTCCTTGTGGGGATGAGACCCTTCACTGTAATCTTGGGCAGTTCTAGCCCTTACAAGGTCCTCGGCCTGCCCTCAATCCCCGCGGCATGCTACAACAAGATTCCACAGGCCTGCAACAACCTTGTTAAGGGTTTACCCACCCTCAAACGTCGTCAAAACAGTCCCTCCTTGCTTCAGCCCTCCTTCCAACAATCCGGTCAATTGAAATGGCCTTAAAACACCCTCTTTTTTCCACGCAGGATTGCCTCTACTTGCTGCGGCTAGGGCATGATAGACCTGTGGCTAGGGCAGGATAGACCTGCGCATTAGGGTAGCGTATATAGGCCTTAGATCTCCCTTGCTAAGACTGTGGTTTGACATCCTTTAGACAGCCAGGTTAGGGCAGCGTATGAGGGCCTCTTCTATCCCTTTTTGCTGCATCTAAGGGCTGTCTCAAACCCTTCCAAAACAACGTATAGATTAGGGCATGACTGCGATTAGCTAGGGCATCATAAGACTGCGTTTAGGCTTCATGCTAAGGCTCCTTTCCTCCTACGTCTAGGGCTTCCTCCTCTTAGACTTCTCTTCCACTAAAACCCAAAACAAGTGGAGAGAAATGAAGAGTGAAGTGTGTGTCCAAATGACTATCAAGTCACCTCCTTTTATAATAAAACGTTGAGCACACATGGGGGTTATTTGGTTTTTAAGTATGGGGGTTTACGCAGTGCATTATATTAGATATCATTTTGGGATTCAACTGCGTTAAGTAAGTCATTCACGTATGACCATTTCCATGAGAGGTAGTCGTAACTGACTAATTTCTCATGATTTTTGAATAGTTCACTTAGCACTCATTGCATCGGGTGATGCTCACAGGGGTGAAGAAGTGGGATTGAAACTAGTGAAATGTGGAGAACGAATCACATAGCATCAATCATCACTTTCGGGGCTTGCACCCGATAACCAGGACTTCCCAGGAGGTCACCCATCCCAGAACTCCTCTGGCTCAAGCGCGCTTAACTGTGGAGTTTTGGTTGCTGGCCAACCTTGATGAATTGTCCCATAACACAAATAAATTCATATCTCCATGAATACTTATCAGAATTGGATGATCTTTAGATCAATCCTACACCTCTTGACGAGAGGAGTCTTCAGCTGCCATAAATAAGATGACCCACATGGAGTTTGGCTCTAGTTGCCAATTTTAATAGACATGTTTGCACTTGTTTGGATGGCATGAGTTCTTGTGGAGTTGGCGCTACGATCAGATTAGCTACCTGATTAGCTAATGACACAAGGGGATCCAACGCATGGCATTCTTATGAGAGCATTTGCAAGTTCACATGATTGATGTAGTGTTAGGAAATGATCATTCATCACATGATTCATGTAGTTTGATAGGAGGTTGTTTGATGGCATGAGATGTTAGTTTGATGGACAATCTTCTTGAGGATGCAACACCTTGGTGATGGATGGATTGCCAGGGGTGTTCGTTGTTGAGGACGACAACATCTTTGAAGTGGGGGAGGATGTTAGGGCCTTAGGGTTGAGTGCCCACAAGCGCCACAAGTTTGGCTAGTCGAGTCGCAAGACTAGATAGGCATCGCATGATTTGCAATGATTGTGCAACATTTTGGGGTTTCTTAATCAAGTGAGTTGAGACGAGTGTGCCCATGATCGAGTGGCTGAGTTGGAAGGCAAGAAGAAAGACTTGGGATGCAAGTTCGCAGGGCAAGGCAAGATGAGTAGTATGAAACTCAAAACTGTGTCAGAAATACAAGCCATAAATGAGAGAAAGACCAAATTGGAGCTTCACTCTACGCTTACGGGTAAGGAAGAGAACCAAACTGAATCGGAAAAAGTTGGTGAGGAGGTTATGTGCATGAGTTGGAGGAGATTAGTAGTTGAGGGATTGGAATTGTGATTTAATCGCAAATTGAGATGTTTAGTCCTCAATATTCTTTAGATTGGTTAGCATTAGAGTGGCCATCATTTTGCTATCCTCCATCTTGAATCACTTCAGCATCTCTAAAGTGTACTTCCATTGTCTCTGAAGGATCTCACTTGGTTGTTACAAAACCTCAAGTTCCAGAAAGTAATGCGTTGACTCAATATTCTTCATCTCAAATTTTGACACTAGATCTGACTTCCAACCTGCATTAGTCTCTCTACACCTCTCAGAATGAGATCGTCCACATACAACATAAAAATGAGGGTCTCAAATCCAACCAAGGAGAAGTATAGGTTGGGATCTGTCTCACTCACTCTTGGTGAAGCCTATACCCTGCAGATAGCAGTGAATCCTATCATACTACGCCCTGGGTTCTCGTTTGAGTCCATATAGGGCTTTCTTAAGCCTGCATACATGCGTCTCTCTGTCATGGACCTCAAACCCCTGTGGTTGCTTGATGTAGAATTCTTCCTCAATGATGTGATTAAGGAAGGCAATCTTCACATCCATCTGATGGATGTGACATCCCATCTCAAAAGTTATTGAAAGAACAACTTGAATAGAGTAGTCTCTTGCTTCAGGAGCAAGCATTTCCTTGTAGTCTACTCCCTTTCTGTGAGAGAAACCAAGAGCCAAAAATCTGGCCTTATATTTCAACACATTGCCATTTGCTACATGTTTTACCTTATAAAGCCACATGGAAGTCACAACTAGTTGGCTACCTCTACAAAGCTGGAAGGCTTCGAGTCTAGGATGTTGGTTACCAAATCCATGTACATCAAAAACTTTCGTGGAGCTTTTCTTTTCTTGAAAGTGAACTTGGGAGGCTCAACATGTTGGTTATGTCTGCTACTGGAAGTCTTTGATCTTTGACTGTCCTTTGGTTCCTCCTCATGAGGCCCCTCTACAACTGTTGGTAGGTCCTAAGATGTCCTAGATGCCAAGTTCTCCTCAAACTTGACACCTTCGCTTAATAGTGTCTTTTGTCCATCTATTAGAAAGATTCTATAAGCCTTCAAATCCTTGCAGTATCGCATCATAATGCCCCTCTCACCT
Source organism: Pinus tabuliformis (assembly GCA_031772625.1). NCBI lineage: Eukaryota > Viridiplantae > Streptophyta > Pinopsida > Pinales > Pinaceae > Pinus > Pinus tabuliformis. The sequence goes on from CM062818.1 coordinate 1,454,430,012, forward strand.
GAGAGGTTGGAATTTGTCCTCTTTTCGATAGGTATGTGGATATAGATTGGAAAAACAAATATCCAGATATGTCCTATCTTATGCTTCTTACCTATAAATCCTAGCTCCATTGTCTTATCCTCTAGAATCCGCTATGGGCTCCTATTATGCAAATACAAAGTTTTGTTGCATGCCTCGATGCTCAAAAACATCAACAAACTCTGATCATGGATCATGGCCTTTAACACACTAATGATAGATTGGTTCTTCCACTTTGAAACCCTATTCTGATGTAGGTTGTAAGCCACTATATTCTCCCTCTTGATCCCTGCCTCCTTGGAAAAATCAACGAACTCATGAAAGGTGTACTCACCTTCGTTGTCTATCCTTAAGACCTTCGTTGTAGTCAAATTTTCCCTTAATCTCACAAAGCTTTGTTGGAATCACAAATTTGAGTTGTGAACTCTACAAACTTTGATGCCTGAGACCAAATCCAAATCAAAAGTCAAAACACATTTTAAATACAAAAGATCATAATTTGACCAAAAATTGTTTCACCAAATTCCAGCCAAAAACTCCAAAATGTATAATAGTTAGACAACACCTAACAAAACTATATCTAAAGCTTTCTAGATTCATTACCAACGTAATTATAATATTCCAACACTACCCCTTAATCATGTTGCTAAGCAATTACAATACGATTCCTTAATGTTTATCTTCTTATTGATTTGTTGTCTTGGTCTTGATTTGAGTCATGTTCCCATGTTTAGTTCTTCATTCTTGGGCTTCCTTGCTCCTTCCTTTTGTACCTACAAAAATATGATCTTTCTTGCCCATATAAAAGGAAATCCATCTATTGAGATACATGGGTGGAAAGCATTGTACTCACCAGTTTTTAGGAAAATCTTTTCATGTAGAAATATTTTCAAGTAGAAATCCTTTTTCATTTGTCTCATCTATGACCAATGACTCTTATTCACCCTTCTTGTAGGTGTAAGGCTTAGATAATTTATCTATAGGATTAATCAATTCTTATAACACAAGTTTTATTGGTATATTTTCGAGTAATATTTTTTTTTTTCGTTTATCTTCACCATGACTCATAGCAACAATATAATTTTCAAAGTGGTCTTTCCATTTGCCCATTCAATGACAATTTTGTTACAATCAAATAATTTTCGATTTACTAATTCCCTATAGGGTTTTGTTGATTTACTATATATTATAATATGTCATTACAACACTAAAAAGGATTGTATCTTTTCCTTACTCCTACAAGGACATTAGTGATTGAAAATGATAGATTAAGGATATGCTCGTTACACCTCCTTCGTGTGAGAAAGGGCTTTCATTGTTTTCCTTAGCTAAGGTTTTGGAGAGCTAAGGGATTGCAATATTGTGGTGATTGTCATTACAACACCAGAAAGGATTACGTCTGTTTTCCCTTACTCCTGCATTGTCACTAGTTATAGTCAAGAATGATAAATTTAGCATATGCTTGTTACAACTCCTTGGTGTGAGAAAGGGTTTTCATTCTTTTCCTTTGCTAGGGTTTTGAAGAGCTAGGGGATTGCAATAGTGTGGTGATAATCCTTTGATGTACATGAACTTTGTCTTTATGCATATTAATGAATTTTTTAACCATCCACTACTTGTGTAAATTGTAGATTTGGTTGTCAACCATTTAGATTCTTCATGGTGTGTAATTTCCAATAATATACGTTTTGCTAATTTAACATAAGTTAAGGGTAGATATGCTAAGTGATTTAACATTATAATTAAACAACAAAAGGAAAGTTTTATTGATGTTATTATAGGTTCCATTAATGTTTTTAGATATGTTATATGCATGATAAGATTGCCCTAGAGGGATGAAAGTCATTGGAACACATTGGTGTCTTATCTCTTGAATTGCCTAGTCGATTAGGGGGGTTAAGGAATGGAATTTTGTCTGTTGTCACCAATGTTTTGTTTATATTTCATAACAACCCTAAAGGATGAAAATTCATAGGGTTACTATTTAGGAAACCTCTTGTTTGAGAGGCAAAATTTCTGTTTTGCATTAAAACATTTGAATACACAAATTTTCTCATTATAGGTCAAATTAATGATGGAAAAGTACATCACTCTAAGATCAATAGAAGAGTGATTTGAAAAGGAATCAAAAGGTAATGGAAGGGATTCAATAGTCTAGAAAGAAATTGTAAGGGCATTTTCCCTGATTGGGAAATGGCTATTAGAGGATGTTAAATTATCCTAAAACCAATTATCTAAGCAAACTGATCAGATCTAGTTATTTGTTGGAATTATTAACTTTTGTATGCAACAGGAAATGAGAAAAACAATCACAGACAATGCACAATTATTTTTGGTCTTCTAGATTAGTTCATCATTTAAAATAATCTTTAGAACTTACAAGAGCTCCCTTACAGGGAAAATGGCTCTGAGAAATTAACCAAGAAAACAACAAACCCAAAAATTTCAGTCTTCATAGAAATTGAGGCAGCTTGCTTTCCAATCTATATGATTGTACAAAATCTATAAGGAAGGTTGCACGACTTGCTTTGTTGGGTTGTATGGCTGCTTTTTTCCTTGCTTCTGATTGGTTTCCTTCTCCTTGCTAAAGACTCGTTGCCTTCTGCTTGTTGAACCACTGTTGAAATCCTTGCAAATGCTGAAAACCAGATTAATTTTCTTCTTCACTCACGTGACTTGTGAAATGAATGCTCTCTATGTGTCTTTGCTCTCCTTTTTTAACTTTGACATGAGCCAAAAACCTAATCTTCAACGACTAAGATCTAATCATGAGATCAATGGCTCTATTTTAATTAAATCATTAAGTGACACACTTTATTAATTAAAAGTCAATTTAATGAAAAAATGTTCACTAAATTAATTAATTAATAAAGTAAAATTCTAGAAAAAATCATAAGAAACATTCAATGATGATTTACTTAAGTAGACACCCTCATGGAAATACCCGCCTGGGCTACAAACATTAACACTTCCTCTAAGCAAGGGAGGTATTTTCCACCACTCCAAGCTTGTCTCAGAACTAGACAAACTTTCCCTTCACCAAGGGCTTGGTGAAAATGTCTGCCAACTGCTCCTTTGTAGAAATATATTGGAGCTTGACTGGCCACCATGTACTCTGCCTCAATTGAACTTAGTGCTATTGAGGTTTGCTTCCTACTAAATCAGGAAATAACTACTGAACCCAAACTAAAGCAACACCCAAAGGTGCCCTTCCAATCTATATCACTGCCTTCCCAGTGTGAATTTGAGTACCCCTGCAACCTCACACCATCTCCACCAAGATACTACAATACATATCTTAATGTTCCTTGAAAATATCCGAGCACCTAATTTGTTGCAATCCAATGAACCTCCCTTGGTTCCATTATGAACTGGATCATGGTGTTAAAAACAAAGTTGATGTTTGGTCGAGTGTTGACTAGATACATCATTGAGCAAGTCAATTGCTTGTACTATCTAGAGCTAGCCAACTGTAAAACTGAAGAATCACTATTCTTCAGATTGGTCACCATTAGAGTGGCCATTGTTATGCTATCCTCCAACCTGAATCTCTTTAGCATATCCTACAGTGTACTTCTCTTGTCCAAGGAAGATCTCACTTGGTTGCTACCAAACCTCAAGTCCTAGAATGTAATGCATCGACTCAATATCCTTCACCTCAAATTTTGATGCTAGATCTAACTTGCAACCTGCATTAGTCTCTCTACTCATGTTAGAATGAGATCATCCGCATACAAAACCAAAATGAGGGTCTTAGATCCAACCAACAAGAAGTATAAGTTTGGATTTGCCTCATTCTTGGTCAAGCCTTTGCCCTAGAAAAAGTTGTCAATCTTGGCATAACAAGCCCTGAGTGTCTATTTGAGTTCATACAGGGATTTACAATAGACTAGGATGATGATTGACTTGGCAGAGGGCTCTGAGCCTTTTTGGGAGACCGTAGATAGTTTATGCTAAGACATCATCACCTAAATTCGATGAGTTTGTTGACATTTATGATGAGGAGGGAGATTTGAATGAGGATTACCTTGATGATGATTGAGCAGGAGGATTTCATCTGCGGTATGGAGTATTTCATCTATGGTGTGGGATGAGGTTCAAAATGATGAGCCTTGGTATAAATGAGCCAACAGGGAGATTGAGGAGTCTAGAGAGACAACAAAGTCAGTTCTATGGCTTGAGGATTTAGAGTTGGAGAGATTAATTAAGGACAACAAGGGTAGGATAGGTTCCTATCCGCCATTATTGAGATACATTGCAAAAAAATATGGAGGGGTTATTCCAAGAGCTAGAGGATTGTTTCTAGCATTGGATAGAGCATATTCAAGAGAGCAAGATACATCTTTAAGAGTTGGAGTTGGATATGGAGTGTGGAGAGGTATTCCTCAAGACTACTCGACTTCATCTTTTGTGTGAGCTCTTGGATATTGACCAATGTTGTGAACATCGACATTGGGATAAAAGCGGCAAGGGTCCGAAAAACCAAAAAATTGTAAAAATCGGGAAATATCGATAAAAATTGGCAAAACATTGGCAAAATTGAAATACCATAAAAATATATTTAAAAATCGTCAAACATTGCCTAGGACAAAAAATCGTGGTTTTGAGATAAAATCGGGATGTTATAGAGATGTTCGCAACAGTGATATTGACTCATCGTCAATTGCTCATTGTGGCGAGTATAGAGATATGTGGAGTGCCTAACAGAGGTACTTCTTGATGAGAAGATTTGAAATGATGGATTTTATGTGTAGAGATGTTTAGGATGACATTGGTATGTGACATGTTTGCACTTGTTTGGATGGCATGAGTTCTTGTGGAGTTGGCGCTACGATTAGATTAGCTACCTGATCAACTAATGACACAAGGGGATCCAACACATGGCATTATTATCAGAGCATTCACAAGCTCACATGATTGATGCAGTGTTAGGAAATGATTCATGTTAATTGATAGGAGTTTATTTGATGGCATGATATGTTAGTTTGATGGACAGTCTTCTTGAGGATACAACAACTTGGTGATGGATGGATTGCCATGGGTGTTTGTTGTTGAGGACAACATCTTTGAATTGGGGTAAGATGTTAGGCCCTTAGGATTGAACACCCATAAGCGCCACAAGTATGGTTAGTCGAGTTGCAAGACAAGATAGGCATTGCATGATTTGCAATGATTGTGTGACATTTTGGTGTTTTTGAATCAAGTGAGTTGAGACGAGCATGCCCATGAACAAGTGAGACCATTGAGACGAATGCGCCGAAGTGTAATGAGTTGGCTAAAGTGTTGAGCACTCAACCAAATTTGAGGGTCCCCGTAGGATGGATTGCGTTGGCCTTGCCACATCAGAGATTTTACCATGCATGGTTCAACTTCATGATAAAGGAAGTCAACATGAATATTTGTAGTGTTGGCTAATGAGATGTGAAGGGTTGTCCAACCGAAGACATGTGTAGATTTGGTGAGACACTTGCCTTCACATGCCCATATGACTCATATATACTGAGAGCCATGTAACTGAGTTGGAAGGCAAGAAGCAAGACTTGGGAGGCAAGTTTGCAGGGCAAGGCAAGACGAAAAGTATGCAACTCAGAACTGTGTCACAAGTCCAAGCCATGAAGGAGAGCAAAATTGAATTTGAGGTTCGCTCTACCCTCATGGGTGAAGAAGAGAACCAAACCAAATCGACAAAAGTTGGAGAGGAGGTTTTGTGCATGAGTTGGATGAGAATAATAGTTGATGGATTGGAATTGTGATTGTAGTAGTAGACCGACATGTTTAGGCCTCAATATTCTTTAGATTGGTTAGCATTAGAGTGGGCAAAGTTTTTCTATCCTCCATCTTGAATTACTTCAACATCTCTATAGTGGACTTCCCTCCTCCTCCGAGGATCTCGCTTGGTTAACGCTAAACCTTAAGTCCCAGGAAGTAAGCATCAACCCAATATCCTTCATTCAACTTCTAACACTAGATGTGACTTCCAACCTGCATGAGTCTCTCAACACTTGTTAGAATGAGATCATCCACATATAACACCAAAATGAGGGTCTCAGACCTAACCAAGGAGAAGTATAGGTTGGGATCTACCTGACTCTTGGTGAAGCTTATACCCTACAAATACTTGTCAATATTAGCATACTAGGCCTTGTGTTCCTGTTTGAGTCCACATAGGGTTTTCTTAAGCTTGCATACATGTGTCTCTCTGTCATAGACCTCAAACCCTTGTGGTTGCTAGATGTTGAATTCTTCATCAATGATGTGATTAAGGAAGGTGATCTTCACATCCATCTGATGGATGCTCCATCCCATCTCAGACGCTATTGAAAGAATTACTTGAAGAGTATTATCTAGCTTTAGGAGCAAGAATCTCCTCGTAGTCTACTCCCTTTTTGTGAGAGAACCCAAGAGCCACAAATCTAGCCTTGTATTTCTCCACATTTCCATCTGCTACATTCTTTACCTTGTAAAGCCACGTGGAAGTCACGACTGTCTTCTCCTTTGGTATTGGCACAATCTGCGAGACATCATTCTTCATGATGGAGTTGTGCTCCTCCACCATGGCATCTCTCCACACCTGCTAGTTGGCTGCTTCTGCAAAGATGGAAGGCTTTGGGTCTATGATGCTGGTCACCAAAGCCATGTACATCAAAAAATTCTGCAGAGGTTTTTTTCCTTGAAAGTGAACTTGGGAGGCTCAACATGCTGGTTATCTTTGCTATTAGAAGTCTTTGCTCTTGGCTCCTCCTTTGGTTCCTCCTCTTGAGGCCCCTCTACAACTATTGGTAGGTCTTGAGATTTCCTAGATGCCAATTTCTCCTCGAACTTGACACCTTTGCTCAACATTGTTTTTTGTTGATATATCAGGAAGACTTTGGTAGGTGGATATAGATTGGAAAACCTAATATCGAAAGATGTCCTATATTAGGCTTCTTTCCTGTGAATGCTTCCTATAATGTCTTATCCTATCGACTCTGGTGTAGGCTCCTATTGGTCAAATACACAACTTTATTGCATGCCTCGAAGCTCAAAAACATCAGCAAGCTTTGATCATGGATTATGGCCTTCACCAAACTAATGATACACTGGTTCTTCCTCTCTGCAACTCCATTTTTTTGTAGGTTTTAGGCCACTATATTCTCCCTCTTGATCCCTACCTCCTTGCAAAAATCAGTGAACTCATTAAAGTTGTATTCACCTTCATTGTTTGTCCTCAACAACTTTGTGGTCAATTTTTCCTAGAATCTCGTAGGAATTTATCAGAATCATAAATTTGAGTTGTAAACTCTCCACAATTTGAGTCCCTTAGGGTTTTTCAAGGTGATGAATCCATATATGCAGTCAAAAACACATTTTAAATACAAAATATCATAATTGGACAAAATTATTTTCGCCAAATTCTAGCCAAAAACTCCAAAATGTATAATAGTTAGACAACACCTAACAAAACCATATCTAAAGCTTTGCAGATTCATTACTAGTGTAATTATAATATTCTAACACTCACCCTTAATCATGTTGCTAAGCATTTACAATACAATTCCTTAATTTTTATCTTCTTATCTAATCCTCTACTTATTGATTTGAGTCATGTTCTCATCTTTAGATTTTCATTCTTGGGCTTGCTTGGTCCTTCCTTTTGTACCTACAAAAATTTGATCATTTATATCTATTTAAGAGGAAATCCATCTATTGAGATACATGGGTGGCAACCATTGTACTCACCAGTTCTTAGGAAAATATTTTCATTTGCATGTTAGATTCCTCCTTAACCATGACTTGGTCTCAACTATCTCACATTCTGAGATTGCTTCACACATTTTCCCCTTAATAGAATATTGAACATCTCCAACAACATTGAGTCAACATACGAGTACCTGCGACTGTGGTACCTATCCAAGTGGTTCATTCCAAAAATTGATCCTACATGCTCTCCATGCATGAGAGGGAGGACTCCATGTGTTACAAAATGTATGCTTAAATAACCTGCCTAAGGCTAGGCATTACAAATTGGACCAAAAACTCGGGGGTGTCAGGTACAACCGATCATGCATCCCTTCCAACATTATATCATTTCAATTCAAGTACAACAAGTATTTGAGTGTTATACAACAACATCAAGATTAGCTTCATCATGTGCCCAAAACACAAGCCAATAAAAGAAATGTTGATCCGTTTCCAATAACTCATTCCATTCATCTTCTATTCTAACTCTACAACGTTAGATATAAGTACAATCTAGATATTTAAACTTCCATTATCTACACTGGATTTTAGCCAAATGGGAAACTCTAGCAATCAAACAAATGACTGTACAAAATGTATGCTTAAATAACTTGTGTAAGGTCAGCCTTTACAATTTGGTCCAAAAACTTGAGGGTGTCAGGTACAATTAATCATGCAACACCTACAACATTACATCATTTCAATTCAGGTACAACAAGTATTTGAATGTTGTGCAACATCAAGGTTAGCCTCATCATGTGCCCAAAACATGAGCCAGTAGAAAAACTATGATTGCTTACTAGGGTTATCACTTAATGTTAATCCAGTCTGCTAGAGGTCATTCCATTCAGCTTTTGTACTAACTCTACAACCTTAGATATAAGTACGGTATAGATATTTATACTTCCAGTATCATTGTATTTTAGCCAAATGGGAAACTCTAACAATAAAAAAAAGGATTGAATTATGGCATCTAGAATAAAGTGACTCGACACTCGTTTCTCACACTTACAAATATGATATGTACTGAAGTATATCTAAACACAAGCTTTTACAATACCTTCATGATCTCAACAACACCTGCAAAACACAACGGTTGTAGCTTTCTTCTAAGGTTTGGACAATCTACAACCAACAACAATATATTCCTCGTACACAACACAAACATAGTAGACAAAACAATTCTTCATGTTACAACTTCCACAATCTCTCTCTCAAAGGAGTTTGTGCTTTAACATTGGTTGTTAAATGATGTGAGATGGAAATAAGTAACCAATATCCTAAAAATAACTACATGGATGAGTTGTGACTCATCTCAACTTCATGGTATATCCTTGGCCACTTCGGCTAAGCCCAACCCATTGAGGCAGCTTAAAATAGAGTTCACAAGCCTTTTTATGGGCTTCATTACACTGGTGTCCATGTCTCTTGGTTGTTGCAAAAGAAATAACGTTTTTGTTTGAGAAACATTTGTTGGCTTATAGGTCAGAGGAGTTCATATACAACCTTCCATTATAATTTGGTTTAAGACAACAAAATATGACACTTTTTTAAAGGGTAGTTACATAAGCCATTCTCAATTCTAGAAAATCAACAAGTACAAGTTTTTTCTAGAAGTTGAAAAGGTCTCTTCAAGGAGAAATCCTTTTTCATTTGTCTCAGTTGTGATCAATGACCACCCTTGTAGTAGTAAGGCTTGGATAATTTATCTGTAGGATGAATCAATTCTTAAAACACGTGTTTTGTTGCTATATTTTCAAATGATTTGTTTATGCTGATCTTCACCATGACTCATATCAACAATAGAATTTTCAAAGGGGTCTTTCCATTTGCACATTAAATGAAAATTTTGTTACAATCAAATACTTGTCAATTTACTAATTGCCCATTCAATGCCAATTTTGTTACAAGCAAATACTTGTCAATTCACTAATTCCCTTGTTAATTTACTATTCATTATAATATGTCTTTACAACACTAGAAAGGTTTATGTCTCTCTACCTTAATCCTATAACTTCACTTATTATAGTCAAGAATGATAAATTAAGCATATGCTTGTTACACCTCCTTGGTGTGAGAAAGGGTTTTCATTTTTTTCCTTAGATAGGGTTTTGGAGAGCTAGGGGATTGCAATAGTGTGGTGATAATCCTTTGATGTACATGAACTTCGTATTTATGCATATTAATGAATTTTTTTACCATTCACTACTTGTGTAAATTGTAGATTTGATTGTCAACTATTTAGATTCTTCATGGTGTGTAATTTCCAATAATATATGTTTTGCTAATTTAACATAAGTTAAGGGTAGATATGCTAAGTGATTTAACATTATAATTAAACAACAAAAGGAATTTTTTATTGATGTTATTATAGGTTCATTAATGTTTTTAGATATGTTATATGCATGATAAGATTGCCCAATAATATATGCTTTGCTAATTTAACATAATTTAAGGGTAGATATCCTAAGTGATTTAACATTATAATTAAACAACAGAAGGAAATTTTTTTTTATGTTATTATAGGTTCCATTAATGTTTTTAGATATGTTATATGCATGATAAGGTTGCCCTTGAGGGATGAAAGTCATTGGAACACATTGGTGTCTTATCTCTTGAATTGCCTAGTCGATTAAGGGCTTTAAGAAATGGAATTTTGTTTGTTGTCACCAATGTTTTTTTTATATTTCATAGCAACCGTAAAGGATGAAAATTCACAGGGTTACTATTTAGGAAACCTCTTGTTTGAGAGGCGAAATTTATGTTTTGCATTAAAACATTTGAATACACATTTCCTCATTCACAGGGTTACTATTTAGGAAACCTCTTGTTTGAGAGGCGAAATTTATGTTTTGCATTAAAACATTTGAATACACATTTCCTCATTATAGGACAAATTAATGATGGAAAAGTACATCACTCTAAGATCAATAGAAGAGTGATTTGACAATGAATCAGATTCAATAGTCTAGAAAGAAATTAAATGTTTATTAGAGGATGTTAAATTATCCAAAAATGTACTTTCTAAGCAAACTTATAAGATCTATTTATTTGTTGGAATTATTAAATTTTGCATGTAACAGGGAATGAGAAAAGCAATCATCTATTTATTTGTTGGAATTATTAAATTTTGCATGCAACAGGGAATGAGAAAAGCAATCAGAGATAGTGTGCATAATTATTTATGGTCTTATACATTAGTTCATCATTTAAAGTAATCTTTAGAACTTACAAGATCTCCCTTACAGGGAGAGAATGGCTCTGAGAAATTAACCAAGAAAACAATAAACCAAAAAATTTCCGTCTCCATTGAAATCGAGGCAACTTTCTTTCCGATGTATACGCATAGATGAAATCTATGCGGACGATTGTACGATCTACTCTGTTGGGTTATGATTGGTTGCCTTTTGCTTTGCTAAAGACTCCCTGCATTTTGCGTTTTGTGTGTTGAACCACTGTTGAAATCCTCGCCAATGGTTGAAAATCAGATTTTTTTTCTTCTTTACTCACGTGGCTTGTGAAATGAATGCTCTCTGTGTCTTTGTTGCCCCCTTTTTTAACTTTGACATGAGCCAAAAACCTAATAATCAACATCATTGGCTCTATTTTAATTAAATCATTAACTGACCCACTTTATTCACTTTATTAGTTAAACGTCACTTTAATGAAAAATGTTCACTTAATTAATTAATTAATAAAGTGAACTTCTAAAAAAAGGATAAGATACATTTAATGATAATTTTCAGAAGTAAATACTTTCATGGAAATACCTGCTTGAGCTATAAACATTAACACTCCCTCTTAGCAAGGAAGGTATTTTCCAACACTCCAAGCATGTCTTGGAACTAGACAAACTTGTCGTTCACCAAGGGCTTGGTGAAAACTTCTGCCAGCTGCTCCTCTGTAGAAATATATTGGAGCTTGATTGGTTGCCATGTACTTTGCCTCAGCTGAACTTAGTGCTATTGAAGTTTGCTTCCTACTGAATCAGGAAATAACTACTGACCCCAATCTAAAGCAACACCCAAAGGTGCTCTTCCGGTGTATATCACCGACTTCCTAGTCCGAATTTGAGTACACCTACAACCTAACATCATCTCTGCCAAGACATTGTGATACATATCCTAATGTTCATTGAAAATATCTAAGCACATGAATTGCTGCAACCCAATGAACCTCCCTTGGTTCCACTATGATTTGCCTTAGGGTGTTAACAACAAAGTTGATGTCTAGTTGAGTGTTAACTAGATACATCAATGAGCAAGTCAATTTCCTGTACTTTCTGGAGTTAGCCAACTCTAAAATTGGATAATCAATATTTTTAAGATTGGTTACCATTGGAGTGCTATCCTACATCCTAAATCTCTTTAGCATCTAGAGAATGTACTTCCCTTGTCTGAGGAGGATCTCACCTGGTTGCTTTCTAGAAAGTAATGCGTCGACCCAATATCCTTCATCTCAAATTTTGACACTAGATCTGAATTGCACCCTGCATTAGTCTCTCTACACTTGTTAGAATGAGATCTTCCACATACAACACCAAAATGAGGGTCTCAGGTCCAACCAACAATAAATATAGGTTATTAGGTTTGGATCTACCTCACTCTTCATCAGGCCTTTCCCCTGCAAATAGTTGTCAATCCTGACATACCAATCCCTCAACGCCTGTTTGAGTCCATACAAGACTTTACAACAAATTGGGATGATGACTGACTTGGCAGAGAGGGTTCTGAGCCTTGCTGAGAGACCTCATATGGTTGATGCTAAGACATCATCACTTGAATTTGATGAGTTTGTTGACATTTATGATGAGGAGGGATATTTGATTGAGGATTACCTTGATGATGATGGAGTCAGGAGGATTTCATCTTCAGTATGGGATGAGGTCCAAAATGATGAGACTTGGTATAAAAGAGCCAATAGGGAGAATGAGGAGTCTAGGGAGACAACAATTAGTTATATGGATAAGGGATCCATAATTGGAGAGATTAATTAAGGACAACAAGGGTAGGAGAGGTTCTTATCCATCATTATTGAGATAAATTGTGAACATATATGGAGGGGTCATTCCAAGAACTAGAGGACCGTTCGTAGCATTGGATAGAACATATTCAAGATAGGAGGGTACATCCTCAAGAGGAGGAGTTGGATATGGCATGTGGAGAGGTAGTCCTTAAGACCACCAGATTTCATCTTTTGTGTGAGCTCTTGGAGATGGGCTCATCGTCAATTACTTAGGGTGGCAAGTATAGAGATATGTGGAGTGCTTGGTAGAGGGACTTCTTGGTGAGAAGACTTGATATGATGGATCTTATGTGTAGAACTAGAGATGTTTGGGACGACATTGGGATGTGACGTGTTTTCACTTATTTGGAAGGCACGAGTCTTGTGGAGTGGGCGCTATGATCAGACTAGCTACTTGATTAGCTAATGACACAAGGGGATCCAACACATGGCATTCTTATGAGAGCATTCACAAGTTCACATGATTGATGCAGTGTTAGGAAATTATCATTCATCACATGATTTATGCAGTTTGATATGAGGTTGTTCGATGGCATGAGATGTTAGTTTGATTGATAATCTTCTTGAGGATGCAACATGTTGACACCTAATCATCAGGATTGGGTGAATGTAATTAATGTAAATAAATAATAAGAAATATGAATAGTCATTGGGAGATGAAGTGAACAGTCTCTCCCTCATGTATATAATAAAGGCCAGGATTGGGTGAATGTAATTAATGTAAATAAATAATTAGAAATATGAATAGTCATTGGGAGATGAAGTGAACAGTCTCTCCCTCATGTATATAATAAAGGCCAACTTGAAGGAATAATATAGGAATTGATTTGTTTTGAGGAGTTACCGCCAGGTCTGACATGGTATCAGAGCTAGCTCCCAAAATTAGTTGTAACTCCCTTCTGCCATTTTCTTGCAGTCTGTCCTCCTGTGGAGTCTGTTTACTGCGCTCTCTGTCTGCCATAACCAGTGTCTGCCATATTTCATATATTCAGACTTGCCCTCTCCACAGTCGTTGCAACTGTCTAAACGCTGCATTATCTGCGTCTTCTGCGCTCTGCGTGCTTTGACTGTCCGACTGCATCTCGTCTCTGGCTATAGCGTACTCATGGTGAAATGCGTATCATTTCAAAGTAAATGGTTGATGATTGAGGTACAGTGGCTTGCCCTTATCACCATAATCCATAACCAGAACCCTCTTTCGCCCTAGCCGCTCTGAGCATTGGACGATGGCTTGAATTAAGAACAATATGAAACCGATGACATTGTTGGGTTTTGATTCGTTTTTCTGCTCATGCATTTGCTCTTCCCTCGTTGCATGTCGACGCAGAATTTGAAGCAAAACATTTCGCTGCTCACCGTGGTGTTGTTCCGAATCTGAACTAGCGAACCGAATGCAATTTCCAGTTGGAAATATTACCCAAATGTGAGACCAAGCTATCGGTTTTGTCCACCCATATGTTGAATGCTGCTCGTATATATATTGAAGTCTGTTGTATTTACGTCGCTGGCGAATTTTATGTGACTGGAATATTGCTTGCTGGTGAATTTTATGGTGAATACGCTTTGATGACAACCCGAAGGTCGTGTGTTCAATCCACGGTATGAATTAATGTTGGATTCATAATTTTTGAGTTGACTTCTTATGAAGTGGTGGAGTTCTTCTTATGATGTGCTGGTGAACTATTGGATTACAAATATTGTGGGCTAGTTAACACTATCTCTCTGCGTTGAATGCATGCTCTATATTTGATATTAAAAAAAATGCCATCAAACCTTGGTTTCAATCCACAGATTGGGATTCTTTGAGCTGGTTAGTCCCTCTGATTTGTATGATGTGCATATATATGACATGCCATGGTATAATATGTGGAATATATATTGCATGATATATAAATGTTGAAAGCTTGCAGTTGATTCCATTTTGTAAAGACATAGCAAATTACTATTAGTGTTTTACTATGAATATTTTTATTAATTTTTGGGCTCAGTTCAAATTTTATGATGGAGAAGTTTGTTGAAAAAGAGAAGGGTTTGGAAAAGAAAACAACTCTTCTTGCACATAGAGAGGATAATCTTGCTCAAGATTCTCCAGAGGAAGAGGTGGAAGAGATTTCAGAGGCAGGGGGGCAGACATTTTCAAGAAAAAAAGCAGATTTTCACTGCATACGCTGCAAAAAAATTGGATCACATGATGCCTCTACATGCAAGTTACCTTGGGACAAAATTGAGCAGCAAAGAAATCAACCCAAAGGTAAAACTGATGATACAGATAAAGGTAAAGCACCTGAAATCGCTCAGTATGTTGTGCCACAATGTAATATTGGAGTAAATGAAGATTTATTTAATGCTTCACTTGCTTCTTGGAAAAATGATTGGTTGCTTGATTCAGGAGCAACTTGCCACATGACTCATAGAAAAGATTCTTTTAGAAGAATTTACTGACAATGTTGATGGAGCAGTGTACTTTGCAGACCAATAAAAAATCAAGCAATCAGGGGAATAGAAGAAGAAAGGCTTCTCAAGCTGCAAGGTACCTCTGCTTGTGCACAACATTTCTCATACAATTCTCATTATGAAGAAGGTACACTTCCATCAAGTTTATTATGGCATGCTAGATTTGGACATTTGAACTATGACAGCCTCCGCTTGCTGAAGAAAAATGGTGTTGCTGGTTTGCCTGCAATTCCTAGGAAACTTAAGCAATGTGATGCTTGCATTCTAGGAAAGCATAGCAAACACTATTTTCATGATTCACATTCAAGAGCACATAGAAAACTTGAACTCATTCATTCAGATTTATGTGGTCTAATGCATGTTCCTTCTGCAAATGGAAACAAATATATGATGACATTTATTGATGACTACACCAGAATGTGTTGGGTTTATTTATTGAAGAACAAATCTGATGCTTTTCAAACATTCAAGAACGTCCATAAATGGATTGAAAATGATGCACAATCTCATATTGGGTCTATTCGCACTGATAATGGAAAAGAATACACATCAAATGATTTTGAAAACTATCTTCGCCAACGTGGGATCAAACATCAAACAACTGTGCCTTATAATCCCCAACAGAATGGTGTAGCTGAAAGAATTAATAGAACAATCTTAAATATGGTACGATCCATGCTCTTCTTCAAAAATGTAAAGATAATGTTTTGGGCTGATGCTGTTCTATGTGCTGCATATATAAAGAATAGATGTCCATCTAATGCTATTAGAAACAAGACTCCATATGAAATGTGGTATGGGCACGTTCTTTCGATAAAGCATCTCAAGGTCTTTGGTTCCACCTGTTATGCCTTGATACCAAAGGTACATAGAAACAAACTTGGTGCAAGAATTCGTAAGTGTATCCTCCTGGGGTATTCAAACACCTCAAAAGCATACCGTCTCTCTAATGAAGTCAATAAAAAGTTTGTTGTATCTAGAGATGTAATTTTTCTTGAATCATCCAAAATTGACAATGTTGTTGAGCGGCAACTTGATCGCTTGGATAGATTCGCAAATGCAAAATCATTTCAAGAATTTGATAGTCAGATTCCACATCTTGAAGGGGGGATTTCTATACTAGATCAACATTTGGAATCTTCTTCTGAAGAACACTCTCCCCCGTATGAAACTCCAACAATGGATGATGCTTTAAGAGATGTGATTGATAGAATTGGGAGACGCAATCTTGATTCAGTCCCAACTCAATCAATAGAGCAGCCTAGACCATCTAAGAAAGGTCCCCCAAAGTGGCTGACAAAGACACTTGAAAGTGTTCATCTTGATGAGGTTGGAAAGACAGGAACTAGAAATTCAAACCGGCAAAATGGAGGTGATGTAGATGACTCTAATTCACTTGTTGATATGGATGTTTCTTATGATTGTGAATTGAATTTGGGTACAGATTTTGAACCAACTTCTTTCAAAGAAGCTGCTTCTCATGATGAATGGAAAGAAGCGATGCAAAAGGAGTATGATGCCCTCATAAATAATGACACTTGGAAGCTGGTTGATCCTCCATTAGGAACCAAACCAATTGGCTGCAAGTGGGTCTACAACTACAAGAACAAGTATAAAGTTGATGGCTCACTTGACAAGCACAAAGCTAGGCTTGTGGAAAAAGGTTTTGCACAGAAGGAAGGGGTTGATTATGAGGAGACTTTTGCCCCCATAGCAAAATGGGCTACCATCTGGACACTCTTTGCCCTAGAAGCTCATAATGGTTGGAAAGTCCATCAAATGGATGTAAAAACTGCTTTCTTGAATGGAGATCTAAAAGAGAATGTTTTTATGTCCCAGCCTGAAGGATTTGCTGTGAAAGGACATGAACATAAAGTTATGCAAACTTGTGAAATCCTTGTATGGCCTCAAACAAGCACCACGAGCCTGGTATGAAAAATTAACTAAGCATCTTCTGAAACTCATTTTCAAACATTATGATCTTGATGATGCAACTTTATTTGTGAAGAAATTTGACAAAATAGTTGTATATCTTGTGGTATATGTAGATGATCTTTTGATGATAGGGAACAATGAAAGCTACATTGCATCCATAAAGAAGGAATTGGGGAAAAGTTTTGAAATCATTGATTTGGGCTATGTTCATTACTATCTTGGTATTGAAGTAACTCAACATCCAAAGTACATATTTCTTTCTCAAAAGAAGTACATTGGGGATCTGTTGAACAGGTTTGGCATGATAGAATGCAATCTTCTTACTACTCCAATGGAACAAAACTTAAAGCTCACATATATTGAAGGAAAAGAATTTGAGGATGCAACAAAGTATAGACAGCTTGTAGGAAGTCTCAACTACCTAACTACTACCAAACCAGACATTTCGTTTGTTGTTGGAATCCTCTCCAGGTTTATGCAAAAGCCTTGTGAGGGACATTGGTCTGCTGCAAAAAGAGTTCTAAGGTACTTGAAGGGAACTCAAGACTTTGGAATCAAGTATACACAGGTGGACGACTTCAACTTGATTGGATACTCTGATTCAGACTTCGATGGAGACAAAGAAATTGGGGTATCTACTTCAGGATATGCTATGAGTCTTGGATCAAGAGCTGTCTCTTGGAGATCACGTAAACAATCAGTTCCAGCAGATTCCACAACAGAAGCAGAATATGTGGCAACAACTGAAGCAACAAAAGAAATTGTGTGGCTCGGGAAAATTCTTGAAGATTTGCAGGTAAAACAAGTACAATCAACTCCACTCATGATTGACAATACCTCTGCAATAAAGTTGGCCAAGAACCCAAAGTTCCATGAGGGAACGAAGCACATCAATACTAAATATCATTTGATTCGACATCATGTTCAGGGAAAAACAATCCATCTTCGTCATTGTTCCACTAATGAGCAAATTGTAGACATCTTCACCAAAGCGCTTGGAAGAGAAAAGCTTGAATGATTCAGAATGATGCTTGGACTCACCAACATCCCTTCAGATTAAGGGGGGGATGTTGACACCTAATCATCAGGGTTGGGTGAATGTAATTAATGTAAATAAATAATAAGAAATATGAATAGTCATCGGGAGATGAAGTGAACAGTCTCTCCCTCATGTATATACTAAAGACCAACCTGAAGGAATAATATAAGAATTGATTTGTTTTGAGGAGTTACTGCCTGGTCTGACACAACACCCTAGCGACGGATGGATTTCCAGGGGTGTTCGTTGTTGTGCATTACAACATCTTTGAGGTGGGGGATGGTGTTAGGCCCTTAGGGTTGAGCGGCCACAAGTTTGGCTAGTTGAGTCGCAGGGCAAGATATTCGTCGCATGATTTGCAATGATTGTTCAACATTTTGGGGTTTCTTAATCAAGTGAGTTGAGACGATAGTGACCATGATCGAGTGACAGCGTTGGAAGGAAATAAGCAAGACTTGCGACGCAAGTTCGCAGGCCAAGGCAAGAGGAGCAGTATGGAACTTAGAACTATGTCACAAATACGAGCCATGAAGGAGAGCATGACTGAATTTGAGGTTCACTCTATGCTCGCGGGTAATGAAGAGAACCAAACTGAATCGACAGAAGTTGTAGAGGAGGTTCTGTGCACGAGTTGGAAGAGATTAGTAGTTGTGCTCCTCCACCGTGGCATCTCTCCACACTTGCTAGTTGGCTACCTCTACAAAGTTGGAAGGCTTCAAGTCTAGGATGTTGGTTACCAAATCCATGTACATCAAAAAATTTTGAGGAGTTTTTCATTCCTTGAAAGTGAACTTGGGAGGCTCAACATGTTGGTTATCTCTGTTATTGGAAGTCTCTGCTCTTGGCTTCTCCTTTGGTTCCTCCTCACGGGGCCCCTCTGCAACTGTTGGTAGGCCCTGAGATTTCCTAGATGCCAAGTTCTCCTCAAACTTGACACTTTCGCTCAACATTGTCTTCTGTCAATCTATTAGAAAGACTCTATAAGCCTTCAAATCCTTGCAGGCTCGCACCATGATGCCCCTCTCACTTGAGGGCTAGAATTTGTCCTCTTTTCGATAGTTATGTGGATATAGATTAGAAAACCAAATATCTATAGATGTCCTATCTTACACTTCTTGCCTGTGAATCCTAGATCCATTGTGTTATCCTCTAGAATCCGGTATGGGATCCTACTGTGCAAATACAAAGTCTTGTTGCATGCCTCCATAAAAACCTAAAAAGCTTTGAGCATGGATCATGGCCTTTACCACACTAATGATACACTAGTTCTTCCACTTTGCAACCCCATTCTGTTGTAGGTTGTAGGCTAGTGTATTCTCCCTCTTGATCTCCGCCGCCTTGGAAAAATGAATTCATTAAAGGTCTATTCACCTTCGTTATCTGTCCTCAGGGCCTTCGTTGTGGTCAAATTGTCCTTGAATCTCGCAAAGCTATGTTGGAATCACAAATTTAAGTTGTGAACTCTCCACACTTTTTTCAATGCCTTGGGGTTTTTCAAGGTGATGGACCCACATATGTAGTCAAAAACACATTTTAAATACAAAAGGCCATAATTTGACCAAAAATTGTTTCACCAAATTCTAGCCCAAAACTCCAAAATGCGTAATAGATTCATTACCGACGTAATTATAATATTCCAACACTCCCCCTTAATCATGTTGCTAAGCATTTACAATATGATTCCTTAATGTTTATCTTCTTATCCAATCTTCTACTTATTGATTTGTTGTCTTGGTCTTGATTTGAGTCATGTTCTCATCTTTAGTTCTTCATTCTTGGGCTTGCTTGCTCCTTCCTTTTGTACCTACAAAAATCTGATCATTGATGTCCATATAAAAGGAAATCCATCTATTGAGATACATGGGTGGCAAACATGTACTCACTGGTAGTGCCTAGATTTACCTTAAGCTGAGGAAGGTAGGATCCAGGGCCAACATCAAACCACGCTCAGCCTCGTAGCTAGCCCTACCAGGTTAGGAGAGGGCTCTCTCCGGGTCAATCTCAGCAAATTATAATCAAATAGGGCTTGAGATGACTGATAGAAATACTGATCCTAGGCTAGGAATATGTGCAAGAGAGTTTGATTGAATAAAATGATGTTTTTGTTGGCTTAGATGGAAAGGTAGATTTTGGGTGCGGGGATTGAGGCTCAGTCCTGCATAGATCTCAATGGGGCAAGGTAGGCAATTGTTTTTGGCACTTAAAATTGAATGAGATGGAATGAATAGACAGGTGAGGTGTTGAAGAGGGCAAGAGAAATCATGGATCCTCCCCAATCAGCTGAAAACATCAAGAAACTAAAACAAACTTCAAGTATAACACTGCAATTTCAATGAATTCTACTTACACTCTTGTTTGTTTAGTTCAGAAGAAACAAGATAGAGAATGGCATACATAACACATAAGCAAATTCACAATTACAAAAGAAAGCACTGTACCAAGACAAATTGCCACATGGATCCCAAAGCACTGTACCAAGACAAATTGCCACATGGATCCCAAAGAGTGCTGCAAATCCTGGTCTCAATTCCTTAGCCAAAATGCTGATATGAATGTACAATGAAGCTCAAGGCTTTTTCAAAAGTCCAACTTCTGCCAAAATCCAACCCCTACACTATGAAATTCATAAAATATATACATTTGCTCATCCTTGTACTAAGGGATTGAGCTCAACCATTTTCTTCAAAATAGAATTAGTTACATAAACTTGGGTCGAATTTCTGAAAATAGGTGTTGAAGATGAATTCGTATCTCCTAAACCATAGCATCTGTTACAAAACTGAAAGAGGTTTTTGTAGATAAGGCCCTGTTACAAAACTGAAAGAGGTTTTTGTAGATAAGGTCATGTTGGAGAAAAACCTCTCTCAAATTTGGGAAATTCATTTCCAGTAGCTCGCAATCTGTTCCACAAAATCATCTCTAAAACAGAAAATCATTAAAAATTTAAATCTGTGAAAATGAGTTGTACAGATCTAGTCACATTTCCCAATTCATGACACTTGTGAATAAAATAAAAGAGGTTTTTGTTATATGGTTCGTACTTAACAAAAACCTCCTTGGGTTTTGAAAAATTACTTTCCATCTGTTGTAAAATGGCCCCGCACTAAAATGACTAAAACAGTAAAAAATATTAAAAATTTGCTTTGTTTTAATGTAAGTTCCAAATGTCATTGTATATCTTCCACATAGTAGCATCTGTGCATAAACTGAAGGAGGTTTTTGTTATTTGGTATGTGATGAACAAAAACCTCTTTCACTTTTGAAAAATTCCTTACCATTTCAGAAACTGATTTTGTACTAAACTTGTTATTGTGTGCAACGACTGACCTCAAAACATGCATAACCAAGAATCACTCCTTCACTTCTTCTAATCCAGGAACTGGTTATGGGAGTGTGATATACCATTGGAAAGATTTTTCCGAGCTTCTTCTGATGGACACACTTGTGACATGTTTTGTGCTTAACATCATGTGAAAAACATCTAACAAAACCGGACATAGTAAGAGCTCATGTTGATCCCTGGTGACAGGCTGCGGAGACTGAAACTAACTTCGGCTCCAATGGGGATGGTAGCTTCTTGGAGGTGCCAAGAACTACAGATCTTTGGAAAGCAGAAAGTGCCTCTTCCATTGGGCATGGATGGTCAAACCACTGCAAACCCAAAACAACTCATACCAATCCAAAAACATATACATACTGCAACATGTACATAAACAAATACCGCAAACTGAAATGCTGCCTCAGGCAGCTTATTTATGTACAAATCTAACCCACTTTGCTGCAAAATTGATAGATCAAATAATGTTGTAATGCCATATCAACCAATCAAGTAACTGTGACAAGGATGTTGCTTGAAAGTGCTTCAACCATGACACAAATTTAAATGATGATAGCCATACATGCACCTAACGAGTCTGGTTGTGTAAAAGACAATTTGATCTATCATTTAAACTGAAAAAAATTTCCATGTACGTTGCAATAGGATCGAAAAAACCACACTCTATTTGCTAACCCAACTCCTCAATGCATGCTTCCAGCTACAAACTATCAATGCAAATATCCACGGGCAGCCTTACCTTCTGTTCCTTCTGCTGAAAAAGGTCCCCAAAGAATGGGACTCGACAATCCAAATCCTGGGACTGTATTTGGGTCTCCAATTCAGTTAGATCTCCTTCAATTTTGATGGAAAACTCTTGCAAAAAATTGAGCTTAACTTCATGGTTGCATCGACAGGATTTCAGATAAGAAGAAAGAGATGAAGCAAAGTTCTCATCTACCTCATCATCCGTGCACATATCTTCCCATTCTCTAAAACCTTGAATAGAGGGCACCTCTATTTTGAATTCTTCCTCTTTCTCCATCCATGTTTCAAGAAAGATATGCCAAAAATCTGCAAAGGACTTAATAGATCTGATAGGAAAACCTTCAATCCATTTTCTACATTTGCCTTGAAACAAATCAAAGAACAATCTGATGAAGACATCTTCGTTTTTAACTCTAAGAATGTCCACAAATGTTCTAAAATTTTCTATATGTTCTAGAGTCAAAGTCAGATCTTCCCCATTGAATTTAGGGCCATTACTCAAAATGTATGCATCCTTTGGTAATTGATTAGGAAAACCAGGAAGATTAGAAAAATCGATACATGAATACCTTGAACAAATAGAAGCAACATCTGAGTCCTTCATTTAGCCAGTGGAACCACCATCAATACTTTGAAACTCGGGACTTCAAACAGTGGAGTTACCAGGTAGATGATTTCAGCATTCATATGTGTTTGACTGATGTCCACCATCAGCAATCAGATTTGAACTTGATTACAAAATTGTACTGGGGCAATTTGCAAGTCAGATATTCCGTTTATAAGACTAGATCGGAGATTCATTGAAGTAACGTTTATCTACTTGCACTAATGCAAAGAAAAAGCGTTTCAAAGGCTACCTGGCTAATCTTCAGGCTCTGTCTGTAGTCTATAAAACAAAGAACACTAACAAACAAAGAATCTCTTCCTTAATATGGTCTCCACTATGTTAGTGCCTATATTTACCTTAGGTTGAGGAAGGTAGGATCCAGGGCCAACATCAAACCACGCTCAGCGTGGTAGCTAGCCCTACCAGGTCAAGAGAGGGCTCTCTCTGGGTTAATCTCAGCAAATTATAATCGAATAGGGCTTGAGATGACTGATAGAAATACTGATCTTAGGCTAGGTATATGTGCAAGAGAGTTTGATTGAATAAAATGATGTTTTTGTTGGCTCAGATGGAAAGGTAAATTTTGGGTGCGGGAATTGAGGCTGAGTTCTGCAGAGATCTTAATGGGGCAAGGTAGGCAATTGTTTTAGGAACTTAAAATTGAATGAGATGGAAGGAATAGACGGGTGAGGTGTTGAAGAGGGCAAGAGCAATCATGGATACTCCCCAAACAGCTGAAAACATCAAGAAACTAAAGCAAACTTCAAGTAGAGCACTGCAATTTCAATGGATTTTACTTACATTCTTGTTTGTTTAGTTCAGAAGAAACAAGATAGAGAATGGCATACATAGCACATAAGCAAATTCAAAATTACAAAAGAAAACACTGTACCAAGACAAATTGCCACATGGATCCCAAAGAGTGCTGCAAATCTTGGTCTTAGCCAAAATGCTGATATGAATGTACAATGAAGCTCAAGGCTTTCTCAAAAATCCAACTTCTGCCAAAATCCAACCCCTACACTATGAAATTCATAAAATATATACATTTTCTCATCCTTGTACTAAGGGATTGAGCTCAACCATTTTCTTCAAAATAGAATTAGTTACATAAACTTGGGCTGAATTTTTGAAAATAGGTGTTGAAGATGAACTCGTATCTCCTAAACCATAGCACCGGTTACAAAATTGAAAGAGGTTTTTGTAGATAAGGTCATGTTGGAGAAAAACCTCTCTCAAATTTGGGAAATTTGTTTCTAGTAGCTCGCAATCTGTTCCACAAAATCATCTATAAAACAGAAAATCATTAAAAATTTAAATCTGTGAAAATGAGCTGTAAAGATCTAGTCACATTTCCCAATTCATGACACTTGTGAATAAACTGAAAGAGGTTTTTGTTATATGGTTCATACTTAACAAAAACCTCCTTGGGTTTTGCAAAATTGCTTTCCATCTGTTGTAAAATGGCCCCGCACTAAAATGACTAAAACAGTAAAAAATTATTAAAAATTTGCTTTGTTTTAATGTAAGCTCCAAATATCACTGTATATCTCCCACATAGTAGCACCTGTGTATAAAATGAAGGAGGTTTTTGTTATTTGGCATGTGATGAACAAAAACCTCTTTCACTTTTGAAAAATTCCTTACCATTATTTCAGAAATTGATTTTGTATTAAACTTGTCATTGTGTGCAGCAACTGACCTCAAAACATGCATAACCAAGAATCACTCATTCATTTTTTCTAATCCAGGAACCGGTTACGAGAGTGTGATATACCGTTGGAAAGATTTTTCCGATTTTGATGGACACACTTGTGACATGTTTTGTGTTGAACATGATGTGCAAAACATCTAACAAAACCAGACATAGTAAGAGCTCATGTTGATCCCTGGTGACAGGCTGCGAAGACTGGAACTAACACTCACCAGATTTTAGGAAAATATTTTCATGTATAAATATTTTCAAGTAGAAATCATTTTTTATTTGTCACATTTGTGATTAATGATCTATTGTAGCAATCCTTGAGGGATATCAACCTTGATGATTGGAATTGCACAACTCTGATTGGCAGTCTTCCTTGAGCTCAAAAACTGCACAGTCATGGAAGACAACCTAGCACTAAGCCCAAAAATTGTGCAATGCATCAACAACTGGCCTCAAAACATGCATAACCAAGAATCACTCATTCATTTTTTCTAATCCAGGAACCGGTTACGAGAGTGTGATATACCGTTGGAAAGATTTTTCCGAGCTTCTTTTGATGGACACACTTGTGACATGTTTTGTGTTGAACATGATGTGCAAAACATCTAACAAAACCAGACATAGTAAGAGCTCATGTTGATCCCTGGTGACAGGCTGCGAAGACTGGAACTAACACTCATTAGATTTTAGGAAAATATTTTCATGTATAAATATTTTCAAGTAGAAATCATTTTTTATTTGTCACATTTGTGATTAATGATCTATTGTAGCAATCCTTGAGGGATATCAACCTTGATGATTGGAATTGCACAATTCTGATTGGCAGTCTTCCTTGAGCTCAAAAACTGCATAGTCATGGAAGGCAACCTAACACTAAGCCCAAAAATTGTGCAATGCATCCCTTGAGCTCAGAAACTGTGCAATGCACTGAGCCAGAAAGTTGCCCAATTCCCTAGAATTGCAAAATATTTCTTCGGAAAGACAAGAAAACTAAAGGGCAAAAATAATTCCTAGGAAGTAGGGATCCATTATTAGTTTCCCGAAGGTGGCACATTGCTATTTTTAGAAGTTTCTGCCAAGTGTCGCTTTTCCTTGATTTTAGGCATGCGCGTCATAAACCCTCATTTGCTCAAATCTAGTTAATCGATGCCTCTAGAGCTCATTTTCGCATTCGATCTTGGAGCTCTAGCATTCCCAAAGAGATCAAGGAACCTTCGGTGGGGTCGTCATTGATTTTTCGGGTGAGTTTTGTTTTTATTGCCTTTTGTCGCTTTTCTGTCGATTTTTGTCATTTTGCTTGTGTGAGTGTTGTTTTGCTTGTTTCTCTTCATGATTACTGGAGTTTCAACTTGTTTTAGCTTGTAGAAGTGTTGTTTCAAGTTATCGTTTGCCTTTCACAATTGTCGCATCAGTTTCTTTGTTTTTGCACCGATGGTCGCCGTTGCGGCGACTCTTCTCACCAATTTGATTTTCTTCCCGTTTATTCAATTTCTACACTTTATCTATCATGATGCATTCATACTTAGTCATATCTGCACTCAATCTCACACTATCTCTTAGATCTGCGCGTTTCCACACTTCCCTTGTAATTTCTACACTTTATCTATCATGATGCATTCATACTTAGTCATATCTGCACCCAAGCTCACACTATCTCTTAGATTTGCTCATTTCCATACTTTTGTTGGAATTTCTACACTTTATCTATCATGATGGATCCATACTTAGTCATATCTGCACTCAAGCTCACACTATATCTTAGATCTTCTCGTTTTCCACACTTCCCTTGGTTGTTTTTTTACTTTGCCTAGCTAGGCACTGTGCAATCCTAAGGCTCAAGCCGAGAGCTTGGCCTCTGGACCTGTACAGTGCGCAATATAGGTTGGCCCAACTGCGCATTGGGCAATTCAATGGCTCAGCCTGCTTCCTTGGCCCCTGAGACTGCGTAATGTGCAGTCTCTCCCAGTTTCTAACCAGGCTGGGACTGTGCATTGCGCAGTCCCAAGCCTCAAGATTCATCCCTAGCTGTTGGGACTAAACAGTGTGCAGTTCTCACAAGTAGCCAGTCCCTCCTTCTGTTGAAAATTGCGCAATCCCTCTGATCAGATGCCCGATTTGCTGCTTGATCATGCCTTGAAAGTAAATTTGCTAAAGATTGATGTTTGCTTCCCATGATTTTATTTTCTATCCCACAGGTACCATAGGTGTTGAGCACCTCTCTCCAACAATCACTGTTACCATGGCACCGAAAGGGCGCTACTTTAAAAGAGACCATTGAAAGCAGTACTGGGGAATAAGTTAAGCAAGCGCTAGTTAACTCACCAATATATGTGGACACTCAATTGTTTATAGAAAAGGAGTCAACACTAACATGGTAGAAATTCTAGCTGCAGTAGCAGAATGCAACAATTTGGTACAAGATAAGGGAAAGAGAAAGGTTCTTGACAAAATAGAGGGAGAACAAAGCTGTAGATTGAAAGCGAATTCAATCCTTATGCAAGCAGCTTTGGCAACAGAAGCAAAGAGGAAGCACAGTATATAGAGAGAAGAGTGGAGGAAAAGAGAGGAAGTAGAACTGAGGGCGCATAAAACAGAACAAGAATTGAAGGAAGAACGAGAGTCAAGGAGGAAAGAACAAGAAGATAAGCAGAAGCAGGAAGAAGAAGAAAGGAAAGGCGCCATAGCAGAAGAAACAACGCCAATACAGGTTGAAGAGCAAGAACAAAACCAAACAGCAATAGAGGGAGAGAGCGAACAGATGCAGGATCGGGAGTCTGCTTAGTCAATCGAAGATTTGGTTCAAGTTGCAGACATGGAGTTGGGACAAGAGCCATAGGATGAAGATATTGATCTGATGCTTAGTGCACCGCAAGTCATCCTTCCATCTCCACCACCTCCAGCCATAGAGTTAGCCTCGAGCAAGGAAGGGGACATACTTCCCCTTGATGATGATTTGGTAACGAATGTGTACAATCTATCATATAATGAACTTTAGGAGAGAATTGTACAAATGCGGAGAAAGCATTTTTTGGATGATCATGCAGTGTCTGCATTCATTAGAGAAAGGGCGATAGTGGTAGACACCAACAAGAATCTAAATGCCATTGCCAAAGCCAACTTGTTTGTTGCAGATGTTGCAAGATCAAACATTCAGTATTTGACGACCAAGAATAAGCAATTGATACAAAATATAAAGGTTGCCCGACAAGAGATAGAACAGCTCGGAGGAGTAGAGCAAAATGCAGCTTCCGCACAGGTCTACTTGGGGGAAATGAGAGCAATGATACTTGGTGAAGTATCAACACTTGGAGAGACCATGCAGGACCTCTGTGAGGAGATCATGACTCTACATAAGGTAGTTGTTCGCTTGCATAGCTTGCAGCAACAGAGCAAGGAATTTGTTAATACTCTTAGGAATGTGCAAACTACCATCACCACCATGCAAGAATGGACAATATGATACAAAGGGGCACCAATTTCTTTGGTAAAGAAGATGAAGCGGCAGGTAGAGGTGGAGAAAGAAAGAGTTCGAATGTTGATTTAGAACAACAAGCAACTCACCTCGTTCATTGTAAACATTCAGGCCTCATATGTAAGGTTGTACAACAGATTGGATTTCATGGTGAGAACCCACAAGATCCCATCGTTCAGCTCACTTACTGAAGCTATGCACAAACATCAAGTTGGGCAGGAGATTGAAAAATATCTGGAGTAGCTGAAACAAATTGCCACCAAGGAGGATTTGGAGCCAAACAAACAAAGCATGCAAAACTACATTGGTGGTTTAGTTCAGATAAGAACAATGTTGCTCCTGGCTGAAAAAGAGGTCAAGACTAGTTCCAAGACATTGTACCTAGATGCCATGGAGGCTAGAACCCGCTTCTAGCTAGACACCATCACACTGTTTGGGGACATCATCACACAGTACCGAGCAAGGTTAATTTTAGGGGCGAATAATCGCCCAAAGGCGAAATTTAAGGCTTTTTATATTTTAATGGGGCGAATTTTTAATTAAAATAATATTTTTTTTTATATAATTAGCCCATATTTTATTTAAAAATTAATTTATTTTTTTAGTTTAGCCCAGGGCGGATAAACTAACCGAATCGTATTTGATCAAAATCGCCCCATTTTGATATTTGCGGAATCGTATTTGATCAAAATCGCCCCCATTTTGATTTACAGTTTGGATTTTCTGGTTTGGGAGTGGTTTGTGAGGGTCGATTTGGTCATGGGATGTTAGATTTATTTTGAAATGGAGGGCGGAGTGAGGGCGGCTCCCTGTTTTGACGGATTCAGCCCGTTGTTTTGGTGTATATGGCTCCCTGGGTCCCTGTATAAAAATGGTTTTGAAATAGGTTTTTTCATCCTAGTTCACAAATCTAGCAGCAGCAGTTTCGGTGGGATATTCTTGCATTTTCAGATTTCAATCCGCTTATTCTTCTCTGGTTTCGGTATCCATTGTTTCTTGGATTTGAACGGCTCATGCCACTGCAGCAGCAACAACAACAGTCGGTACTTGACCGAATTGTTGGCTGAGCGCGAGAAATTAGGCCCCTTTATTCTCATGTTCGTGTAAAAGGTATATTAACTCTGCTGATATTCAAGCATGGGATAAGTAGCCGTGATCTGCTTACTCTTTTTATGATTGTCTGTGTCCTCCCTTTTGTTGTGTTGTTGAGCTGGAAAGTTATCAGTACTTACCCTAAATATTACAGCATTTGGATTTTTGCAGTCTACCAGTATCCCAAGATGAATATTGTGATGGAGAAGGCAACTTCCTGCTTCTGATTCCCATGTATTGTTCGTGTTGGAAAGATCTAGGCAATGATTGTTGTATTGTTCATATTTTTCATTCAGCTTGATCTCCGTACAATTGTCTCAAATGTCTTTTATGGTGAGAGGAAGCGTTATAGTCATGTTGCCAAGTATGGGCTGGTTCATAGGGTTGAGTGGGGGAATTGGGTGTTTTCTTGCCTGAGTCATGGGTCAGTTAGCACTATTTATATCAAATGTGGCCTGAATGCTGTTTGAAACTGGAGATACTGATGACCTCAATGATGTGAAAAATTGGAGATACCGTATGGCCTCAATGGTGTTTGTAATCAAAATCTGGATTGAACACAGTGTCTGTATAGACTGTAGTTCAAGTTTTGTATAGATCTTTTGAAAAGTTTTCGAGGCAAGAAATCTGTTGTATTAATATTGTCTGATTTGTAATAGAGAAACTGCTATGAGGTGCTTTGGACTACTTGGGAATGAATTTTTGTCTCAGATGTCGATAGTCTGTACTGTGGTAGACAATAAGATGATTTCTTTTCTCAGGGAATGCAATTGCTTTCCGGAAGATGGGGTATACTTGTTCATGGTACTTCTTTTGACATCAAGTTGATAAACCTTCCCTTAGACTTGAGTTTTGTTTGGTTCTTGTTCGTTGGGTGATGATAAAAAATGTAATATTCATTTGTATTTGTTGATTTTATACTCATGGAACTTGTTTCTTATTGTACTCAGTTCTTTTGATGCAAGAAAGAACAACAGACTAGTTTGAGCTTGAGGTACTTGAAGCGGCAGCAGCTCTCTTCTCAAGCGGTATGTGTTCTAGTTCTCAAGTGTAATATGAGTAAATTTAGAATGTACTGCTGTTTGACAATACTTGTAAGCACTTTGAAGCAAATGTGGCCTGAATGTTGTTTGAAACTGGAGATACTGATGACCTCAATGATGTGAAAAATTGGAGATACCGTATGGCCTCAATGGTGTTTGTAATCAAAATCTGGATTGAACACAGTGTCTGTATAGACTGTTGTATAGACTGTAGTCTAATTATGTATAGACTGTTGGTCTTAAGAGCATGCGATCATTGATCAAGCCATCATGACCCATGGCAGCTTTGAAGGGATAAAAGGAAGACGTGTTGAAGCCAATGCTGCCATTGGAGTTTGATTCTTGAATATCATGGAGATTAAGAAGAATTATGTTCCATGCTCAAGGTTAATTACATTAACGTTTTATGTGCTTACTCTACAAATGAATTTGAACAAGTTTTTCATGGAAACCTTTCGAAAAGACCTTGCATTATAGTTTATTGGTGGATTCCTATATTTTCTTGGTTGTTGTTACATGTTGACTATTGGAAGATCTGTTTATATTACTGAGAATCTTTCACCTGAAAATGGAGCAGTAAAGGACATATTAACTGTTATACGCTTTTGATTTTTCTGCCTTTGAGAACCTTGTGAGTTGTATGTCATTGAAGGGTGACTTGGTTTGAATAGTTAGCTTTGGAGAGCAGTTAGAGGAAGAAATAACTCAAACCCAAACTCAACAAAGGAATTTTTATCAATGTGTCCATTCCAATAGATTATTATTCTAAATCTGGATGATGTGGCAACAATAATTATATATTTTTTGGAATGTACCTCAGTGAATGATCACCTTTTGTAATATTTTAAGTGCCGCCACAAAGAGATGTGTTAAATTTGGACAACTAGGTCCAAACTCCATGTTCTGATGCTCAGATTAAGAGGCTAATATTTTTGTTGGATTCCTCTTTCTGAGAGGTGTAAAATCCATATAAAAATAGTCTTAATCCGATGAGCAGAACTTATATTTTGAATTTATTATTCTTAATAAATTATATGTGCAAAGGTCAGCCAGTTTTGTAATGTAGGCTCACATGCCCAACAGATGTGTCACACACCCTCATTGATGGATATATATATACAGGAAAAGTTGGAGAGAATTAGATCACAACACAACTCACATCTTCCTCTCTCATCCTAAAAAGTACGAGCTACTTGGAGGACGAATTTCAGCCACACGTGGGAAGGACGAAGAGGATTTTTCTGCTGCTAGGGTTTCGCAGAAGTTTGACCAGCGTTGACTTTGGTCAACGCTTGGTCCAAACAAGCTGAAAACTTGTGGGAGGTTCGATTTTTGAAGGCCATACTACCTGGCACAAAAATCGAGGTCAAAGGGTTGACCGTTTTGCTGCTGCGTTGACTTTTAGCTTGCTGCCCCTGCGTTGACTTTTCAGGACAGCGTTGACTTTTGTAGAACTGATTTGGGTTGACTCATCTACTGGTTGGAGGGTTGTTGTGACACATGCTGGGCTGGCTGACCAAAGGAGACTTTGCTGGTTGAAGCATCCTGTTGACCGCCGAAACAAACATACATTTTTCTTGTTTCTGATTTGTCTTCTATAAGATCTGCTTATATGTTCTATCTGCATTTTGCTTATCTACTTGTATGATTGCTGTGAGAAAAGTGAAATTGCTCTTAGCATAGAACATCTACAAAACTTTACATGGTATCGGAGCTGAGGTGAAGACAAACTCTATCTATAGCAATCATCATCGAAGGAAATGGATTCCTCTAAGCTTGAATTCAGGGAGAATGACAAGCTGACTGGAAGTGATGACTTCCATGCCTGGAAGATGTTATTAGATCTCAAATTAGAAGATCATGATCTCCTAGATCGTGTGACAGGGAAGATTCAAGAACCTCCATCAAATGCCTCTGCTGCTGTTAAACACAAGTATAAGAAGGGAGAAATCAGAGCAAAACTGCTGATCAGGGAATCCATAAATAAGAGTTTGGTTGCCTACATATCTGAACTAGGCACATCCAAGGAGATGTATGACAAACTGATACTTATGTTCCGAGTAAACAATGTGAACCAAGTGCTATTCCTCAAGAACAAGTTGAAGAATATGAAGAAGGGCTGAGACGAGTCTATTCAAACTTTCTTTATGAAGTTGACCGAAACCAGGAACAATCTGCTAGCTATTGGGGAGACAATAGCTGATTGTGAGATGGTTCTCACCGCACTTGGAGGACTTCCATATGAATGGCAAGTATTCACAACTACCATTCTCAACAATAATACCATCCCTAACTTTGATGAGCTTCTGTCTAGATGTATGCAAGAAGAAACAAGGATGAAGGAATTTGATAATGAAAGAAATACTGCCTATGTTGCTCATTCCCGAAAGAAGAACTCTGGTGGTTCCAAGGACAAAGGAAGGACTAAGACTCAAAAGAAGAAGGGTAAATGTTTCACCTGCCATAGGACTGGACACTATGCTAGAGAATGCCCCTTCCAGAAGAATTCTCCCGATAGTGACGACAACAACAACAACCGAAGGAATGGGAATCAAAGAAATGACAAATCCAAAGGAAAGAGGAAGGCTCACTTTGAAGGAAACCATCCATCTTCTAAAAGGACCAGAAATACCAGGTATGAGGAGTCTAATGTTGTTGATAAAAGAAATGAGTATATTCTAATATCTGCTCTCTCAGCTGCATCTCCGCCCGACACTATGGATGTTTGGCTAATCGATAGTGGTGCCTCAAGACACATCACCGGATTCAAGGAAGCACTTTCTGACATGGTTGAAAGGGATACTAATCTAGAAATTATCCTTGGGGATAATGCCACTTATCCTGTGAAAGAGAGCGGGACTGTGACCCTCCACTTGTCTCAAGGACAAGTCCTCCATCTACAAGATGTACTCTATGTACCCAAATTGAAGAAGAACCTTGTGTCTGTATCTGCCATGGAAGACAAAGGATTCAATGTAACTTTCTCTGATGGAAAGGTACTCATGTGGAAGAAGAGCTTCAAGGAAGCTATCTCAATTGGTTTTAGAGTTGGTACACTCTACTAGGTTGGAGGGAGTCCGTTGGGAGCTATGACTTGTGATACTATCCGTCAAACCGAACTATGGCACCGAAGATTTGGACACCTTCATTACAAGGCTCTTCCCGAAGCAAGGAAGGTGGTGACAGGGATGCCTGATTTTGGAAATAATCATAAAGGTGTATGTAAGGGCTGTGCTGAAGGAAAACATACAAGGGGACCTTTCCCCTCAAGTGTCACAAAGACATCTGAGATATTGCAACTGGTCCATTCTGATCTTTCCGGTATGTTGCATGTAACATCCCTGGGGGGATGTTCTTACTATATGACATTTACTGATGACTTCTCTCGCAAAACCTGGATATACTTCTTGAAGAAGAAGGATGAGGCTTTCATGTGGTTCCGTACCTTCAAAGCCTTGGTGGAAAATATGACCGGAAAGAAGATCAAGATTTTGAGGACTGATAATGGCACTGAATATGAGTCAAATGAGTTCAAAGACTTTTGCAGAGAAGCTGGCATTAAGAGGGAGACTACCACTGCATATACTCCTGAGCAGAATGGTGTTGTTGAACGCAAGAATAGGACTATTGTGGAAGCTGCCCGTGCCATGCTATGTGACCAGGGTCTTCCAATGTTTCTGTGGGGAGAAGCTGCAAATACTGTTGTGTACATTCAAAACCGATGCCCTCATTCCGCTTTGGACTCCAAAACTCCCGAAGAGGTTTTCTCTGGTAAGAAACCTGATGTCTCACATTTTAGAATTTTTGGATGTCCTGTCTATTTTCATGTGCCGAAAGAAAAGAGAAGTAAGCTGGATGCTACTGGGAAGAAAGGAATGTTTGTGGGCTACAGTGAGACTTCTAAGGCATATAGAGTCTATGTACCTGGTCAAAGGGAAGTAGAGATAAGCCATGATGTCACTTTTGACGAAGATGCTTCCCTGAAGAAAGTAGTAGATCTCCCTAGATCTGAAGAAAACCATGAAGAAAGACCTGGAAATCTGGAAGAACCCCAGGATGAGACTATGCCTGATGTTGAAGGGCCAATGGACCCTATTGATCCTTCCCCTTCTCTAGGAAAGAGGCCATCATGGCTCAGGGACACCCTCGAAGATGCTGAGGGTCATGCTGCCCCAAGGGGAACATTCCGAGAAAGCAAGAAGCCGTGTAGATACCAAGGGTATCTAGCTGCCATGAGTACTATTATACAATCTGAACCTGGATCTTTTGAAGAAGCCATCAAGCATCAAGTCTGGAAGGATGCTATGCATGAAGAATATGAGGCTATTATGAAGAATGATGTCTGGGATGTGGTCCCGAGACCGAAGGACAAATATGTTGTCACCACTAAATGGCTCTACAAGATTAAACATGGATCTGATGGGAGTGCTGAAAAGTTTAAGGCAAGATTTGTTGCCCGTGGCTTCTCTCAAAAGGAAGGAATTGACTATGACGATATATTTGCACCTGTGGCTCGATATACCACCATCTGATCCATCATAGCCCTTGCTGCTACGCAAGGATGGAGTCTTCATCAGATGGATGTCAAGACCGCTTTTCTGCATGGTGCAATAAAGGAAGAGGTGTATGTAGAACAACCTCTGGGATTTGAAGTTCAAGATCGAGACACTTATGTCTGCAGGTTGAAGAAAGCCCTCTATGGGTTAAAGCAAGCACCCAGAGCTTGGTATGAGAGGATGGATAGTTACTTGATGAAGCTGGGCTTCACTCGAAGCAATGCTGATCCAAACCTTTACTTTAAGGTTGAGGAAGGAAAGCCTCTCATTCTAGTGTTGTATGTGGACGACCTCTTCCTGACAGGTGATGACCCTCTCATTCATCAATGTAAGAGGGAGCTTGCTGCTGAGTTCAAGATGAAAGACCTAGGACTGATGCACTATTTCCTAGACCTGGAGGTCTGGCAGAGACCTGGAGAGATTTTCCTTTCTCAAGGAAAGTATATTGTGAAGCTTCTGGAAAGATTTGGGATGGTGGACTGTAAGTCCGTGTCGACACCAATGGAACTCAACTTTAAGAAGTTGAGTGGCAGCGCTGCAAGGCCTATCTTGGCCAATCCTACTGAGTATCGTCAACTCATAGGAGCTTTGATGTTCTTAGTGAACACCCGTCCGGACATATGTTTTGCCGTGAATACTTTGAGTCAACAGATGGTTGAGCCTCATCATTTTCACTGGGTTGGTGCCAAGAATCTTTGGAGATATCTTCGGGGCACGATAAACCATGGGCTGAGATACACTGCCGGGAGTGTGATACTCCGGGGATATACTGATGCCGATTGGGCTGGCAGTGTGGTGGATTGTAAGAGCACATCTAGATGTTGTTTCAATCTTGGTTCTGCCTCGATCTCATGGATGAGCAGGAAGCAGAAGTCGGTGGCTTTGAGCACCGCGGAGGCCGAATAAATTGCTGCTAGTATAGCCTGTTGTGAAGTAGTTTGGTTGAGGAAGCTCTTTAGTGAGCTGTTCCAACATGTGTTAGATACCACTGTAATACTCTGTGATAATCAGAGTGGGATTCGTATGACTGAGAATCCTGTGTTCCACGACCGATCCAAGCATATTGATATCAGGTACCACTTTATCCGGGATATGGTACAGCGAGGCGCCGTAAGGCTCGATCATATAAGAACTGATGAGCAGGTCGTGGATATTCTCACTAAGCCCCTGGGGAAGGTCAAGTTCCTAACATTCCGTGAGAGTCTTGGTGTCGTGGAAAGACCCTATGATGTGGGTCCTGTTGGACGATGAGCTCTGGGAGCTCTGGGGGGCTTTGGGGATAGCTTCTCGGAGCTATAAGCACACATAATGCTTCTGCCCCACCCTTGTGATTATTGAGCTGGTTCGCCACTCATTTAATCTGTGCCCCGTATGCATCCTACCCATTGAGTTCAGGGCTCATGGGAAGTACCTCTCATTTGGCCAATGAGGTGTGGAAAAGCTAGAGACTATTAGCAAAGACTGATGGACGCATCAGAGATTGCCGTACTCTCTATCTAGGATGGCATGGTCCAACCACTTGATCTGGGATCAAGATTTGTGAGGTCTGGGACCTCTGGACTGATTATGTTAGTCGGGGAATGATGTCTTTGTGACTGACCCACTTCTGTTCTGAAATGAAGAAGCCAGCAAAGCAAGTTTCGGCGGGATGACTCACGATGTTAATTGCACTAATAGATGGAGTTCTCCCTAGTTGAGAGGGAGTGTTAAATTTGGACAACTAGGTCCAAACTCCATGTTTTGATGCTCAGATTAAGAGGCTAATATTTTTGTTGGATTCCTCTTTCTGAGAGGTGTAAAATCCATATAAAAATAGTCTTAATCCGATGAGCATAACTTATATTTTGAATTTATTATTCTTAATAAATTATATGTGCAAAGGTCAGCCAGTTTTGTAATGTAGGCTCACATGCCCAACAGATGTGTCACACACCCTCATTGATGGATATATATATATACAGGAAAAGTTGGAGAGAATTAGATCACAACACAACTCACATCTTCCTCTCTCATCCTAAAAAGTACGAGCTACCTGGAGGACGAATTTCAGCCACACGTGGGAAGGACGAAGAGGATTTTTCTGCTGCTAGGGTTTCGCAGAAGTTTGACCAGCGTTGACTTTGGTCAATGCTTGGTCCAAACAAGTTGAAAACTTGTGGGAGGTTCGATTTTTGAAGGCCATACTACCTGGCACAAAAATCGAGGTCAAAGGGTTGACCGTTTTGCTGCTGCGTTGACTTTTAGCTTGCTGCCCCTGCGTTGACTTTTCATGACAGCGTTGACTTTTGTAGAACTGACTTGGGTTGACTCATCTACTGGTTGGAGGGTTGTTGTGACACATGCTGGGCTGGCTGACCAAAGGAGACTTTGCTGGTTGAAGCATCCTGTTGACCGCCGAAACAAACATACATTTTTCTTGTTTCTGATTTGTCTTCTGTAAGATCTGCTTATATGTTCTATCTGCATTTTGCTTATCTACTTGTATGATTGCTGTGAGAAAAGTGAAATTGCTCTTAGCATAGAACATCTACAAAACTTTACAAGATGTTATTTCTATGCTTAATTAATTGCATTGATGTGCCATAGAGCAATGCAATGCATCTGGATACTTGAAGTCTTGGAATTGCAGAGCAGCATTTGCTTGATTCCTTGGTAGCTGTTTGAAGATCCTAACCAAACTGATGTTTCTTTCAGAATTGTGGTTCTTTGTCATAGTAGTATAGTACGCTGTTCCTGAGATTACCTTTGGTTCTGTTCTGAGATCTGTAGATAATTGTTGAGCAAGGGGGAGGATAGCTTCATCTTAAAGCATCCCTCTACCCAACGTTAAGCTTGATGGGAAGAATTATCCTATCTTCAAGTGAAGGGTGCTAAACATATAATTGAAGAATTGATTGTTAAGACTTGTGGAGGGTAAGAAGACAAATTGCACTGTTGCTAAAGAATTAGTAAAGCTATAAGACAAATTGCACTGTTATATAGTGTCTATACAACAGTCTATATATTACAACTAAGTACAATGAGTCTCTCTTTGTGGTTAATTGTACTCTAAGTCACCAGGTTCGAGTTCGAGTTCGAGTTCGAGGACCATGAAATTCGAATAAAGTTCGGCAACTCAAATTTTGTCGATAAAATTCGACATATAGAAATTCGAAAAAAAAAATGTATATTATAGATAGATATATCATATGCATATGAGAAATGGTATGGCAACTTCAAATGCATTTAGTATAGCTGTTTTTGTTCTGCACCTATGATTAAAATACTTAATATTTATAAATCCATATACCTAAAAACAAAAATTATTTCAAATTATAACTATAAAAATAAAATAAAAATTATAATTTCAATATTAAATATTAAATATAATATATATATAATATATAATATATTATACATAATATATATAATATATTATATAATATATATAATATATTATATATATTATACAATATATTATATATAATATATTATATATATTATACAATATATTATATATAATATATTATATATATTATACAATATATTATATATAATATATAATAGTTCTACATGCGAAAGGGCATTGTGTCATTTTATTCCAAAGAAAAGCAGATCACGAGAGTTATTCGAAAGACAAGCCAATATCACATAGAATATTACAGATGGAGGGAGTTTACATAACAGAAGTTAGAAAAGAAACAGCTATACTAAATGCAGATGCACACGCGGGCCGCGGCAGTTTTCTGAGTTTCGTTGTTTTCTATTGGCCTGTAGGCTGTAGGCTGAGTTGGTTTTAACTTTTAAGGGAGCGTCCATATAACCCTTGATCAGTCACGAATTTTAACGCATCTCAACGAATTTCATCAATTTTAATGTCGAATTTAATCGACAGAAATTCGAATTCGCTATGCAATTCGAATACGTCATTAAATACGGCGAATTTTATCGAACAAATTCGAATGAGGATTAAATACGGCGAATTTCGAATTTTAAGGATTAAATACGGCGAATCCGGTGACTTAGATTGTACTATACCTTGGGTGCCAACATTCATAATTCTTGTTGTTGAACCAAGCTCTCCAATTGCAGCAATAAGCTCGACACCTTTGTCTTATTGATTGCATTCTTTGAACAATGTTACTCAAGCCAATCCTTAAACCTTGGATTGATCAACCGATCTCTAAAGAACATTGCATCATGATGTTGTTCATCCCCTCTTCTACAATTTCTCTCTTATAGATGCATTCTTTGATTGTTCAAGGCCTCCTCCTTAATGACATTTGAGGGATAATTTTGCCTCCTTCCTTGTCTTAACATAAA
Organism: Pinus tabuliformis; assembly: GCA_031772625.1. NCBI lineage: Eukaryota > Viridiplantae > Streptophyta > Pinopsida > Pinales > Pinaceae > Pinus > Pinus tabuliformis. The sequence continues at coordinate 1,454,469,063 of CM062818.1, forward strand.
CTTGGTTTTGTTATCCATCTTTCACATGGCTGCTAGGATCCATGGTCACTTCTGAAAATTGCTTGCAAGGTTATCTTGGCTTCATTATGCATTGTTTTTTCCTTTTGGAAACTCATCCTTCCTTGAGGATTGTCTAGCATCTACTACCTCAATTTGGATTTCTTGGATCAATTTAGTGCTCTCGTTCTCCTTTTGGACCAGTTGTCCATTCTCCTCACATGCAAAGCATGCATTCACATAAAATTCACCAATTTTAAAAATAAATGGTTACCTAGCCTCTTCTGATGCCTCCAACATCAAATTTTGTCTTCCTTCCATGCTTTAGGAAGGTACTCCTTCTCTTTCTTCTATTCTTATGACAACTATGAATGATTGTCCCTCTTGAAAATCCTTATCATCTGCATCTATACACATAGCATCAGTATCATAATCACCAAGCTCTTTAGCCCCATATGGTATGTATGTTACGAGCACTTCTAGCTAACCTCCCATGAGACTTTCATTTATTGTCTCATCGACATCCTCTTTGTGTAGCTCCCTCTACTGTTATGATGCTTTTTCCACCATATCTTCTATCAACAAATCCATATGTTAATTTGAACTCTTTATGCAGTCCATGAGACTCTATGATAGTCTCTCTTCGACATCTTCCTCATCATCAAGGACTATTCCCTGCTCTGGTTCAAAATAGTGAACTAATTCAACTTTAGGCTCAACAGGTGCTTCATCTTCCTCCCTAGCTTTCTAGCTTTAGGGGGCTTCCTCTTAAAATCTTTTTTCTGACAAGTAATTTGGCCTTCTTCCTTAGGTCCCATCTCTACCTTTGGTATTCTCTTTCAAGCCTCATTTTGACTATGTTGAATCTCTCCTTCAACTCATAAATCTCCTTTTCAATTTCTTCTTTACTCATGCCATTTTCCTTGGCATGCTTCTCCCTTTTGTTATGGCCTCTCTTTGAATTATGTCCATCAGTAGCCATCTTCTTTCCTCCTTTCTTGTGAGCTTTCTCTTGCTCATTGTGAGCTACACTCAAGCCCCTTTAACAATTCTTCTCCATCACTTGTTACCCAATATCTCACCCACTTCACCTCAACCTAGGCTTTTGGTATTCCTCTGGTTCCCTCCTCTGGAACCCACTTGAGCATGCTCTGGTCTTCTATGGCTTCTACACTTTTCTCACCTTTTGAGAACTCCACTTGTTCTCTTCTCTTTGAGGACCTCAGCTAGAAACCTTCTATGTTTTGTTTTGTAGCCTATTTGTCGTAAGTTTTTTGCCATACACTTTAAGAACTTTATTGGTCCTCTGTTACCACTCCTCCTACTATTACCACTGTAAGGATTAACTCCTTGTATAAATTTAAAAAAAAATACAAACCAGTTACCTACTAGTTCCTTAACCTCTGAGGTCTCAATATCTCAGTTCTTCCTAGCTCTACACTTGGTTGGTACTTCTTTAATATGCTCCAATCCTGTATTCCGTTCTCAATCTCTTTCTCTCCTCACTTTTTTTCTTAGGTTCCTCTTGCCCAAAATTTTCTTGGTTTCTTTGTCTCAACTTTGATGTCTCTTCTTCACGAGCAATCTTATAAATCTTTTTGGTTCACTGCAGAAACCTGCTCAATCACTTGTCAATCCCCAAGAGCATCAATATTGCTCTAGTACCACTTAATGCATACCTTTTGGCTACTCTCATATTTCCATCATTCAACGTAGTCCATCTCATTCATTCACCTTCCCATTTTTGGCTCTTCCGGTCCCTTTTTCTAGCAGCCTTAACTGTGGAACCTTACGTTATGACCCACTAGTCAATTGCTCTATTCATTTGACCTTTGACATAACAAACAATCTTGATTTTCCCAGATTTTCCACAAGTTCTTTCTCACAGTGACTATACTCGCCCCTGTCTTGCGTTCTAAACCTCCCTACTACCTTCAACACAACCACCCTTAATAAATATCTTCGCATAACCCACTTAGTTGTTCTAGGTCACTAGACAGTTCTCAACCTCCTTAGTTGAAGATTTGTTCCCACTGTGCCTTGAAACCTCACAGAATCTGCTTAAAGTGTGTAATAATTCTCCCAGGCCAAACTTGAAGTCAACACACACACCTGTCTCCTGGTATTTGAAAGCACTCAATCTCAATAATAAAGGTGCTTAGGCCTAACTTTACTCATATTACACTTGAGGTACTTGAAGCGGCAGCAGCTCTCTTCTCAAGCGGTATGTGTTCTAGTTCTCAAGTGTAATATGAGTAAATTTAGAATGTACTGCCGTTTGACAATACTTGTACTTGTAAGCACTTTGAAGCAAATGTGGCCTGAATCCTGTTTGAAACTGGAGATACTGATGACCTCAATGATGTGAAAAATTGGAGATACCGTATGGCCTCAATGGTGTTTGTAATCAAAATCTGGATTGAACACACTGTCTGTATAGACTGTTGTATAGACTGTAGTCTAATTATGTATAGACTGTTGGTCTTAAGAGCATGCGATCATTGATCAAGCCATCATGACCCATGGCAGCTTTGAAGGGATAAAAGGAAGACGTGTTGAAGCCAATGCTGCCATTGGAGTTTGATTCTTGAATATCATGGAGATTAAGAAGAATTATGTTCCATGCTCAAGGTTAATGCCAATGCTGCCATTGGAGTTTGATTCTTGAATATCATGGAGATTAAGAAGAATTATGTTCCATGCTCAACGTTAATTACATTAACGTTTTATGTGCTTACTCTACAAATGAATTTGAACAAGTTTTTCATGGAAACCTTTCGAAAAGAGAAAAAAGACCTAAGAATTATGTTCCATGCTCAACGTTAATTACATTAACGTTTTATGTGCTTACTCTACAAATGAATTTGAACAAGTTTTTCATGGAAACCTTTCGAAAAGAGAAAAAAGACCTTGCATTATAGTTTATTGGTGGATTCCTATATTTTCTAGGTTGTTGTTACATGTTGACTATTGGAAGATCTGTTTATATTACTGAGAATCTTTCACCTGAAAATGGAGCAGTAAAGGACATATTAACTGTTATATGCTTTTGATTTTTCTGCCTTTGAGAACCTTGTGAGTTGTATGTCATTGAAGGGTGACTTGGTTTGAATAGTTAGCTTTGGAGAGCAGTTAGAGGAAGAAATAACTCAAACCCAAACTCAACAATGGAATTTTTATCAATGTGTCCATTCCAATAGATTATTATTCTAAATCTGGATGATGTGGCAACAATAATTATATATTTTTTGGAATGTACCTCAGTGAATGATCACCTTTTGTAATATTTTAAGTGCCGCTACATAGAGATGTTATTTCTATGCTTAATTAATTGCATTGATGTGCCATAGAGCAATGCAATGCATCTGGATACTTGAATTCTTGGAAATGCAGAGCAGCATTTGCTTGATTCCTTGGTAGCTGTTTGAAGATCCTAACCAAACTGATGTTTCTTTCTGAATTGTGGTTCTTTGTCATAGTAGTATAGTACGCTGTTCCTGAGATTACCTTTGGTTCTGTTCTGAGATCTGTAGAGAATTGTTGAGCAAGGGGGAGGATAGCTTCATCTTAAAGCATCCCTCTACCCAACGTTAAGCTTGGTGGGAAGAATTATCCTATCTTCAAGTGAAGGGTGCTAAACATATAATTGAAGAATTGATTGTTAAGACTTGTGGAGGGTAAGAAGACAAATTGCACTGTTGCTAAAGAATTAGTAAAGCTTTTGGCGCACAATGAAGATGTGCAGTACATTATAAGTTTTACTATTGCAGATCATATTGGTCCTCAAATTAGAAGTTTGATTAGTTCTTGTAAGATTTGGACTAGGATTCTCTAACAGAACAAGGATTCTCTATTCTAGGAAATGACTGTATGCATTTTAAATGATTGGTTGTGTATATCACTGTTTATACGATACGTATTCAGGATGTGCAAGATCAATTTGGAGCAGTTGATGATAGAATTGATCCTAAAGTTCGTAGTGCCACTGTTCCAATGGTTGAAAAAAATGTTTCAGCCATTTGTGAACAGTGTGAATGCCACTGATAAAGTGGCTAACTTTCTTGGTGGAATGTTACTGCAGAAAGAACATTGCTGGAACAGATTCACTTAAAAGAGTGTATACCGAGCACTTACACTGAAATCACTAAGAAGAAAGGGAAGAAGTCTGCATAGAAAAGTTTAAAGGAAACTTCACAAAAAACCCTTGAAAAATGATGTTGTATCAAGCAGGGCCATTATTGCAGAGATTGTGTCAAGGCCCATTACCGCAGTAAATATATATTATTTAGAACTATGTTGTAATTTTTGTCAGGGTTCATGTTTAGGTTCAACTATCACTGGCTACCCTATTCTGGAAGAGCTTTTGCTCTCCTGAAGACATCTTGATCTAACTCTTCATTCTTTGTTTTCACCTCCATAAAAAATCTCTAGTGGATTCATAAATTTTCCTTTTATTGTGACAGACTATTTTATGTGGTATTGTTGGCATACCTCCTTCAAATGGTGTTATTCCTGAATCTCCAATGCACATGAAAGGCTTAGCTACCCTCAAACATCAGGTACTAATATATTGGAATTATCAATTGCAGCTTCTCAGGGAAAAGACACAATTCAGACATTTTATAGACGAGTAACTTACAAGTACTTTTGTTACAGTTGGTGCTTAGCAAGTTAGTGACAACAATCTGGAAAAATATGCAGAAAAATTCAACCTTAGGGCAATTATACAGAAACATGCAAGAAGCCTATGAGCAAATGCAGACCCCAATGGTTTATCAGCCTCCACCTGCCTTGGTAATGGTCTTATTTTTGAGTTTGGGTGTTTCATTTTATCTAATTTTCCTCTCCCTTTATTTATTTGTCTTGTCATGTCCCAACCATTTATGCAGGCACTTAAGGAATTGAAAGAGACCACAATTCAGTTGGCCGCAAGTACTGGGAATATGGATGCCCAGTTGATGAATCAATTTTTAATGTTGACAAGGACGTGGATGACCTGCTTCCTGTTGAGGTGAAAGAACAACAATTGAAAGGGCCAGTGAACTAGGTTTCTTTGGTTTTTAGTGCATTTGTTTGCATTCTATATTTGTAGAGATTACATCTCAGATTAAACTTTGAGTTGGGCTCATGCTCTGGCCATCAAAGCATTTGAATGCTGGGGGTTTTACACCCCTTTAAAGTTTTGCAGCGATCTTTTGATTAGATCTTCAATGTAAGACAATCTTTTGATTAGATCTTCAATGTAAGACTTCACGGAAGTCAAAAACTGGCAGGCAGAAAAAGTCCTGCATGCTGTACTGACAATGAGATGTCTAGGGTAGTTTAAAATAACTTCTTGTTTCTTTTGAATAAATCTTCTTGTAATATTAGAGAGGCCACTCAGTTTTGGTGATATTTTCAGTGCTTTGTTTAGTTATGTGAATTCGTTAGATGCAAAACAAGTATTGGTTAATTTCATGAAAACCAATCTGCAGAATTGGAAATGTAAGCATATGTGCATGAATGTAGTAGAGAAAGGGGTACTGTTCTAATTGAAGTGAGAGTGAAAGAGACCTTTTGAAAATGTTATTGTTTCAAGCAGTTGGAACGGTATCAGTAGGAATCAGTATGCAGAAATTAAACAGAATAAATGGGAATCAAGGCGAATCAAGCATTGTATTGCATATCAAATCTAATAAAGTACCAATGATTCTACAGCTCTGGTTAAGTACTCAATAGTGCTTCCAAGGTTGCAGAACTTCAATCTACAGTCATAGATATTGAATGGGTGTTTGCAGTTATATTGTTCCTCTGCCAAGAACTCTGCTCTTTTGGACCTCAATTCCCCTCAAATAAAAATGTTCTATTTAATTGGAACTTATTTACATCCTAACATGCAGGGCGATTTCTCCAAGAGAATGTACCTGGGCAACAAATGATATCCAACAGCTCTGGTTAAGTACTCAATAGTGCTTCCAAGGTTGCAGAACTTCAATCTACAGTCATAGATATTGAATGGGTGTTTGCAGTTATATTGTTCCTCTGCCAAGAACTCTGCTCTTTTGGACCTCAATTCCCCTCAAATAAAAATGTTCTATTTAATTGGAACTTATTTACATCCTAACATGCAGGGCGATTTCTCCAAGAGAATGTACCTGGGCAACAAATGATATCCAAGTTGAAATCTTAACAATTGAATTAACTAATTATTTTCAATCGATTTCCTTCATTGTTGCTAGTTGATTTTTCCTGGGATTATCGACATCTCATTTATTGGGTTCACCTCACCCTGATTTGAACTTCTTTCATTTGAATCAACTTCATCTCTGGTTAGAACATTTTTTGATTGATTTCATTTTCCAACAAATGTGGTATTTAAGTTACTTTCTTCTTGCAAGTCGATTTTACCGTTATTAGTACACTGCTAGTAGATTTGTTTGACATGATCATTTTCTTCAATTTCAGGGTCGACTAGCTTAATGATAGTGTCTTTTTGCTTCAGCTCATGTTCATTCATCAGTTCTCAACTGATTCTCTGTGTGTTCAATGGATTCAAGTAGCTTGGAAATCACATCAATTTCCTTTTATATTGTATTAAAATGTACAGGAATGTCATAGTGGAATTGCTTTCCACAACAATACTTCTTTGTAACTATGGACTTTATCTCAACTCAACTGGATTTCATTTCTAACAAGAGATTTCCTTAATAAATTCCTCTTGACAAATTTTTCTGTTATAAAACTTTGCAAAAGCATACCCTTGGTATAGCTCACTACACAAGAAAATTCATTTTTGAAGCATAATTCTTATACTTGCAACTTTCATTTCTCTGTATAGACTTTCTAGAAAATAAATTGCGTGTAAAGAGTCTATATTCCACTCTTGGATTCATTTTGTTCGAGAGTTATGTGAAGGACTAACGAACCTAGTAGTCACAGGACAAAACAAACCCTGAGGCAGTAAAAATTTGTACATGGGTCCACATTTGCTCCCGTACATGGGTCCACATTTGCTCCCGTTATGGTCCTTACAGAGAGTGCATTGAAGGTAGGTATGTTGCAGTTGGTAGAATATGACGAATGTGCTCCCTTCATGTTCTCTAAGACGACAACTTACAATTATTTGACAATTTCCTCATCCAAATGATTTTGAATGAGTAATTTCATCTAAATTTAACTGATTTTCAAACTGGGATTTAGTCTTCTTAATTTAACTGATTTTCAAACTGAGATTTAGTCAGTGTTATTGAGGAGTGAAATAGAAACTGATTTTCTCTTGCAGAGAATAACAAGGATTGGTGTGAGCTTATACTCTGCCTTATAGACCTTCAAATACAAATAAGCTCTTGTATCCCTATTTCAATCACATAATTTAAATGAATATAATGTCATTTTATTAGAAAAATGCAATGAGTATGAAATAGATCATCAGAATGGCCACTGTAGCCCAGGCTGGTGAGAACTTGAGTATTTTATATCTGACTAAACACATGCACATGAAAAGAAATCACCTGACACAGAGATGAACAGGATAGAATCTAGATATTAGAATTTTGGGGAAAAACAATTGCGCCTTAACAGAGAGCTTCTTATCCTACACCACACATTTCACTCTTTCAAGGTGGAGTTACAAACTGAACATGCAATGACTGAGCTGCATGGTCACCAAAGTTGTAACACACCCAAAAAAACAATGCTTCATATCGGCTTCTCAATTATGTGTGTTTAGCATTAGTGATATAGTCTCTTCTGAACTTTTATTTCAAGTAGAAATTTGATTAAATTTCAGAAGTGCAAGAAATCACAGAAAAACCTCCGGTAGTAAATTGATAGGAGAAATCTTCAAAAAAACCTGGAAGCTGTCCTGTTCATATTGTCTTGGACTTTTCAGCCAAGTTAATATATCTGTAAAGAATACTATTTTATCCTGAGAAAAGATTGACACTTTGTTTATCACCAGATGAAAATAAATTAGAAGCAAAACATCAGGTTGGTGACAAATCCAAAACAAGTTGCAAGACTGTAACCCAATCTGCAAAACATCAAAAAACTGATTGTCCCAGAGTGGGATGCACTATGGGAAGCTGTGTTGTCCCATCTTTTACTAGTGTCAGCTTCATAGCACCTGCTTCCATTTCCAGCAGCTCTGTCTTTAAGAGAGCATCGGCCTCAATCTTGATAGTGTTGTCATCAAGAGATTTGTAGCTGATTTCCATTTTTAATCTTTATGGCAGCTGTTTATAGTCCTGTAGGACTGAAAGTATGGATGTTGCAAAGCTTCATTAGCTGTTATTCTTTTGTTTCCATCCACTTGTAACATTTGTTTCAGCAAATCCACACCTTCTAGACACCCAACATTTTAACAAATCTTGTGAGGGATGGGAAAGGCTTTCCCGGATTGGAAATATGATATCCAACTGCTCCTTTACAGATTGCCCACGAAATAGTGGCTCACCGATGAACAATTCTGCCGACATGTTATTTGTTGCTTTTTTCTAGACTAGCTCTCACAAAGCATTTGAGTTGTTCCTGTTCATGGTTGGTTTTTTTATAATTTTATAGACAAGTTCCATGTCGTGGAAATGTGAAAAAAGATAGTGATATTGCCACCATGTGGCTCTTATCATATATGGTTTTATACTTCTTCAAAAAATTCTCTAAGAGTTCACAATGCTAAAATTCACTAGGACTTTACAAAGTTTTATTATTTAGTGAAAGACTTGCCAAGTTCTTACAAGATTTTATAATTGAGTAAAATATTCGCCATGCCTGGTGAGAGATTCGCCAGAAAATTATATATACATATTATATTATTGATAAAATCGCCTTCCATTTTTCCTATATACCATGGAGATTTGCCCAATTATTATATTTATAAATTTGGGGGGTTCTTAAAATTTTCCCTGCTCTGATAATGAATAAGAAGAGTATCACCACCAAAATCCTACCCACGCTGACCTCAGACCATAAACCAGTTCAGCTCATTCTGGAAGATGAAGAAGACCTGGGCCCAATCCCCTTCCGATTCAGCGCTCTCTGGATAGAAAGGGATGGATTCATAGATACTTGAAAACAGCAATGGCCAAATCTGTCACAGGGTCCTCTAGTTATGTGTGGGAACAAAAGCTCAAAGCTACAAAGTTAGCCCTGAAGGAATGGATAAGGAAACCTGCACCAAATCCTTCCAGTCAAAGAAAAGATATAGTGCAGTCATTAGAGGCATTGCAAGCCGAAATGGAAAGCAGAGAGATCACCTCAACCCTGCTCGACAAAGAAGTAAAAATTCAATGCTCAACATTTCGATCTTTCAGAACAGAGGAAGAGCATTGGAGAATAAAAACCCGAAGTCTGTGGCTGAAAGCTGGCGACCGGAACACCTCCTTCTTCCACAGAGGAAGAGCATTGGAAAATAAAAACCCGAAGTCTGTGGCTGAAAGCTGGCGACCGGAACACCTCCTTCTTCCACCGCCAATATCGAGCAAGACTCTCCAGGAATCACATCTCTGAAATTACAACAGCAGAGGGGCAGATTTGTAAAGGCTTCAGTCAAATAAAAGAGGCAGCTGAAAGTCATTACAGAAGTTTGTACACCGCAGGTAACCATGGTAATGAGGAAGAAACAACAGATTTCCTCTCAAACATTCCTCTTTTGGTCAGCCCTGAAGACAATTCCGCTCTTACCCAATCCATCACTGAAGAAGAAATCATTAAAGTTATATGGTCTATGGATTCGGACAAGGCCCCTGGGCCTGATGGATTTACCATACATTTTTATAAGACTTGCTGGGACATCATCAAAGTGGAACTATTAAAGATGATAAAAGGCTTCATGAAAAAAGCCAAGGTAGGAGGAGGAACCAATTCCACCTACCTCGCTCTTATTCCCAAAGAAACCAATCCCGAAACCTTCGCAAGATTCAGGCCTATATCGCTTTGCAACGCATCATATAAAATTCTAACAAAGCTTCTAGCAAACAGGATTAAACCCCTGCTAAACAGGCTGATCTCAAGCAACCAAGGTGGCTTTGTAGAAGGCAGGCACATCCTGGATAATGTCATCCAAGTCTAGGAGACAATACACTCAAGCAATCAGCGAAAAGAAAAAGGAATGCTGATAAAGCTTGACATGGCCAATGCGTTCGACCGAGTCAATCGCTCCTTCCTTTACAAAGTCCTCCACTCCTTCGGCTTCTCCTCCCATTTTGTCAACCTCATCATTCCCTGCACTGACAATCCCTGGATCACCCCCCTTGTTAATGGTCGCCCCACCTCCTTTTTCCAAGCTCAGAGAGGTCTCAGGCAGGGATGCCCGCTCTCTCCCTTCCTGTACATCCTGATGGCAGACTCCCTCAGCAGAAAGCTATCCTTCGAAAAATCTGCAGGGTCCCTTCCAAGCCTCAAAGAAAAAGGAATGCTGATAAAGCTTGACATGGCCAATGCGTTCGACCGAGTCAATCGCTCCTTCCTTTACAAAGTCCTCCACTCCTTCGGCGTTTCCTCCCATTTTGTCAACCTCATCATTGCCTGCACTGACAATCCCTGGATCGCCCCCCTTGTTAATGGTCGCCCCACCTCCTTTTTCCAAGCTCAGAGAGGTCTCAGGCAGGGATGCCCGCTCTCTCCCTTCCTGTACATCTTGATGGCAGACTCCCTCAGCAGAAAGCTATCCTTCGAAAAATCTGCAGGGTCCCTTCCAAGCCTCAAACCTTCCACTGACAATCCCTGGATCGCCCCCCTCGTTAATGGTCGCCCCACCTCCTTTTTCCAAGCTCAGAGAGGTCTCAGGCAGGGATGCCCGCTCTCTCCCTTCCTGTACATCTTGATGGCAGACTCCCTCAGCAGAAAGCTATCCTTCGAAAAATCTGCAGGGTCCCTTCCAAGCCTCAAACCTTCCAATAGCTCTCCAGCTCTGAACCACGCCCTATTTGCAGACGACTCTCTCCTCCTTGGAGGGGCTTCTGTTAGAATAGCCAAAGCCTTTGATTATGTTCTAAAATGCTACTGCAGGGTTTCGGGAGCTACAATCAACGAAAGGAAAAGTGAATTCTACGGCTGGAATATCGGGCAGCAAGAGCTCACATGCATCTCTAACATCCTGGGCTTCAACGGCCATGCCCATTGGGAGATGATAAAATATCTCGGCCTCCCCATCACAATTGGGTCCAACAAGAGGTCGCTGTGGATCGAAATCATCGGCAAAATTAAATCAAAAATCGCATCCTGGGGAGGACACTGGCTCACAAAAGGAGGCAAGGTAATCCCGATCAAATCTGTGTTGTCGGCTCTCCCAATTTATCAAGCAGCTTTCCTACTCGCTCCAAAAAGAGTTACGGAACAAATCTCCAGAATTCTTCGCGACTTCCTCTGGCAAGGGGGGAAGGGAAACCATCACAAAATACATCTAGTCAAATGGGATCTGGTTAAACGATCAATTCCGGAGGGAGGTCTACAAATCCGCGACCCAGCTCTTGTCAATTTGGCGATGGGAGGTAAAATTCTGTGGAAACTTTTTAAGGATCCAAAGCACCCTGTCAGCGAAACGCTGAAATCGAAATACGCCCATAATGTGCCGCTCAGGAATCTGCAGGTAAGCCAAATACCCAACAGCACTCAGGTCTGGAAACTCTGCAACAGAAGTTTAAATCTTTTCAAAGGAAAGGCGTATAAGATTCCGGGTAATGGCAAACACACAAACCTGTGGTTCGACCGAATAATGGACCGAAATCCTCTCTCGAAAGTAGAAGAAATCGCTGAGATAAAAAATTGGCTGGAACGCGCAGGGATCAACAGCGTGTATGACTTATCCAAATGGGACAGTCACGGAGATTGGTATGAATGGGATTTTTCGGAGTCCCTGACCGTTTACAACAGCAGAAGCATATCCTTGAAGAAATGCTGGAAGAAGCGACCCCAGTAAATAGAAAAAAGAAAGACAGTTGGGGATGGGGGCATTCTGGAAGCTACACTACAGCAGCAGCTTATAACGCCCTTCAGTCTAATAGGAATAGCAATAAAACACCGGAGTTCTGGAAGAAAGTTTGGGAACCGCTCGCCCTTCCTAAGGTAAATTTCTTCTTCTGGACGCTGGCCCATGATAAGCTTCTAACCGGAGACAATCTGATGAAAAAAACATAGCTGGCCCGCATAGATGTGAGCTGTGCAGAAGCAGCTTAGAAACTGCCAAGCACCTCTTCATGGAATGTAAGTTTGCAAAAGAAGTGTGGGGACTCACTCTCCATGAGCTACAAATCATAGTTCCTCCTTACAACTCAGTAGTTGATCTATTCGATTCATGGAATCAATGTTATCCCAATAAAATTCCCACCAAATCCTTTTGGAGGAAAGTTTGGAACGCCATCCCCAAATTTGTGTGTTCGCAGATTTGGCTGTCCCGGAATGATCTGATATTCAATGAAAAGGTGCATACTCCATTCTCCGTAGCGGCAAAGGCTAAATCTTTCCTCCTAGAAGCAGCCCAACAACAATACTTTACAGATGATCCACTGCTTCTCCCTGAAGAAGAGAGGTGGTTGGGCCCTCTCTCCTCCCACCCACGGAAGCAGCTTTCAGCCCCTCATGCAGTAAATCCGGTCTGGCGCAAAAGAGATTCCGAAGAAACCTTTCAAGAATGGTGGAGAAATCAAAAAATTACAATGATATTCTTTGACGGAGCCTCCAAAGGCAATCCTGGGGCAGCAGGAGCCGGAGGGGTCATCTATGCCCCGAACGGAACAAGAAGGGACAGCTTTTGTTGGGGCATTGGGCAGAAAACCAACAATCAAGCAGAGATCCTAGGTCTCCTCAAAGCTTGTCAAATTGCCAGAGACAGAGGAGACAAAGAATTCCAAGCTTTTGGAGACTCTGAGATCATAATAAAAAAATTAAACACAGAAAAATTGTTCACCAATGCAAGTCTCAACAAAACTCTAAATAGACTGAAGAGAGTTCTACTCGATTTTGACTCCTACAAATTTCTCCACATTCTCAGAAGCTTGAACAATGAAGCAGATCTGATGGCGAACAAAGGGTGCACTCTTGGGAAAAGACAACTTCTCACAAATGACGAAAGCTCATTCCATTCCTGCAATCCATGAGGAAGCGGCATTTTGTAACATCTCAAAAGACAGCACTAAAAACAGAAATAGAAGTAATGTACTGTTGGCTGCCATGGCGTAAGTCCAAACTTTTCACCAAATAAATAAAATCATACCCGTTTGAGTTAAAAAAAAAAAAAAAAAACACAAACCAAAATTAAAATAGAGGAGTTTATCCTTGAAACCATATTGAAACCATATTGAAAGACACGTTAGACATAAAAATAAAATAATTTAAAAGAGCCTACAACAAACAGAGCTAATACCCATGCCATAGGTTACAGTGTACACAACTGAATCAAAGCCTCAACATCACAGCAACTGAGCTAATCGAGCTCAGATTTACTGTTTAAAATCATTCCAGCACTGAAAAGCAAATGTAGCTCATGCAGACAACTTTTAACAAACTTTTTCATGACTCCAAGAAATAGCACTATAATCCCTGTTACAGGTTACAATTACAGCCTTCATCACAGCACTGCAACAGATGTAGCTTGGGCTCAGAAATACTGTTTAAACTAATTTCAAAACTGAGAAGCAGGCGTAGATCATGGACACAACTTTTAACAAACGTTTTCATTACTCCAGGAAACAAAGCTATAATCCCTGTTATAGGTTACACACTAACGAATCACAGTCTCAGAAGCACAGCAAGAGGCAAATGGAATCACTATTGTTTAAAATATTTTAGAATTGAGAAACAAAGATAGTCCATGGAGACAACTTTCAATTCCTGTTAGGTTCCACTGACATTTCACAGCCTCGTCACCATAGTAATAGATGCAATAGGCTCAGTATTGTTTTCTTCACCTTTATTATAGGTTTCATACCCTAAAAACATTACATAAACATTGAAACCACCTAAAACAACTAAACCCTTAAACCCCTAACATATAGAAGGAGGGGGAGAATAGATTTTAACAATCAATCAGGCACATTTTTAATGAAAAATAGGTTGTTGTTGTATATTCTTCTGCATTAACGATAAATAGCTCAGAACATCACAGGTAGACATCCATATAAACTGGAAAACATTTTTTATTTCTTACCCCAATCAGAAAGTTGCCTTTGGATGAACATTTACTACAACGAAGCAATAATCATTGAAAACAAGGTAGTAACATTAACCTAACAACAAATCCAATACACAAGCCAATGCTCTAGGCATTAGGCATTTATGTAAATAAGGAACCATTTCACTGAGATATTACCTGACAGTCTGCTACCAAATACATCATGAATTAAACCGAATATCGCCCATAATACGATAATCATATAAGTTTGACTATGAATACATGAGCAATGACCAACCAGATCTTTGAGCGTTCTGAATAAATGGCAGAAGGGATCAGGAACTGACCTCGATCGAACTCACTAGATACATCATGAACTAAACCGAATATCGCCCATAATACTATAATCATAAAAGTTTACTTCACAAACCACACCCTCATATGAGCGATACATATATTTATTCGCCTTTCCACACATATTAACCTATTGTTCAGCCTTACCCTCAAGCTCGGCCTTCTCTCGAGCAGGCTTAACAGCACTTTCAGCCGGTGTTTCTTCGTTGACCAAGATTACAGCCGCAGCCTCGGTGGAGGCTGAGCGACAATCTCTTCCTTGGCCGGCTTGGCTTCTTTGGCGGACGGGCCAGATTACTCCTCCTCTTTGGAGTTCTCAACTCGTTTGAGAACTAGTGATCTTGTTTGAATTGTCCCTGCTGTCGGGATGGGCAGAAGGTTATGCATTTCCCCATCTTTGTAAAGCTTATATTTATTTTATCTTCCGTAATATTTCACTGCTCTATCATACTGCCATGGCCTGCCTAGCAGTATGTCACATACATCCATAGACACAATATCACACATTACCTTATCCTCATATCTGTCGATGAGGAACTCCACTTCGCACTGCTCATCTACCAGCAACTGATGGCCTTGTTCCACCCAATTAATTATGTAAGGTTGCGGGTGGTCCAAACGCATAAGCCCTAGCTGTTCTACCATCTCTGTTGCCATTAAGTTGTTAGTGCTTCCGCTGTCTATAATCATGATACAGGGCTGACCCTGTGAAATACAAACCCTCCGAAACACGGCGTTCCGCTGATTTAGGTCAACACTGGCCATATCTAACAATTCGGGATCTTTATACAGGATGATCAAATCTGCTGATTCAAACGCGATCGAATTGGAAGTTCAGAAGCTTTATACTCCAAATGAAAATACACTTTTTCAAGGCTAACTGCGGAATATTTGCCATGGAAAAAAGTGCGGGCGATGGTCGGTAACAGTGATCAAATTTGAACACATCAGAGGCACGTCACAGAATTAGGAAAAAAAATTTACTAGTCAAAAAAAATTTAAAATTTGAATTTTGCCATTTTAGAAAGAAATTGGAATAATATTATAAATTTTTTTAAGAAGGGTTGTTAAGTTGTTAACCACTCTAATTTTTTTTTTTTAATTTCATTTTTTCTGAAATCCAAACTTTGAGAATTTCAATTTCCAACTGTCAGTTCATTGTGAGTCTATCACAAATTACAATAGTTAAACTTGTAAATTTCCTTTCTCAACTGATGTTAAATCCCATTTCAAAAACAACAGTTTCCGAGTTGCTCCCATTTCAAAAACAACATTTTCCTTTTGAATTGCGTTTTCTAATTTATGCCTAAAGCTTTCCATGCTAGCTTCAAATGAAATAAAACTAGATTCAAATGGAATAAAGCTTTCCACGCTAGCTTTTTCAGAAAGTTAGTGACGGTCGAGATTTGTGATATTAACCACTTAGGGCCAGCCAGTGTAGAACAAAGAGGAAAACATTTCAGAAACAAGGGTATTTCAGTGAAACACATTAGCTTGTTCCTATGTTGAATGGATGGATGACTTAGCTCGTTTCTCTGTTGAATGGATGGATAAGGTAAGAGAGATCTGAACTTTCTTCATATTAATATGAACAATGATTGGAATCTCTATTTTTTTTTGTTTTTGTTCCAGTAATTCATTTGTTATTTGTATGTGTTTCTGGATTAACATTTCTTTGTCTATTTGTTTTTAATTTCTTCCAGCGTCGAGGACAGAGCATTGGGTGCAAAGCCCCTTGTGAATAGTAACAATACTACTATAATTTCTTGATTCGAGCATCTAGGGCAGAGCATTGGGTGCAAAGCGCCTAGTGAATAGTAAGAATACTACAACAGAGTCATATTTTTTTAAGGTACTGTATAGTGTGGTGTTTGTCGATTTGATTTCTTTGTGAACCATAATTCATCTAATTATTTTCAAAATTGGTAAGGTGATTTGTTTGTTCATTTATTGTTTTCAGCGACTTTGTTGAGTATGTAGGGTGGAGAGTTTCTTGTACAAAGGTTCCGGTGAGCACTATTTCTCTGAAGCAATATCGTTCTAAGGTACCTTCCCAACTTGTCTAGACTTTTCTCTAGACTTCCGCTCCTATTCTTCATGATTCTGCTCCCATTGGTGCAGTCTGTTCAATGAGCAATTATCTCATGAGAAAGCTGCATTTTTTTCAAATTCTGTCATTATTATTTTTATCTATTACTGATAAGAACCATTAAGGCTTAACAGCTTTTTGTTTGATAATGGTAAAAATCACTGCAGCTTAATAGCTTTTCATTTATAAGTCTATGTGCTAAGCAATAACAAGGTGTGGTTATACTATGTTTTAGAGTTTTTAATTGAGATTTGATAAAACAATTTTTGTTGGATTATGTTATTTCAATGATCCATGTTGTTATATCATGTTTTGAAAATTTTAATTAGAATTTAGCAAAATCATTTTTATTAGATTATATTTTTAATTTATTAATATATAAATAAATTAAATATTATATATATATATATATTATAGATTCAATGAAAAATCAAACTATGATTCTAATAAATTTCTGCGAAACAAATTTGATAGAAAATACCATTAAAACCTTGACAACATAGAATAGTTACACCAACGCTTCACAATCAATAGTTGTAAGTGTGATATGTTACAACAGATTCGATTTTGACGATTTTAGTTGTATGGAATTGGAAGAACTGAGGTATTGAATTAAATATTGTGCTAAATACTGATATAGTGAAGTTATAAAAGAAACTTTGGTATGCACATGAGAAGCAATCTATCATAAACATCTTACGAGCTAGAATGAAAGTTTGGCATACAACATTGCTGGAATTGGAGGTACTGTATTGAACAGTGTACCACATACACACACACACACACACATATATATATATATATATGGAGGTACTGAATTGAACAGTGTACCATAAAGATTCTATCATTAAGTAAAATTGTTAATCTCGCAAAGTCTCAAACAACATATAAGAAACGACATGCTAAGCATTGGAGAATTATTACATTCGAACTTGGAACTGTTGTATAAAAGAAAAGTTCAATATATAAAAAATTTAAGTCTTTCAAACGTTGGCAATCGAAGATTTATAGAAGATCAAAAAGCATGCCTTGAGTTTAGATTAATTACCATATGCAACAATTATATACTCTATTGTAAATGCAGATCAATAGGTCTTCAAGCTATTCTTGTTGGAAGGGAAGTCTAGTGAGAGGAAACACCAATTCTTACTCCAAATAGATTAGTACAAGTTCCTTCTCTAGGTGAATTAGTACAAAGACCGGGAAGTAATGATACAACAAGATAATTGTGAAACCACAAAAGCAAAGGCAGCAAAACATTACAAAATATGCATGATAGAAAGTAGTTGTGGTAAGGGAATTCCTGGCCCCCAAGAGTGGAATTATAAGTTGTTGAAATGAAACAGATAAAGGAGGGAAAAACTGCCATTTGCATGAAGTCTAGACAATAAAGAATTTAACAAACATGTTAAAAAGGGGCCATTCTTGATGTTATAAGGCTTGGGGGAAGAGTTTCTTTTATCAAAGAATAAAAATTGCTTTGATGTGGTAAGCATGTTTTTTTTTTTAACTTTGTGAGTATTATCATAAAGTTTAGTTTAGTTGGGTAACATTTAAGGAATAACTCTTTGGCTAAGGTGCTGAGTGTGGGTGAAGGTATTTATTCCACCAAAGATACTCAGTTAATCGCAGAAACTATTGGAAACTTGTTTATATGAGCAAAATGGCCCAGTTACTTCCAGAAACTTGAAGAAATTTGGCTATCTGAGCAAAATGGCTCACAGATGGCAAACATGTCCTATTGGGGAAGTTGAATTGATGTAAAATATAACCATTCCTTAGAGCAACAAGGAGTTTCATCTCCTTAGATACTTTATTCAAATGCCACATCTATTTTACTCGTCGTTCGAAAACTACCAAAAGCACTCTTTCAGTCCAATGTAACATGTTTGTAATTACAAATCCCATCAACCATAGTTTGATCATACATAGAAAGAATTTCCTTTTACTATTTGGATAACATTATATTTCTTACACATATGTTCTTCACTACTCATATCAATTTAATATAGCAATTTCCCATACCACATCAAATGACTCTTGGCACAGTGGAATTTGTACTGTGAAATCATGTTATTGAGGCTCTTCTGCCCCATGTTTTCTTCAACTGCATGTTGAGATGTAAAGTTTTTCTTTCATCTCAAAATAATTCTTTTTTGGATGTTCTTACACCAATATCTGCGTAATATAACAATAATTCCAGAAAACATAACATTTGGTGAACATAAATGTTATGAACACGGTTGGCCTATCACTTGTTAGTTACAATGCGTATGAATTGTACGATGAATATTAGACTTGCAGATGTGTTGGAAGGGGTTATTGTTCTTGATAAATTGAGGAATATCTTGTAGCTTGCAACATTGTAAAGGAATCGGAAACCAATAGTATGTTGTCTTCGAACTCAACATTAGTTCCAAACTATTACCCATTCACCATGTGTTAAAAAAAGAAATTTGAACATAATTTATTGTTGTCAATTGAATTGCTTCTTTTTTTTATGCTTTTCATTATGGAAGGGCGACGTGAATATAGGCCCTTCTAAATAAAATTAAGACCTGCCCTTCAAATTTGATCACTGGTCGGTAAATAAGAGAGTTTTTTAAGTGTGATTTTTTTGGAAGTTTTTATTGTGGGTTTTTCCGGTGTAATTTCTTTAAAATCTGGCAGGAATTTATTGAAATCACAAGCTTGATGGGTAATCTTATGCAATCGAAGTGCCGTGGGGTTTTCTAGAGTGTTGAATCCATATATACAGTGAAAAAAACTAGTTTAAATAACACAAATCAATATTTCCCCTCAAATTTTTCCACCGACACTGGAAAGTCCAAAAAGTCGCACTAAAGACAACTCCTTAACGTTGATGAACCATTTAATTTATATGATTATGCTAAATTAATATATGCTTCCATATTTTTAGACTTGTATTTTGAGCGAGATTGTGATTTTTTTTTAAATGTATTCCTATGTTTTGAGCAAGATTGTGAATTTTCTTTTAAATGTATTTTTCAATGCATTGATTCAATGTTTAAAATGATGTTGCTTAATTATTCTATGTTTTAACATCTTTTTGTATGTAGGAATTGTCTTGACAATTCAATTATCTTTGAGATTGTAATTTCTCATAAGGTAAACCAGGCTAGATCCTTCTTAATTAATTAGTTAAAAACCAATAAAATAAAATAAAATAATTTAAACATATATAAACATAAAAATAAAAATAAAAATAACATAAGGAAATATACAAGTATTAAAAATATAAATATTTATAAAGATGAATATATTAAAAGTATATTACGAGAAGTTATTATTAAAAGCAAGAACATTCTTTTTTAATTTGAATGAAAATAAGTTATGAAAATCAGCGTAGATCCTTCTTAAGCGACCAAATCTCTCTAGGTGCGAAGCATTAGGAAAGGTTTGGAGTTAGAAAGATCCCTCTCGGCCCTTATAAATCTGATGTTAAAATAGATCTGAGCTGGTTTAATTATTAATAATTATAATTATAATTGTTATTTTTAAAATTTTATTTCTATTTTTATCTAATTTGACATACCCAAAATGTTTCAATTAACAATTATACCTATTAATTTTATTTTATTTTTATTTTTGACCAAGTCAAAATGTTTACCTAATGAGACTTGTCTAGGTAGGCCACTACTATGCCTAGATGACTATTTTCTCATTGGAATCTGACCATTTTTCTTTAATGATGGAAATGGATTTAGAATCTTCAATAAGCCCTCGAGCACCTAAAATTTTGAAACTTGACCTTGTATTTCCAAAAATTTATGTTGGATTTTGACAAAATTGCGCTGGAAAAACCATTTTTTAGCTTATTTTCCTAGCGAAATTTGTTTATATTAAGCTTTTTTGAATGTATAAATAGATTAGTACCATGAAAACCCCTAAACCAATCAGATTACATAGACTACCAACCAGGCTTTAAAATTGACGCCCGTATACACGTTTTCACTGTTTTTAGCCGTAAAATACGATTTATTTCAAAATAAACACGCCAATGGCAACTTGCCAATAATTTTAGAAAGTGTCATAATGACAGGCAGATCGGAAAATGACAAGTTTCAAATATATATATATATATATATATAACAATGACATGTTGCATAAAATATTTAGAATAATCAGACTTGGCCACTAAATTGAATATAAAACTATTAGATAAGCAAAGTGGCTACCACTCGAATCAACAATCTAGCCGTCGACATGAAAGGCATGGCAAAGATAAAAGCAGAGGAAGTCTGTCCACACGATTCACATCTCAAACCATGCCCACACAAAGGTACGATTTTACATTGACTACATTTACTGTTTTTATTTATTATATATCTGTAGAAACATCTCCTCTTCAAGGAGGGGTTTCGATGTAAGGTGTGCCATAGCTATTAATCTATTAATCTGCTATTTATATTATTTTCGGATACATGAGCTTTATGATGGAGGAGGAGGGGTTTCGATGTAAAGGTACGCCATAGCTATTAATCTGCTATTTATATTATTTTCTGATACATGAGTTTTATGTGTTGGAGGCAGAAAATGAGCAGTGGAGCGCACCATGGAAAATTTGCGACGTTATCAAATCAAAAATTATTTTGATAATCTCCATCGTTTCACAGACTTCCAGTTGCTTCAAAACACCGAGCCACTCTCAACATTGTTTGTCTGAAAGGCTTGTTAAAATGCGTGGGAGTTTGAGAATCTGAGTAGGAATCTCAAATGTAAGGTATTGCGAATCTCGATCGAAAGCTATTGCATTCGTAAAATAGATTATGATATTTCAGTGTGTATGCCAGGGCCATGTGTAAAAGGTGACAGCAAAATTTGTGAAAAAAATCTATAAAGGCTGTGAAAAAATTCTATAACATGTACAAATCTTCACGCTTTATTGAGTGCTTCTTCCATAGATCATATATATCTCATTACCAAGAATAAATCCTTTTGATTTATATTTTCAATCGTCAAGAATCTCAATTTACAAAGTCTATATTCTTCTATCATTAGGGTTGTGGACGCACTTTCAGGGCTTGACAAGGGAAATGTCAATATATCTAACTTTGGCTTCAGTGCTCAGCCTCAACTGGAAATAAATTTGATGCAAAGTATTGAGAAGGTTATTCGGGGCCAGGCAGATGGGTTGCTGCATAAGACTTGTGGACCCGAGGTACCTGCATAGCCATGAACCTGTAATAAAGATGCCAAATTAATTTAAACTGCAGTATATTTTGTTTTCCCGCTTTTTAAATTTTAGTACTTGTGAGTTCTTGATACAAGAATTTGGTTACTTGTGCAGGTGGTCGTTGACAAAGGGTATCATGGTGCTACAACCGACATTTGGTTTTGCGGAGTCATTCTCTTTGTTCTTTTGACCAATTGGTTGCCAGTCGAGGACAAGAATTCATGGAAACATTAGGTTAGATAGATTCCGAAGTCTGTGTTTGTATATGCTTTAAAGTTCGAGAATTTTTTGTTCACAGAAGGAATCTAAAGCTCAGTGAAGTATTAACTTGCAATAATACCAATATTCACTATTTTCATGTGAGTAATTATGGATATGATTTGACTAAAGTTAAATGAAACTGTTAAACATAAATTTCACGTGAGTAATTATGGATATGATTTGATTAAAGTTAAATGAAATTGGTAAATCTAAATATTAGAAGTCATATGAAGATTTGCGAAAAAGTCGCATTATAGACAACTCCTAAAAGATTTGCCAACCATAGGAACATTATTGTTTTTTTAATTGAAAGTTTCACATCACCTCATATCATATTGCTTGTAATGTTTAATACCCAAGATAAGGCATCCATGAAGTTGTATTGTTCATAAATATATAGTGCATAGTACATGTAGAGATAAATTGATAAGGCTTTGAGTTTATATGATATGTCTAATGATAAGGTGTATTTTGTATTATATGGTTCTAGATATAGTATATCTCGTACTATTTTCTATTATTTTATATATATAATTATAAATTATTTTAATAATAATATTGTTTAAGTTTTTGGTGTGTTAGGGAAGGATAAGCAATTTTTTTCGGGAATGATAACGAAATTGTAAAATTATTATTTTTATGAATATTATTAATAATAAAATCATAAATATGCTGATTTAGTAAGGTTTTAAGTTTTTAAGGAAAAAAAATAAATCATAAATAAGGTTTTAAGTTTTTAAGGGAAAAAAATTGAAATAATTATAGTTAAGGAGTATTTTTTTTATAATTTGAATTATATTTTTTATTTTTATTTTTTACTTTTATTATTTTTAGAATTGTTTATAATTTTTTTAGATGTAGCGTTTTATGGGCCTAACTTGTTTCAAATGAAAATATTATTTTTTATATATAATTATAAATTATTTTAATAATAATATTGTTTAAGTTTTTGATGTGTTAGGGAAGGATTAAGCAATTTTTTTTGGGAATGATAACGAAATTGTAAAATTATTATTTTTATGAATATTATTAATAATAAAATCATAAATATGCTGATTTAGTAAAGTTTTAAGTTTTTAAGGAAAAAAATTGAAATAATTATAGTTAAGGAGTATTTTTTTATAATTTGAATTATATTTTTTATTTTTATTTTTACTTTTATTATTTTTAGAATTGATTATAATTTTTTTAGATGTAGCGTTTTATGGGTATAACTTGTTTCAAATGAAAAGATATATAAATTTAGAGGCTAATGTTATGGTAACTTAAACATCATCTTGGAGAAAGGAGAGCTCACTCCTTGGTTGCATGAGAACTACCAATGAAAATATTATCATGTTCAATGAATCCATCCCTTTCTATCCAGAGAGGGCTGAATCGGAAGGGGATTGGGCCCAGGTCTTCTTCATCTTCCAGAATGAGCTGAACTGGTTTATGGTCTGAGGTCAGCTTGGGTAGGATTTTGGTGGTGATAACCTTCTTATTCATTATCAGGCATTCTTTTTCACTTGCTTCTTCAAGGGGGCAACCTCCTAATAAGCAAAGCTCCACATACAATATTCTTCCACATCCCTCATAAGGCGTTCTCCATCCTTATTTATAATTATCAAGATAATTATAATCATAACAACATAATGGACCTTGGTTAATGAGGCCTAATTACATTTATTCAATACTAACTACCATAATGGATCTTATTTAATAATATAGTGGACCTATTCCACCTTAAATTGAATGACCTCCATTATTTTTCTACTATGAGGCACTTGGACCCCCATTACACCCCTAGGGAGGATTGTAACATTCCTCCCCCCTTAGAAAATCATTGTCCTTAATGATTTTTGTGAGAAGGTATATATGTAGACTATGGTCCGATAGATGATATTGGACCATAAGTCTAAAGTAGGCTAGAGAACTAAGGTCCAATGTACATGTGCTAACCACCATGTTGAAGTAGGCCAATATCCACCTTAAACTTAGGTCTCATATCCAAGTGTTGATGTTGACTCCCCTTGGAAGATACCTAAACTCAATAGATAGTTGAAAATAGTGCTCCAAATGTCTACCTTGGTCACGTGGATCTAAATCTAAGAAATCATCCACATAACACACTACAAATTGGGAATAAAATTTTGAAAACTCATAGCCATGACAAGCTCCTAACTTCCCTCTATGATGTTCTCTACATCAGGTGGATTAGACTCATTAAATAGAGGATGGAAGTAGTTCTCATATAAAATATGCCAACTACCCAGATACTGATCATTACAAGTAGCCTCAAGATCACATCAGGCATATCTTTATTGGGTATGTTCTTCCTAAATGTAAGTGTATGTGGTCCCAATTGTTGAAAAATTTGTAACTAGGTACGGTATTCATAAATATGAAATGTATTTTTTATTATTGTAAATTATAAAATGAAATAAAATTATTATTATTATTATTATTATTATTGGAGCATGGGTTTCATGCTCAAGGTCTTTTATTTTATAGGTCATGCACTCATTGAGTGCTTCTAAGATTTGTCCTAGGTCAAGAAGTCAAAAGGGTCATTGTCATAAGTTGAAGACCCATCAAGAACATCGTAAATTGTAAATAAAATTATTATTTTCGTTAAAAGTGTCAAAATACCCTTCAAGACCAAGTCGGCCTGGCAGTTGGCAAGTCGACCTAATTTGAGGAACTTCATCCACATTAAGAAGCCTATATATAGGAGGAAACTCGACCTCCTTAGAGAACATTAATCACTCATTCAAGAGAATAAGTAAGAATAAGAAGGCTTCAAAGAAGGAAGAGGACAAAGGAAACTTGTTTTTGGGTTATTTCTCTCTCGCACATGCAAAGGAAGGCTAGGGTTTCTGCAACATGTCTAGGGTTTTATTCTACAGGTTTGATCTTGAAGAAGGGAAGGAAAGAAGCTCAAGCGAAGGTCACAAGAAGCCATCGTCAAGATTTTGAAAGAAGAGAAATCCAAGAGAAGGTCTAAATAAGCTCAAAGATGTGGCAGCAACAACTGCAAGAGGGCCGAAATTTTCAGGTCTGCGATGGAGGCTGAAATTCTACAGCTAGGGGTCAAAGTTGTGCTACTGGAAGAGATTTGAATGGGTTTTAATTGGGAAAGGAAAGCACATCATTCATAAAGTTTGGACTTGGTATTGGAGGGTATTGGTCTTTGTATAAAGGTCTTGTAATTCGTCAATGGAAGAATCTATAAGGAAGAGGAGATTTGTGGGTTTTTCTCTCAAGTGGAGAGGTTTTGGCCATGACTAACAGCCTATATTATGTGTTCTTATTCTTCTTCTTTTTTGTAGTTGTTTGATGATATAAAAACATAATAATAAGTAAATAAGCTAATAAGTAAGAAGAAGTAAAAAGACATCACAATCAGTTATCAAGAAAATATAAATCACTTTAATCATTGCCCTATAGATTTCTCAATATGATATCAGAGCTAAGGTTGGCTAAGGGTATTATGAATATCTCTACTACACTGAAGAAGTGTTCAAAGGTAGAAGTCCATCTCAAGAAGAGCTTCAAAGAGGTATGGAGTATTCTATTTACTCCAAAGAAGAAAGTTATTAAGGCAAAGGACGAATGACTCTTCTCAACACTCATTGGCACATTTCAAGATGAGAGCATTTGGGTTATCGATATTATAGAATCAAGACATATGACCGACCATTACAAGCAACTAAACACATTGTCAAAAGGAAATTCCTCTTACTCCGTAGAGCTTGGTGATAAGGAGAGCTATCTTGTGAGAGGAATTGGAGCAACCTCACTAGTGCTGGAGAATGGAGGAAATATTCATCTCAACAAAATCCTAGTTGTTCCAGGTTGGCATAAGAATTTACCTTCCATTTCAAGTCTAGAAGACAAAGGTGATAGAGCGGCTTTCATTGATGGAAAATTTGTAGTATGGGGTAAAAACTCAAGCATAGAAAATGTAAGAATGGTTGGGATTCATGAAGGAATACTTTATAGGCTACTAAATCCCCTTGCTCAAGATTTAGTTCACATTAAAATCAACCCATGTGAAATTTGGCATAGAAGATTCAGTCATCTCCACTTCAAAATCCTTCCAATCCTAAATTCAATAGTAGATGGAATCCACGAACTGAGAGAAAATCATGAAGGAGTATGCAAGGGATGTGCATTGGGTAAGAACACCAAGAGAACATTTGGAAGCAATGCTTCAAGGTCAAAATAAATCTTGGATCTTATTCATTCTAATGTCTCTTATCTTATGACTCCTAAATCACTTGGAGGTCACATATAATATGTCACATTTATAGATGACCATTCAAGAAAAACCTGGGTTTACTTAATGAAATCCAAGGATGAAGTATTTACCAAATTTCAAGAATTCAAAGCTGAAGTAGAAAACCTTACATAAAGAAAAATCAAGATATTAAGGTCTAATAATGGAGGAGAATACACATC
Source organism: Pinus tabuliformis (assembly GCA_031772625.1). Classification (NCBI taxonomy): domain Eukaryota; kingdom Viridiplantae; phylum Streptophyta; class Pinopsida; order Pinales; family Pinaceae; genus Pinus; species Pinus tabuliformis. The sequence goes on from CM062818.1 coordinate 1,454,495,490, forward strand.
CAAGGAAATTGTAGCCTTCTGTAAGGAGTCTAGGATTAAGAGGGAGTTGATAGTCCCATATAATCCCGAACAAAATGGAATTACAGAATGAAAGAATCGACCCATTGAAGAAAGTGTAAAAGAAATGCTACATGATCAAGATTTACCGAAATTTTTGTGGGGTGAAGCTACAAAGACAGTTGTATGCATACAAAATTGAAGTCCCCATAGGTCACTAGTTAACATGACTCCCAAAGAATTATTCACTGGGAAGAAACCAACCGTGGATTATCTCTAAATTTTTGGTTGTCTTGTCTATATTCATATACCTAAAAACAAAAGAAAGAAGTTGGATTCGTTAAGCATGAAGGGAACATCTTTTGGCTACAGTAACTCTTCTAAGGCCTATAAGATCTACATAAAGGAAGAACACCAAATAGAAGTCAGTTGAGATGTGATATTTGACGAATGTATTGCATTCAATAAGTCAAAGGATCTCCCTATGGACTCTGATGATGAAGAACTTCCAATATTTGAAGAGAAAATTACTAGGCAGGAAGAAGAATCAAATCATGAAGATGAAGGTCCCAGTGAACCTATGCAACTTGTTATAGTACCCGAAACTAGAAAGAGACCTAACTGGTTGAAGTCTACACTACTTGATGCAGAAGTTCATGGAGTAGTTCAAGGCACATTTGGGGAAGGAAAGAAGCCCAAACGATATTATGGGTATGCAACCTATATGATGAAATTGATAGAAGTATAGCCATCCACCTTTGAATAAGTTGTCACACATAAAGAATGGAAGGATTCCATGAATGAAGAGTGTCAATCGATAATGAAAATTTGAGTTTGGGAGATTGTACCTAGGCATGAAGGAAAATTTGTGGTAACTTCCAAGTGGCTCTACAGTATTAAACATGTAGCAGATGGAAGTATGATAAATATAAGGCAATATTTATGGCTAGGGGCTTCTCTCAATAGGAATGCATTGATTATAAAGAGACATTTGCTCCGACAACAAGGTATACAACTATACATTCATTGGTCTCTTTGGTAGCATCGATGAGATGGAACATCCACCAAATGGATGTCAAGATTGCATTCCTGAATGACATAATTGATAAGGTAGTTCATAAATAGAAACCCTTGGGATTTGAAGTTAAAGATAAAGAGGCATATGTTTACAGATTGAAGAAGGCATTTTATGGTGTCAAGAAAGCACCAAGGGCATGGTATGCTAGTATGGATGCATACCTATGGAGATTAGGATTCACAAAGAGTTTTGTTGATCTAAACCTATATATTTAGGTTATGAAGGGAGAGACAGTAATCATTCTTCTGTATGTGGATGATCTTCTCTTGACAGGTGTGGAAGGTCAAATTAAAGAATGTAAGAGGCAACTAGCAACATAATTTGACATGAAGGATATAGGGTTGATGCACTACTATTTGGAACTGGAAGTCTGGTAAGGACCTGATGAGATCTATCTAGGTCAAGGGAAGTATGAGTTCAAAATATTGAAGAGGTTCGACATGATGTATTGAAAACCAATGACAACCCCAATGATCACAAACTTAAAAATACCAAGGAGTTCCTAAGTGAGCTCTATGGATCCTACTACGTACAAACAGTTGATTTCTTCACTGATGTACTTAGTGAATACATGTCCAGAAATATGTTTTGTAGTAAATTTTCTCAATCAATTCCAAGTGGAGCCAAAGCATGATCATTGGATAGCAGCAAAACATATACTGATATATTTGCAAGGAACCATCCACTACTTCCTAAAATATGTTAGGAGGAATGATGTCAACTTGATTGGATATAAAGATTTCAACTAGGGAGGCAGTGAGCAGGATGGAAGGAGCACTAAAGGATGATGTTTTAGTTTGGGATCCTCCATCATCTCATGTATGAGAAGAAAGAAAGAAACAATTTCTTTGAGTATTGCTAAGGTTGAGTATATTGCAGCCTATGAAGTAAGCAGAGAAGCTACCTGGTTGAGGAAGTTGTTGTCCGACCTATTTGATGGACCAATGGACCCTACCGTGATACATTGTGATAACACCATTTGTATATTACTGTATGAAGACCCAGTGTTTCACGGAAAGACAAAGCATATCAACAACATGTATCACTACATTAGGAAGCTAGTATAAGATGGTGTGTTGTAGTTACAGTATATCTCCACCAATGAGTAGGTAGCTAACATATTGACAAAATCTCTTTCTAATAAGAAGCTTTTGGATTTGAGATAAAATCTTGGTTTGGTTGATATATCCACCCTAGTTGAGAGGGAGAGATAGGCGCATCATTCTTGTGCTCACTTGGGAAGACAAAATGGAGAACTAGGTAAGCATATGGCATCTGATACTCTTTGAGGATGAGGTAGGGCATCCAATATAAGAGTAGTCGTGGAACAATATTCTTTGAGGACTAGTTATCCAAGATAAGAATATTTTGAGGAAGTTCATACTTTGTGTTACATATCCATTTGGGCACATCAAATCCCAACATTCATATTAGTATTTTAGGGCTCATCAAACCCTAAATTCAGTTGTTTCATGCCCTAAACAAGTCACCCCTTTGAATGCCTCCTTCCCAGACAGTTTCATGACTTGAAGACATCCATAAATAGCCTCTAGAGGGACCAGCACAGGTAAGCCCTTATGAAGGTGTGCTACAGAGCAGTTAAGTCCACTGCCAGGGTGCTCTACAGAGCACTTAGGTTTCCTTTCACCTGCGCTGGGCAAGAATGAGTGAAATTCACATAGGGTTTGGGGAATATTCTTATCTTTTTTATTCATCCAGAAGTTTCCCTGTCTTATCAACTCCTATGAGCTTGAAAATGTATGAGGAATGAGTTAAGGATCATCCTATCCTCTCATCCCTTCCTCCATGGAACTAATTCTAAGTATGGAAGGTCATTCAATGTCACCATTAATGACAGAACCTCCTTCATCTTCCTATAAATTGACCACTCATCTAAGTGATCAGGGATTGGATTATGTTGAATTCTAAGGAGATAATGTTGCTATGAGACTTGACTTTGGAGCAAATGATGTGATGCCACAAGCTTGCCTTGCTTTTGATGTGATGTGGATGGGATCCAAGCTGGAGGAATGACTTTGAATCAGACACTGATGGTTGTAATTCCTTCTTCTATCTAATAAATTGTTTGAACCTTTTTCCATATGATGTGTTCTTTCATAATGCTTATATGTATGAATTTCTTCGGATTCCTTCCATTTATATTCAATTGATCATATGCTTTGATCGGTTTCATCTTCTGTTGTGTTGACAGGGTACTTTTCAAGTGGATTAAGTACGGGAAGGAGTGACGGAATCGATACAAGGGAGACAAGAGGAAAGCAGAACTACAGGTAGGCCTTCTATCCTCTCTTCTTATCTATTGCTTATAGGGAAAGTCTAAAACACTTTAAACTGTTGTTCTAGGCACAACTACTTGTTTAGTGAATTAGTATTTATCCGTAGATGCTAAATTCTCCAAAACAAATTGGCGACTCCGCTGGGGAAGAATCCTCTTTCCTAGTAGCTTATCCACCTCCTAAGACATCCTTGTAGACTCTATTTGTGTTCATAGATTGTAATTCAGCTGTTTACATTGAAAATTTGGTCAAAACTGTGTCAAATTGCCTCTTGAAATGGCTTATTGTCACCAGCGTAGGCTTGTGAGGGACACAGTGCATTGCAGAGCATCCCTGGCTTAGGGACAGTGCTCTGAAGCGCACTGTCTCCCACTCTGGGCTACGCTGATCCTCCTAGGATTAGTTTCCCACCTTTGGAAAGAGTTTTTACCAAATTTTCTCTGGTTAATGTTTGTTGATTGATCAATGAATGTTATGTCTCAAGAAAATGAGTGTTTATCTCCTGGTCTAGCCCAGCTTTGATTGGATTGATTAATGTTTCTTCATGTTTTCTTTGTCATTATCGATCAATAGTCAAAGTTAGGATATAATTGATTAATCTTCATTCGAAAGAAAGTGTCGTAAAGTCTTCTCTTCCTTTGAATCTGAACTGTCATAAAAGTATTCTTTCATATGAAAGATTGATTTATTGTATGTGCATATTTCCTTTTTGTTCATATTCACATTAAGGGAATCAAAAAGAAATACATGCATGTTGCATTGAAAATTTTTGTGTGTGCTAATAGGAATAGTGTAGGGAAATTGCATTTAGATTGTGCTCTTTTCTCTTTGATCAAAAGAAATATGATTGCTCTATCCCTAAGTAGCTAGGATTTTCATTGTTAAATTGAATGGAAAGAATTGTTATCATGATAGTTGCATTCCTAGGAATTTCAGAATACATCACGTGTTGAACTTGAAAGGCAAATTCCTAAGCAATATCAACTTAAAATAAACATCAATTTACTTAATGGAGCATTGTCATTAACAAGAACATTTAGTGGTTCTAGGCTAGAGACGTGTTCCGGTGTCGTAAAACAAAGCAGTTGTCGCTAACTTGTCTGCAATACATCCCGAGTGTGATACTTCATTCCACGTACGTGAGTATATCGTAGCTCGTCCACGTACCTTTGGGTATATAGGGCAGTGTTACATTATGTAAAGTATATGGGAATGCTCTCACTGTGCGGTTTTGCATTAGACAACGCTTATACGGACTGGGCCTCCACATACCTTCGGGTATATATGGGAGGAAAACTCTAGGTTGCTATCCATCCTTAAGTAACCGAGTCGGACGCCTTGTAAACTGTGATACACCGAACACAACATTCAGGGAGATTGTCTGCCCGTACTTCTTGGTTCGCTAGGAGGTATTCTGCAGTTCACATTTGCATGGTAAACCTTTTGCCTAGTATACCCATTTTTGTTTATTTCTTTTTTGATAATATAATCAGAAATTGTGGAGTAACATCAACCCATACCCCGTCATTCGCAGAGAACAGTGAGAAAACCGCCTTTACCTCCTGAAGTTACACCAATTCGGGCAAAGCGGTCTCGCTTAACTAAGTCTAGTACATCAAGAACTCCTAGTTCTTCATCTGAATTACCTGAATCATCTATTTTGGTAAGTATTGAGACTCCAGTTACTCCAACTATTTCTGGCCCATCAATTTCTGAAGAAGAAGTTTCACAATTACCTGAGGAAATTAGCACTGATCCTAGTGAAACAATAACCAAGGTTGTTCAACAACAAGTTGATCCTCAACTTGAAATTTCTCAACAAGAAAGTACTTCTGAACTTGAATCAGTTCAACCAAAAGTTAATCCAAAATCTATCCCAATTCAAACAGAAGTTAAATCTGAACCTGAAGTTGTTCAGGAACCTCTTTTTGAAACTGTTGTTCATTTACCCGAACATCTGGACTTCAAACTTGAACATTCAGAAGTTGTTATTTTACTGGAAGACGATCAACTGGTTACCCCTCAGACATCAGTAACTATTGAAACTTCAACTTCATCAACACCAGAAATCTTTTACAAACCTGACGGTGAAGTTCTTCCACCAGATTTAATTGCTATAGAGGAGGAATTGGAAGAAGATTCCACACCTGGAACCCCATTTCAATTTGGAACTAGGCTTTATCTTTACCCTAATACTCCTGATTTTTTTGCTCCATTTGATCCTGCTTCTTTTCAAGTACCCGTCGATTCTTTAGGACAACTTTTGGGTCAGTTAAATATGGCTAAACAACCATCAACATCTCAGAGTGTATCATCTGATGCAACTGTAGTAGAATCTTCTGTTGTAACCTCTTCGATGTTTTCTACCACACCTAAGTCACACCTATATGGTGAATCGTCCGTCCCAGTTGGTTACCAATCATTGTCTGGAACCCACTCAAGCGTTGCTTCTACACCATGGTCATCACCCATGTCCTCAACCAGAATTTTACCTAGTTCTTCTCTAATGAGAACTCAACAGTTTGATCCTGCATATCAGTATCAAGCTGGGCAATCGGGTCAACAAAGACCTATGTAACCATTAAACACTGGATTGCTACCATATGGAGAGCAATATGCTTATTCACCATATCCTCCTTATTCTGAAGGACTACCATATGGTCATATCCTGCAATATTCAGGTCAATCTGGAATTAGAGTTTGTCAATGGAAACCAATAACGCAAGTTCAACCAAGGCTTGTGCATCCAACACAACCAATGCAAACTATGTCAGCTATTCCTACTACACCTGTTGTTACTATTGTACCACAGCCACAAGTTCAAACTGTTGTATCTCAACCGGTACAAATTGATCCTTCTACCTTGCAATCACAAGTTTCAAGTCAAGAAGTTCAAATTCCTCAAGTTGTTGTACAACAACCACTTGTTTCTGGAGTTCAACAACAACCTCATGTTAGTACACCCTTATCTAGCCTGACCCAAGCTTACACTGGTATAGTTTATTCACAACCTGGCCAATCTTTCATTGTTGGAAAACAACAACCATTAAATCAACAATAGTTGTACCAACAACAACAACAATTGATTCAACAACTATGGTAGCCTCAATTTCAACAATCCCAATTCCAACAATTCCAACCCCAATTTGGACTTGTTCCGTAGGCTCAACCTAGTTTTGGTCAATCTCAAGCTTACCAAGGTCCTGGTCAACAAGGCTTTGCAGGTTATGGACAACCACACATTCAACCTGGTTATCAACAACCACCTTATACTAGTTTTGTTCAAAAACATACCAAGGTTACCAAATGCAGATGCCCTATGTCGGTATGCAAAGACCTATTGCTCAGGAAATTCCATCATATCCTGGGTATGCTCAACCTGACTTGAATCGACAATTGCCGTTTGTAGAAACTTTAGAATTACCATATTTAAATCGGCTCACTAATGATCCAATCTTATATGCACCTTGGTGGCCGATAATTCCGCATAAGTTACCATCTGACATTCCAAAATTTAACGGAAATCCTGGAGAAGACCCATCAAATCATGTCATGACCTTTCATTTGTGGTGTTCATCAAACTCCTTAAATGATGATTCAATTAGACTTCGTCTTTTCCAAAGAACACTTACTGGTCTAGCTGCTAAATGGTACATTGAATTACCAAGAGCTTCTTTCAATAATTTCACCACTTTAGCCACTACATTTTTGACCCACTTCCAGTTACCCATCAGATACGAGACTGGAACGGAACTCCTAACCAACTTTAAATAGACTACTGCTACCCATATATCAGATCATATTCATGAGTGGTAGCGTCATCGTTGAATGGTTAAGACATATGTTCCCGATCAGCTTTTAGCTAAGTGGTTCATAAAATCCTTGTTTCCATCAATCACCGAGGATGTGGAAAAAGGTGGAGTTGTCACAGAATATCAAGTTATTGCTTGTGTCCAATACTTGGATTTGATTTATACACAATCCAACACGCTTGATGACAAAATTCCCAATGCACCTCAACCATCTTTCACTGTTCCCCCTCCTCCACAGTCGAGTAAGGACTCTCATGTCGGTGATGGTGTGATCAGTTCTTCAAGCACACAAACAATAGGAAGACCATCTGGTCAAATTTTTGCTATTTCCAGTCAAACTACCAATGCATCAAAAAATACTCTTGCCTCCAAGATTAATGTCGTGTCATCAGACAAAGGCAAAAATCCAAAGCAACCAAGGAGCAAGAAAAAGGGGAAAAACAAAAAGAAACAAGAAAAATCCCCTCCAGATAAATCATCTGATTCCTCTACTTCGGCAAGGAAACCTTGTTATCCATGTCTGATATGTAATGATGAGAATTTTACAAGAGATTGTCCACATCGCTCTGAGGTCTCTAAACGTTTAAAGACTTCAAACACGTCGGCAATGTTGATTGATCCATTCCCAACCCCAGAGACACATTTGGTTGCAACAGACCATGCTTCCACATCCCAACTACTCATGTTATCCATCACAAAGCCACAAAACAAAGTTTTGGTGTCAAAGAGAAACAAAGATTATGGAAATCCGTCGTCGTCATCAAATAATTAGGCCATTGATCAGCCTAATCCTTCGACTTCAACTTCATCTGAAGTTTTTCCACCCATTGTACCTAAATTGACAATAAAACCACCAAAGGGAGTTGTGCACAAATCAACATTCAACCCTCGGGCTCAAGCAGCTCAAAATTATAACATAGAGGAAGATCTTGCTCAATCACCTTCTGCTATGTCGACACTCGAGGTGTTGCAAAATTGTCCCTCCCAGAAGCAGGCTTTACTGTCAACAATAGGTGGAATAGATCCTACGGATTCAAATCTTGTGGTTTTTAATCATGTGGGATATATACCACATTTTCCAGTGCAGTTAGCTTTCCTAATTCAAGTAAAATCTCTCAATAAGAATGTTCACCGAATTATTATTGATGAGGGGGCATCTACTTGCATTATGTCCATGAGCTACTAAAAAACACTTGGTTCACCTTCGTTGTCACAATCACCAACCACGTTGAAAGCTTTTAATGGAAGAACATATACTACATGTGGGATTTTGAGTAACCTGCAAATCAAACTAGGGGGGAAATAGTTACTGTTGAAGTTGTGGTAGTTGATGGACCCCTCAATTACAACATTTTACTACGAAGGCCTTGGGTATATGCTATTGCTATTGTGGTTTCCACGTACTTTCATACTATTGCATTCCCTTTTAAGGGTTGAATCATAGTCATTGATCAGCTAGCCTTCTTTGCCAATATTTCATAGGCTATGGGAAGCATTCCATTAGTGCACGGACCCCCGCTATCACTTCAAAGTGTTGGAGTATGTCCCTTTAAAGAATGCATACTTTTACCCTACCGTCACCATCTGACTTGGCGGAAGTAGCAAGAGTAGAGACTTGCAACATGATTTCCTCCACCTCATCTGATTTAAGGAGGATTACCAACAAAGTTGAAGTTGATAGTAATATTGAGGTGATGTTATTAAGCTCCATTGAATCATCATAGCAATCAATCTTTCGGGCTTGTGCGGCAAAACCAAATCTGCACTCAACAATTGTATGGGTAGATAGGTCATTAGAATATGGTACCTCTTCGGATCCTCTTTCACGTATACATTCTACGGATGAAGGAATCATCCAATCAATGATGATAGGAGAGAACCATGGGAAGATTATCATCATTGTTCCCATCTTCCAAATGACATTGAAGATTATTCAAATGAACTAATCCACCTATCATTCGTTGATTTCCTATCGAATTCAATTTTCATAGACACAATCGAATCTGAGCAAACTCTGTCAAATATTGAAGAAACGATTTCTATTAATATTTCGACCAAGCCTAATATTGTAGAGAACATTCATGTCAGCAAATCTTGTTCTCCATTGGAACTTGATAATTATTGTGCTCTTTTTCATGAATTTAGAGATATTTCTGCATGGTCTTACGAGGAGATGCTAGGCATTGACTCTAGTATTGTTGAACACGAAATTAAAATGTACCTTGATGTCAAGCCAATTCGACAGGGGCTTCAACCTGTTCATCTGAAGAAAGCTATTGCAATTAAAGTAGAAGTTGAAAAACTTTTACGGGTTGGTTTCATTTACCCTGTTCCTCTTACTGACTGGGTTTCCAACATCGTTCCTATCATGAAGAAACAAGGAACAATGCGAGTGTGCATCGATTATAGGGATGTAAATCAAGCATGTCCAAAGGACAATTATCCTACTCGTTTTATCGACCAGATTATTGATGAATGTGCTAGATGTGAAATATTCTCATTTATGGATGGATTTTTCGGCTACAATCAAATCAATATACGCCCACCGGACCAATCGAAAACATATTTTATTTTTCCATGGGGCACATTCACCTATGGAAAACTCCCATTCGATTTGAAGAATGTCGGGGCCACATTTCAGAAGGAAATGAATTATGCTTTCCATGACATCAAGCACATTTTTCAACCTTACCTTGATGATTTACATGCTCATTCGCGAAAGCAGACTGATCACCCGCAACACTTGAGAGCAATATTTTTACGGTGTCGACACTACAAGATTCGACTCAATCCACACAAATGTGTGTTTTGTGTTGGTTTTGGTCGCTTGCTTGGATTTTTAGTGTCTCGAGAGAGGATTCGGCTAGATCCATTAAAGTTTCAAGCAATTTTGGACTTGCCTCCACCTTCAAATCTTTTACAGTTACAGAGGCTTCAAGGGAAAGCCAACTTTCTGAGGAGGTTCATTCCTAATTACATTGAAATGGCTAAAGTTTTTACATGTCTTTTGAAAAAGGAGATACCCTTTCATTGGGATCAGGTCGTGCAAGCTTCCTTTGACGCTCTTAAAGATACCCTGATTAGAGCTTCATTAATGTATTCCCCAAATTACCAAAATGACTATTACCTATATCTCACCACTGCAGATACAACCATTGGCATGGTTTTAGTCCAGGAAGAAAACTGGATTGAACATCCTATTTATTACTTGAGTCATAATCCCAACGATACAAAAAGTAAGTATGCTTATGTCAAAAAACTAGCATTGGGAGCTATGCAAGCTGTTCAAAGATTTCGCCATTATATCCTATTACGAAAAACAACTGTCATTTCATATTGCAACCTTATGACATACATTTTGTCACATCAATTTCTGTGGGGAAAATATTCAAAATGGATAGTTATTTTACAGGAATTTGATTTAGAATTCATCAAGTCTAAATCAAAGAAATATCTAGTTTTCGCTGAGTTACTATGTGACCTTCCCTCGACCTCCATCGATTGAACATCTGAACCATTAATTTTGGATGAGTCTCTCTTTCTAATTTCATTATCTGACGCCTCGTATGGAGATATACTGATTTATCTCCAAACCCAAACTTTTCGACAAGATACCTCTTGCTCGCAACAATGACGTATTCGTTACCAAGCCAAAGATTATCTGATCATTGGCGACACACTTTACCGTCGTGGTATCGATACGGTTTTATGGAGGTGCCTCATGCATGAGGAGGCCGAGAAAGCATTGAATGATTGCCATTCAGGTGCCTGTGGTGGACACTTATTTGGATATGCAACTGCACAAATAATTCTTCATGGTTGTTACTTCTGGCCAACTATATTTAAAGATTGTATTATTGTTGTCAAAAGTTGTCATGCATGCCAGATATATGACCAAAAAACCAGATTACCACCTACACCATTGCATCCAGTCATTGTTGTTGGCCCATTCGCCAAATGGGGCATTGACTTTATGACATGTAACCCCACCTCGGTCGGGGGGCATGGGTATATTATAGTTGTCGTTGACTATTTTACCAAATGGGCCGAGGCGATGCCAACATTGAACAACAGTGGCAAAACGACTGCTCTTTTATTTTTTAACCATGTGGTTGCCCAGTTTGGTGTACCACAAACCATAGTTACAAATCATGGGTTGCATTTTCGCAATCACATGATGGCTGAGTTGACCGCTAAGTTAGGACTGCCACATTATAGTTCTACCCCGTATTACCCACAAGCGAATGGACAAGTTGAGGCCATCAACAAGGTCCTGAAGTGGATGTTGCAAAGAATGATAGGGGTTCATAAAAGAAACTGGCACTTAATCCTGTACTTTGCCTTCTGGGCATATCGAACCTCGGTGAGAAATGAAACTGGATTTGCACCCTTTCAGTTGGTGTATGGTTTGAAAGCAATCTTATCGATACAATGTGAAATTTCATTGCTCAAACTTGCGATTGACCTGTCACCTGAAACTTCTGAAGAAGAAGCGCATTTCTTGGAATTAATCCATCTGGATGAAACCTGTCATGATGCCGCATTGGCTAACGAAGTGCATAAGAAATGTATTAAGGCACAATATGACAGGAATGTCAAGCCTCGTATCTTCTCAGAAGGAGACTTGGTCTTGCTTTATGATCAGGAAGCTGATAAACTTGGAGCAAGGAAATTCGAACCAATGTGGATGGGTCCTTATGTTGTCAAGCGTGTTCTGGTGAAAGGAGCCTACGAGTTAGTAGACTATGATGGGATTCCATTGTCGCAGCCACGAAACGGGTTCTACCTTAAACGTTACTATGCTTGATTAAGTATAGTAAAACTCACTGTATATATGCTTTCATTGCGTGTGTGTGTGTGTGTGTGTCTTTTAGAGATTTTTATCTAGTTAGTAATCCGCTTTGCATTTGTTGCAAATGTCAAAGTCTTCAGAACCTTTTCTTGGTTACGTCGATGGTGCTAGTTGTAGTATGCAAAATTTGTCTTCTGCAACATGGGCCATTTTCGCTCCAAGTGGCGAGTTAGTGAGTTTTCAAGGGATTTGTATCGGTTGATCGACAAACAATATCGTTGAGTATAGTGCGTTGATTGAACTACTCTCTAATGCCATTTCACTTGGCATTCGTCGAATCATCATTAGGCTGGACTCGTAACTCGTTGTACTACAACTAACAAACATTTATACTATCCGAAATCCAACAATTTTTCGTATGTTCCTTAGAGTTCGTATTTTGGAAAGACGTTTTGAACACATTCAATATCAACATATTTCTAGAAATCTTAACACATTAACTGATTCTCTAGCGAATTATGTGTTAAATAGACATTTGCAACATATGTAAAAGTAATATTTTCAATTCACATCATCAGTTGAATAGGATTGCATATAACCATAAAAAACTCTAAAAGTAAAATAGATAGGTGTTTTAAAAGTTTTTACAAAATTTGTGCCCAAGAAACATTTGGTCATTTGACCCAAAAACTCAAAAATGCATACAAAATATCCTAAGTATATCTAGTGGTGCTCATGGTAACAGGTAACAGCCTATGCTATCATGCGCAAAATCCTAGCCCAACAGTTAGGAACACCAATAGTGTGGCGCTGCAGCCTCATAGGTAACTCCATGATCCGAATATCCGGAATACCAAGGGTTAATCCCTCTATGTGATCCTCCAACTCTACTAAGGTCTCGGCCAAATCCAAGTCCTAGATAACTTCTCTCCCAATGTTTCTCTGCGCTGGCCCACCTACAACCTGTTGGCGTACCACAGGTCTGTTGGAAATACTGAGTGGGGAGTGAATCAGTATTTCTTTTTCAACTATTATCTTACTAGTTAAAACATTTATATTCAGAACACAAGATGAACAACAAGTATCAATGCTTTTATTAATATAATCTTTGCAATAAAATAGATACAACATATAAATGGTTGCAATCAGTTTCCAGGCACCAACTTGGACTTTTGTGAGGCTCCAACCTCAAAGCTCCAACTCTATTTCACCAAGGCAACAATCTTGGACTTAGGAGCACCGACTCCCAAGGACTTCAATCCTTCTAGTTCTTGAGACACCAATCCCAAGGACACCCATCCTTCCTACTTCTGAGGAACCACTCCCAAGGACTCCAATCCTTCTTACTTCTAAGGCATCAACCCCAACGACTCCAATCCTTCTTACTTCTGAGGCACCAACCCCAAGGGTTCCAACCCAATCTTGTCAAGGCATGTTTGATAGTAATGTTCTGCTCTCAGAACTCTTCTTTACTGAGTTCTGTCTGTTTACACCTTCACTGTAGTCTCCATGCTACAACATCAATGACAACTAGTCTTCTTATGAAGGAGTCTTTACAACTCTTCATACTGTCCACACAGAGTCTCCAATAGCCTTCATGACCTCTGATAATGTCTCCACACAACTTTAGTGAGTCTACTATTAGCTGCACTAAGTTATGCATAAGAACCAACTTTCTGTTCAAGCATATGTTCTAGCTGTCGCAATAAGTGCTTCAGCATGACTGCTTCTCTGCTAGCTACTTCTCCCTTCAAACTATGTTAGATAAAACTTTATTCATTACATCACAGAATTATTCTTCAGACTGCATTGTATAGCTGATTAATTCTTTCACAGGGTAATACAATTAGCTAAGAAGCTCACTCTTTGAATGCCTCATGTCTTGTTGGTCCTTCGGCCCTTTTCTGTTCTACTGGACCCTACAGTTGCCTCTGTTTCCTCCATCCTTTTCTTGTTTTTTCCTGTTTTATGTATTCTGATGTCTCTAATTGTTCGTTTCCATTTTCCACTAGCTCTTTGGCTTCTTCAACGCTCGCTTCAACTTCCTCTGCGTTGGCTTGTCCTTTGGCTTCCCTCTTCTTCATTGCTTTGGCTTTTCAGTTTCCTCTGCGCTGGCTTACCCTTCGGCTTCTTGTCTTCTGTCGCTGTAGCTTCCTCTGTCTCTTCGTGCTCACCAACACTCCTAGGACATGTTGATTCAATGGCGAGGACCAAATACACAGAGAAAAACTGTTGCATGTTAAAACTGTAACAGAGCCCCTTTTTTTCAATGATAATAGGCATACACAAGACTTTATTGTTTAACGGAGAGACTGTACCAATCAGGACAGACCCACATGCCACGTCCCAATCACAATTGAAATCGGCTTTTGTTCAGGACTCCTGAACTATCGGGAGAGTTTCTTATGCATTTTGGACTTCAAACCCCACACAATACAAATATTAAAATACACAGGAATATATGAAAAACAACCGGCCGAAATGTTAAAGGGTGGACTTCAAATTTATTACACCCGCATCTATACCTGCATCAGGTCCACAGTGTAATCGCAATCGGCAATAGCATCTTATTGCGCCATCCATTTATAACTTGCAATGGATCACTTCCGACATGGTGGACGTGATATAGCATTAAGTCAATTGTAATGTTGCATCGAGTATGCAACATATATCGCAATCGGCGCTTTCAGGGTGGCAAGGCCTTAAGCACTTGCGATATGTTGGATGCGACATAACAATAGACCAAACTACAATGTTGCATCGGGTCTGCAACATTCATCGCAATCGGCACTTGCAGGAGTGACAGCCCTTTGTGCATTGCGATATGCGAGTACCGATAGGGTGGATGCGATATAACATTAAGTCATATTGCAGTGTCTCAGTGGGTCCACATGCTTTATTGCAATTATATAATATATATGTATATATGTTGCAAATTTGCAAGTTTTAATGCGCCAAGGCTTAGAGCCCGAAAATCTGAAATACACTGAAAAGCATGCTTTGGAACACTTTTGGTGGACTTCACCTGTTTATACCCCCGAACACATATGTTTCGTCGGGTCCGCACATATATATTGCTATCGAGGGTTTTGAGGTGACGGCACATAACCAAACCTGTCGATTACAATATCGCCATTCTATACATATTTCTCTACTCTGATAGTGTATTCCTCTATATGTACATGTTTTTGCCTCCGATAGTGTATATAGCCTATATATATATATATAGTAAAGGTAGAGGCGGATATATATATATTCTGTTCTTTGGCACTTTGGCATGTATTACTCCCGATAAGACTCCTTTGCATATATTACTCCCGATATGGCTGATATGCCTCCGATAGCTCTGTTTTGCTCCTCCGATGGCTCTGTTTGCTCCTCTAATAGCTCTGTTTGCTCCTCCAATATGTTCTTCTTTCGTATATATATATGGCTCCTCCTGTAGCTCCGATAGCTTTGTTTTGCCTCCTCTGGCATGTTAACTCCTCTTTTGATGACTTCTTCCTCTCGGTTCTTCTTGGGCATGTATTACATGCAATGCTCCTCCGATGTGGCTCCTCTTGCTCCAATGTCTTCCTTTGGCTTTGCAATGACCTCCTCTAATGGCTTCTGCCTTTTCCAATATGCCTCTCTTGCTCTAATATTCTGCAATACTCTTAAGCATAAGCAATAGCTTTGATATGCCTCCTTTGTTAACTCCTCCGTTAACAGACTCTTGCTCATGGCTTGGCTATCCTGATGGCCTTGCTCCTGTCTCTTCATGGATCTATTCTTCTTCCCCTTCATGGATCATCTAGTATCTATAATATTGCCATATTTACATCAATGACAACCTAGGTCAACAGGTCGAATTGTACCCACATCTGTATGCATAAGAGTAATTTTAGTTTAGTCTTGGAAACATTAAAAAACACAATAAACATGTAGAAACTTGAAAATTCAAAAAACACTTTGGTCAAACAACTTATCCATAGCACCCCATTGTGCTCCAACTGGTAGAATCAAATCTGGATCTCCATGATAATCCATCCCTGAGTATGGATTCTTCGCGATAACGACATGTTGTCGCTCAAGCCAACTGAAAAATGCAGGGGATAAAATGATTGTTGACTAGCCAGCATGTCAAGCCATCAATTCAACCCACCTCTGCATACGTGGATCTCTAGGACCAGCGACACCCAGTAATACATGTTGTGGTTGCATCAATGGGATTTTCTCTAAATCAAAAGAAATCAAGATTGAACCATAGCAAAAATTCTTTGTCTTACCGCATTTTACCTTAGTAAGTTGTTCTTTCAGCAGTGAAAGTACAACCTCGCACCAGTTGAAAAATTTCGGCTCTAGACACTCCAATGCATACTGCATATAAGATCTGTTCGCTTAGTGTCATGCTGCCAGCCAATTTTGCGATCGTAAAGAGGATCATTCTTAAAGGCAAATCACTTACATCTTGGATGTTTATTTTCCCATCCCTGCTAGGTTGTGTACCTGGCCGACAAAACTGTCTGATGTAATCTCTCACCGATTCACCTCCACAGGAAAATCCAGAAAGTGAGATGGGGGCACCTCGCCTCGACAATCCGGTAAGAAAGTAAATATCCTCAATAGTAATAGGGACCATCTTGTCCCTAATGTGAAATGTCTGATCTGTCAAATCCCATGCACGAACAAGGAACTGCAATAGTTCTATTTGTTGCCTCATTTTGGACAACTTAAAGTATTTGAGTAACCTGCAATTCCTAAGGGCCTCAACTGTACCCGGGTTATTTAGGGCAACCATGTCTTGTTATTCATGCTCTCTTTCTCACCATGTAATCGACATTCTGATCTGATGAAAGCCTGAAACATGATCATAAGCTAAATTAGGATCCTTTCCATGAAAAAAAAAGGGCAAATTTTGGAGCAAATAGCTAAAACCAACTTGGGAAATGCGCTCAGCGCAGCCTAGACATAGAGACAGTGTGCTACAAAGCATCTAGCCTTCTATCTAGGTGCTCTTCAGTGTAGTTTTTGATGTGAAAGCCTGCGCTAATCCCAGGGCAAAAAAATGAAACCCCAGGGGCCCCAAAAAACCCTAAAATTTACATAAAAGGACAAAAGAATGGATTGAAAAGAAATTAGAGAGGGTTAGTTCCAACCTGGTCCAGATGGCTCGAGAAATGGTCCACAGAATCTTTCGCAATCAGCCGGTGAAGTTTGAGGTAAAAATTGAGCTCAGAGCACAAAATTGGATGGTAAGTTCCAAATGGTAAAAATGATATGGTAAAAACTTATTTTATGTTTATTTCATGTTAATTAATTGATTAAACATTAGTATTTGCCTATTTTTGCCTATGAAACAAATATTTTTAATCCATTTGGTGATGTTTTGAGCAGGTTTACAACTAATTTGCAGAATTCAACGTGCTCGATTGTAAGTTGTACTTTTGACCACAAAGCACACTTTTATCTCTTTTTTGAGCTTTCTTAAAAACGAAAAAGGAACCCCCTTGGAGTCCTCTTTAAGCTCTTTTCACTCTCTAAACATGAAAATATTGTCGAGCGCTTGTCCTTTCCAGCTCGTAAACGGATTGGAAATGATATATTTCTTGTATTATTTTACGCTTTTTCGGACTTGAGAGATTAATTTACGAAAAAGAACTTGTGGAGTTTTATTTTTGTACTTTTTCAAACTCTCTAAACATGAAAAGGACCGAGTTATATTTGTCGTTAAAAAACATCAAATAGTGACAAACTTGTCTATCTACACAAGACCGAGTTTCACCTTCGCTAGACTCGTTAAAACATAAAATAGCGATGGATTTGCCTGAAGGGTGAAATTATACAACAAGCATATATTATCCTCCTCAAGATTGATAAAAATAAAGAGGTATTGGTCAACAATGACTGGGGAAAATGGAAAAAGGGGAAAACCACTTTATGGTAGTAGGTCACTCTTGAACATGACACTTTCACTTCATCACTGTGACTATCTGGGTTGGGTTATTAGTTTGATGGTTATCACACCATTGGTCTATCATACCATCCATTGCTTTGTTTTGGGTCAATGCTACCAATTCACTTTAGTGTCGCCAACATGTTCAAGAGAAGTCATCCAGTCAAAATCCATCTTTTGCAATACCATAAACCTTCATTTTCATGACCACCATTCCTAAACTTTGTGTCGTCAGTCAAATTCCATCTCTAAAATCACTACACTCGTTTCGTGTCGTTGATGTGGGATACATCAAGGCCCTCCTGCGATGAGTCACTTCTTGTCGACATCAACTCATTATCCAAGAAGTTGACTTAGAAACACCCATTCAGTACCTTGAGGCTTGCATGCATCAATGGCAGGTTTCTTGCTTTCGGCGATAGGCATACATCAATGGCCTTTGACCAAAATACTTTGTATGGTGTTTGACATAAAATCATCCATTCACACCATGCAGAATGTACTACAGTACCTTGAGGATCATTATCATTATCGGTGATTTCTCTTGCATCTGTCAACAACTTACATCATCTGCTGGTAATCAAATGGTGTCTTCCCATGTTTGACTTCAAATCACATATTCACATGGTTAGACTCATACTTGAGCGAGCAATTGAACGAGATTGAAGACCCTGGATCTAATTTCATTCATCTAGGCTGTGATATCAGGAGTACTAAATCATATATACAATGGATTTACATTGATAGTCATTCTGATCATGGGTCTATATCTGTAGACACCTATTTATGTACATGTAATGAAAGTTTATAAGCTGAGCATGGATATGCACTCCCTCAACAGTGCATGTAAAATCAAATATCATAAAATATGTATTGTAATTGATGTAGGTCACCTTCCACTTTGATACCTCCTCATCACATCGTAAATCATTTCATTCGACATTGGCATTTTTCGGACTTCATGCTTTAGGGGGAAACTGTTACATATCCATTTGGGCACATCAAATCCCAACATTTAGATCAGTATTTTAGGGATCATCAAACCCTAAATTCAGTTGTTTCATTCCCTAAACAAGTCACCCCTTTGAATGCCTCCTTCCTAGACAGTTTCATGACTTGAAGACATCCAGAAATTGCCTCTAGAGGGACCAGTGCAGGTAAGCCCTTATGAAGGTGCACTGCAGAGCAGTTAAGTCCACTGCCAGGGTGCTCTGCAGAGCACTTAGGCTTCCTTTCACCTGCGCTGGGTGAGAATGAGCAAAATTCACATAGGGTTTAGGGAATATTCTTATCTTTTGGAGTCATCTAGAAGTTTCCCTGTCTTATCAACTCCTATGAGCTCAAAAATGGATGAGGAATGAGTTAAGGATCATCCTATGCTCTCATCCCTTCCTCCACGGAACTAATTCTAAGTATGTAAGGCCATTCAATGTCACCATTAATGACAAAACCTCCTTCATCTTCCTATAAATTGACCACTCATCTAAGTGATCAGGGGTTGGATTATGTTGAATTGTAAGGAGATAATGTTGCTATGAGACTTGACTTTGGAGCAAATGATGTGATTCCACAAGCTTGTCTTGCTTTTGATGTGATGTGGATGGGATCCAAGCTGGAGGAATGACTTTGAATCAAACACTGATGGTTGTAATTCCTTCTTCTATCTAATAAAGTGTTTGAACCTTTTTCCATATGATGTGTTCTTTCATAATGCTTATATGTATGAATTTCTTCTGATTCCTCTCATTTATATTCAATGGATCGTATGATTTGATCGGTTTTTGTCTTCTGTAGTGTTGACAAGGTAATTTTCAAGCGAATTAAGTATGGGAAGGAGCGACGAAATCGATACAAGGGGGGAGAGAGGAAAGTGGAACTACAGGTAGGCCTTCTATCCTCTCTTCTTATCTATTGCTTATAGGGAAAGTCTAAAGCACTTTAAACTGTTTTTCTAGGCACATCTACTTGTCTAGTGAATTAGTATTTATCCGTAGATGCTAAATTATCCAAAACTCTTTGTGAACACCCGGGTGGGGTATGTACCTTGAGAGACAATGATGATGGTGTCTATAAATCATTGGTATCGTCAAGCATTGTGCTCTGATCTTGTGGAGAGATAGAGTTGTTACTCAAGGCCTTGCTATGTGAAAATGTTGGTTGATATGATGCTAAAAAAATGGGTTACCAATCCGACTATTCTTATGATATCTCTTCAGATTGAGAATGTTCATGTACCATTTATGAATACCTCCCTATTTAAGGAGTGTTGAAAAATGTGTAACTAGGTTCGGTCTTCATAAATATGAAATGTAGTTTGATTCTTATAAATTGTAAATTTTAAATTGAAAGAAAATTATCATTATTATTTTTGGAGCATGGGTTTCATGCTCATGGTTTTTATTTTATAGGTCAAGAACCCATTGAGTGCTTCTAGGATTTGTCGTAGATCAAGAAGTCAAAATGGTCATTGTCATAAGTTGAAGACCCCATCGAACACATTGTAACTTGTAAAAAAAATTATTTGTGTCCCTAAAAGTGTCAAGATACCTTTCAAGGCCAAGTCGGCTTGGCAGTTGGCAAGTCACCCTAATTTGAGGAGCTTCATCCACCTTGATAAGCCTATATATAGTAGGAAATTTGACCTCCTTGGAGCACATTCGTCACTCACTCATTCGAGAGAAGAAGTAAGGAGGAAAAAAGGAAAGAAGAGGATGAAGGAAACTTTTTTTTGGGATATTTCTCTCTCACACGTGCAAAGGAAGGCCAGGGTTTCTACAACAGATCTAGGGTTCTTCTACAGGTTCGATCTTGAAGAAGGAAAGGAAATAAGGTCAAGCAAAGGTCACAAAAAGGCATCCTTAAGCTCCAGAAAGGAGAGAAAGTCAAGTGAATGTATATAGAAGCCTTGGGAGGATAAAATAATCTCACACATGTGGCAACAACAACTGTTGGAGGTCCGAAAATTTTAGGTTTGCAGTGGAGGCCAAAATTCTACAATTAGGGGTCAAAGTTGTGCTACTAGAAGAGGTTTGACTGGGTTTGACTTGGGCAAGGAAAAAACATCATCTAGAAAGGTTGGACTTGTTCTAAAGGTCTTGGAATTCGTCAATTGAAGAATCTATAAGGAAGAGAAGAGATTTGTAGGTTTTCCTCTCAAGTGGATGTTGGAAATAATACTGAGAGGGGGGATGAATCAGTATTATCAAATCAATAATTTTTCATTTCCCAAACAGATTTATATACGCTACTTCTGTGAAGTGAACTAGCATGTACACACTACTGTGAATAGTGAAACCAATGTATACCTAGAGAACTTGTGATTTAGTTAATTTATCAAGTGTTGATCTTTAACAAGTGCATCAGTAAATTATTAAACGGTGCAGTAAAAATAGAATAAACCATCACACATAAGAAACACACATGAACACCAACGTTTAAGGTGGAAACCCAATGTGGGTGAAAACCACCTATTGTTTTCGTCTTTGTCTTCTTTTAATAATAAGAAAATATGTTTACAATCGTGTACTGGTGTAGACTCATACCAGTACGTAGGCACCCACCTACAGAAGGCTACAACCTTCTCTCGTTTTCCAACTTCTACTGGAAGGGAGCTACAACCCCCTAGCTCTTGTACTAGCCAATGTACTTACTAGTACATAGGTGCTAGCCTACAGGAGGCTACGACCTTCTCTCTTCCTCCAGGGACCACGTTTCATAAATTTTCAAATTGGATGCTCTTGGTACACAACAATACACATGAATGCCTCATTTCATCAAATTTTCATACTGGACCCATCATAACTTTCAAATTGTATCAACCAATGATCAGTTAATCTGAACATTCAGATCACTGTCACCAGAACAATGTGTTGAACCCAGAAACCTGCATTATCATTCAGAACCAGCTACAACCTCCAAAATCATGCATCAGAATGTATACACTATTTTACTGAACCCAACCTGGTGTATATGCTACTTCCTTTTATAAAACATTTGTATACCTTCAAAACTACTGAAACATAGAACTTTTGAATCAAGTGTGTACCAACCAGCAATGTACTGAACATCTATTGTCAATTTACAGAGCTTTACACAGGTAGTAGCAAAGATCACCCTTATCACTTATACAATCAATCAATCAGATATCAAACTCCTTATGCATTCAGTTTTACATTCAGATCTAAGAAGACTTCATTGACCGATAGCAGTAAAACAACAGAACTGATCAGATAGAATAGGATTTTCCATTGTATACGCTACTTGGAAGACTAGAACCTGTGTGTACACGTGCTTTTACCAAGACGAACCAACGTATCTGTAAATATTAACTCATAACTTTGCTGCTATTTTGGACTTCAGACAAACCCAGATCATGACATTTAAAGAATAAAACAAGTGTACATAATCAGATTTGGCCCAACCAATATCATATCATTCAATCATAAGTCATTTCAGGTCTCATGATCCTGATCCAACATTGAATTCAAGGTGCACACAATATTTCAGATCAAAACACCAACATAGCGCCTGCAACATAAAATATACTTCAGATAGAGGTATTCCTTAGAAACCCTTTTCACTTGCACGTTATGGCCTTATGATCTTCTCCTCCTTATATAGTTTTAGTCTTTTCTCAATATCTTGGACCAAAACCACTTAGGACCCGTGGTATTCTTGGATTGGATCAAATAGTCATTATTCTGCTCAATATTGTGGGCTAATACCATGGTATTGGCCCCTGGTATTGTCTCCTCTTGAATTTTCTTGATTTTCCAACATGTACGCACTTTTCTTCTTGTGAAAGTGTGTGTATACGTATATGTGCCTTTTGTTCTGTAAACCAGTGTGTATACGCTATTTTGACTAAGTGGATCGATGTATACATCTTAAATTTATTTTCACCATTCTTTACCTTCAACTCCTTCATTTTGATTAGTAGACTTTACTTCCATCTTCTTGTTCTTCTGTATCAATGCCATGTTACATCTGAATGGACCAATTACACTGTAGGTTGCTTTTCATCAAAACTAAACTAACCTGTGAGTGAGTTTCCATCAAGGACAACACTTGTATCAGAATGCCAATAATCTCCCCCCTTGGACTTGATGGAAACCATGTTGGTGTTGATTATTGCAAGTGTTAGAGATAACACGCAACACCAAAATACTCTCCCCCTTTGACATCAAGGGCAAAGGGTGGACCAGGCAATTCTCCCCCTTTGATATACATTATGTTGTCCATGCTCCTCTTGAGTACATGCCGCGTCTGTAGAGATATGATTCAAAAGAATAACATGACTCTATAACTCAACTAAGTGAGTATGACCTCCATGTGACCAATGACTCATACATACATCAATCACCTAACCAAGTGGGGATACACCATTTTTTACTCATCCACCCAACCAAGTGGGGATATACCAATTGTTTATACATGACATAAATAAATCAATTATTACATCATCCATCCCATGCAAGTGGGGATACAAATTACATCATATGTCCAATAGGACTCATTCAAACATAGACTATGACAAAAGAAGTCATATCACACCCTAGATCTTTACATGACTTATGCAACAGATGATATAAGTATCTAAAGCCATGGCTGAACTCAACAACCATGATGTCAATAATGCAGAATGTGTGTGAAGGCTAATGCTCCCCCTGAACCTGTGCTACATGTGCATTGTTAGTCAGATAAAAATCAATGAAAAAAGCATATTATCAGACTATAATAATCAATATCAGACAAAGCACCAATATCATAGTCTGACCCACTGTTTTTTTTGTTAGAAACATATATGCTTCTTTAGCCACAGAAACTCTTGTGTATACGCAATTATACTTCATGAAACCCACGTATAATAAGATTCCTATGAAAACTGGATTTAATAGCAGGATGATGCAGCAACTACTCACAGCTTTTGTTTGAGATATTCAAATGTTTCCATGGGAAGCGGTTTAGTGGATATATCAGCAACTTTTTCTTTGGAGGGAACATACTCCAATTTAACCTTTTGTTCAAGCATTTTTTCTCGTAGAAAATGGTACTTAATGGGTATGTGCTTGGTCTTGGAGTGCATGACTAGATTTTTCAAAATACTAATGGCACTTGTATTATCACATAGAATGAAGATGGGTGGAGTACATGTGATCTGAATGTCTTGCAATGTTTGCATCATCCAAAGTAGTTGTGTGCAGCAAGATGCAGCAACCACATATTCTGCTTCAGTTGTAGATAAGGTAATCGAACTTTGTTTCTTGCTGAACCAAGACACCAACCATGAACCCATATAGAATTCTCCTCCACTAGTACTCTTTCGATCATCCAAATTTCCTGCCCAATCAACATCTGTATAAGCATGAAGAGTGATATCTGTATCTTTAGGATGCCATAGACCAAAGTCATGAGTTCCTTGAAGATATTTGAAAATTATTTTGACTACTTGGAGATGTGATTCCTTTGGATTTTCTTGGAACCTTCCAACAATTCCTGCTGCATGCATGATATCAGGTCTGGTACCTGTTAAATAAAGCAAACTTCCAATCATAGATCTGTAAGTTGCTTGGTTTATTGCTGGTGATTCATCATTAGAACTGAGACTGCATCCTGTTACCATTAGAGTACATACTGGTTTAGAATCTTCCATTTCGTACTTCTTCAAGATCCGCTTGAGATATTTGGTTTGTGAAAGAAAGATACCATCTTTTGTTTGTTGTACTTGTAGACCAAGAAAATAAGTAAGTTCACCAAGTAAGGAAATTTCAAATTCTTTCTGCATTACTGAAGCAAAATTATGACCCATGGATTCTTCATTGCTACCAAAAATGATATCATCAACATAAACAACAATAATTATCAGTTGATCATTTTCAATCTTTGTGTATAAATTGCTATCTGTAGAAACTTTTGTGAAACCTTGTCGTTGTAGATATTTGTCAAGGCAGTAATACCAAGCCCTTGGAGCCTGTTTCAGACCATAGAGAGCCCTTTTAAGATTACCTACGAGTTTTTCATCATTTCCAAGAATGAATCCTTTTGGTTGTTCAATATAAACTTCTTCTTCTAAATTTCCATTAAGGAAGGTTGATTTTACATCCATTTGATATACTTTGAATTTTCGAAAACTAGAAAGAGCAAGAAACATCCTTATGGCTTCAAGTTTGACAACATGTGTAAAAGTTTCTTCAAAATATATACCTTCTTTTTGAGCATACCCTTTACAAACAAGTCTTGCCTTATTTCTAATAACTTCTCCATTTTCATTCACCTTGTTCTTAAATATCCATTTTGTTCCTATAACATTTTTATCATGAGGTCTAGGAACTAATTCCCAAGTATTATTATTTTGAATTTGGTCCAGTTCTTCATCCATGGCCTTGACCCAACATTCATATTTGTAGGCTTCATTTACATTCTGAGGTTCGGTGGAGTGTTGGGTGTGGAGCCTGGTTATCTTCTGTATTCAAAGGTATCGCCACATTGGACCCCAGTTCGAAATGGGGCGACAACGCCGCCCATAAAATATTTGCTGCAGGGTGGGGTCCAGGGGGGGGGGGGGCCCTGGCGGGGGGTTTCGAGGGCAGTGCCCCCGAAGCTAAAAATAGATGTAAAATTGCCTTGTAAAAGTATAGTAATTTCTAGTCAATCTGGGCCGTTCATTAGGCAGATGATCTGACGGTCGAACTTATGTTTATTTTAGGGTTTTTTCCCTAGAAGGCAACCCCTCTCTTTGTATGAGGGAATTGTATTGAGTCTGTGTAATATATGTGTATTCTCCGAGCGAGAAGCAGAGAGGTGAGACTATGAGAGAAAACCGAGGATATTACAACGGATCTGTTGTAGGTTGTGTCTCTTCATTTTGTTGGATAATAGAAAGGAAAGACTCGTTGTTCAAGGTGGACGTAGCCCAAACTGGGTGAACCACGTATATCTGTGTCTCTCTTGTTTTATGCATTTTCTGGATTTATATCTCTGCAATATTTGATGTGTTCCATTACTCCGTAATATATAATTTTCTAACAACTGGTATCGGAGCCGAAGGTCTGTTTGACTGATAAACTCGCAGGAAAGAAGGGTTCCTCGTTCGAGTGAGAGAAATGGCGGAAGATAGTAAGTTTAGGGTCGAGAAATTTAACGACCAAAACTTCTCACTGTGGAAGATGTGGATGGAAGAATATATGTATCAAAAAGATTTGTACCTACCATTGGGCAGAAAAACAAAGATGCCGACGGGAATGATAGATGAAGAATGGATCCTTCTCGATAGAAAGGCGCTCGGAATAGTACGGTTGTGCCTCACAACGTTGGCCGCCTTCAACATTTCGAAGGAAACAATGACAGATGGTTTGAGTAAGGTGTTGGAGAAACTATATGAAAATCCCTTGGCCTAAAAAAAGGTATTTCTTATGAAACGGTTATTTAATATGAAGATGTCAGAAGGTGGATCTGTTGCAGACCATTTAAATGATTTTAATACTGTTATAAGTCAGTTATGTTCTATAGGGGTAAACTTTGATGATGAAGTTAGAGCTCTGTTATTCTTGTGCTCATTACCAGAAAGTTGGAATGGTTTAGTAATGGCCATTAGTAACTCTGTTTCTGGATCTAGTACTTTAAATTTTAATGATGTTGTGGGTGCTATCCTTAGCGAGGAAATGCGACGGAAAAGCTCCGGTTAGACATCGAGTAATGCTTTGAGTGCAAAGTCTAGGGGAAGAAAAATGGAAAGAGGAAAGAGCTCAGGATATCGTAGTAAATCAAGGAAAGACATATCCAAGTCTAGATCGGGGATAGTGTGCTGGAAATGCGGAAAGAAAGGACACCTAAAGAAAGATTGTAGATCTCAGAAGGGAAAAGAAGGAGATGCACATCAAGAAAACAATCATGAA
Source organism: Pinus tabuliformis (assembly GCA_031772625.1). Taxonomy (NCBI): domain Eukaryota; kingdom Viridiplantae; phylum Streptophyta; class Pinopsida; order Pinales; family Pinaceae; genus Pinus; species Pinus tabuliformis. The sequence goes on from CM062818.1 coordinate 1,454,522,295, forward strand.
ACAAATGTGACAGGTGAGGTGTTACAAGATGCTTTGATTCTTTCTTTTGAAAATATTACTGATTCCTAGGTGGTAGATTCAGGGGCCTCATTCCATGCCACACCCAATAAGAAATACTTTCATGACTATGTTCAATGAGATTTTGGACAAGTTCGTTTGGGTGATGATAAACCCTGTAAAATTGTTGGAATGGGTAAGATTCTTGTAAAACAGCAGAATGGAAACCAATGGCTACTAAAGGAGGTAAGGCATGTTTCAGATCTAAAGAAAAATCTAATTTCAACAGGGCAGTTAGGCGGTGAAGGTTGTGTGACCACTTTCACAGATAAAGCTTGGAAGGTTACTAAAGGAGCCCTGGTAATAGAAAAAGGCGAAAAGGTTGGTACATTGTATTTATGCAATGGTATTTCTAACTTTGTTAATGCTTTAACTTCCAAAGGAGCAGATGCAGCACTATGGCATCATAGGCTCAGACACATGAATGAAAAGGGGATGAAGATTCTTCACTCAAGGAATTTGTTGCCGGGTTTGAAGAATGTTGATTTGGACTTCTGTGAGAATTGCATTTATGGAAAACAGAAGAAAGTCAGATTTCTTAGAGTTGGGAAAGAAAAGAGGAGCAAAAAATTAGAGCTTGTGCATACATATGTATGGGGACCTACTCAGGTATCTTCTCTCAGTGGCTCTCGTTATTATGTTACTTTTATTGATGATGCAACTAGAAAAACTTGGATTTATTGTATTAAGAATAAATCTGATGTATTTGATACTTTCAAGCAATGGAAAGCTTTGGTTGAGATTGAGACAGGAAAGAAATTAAAGTGTCTCAGATCAGACAATGGAGGTGAATATTGCAGCAAAGAGTTTGATAGGTACTGTTCAGAGCATGGAATTCGTAGAGAGAAGACAGTTCCAAGAACACCACAAGAAAATGGTGTGTCAGAAAGGATGAACAAAACAATCATGGAGCGTGAAAGGTGCATGAGATTGCATGCAGGATTGCCTTTACAATTTTGGGCAGATGTTGTAGATACTACTATTTATCTAATAAACAGAGGGCCTTTAAGTTCCTTGGATGGTGGTGTTCCAGAGGAAGCATGGACAGGTAAAAAGGTAAACTACTCTTTTTTAAAGCCTTTTGGTTGTGAGGCCTTTGTCCATATTGATAAAGAAAATAGAACAAAGCTCGAAGCAAAGTCAAAGAAATGTACCTTTATTGGATATGGTGTTAATGATTTTGGTTATCGCTTATATGATTACGAAAATCACAAAATCATTAGGAGCAGAGATGCAATATTCAATGAAAAGGTCTTGTATAAGAATCAGTTGTAGGAAAAGAAACAGGAAAAAGAAAACAGGGAATACGCAGTTCTTGATGAAATCACTGAAAAAGTAAAGGTGCCTGAAAATAATAATAATCAACAACCACAACCACCACAACAGCAATAGGCACCCCAAACACCTGAAAGTGGTGTTAGAAGATCTATCACGGTAAGTAGACCCTGTTAGTGTCAGTCTTTCCAGCCTTCCTCCAGTGATCAAATATGCTCTTACAAAGTGATTTTGAAGTGTCAAGGTCAAATTTTGTCATTTCAGTGAGTCTTCAAGCAAAATTTGGTCACTAGGCATTAGGTCTAGGGTTTGCTCTCACTCTTTTCAAAGTTTCCCAAATGCCAATCTATGTCACTATTCAGCTGAGTCTATCATCATTCATAGGGTTGTCATTATCATCTTAGTGTCTAATTAGTCATTTTACACCTTGTTCATGCTTCAGTTGCGTCTAGGTAAGGTCATTTCCCTCTCCTAGGGTTTTGAAGGCAATTTCTCTTGGACGGTCAAATCATCGGCTGATGTTCATACACCTTCCCCTATCCTTAAAGTACCTTACCAAATGCTTCCCATCACTGAGATTCCCCAAATTCCTCATTTTCGCACAAACCCTAGTTTCTAGCTACAACCTGGCAATTTTCTAGGTTGGGCCTGTGTTTTGCCCTTTTGGACCCCTTCCCCTCACTCAATCTCTGAGATTCCACTTTCCCCTGCTTCCTAACATCCCTCCCTACTTCCAAAAATTTCCCCAAGAATTTAGAAGCCCCTTATCCCCTTCATTTCACTTCATTTCGACAAAATTCCTTGTTTCACACATCGGGATAAGTTTCACTCAAATGGTGTTTCAGAGCAATAAAAGATGAATTTGGGAAAACTGAGAGAGGTTTTTGTCCACAACATGCCAAAGAAGAAAAACCTCCTTCACTTTTTGCACAGGTGTCATGGTTTTAGAGAAATGTCAAAATTACAATCGCTAGATCCAAGGAGGTTGGCCAAAGCACTAAAACGAAGAAAAATGCCTGATCCCCTCCACATCTTGGCTGAGGCTTCCTTGAAGGAGCATGATACTAAATGACTTAACTCCAGCACAAATTTCAAAAACTTTTGAGCATTTTGGGTCACTTGTGAATTTTTGGGCAAAAAACAGGTTTTCTCCACCAACACGTCGCGCGCCGCGCGCGACCTATTCGATGGACAACTCCATTTTTGGAAAACTCAGCATTTTTGGATTTTTCATGCAAAGATACACCTATTCAGCAATTACCAAGAGATTTCATCAAATTTTGAGCCTCCAGAAGGTCAAAAAACAAGCAAAAAATGACTTTCTGCCACCTTTTTGACACACAGGAAGCAGCGTTGGGAGATTGCAATTTTGGAGGGGAAAATGATCACCAAATTCATAAATTACACTGAGGTTGGAAAGTAGACATCCAGACCTTTCCAACAAGCCCACTTTCGCCTCATTTGGACACCTGGACGTGCCTCAAAAACAGCTCCAAAGGCACGCGACCTGTTCAGGATCAGGGTGCGACGTGTTGGGCAGTTTTCACAGAAATTCACCTACAGCTCAGCAAAACGCAGTTTTGACTGGATTTGACTTTTTGGAGTATATTTTGATCCTCCTTGTTGTAAATGATGTAATTCTATGATATTTTGACACTTATTTATCTCTTCTAGAAGATTCATTCATGAGATAGGCAAAAATTTAATGAATGAATTGGTTTCCTAGTTTATAGAGGCAAGTTGTTTTGACTGCCTAGTTTTTAGTGCTCAGTTTAGAATTGGTTGAAACAACTCCTAGGATAGTGATATCGACCCCTAGAGGCAAGGAAAGATGTTAGATTTCCTATATTATGTACTTTCTTGGTCATTTTCATGGTTGGACTCTTGAGGGAGAAGCTTCTATTGTATTACTCATTGTATCTCTGCATTTTTGGCAAAGGAAGAAAGACCAGGGTTTTGCAGTCCTTTTTGGGATTCCTGTGGTTACATGTATTGATGGTGTGTTTCTCTTTGTACTTGTAAGTGTGTTATGTGATTCATCTTCTTACTTTTCCTTCTGCAAATTAGGCAAATGAAGTGTTAAAGTAGAATTCATGATTGCCATGCTCTGCTTTTAAGTTTGCTTAATATCAATGTTTTCATCTGTTTAAGGAGAACTCAAGGTGTTTGCTTGCTCTCCTTAGCTCCTCACCAGTCATTCTCATCCATTCGACTCTTTTAAAGGCATCAATACAGTCTCCTACCTTGCCCCAAAGAACCCCCTGCGAAAACTGTGTCCAATCCCCGCACCCAAAATTGTCTTTCCCCAATTTTCCACCAAAACCCTAAAAATCCCAAATCAAACCTTTTAATCAGTTTACTAACCTAAAATCAATGTTCTTTATTGGTTATCTCTTCCCGTTGAAGATCTTTGCCGAGATAGACCGGAGAGAGCCCTCTCCTGCCCCGTAGGGCTAACTACGAGGCTAAGTGGTTTGATGTTGCCTTGGAGTTTGCCTTTCTCAGCCTGAGGTGAAATTTCAAGCGCTAACAGACCCCATGAACGATACTCTCCTTCATTGTATTATTTATTGTTGACTGATTCTGGTGAACCTGAATGTTATGAAGAATCAATGCAGGTTGAAAGCAGGAAGAAGTGGGAGGTAGCCATGGAAGAAGAGATGGACTCCTTAATGCATAACCAGACTTGGGACTTAGTCAGGTTGCCTGCAAGAAAAACTACATTGAAGAATAAATGGGTTTACAGGCTGAAGGAAGAAGATGGAGGAAAACAAAGGTACAAAGCTAGACTTGTGGTGAAGGGGTTTGCACAGAAGAAAGGTATTGATTTTGATGAAATATTTTCTCCTGTTGTTAAAATGACTTCAATCAAGACTATTTTAAGTCTAGTAGCAATTGAAGATTTGCATCTTGAACAGTTAGATGTAAAGATAGCCTTTCTCCATGGAGATTTGGAGGAAGAGATATATATGCAGCAGCCACAAGGATATGAAGTGAAATGGAATGAGAAAATAGTGTGCAGGTTGAAGAAGAGCTTATATGGATTAAAACAGGCTCCAAGGCAGTGATATCTAAAATTTGACAAGTTTATGTCTGAACAAGGTTATACTAAATGTCACTCTGATCATTTTGTTTATCTGAAAATCAAAATGATGGCAGCTATATTATATTGTTATTGTATGTAGATGACATGCTTGTTGCAGGGTCTAACATACAGGAAATAAATATGCTCAAAATAAAATTGGCAAATTCATTTGCAATGAAGGATTTGGGAGTTGCAAAACAAATCCTTGGTATGAGAACAACTAGAGATAGGAAAAATTATAAATTAACATTGTCTCAGAATGAGTACATAGAAAAGGTGTTGAAAAGATTTAATATGAACAATGCAAAACCAGTTAGTACACCTTTTGCTAGCCATTTCAAACTTAGTAAGGAAATGTTCCCAAAGACCCAAGAAGACATGGATTATATGTCTAAAGTTCCATATGCATCAGCAGTTGGAAGCTTAATGTATGCAATGGTCTGCACAAGGCCTGATATTGCATACGCAATGGGAGTTGTAAGCAGGTACATGAACAATCCAGGAAAGGAACATTGGATGGCAGTGAAATGGATTCTCAGATATTTGAAAGGTACCACAAACCAAGCATTATGCTTTGGTGGTTCAAACATTTCTCTGCAGGGATATGTTGATGCAGATATGGAAGGTGACAGAGATAACAGGAGGAGCACTACAGGATATATATTTACTTTTGGTGGAACAGCTATCAGTTGGGTTTCAAAAATCCAAAGTGTTGTTGCACTTTCAACAACAGAAGCAGAGTATGTTGCTGCTACAGAGGCTAGTAAAGAAATGATTTAGTTACAAAGGTTTATGGGTGAATTGGGTAAGGAGCATGATATGGGCACGTTATACAGTGATAGCCAAAGTGCCATTCATCTTGCAAAGAACTCAGCATTTCATTTCAAGACTAAACACATACAGCTCAAGTACCATTTCATACGATCAGTGTTGGAAGATGGAGAGTTGAAGCTGGAAAAGATACACACTAGCCAGAATCCTGCAGATATGCCAACAAAAGTTATAACCAAGGAGAAATTGAGAATATGATAAGTTTCAATTGGTCTTCAAGGATGACGATGAAGATGAGAAACAGCCAGGTCCAAAGAGGATTCATTGTCCAGCAAATGAAGCTGCGGTGGAGCTTGTTATGAAACCAGCTCAAGAAAAGATAGAAAAGATAGATCAACGCCTTAGAATTTAGCCTCTTCGAGGGGGAAACCTCCTTTACATTACATAAATGAACAATTCTTGGATGATACAAATGAAAAGACCTCCTTTCTATATATAGGAGTCTAAGGGGTCATAACATAATCAGAGCCGACATAACAATAATAATGTAAGGGCACAATAATAACAATAGTGGGCTTCTATGGGGCACAATAGTAACAATATGGGCACTACATGGGTACATCAATATAATAAGTGGGTTATACTAATAACAATAAGGGGTTACACTAGTAGTATAGGGGCCTAACATGCCCCTCTCCTTCAAAAAGCGTTGTCCTCAACGCTTGAGTAGTTCTTGATGCTTCTGTATAAAATTCTTGTCATCCCATGTGGAATATTCAGCGGGTAAGTTCTTCCACTTGATGAGATACTTTGAAATTGATCGATTTTGTAGCTGTCGGGTTCTTGTTTCTGTGACTGCTCCTGGTTCCAATATGGTTTTTCTTTCCTCTTCAATTTCTGGTAATATTTTTTGAATCGAGATCTTTTGCGACTTTTGAATAAGTGGCCATACTTCTTCATCCTTCTTCCATTCATCCCTTGCTTCATTTATCCAATCTGGTTGGATAATATAAATAGCACAAAACAATGCTTCCACATCCTCATCCTTGAAGAGTCTTCTCATTCGGTAAGGTCGCCATTTTTTAAGTGCATGTAGTATTGCCAACGTTTCCTTCTCATAAATAGCTTGCTTGAGATGTAGCAGTAAGAATACCCAATCACCTACATCAAAACATTTTTCACTACGATGTTGATCCACCTGTTGTTTCGTTTGGTTTTGCACCGAAGTGGCGTTATCCTTTAAAAGTTGGAGAACTTGTTGTTGATGCTCGATGTGATCCTTCATTGCTTGAACCTTTTTCTTCTTGATATGTCCTTCTATCTCTAGAGTTTGAGGAGTGGTAATTTCTTCCAATCCTTTACAAGATATGGTCGGATTCATTTCTTGATGCTCGATGTGATATTTCACTTCTTGAACATTTTTCTTCTTTATATGTCCATCTATCTTGATAGTTTGAGGAGTGGTAATTTCGAACAATGAATTACAAGATATGGTTGGATTCATTTCTTATTTCTCGATGTGATCTTTCACTTCTTGCACCTTTTTCTTCTTGATATGTCCTTCTATCTTGAGAGTTTGAGTGGTAATTCTTGCCAATGCTTTACAAGATATGGTCTGATTCATTTCTTCTTTATCTGGGGTGAGGTCCTGACATATATCTTATTCTTTTGTTGTTTCTTGATCCTTTTCTTCCTCCTCTTCATATTCTATGTAAAATAATTTCTTCTCAGCACACTTATGACCTTTAGTGCATTTGCTATCACAATTGTAACAAAGCCCTTTTTCTCTTTTTTCTTCCAATTGTTGTGGTGTAACCCTTGTAGGTTGTGGAAGGCTAGGAGAAACAACACTTCCATCGTTATAGTTGTGAGGGGTACACTTCTTGGTTTCCATAATTTTTCTTTCCACTATGTCACAAAGCCCTTTTACTCTTTCCAATTGTTGTGGTGTTGCTCTAAAGAAGGTGTTGCTCTTTGTATCCTCATAATGTGCTATCATTTCCTCCGTGAAAATTGACCACGTAACAAGTTGTTTACGAGAACAAAGCCCTTTGTACCATAAAAATTGATCTGGTTCTAAATATGAAGATGCAATACATACCTTTTTGTAACAATTGTACACCATGTAGATCAAAATATTGTTCCATCTGAAGTATCCAATTTACCGGATCTTTGCCATCAAACTTCCTCATCTTGCTTTTTCTTGATTTTAGGAGCTCGACCTTGAAATGAATGTAACTCTGTACTTTCGTATCTTTAAGTTCTAAAATTGTGACCTGTAGTAGCCCTCTATGTCCTCTTTCCAATGCCACCAATCTGATCCAAATTGGATTCTCCAAGAAAGAGTTATGCACAATCTCCCAAGATGACCTGATTATAGACTAGTTCAGTAGAGCGAACTTGTACGACGTGCCACGAGTCACTGTTTCAACCTTTGGATCTAAAAACTGCATACAAGAAAATACAATCCATCCTCTTTCTGTACCTTCTTACGAAATTTCAATCTGATCCCCAGAGAGAAAGTTATGACGATTTTCCCCAGGTCACCTATTTTGAATGTAATTCAGGAGTCTCCAAAAAGACTAACTTTCTCAGATCATATCTCCGCAAATATCGCACGAAAAGCTCTAAAATTCGGACCCAAGGTTTAGCACGATTTCTTCTCAAATGGGTTTTTTTTGCGACTTCTGAAACGTCATAGAAAAAACGTTATAGCGAAAATTCCACGATGACCTGTTTGGAGCAACGAAACCCTAGAATCCAAAGCTCTGATACCAAATGTTATGAAACCAGCTTAAGAAAATATAGAAAAGATAGATCAACGCCTTAGAATTCAGCCTCTTCGAGGAGACAACCTCCTTTACATTACATAAATGAACAATTCTTGGATGATACAAATGAAAAGACCTCATTTCTATATATAGGAGTCTAAGGGGTCATAACATAATCAGAGCCGACATAACAATAATAATGTAAGGGCACAATAATAACAATAGTGGGTTTCTATGGGGCAGAATAGTAACAATATGGGCACTACATGGGTACATCAATATAATAAGTGGGTTATACTAATAACAATAAGGGGTTACACTAGTAGTATGGGGGCCTAACAGAGCTGCTATAATCAGTCTCCAAGTGGGAGATTGTTGGGTGTGGAGCCTGATTATCTTCTGTATTCAAAGGCATCGCCACATTGGACCCCAGTTCGAAATGGGGCGGCAACGCCGTCTGTAAAATATTCGTTGCAAGGGGGGTCCATGGGGGGACGGCTGCGACTTTTGGGGAGCCCCCCCCCTAGTGGGGGGTTTCGGGGGCAGTGCCCCCGAAGCTAAGAACAGATGTAAATTTTCCTTGTAAAAGTATAGTAATTTCTAGTCAATTTGGGCCGTTCATTAAGCGAATGATCTGACGGTAGAACTTATGTTTAGTTTTGGGTTTTTTGCCCTAGAAGGCAACCCCTCTCTTTGTATGAGGGCATTGTATTGAGTCTGTGTAATATATGTGTATTCTCCAAGCGAGAAGCAGAGAGGTGAGACTGTGAGAGAAAACAAAGGATATTACGGCGGATCTGTTGTAGGTTGTGTCTCTTCATTTTGCTGGATAATAGAAATGAAAGACTGGTTGTTCAGGGTGGACATAGCTCAAACTGGGTGAACCAAGTATATCTGTGTCTCTCTTGTTTTATGCGTTTTCTGTGTTTATATCTCTACAATATTTTATGTGTTCAATTGCTTCATATATATAATTTTCTAACATGGAGGATAGTAATGCTAGATAACTTGAGGTCCCTGTAAGAGTTCTTCTTGTTTGTACACCAGCCCCTTTTTCTCCTAGAATTTGAGATTCTGGATGATTCTTCTAAACATACCTGGATGGAGTCTTTTCCCTGTCTGTTGTATCTTCTTCTGGTGCTTCATTGGTTTCTTCTTCTATATCATTTTGATTTAATGCGGGAAAGCATTCCCCATCTTCATCATTGTCATATTCCTCTGTTGATTTCATTTGTTCCAGATTTCTGCATGCTTCATCAATTACAACATCAATGCTTTCAACAATTTTTCGAAGTCTTTTGTTATAACATTTGTATCCTTTACTTTTGGATGAATAACCAAGAAGAATTCCTTCGTCTACTTTGGGTTTGAACTTACAAAGTTTTTCATCAGTCCTTTTGATGAAACCTTTGCTTCCAAACACTCTAAAGTTTTTTACAGTAGGAGGCTTTCCATACCAAAGTTCATATGGAGTTTGATTGCTATTTACCCAAACATTCGATTTTTTGAGAATAGTCATGGCAGCAAATTCAACTTCTCCCAAGAAGGTTGCAGGAGTTCCATATTCATCAAGAATTTCTTGAGCCATTTGTTGAACCGTTCTGTTCATTCTTTCCACCACTCCATTTTGTTGATGAGTTCTTGCGACGAATAATTGTCTCTTTATTCCATGTTGTTCACAAAAGTCAAAGAATTCATTTGATATGAATTCTCCCCCTTGATCAGATCTAAGACATTTGATTTTTCGATTTGATTCATTTTCAACTAAAGCTTTGAAGGCTTTAAACTTTTCAAATGCTTCATCTTTTTTCTTTAGTAGACCTATCCAACACATCCTGGAAAAATCATCAATAAATAAAATAAAGTATTCTTCTCCACGAGGTGATTTTTTCCTTATTGGTCCACATAAATCAGTATGGATGAGTTCAAGAGGCTTACTTGTTGATCCTTCTTTTTCATTGAAGTGAACTCTGGTTTTCTTACCGACTTGACATGGTTTTCATATGGTGTTTTCTGGGATGTTGATATCTGGAAGACCACGAACTGCCTTGAGCCTGCATCCTTTTCTTATTTGAGAAAATCTTAGATGTCTAAATCTTCTATGACATATCCAGTTTTCATTTGTTTTTCTTAGATAGCATTGTTGTTGTCCTCCTTTGAGTATGTATAAGTTGTTTGGAGTTCTTGTTCCTTTGATCACAATGTTTCCTGTATCAAGCTGACAAACCACACATCTGTTTGATCGAAACACAACTTCATTTCTTTGATCACACATTTGACTAACACTCAACAGGTTATGCTTTAAGCTATCTACATACATGACATTTCCAGCTTTAACCTTTTCTTTCAAGAAGACAGAACCTTTACCTTTAATGACAGTTGGAGTGTCATTTCCAAATGAGACATTATTTTCCTTTTCTAAGGCATTATATGAATGAAGTTTCTCTTTATCACCTGTCATGTGTTTGGAGCATCCGTTGTCGATGTACCACTGATTTTCTTGTCCTTCTGCATACAGAGATATGCCACATCTTTCTGATTGAGATTCCTTCTTTCTCCATATCTTGGGATTTAATTATGTTTTCTCCTTGTGAAGTGATGGCTAAAATTTTCTCCTGCATTCAGATTCTTCATGACCAAAGTTGTTACAAATCGAACATTCTACGTCATTTTCAAGAGGAGAAAAGTTATTATAGGAACTTTTGATGATTCGTGTTACACTCCTTTGATTTCGTGCTTCTCTAGTCATGATGGTTTTGTAAGCAACACATTGAGCAAGCTTATGCCCAAAGTTATGACATGACAAACATTGGCCATTAAATAAGTTTATGTGATCATAGAATCTTTTAGCATTGTTTACCTATTGGTTGAAGCTTCTACTAATATTCATCCTTGGAGTAAATTGGGTATGATTTACCTTATGAGTAATTTTAGGCCTTCGCTGACAATTGACATATTGTTCACTGGTATTTTCTGCACCAAGATAGCTTCTAGTGGAGGCTAACAGCTTCTGTGATTGGGATGATTCTTCAGTATATCCAAGACCTATCTTTATCAGAGGAGAATGCTAAACTTTGATGATTTCATTTAAAGTTTTAGATCCTTTAGAAAATCTAAGATTAAGAGCTTTTGTCTTCTCAAGTTCTTTTCTTAGACCCACAATTTCAAATTCTAGATTTTCATTGGGTTTTTCTCTTTCAGTGAGTTGGTGTGTCAATGTATCGATGATCATATTCTTTTCTTATAAACAAATTTTGAGTTTAGTGATTTCTTCAAGAAAGTCTTCCTCTTCTAAGGCATCCAAAAAATCATCATTGTCATAAGCAATGAGTAGTCTATAATTTTGTTCAGTCCCATTTTCATCACTATTGGATAAACCATCATTATCTTCATGTGTATAGTAACTCCTTTTATTGACAACCTGTTTTATATTTCCTTTCACATATTCCTTTCCCTTTTCATATTTATCTTTATGAGGATATTTGGCAACATAATGGCCAACTCTACCACAAGCAAAGAATTTGAATGGTAACTTACCTCTGAATCTTTTGGAACCCCGTTGAAGCTTTTTGACAAAATTTACCTCATCTTCTTCTTCTGAAATGTTTACTGGTTCAGTGTGATCTTCCTTTTATTTTCGCTTTGTTGAAGCTTTAAAGGCAGCTTCTCTCATATCTGATGGACTTCCTTTCCTCATTTCAAAGGTAGTTAGGATTCCATGGAGTTGAGTCACAATAATAGTTTGAAGACCCTATTTTTCTTCTATAGCAGACACTTTTGACTCAAATTTAGAAGACAAAGATCTCAAAGTTTTCTCAACTAAAGTAGCTTCCTTTATCTCTTCACCCAGATTCTTCATACAGTTAACAATATCATATATATGTAAAAAGTAACTAGTAACACTCTCATCACTATGCATATTAAGAGTTTCATACTGAATTCTGAGAATTTGAAGCTTAGAATGTTTTACCCGAGAGTCTCCTTCATAGCTCTGAATGATTTTGTCCCATATGTCTTTGGTTGTCTTGAGCTGCATGACCTTGAAAAATTCTGATTCTGATAGAATTCTCAATAATATATTGACAACTTTGGCATTGGTTTCATATAACTTCTTAACTACAGAGTCTGTAGGTATTGCTACTGGAAATTGATATCCTCCTTCCACAATTTCCCAAACATAGGCTCTAAGCGATTGAAGATATGTGTTGGTTCTTATTTTCCAATATACTAGGTTGCTCCCATTGAATATCGGTGGTCTGATAGATCCCATGCCTTCGTTATTATTCATCTTGAAAGATCTTTCTTCAAGCGATCAAGCTTCTTCTAAAGGACCTGCTCGGATACCAGTTGTTGGAAATAATACTAAGAGGGGGGGTGAATCAGTATTATCAGATCAATAATTTTTCATTTCCCAAACATATTTATATACGCTACTTTTGTGAAGTGAACTAGTGTGTACACACTACTGTGGTTAGTGAAACCAACGTATACCCAAAGAACTTGTGATTTAGTTAATCTATTATGTGTTGATCTTTAACCAATGCATCAGTAACTTATTAAATAGTGCAGTAAAAACATAATAAACCATCACACATAAGCAACACACATGAACACCAAGATTTAAGGTGGAAACCCAATGTGGGTGAAAACCACCTGCTGTTGTCGTCTTTGTCTTCTTTTAATAATAAGAAAATCTATTTACAATCTTTTACTGGTGCAGAGTCATACCAGTACGTAGGTACCCACCTGCAGAAGGCTACAACCTTCACTCGTTTTCCGGCTTCTACTGGAAGGGAGCTACAACCCCCTAGCTCTTGTACTAGCCAATGTACTTACTAGTATGTAGGCGCCGACCTACAAAAGGCTATGACCTTCTCTCTTCCTCCAGGGACCATGTTTCATAAATTTTCAGACTGGATGCTCCTAGTACACAACAATACACATGAAGGCCTCGTTTCATCAAATTTTCATACTAGACCCATTAGAACTTTCAAACTGCATCAACCAATAATTAGTTAATCTGAACAGTTAGATCACTGTCACTAGAACATTGTGCTGAACCTAGAAACCTACATTATCATTCAGAACTAGCTACAACCTCAAAAATCATGCATCAAAATGTATACGCTACTTTACTGAACCCAACCTGCATGTATACGCTACTTCCTTTTATCAAACCTATGTATACCTCCAAAACTACTGAAACATAAAACTTATGAATCAAGTGTGTACCAACCAGCAATATACTGAACATCTACTATCAGTTTACAGAGCTTTACACAGGAAATAACAGAGATCACCCTTCTCACTTATACAATCAATCAATCAGATATCAAACTCCTTATGCATTCAGTTTTACATTCAGATCTAAGAAGACTTCATTGACAGACAACAGTAAAACAACAGAACTAATCAGATAGAATAGACTTTTCCTTTGTATACGCTACTTGGAAGAGTAGACCCTGTGTGTACACGCGCTTTTACCAAGATGAACTAGTGTATAGATCTACAAATGTTAACTCATAACTTTGTTGCTATTCCGAAATTCAAACAAACCTAGATCATGACATTTAAAGAATAAAACAGGTTACATAATTATATCTAGCCCAACCAATATCAGATCATTCAATGATAAGTCATTTCAGGTCTCATGATCCTTATCCAACATTGAATTCAAGGTGCACACAATATTTTAGATCAAAACACCAACATAGCCCCTGCAACATAAAATATACTTCAAATAGCAGTATTCCTTCGAAACCATTTTCACTTGCACACTCTAGCCTTATGATCTTCTCCTCCTTATATAGTTTTAGGCTTTTCTCAATACCTTGGACCAAAACCACTTAAGACCCGTGGTATTCTTGGACGGGATCAAATAGTCGTTACTCCACTCAATATTGTGGGCTAATACCATGGTATTGACCCCTGGTATTGTCTCCTCTTGAATTTCCTTGATTTCCCAACATGTACGCGCTTTTCTTCTTGTGAAAGTGCGTGTATATGTATACACGCCTTTTATTCTGTGAACCAGTTTGTATACGTTGTTTTGACTAAGTGGACCAGCATATACATCTTAAACTACTTTTCACCATTCTTTACCTTCAACTCCTTCATTCTGATTAGTAGACTTTAGTTCCATATTCATGTTCTTCTATACCAATGCCCTGTTACATCTGAATGGACCAGTTACATTGTGGGTTGCTTTTCATCAAAACTGAACTGACCTGTGAGTGAGTTGCCATCAAGGACAACACTTGTATCATAATGCCAACAGTGGAGAGGTTTTGGCCCTGGCTTGCAACCTATATTCTTTGTTCTTGTTCTTCTTGTTTTTGGTAGCTGTTTGATGACATACAAAATAATAATAAGTAAATAAGCTAATAAGTAAGAAAAAGTAAAAAGACATCACAAGTAGTTATCAAGAAAAGAGAAATCACTCTAATTATTTCCCTATAGATTTCTCAACGCCAATAAGATAGGTCTCCCAAAATTTACCTATTGTTTCTTTTATATCTTTGATTTCTTGATATTGATCCTAGAGAAATTTTCTCAACATGATCACATTTCCATTTTCCACGTGCATGAGGGTTATAGGACGAAAACTTCCAATGGATGTAGTGCACTAAATATTGATTGGAATTACAACATATAATATATCAAATAAAAACTCTAAAAATCATATATGTAATGATGTTTGTTCGATGGAAATCTAAGGTCCCTGTTAAAATATATGAGCTATATAGCCCACTTGCTCATCACAAAAAAATACTCTAAAATAGTTGATTATAAATTAAGATATCTTGACTTCCCAAACTCCAAATTATATAGTTATTTTTTTGAAACTTGTTGATTCTCCATGAGGAATTCATATTTTCAACTTGTTTCTACAAATTTGGCCTATAAATATACAAAAATGGGTTAAGTGTCACAACCCTCCTTTTTTGTTTGAAAACTTGCAAAATACAGGGAAAACAAATCTTGTTTTTGCCCCAAGAACATGCTATAATAGTAATCATCATATACCCGAGATGTGAATTTACAATTAGATACAAATCATCCACGAACAATATAGAAATCCTTCACTCTATTAATATCAAACCTTTAAGGTAGGGAATCACCTTTTAATTGATCATTTTATTAAATGAATCCACTTTTGTTCACTTTCCTCTTCGGGGGGGACCTCCTAATGAGAAAAACTCCACATAAAATATCTTTCCACACTCATGATAAGGAGTTCTTCACCCTTATTTATATTTAGCAAAAGAACTATAATTATAACAACCTCTTAGCTATCTAGTGGACCCTCTTTAATGAGGCTTCATTACCTGTATTCAATACTAACTACCGTAGGTTGGGTCTTATTTAATAATATAGTGGACCTAGTCCATCCTACATTAAATGGTCTCCACTATTATTCTACTATGGGCCCTTTGCCCCCTATGACACCCCTAGGGTGGATACTAATAATCATGCTTTGTCCCTCTTTAGGTGACTTGAAGATAGTATTCTATTGTGTGGCCTCATTGAATGTCTTATTGGTTGCATATTATTTTGCAACAACATTCCTTTCTAAATTTGGATTAGCACCAATAACACTATTAGGCTTCCTCTAACCAACTTTGCCTATGCTAACTTTTATTTTTGACATGTGTCTTCAAGAGTGCAAATATCAAACATCTCAAATTGCTACTTAATTGAAGTGATCAATCCATCAATTAAATCAGTGACTAATTTTTCCTCCTCGCCCATCACTCTAATAGGAATCCTAGATGCAGGAATTGACTCTTTGATTACACTTATGTTACAAGTATTGTCATCACATTCCTTCAAATAGTCAACATGGTAGCATTTTCCCTTGATCGAGATTTTGAATGAGTCATGTCTCATGGTTTTATAGTTTCAAGGGTTACTATGTGCTCACACAAATGATCCCACCATGGAAAAACTTTAGTGTATGTACATCTTTACAAAGATGACTTGATCTTCATTTATGATTTACCACACTTCACAAAAGAAATCTCATTTCCTTACCCAATCATCAAGTTGTAAACCATCCATCTAACTAACTTAAGGGGAAATCATCCCCTTCAGAGGAACCTGAATTTAGTAACGTAGTTCCTCCTCCACTACTCATATTCAGATGGGGATTGCTCCCAAAAGGATACCAGTGGATCATAAAAACTTGTATTGCTACAATAGATGATGTTAACGTCTACAACAAATAGGTGACATAGATTAGTGGTTCATGCATTAACTTGAACTTGCTACTAAGATTAACAAGTCCTTCGTCAAGAGTTTCAATGAGGCACTATAATTCATCCTCCATTTATTTCTTCATAGAAGAGCAAGTATTTACTATCAACTATGTATAATTTCTAGCAACTTTGAACTAAATCCAACTTTGCCACAAACTTGATATAAACACATGGGTAACATATTAGCACTTGTTATGTCAACAATTGTAACAAATTTTAGCATACATACAAAG
This sequence comes from Pinus tabuliformis, assembly GCA_031772625.1. Lineage (NCBI taxonomy): Eukaryota > Viridiplantae > Streptophyta > Pinopsida > Pinales > Pinaceae > Pinus > Pinus tabuliformis. The sequence continues at coordinate 1,454,538,745 of CM062818.1, forward strand.
TCAGTTGATTATAGTGTGACACATTAAGAAACTAATTGAACAATCATAATATTGAATGCAAAAATCAACATACAAATTTGTTAGGAGAATGTGGGCAATAGTTAAATTCAAAATTTCATTCAATTAATGTGCATGTATAACACAATACAAACATCATGAAACTTTACACCGCAACTATATTCTATATATGAACCAGCTACAACTTTATTGAATTGAATCATTTTAAAATGAATAGTATGATGTATTGAGTTTTTCTATTCAAATTTAAAATTACATTAGAGTACAAACATCAAGAAAATGAAGAAACAACGAAATGTATTATGCAAAATATATTATGAGAGTGATAATAAAAGAAGATATTACACCAACTATCATGAAGGTGATGAAGGTGGGGTGAAGAGAGATATTATGCAAAGGGGGTGGAGTGAGATATGATACAAAAACATATTATATTTTGCATTATATATTTTGCAATCACATCCCATCGATAATATATAAATAAAGATATTATACAAAATATATAAAGTTTACACTAAAACAATATGTCAAATTATCATAAAACCAAACTTTGAGTTTTATAATCTAACTTAGAGTATAAGATTAAAAACATAACATTCATAACCCAATCAAAAGAAGGTACATAATATCCACCTAACATTTAAAACCCCAAGACAATAATAATTTTCACTCATTTCATGAAATAACTAAACCAATGAACCATATGCAGGTATTGGTAATACAAAATTATTGAGAAGCAAGAAAATAATTTTCTCATCACGATAGCTGATTTTTCTCCAATTAGATCCACCACAATGGAGGGGTATTTCTGTGAACTAGATAATCTGACAAACTAACATGGAACTACACAATCCACATAACACAAATTCATGAGCATGTTTAAAAAATTTTGTTTGTTTCTATATAATGCACCCATTCAATAAATTAAGACAAAGAGAGTCCTCTGATAACAACAGAATCAAATTCAAGCTCCAAACTACATTAATAGCATTGAAATATACATAATATCACTCCATAAGTGTTTTGCAGAACTATTTCCTAAGACCATCATACAATGAATCCATCTGTAATAATCTGAAATTTAGTATTAATATTGCATGTACAATGGAAAGTGAGATGATCAGTTGTGGCAGCGCCATGGGCATGGTAACGTAGACTCTGGCATACAATATGACAAATTATCATAAAACCAAACTTTTGATTTATAACCAACCTAATTCAGAGTATAACATTAAAACATAACATTCATAACCCAATAACCAACCTAATTCAGAGTATAACATTAAAACATAACATTCATAACCCAATCAAAAGAAAGTGCAATAACCACCAACAGATAAAACCCTCATACCCTAATGGTCAAACCCTATTACCCTAGTAGTTTGGACTGATTTCATGAAATAACTAAACTAATGAACCATATGCAGGCACTGGTAATAAATAATTCTTGGGAAGCCAGAAAAGAAATTTCTCATCACCATCGCTTATTTCCCCAATTAGATCCACCACACAATGGAAGGGGTATTTCTGTGAACTGGATAATCTGACAAACTAGCATGGAGCTATACAATCCACATAACACAAATTCATGGGTATGCTTATATGGGGATATTTCTGTGAACTAGATAATCTGACAAACTAACATGCAGCTATATAAGCCACATAACACAAATCCATGAGTATGCTTAAGAAATCTTGTTTGTTTCTATATAATGCAACCATTCAATAAATTAAGACAAAGAGAGTTCCTCTGACAACAACAGAATGAAATTCAAGCTGCAAACTACAATAATAGCATTGAAATATACATAATATCACTCAAGATGGGTTTTGCAGTTTTTTTTCCTAAGACTATCATACAATCTATCCATCTGTAATAATCTGAAATTTAGTATTAATACTGCATGCACACTGCGAAGTGAGATGATCAGTTGTGGCAGACACTGGCCGTTGGCATGGTAACGCAGATTCTGGCATACAACTTCTTGGCCTCTGGGGTTCCACGCTTGGGCTCTGGTCCGGTGGGCTTGCCTTCCCCAGCCATGGCCATCATACCCTGAGAAGCTGCTGCCGAAACTGCCGCTGCTGCAGCCATAAACATCATTCTCCTCCTCTGCATGGATTCCTGGTCCTCTTCTTTCTTCTTCATCCTTACACTTTTGTCATGAATTGCCAAATCCTGAGAGGCCTGGAAAGGCTTATTGACCATAAAAACTTGACCATGACTACTTCCTTGAACTTGCTTGCAGGGAACTTTGGTGTAGCCTGCAGCCAAGCTCGAGGCAGAGGAAATGTTGCAGGGTGCACATAAGCTAAGAGACGCCATTTCTCTAAGAATTCTCACACAATAACCTCGCTCTCCCCACCAAACGAATACGCTCCTCTTCTATGCGATAACGAGCATTATTATGTGGTATAGGTTTGACAGAGGTCACTAGCCTCGGAACGAGGCTGAGCTGAGCTTACGTGGCATGTATTAGCTCCGTGGCTGGAATTTTGTTATCTATCTTTGTGTGATATTGAGCCACTAAGACTTTGACACGTAGAACCTTATCGCCTTCAGACATTAACTTTATCTTCATATGGTACACGACCCTCCTGGAGCTTTTGATAATAACATCAATATCTATGAAAGAGTCCATTTGTATTTTTAATGGGAGTCAATTGAACCTTGCTCTAGGGATTTCAAAGTATTTTTAATGGGAGTCAATTGAACCTTGCTCTAGGGATTTCAAAGACTAGATTGTTCTTGACTTAGGCTTGAAACACCCCAAACCCCACCTGCCAAAAAGAAGCAAACACAAACTATTGATCTTAGGTATGCAACCCAAGATAGATTTTTAAACAATATTACTAAAATTTAGTTACAATAATGTGGGTTAGCTCACACCCCAAACTCCCACCCAAAAAACAAACACATACCCATGTTCTTATATATGCAAACCATTATAGATTTCTAAACAATGTTACTAAAATTTAGTTATAATAATGTGGGCTAGCTCCACTAGTGTATCCATGAGTTTGTAGAATTGTGTGTTCAATGTAAACAATGTTAAGAAAATAGTAGTTAAATTGATATATAATAATAATAATAATAAATTTACTCTGGAAGTTATAGAGAATATCATGTATATTAAGTTTTTAGGTAGAAATCACATAAGAGAAATTTTTGGCCAACGTGTTTTGAACCAACAAGTGTGGTTCATCATCAGGACCAAATGATGAACCACATTTGTTGGTTCGAAATGCGTTGGCCAAAAATTTATCTTATGTGATTTCTACTGAAAAACTTTTCTTAATTCATTATGGATCACAGGAGCTTGAATTGAGAAATCATGTATATTCTTAAAGGTTTTTCAATTAAATAAGCATTAATGTGGAGAACACTTTATTGGGTTAGTTCCAATAGTATATCCATTCCTTGAGTTTGTATAATTGTGTGTTCAACACGAATGATGTTAAGAAAATAGTAGTTAAGTCGACATATAATAGAAGAGTTATTTCCTGTCACCCTAGAAGTTATAGAGAATATCATGTATATTCTTAAAGGTTTTTCAATTAAATAAACATTAATATGGACAACAATTTTTTTTTTTAAATGATCCTTGTTTAAGCGAATGAGATAACCAAAGCCTTTTTAGATAGGAATAAGGTTATCCTAGATGTGTGTCCACTTTATTATGGTAAGATTTTTCCTAAATTTGCAAGATCTTTAATAGCAATGTTGTTTCTAGTCTTGGATGGGGATGATGATAAGCTAGCAAAGCCTTATAGATAGCATTGCTAGTATATACTGTGAAAAGGGACCCTACATCATGTTTAGAGATTCAAAGAGGTTATTTGTAATTAACTCTTGATATTTATTTATGGATTTTTTTTTAAAATGATTCATGTTTACGAGAATGAGGTAACCAAAGCTTTTTAGATAGAAACAAGTCATCTTAGATGTGTGTCCACCTTACTCAGGTAAGATTTTTTTCTAAATGGGCAAGATATTTAATCACAATGTTGTTTCTAGGCTTAGATGGGGATGACGATAAGTTGGCAAAGGCTTGTGGATAGCATTGCTAGTATATACTATGAAAAGGGACTCTACATCATGTTTAGATATTCAAAGAGGTTATTTATGGTTAACTTGAGTTTTTCGGATACTAGGCATACCTAATATATTTAATCTTGTTTCATCAAACCTCTCTTTTTGGACATATGGAGTTGAAGATGCAAGATGTCAATGGTAACCTAACTGTTATAGCATATTTGACTTTTTTTATTAAGTTTCATACTAAAATGGTTGGATTTAATGATTATCTAGATGCATTCATATATGATTTAACCTTGAACCTGGCTCTAGAGATTTCAAAGACAGCCTCTAGGATGTTCTTGATTTAGGCTTGAAACCCCCCTTCCCCTCCCCCGCCACCCTCACCCCCCACCCCCCCCCCCCCCCCCCCCCCCCAAAAAAAAAAGACAAACTATTGATCTTACATTATGCAACCCATGGTAGATTTTTAAACAATGTTACTAAAATTTAGTCATAATAATGTGGATTGGCTCCAATAGTTGTTCCAATAGTGTATCCATTCCCTAAATTTGTGGAATTGTGTGTTCAACACTAACGATGTCAAGAAAATAATAGTTAAGTTGACATATTATAGAAGATTTATTGCTTGTCACCTTAGAATCTATAGAGAATATCATGTATATTTTTAAAGGTTTTTCAATTTAAACGATATGTCTTTAAGAGAATGAGGTAACTAAATTACTTTTAGATAGGAACAAGGTTATCTTAGATGTGTGTCTACTTTATTAGGGTAAGATTTTTTTCTAAACAAGCAAGATCTTTAACTACGATGTTGTTTTAGTCTTGGATGGGGATGATGATAAGTTGACAAAGGCTTATAGATATCATTGCTAGGATACATTGTGAAAAGAGACTTTGCATCATGTTCAAAGATACAAAGAGGTTATTTATGGTTAACTCTTGATATTTAATTATGGATTTTTTTTAATGATTCCTATTTATGAGAATGAGGTAACCAAAGCCTTTTTAGATAGGGAAAAGGTTATCCTAGAGGTGTGTCCACCTTACCAAGGTAAGATTTTTCCTAAATGGGCAAGATATTTAATCACATTGTTGTTTCTAGGCTTGGATGGGGATGAAGATAAGTTGGAAAAGGTTTATAGACATCATTGCTAGGATACACTGTGAAAAGGGACTCTACATCATGTTTAGATATTCAAAAAGGTTATTTATGGTTAACTCGAGTTTTGCATATTCTAAGCATACCTAATATATTTAATCTTGTTTCATCAAACCTCTCTTTTTGGACATCTAAAGTTGAAGATGCAAGATGTCAATGGTAGCCTAACTATTATAACATATTGTACTCTTTTTATTAAGTTACATAGTAAAATGGTTGGATTTAATGACTATTTAGGTGCATTTGTATATGGTTTCTATTTTGTTAATTTTGAACAGGGTTTGGCACCTTTTTTATAATTATACCACTATAAGAATTTATGGAATACATTTTGAAACCCTATAAGTTTCTTATGTTGTTGACTCCAATGAGACTTGTCCTAAAGTACATTATGAAAATGGTCAAAATAAACAACATTCATTTTTTTTGGAAGGGGCCATAAAGCCTATTTGCCTCCTCCTTTTAGTGGACATTTTCAAATAGGAGGGCATTATTTGAAGTAATGAAGAGAACCCTTTTTTTTGTGGGGGGAGGGGCGTTAGATGTTTGGAATTATGACCCATATTACATTATTATTAATGATAAGACAAGTTTCATACGATGGTAACCCTCCTCAAGCCTAGCTAATTTGTATAGGAGAAGGGTAAATCTATAGCCCTTGCTTATTTAGCTTTTTCTAGGAAGCATGAGGATCATGTTACAAAACCTCAAGGATAAAATGCTCACATTTCTCTCATAAAAGAAGCAACAACTAATTGATGAAGGTTGGAATATTGATATGAGGGGGACATGGAGGTTAATGACATTTTTTTGGTGGGGAGTGCTCAAAAAATATGGAGGTTTTGTATTGAATGACTTTTTTTTTAATTATAAGATTAGGAGCATGTAAAGCATGAATGTAATGATGTTACTTTGTACTCCATCTTTGATGAAGAGGAAATTCAAGAAAAAATCAGTGTTTAAGCTCATTTTGTTTCAATTGAGAAATTCGACAAGAACAAAACATATAGATTAGGCTATATTATAGTAGCAAAAATGGATCACAAAACTTATGGTGATTCGAGAAGTCAAGAACAAGGTATCTAGATACATATAGATTCCCTAAAGTTCCCTTCAAGGTAGGGTATTGTTGTAAACTACTATTTTTTTCAAGTAAAGCTAAGTGTCGATTTATTATCGGTAAATTGAAGGTTCATGAAGAAGAAATGGAAAAGATGATGTTGTTACTTTTGGTAAAGACTCAAAGAAAGACAAACCAACATATAGGACCCAAGAAGGAAAATAAGATTATGTTTCTTCTTCTTCTTGTTCTTTTGTCCACATGGAAAGCCACTTTATTGTCATGCTTATTTACATGTTGGCACAAACAATACCTTACAACAAAAGAAAAGTTTGGGAGTTTATATATGAACATTTATGCACCTTATTTGTGCAATCATGCACTCATGTTTATGATTTTTTCTTGTAGGGGGAGCATTGGCATAGAGTTTTGTGCATTGGATAGGAAACCCCTACATATGCTTTCTCTCTCATGCATTAAATAGTGTCAATTGGGTATTCTAAGTTAGTAATCAACCAAGTTAAAGAAATTTCCAGTTAAATATCCTAGATTAAGGTGGTATAGAAACCAAGTTTGATACCTAATTGATAACTTTTCTTGATGTCAATATCGCCATTTCTCTGAAAAATTCTAGTCATCAAGATGATTCATTTTTACTTTTCACCTCTTTTTTTAGACCCATAAATCTTATACACTTTTTTTACTCCATGAAAATCATGAATAGACCTTTGATACCCAATAACAAAAATAAATGACAAGTTTTTAATATGACAAAAAATTGAAAGGTTATTGGCTATATCTAAATAATTTAAGGGAATTGATATTGACATAAATTCTTATCATGATGAAGAGAGAAAAAAGATTCAACAAGTAAAAATAAGCCTCCCAATACAACATGAGGTGATCACATAATTTAGTTAAATATCAACAATCTTCCAAAATTGATTGTTCTTTTGGAAAGCTTGTTTGATCATAATAATGTTTATATTAACCATGTTTTGCAACCTTAATCTATTGATGTCGAGGAGCATAATTTGGGAACTAAATATGAAACTAAGGTTATGAACGTGTTAAAATATTTGAATACTCAATAAAAACACTTCAAATGCGCAAAAGGTTTTGGACTCCATGTCAAACTCACAAGCTTCGAATAGAATTCCTACATAGGCATTTCAAAGGCTCATTTCAAAAAATGTACTGAATATTAGTGTTGGCCTGCAACCATGCCAATATGCATAAGGTGATTTTAATTGGATTTTCCCCACATTGTATAGATTTGAATGCAACATATAATTCATATCATAAAATCAAATGCATAATGTAAATTCCAACCAAATAAAATTTAAGTCTTATAAAATTCTAGAGGCATATAGCCTATTATTGTAGCATCTAGGATGCAACACATCATGCACACATGAATTCCATTACCTAATTCATTCATAAGTGTAACAACCCTGATTAAAAATCCATGTAAAAAAAATATAATACCAAGGTCATGGGACATGTATTCCAAGTTGAATGTTGGGAAAAACATCCTAGTGGGTGTTCATTTCTGTTATTATGGATAAACGAAATTGGCAAAGGAAATGGAAGAGGCTTTGAAAAGGAAAAGTGGCATTAATTGTAATTTTATTTATGAAAATAAAGGAAATTAGGAGAAAAGGAAGGTGAAAGGTCACAGGTTGCATGTGCGGAGGAAAATGAAGGAAAATAATGGAAAATGAAGAAAATAGAGGCCTCAATAATAAAAAGGCTTCTGAGGATCAGTTGGTACTTTTTTTTCAGTTTAATTTTGGAGGTCTCTTTCTATTCTCTCTCTCTCACTCTTGGACACAGAGCATTCTTGGAGTACTCTAGCATTAGATCAAGGAAAGCAAAGGAAGGACAAAGAAGGCAAAGGGAATCAAATATCAAGCAAGGAAGATCAGGATCAAGTAGCTACAGAGGGATTACTTGCAGGTATTGAGTTGCATGTGTGATATCCTTGCTAGATTTTGAATGCATGGTCCATGCATGTGTGTATTTGGTTCTCTTGCTATCATTGGCATGGGATTTTCCAGGTGTGATAGTGATCTTCAGCCTTTCCTTGACATTTCCGGATAGCTATGGTGTGATGGTGGTTTCTCTTATTTGGTTGAGTTGGATTGTTGGATGGTCTTGAAGCTAAGTGAGGTGGTATATGAAAAAGAACACAAGGCCTAGGAATCCATGGACCAGAGAAGGTGGGATTGCGATAAAGCCAGATTTTGTCTACCTTGGTGGGCCTAGGAATCCTCGACCAGTGAATGGCAGGATACATGGTAAAGCTTAGACGTGTGTGCCATCGATCAAGCATAGGAATCCTCAACCAGTTAATGGAAATATATATGATAAATCCTGGAAGGTGGAGTCTCGATTAGGCCTAGGAATCCTTGACCAGTGAATTGCGGGATATATGGTAAATCCTGGAGACTAGAGTCTCAATTAGGCCTAGGAATCCTCGACCGCTGAATGGCGAGATATATGGTCAAGCCTAGATACTAGGAGGCATCCAAATTCCTCACGTTGTACGTGGAGAGATCTGGAGGCATCCATGCTTGTTTACGACCTAGTGATCCAGTGGTGATTGCAGTAAAGCCCTGTTGAATTAATGAGGGTTCAGGCTTAGTAATCCAATGGGGATTGTGGTAAATCCTGAGGAAGCCCTGGTTGGTTTTGTTGTGAGTCCCATATTCAGGCTTGGAATATGGCACAGGGGTGATTGGCTGAAAGAAATATTTGGTTCATCCCAATGGTCATGTGGTATGTGGAAGTCCCATACCTGGTTGCATTTTGCATATGTTAATAAGGTTTATTTTCCTCTTGTGTTCTATGTGTAAATGTACTTATTATTATGTGGATTTAATAGTTGTTATATCATTGATATATCTCTCGTTATTTGTTGGTTATAAGCATGTTTTATGTCAGTGATGATGTATGACTCTCATCATGTTTTGATTAGTGAATGAATGAACAATGAATATATGACATAATAAATGATAATGCATCTATTGTGATAAGGCATCAATGCTTCCTTATGAATCTCAGATAAGTACGAGACCCCTATGCTCAGATTTGTTGTTATGACCTATAGACTACATATTTGTGACATGCTTGACAAAATGCCTTTCATGGCTAGTAGGGTTCAGATCAAGTACTTGTACTAATGATTTCATTATTGGCCATATTCCTTCATTCTTTATCATTTATGAAAGTTTCATGAAGTTATGGGCAGTGGCCTAAGCCTTGGCCCTGAAAACGTGGCACAGAATTTGAGGTCGCTAACTCAGAACTGCTTGAAAAAGTCCACAATCGTTGGCATTCCTTATTGTGGGAGCAAATGGAGGGCTTTGGTTGCATGCACGCCTTGTCATTGGAGCTATTGAGGCTCTAAGACAGTTTAAAGATAAGTTGTCGCAGGGGTTAAGCACCTAGAAGGGTTAGTTACCTCCTGAATGGTTTGTAGCTCCTGGGAAAGGTCAGTTTGGTTATGTTTTGTCGGTTCCACTTCCTTAATTGTATCTGGGGAGTTGAATCACATCATAGTAGCCTATCGTCACATGTTTACCCCAGTGGACCAATTAGCTTGGGTAAATGTGGGAGGAGGGAATTACAATAAGCATACCATAAAATTCCCTCAATAATCCTTTTCCCTTCAATTCCCTTTGATTTGTGTGCAAGGAGTGCAATTTTTTGTCCACCTTCAAAATAAACCTAGTAGAATTCTATCTTAGCTCTTGAATGTTGAGAAATATAGGGGGAAACAAGTGTAGTTGATTTCTCTTACTTTGATAACTGCATGTGATGTATTTTTAATTTACTTGATTAACTTCTTATTTATTTTATTATTATTAGGGTTTTCTATCATCAAATAATTACCAAATCATAAAGAACAATGAGACAATATGACATAAGATATAGGCAATCATTCGGGCCCAAAACCTCTCCAACTGAGAGGAAAACCCACCAGAATCCTTCTCTTCTTATAGAGCTTCAATTGACGAATTTCAAGACCTATGACCCTTGACCAAGACCCTCCAAGCCTAAGTCATCCTTCCTTCTTGATGAGCTTTCCTTACATAGCTTCCAACAACAAGCTTCAAACTTCTAGCAACTTCGACCCCAGCAAAAATTTCTACAACTTTGACCTTGATGTAGCTTCAACAAATTCTACTTGATGCAACTTCAACAACTTTGACCTAACAACTTCACAACTTCGATCTAGAGGCTGATTCACAACTTTGACCTTGTAGTTTCACATATTCGACCTTACAACTTCACAGCTTCAGTGCAGCTTCGTAACTTCGATGCAACTTCAAAATTTCATCTTACCTAGTAACTATAGAAATCCTAACAAGAGAGAGAGAGAGAGGCCAAAAACTTCGAACTTTTTCTTCTTCTCCTTCTTCGTCCTTTTCGATCTTCTATCTTGAGGAGATCAAACTTGCTTGAGTGAGTGTTTGAATGAGGTTGAATTCCTTCTTTTTTATAGTCTTGTGAGGAGTATGAATTTCTCTCTTTAGGCTGACTTGTCCTTCATGTAGGACGAATTGGTATTTGTACCCTAACGAAGTCTTAAAGGGTCTTTTGACTATATTTTGTCTCAATAATTTTTTCTTTGAAATATGTAACTTGCCCAAATGGGTCTTCAATACATGACAATGACTCAATTGACTTTATGATAAACCTAGAAGCTCTTAATGGGTGCTTGACCTAAAAATAAATTTCCCTTGAGCATGAAACCCATGCCTCAAGGACACAAATAATAAATTTATATTTCTCTTTTCATTAAATACATAAAATCATGATTACATATGCCATTATGAATACTGAGCCTAGTTACAAATTTCAACGCTCCCTCTTAACTGGGGAGGTATTCATAATCCATACAAGGTACTTGGACATTCTCAATTTGAAGAATTATCATCAGAAGAGTCAGATTTCTAATCCATCTGTATAACATCATATAATCTAACATTTCCACATAGCAAGGCCTTGACTAACAACTCTCTCTCTCCATAATATTAGGGCACGATTCTAGCGAGACCAATGATTTATAAACACCCTCATTATTGTCTCTCTCGGAACATACCCCACTAGGGTTCTCTCATAGTATGTTCCACTAAGACTATTATTATCTTGGATTCCCAATCCTAAAAGAATATCATTCCTCTACAAATACTCTTATCTTGGATTCCCTATCACATCCCCAAAGAGTATCATATTCCAGATGCTTACCCAAACCTCCAGTTTATCTTCCCAGGTGAAGAAAAGAATGATGTGTCTATCTCTTCCTCTCAATTAGGGAGGATATGCCCATTCCAGTGAAGGAATGCACCCATTCCTATAAAAGGAATATACCCAAGCTCCCTCTTTATCAAGAACTTTACCAAGCTCCCTCTTGACCGAGGACTTGCTTCCAATAGCTCTTTAGGTGGAGATCATGGGACAACCAGCTACTTAAAGAGCTCCTCCTTTCGATGTCATGAAAATATTTTTCTTTATTCAGGAGTCTTCAAATTTTGGAACTTTTTCGTAGGGCATCGACCATCCATCACTTTCATTCATGAATCATGTCAGCCATGTCATCCTTTCTTTCATTGGAAAGTGATACATTAGTCCATATATGGCCTTTCCTTCATACCTTGCTACCTTCTTTGCATCATGTTTCCTTCAGGATCTTTCATCCTACCACATGAGTGCCAACTGTAGATGACATCTACAACTCTTCCTCTGGCATCCCTACATTAGCCCATCCAAATATTATTAAAAAATAGAAAATGAACATTAAATAAAAAATACCTTTGTGATGGTTTTTCATCATGACATCTCCTTGTTTGCATCAGCATCTTGCATATATATTGACACATCTCCAAAATATATATATATATATATATATATAGAACATCAAGAGTCTCTTTTTTTCAGACTTTTTCAGATCTTCATATCTTTCCCATGGAAATATCATAGTCAAATATTCTAGTCCTTGGATGTTTACTACCTTTTCCAAAGTTGCATTTTTCATGATCTCTTCCTTTCTTTATTCACACATTTCCTCCCAGGAACTTCCAATCATAGTTCCTTTAACTTTTTCAACCACCTCATATTTCATATGAGGACATATTATGTTGATGTCATCTAGTCATTGTGTGAACCATGCCTTCATGCAACCTTTCACAAGAGGATATCCTTTCTTTTGATCATTCTCTTGAGGTAGATCACTCATTCATGATATCTACAACCATATGACATGACTTTATTTTATCAAGTGCAAGCATACATACCTCATCTCATTCTTTTGTTCATCTAGACTTCCTTCGACGGCTTCCTTGATTGAAAAAACTTCAATTCCTTGACCTTATTCACTTCTTTTGACCTCATACCATCATCCCATGAATCCCATACAAGTTGGAGTTCCTAGTGAGATGCTTTCTTCTTTCAATAGGTGAACCTTCCAATGAAGATTCCAATGGAGGATCTTGATCACCCTCGTCTTGAAAATTCTCCTTTTGAATGATGTATGATGAGCTCTACACTAGATGACTTGATTTTTCCCATAATTACTACGTATGCTTCTAATGAGGTTACCAAGAGCTACATCCTTCTATAGATTGTAGAAATTTTGAATAATATGACACATATTCACAAAGATTATCCTGATTATACACTTATAAGTGGAACATGCATAATACATAACCTCCTCTACGTTGATCATCAATTTACAGAAGCAGAAACATTCACAGGTGCACATAGAAGCATCAATCACAATCACACATATCAACACAGTGTTTTCCCGGGGAAAGCATCTCGCTAAAAACCCCAACTATTTGTATATTATATTGATTGAGAACATGTAATAATACATAGTACAATACTCCTCGCAAGTACTCAGTACTATCTCCACATGTTACACACAATACAGCTCAGATCTGATCTCCAAATCTCCTCCGCTGCTTGCCTGCCTCCACTGCACAATACCTACTCAAGAATTGATGAGAATGGTTTACCAAACTCGTATTTGACCTACAAATAATCACTCACACTGTGTTGGACATGAGCACAGACTACAATTCTTGGTATTGGCCAATTCATTTTCATACTCAATCCCTCTGATTGTGCAAATCATCATGCACATCTATAGTCACAACTGATAGCAATCTGATCCTCTAACACCTGTCCCTGCTGAACTGAACATGCACTGACATGCAACTGAGTTAACTGATGTGTTCTATAGTTGCATTATGAGTTAATAACTTGTGAATTAATTAATAACTAATTCACCCAACTCATCTCTAGTCTATTTTCCAGTTAGACTAAATACAACTAGTTTAACAAAGCTAAACTGAACACAACTCCATCAATTGCACCTCCATTCCACTAAACTCAACTCACTTGAGTTCTAACTGAAGTCCTGCATGCAAATATTAGTCATCCCATAGGTAACCACATATTTCCTTCTGGGATCTGCATGTACCACATCCGTAGCTCATCCTGAAGTGCTCCAAGAGAATAAGATCAAGTTTATAGTCCAAATATTATTATGAGACAAAAATATTTGACTTTTTTATTTTTGATAGCCAGTCTAAAAATAGACTTTGATCACTCATACTATGATCACTCATATTGTGGTCACCCATACTGTGATCACCCATACTGTGATCACTCATACTGTGATCATCCTTGCTGGGATCAAAAATAGAACTTGCGCCATAATTTGCCTGCGGGCCCACTTAGTGAAGGTGACTCTTTTCACTAAGCTCCATCATCTTGTTGCATTCTCAACAAGCATTTCTTGTTGCACACTTTTCAACATAGATGACATCCATAAAATTTTATTTCATTTATTTTTCATGCTTCTTTATAATGATGTCATGAGCTCTTTCTTTTAATTGTATGCTTCTATGATGCCATCTCCAACATTATGCATCCTATCATGCTTCTTATTATTCCTACCATGATATTTATTTTGGAAATACTGGGGGGGATAAATCAGTATTTCTTTTTTCGACTATTGTTTTTCTAGTTAAAACTTTTTTATTCAAAACACAAGATGAACAACAAGAATAAATGCTTTTATTAATATAATCATTGCAGTAAAATAGATATCGTATATAAGTGGTTGCAATTATTTGCCAAGCACCAACTTGGACTTTTGTGAGGCTTCAACCTCTAGAGCTCCAACTTTATTTTGCCAAGGCACCAATCTTGGACTTAGGAGCACCAACTCCCAAGGACTTCAATCCTTCCAGTTCCTAAGACACCTGTCCCAAAGACACCTATCCTTCCTACTTCTAAGGCATCAACCCCAAGGACTCCAATCCTTCTTACTTCTGAGGCACCAACCTCAAGGACTCCAATCCTTCTTGCTTTTGAGGTACCATCCCCAGGGGTTCCAACCCAATCTTGCAAAGGCATGTTTGATAGTAATGTTCTGCTCTCAGAACTCTTCATTACTGAGTTCTGTTTGTTTACAGCTTCACTGTAGTCTCCATGCTACAGCCTCAATGACAGCCAGTCTTCTCATGAAGGAGTCCTTACAACTCTTCATATTGCCCACACAGAGTCTCCATTAGCCTTCATGACCTCTGATAATGTCTCCACATAGCTTTAGTGAGTCCACTGTTAGCTTCACTAAGCTCTACATAAGAACCAAATTTCTGTTCGAGCATATGTTCTTATTGTCATAGTGAATGCTTCAGCATGACTGTTTCTTTGCTGGCTACTTCTGCCCTTCGACTATCTCCTGTCCTATTGGTCCTTCGGCCCTTTTTTTGTTCTGTTGGACCCTCTGGCTACCTCTTTTTCCTCCAACTGTATCGAAAACATTCAACCCAACTTTGTTATCTGTTTTTCCTGTTTTATGCATTCCTCATGCCTCTGTCTATCAGTTTCCTCTTTTTCGCTCGCTCTTTGGCTTCCTCCTTGGTCTCTGTAGTTTCCTCTGCATCGCTTGATCCTTCGACTTCCCTCCTTGGTCGTTGTGGCTTCCTATGTCTCTTCGTGCTCACCAACACTCCTGAGACACGTTGATTCAACGACGAGGACCGAATAATACACAAAGAACACATATTCCAAGTTAAAACAGTAACAACGCTCCTTTTTTTTCAATCATCATGGACATACATAGGACTTTACAGTTTAACGGACATGCCACGTCCCAATTGCAATCGCAATAGCCATGATTCAACCTATTAAACTATCGTTTAGGCCTCTTGCACTATCGAAACTATTATCATATGCATTTTGGCCCTTCAAACCCCGCGCAATACATTTTTGAATTACACAGGAAATATATGAAAAACCACAAGCGAAGCGCTAAGGGCAGACTTCAAAAATATTACTCTCGCATCTATAACTACTTCGGGTCTGCCTTGTAATCCCAATCGGTAGTCGCCAATGGCTGATGCCCGATGCCCAATGGACACGATGTGACATTAAGCCAAATTGCAATGTTGCATCGAGTCCGCAACATTAATCACAATCGCTGCTTGAAGGAGGACATCCCTTTGTGTATCATTGCGATTGGCGGATGCGATATATCATTAAGCCATGTTACAATGTTTAATCAGGTCCGCATGCTTTATCACAATCGGCGCTTTGCTAGGTCCGATAGATGGACACAATATACAATAGAACGTTTCATAATGTGCAGCGGGTCCGTTATATATATATATATATATATATATATATATATATATGTTGCAATTTGCAAGTGTTTAACGTGGCGAGGCTTAAGGCCTGCATACATATATATAAACTCTATATTTTCGCTCCGATAGTGTATTTGCATATATGTATAGGTTTTTGCCGCTAATAATGTATATCTATATATATATATGTGTGTGTGTGTGTGTATGTATATGTTTATGCCACCGATAGTGTAAATGTGTATATACATGAGTATGCGCCTCCGATAGTGTAAACGCATGCATATACACTATATAGCTCCTGATAGCTCTGCTCCTCTGATAGCTCTGTTTGCTCCTCTTGCTCCTTTGTTTGCTCTGTTCTTCTTTGGCATATATATATGGCTCCTCCTGTAGCTCCAATAGCTCTGTTTTGGCATATATATATATATATATATATATATATATATGGCTCCTCCTGTAGCTCCTCTTGGTTCTTCTTGGGCATGTATTACATGCAATTCTCCTCCGATATGGCTCCTCTTGCTCCAATGTGGCTCCTCTGGCTTGGCAGTGTCTTTCAAAGACTTCCTCTTGAAACCTTCATACCTTGATGGCTTCTACCTTTTCCGATATGCCTCTCTTGCTCTGATATTCTGTAATATACTTTGATATGCCTCCTTTGTTAACTCCTCTAGCTTATGGCTTGGCTATGATGGCCTTGCTCCTGTCTCTTCATGGATCTGTTCTACTTCCCCTTGGCTTCATATCATCATCCAGTATCTAGAATATTGCCATATTGACATCAATGATAGCCTAGGTCAACAATCTCCCCCTTTTTTATTGATGGCAATATTCTTCTTCTCTCCCCCTTTGAAATCAATGGCAAAGGAGCGCTCTGGGACTCCCCTTATCAAACTACTTATGTTATTCATGAATGGTATATTTTCATGGGTCTATGACTCCCCATATCATAGTGCTATTCTTATTTTTACTCAAGATAGAAGGATTGATGCTTTATCATCAATTTGCACATTATTCCCTCTTCATGTCTCAGAGCTACTTTATCATGGCTTCAACAATGCTGAAAGATGCTCTACTTCAATGCTTTCAATCAGATTGCAAATAGCCATACACCAAGTGTCCAAGTCCAAGTTTTTATGCTTCAATCCATGTTTTCATCTCCACAGTCAGAATTGAGAGGCCCTCATAGTCTGGATCAAGAGAAAATGCCACTGAAATTTTCTTTCTTGTTATCTTTCTTCAGATCCGAGTTCCTTTGTGTCTCTGTGCTTCTCCTTGAGTCACTGCCATCCAGTATTCAACATCACTGCATTTGGATGAAATGGTGAGAGGTTGTGCCTTACTGTTGCTATATTTTCTAAGTGATCTGTATCAGCTTAAGTCATATTTGACTGCACAACATTCTCCTTTCTATGAGCCATATTTTCCTTGTGTTCTTGTATATATCTCTGCATGTTATTTTTACTAGCAGATTAAGATATCCAATCTATGACTGTCTTTTAAAATCATTCTGTTGATTTGTATCTTTTTTCAATGCTTCAATTTTGTTATACGCTGCCAGCTACTCTTACTTCAAACTCCATTCCAGATGTATCTGTTTGTTTGCAAATTTCCTCTATTAGTGTCTAGAATTTATGTGTTCTCACATTAAATCCCTGAGTCAAGACATAAACTTCTGTGATAACATCACCATAGTTGTCTGCCCT
The DNA here is from genome assembly GCA_031772625.1 of Pinus tabuliformis. Taxonomy (NCBI): domain Eukaryota; kingdom Viridiplantae; phylum Streptophyta; class Pinopsida; order Pinales; family Pinaceae; genus Pinus; species Pinus tabuliformis. The sequence continues at coordinate 1,454,556,398 of CM062818.1, forward strand.
ATTTCTTTAGTATTAGATGACATTCTCTGTTGTTCCAAATACTACTTAGAGAGTAAGTGGAAATCATCTTAAACAATAGTCCAAAGAATGGTTACAGGATTATGTTCTTCAACGGAGTACTCCTGAGAAATGATCTTCATCAAATAATGATTTTTAATATAACTCAACAAGGATTTCATCAGGACCCTTTTCACTAATAGCTTATGTAATAATGATCAAGAGTCACAGGCTCCCCCTAACTGTATGCATCATCTCTTTTAGCAGAGTCTTCCCATCTACTGCTTAGATTGTAAAAATTCAGGCCAATGACATATGTTGTTGGTTGGAGAGCTCAAGGGACTTTCGGATTGTATTTGCTTTCTTCTCCATAATTGTGTTACTTTCTTCTTTTACATGGTTCTATCTTGTGTAAGATCCCAAGTTAAGTTACAATCACGTGCCATATGACCAATGTTATGACACTTGAAGCATTCTACATTGTTCATGAATAAGAATTCATGATTTCTTCCTGCAAAATTGTTTCTTGGAGATTGTTGGGGACTATAATATCTATCTTTATGATATGCTTTACAGTCTTTTTCCATGTGACCAAAGTTTGTACAAGAATAACAATAATAAAAAAAATGAACTTTGGTACATGGGAGATGGAGATTTCCTTGATGTACTTCTGAAGCCTTTCTGCCTTGAGATCCTTTGATGATAACCATTGCCTCTCGCATCCTTGACATCATCTGCATTTCTTCTTGGAGTAGGATTTCTTCTTCTAGCAGGATTTCTTCTTGTAGCAGGATTTCTTCTATTGTAGCCTTGATTTTTATTCTTGCCTTTGTTGGAACTAGGAGCATCACCATTTATTTTTGGCTTCTTCACATCCTTTTGTTTGAAGCATTATCATTCTTGTTTGAGGATTCACCTACATACCTGAGACCTAATTTATCAAATGGACATCTGTGATAGCTGAGCATGTCATCCAAGGCCTAAGAGATCTTCAAGATTTTGTTCATCCCTACAACCTTTGTTCTAAGGAAGGCAATCTCTTCTTCCAATCTTTCACACTAATTATTCTTCTTAGCAAGTTGTTTCTCAGTTTCTTCCTTGATACTAGTAGCTTCATCTGCTTCTATTTTAAGGGAGATGATATATGCCTTCATTTTGAATATTTCTTCATTCTTTGCTTGACTACTCTCCATTTCTTCCTTGAACCTTGTAGCTTTACATGTTTCAGCCTTGAGAAGCTTGATGTTAGATTTTAATCTGAAGATTTCTTCATCCTTTGTTTTCAATTGACAGATCATGGTGTTTCTTTCCTTTCCTGCTTCATCAACCTGTCCTTCTATGACTTCCAATGCTTCCATGGTCTTTTTAGCTCCTTGTGCTTGTTTCCTTGCTTCTTGTAGTTGAGACTTGAGAGAGGAGACCTCTACCTTGTACTGACCAATCTCTTCTTCAAGTTTGTTCAAGCTCTTATGCCTTTGTTCAAGTTGACTTGACAAGGTATCTTCCTGATTCTTTGCTTTATTCAATTGATTTGTCATGGATATGACTTCTTCATGATGCTTTCGTTTGCTTTTATGAAATTCCTTCTTAAGCTTGGCAAGATCTTCATCCCTTTCTTGTACTTGAAGCTTGATGAGGTCAACTTTCTTCCTTATTTGATCTTGGTCACCACCTAGTGCTATCTTCTTAAGTTCCTCATTTTCCTTTTTCAAATTGTTAATCTCTTCCACGGAAGTCATAAGTTGAGTGAGGAGTTCTTATACAAAATCTTTTTCATTCTCTTCATCTTCTAGGTCTGCTTTAGCCTTGATGTCATCTTTCTCATGTTCAGCTTCTATGATGGGTTCTGGATTTCCCTCTTGATTTCCATCATTTTCTTGACTGATGGTCATGGTGAATGTTACTTTTGAGTGAAGGTCATGAAGTTTGTCCCATATATCCTTTGCTGATGAATATTTTCCTAGATTTTTCTTTATAGAATCAGGTAGTCCATTCAAGATTGCCTTCATTGCTTTTGTATTGTACTCCTTGGATTCTTCATCCATCCTGCTATCAACAATCACTGATTTCCAGATTTCAATTCCTTGAGTCTATAAGAAATTCCTCATTCTTTCTTCCCATATATTAAAGTTACCATTGAGCCTTCTAGCCTCCTCAAATTGATTGTCTTCTACTTTAGTAGTAGAGGGAGACACATCCTTAGGAGGATTGGAGACTTTCTTCCTTAACTTTGCCATTTGTGTTCTAAAAGATCAACTTTCAAGTTGTTAAGCTTTGAATGAAGGTATTGGCTCCGATACCAATTGTTAGAAATACTGAGAGGGGGGTGAATCAATGTTTCTTTTTCCAACTATTGTTTTACCAGTTAAAACATTTCTATTCATAACACAAGATGAACAACAAGAATAAATGCTTTCATTAATATAGTCTTTGCAGTAAAATAGATATAGTATATAAGTGGTTTCAATTAGTTGTCAAGCACCAACTTGGACTTTTGTGAGGCTCCAACCTCCAGAGCTCCAACTTTATTTCGTCAAGGCACCAATCTTGTACTTAGGAGCACCAACTCCCAAGGACTTCAATCCTTCCATTTCCTGAGAAACCTGTCCCAAAGACACCTATCCTTCCTACTTCTAAGGCATCAAACCCAAGGACTCCAATCCTTCTTACTTCTGAGGCACCAACCCCAAGTACTCCAATCCTTCTTGCTTATGAGGCTTAACCCCAAGGGTTCCGACCCAATCTTGTCAAGGCACGTTTGATAGTAATGTTCTGCTCTCAAAACTCTTCATTACTGAGTTTTGTTTGTTTACAGTAGTCTCCATGCTACAACATCAATGACATCCAGTCTTCTCATGAAGGAATCCTTACAACTCTTCATACTGCCCACATAGAGTCTCCAATAGCCTTCATGACCTCTGATAATGTCTCCACACAGCTTTAGTGAATCCATTGTTAGTTGCACTAAGCTCTACATAAGAACCAGATTTTTGTTTGAGCATATGTTCTTATTATCACAGTGAATGCTTCAACATGATTGTTTCTTTGCTAGCTACTTCTGCCCTTTGACTATCTCCTGTCCTGTTGGTCCTTCAACCCTTTTTCTGTTTTGCTGGACCCTCTCACTGCCTCTGTTTCCTCCAACTGTATCAACAGCATTCAACCCAACCCTGTTCTCTGTTTTTCCTGTTTTATGCATTCCTCATGCCTCTGTCTATTGGTTTCCTCTTTTTCGCTGGCTCTTTGGCTTCCTCCTTGGTCTCTGTAGTTTCCTCTGAATCGCTTGATCCTTCGTCTTCCCTCCTTGGTCGCTGTGGCTTCCTCTGTCTCTTCGTGCTCACCAACACTCCTGCGACATGTTGATTCAATGGCAAGGACCGAATAATACAGAAAGAACACATATTCCAAGTTAAAAACAGTAACAAGATCCTTTTTTTTCAATCATCATGGACATACACAGGACTTTATAGTTTAACGAACATGCCACGTCCCAATCACAATCGCAACTGCCATGATTCAGCCTACTAAACTATCGTTCAGGCCTTTTGCACTATCGGAATCCTTATCATATGCATTTTGGCCCTTCAAACCCCGCACAATAAATTTTTGAATTACATAGGAAATATATGAAAAACCAAGAGTGAAGTGTTAAGGGCGGACTTCAAAATATTACTCTTGCATCTATAACTACTTCGGGTCTACCTTGTAATCGCAATCGGCAGTCGCCAGTGGCCGATGCCTGATGCCTGATGCCCGATGGACGCGATATGACATTAAGCCAAATTGCAATTTTGCATTGGGTCCGCAACATTCATCACAATTGGCGCTTGCAGGAGGACAACCTTTTGTGTATCATTACGATGGGTGGATGCGATATATCATTAAGCCATGTTACAATGTTTAAGCATGTCCGCATGCTTTATTGCAATCGGCACTTTGCTAGGTCTGATAGGCAAACATGATATACAATAGAACGTTTCATAATGTGCAGCACGTTCATTATATATATATATATATATATATATATATATATATATATCTGTTTCAATTTGCAAGTGTTTAACGTGGCGAGGCTTAAGGCCCGCATACAGATATATAAACTCTATCTTTCCACTCTGATAGTGTATTTGCATATATGTATAGGTTTTTACCGTCGATAGTGTATATAGCCTATATGTGTGTGTGTGTGTGTGTGTTGTATGTTGTTGGTAGTGTAAATGTGTATATGTACATGAGTCTGCGCCTCCGATAGTGTAAACGCACATATATACATGAGTATGCGCCTCCGATAGTGTAAACGCATGTATATACACTATATAGCTCTCAATAGCTCTGTTCCTCCGATAGCTCTATTTGCTCCTCTGTTTTCTTTGTTCTTTTTTGGCATATATATATGGCATATATATATATGGCTCCTCCTGTAGCTCTGATAGCTCTGTTTTGGCATATATATATATATATATATATATATATATATATATATATATATATATATATATATATATAGATATGGCTCCTCCTGTAGCTCCTCTTGGTTCTTCTTGGGCATGTATTACATGATGCTCCTCCGATATGGCTCCTCTTGCTCCAATGTGGCTCCTCTGGCTTGGCAGTGTCTTTCAAAGACCTCCTCTTGAAACCTTCATACCTTGATGGCTTCTGCCTTTTCCGATATGCCTCTCTTGCTCCGATATTCTGTAATATACTTTGATATGCCTCCTTTGTTAACTCCTCTAGCTTATGGCTTGGCTATCCTGATGGCCTTGCTCCTATCTCTTCATGGATCTAGTATCTAGAATATTGTCATGTTGACATCAATGACAACCTAGGTCAACAATTTATACTTTACAACAGAAAAATTGAAACAAAAACTTGAAAAGGACTAGGTGAGGAAGACTATCTCAATCATAGTAGAGATATTTTACTTCCTCCTTCTTGGATTTCTTCTTTTCAGCTCCTTCCACTTCTTTAGTGATATGGGCTTCTTCCCTTCCTCTTTTATCACTGTCCTTATTGAGCTTTGGACAATCTCTCTTGTAGTGCCCATATTCATGACAACCATAGCATTGAACCTTCGACATGTTCTTCTTTTTTTTATGAGGACCAAGCTTCCCAAACTTCCATTTTCTTTTAGCCATGGCAGCAAATGCTTGAGCTTTATCGCTTGATCCTACATTGATTTTTGCCTTCAACCTGGTTTCTTTGATTTTTCACAATGACCATGGTTCATTGAATAGAGTAGCTTCCTTCTTCCCATAGATTCTTGATGTGAAGTTGCCTCATTCCTCTACTAGTGCATTGAGCACTATGGTAGTCATTTCCTTGTCAGACATTATTTCTCCCAACTATTCGAGTTGGTATCTTATTTTTGACACCCTCATAAAATATGAGGTTGTTCCTTCTTATTTTGATATATTTCTCTTGTAGAGCTTCAACTTCTTCTTTCGGTGGTTCAATAATTAAACCCTTAACATGACCAACAACTTAATTTTCTATGACGATGAAATCTATCCTTTTCTTACATGCAAGAAAGTTTGACTACCCAACCAATTTTTTGCTCTTCTTGCAGTATGAAGTCATTTTGACATATTCAAGTATAGATGCCAAAATACTTACTTGTCAAGTGAAGATACTCCTAGCTGATGAAATCTTCAACTTGATGCCTTCTCGATTTTGATGATGATGTAGATAATAGAATATATCTTCTTGGTGAAGATGTCTTTCTTCAAAAGTGATCTTTGGCTCAAAGGGAGATCACATTGATTCCTTGATGATGATGACAATGTGTTTTCTTTCTTTTCTTCCTTCAAGACAAGGCTAGTTAAACTTGTTTCACAACCTCAAATTTTGGCCCTTCTTCAGAATTTTGGCTTGATGTAGTAGTTCTACAATTTTATCCTTTTCTACAATAACCCTAGTTCACATGTGTGGCTAGAAGATGGACAAATTTTCCTCCTTTCTACTTCACTTGACTTGAATTATTTTTCTTGTTATTTTGGCTTGCAAAGGAGACCTTTCTTGGCAAAAAACTTGATCCTTGATGGTGGCTGCAATTCTATACTTGTTGTTGCAAAAGGATATCTTAAAATATAGCCTAGAAAAATAGACCCAAAAGTGCTTCGCTATTCCTTCCTCGTGATAATGATTGTAGAATGTGTGATATTCCCAAGAATGCTTCAAGTGTGGAACCCTTCTTTGGGTGAGCTAGGGTTTTGAGGTATTCTTTGATGCTCTTAATTATTCCCTTTCAATATGATGAGAGGGTTAGTCCTTCTTGAGGATTGATGCTCTTGATTTTTCCAAGATGATCTCTTTATAATTCGGCCCTTGAGTATCCTTATTTGTGTTTCCCTTCCTTGATGTAGTCACCTTAGCTTTGATACTATGTCGAAGCAACAAGTGTAGGTGATTTCTCTTACTTTGATAATTGCTTGTGATGTATTTTTATTTTACTTTATTAACTTCTTATTTCCTTTACTATTATTATTAGTGTTTTCTATCATCAATCAACTATGAAATCATAAATAACAATGAGACAATAAGACACAAGATATATGAGATCAATCTGAGGCAAAACCTCTCCAATTGAGAGGAAAACCTACCAGAATCCTTCTCTTCTTATATAACTTCAATTGATGAATTCCAAGACCTATGACCCTTGACCAAGACCCTCCAAGACCAAGTCATCCTTCCTTCTTGATGAGCTTTACTTACACAACTTCTAGCAATAAAATTCAACTTTCTAGCAACTTCGACCCCAGAAACAATTTTTGCAACTTTGACCTAGAAACTTCAACAACTTCGACCTAGCAACTTCGAACTAACAGCTTCACAACTTTGATCTAGAGGTAGCTTCACAACTTCAACCTTGTAGCTTCACAACTTTGATACAACTTCACATCTTCAATGCAACTTCATAACTTCAATGCAGCTTCGAAATTCCATCTTTCCCAGTGACTGTAGAAACCCTAACAAAAGAGAGAGAGAGAGAAGCCCAAAATTTTCAACTTGTTCTTATTCTCCTTCTTCATCCTTTTCCAGATTTTCTCTTTAGGAGATCAAACTTGCATGAGTGAGTGTCTAAATGAGGTCAAATTCCTTCTTATTTATAGGCTTGCGATGGGTACAAATTGCTCTCTTTAGGCCGACTTGTCCTTCATGTAGGCCAACTTGATCTTTGTGCCATGACGAGGTCTTGGAGGGTCTTTTGACTCTATTTTGTCTCAATAATTTTTTCTTTACAGTATGTAACTTGTCCAAGTTTGTATATTAGTAGAGTTGGTACCTACTCAGTTTCTGACAAGCCACAACATTATTTAGGGTTAAAGAATGATTTTTTGTGACACAAGCCAACCTGGAATTATAATATAACATTTATAAAGAAAAATGGTAGGAAGGGAAATATAAAGAAAACAAAAAAGGGTAGAGAGTGAAGTATAAATAAAATGAAAACCAGAGACAAGTCTAGTAAACCATTAAAAGACACCAAATGTCACCTTGCTCATTCCTAAAAATAAACATGCCAAAAATAGAAGTTTTGACACCTAAAAAATGAGGTTTTTGAAATATAGATCCCATTGTGTTGATGATATTGATCCAACCTCAAAACAAGTGGAAGAGACTCACCCAACAAAGTGTGTTTCTAATAATAAAGGCTTGGGGTGGATTGGTTTGGATATGGATCCGCTAGTATAGCTAACACTAGAAATGGAAATAATATGTGCTTCTACTTGAACTACTATTGTAGTCCAACAAGTATTACCTAGAGGATGGTCTTGTAACCCAAGCTAAAGATCATATTTCCAACAGTGGTGGTGAGTTTGATGATTAATCGTGTTGATCAGTGATATGTAGTATGCTAGTTGTATGAGGAATATTGTTTCTTGGAATCTAAATGACATATATAGCCCCATTCATTATGTATTTTGTTTCAGATATACATTGAATTTGCTGCCATTTTGATATATTCACCTTTACATGATATATACATGAGTATAATTTTCACATTTTCTCTCTAATAGTTTGGAACCTAAAAATATACTTTTTAGTATATTGATTCATAAACTTTAAACTAATAAAATTCCAATTTGATTCCAAGTTGTATGGAGGTGGACACCACTATTTCTTAGTCAAATTTTTAAAACTATGATACCAATATCATAAAGGTCGTACTACCCATGAGGCATATAATATTCGGTGAAGGATGCACTATTAAGGCACTCCTTGCGTAATAGTCACTGGTTTGAAACCCCATGGATATCCCACCAATGTAACACTCAACTAGAGAAGCTGATCCAATTCCAATTTGAGTCCAAGTTGGTTGGAGGTGGACACCACTATTTCTTACTCAAAGTTTTAAAACTATGATACCAATATCATCAAGGTCATACTACCCATAAGGCATAGAATATTCGGTGAAGGATGCATTATTAAGGCACTCCTTGTGTAATGCTAACTTGTTCGAAACCCCATGGATGTCCCACCAATGTAACACTCAGCTAGAGGTTAGAGAGATAGCATTCTGAATCGACATTATGTCACACTAGTACGATACCAACCTAGTTGTCAATTCCTCAAGTCACAAAAAAATACCATCAAATTCACACTACATTTTCTTTCCAACTTGGAAACCAAAATATATTGTATGGAGGATTCATATCACAATTTGGCGTTGAAGTTTGAAGAAGAGCATGAGTGTATCTATTACAACAAAATATAGCACCTCAATACAAAGCCTCAGTAAGCAATATATATTGAGAGCGACAACGAGATTACTTACTGTTGTCACTTCAAAAATCATTCCCTTGCTATTACCCGTTTCGTTGAGGTAGCAAAAAAGTCAACCGATTTTGAAAAGTGGTGATGCAAAATACACTCTTTTTTTCGAAGCATATTTTTGACACTTTAAATTTTCTTATGTATCAAATATAAATATTTGTTTTTAAATGTTAGTGATTTTCATGTTGATTTTGAAACGTGTTGATGCAGCGTCAACCCTGTTTTTTAGAGGGTTTATTTTTGACACTTTAAATTTTCTAATGTATTAAGTGTGGATATTTTTTTAAATGTTACAATTTTTGACACTTTAAAAATTTCTATGTCTATTTTTTTTTAAATCATACTACTTAACAAATTTTCTACTTGTCTTATTTCTATTTTTTAAATGTTGATTACTTATATATATATATATATATATATATATATATGACAAAAAAAAAACATAAAAAATGTAAAAAAAAATTAAGTAAATGAAAATAGCAAAATTTTAAAAAGCATTAGCAAAAAACTAAAAACAAAAAAAATAGAAAATTAACCCCAAAAATAATTTAAAAACTACAAAAATTAGATTAAAAAAAAATCAAGCTTTAAAAAAACTTAATTTTTCAAACTTGGTGTTACAAAAAAAATCAAGCTTTAAAAAAAAATTATTTTTTCAAACTTACAAAAAAAAAAAAAATGTGCCCTGTGGCCCTAGGTGGCGGAGCCCGTGCAACTCCATCGTCCAGGGATGCGTCCCCATAGGCCGCTCGGCACAATTTGTTTTTTTTTTTTAAGCTTGAAAAAAAAAGTTTAATATTGAAAAAAAAAAAATTTAAAGCTAAAAAAATATTTTTTTAAAGCTTGAAAAAATATATATTTTTAAAGCTAAAAAATATATTTTTTAAGCTGGAAAAAATAATAATAATAATAATAATTTTAATGGTTTTTTTTTTACAATTTTTTGTTTTTATTTAGATTTTTTTTTTTAATTCTTTTAATCTAATTTTAGTATTTTTTTTAAAAAAAAATTGGTCTTTTTTTTTTGGTTAATTTTCTGGTTTTTTTTTTTAATTTAGTTTTTTTAATCTTTTTTTTTAGCTTTTTGTTAATGGTTTTTTAATTTTTGTATTTTTATTTAATTAATTTTATAGTTTTTTTAAATTTTGTTTTTTTTTCCAATTATTTTATGGTTTAGGAGATTAAAAAAAAAATACATTTTTATGTTTTTTGTGAAAATATGTTTTTCTTATTATTTATTTCTTTATATTTTTTTATTTTTTTTAGTTTTTTAATTCTTATCTTTTATAGGTTAATTTTGTTTTTCTTTTTTAACATTTTTATGATTTTTTGTTTTTTTGTTTTTTTTTTTTTGGTTTTTTTTTTTTTTTATTTTTATGTTTTTTTTTTTTGTATTATATATATATATATATATATATATATATATATATATATATACACGTTTTGTTATTTTTTTAACTTTTTTTTTCATTGTTTTTATTTTTAATTTTATGTTTTCATTATTCTTTTGAAATTTTAATGTTTTTCGCAGCCATGATAAAATCTTTTATGCCATTATTTCAAAATGTTGAAAATTTTTCCTTAAGAAAAAAAAGCAGACCTTATTTCATCAACACATGCCTTATTTCATCAACACATGTTGAGAATTTACCCTAGAAAAAAAAAGTGTTATTCCAACATCAACACTTTTCGTTTTCAGGGTGTTTTTTTGCACAAAAAATTGGTTTTCACTGTCATTTTTAAAACATGTTGAAAATTTACCCTAAAAAAAAAAGTTTTATTCCAACATCAACACTTTTCGTTTTTAGCATTGTTTTTCATGTTTTTTGGGGGTTTTTTGGCTAGAGTTCTCATTTTGAGTTTATAGTTCCCGTTTCAAAATTTACATTGTTTATGGGAGAGTCATAAAAAAACCCTAATAGGTTCTTGCAACCCCAAAGGAGCAACAATTCCTAGGCCAACCCATCAATCAGTAGGTGCAAATGAACAATGACATGGTATAGGGTTTGTTTCATGGAGGATGACATAGACTTGTACCAGTAATGAAATTCCAACATCATTCAGCATTGTGATTTGAAGAGGGAAAAATTATGGGGCTTGAGTTATCCTTTTACTTGGCCTATTTTTACAACCCTTCTTATGCATCTTTGCCATCGTTCATATTCTTTTTTTCACATATCTAGCTTGTATTACAATCTTTCATTAATTCATCATTGAGCCCTTAAAGATGAAGTGTTTCCTTGTTCATCGAGGTTGGGATATACAAAGTTCCTTTCATTTAGATAGCTCTTGCATTCGCCATGAAGTGAGTGAGGGCTAATGAGGGGGGTAGAGCTTAGGTTAGGTTTTTGTCCACGTACTTTTGTTTATCCCTACCAAATTTTTGCATTTTCAAATTATGGTTCATGTTTTCTTCTTTTCTTTTTGTCGCATCAACCTCTTAGGGAAAAGTTTCCAAGCCCTTACTCAAAGATGAAGAAAACAAGGAACCAATATTGGTGATATGCAAAAATAAACCCAAATATGGGATGTGGATACATTAAGAAAGATGGAAGGTGTTAAGCATAGATTACCATGGACATACAACATCAATCAGAGGCTCATCTTTGTGACCCTCCTAGACGAGTGAAAGAAAGGCCTCAAGAAAAGTCACACAATGCTAGGGGAAAGTGATAACAACCGAGGTGAATAACGGAGACAAGTTATAGTCAAAATTCATATATCATACAATTCAACTTTTGATTTATACTAAAATGATATTAACATTAATTGAAATCACTTGAATACAAAAATGGTTAATGTACCTCATATTTGATGACTCACCTAAGTTCATAGGATGAGTAGGCTAAATAAATAAAGCATTGACTATAACATGGATGAGAGGCGTCTGAGGTTTCGTATGTATGGATCACGATAAGGCCACTAGTTGGCATGCTAAATCATCGAGAGAAAAAATGTCTCCTATGGTTCACTCACATGGGTGGGTAACATCTTGTTCCATATTGGGGACATGTGCTCGCTAAAGAGTGCATGATCCACGTGCTCAAATGAAAATTCCATGATAATCCAGCAATCCATGTCTCTCACATACATGTTACTTATACCACTCCAAAGATACACTTGTTTAGCACACGCTTATACTAAGAGGGGTGGGAAAGGGGGTGGTGACTTATTATAAGATAATGTTTACTTCTTCAAACAATCATGAACCATAAGAAAACAATTGCATATGAGATATATTAATTGCGGAAAATAGAACACAAAATTACTTGGAAAACGTTTTGGGAGAAAGCCACAAAACTTATTTTTATAATTATATGTAGGCACTAACTTACTGTTATAAATATTTGTAGGCGAGATCCTACTGAAAACACCAATCTTAACTACTGGAAATATTCGTAGGCACCAACGTACTTGAGACACCAATCCCCACTATTACAAATATTTCTAGATGTAAACCTATTGGAGACACTAATCCCCATTGCTACAAATATTCCTAAGCACTAACTTACTTCACTGATTCTACTTACTACTTCTACCTTCACCAGGTCTGCCCATTACTTTTTCCTTCACCAAGTCTGCTTCTCCCAAAAATTATTGTTTTTGGCCTCTTCCCAAGAATGAACTTGCACAAAATTCCATGTATCCAATTTTACAAATTTGACTATGAAATTTTTGCTTGAGCCACTTTTGCATGTCTCCTCGGATGTTTGAAATTTCACAATCTAAAAGTCCCATAAAAGAAGGCACAACAAAAATTCCAAGCTAGCATGCTTAAAATTTACTTCAGGATCATTTAGAAACCCTCACTTCCACAATTCATATCTCTGAAAGTATAGTGAACCAAATTCCAAAATTTATGCTTGAGGTATTGTTATATGTATCCACAGATATTTGAAAATTTCATAGCCTAAAACATCCCAGAAATTAAGTTATAGTGAAAGGAAAAAAAACATATTTGAAGTTGATTTCAAGACTATTCAGAAACCCTAACTTCCACAAGGCATATCTCTAAAATTATAGTGAACCAAATCCTGAATTTTTTACCATAGGTACTTAGATATCATGCCTTTGTCTACTAAATATTTCATAGTCTCAAAAATTTCAAAAAATACTCTGCAGAGAAAATGCCAAATTGACATGTTTGATGTTGATTTTAGGACTATTCAAAAATCCTAACTTCCACGATGAATATATCCAAAATTATAGTGAGTCAAAGTCTAAAATTTTTACCACATGTACCTAGAGATCTCACCTCTCTCTCAAGATTTTATAGTCTGAAACATCTCAGAAAATAAGTTATAACAAAAATGCCAAATAGACTTGCTTAAAGAGATTTTAGGAGTATTCAGAAACCCTGGATTCCTCAGAGTATATCACTGAAAGTATATCGAACCAATGACTAAAATTTGTACCGCATGTACACGAATATCTCACTCTATCTCCTCAAAATTTCATAGTTTCAAATATCCCAGAAGAAAATTTTTAGAACAAATGCCAAGATGACTCATTCACTCCATAAATCACATTTATCTTCCACCTTTAAAACCTTGTGAGTATCCCCTAGCATCTCTTATGCACCTCAGATCTCTTATTGCTTATATTATATTCAAACACACTTATATATTATTTATTTTAGTGTTTTTGCATTCACTTACGAGGCTGACTTGTGAAAATTCCTAGGATGACGTGTACTTTCTAGTTGGGCCAACCTAACAATATATTTCATATCTCATCATTCCTATGGAGTTAGAGGGATGACCATATATCATTATAAAGGTCTTGGAATAATATTTTCAATGATATATCTTATGCTCCAATCTAAACTAGATATTTAAAGTAAAAATGTCTTCAAAGATAGGGTATCCAAATTGAGCATCAAAAAATTGGGTATCTAGATAATATTTCCAAAAATATTCATCCTTCAATCTTTATCTTGTACATTTGTAGAATCCCCCTATATTTGACATCAATGACAACAATATTTCGAAAAATCTTCTCATTTTTCATTGATGGCAACCCTTAGTCAATTCTTCAACAATATTGTAGTACTCCCTCTATCTGCAATTCTCCTTGTGTCTGCAATTCTTCCTCTATTTGTGATTTCTCCCCCGTTCATGTCAATGGAAAAGTTTTGCAACAATTGAGGTTGTGCTTCCCTTTACTGACGATGTGAGATGGATATGACTCCCAGATTTCGTATGAGATATTTAAAAGTTTATCTAGGAAGGGGTTTGGTAAAAATATCTACAATTTATTCCTTGGTGGCAATGTATTCCAGCTTGACACTTTGTTCAACTACATGTTCTCTTAGGAAGTGGTACTTGATGGGAAAACGCTTCATCTTTGAGTTCATAACAAAAAAAATTGAAATGTTGATTGCACTTTTATTGTACATGATTAAAAATCGATTGATCATATTCTAACTTCATATCCTTTAGTGTTTGCTTCACAAAATAACTTGTGTGAAACATGTTGTTGCTACAATATATTCATCTTCTATTGTGAATAGAGAGATTAAAGTTTGCTTCTTGCTCAACCATGATACTAGAGAGTTTCCTATAGAGAATGCTCCTCCACTTGTACTTTTCTTATCATCAACGCTCCCTACCCAATCTACATATGTATATGCAATTAGAGTGAAGTATTTTCTTCTTGAATACCACAAGCCAAAGTCTAATGTGCCCTTCCGATATCTAATTATTCATTTTTCTACTTGCACATGTGCCTTCTTTGGTTTGGATTGAAATCTTACAACCAATCCTACTACTTGTATGATGCATGTCCTTGATGTTATCACATTTAGTGGGCTGTGAATCTTTGGCTTGTACAATGTTTGATTTACTTATGGGGATTCATCATCTTTGCTTAATTTATATCTCATGATCATGGGTGTACCAATAGGTGCATAGTATTCCATTATGAATTTCTTCAACATCTCCTTGATGTATTTGGTCTAAGAAATGAATATGTGTTTATTGGATTGAGAAATTTTCAAATCTAGAAAAAATGAGAATTCTCCAAGCATGGACATCTCAAATTATTTTTATGTTTCTTTTGCAAACTTTTGGCTCATTTTGTCAGCACTACTTCCATAAATGATATCATTTGCATAAACCACAATGATTAACAAATTTTGATGTTCTATTTTGATGTAAATATTGTTGTTTTCATCTCCTCTTTTAAAACTTTCTTGTAAATGTTTGTCAAGACTTGAATAACAAGCTCTAGGATCTTGCCTTGCTCCATAGAGTGCTTTCTTTAGTTTGCATGCAATATCTTCATTTTCTAACTTGAAATCCTTTTGGATATTCAATATATGCTTCTTTTTCTATGTTTCCATTTAGAAATATTGTTGTTACATCTATTTGATAGACATTGAATTTCTTGAAACGTGCCAATGCCAAAAAAATTTTAATTGTTTCTAATATTACAATTGGAACGAAGGTTTCTTGAAAGTCAATGCCCTCAACTTGAGCATACCCTTGACAAACCAAACATTTTTTATTTCTTAGTACTTTTCCATCTTCATTCACCTTGGTTTTTAAGACCCATTTGGTGTCAATCACATTCTTGTTTTTTTGTATGAACACAAGTTTCCATGTCTCATTCTTCTCAATTTGATTAAGTTCCTATTCCATAACATTAACCCAATGTTTATCTTCATTAGGTTGTGTAAAGTTCTTGAGATATACTTTGAATAGAAAAGAAAATTTTGTTTGTTTTCATACACTTACCAATTCTCTTCTAGTTTGAACTCCTATATCTATATGGCCAAAAGTATAATTTTCTAGATGATAATTTTTGGCAAGTCTAGACGGTGTATTTGGATATTGGCATTCTATTTCTTCTTCTTCCTTCTTTTCTTCTTCCTTTTCTTCTTTTTTCTCATTATTCCTGCTTTGTTTTCCATACCTTTGTGTATTTTTTTCTATGCTCAATAAGAAAATCTTCTTCCTTGTTTTGTTTAGGAGACTTTATTATGCTACTTCTATAGTCACATGCTACGTGGCCATAGTTATTTCACTTATAACATTTTACTATTGTAATCAATTAGGGGACAAAAGAATTGTAATTTCTATCACGAATCCTGTGAGAAATTCTGACTTTGTTTCTCACGTAATCATTCTTTAAGGTCTTATAAGATCCTCTATTTATCTCTCACAACATCACTTCCTACATAATCTCTACACTTTGTTTCTTTATGACCAAATTATTGAAAGAAAATCAATAGCCAAGGAAGAGAATTTGGTATTGGGTTGTGAAAGGCTTCTTAGTAAAACAATGCTTCTGAACTCATTTTTGTTGTTCTTGTGAGAAGAATTGGGTTTTTGTTGGTCCTCATCTCCTTTCCTTTCATTGCTTTCAATGTTGATGGAATCTTTGATAATATTAACATAGCTTTTAATGTTTTCTTATTTTTTCTTTTATGATGACTTTATGATCTTAATGCTTACATCTCCTTCGGGGTTTTTTTTTTCATCATAGCCAATACTTGTCTGATGAATGGTGACCCTTGGAAAATGAGAGCATTATTTAAGATTTCAACACTCTTTCCAAACTTTAAGCTTCTATTCATTTGGTCAGTTGTTTTATCTAGTTCCTTTCTCAAAGAAAATGATTTCAACTTCTACCTCTTGAAAAGTGTAACTAGGTTCAGTCTTCATAATGACATGTGTAATTGTGATTTTATGTAATTGATGTAATGAATAAAATAAAATTACTTTTTGTAATGCTTGTCTCATGGGTTTCATGAGCAAGGAATTTTATTTTAGTTATGGCTCCCATTATGAGCCCTTAGGATTAGTCATAAAGTCAAATTGGGTCAATGTCATGTATGAAGGACTCTTCTTGGGCATGTTACATTTATATATGAGTCATTGAAAGAGTAAAAATTCCCTCCAAAACCAAGCTAAATATCCTCCAAGAAGTTGGTCTCAAGATGGAATATTGAACCTACACCAAATGGCATGTCAGCCTATGGCTAAGGAGAAGTCAGCTTATTTCATGGGAAACCACTATCAATAGGCAGCTCGGCCTCCATTTGAGCATAAGGAATTTGGTCAAGGTCTGAAGCAAGGAAGAAGTGTGAGAATCATCAAGAGAGAAGTATAACCATAAAACTAAGGAGAAAGAAGATAATCGAGTCAATTTCAGATCTATTTTAGGGTTGATCTCTTCCACACGTGCAAGACTTCAAAATTGTCTATTGCATAAAGGGACGACATACTACAGTCATAGTGAGAGGACATTTTTGGGAGGAAAAAAAGTGATTCTAAATTTGAGTTGAAGGAGAGAAGGTATCCATTTAGAGCGAAGGAAATCAAGGTGTTTCTCTCTCTCTCATACCTCAACTAGGGTTTTTGAATTAGAGCCGAAAGTTGTAGCTCAATCTCAAGGGACCAAAATTCTAAAGGATAACCAAGAAGGAGGAAGAAGAAAGGGGTTTGACCATTGTTGACTCAAGGAAGAGAAGGAAGGTTTGTGACTTTGTCTTGGAGAGGCAAATAGGTCAAGGGTATTGGTCTCAGTATTCGTCAATTGAAGTCTCTATAAGAAGAAGAATTTGTTTGGGTTTTTCTCTCAAGTGGGAAAGGTTTTGGCCCTGGATGATTGCCTACATCTTGTGTCTCTTGTCTCTTTATTGTTTATGCATTGGTACTCATTTGATGAAGAAGAAAATAATAATAATATAAGTAAAGAAAAGTTCCTAATCTAAAGAAGTAAAAAACATTCACAAACAATTATCATCAAAGAGAAATCACTTAATTACTATGCCCTAGATTTCTCAACATGGTATCAGAGCTAAGGTGACAAAGTCAAAGAAGGTCTTCCTATAAAGGGACACTCAAGAATCAAATCTTGAGGAAGGTATCAAAGTGAATCTAAAATATCATCTTGAATTCAATATCTACAAAATAAGTAACAAAACTTTAGATCAAAGAATAAGTCTACACTAGCAAGAAGTCTTGGAATCCTCAAGTCATATCAAGAGACCTCAAAGACCTTACTCAAGTTGAAGGACGTATACATCAATTTTCTTACTAGAGAAGCAAGATCAAGGACGTTGACATCATCTTCAAAAATTCTAAGGCAATTTCCTCTCATTGAAGCAAGGACCTTACATTATAGAATATCATCGAAGAAGAATCAAGAATTCATCATTATCAATAAGGACATCATTATAAAAGGATCTAAAGTGATATACCTCTTTGTGAAGTCAAGGATCACTCTTGAAGAGATATATCTTCATCAATTTCTCTATCATATATATTATCATCAAATTCAAGGAGGCAGCGAGTGGAAGAAGCATCTTCACAAGTAAGTATATTTGTGTCTAAATCTATCAAAATGTATTTTGCAAGGAAAGCAACAAATTGGTTGGGCCTTAGAACTATCTTGCATGGAAGAAGAGGATAGATATGAATCTCATTGAAAATAAGGTTATGGATCATGTCAAAGGATCTATCACCAAACCAACGAAAGAATATGCTCAAGCACTTGCAAATTTTGTGAAAGGGGAAGTGAGGGCTCAAAGGATTCTCATAGAATCTATAAAGGATCCCCTCATTCCATATGTATCTAAACTCGACACCTCAAAATAAATATATGACAAATTAGTAGAGTTGTTTTTTGTAAGCATTATAAGATAATTTATCTCTCTAAGGCAAGGAATCTACAATATAAGGATATAAAAAGAAGAAGGGATAGCCTCATACTTTATGAAGATATCCAAAATAAGGGATAAACTTCAAGATCTGGGAGAAATAATGTCTGACAAGGAGATGACCACCGTAGTACTAAATACTAGAGGAGTGGGGTAACTTTACTTCAAGAATTTATGGGAAGAAAGAGGCTACTCCATTCCAAGATCTATGGCAATTATTAAAGATTGAAGAAACTAGGCTAAAGGCTAAAATTGATGCGGGATCAAGTGATCAAAATCAAGCATATTCTGCTATGAGAAGGAGAAAAGGAAAATCTGGGAAATTTGGTCCTCAGAAAAATAAAAGGAACATGGCTAAGATTCAATGTTATGGATGTCAAGAATATGGGAATTACAAAAGAAATTGTCACAAGCTCAAGAATGATAATAACAAAATAGGTAGAGAATAATATCATAGCACCAAAGAAGTGGAGGAAGCTGAAAAGAAGAAGTCCAAGAAAGAGGAAGTAAGAGATCTCTAATATGATTGAGATAGTCTTCCTCACTTAGTTCTTTTCAAGTTCCTATTTTCAAGTTGTTATTATGGATGTCAAGAATATGGGAATTACAAAAGAGATTGTCCCAAGCTCAAGAAGGATAATAACAAAATAGGTAGAGAATAATATCATATCACCAAAGAAGTGGAGGAAGCTGAAAAGAAGAAGTCCAAGAAAGAGGAAGTAAGAGATCTCTACTATGATTGAGATAGTCTTCCTCACTTAGTTCTTTTCAAGTTCCTATTTTCAAGTTGTTATGTTGTAAGATATGGCTATCATGATTCACTATCGAAGATAATAGGATGCATCATGGAATCATAGAAGCATTAGAAGTAAGAGCTCATGACATCATCATAGAGAAGCATGAAAGATAGTTGAAGTCTATGGAAGTCACCCATGGAAATATATAGCTCTTGTAAACCTCATTAGTAACATAAGTGGTACTTATGTGAAAAGAAAGAAAAAATCATCTAGTACAAAACTCATCATACATCAGTAAAAAAGAAACATTCATTGTGTTGTAACGTGCATTGTTTATTGTTTATAATATTAATTTTCATTTTTGAAAATACTTTAAAAAAAAAGAGCCAAAGCAAAAGGTATGATATATTGGAGGCCAAAGTCGAGGGCCAAAGGATTATATGGGCATATATATATATATATATCAAAGAGCAAACATAACCTTATTACAAATCGAAATACAAAGGGAATGAAGAAATTAGTGGGTTTTATTAAGGAACAAGTGTTAAACATTAACACCGGACCTGAAAATATTATAGGCGGCATTTTAAAAATCGACAGGTCCGCGTTATGGGTGATGGTCGATGAAACTATCGATTGCGATTGCGATATGGGTTCCGGACCCGAAATCCATGTATGTTATATTTTATAGGCCAGCGCATCCGCGCTATCACATTTGTTTAAATATATATGCATACAACCTCCGCTAATTGCGATATGGGTGGACGGACCTGAAACCATATATATGCTATGTTACAAGCTCAGTCGGGTCCACAATATCGCATAGCACTTGCTGCATGTGTATGTGACTAAGCCGATTGCGATTTGCGATTGCAGGACGGACCCAAAATATATACATTATATTTAAAGGCTCATCGGGTCCACCTATTATGCATATATATATGGAAGCGCCGATTGCCGATTGCGATAAAGGGTATTGTGCGGACTATTTTAAAAGCGGAAAATCACGATTATGGCATATTTTTGTTATAAAGGGCATATATGCATAAGTCCCGTGTTGCCATGGTTATGCGGCTTAAAGCTGCGTAAAGATAAGGGCCGATTGCATTGCGATGAAACTCCAATCCGATGGAGTTATAAAATCAGGTTAATGTATTTTTAGTTCCATTTATCTGTTTTGTGTTGATTTTGTTGTGTAAACAGGAAAATCAGCGTTAAAGCCATATTTAAAGAAGAGGGCGGTTGGTCAAATTTCTTGCCATTCTGGCCAATTGGAATGCGCCCAATACATGTGTAAGCCAGGTTATGTGCAAGTTAAACACAATTTGTATGATTAAGGCAGATTAATTACTATTGAGACACAGTCAGAGCGGTAGCAGATTAGCAGAGTCAAAGGGCAGCAGTTATTGTCATTGTTCAGTTGTTTTTGTTTTATGTTCTTTGAGGTGTCATTAAACCTCTGTAAAAGTTTTGTAAGAGTTTTAATTCATATAGTTAGAGAAACAGTTAAATAATTTGGACAGTTGCAGAGATCAACAACTGTTTTGCAATGTATAAAAAGGGGAAAATTTACTAAGATGGGGTTGGAATTTTGAAGAACCAGGCTACTATATTTCTGATAACATCATTAATTAATAAAACAACTAGAAGTTTCTAGGGGTTGTTACATATAATTTGTAAGTTTCACTATCATGTGTCATGCAATGTTTTCGTCTTTTTAAGTGTAGTAATGAAGCTGCAGGGTTAAACCCCTTAAAGAGCGCTCCTATACTTAAAGTCCTCATTTCCTTTTTAAGTTATAGACAATAGTTTCTATGAGAGACCATCATATTGTCTATGACTTATTCTTCATGATCATAATTCCTCTAAGTTACAAATAATAGTTCCTATGAGAGATCAACATATTGTCTTTAACTTCCCTTTCAAACTTTCCTCATTCATCATTTATATTTAGCAACAAACGAAATTTTGTAATGTTTTGGTCATACATGTATTAAGAATCTAAGGCCAAGTTTTCCAAGTCCTTTATTGAGAATATAATAGATAATAAGTGACAGTAAATAATCTTTATTAATGTCTTAAGCATAATTTCCCTACATCCAGGAAATTGGTTTCTTAAGGAACAACATTAATTGGTGTCGCCGCCGGGGAAAGAAGAGAAGAAGGTTTTTCCTTGGGTTTCAATATTTTCCTCTGGCTGTTCAGTGAGGAGGAAATATTGGCTGTTTGAATCAAAGCAATATTTCTGGCTTCAGGAAGGCCCCATACAAGATCAGACACTTCACAAAAGAAAGTTCAAGCTCTTTCAGATCTTGAAAGGCTATTTTCTAAAAGAGTTGAAAGATCTAAGATTCAAATTACACTCATTCCTACATTGTCTGCATTAGGCAGTAATTAACTTGAACATTCATCTGGTAAAGAATCATCTTTCTCATCACCTTCATTTCAGGAACCTAGCTGTCAAGAACAATCCTTTGAGTCAATTACTTTTCATTTACCTGTTGTAATTATTCAACCTCAACCAATGACCACATTACCTCCTTTGCATAGTCCAGTTGAATTTCAATCAAGTTCCACATCTGTAGGTAATCAAATTTTGGTAAACATGGCAGCCCCTACGTTCCTAGTCAATAGGTATGCACCTCTTCAACTACCACAACCTTACAATCAAATGCCAGAGGATTACCTCAAAATTCTTCCTCGTTTTTCAGGAGAAGATACACAAACAACAGAGAATCATGTAGTAGTATTTTGTAATTTTGCAGAAAGCCTAAATGTTGAACATTTAGATGTTGTTCTAAGACTTTTTGTTTAGTCCCTAGATGGAGAAGCGAGGAAATGGTTCAAAGGTCTTCCGAATAATTCCATTCCTTCTTGGGAGGAGATGGAACGTGTGTTTATTCTGAGATGGGGAGAAAAAAGAGACCATTGATATTCATTAATAGAATTTAATGCCATAAAGAAGAATTCTAATGAAACCGTGGCTGAATTTGTCTGAAGATTCAACAAATTGTACAATAGTCTACCAGCAGAGATAAAGCCTCCTCCAGCTGGTGCAAAAATAACTTTTGCAGGGGCTTTTGAATCAAATTTTGGATTTACATTAAGGGAAAGGAGAGCTCCAACCCTTGATCAAATCCAAACAGATGCTCTAGAGATAGAAGCGAATCTGGTGGCTGCAGGAAAAGCACCAGAAACACAACGTTCCCAAGACAAGGGAAAAGAAAAGACGAAATCCTCCCAAAGTCAATCATTAGAGGATATGTGTAATATAATTAAAACCATGTCAGATAAGTTAAATAGATTAGAGTTAGAAAACAAGAACTCTTAGAGACAAACACAGTTTAATAAGAACTTTAATCCCCAATTTAGAAGGCAACCTTTGCAAATTTTGCAAAAGGAAAGAAAATATCAAAATAAAATTCAAGCACCATTGTACATAGAAGCAGATCCTGGTGAAGAACAATCTGAAGATCAAATTTCCACATTATATGCAGTTGATGAAGATGAACTTGGCATTGAAGGAGAAGAGTATGTGTATGATGAAGCAGATGCTATTCATGATGGAAATGAAATTGATGAATATTGGAAACAATTCTCTAATTTTATGCAGGCTTAACTACACAAGAAATATGACCTGAGATCCAGGAAAAGATCCAGAAATCAGGAAAATGAAGATGCAGCAAGTTTCAACTTCCTCATCGAAGGCGACTCCACAAGAATCCCAGTCTACAAAACAAGTAGATAAAGGAAAATAACAGCAAAATACGAACAACAAAGCACAGATACTTCGAGGTGAGTCTTCTCAAAATCAAGCTGAAAAAATTCATTTGGAGAAGCTTGTTTCAATTCCTTAAACAATTCCAGTCATAAAGAAAGGTGAAGAGGAGAATGAAAAGATTGCTAAATAGGGCCACTTGTTTAGTCTTACCAAGGAGTTGGAAAAGGTAAGAATACAGGTTCCCCTTACAGAATTGGCAAAAACATCGACTTATCAAAAGGAGATTGCATAGTTTATTAATATAAAAGAAAGTGAGATTGATACTCCAAATCTGCAGGAAGATAAACCAATAGTGGTTTATGGCCCGCATGTAGAGGAAGTGGATTATTCAATCCCTCCTTTTTATATTTCCTTATTGATTCATGATTTCCTTCTACATAATTGCATGTTTGATTCGGGGGTTTCACATAATCTTATGCCTTTATCAGTGATGAAGCAATTAAATTTACAAGTGACCAAACCCTATAGGGATTTGTATTCTTTTGACTCAAACAAGGTCAAGTGTTTGGGGGTTACTAAGGATCTGGCAGTGTTATTAGCCCAGATTCCAGCTAGAAGTTTGGTCATGGATTTTGTAGTAGCAGATTTCCCTGCTATATTTGGAATGCTTCTATCTAGATCTTGGGGGGCTAAATTGGGAGGTGTTTTGAAGTTGGATTTCACATATGTTGTTATACCATTTTTTGGTGGAGAGGAGAGGAGATTGTACAGAGAAACCAAGTTTGTAAAAACTATTACAAAAAGTGGATCGAGCGACTCACTTGTATATAATCAGGAGAAGGATGATTTTGCTTGTTTCACACTGCACGATAATGCAGAGCTGGCTGAAGACAATTAGAAGCAGCTTGCTTCAGCCAATGTAATTAAAAAGCTGAAAATGGAAGAAGTGTGGAAATGTTACTTTGATGGAGCTTACTCCAAGGAAGGAGCAGGTGTTGGTTTTCTCGTAATTGCACCTAGAGGTAATTTGTTTCCTTTTTCTTTCAAATTAGAGTTCGAGGCAACTACCAATGTGGCAGAATATGAGTCTCTGATTATTGTGCTACAAACAGCCAAACATATGGGAGTCAAATCAATTTTTTTTTTTGGAGATTCAGAGTTAATTATTAAGCAGATAAAACATCACTGCCAAACAAAGCATCCTAGACTTCAGACATATAGAAATGACGTATGGGATTTGATTGAAATTTTATTTGAAGCTTTTAACCTTCAGTTTATTCCAAGGGATGAAAATAGATTGGTAGATTCATTGGATGTGGTTGCTAGCACTTTCAAGCCTCCTATTAATCTAAGATTAAGATATGAGATAGAAATGAGACACAAACCTTTTGTTCCTGATAATGTTAAGAACTGGAAAGTTTTTGAAGATGACCAACAGATTAAGGAGTTTTTTACTATGGTGGAAGACTTCCAGGGCACAGAAATTGATCAGGACAAAGAAGAGACAACAAAAATTGCAGAAGCCAGTGGTTTTAAAGATTCAATAGCAAATCAGAAGATCTTTCAATTAAAAGACAATTTTCTTCCAAAGGGGCTTGTTCCTCTTGAAAGGCTTTTCAATTCAAATGATGTGGTTGTGGACTCAAAGAAAATCTCACAGGATGAACATATTCAGGATCACAACATTGGCACTCAGGAGAATCCCAGGTTAGTCAAATTATATACTGGAGTTCCACCTAATTTTCATGACAGGTATCTTAAACTTTTCAAGAATTAGGTTGATGTCTTTGCATGGTCTTATGAAGATCTCAAAACTTATGATGTAAATATTATTCAGCATAAATTTCCTTTGAAGGAGGGGGTTAAACCCTACAAACAGAAGCTTAGGTAGATAAATCCTCTGCTTCTACCATCAATTGAAAAGGCGGTCAAGAAGTTGTTGGATGCTAAAATCATAGTCCCACTCAGATATTATAATTGGGTGGCTAATCTGGTACCTATGAGAAATAAAAATGGAAAAATAAGGTTGTGTGTTGATTTCAGAAATCTAAATAGAGCTTCTTTGAAAGATAATTATCCTTTGCCTAAAATGGACCATGTGATGCAAAAGGTAACATGATCTTTCAGAATGTCAATGCTAGATGGATTTTTTGGTTATAACCAAGTGGTTGTGGACAAGGAAGATCAAAAGAAAACAACGTTCACAACTCCCTGGGGAATGTTTATGTATTCCAGAATGCCTTTCGGATTGATGAATGTTGGATCCATGTTTCAAAGCGTTATGGACATCGCTTTTGTTGGAGATAAGTTTGTTGTAATTTATTTAGATGATATTACTATTTTTTTAAGTCTGATGAAGAACATTTAAATCATTTGAAGAGGACCTTTGATAAATGTAGAAGATTTGGACTTTCTTTGAATCGCAAGAAATCAATTTTTTCTTTGGAGGAAGGAAAATTGTTGGGACACATTGTTTCCAGAGAAGGAGTGAAGATAGATCCAGCCAGAGTACAAGTTGTACAGAAAATACCATTTCCCAGAAGTAAAAAATATATTCAAAAGTTTATGCGAAAGATTAATTTCCTAAGAAGATTTGTATCCAATTATGCAGAAATCTTGAAAGAAATCACTAATATGCTGAAGAAAGAGAATGAGGTGCACTGGACCAAGGAAGCTAAAGAATCCTTTTCCAGGATTAAAGAGGCATTATAGGTAGCTCCAGTCTTAATCAGCCCTGATTATCAAAATTCTTTCCAATTTTTTTCATTTGCCTGATTGAGTTCGATAGTTGTTGTCTTACTGCAAAAGAATGATGAAGGGAGAGAGCAACTAGTTGCATTCTTCAGTAATATTCTTAGAGATTCTGAGCTGAAATATAATATTCTCAAGAAGTAGGTGTATGCCTTGGTAAAAGCCCTAAAAGCTTTTAAAACTTATGTGTTACAGTCCCAAATCGTTTCTTATGTGCCTAATGCTGCAATGAAAGATATATTATTACAAGGAGATGTAGAAGGCATGAGAGGAAAGTGGATTGCCAAGATCCAAGAATATGATTTGGACATAAAACCCACAAAGTTGGTAAAAGGACAAGGGCTGGAGAAAATGTTAACGGAATCAAACTTTCAAGCATTGGGAATTAATTTGTTGGCACCTGTAGATGAAAAAGCAGCTGAAGGAAATGAAGGAGAGAAAGACCCAGGAATGAAAATCAGGTATAAATTTTTGTGTTCAGATGGTATAAATATATAATCCATTATTGTGCTTTCTTTCTTGTCCTCAATCCTTAGACAGAACAACGTATAGGGTGCTAAAGATCAAGGAACTGCCATATGTGATTGTAGAAGGCAGATTGTACTGGAAGGATCCTGCTGGGATTCTATTACTATGCTTAACAGAAGATGAATTTACAAAAACAATCAAAGATTGTCATGAGGGGTTTTATGGGGGGCATTACAGTTGGAAAGTAACTGCACACAAGATCCTTCAGGCTGGATTTTATTGGCCTACCTTATTTGGGGATACCTATAATTTTGTTAGCTATCAAAAATGTCAAATTTTTGCTGAAAAAAGAGACTAGCTCCTTTACCTCTAACTCTAGTCTTCATAGAGGAGCCATTTAGACAATGGGGATTAGATTTTGTTGGAGACATCAATCCACCTTCAAGCAGACAACACAGATGGATTCTCACAGCAATAGATTACTTTACCAAATGGGTAGAGGCAATTCCTACTAAGAGAGCAAACGATTAGATAGTGATGAAATTCCTGGAGGAAAATATTTTCAACAGATTTGGTTGTCCTGTTAAAATTATAACAGACAACGCTCATGTCTTCAACTCCAATAAGTTCATTGCTTTTTGTCAAAAATATAATGTTATTTTGTCTCATTTGACAGCTTACCATCCTCAGGGAAACGGATTAGCTGAGTCTACTAACAAGACTTTGATGAAGATTCTAAAGAAAACCATTGCAGAAAATCAAAGAGATTGGGACTCTAAGTTGAAGTTTGCTTTGTGGGCCGCAAGAGTAACTACAAGAAGATCTACAGGGAAATCACCTTTTGAATTAGTATACGGTACTCAAGCTCTATTTCCAAGTCAAATCATGAAGCCAGTGATTGCGATGATTCAGGAGGCGAAAGAAGATGTTATGAAACCAGCTCAAGAAAAGGTAGAAAAGATATATCAACGCCTTAGAATTCAGCCTCTTCGAGGGGGAAACCTCCTTTACATTACATAAATGAACAATTATTGGATGATACAAATGAAAAGACCTCCTTTCTATATATATGCGTCTAAGGGGTCATAACATAATCAAATCCGACATAACAACAATAATGTAAGGGCACAATAATAACAATAGTGGGCTTCTATGGGGCACAATAATAACAATATGGGCACTACATGGGTACATCAATATAATAAGTGGGTTGTACTAATAACAATAAGGGGTTACACTAGTAGTATAGGGGCCTAACATGCCCCTCTCCTTCAAAAAGTGTTTTCCTCAATGCTTAAGTAGTTCTTGATGCTTCTATATAAAATTCCTATCCTCCCATGTGGAATCTTCAGCGGGTAAGTTCTTCCATTTGATGAGATACTCTGAAATTGATCGATTTCGTAGCTATCGGGTTCTTGTTTCTATGACTGCTCCAGGCTCCAATATGATTTTTCCTTCCTCTTCTATTTCTGGAAATATTGTTTGAATTTGGATCTTTTGCAACTTTTGAATAAGTGGCCATACTTCTTCGTCCTTCTTCCATCCATCCCTTGCTTCGTTTATCCAATCTAGTTGGATAATAGAAATAGCACAAAACAATTCTTCCACATCCTCATGCTTGAAGAGTCTTCCCATTCGGTAAGGTCGCCATTTTTTAAGTGCATGTAGTATTGCCAACATTTCCTTCTCATAAATAGCTTGCTTGAGATGTAGCAGTAAAAATACCCAATCACCTACATCAAAACATTTTTCACTACGATGTTGATCTACCTGTTGTTTCATTTGATTTTGCACCGAAGTGGCATTATCCTTTAAAATTTGGAGAACTTGTTGTTGATGCTCGATGTGATCTTTCACTGCTTGAACCTTTTTCTTCTTTATATGTCCTTCTATCTCTAGAGTTTGAGGTGTGGTAATTTCTTCCAATCCTTTACAAGATATGGTTGGATTCATTTCTTGATGCTCGATGTGATCTTTCACTTCTTCAAACATTTTTCTTCTTGATATGTCCTTCTATCTTGATAGTTTGATGAGTGGTAATTTCGACCAATGAATTACAAGATATGGTTGGATTCATTTCTTCTTTCTCGATGTGATCTTTCACTTCTTGCACCTTTTTATTCTTGATATGTCCTTCTATCTTGAGATTTTGAGGAGTGGTAATTTTTGCCAATGCTTTACAAGATATGGCCTAATTCATTTCTTCTTTCTCTAGGGTGGGGTCCTGGCATATATCTTCTTCTTTTGATGTTTCTTGATCCTTTTCTTCCTCCTCTTCATATTCTATGTAAAATAATTTCTTCTCGGCACACTTATGACCTTTAGTGCATTTGCTATCACAATTGTAACAAAGCCCTTTTTCTCTTTTTTCTTCCAATTGTTGTGGTGTAACCCTTGTAGGTTGTGGAAGGCTAGGAGAAACAACACTTCCATATTTATAGTTGTGAGGGGTATGCTTCCTGGTTTCCATAATTTTGCTTTCCACTATGTCACAAAGCCCTTTTACTCTTTCAAATTGTTGTGGTATTGCTCTAAAGAAAGTGTTGCTCTTTGTATCCTCATAATGTGCTATCATTTCCTCCATGAAAGTTGACCATGTAACAAGTTGTTTACGAGAAAAAATCCCTTCATACCATAAAAATTGATCCGGTTCAAAATATGAAGATGAAATACATACCTTTTGTAACAGTGGTACACCATGTAGATCAAAATATTGCTCCATCTGAAGTATCCAATTTACCCGATCCTTGCCATCAAACTTCCTCATCTTGCTTTTTCTTGATTTAGGAGCTCGATCTTGAAATGACTGTAACTTTAGATTCTTTAAGTTCTGAAATTGTGATGTGTAGTAGCCCTCTATGTCCTCTTTCCAATGCCACAAGTCTGATCCAAATTGGATTCTCCAAGAAAGAGTTATGCACAATCTCCCAAGATGACCTGATTATAGACCTTTCCAGAAGAGCAAACTTGTATGAAGTGCCACGTGTCACTGTTTCAACCTTTGGCACTAAAAATATATATACAAGAAACTACAATCTGTCCTCTTTCTGTAATTTTTTACAAAATTTCAATCCGATCCCTAGAGAGAAACTTATGACGATTTTCCCTAGGTCACCTGTTTGGAATGTAATTCAGAATTCTGCAAAAAGACAAACTTCCTCAGATCATATCTCCGCAAATACAGTGCGAAAAGCTCTGAAATTTAGATCCGAGATTTAGCGTGATCTCTTCTCAAATGGGTTTTTTTTTATCTTCTGAAACATCGTAGAAACAAAGTTATAGCGAAAATTCCACGATGACCAGTTTGGAGCAGCGAAACCCTAGAATCCAAAGCTCTGATACCAAATGTTATATAACCAACTCAAGAAAAGGTAGAAAAGATAGATCAACGCCTTAGAATTCAGCCTCTTCGAGGGGGCAACCTCCTTTACATTACATAAATGAACAATTCTTGGATGATACAAATGAAAATACCTCCTTTCTATATATATGAGTCTAAGGGGTCATAACATAATCAAAGCCGACATAACAACAATAATGTAAGGGCACAATAATAACAATAGTGGGCTTCTATGGGGCACAATACTAACAATATGGGCACTACATGGGTACATCAATATAATAAGTGGGGTTGTACTAATAACAATAAGGGGTTACACTAGTAGTATAGGGGCCTAACAAAAGAGCCAAATGCTTTGGTAAGAAGAATGAACAAAGAGGTGGAGCTTAGCGAAAGCAGAGACAAGGTAAGGGACAATTTGATTACATATCAGTCCAAGATGAAAACTATTTTTGACAGAAAATCCAGGGAAATTGATTTCAAAGTTGCAGACTTAGTATTGAGATGGGATACCAGAAGAGAGGATAAAGGTAAGCATGGGAAATTCGATCCTCTCTGGTATGGCCCTTTTAGAATCTCTGAAGTGAGATCCAATAATACCTACATCCTTGAAAATCTTGATGGTGAGACTCTACATCTATCTATTAATGGGCAATATTTAAAGCACTACTTCCAATTCTAAAGAATAAGCATCATTTCATTGTGAATACCAGAGTGAAGTCATTGTACAAATGCCATAGTCTTTCAATTTATGCAGAGCAATATATGACTCCATGCCTGAGGTGAAGGCACTAATCTGCGGTTCTTAGTGCTTCTATGGCAAAAGCACTATCCCCAGGTGGAGCCAGATGTTGTAACATGCATTGTTTATTGTTTATAATATTCATTTTCATTTTTGAAAATACTTTAAAAAAAAGAGAGACAAAGCAAAAGGAATGATATATCAGAGGCCAAAGTCGGGGACCAAAGGATTATATGGGCATATATATATATATATATATATATATCAAAGCACAAACATAACCTTATTAGAAATTGAAATACAAAGGGAATGAAAACATTAGCGGGTTTTATTAAGGAACAAGTGTCAAACATTAACACCGGACCCGAAATATTATAGGCGACATTTTAAAAATCAGCGGGTCTGCATTCTGGGTGATGGTAGATGAAACCGTCGATTGCGATTGCAATATGGGTTCCGGACCCGAAATCCATGTATGTCATATTTTATAGGCTGACACATCCGTGCTATCACATTTGTTTAACTATATATGCATACAACCTTCGTCAATTGTGTTAGCCTCACTCTCTTAAAAAAAATTATAAATCCAAATAAAATAATTAATTAAATTAAATCATGAGAGTTAGTTCCTCAAACTAGGGAGTTTAGTTAGGAGGAGAGATTCTCTCCAACTAGTTCTCCTAAGTTAGTGTGTAGTTGAGAAATTATCTCAACCAAAAGTGTCTAAGATAGCACGCACTATCTTGAGACACTATCTCTCATCTATTTATTTGTAACACTACATTCAATTATTTTAATGAGAGCGAATACCTGAGGAAGCCATGACGTTGAAGCCTTTTCTGCCAATATTTTGTGTCTGGTTTATTATATGTGCTTTATATATTTTTCTAAGTTAATTTCATTTTTCAATATGTGGTATCAAAGCTGCGATGAGATTAGGTCGGGTGCTTGATTTTGTTGAGTGAGCCCTTGTTAGTATTGTGGAGCGTTGTGGTAAAGCATTGGAGCAAAGGTCCCATTTTTGTGAACATTGAATGGGAACCAGCATCACACGACCCTGCAGACTGGTGCAAGAGCCGAACAGTATAGGACGTGGTGTGGTCAGGAGTCTAGTCGCTCACTTCAGACTTCTGCAGTTTTTCTTTTGAGGGAAAGAATTCTATTCGCTATGCTTTGGCATGTGTTTTACATGAATGGTTATTTAGTAAGTAAAAATATCGCTTCGCTATATCGATTGTTGTTTATTTGATAGGCTTTCATTTTTCTGAACAATCTTCGTATATGAGGATAATATGAGTATATCAGAACACTAAAAAGTTGTGACTTGTACAATTACACCTCGTCGCATCTGAGAAATATCTAAATTCGACTTTTTTAAAGCCCGATCTCTGGCAATCCATCCAATAGACTTAGATAAAATCCACGTCCAACCATAGCAGTCGCACCGACTCCCAGCAGAACTTGTCAAATTATTTGATATTATCTGCTTACAATCTGAATTGCATTGGGTCTACAATAGACCATCTCTAGATTTGGTGTGTTGAAAAGGAGCATACTATGATTGATAGGCCTGTGGAAAACTTGTAACGGCCAGAAATATCTGCGCAGAAGAGATCAAGGGTGCAGAGGAGTGTGTGTCGATTGAAGCCATTTGAATCTGGTTTTCGGTGGCCTTGTTTTATTCCATTGAAAAGACAGCCATACTCTTTTATCCAGACGACTCTCCCGAAATTTTAAAATCGACTCGCACAGAGCCTTCCTAACTGCTTCTGTGGAGGACTCATGGTGTGAAAGACACATGAACATTGCCCTATTGTTGGCGTTGCTTCTTCTAATTAGCGCCCTCTGTCATACGGCGAAGAACGTTGCTACTTCTGAATCTGTCTTACATTGAATTGTTACCCAACAGTAGTGAATGGAGGGGCGAATGGATCTACTTCTACTGAAGCTGCCGATGGAGACTTGCCCAGTGTCATGACTTGAACCATAAAATCATTGACATATTTGAAAGCTCTGTGAGTGAAGACAACGAGAATGAACCGGTCGAATGGCAAGCTTCAACGACCCCAACAATAATCTGTGTCGACTCAACCTTAACGTGAGTCCCTGACTGCGTAATTGCAACATAGCGGTGGTTCTGGCCCTTATGTAATAGCGTAATCTGTAATTGGCCATTATTGTGATGGTAGCTATCGGACATTAGTAAATCAGGATTTTGATGAGGGGTGGATTGCGGCTCTGTCATATTGCAGCAATTTGAAGACCCTTAGGCTGAAAATTGCAAGAGAATAGACACTAATCTTGGTCCAGTCGAGCATTTGGGTTTCTGTCCGGCACTTGAACAACTTCAGCTTGTTCGTCGCAACTTATGAGATAAGGTTGATTTTGCTTCCTTAGTTCTGGTCTGTGCAGCTGTTAAAAGAGCTTTTTTTTTAAGAGCACTTCGGAGGTGAGATTTTCCTTTTTGTTCCTTAAACACTGACCATATGATTTGGTATGAAGAAAATGTATCTGTGATTCTTTGGAAGTTGAATGGCTGGCAGGGGATGATCTTCAATTAAGTTGTCTGCTTGCCTCGCCATTGCTGCTGGTAGACAGAACATGGGAAGCCAATTTGGCTACTGGTTTCTGCATCAATCTGTATTATATTAAGATCCCATGAGGTCATCACTTAGTATTCTCTACTTCATGCTGCTGTCTAAAACATTTTGCAGGCGCCTCTATCAAACTTCGTCAATTGAAGGAATTTGAAAGCAAACTTGTTATAGGATTCTATCCAACTTCAATGATGCAATAAGAAAAAGGATAAATGTCTTATTATTTTATGGACTGTAATGGTGATTAGCAAGAGGATAAATGTCACTATCATTTATTGAATGGAAGGAGAGAGGAATTACACGACACGGTCTTTCCATATTTCTCAGAAATCCAGAAAATGACTACAAATCAATAGCATAGGCTATCTTTTAGATTTTTTTAGAGTTATTGGCAATTTTTCTCATTAAAAGTTCTCCAAACATATAGTCGTGCTCCGTATATTTTTTTTTTATATAATTTTTTTCTTTTGGGAGTAATAAGGGTGATGTTTTGAAATCTTTGGAGTGATAAATTTTTCAAAGGAAAGCTCATTGATGTAGGAGGTTGAGTCAGGTTTTTGACTGCATTTGCTTCCAAAAATTGCAAGTGTCAGATTCTCATTGTTTGAGAAAGCTTCCATCGCAATGTTGTAAAATATGAAAGATTGATGATCTCAATACTCAATAAAGACATATTATTTGTGGTGATTGTGTCCTAGATCCATCCGAAATTCAATAAGGGGATCTTAGGTACACCATGTGTATTTGTGATGGTGAGTGTTTTTATTGCTTCATGTTTTTGCTTATGATTTGTGTCTAGTTTTGACACGTAAATGATCTTATGCACACATAAAATACAATGCCAGCAAGCACAACACCTGTAACGAAATAGCTGCAAGGAAGGATAATTAAGATCAACACATGCATTTGTGTCACTACAACAAATAATCAAAGTTTTCAACATCAGCATTCTACCTCAACAAACAAATTCACTCAACACAATCAAGTTCATGAATCTGCAAACTCCGGCATTTCAAAGCAAAGTCTACATCACTACAATCAAGTTAATGAATCTGTAAACTTCAACGTTTCAGAGCACAATATACATCAACATTATTGAACTTGTAATCAAACTCAAATTACATTGAATTGTAAGGGTGCATTCTCGGTTGAAACCGACACCCAAGTCTTGAATTGAGTCAAATTGAATTCATTGTAGTGAGTCAATAAATCATTAAGAGTTTTTTGGGTGCATTTTTGACAGTATTTGACACCCTTCCTTTAAGCAGAATCAAGTGAGTCCACGAGTTTTAACTCTAAATGAAACAAACAACAAGTTCACATCTCCTGTAAGCGAGCGTGAGTATTCATTCAAGCAATTTGCATCAAGACAGTACAAATTTCAAACCTTCAAGCGAGCCAGAGTGAAGTTCATCAAAGCAACCAAAAAAGTTCAACTCTAACACCAATCAAGCAAGTTGAGATCGACATCAAGCGACCGTGGCTATTCCTTCAAGTGAGCGTGAAGTCATCAAGTAAGGCAAGTGAGCATTCACGCAAACACGATCGTCATCAAGCGAGCATGAATTCCAGAGTTTAATCAAGTGTTCTCAACAAGTGCAATAAGCAACAAATCAAGCAAGCATGCTATTCAATTCCCATTGCAAGCGAGCCTGTCATGCAAGTAACAAAATCAAGTGAAACAGTTCACAGCACGACATCTATGACAAGAGAGCCTGATTTCAAGTGAGCAAGTTCAGATGGTGCAACATATTCAGCTGGTAAACATTCTTCACAGTTTGATCATCTCCAGTGATGAAGACATGGTGCACATCAGCAAAGAAACTCTTTATGATCTTTCACAGCATCTACGACAAACACATGAAACCATTGAGTTTCTTCAACTCAAGTCGCAACTTCAAAGGAATGAATTGAAAGAAAAGAGTGATACTTTCAAGTCTTTGAACCATCCAGATGATAAGTCATTCATCCCAACAGCGTCAAGTGTCGAAGTTGTTCCAATTCAAATCTCTTCCAAACCCATGATCAATCCTTGGGAAGAAATTCAAAATAACAAGAATCGACGAGGCTTAAGATATGTCTCTGATGACACCAACTTACATATCCCAAATTATTCCAAGCCAAATTAAGTTCATCAGTGCAGGGTTTCTTACACAACACACCTCAGCAGGTTCTGAGAAAGTTGCAGACAAACAGAATTGTACACAACCTGACGTTGAAGTCCAACCGAAATGTTCTCATTGTCAAAGAACCGGTCATATGGAAGATCAGTGTTTTGATCTCCATCCTTGTTGCCATTGTGGCAAGCCCAATCATTCCTCAGAAAAATGTCGCAACCAACAAAAATCATCCAGATTGAAGATACATTATGAATGGATCGATCCTTGGGAATGGTCATCCACAGTCAAAAGATTGTCTCAGTTATACAACCAACTACAATCACGCATAGTGCAGCCAGCAGTGAACCGATGATGGTACTCTCATGCAGTTGAACAAGGGAGTACAACAGTGAAACTCTCCTACACCTGAAGGGGGGAAGTTTAGGTATATTTTGAAGAATATTGTCTCTCCTTTTAGCTGACAAAGGGGGGGAAATGTCAATGAAATTGACAAGTGGTTGTCAGACTAAAAGTCTCAACAACATCAGCGAATCAGCCAGTAAGCATCTTCATCAGCCAGTGGGCATTTTTCATCAGCAATGAGCATTATCAAATTCGCTAGTGGGCGATCGACAACAAAAGCAGTAGTGAGCAGATTTCATCATAGCAAAAGCAACATTGAGTTGTTTTTCGACATCATCAACCAGTGGGTGATCATCATTAGCAAATACGTGAGTGGGCGTTCATCTAATTATGTCAGTGGACACCGGATGCTATTTTCAAGCAAAGGACAGTTGGATCCTTTTGCAGCTTGGCACGTGATGGAGTTGTCAAGCGTCATTCAGAGATGAATCAAGCATGTACCTGATCCATGTTCTCTTCAGATTTGAGTCTCTTCAGCATCCAGATTTGGCGGTTTTTCAGGCATATGATTTTTGAGGAGCAACTTGAGAACTTGGAATATGGTTCTTTGTTCTTTTTGGATTTATCATTGGGGGGGAATGTTAGCCTCACTCTCTTAAAAACAATTATAAATCTAAATAAAATAATTAATTAAATTAAATCATGAGAGTCGGTTCCTCAAACTAGGGAGTTTAGTTAGGAGGAGAGATTCTCTCCAACTAGTTTTCCTAAGTTATGTGTGGTTGAGAAATTATCTCAACCAAAGGTGTCTAAGATAGCACGCACTATCTTGAGACACTGTCTCTCATCTATTTATTTGTAACACTACATTCAATTATTTTAATGAGAGAGAATACCTGAGGAAGCCATGAAGCTGAAGCCTTTTCCGCCAATATTTTGTGTCTGGTTTATTATATGTGCTTTATATATTTGTTTGAGTTAATTTAATTTTCAATATATTGTGATATGGTTGGACGGACCCGAAAGCATATAAATGCTATGTTACAAGCTCAGTCAAGTCCACAATATCGCATAGCACTTGTTGCATGTGTATGTGACTAATCTGATTGCAATTTGCGATTGTAGGCCGAACTCGAAATATATACATTATATTTAAACACTCGTTGGGTCTTCCTGTTATGCATGTATATATGGAAGCGTCGATTGCCGATTACGATAAAGGGTATTGTGTGAACTATTTTAAAAGTGGAAAATCACGATTATGGCATATTTTTGTTATAAAGGGCATATATGCATAAGTCCCGTGTTGCCATGGTTATGCGGCTTAAAGCTACGTAAATATAAGGGGCGATTGGCGATTGCGATGAAACTCCGGATCCGGTGGAGTTATAAAATTGGGTTAATGTATTTTTAGTTCCGTTTATCTGTTTTGTGTTGATTTTGCTGTGTAAACAGGAAAATCAGTGTTAAAGCCATTTTTAAAGAAGAGGTCGGTTGGTCAAATTTCTTGTCGTTCTGGCCAATTGCAATGCACCCAATACATGTGTAAGCCAGGTTATGCACAAGTTAAACACAATTTGTATGATTAAGGAAGATTAATTACTATTGAGACACAGTCAGAGTGGTAGAAGATTAGCATAGTCAAAGGGCAGCAATTATTGTCATTGTTCAATGATTTTTGTTTTATGTTCTTTGAGGTGTCATTAAACCTCTATAAAAGTTTCGTAAGAGTTTTAATTCATATATTTAGAGAAACAATTAAATAATTTGGATAGTTGCAGAGATCAACAATTGTTTTGCAATGTATTAAAAGGGGAAAATTTACTAAGATGGGGTTGGAATTTTGGAGAACCAAGCTAATGTATTTTTGATAACATCATTGATTAATAAAACAACCAGAAGTTTCCAGGAGTTGTTACATATAATTTATAAGTTTCACTATCATGTGTCATGCAATGTTTCTTCCTTTTAAGTGTAGTAATGAAGCTAGAGGGTTAAACCCCTTAAAGAGAGCTCTTATACTTAAAGTCCTCATTTCCTTTCTAAGTTATAGACAGTAGTTTCTGTGAGAGATCAACTTATTGTCTATGACTTATTCTTCATGATCATAATTCCTCTAAGTTACAGATAATAGTTCCTATGAGAGATCAACATATTGTCTTTAACTTCCCTTTCAAACTTTCCTCATTCATCATTTATATTTAGCAACAAATGGAATTCTGTAATGTTTTGGTCATACATGTATTAAGAATCTAAGGCCAAGTTCTCCAAGTCCTTCATTGAGAATATAATAAATAATAAGTGATAGTAAACAATCTCTATTAATGTCTTAATCACAATTTCCCTACAGCCAGGAAATTGGTTTCTTAAGGAACAACACACTGGATGAGAATACTCGAGATCCTCTATTGGAATATTCATTGGAAGATTCACCAATCAAAAAGGAAGCAAGGTTTTCATCAAAGAATTCCAACTTGTGGAATTCATGGGATGATGGTATAATTTAAAAAGAGGTAAAGCAACTCAAGGGAATGAAGTTATTTCAATCAAGGAAGTTGTTGAAGGAAGTCTAAATTACCAAAAGGAAAATGAGGTATGTATGCTTGTATTTGATATTGTAGAGTCATGTCACATGGTTGCAAGTAACATGGATAAATGCTGCATCTCGAGAGCTTGATCAAAAGAAAGGATCTCCTCCCTTGAAAGTATGTAGGAAGGCATGGGTCACACATTGTCTCGATGAAATTGACATAATTTGTCTTCATATGAAATATGAGGTGGTTGAAAAAATTAGAGGAACTATGACTATAAGTTCCTAGAAGGAAATGTGTGAAGAAAGAAAGGAAGAGATCATGAAATATGAAACTATGGAAAAGGCAATAAACATCCAAGGACTGAGAGATTTGACTAGGATATCTCCATGAAATATATGAAGACTTTGATTAATTCTGAAAAAGAAATAGACCCTTGACAGTACATATCTTTTGGAGATGTGTCAATCTGTATATAGGATGTTGATGTGAACTAGAAGATGTCATGATGAAATACCATCACAAAGGTAATTTTGATTTAATGTTCATTCCTTATTTTTGAATAATATATGGATGGGCTTATGCAGGGCTGCCAAGGGAAGAATTGTGGATATCTTCCACCACTAATGTCCATGTAGTACGATGAAAGATCCTTATGGAAACATGGCATGAAGGAAGGCAAGATATTGAACTAATAGATCACTTTCCAATGAAATGAATAATGACATGACTGACTCATGGATCAGAAAGAGATGGATGGCTTGTGCCCTACGAAGAAGTCCCAAAAACATGGAGGCTCCCGAATAAAGAAAATAAGTTCATGGCACCATGAGGAGGATTTATTCAAGCAGTTGGTCCCATCAGATCCACCTAAAGAGTTATTGTAGGTACCTAATTAAGAGGGAGCTTGGAAACAAGGTTCTAACTTGGTAGAATCTTGGAAGCAAATCCCTAAGCCAAGAGGGAGCTTAGGTACATTACTTCCGTAGGAATGAGTGCATTCCTTCCATAGAAATGAGTATGTTTCTTCATTGGAATAGATACATCCTCCCTAATTAAGAGGGAGAGATAGACACATCATACTTGTCTTCACTTGGGGAGACATAATGGAGGATTGGGTAAACATCTAGCATCTGATACTCTTTGAGGATGAGTTAGGGAATCCAAGATAAGAGTAGTTGTAGCGGACCAATATTATTTGAGGACTAGGAATCCAAGATAAGAATAGTCCCGGTGGAACACATCCTGAGAACCCGGACGGGGTATGTTCTGAGAGAGACAATGATGAGCGTGTCTATAGCCCATTGGTCTCACCAGCATTGTGCTCTGATCTTGTGGAGAGATAGAGCATTTAGTCGAGACCTTTCTATGTGACAATGTTAGATGATATGATACTATACATATGGATTACCAATCTAACTCTTCTTATGAGAATTCTTCAGATTGAGAATGTCCAGGTATTGTGTGTGAATTATGAATACCTCCTTAGTTAAGAGGGAGTGTTGAAAAGTGTCACTAGGTTCGATCTTCATAATGACATGTGTAATTATGATTTTATGTAATTGATGTAAAGAATAAAAATCAAATTATTTTTTGTAATGTTTGTCTCATCGGTTTAATGAGCAAGGAATTTTATTTTAGTTATGGCTCCCATTGTTGAAAATAGCAACAAGAAATGCTATAAATAGCATTGCTATAGATAGCATTTCAGGTACCAGCGTTGAAAATAGCAATAAGGAATGCAAAAAATAAAAATGCTAAAAATATCATTGCTATAGATAGCATTTCAGGATATATTCTAATTTTTATTTGTCCTTGAATCAAAATTGAGAATTAAAATTCGAATTTAGTCTCACCAGCTGTTTGAAAAATAATTAATTAATTCATATTGAGTTAATTAGTTGGAGATATTCAAACAAGAAGTCTTTGTGAAGACATGCAACAGTTATCCCTTTGATTGAGGAAGTTATCCCTTAATTAAGGAGATAAGGATGAGTTGTATTTGAGTTGTAATTAGTTAGCTCAGTTAACTAAGTTAAGTCCAGTTAAATTAGTTCCAAACAGTTGGAGGAACTAATTGTGAGTTCAGTCAGTTAATGCATGCATGCATGCAACTAGTGTACTCCAGATAATTGAATATTCTCTCATAAATAACTCATGCATGTCAGTTCAGACAAAGACCCAGTTGAGATTAAAGACAGGGACATTGTACTATCAGTTGGAGGAATTTTCCTATAAAGGAAACTCATCCATCCATAAGGAATAAGGTTCCTTTAGGATTGCGCAGTTTTACAGTGTGTAAGAGCAGTGTTCGACTTGGTTGAAGGCAAATCATCCCAGAGGAACAGTGCAAGGAAATAGGAGGCTTGGAGGGCAAAGGAGAAGGTTTGTGAGAAGCCTTGTCTATCTATGAGCAGTAGTGAGGGATTGTACTGAGAGCTCGATAGTTGTGAGAGCTAAAGCTTTGTGTAATCCTGAGATATTTCCACCTTGTAGGATAATACAGATAGCGAGGTTTTTTGTTGAGGCTTTCCCCAGAGTATTCTTCTGTGTTTCATGTGTATTGGTTATTCTTCTATGTTATATGTGTTCTATTTGATCTTGCTCAAATCAATTAAGCTTCCACAAGTTTGATTGTAGAAGTAGATTAAGTATTTTGCTTTAGTACATTGCATAATCAATTTAATCTACAGTGAGAATTTATACATGGTATCGGAGCAAAGGTGATCAGAGCTTTGAACAACATAACTGAGAAGGGAAAAGTTCGAAGTTCGAAGTTCTTGATTGCAGGTACCAAATCGACTTCTTATAACACCTCAAAGTTCACCAATGGCGTTTAATGGCTTGAAACTCGAGTATGCCCTGGATGGCAGCTCAAAGTACATAGCATGGAAAGATCGCACGGAAGTGGTATTAGAAGACAATGATTTGAAGGACTTCATTGATCAAGAAATCCCCAAGCCAGCAACAACTAATGCCCAAGAATTGGCGGAATGGAAGAAGTGTGTGGTGAGAGCGAGGAGGATTCTTTTAGAGGGAGTTCGAGACCATATTGTCTCGAGTCTCCATGGGAAGGAGACTCTGTTTTCAATGTGGAAGACATTGAAGGATCTATATCAGAACAACAGCAACCAGAGGAAGCTAGCACTGAAGGACAAGCTTCAGAAAATCAAGTGTGAAAAGGGTGACACGATCTCTACATATCTGAACAAGCTCACCACTTGTAGAGATGATCTTGGAAGTGTAGGAATCACGACAGTCGATGATGACATGGTGAGTCTTGCTCTCCTCAGTCTTCCTAAGAGCTAGCATAGCTACCAAGACTCAGTGAATGGAGGAGAGAAACTTCCGGATTGGGAACGACTGTGGTCAGATCTGATGCAGGAGGAGATCAGGAGAAGCACCAGAGATGGTTCTTCATCCAAGGAGGATGAAGAAAATCTAGCCTTAGCTAGTAAGGCAAGGAAAGGGAAGGAGAAGGATTCTCATTCCAAATCCAGTTATTCCCATGGTGGGAAGAAGATTGACAAATCTAAAGTGCGATGCTTTAATTGTCATGAGGTAGGCCATTATGCAACTAATTGTCCATTGAAGAAATCCAAGAAGGGATCCTCAGAAGGATCTGAATGTGAGGCCCTAACCTCACAGTTCGAATTGGATTTTACGCTCATTGCATGCATGGTTTCATCGATGATGGGTTGTGGTTGGTTTCTTAACAGTGGAGCCTCATTCCACATGATTGGCGATAAGAGTTTGTTTAGTACCTTGGAGGAGAAATACCTCCAGATGCGCATAGAGATGGGTAATGATGAGAAGTAAAGTGTTTCAGGAGTAGGCACAGTTGCTTTTCAGAGGGAGCATGGAGCTCTCATTACCTTGACAGATGTAAAGTATGTGCCTGGACTGAAGAAGAACTTGGTATCGATCATGGTGATTGAGGACAAAGGCTATGATGTAGTCTTCAGTAAGGGAAATGTTTTCCTTAGACACATCACCATGAGATGGGTGAAGCAGATCGATTCACGAGTCAAGAACCTGTATGCTCTTGAGGTTCAAGATGCATGCAAAGCCTTGAGGAGCAAGGCAAATGTTGGAGACTTGGTGATTGAGAGGAAGAGTACATTACCTCTCAACATGCAGTCCCAGAAGAAGTCTCAAACAATCGTG
Source organism: Pinus tabuliformis (assembly GCA_031772625.1). Taxonomy (NCBI): domain Eukaryota; kingdom Viridiplantae; phylum Streptophyta; class Pinopsida; order Pinales; family Pinaceae; genus Pinus; species Pinus tabuliformis. Next base: position 1,454,598,356 of record CM062818.1, read on the forward strand.
GAGGAGCCACAATTGGTGAAGCAGCTTCAGGAGGTTGTGGAGAAGCCACAACTGGAGAAGTCGAGAGGAGACCGAGTGGAGGCATCCACTCATGCAGAGACCTCCAATAGGGGGAAATTTCGAGCCAATTGGCCAGAGGGATCACATGAATCCATACCTCTAGTTGTGAGGTGGGGCGATGTGAAGCGATAATCTCAAGAAGGCTGACGAAGGGGAAGGATCCTTGAGGTACCCAACCTCTTTGATTAGACCTTGCTACAGGAGCTCGGACGAGGAGTAGCAGGACTGGTTGAGTGGGTAGAGACAGATGCGGATGGAGCAGAAAAGGAAGCTTCAGCATTAGAGGGTGTTTCTAGCCCAACAGGGAGGTTAGTTGAGAGATCAGTTACTTACTTCCCAGTAACTAAGTTGCAGTGTAGCAGTGGGTAGCACAATACAACATGATGCGAGGAGGTGCAGTGCGAATGCAGTGCTGGGAGATAGAACCAGTAGCAACACGGATGCAGCAGGAGGAATCAGTGTGATTGATGCAATCAGAGATCAAAGTGATAGAGGCTAGAGCAGTCAGATACTAAAGAGCACAGAGGTGCAGAGTTTTCAGTCGATAGAGGCAGTAGTAGTTAGAGACTTTAATGATAGAGGCATCATTCTGATTCAGGTTGGATATTTTTTGTTTCTGAAGTTGCTGGAGCAACAACACTTGAGGGAAGTTTTGCATGCAGAACATTCCAAAGGTTCAAGATCGGGGTCGAGATGAATGCCTTTCTTGTTGAGAGGGAGTGATGAAAATAGCAACAAGAAATGGTAAAAATAGATATTCTATAAATAACATTGCTATACATAGCATTTCAGGTACCAGTGTTGAAAATAGCAACAAGGAATGCAAAATAGCATTGCTATAGATAGCATTTCAAGATATATTCCAATTTTGATTTATCCTTGAATCAAAATTGAGAATTAAAATTCGAATTTAGTCTCACCAGCTGTTTGAAAATTAATTAATTAATTCATCTTGAGTTAATTAGTTGGAGAAATTCAAACATGAAGTCTTTGTGAAGACATGCAATAGTTATCCTTTGATTGAGGAAGTTATCCCTTAATTAAGGAGATAAGGATGAGTTGTATTTGAGTTGTAATTAATTAGCTCAATAACTGAGTTAAGTCCAGTTAAATTAGTTCCAAACAGATGGAGGAACTAATTGTGAGTTCAGTCAGTTAATGCATGCATGCATGCAACTAGTGTACTCCAGATAACTGAATATTCTCTCATAAATAACTCATGCATGTCAGTTCAAACAAAGGCCCAGTTGATATTAAAGACAGGGACATTGTACTATCAATTGGAGGAATTTTCCTATAAAGGAAACTCATCCATGCAGAAGGAATAAGGTTCCTTGAGGATTGTGCAATTTTACAGTGTGTAAGAGTAGTGTTCCACTTGGTTGAAGGAAAATCATCCCAGAGGAACAGCACAAGGAAATAGGAGGCTTGGAGGGCAGAGGAGAAGGTTTATGAGAAGCCTTGTCTGTCTATGAGAAGCAGTGAGGGATTGTACTGAGAGCTGGATAGCTGTGAGAGCTAAAGCTTTGTGTAATCCTGAGATATTTCCACCTTGTATGATAATACAGATAGCGGGGTTTTTAGCTGAGGCTTTCCCTAGAGTATTCTTCTGTGTTTCATGTGTATTGATTCTTCTTCTCTTTTATATGTGTTCTATCTGATCTTTCTCAAATCGATTAAGCTTCCGCAAGTTTGATTGTAGAAGTAGAGTAAGTATTTTGCTTTAGTACATTGCATAATCAGTTTAATCTACAGTGAGAATTTCTACACCCATTGCAAGCCCTTTGGATTAGTCCTAAATTCAACTTGAGTCAATGTCGTGTATGAAGGACCTTTCTTGGGCATGTTACATTTATATATGAGTCAATGAAAGAGTAAAAAATGCCCTCGAAGACCAATCTAAAGCTCCTCCAAGAAGTCGACCTCAAGATGGAATATTAAACCTACACCAAATGGCATATTGGCCTATGGGCAAGGAGAAGTCAGCATATTTCATGGGAAAACACTATCAATAGGCATCTTAGCCTCCATTTGAGCATAAGGAATTCAGTCAAGGTCTAAAGCAAGGAAGAAGTGTGAGAATCATCAAGAGATAAAACTAACCATCAAGAAAAAGAGAAGAGAAGATAACCAAGTCAATTTCATATCAGTTTTAGGGCTAATCCCTTCCACATGTGCGAGATTCCAGAATTGCCTATTGCAGAAAGGGTCGAAGTACTATAGTCATAGTGAGAGGACAGTTTTTGGAGAAAAACAAACTTATACACAAGACAAATTGAAGGAGAGAAGGTCTCCATTCAGAGAGAAGCAAATCAAGGTTTTTCTCTCTCTCTCGTACCTAAGCTAGGGTTTCTGAATTAGGGCCGAAAGTTGCAACTCAGTCTTAAGGCAACCAAAATTCTGAAGGATAACCGAGAAGGAGGAAGAAGTAATGGGTTTGACCATCGTTGACTCAAGGAAGAGAAGGAAGCTTTGTGACTTGGTCTTGGAGAGGAAAATAGGTCAAGGGTCTTGGTCTTGGTATTCATCAATTGAAGTCTCTATAAGAAGAAGAATTTGTTTGGGTTTTCCTCTCAAGTGGGAGAGGTTTTGGCCCTAGCTGATCGCCTACATCCTATGTCTCTTGTCTCTTTATTGTTTATGCATTGGTAATTGTTTGATGAAGAGGAACACAATAATAATCTAAGTAAAGAAAATATCCTAATCTAAATAATTAAAAAGAATTCACAAGCAATTATCATCAAAGATAAATCACCTAATTGTTATGCCCTTGATTTATCAACACTAACTTCTTGCAATTTTCTTCCTTTATTTCAACCAACTTCTCACCACCTTTTCTATCATTTTGCCTCTTCTAGTTGAGTCTTGATGATGATAAAAAGAAATTGCATTTCATCAAGAGCATGATCCTTCTTTTCATATTTCTACAATTGCTCGAGACTACTTTTTGTTATTACCCTTGAGCCTATGTATTTATTCTAAGGTACTAATGAGTTCTACTTCAAGATTAACTTCCCCATCAATGTCTTCTTCTTAATCTAATTTTTCTATGATTTCTTAATTTTATTTATCAACAGACTTTGTATCCATGGCTATGAAGAGGAATTCTTCTTTTTCAATATTAGAAACATATCAATCACTTTCTTCATACGAATGATTTTACTCTCTAAAGTAAGAACTCTTCATAGTATATTTTCCTCTTTTCTGTCTATAAGGTTTTCTTTCATTATTATGTTCTACATTATCATTGTCTTCCCTTTTGCATATGGGAATTTAGCAGAAAAATTTCCTACTCTACCATAATTAAATGAAAAGAAGGGTAAGTTACCTTTTTATCTTCAATGTCATCTTTTTAGATTTCTTACAAGTTGTGTTTCTTTTGTATCTCAGTCATGGCCAAAACAATCACAAGATTTGTGTCATTCTGTCTTCTTTAATTCTTTGAGAGTTACCTCATTTTGTGCTAGCTTTAATTTTTCTATCCTCATTTCATATGAAATGAGAATCCCATGTACCTCATCCATCATTAGTTTCTCCAAATCCTTCGTTTCTTAAATGGTAGAGGCATTGGCATCAAAACTCAAATGGTGTGACCTTACTACAATTTGTACAATCATTGATTCTTCAACCTTCTCACAAATCCATCACCTTCATAGATGTTTTGAAGTGTTAATTTTTGGTATGTTATAGGCTTAAGAGAAATTTACTTCAACTTTCTTATTAGCCCAATATTAATATCCAGATTAACAATCACATCAACATGATAGTAAAATGAAGATAGGACTTAAACATAAACATTAGAAGACAAGCCAAGACAAGAGGACACAATATGTGGCACCAACTAGGGACAAACCCCAATGTGGGGAAACCCTTGATCAATTCTTCTTATATTCTTCAATATTTCAGCACAGAGAGAGAGATAGTACAAATATACAAAACTGATATTTATGACAACAATAGAAAAGACTTGACCAGAGAAGATAATGTTGGTCTAACAGGACAGAATCTTCCTCTGAAGATCATTCATATGGTACCAACAGGATGTTTAGTAAACTAAGCCAATCATGGTCAAACCTTAACCCAAAAAATATCCCAGAACTCTGATGTCTTCCTGTTGTACTAGTTGTCACTACTTCATGAAATAGGACATAGTCAATAATAGATTTGTTGTTGTCATCATGATGACTGGTTAGGGCACCGAGCACTATTGTAACAGTCATAAAAATAGCCTAGGAAAACTCCTTGGTCATGTTATTTATCTGGGCATATATAAGCCCTCAAACACCCATACACAATCCTTGACTGTGGTGTTATGGCCTGCAGCCTAACACACAGTGTTCCTCTAGCTTCCAGGCAGCATAAACATTATTCCTTGTCCCTCCAACGATACCCCAACATATTTGTTCCTATGCTCCCATAACTTGACCCTCTTACAAGAAGAAAAAAGCCTCACACAGTCACAAAAGGGATGCCTATACAGTCCCTTAACCCATGCCTCTTTCACGTTGTTAACAGGTTTATACTAGTTGTGTTAGGGGTCCTTCTTAGCTGTGAATTAGGGCTCCAATGGCTGCAGCTTTAGGTCTTCTTTTGCTACGGATTAAGGCCTTCATTGATTTCATATTGAGCCTCCTCTTTGTTGCAGATTAAGCCTCCTTATACCGCGACTTGAACTCTTCCTTCACTACGGCTAGGGCACCTTGTCTTGCTACGGCTAGGGCTTCGCAAACGCGGCTAGGACTTCATTAATACAACAACTAGTTCTCCATTATGATTGTGGTTAGGGCTTCATTATTACAGAGGCTAGGTCTTCTCTACGAGCTGCTTATTAGGCCTCTTCTTGACAGCGTATAGAAGCCTTCCCTTTTACTGTGGCTAGGGCTAGATCTCCTTCTTTAGGACTGCGGCTAGGTCTTCCACTTGACCTCTCTTGCCACCAAACCCAAAAGAGTGGCGAGAGATCATGAGAGATGTATGTAACAAATGAAGTGAGGCCTCCTCTATTTAAATGCAACGTTTAGGTTGAGATGGGAGTTATTTGGTTGCTGGCCGACATTTGCAAATTGTCATATAATATAAATAAATTCATATCTCCATAAATACATATTGGAATTGGATGATCTTTAGATCAATCCTACGCCTCTTAGAGAGAGGAATCCAAGAAAAATATCAATTTCCATAAATAATATGACCCACATGGAGTTTGGCCCTAGTTTCCCATTTTAACACTCCCTCTCAACTAGGGAGAACTCCATCCGCTAATCCATCTATAAGTAAATACTATCTCTGCCATCAATGCACTGCTCTGCTTTGCTCTACTGAACTATGAAGAAGAAGAAGTGATCAAGAATGTACCATACTATTCTCTACTGACCCAAAGTCAGTCCCATATAAAAGAGAGTGTCTCATACCACTCTTACTAATCCAAAATCAGTTCCAAATAAAGAGAGTGTCTCATATCTCTCTTACTGATCCAAAATCATTTCCAAATAAGGTGAGTGTCTCATACCACTCTTACTAACCCGAAGTCAATTCCAATTGATCCCAGATCAATATCATCCTAGCATAGGGAGTACATTAGTACACGATGCATCCATCAGTATTACTATGGTCCCTATCCTCATTTCCCTACTCATTGGCCATATGAGAGATACTTCCCATGAGTCCCAGACTGCATGGGTAGGATGTCTCAGTAGGAGAAGGATGAACCACTCATCCTGCCTACATGTTGCCAGGGGTATCCTAGGGGAAGGTTGAACCACTCACCATGTACACAACAAATCACTAGGGGAAGGCTGGACCACTCACCCTATGATTGTGTCTCAGCAGGAGAAGGATGAACTGCTCATTTTGCCTACATAAAAAACCACTAGGGGAAGGATGAACCACTCACTCTATGGTTTCTCATTGTTGCAAAAGTACACCATGCCCCCCAGAGCTCCTAGAGCTCAATATCCATATCATATAGGACCCTGAGGATTCTCTCCATGACTCCTAGTTGTTCTCGAAAAGTCAAGAATTTGACCTTTCCCAGGGGCTTCGTCAAAATATTGGTGACCTTCTCATTAGTCCCAATGTGTTGGAGCCCTATTACTCCTCGTTGTACCATATCCAGGATAAAGTGGTACCTGATGTCTATGTGTTGGGATCGATCATGAAATACGGGTTTCTCTGATAATTGTATCCCACTCTAGTTGTCACAGAGGATCACGGTGGTATCTAGCATGTGTCCAGACAGCTTCACACGAGACCATACTCGCAGCTAAGCATTCGACCTAAGCGGTGCTCAAAGCAACCAACTTCTGCTTCCCGCTCATCTATGATATCGAAGCAGAACCCAAAGAGAAACAACACTCAAAAGTGCTTTTGCGATCCACCATACTGCATGCCCAATCAGTATCAAAATAACCATGTAGCCTCACATCTCTGGTAGTGTGTCTTCTTCCATGAGTGATTGTGCCCCGAAGATATCTCAGAAGATTCTTGGAACCAATCCAATGTGGGTGATTAGCCTCAACCATATATTAGCTCAACGTGTTAACTGAAAAACATATATCTGGACGGGAGTTCACCAAGAACATTAGTTCTCCCATGAGTTAACGATACTCAGAAGCATTACCCAATTCAGGTCCGACAGCACTACCACATAACTTCTTAAAGTTAAGCTCCATCGGGGTAGTCACAGGCTTGCAGTTCACCATTCCAAATTTGAAATCAACTCCCTCTTACGTTTGTAAATGGGAGGGTTTTCACCTGTCATAGAAATGTCGTCCTCATAAGGTACCAATATGAGAGGTCTATCATCCACACTCTTAAAGCAAAGGTTTGGATCGGCTTCAGTCCTAGTGAATCTCAGCTTCATCAGATAGTTGTCAATCCTCTCAAACCAAACCTGGGGCGCTTGCTTCAAACCATAGAGAGATTTCTTGAACCTCCATACATGAGATTCTTGGACATGAACCTCAAACCCCTCAAATTGTTCCACATATGTGGTCTTTCTATTACTTTAGGGGAAGGGTCCCCTTGTAATTTTTCCTTTGGTACATCTTAGACATATACCTTCATGCTCTTCTTTGAATTTAGGCATCCTTGTCACCATTTGTCTCACATTAGGAAGAGCCTTGTAATGAATATGGTAAAACTTCTAGTGCCATAGTTCAGATTGTGGAGATGAGTTGCAAGACATGGGTCCCAATGGACTTCCTGCAACTTGATACAAAGTGCCAACCCTGAACCCAAGAGTAAAAGCATCTTTAAAATTTCTTCTCCAAACACGTACCTTTCCATTGATGAATGCGACCTTGTAACCTTTGTCTTCCATTTCCGAAATGGACACCATGTTCTCCTTGAGATCGGGTACATATGGAACTTCTTGTAAATTAATCATGTTACCCTGATTCAATTGAAGAGTAACATTCCCTACACCCTTTATGGGATAGGTGGCATTGTCTCCAAGAACAATCTCCAAGTTTGTTTCCTTCTCTATCAGATTAGAGAGTGCTTCCTTGTATCTGATGAAGTGCCTTGAATTACCACTATCAATAAGCCAATTTCCTAAAGAGTCTGGAGGATAGGTAGTGGAGAGGGACGATATAAGATAATACTCCTTTTTCTTATCAAAAACAACATTTGATTCTTCATACCTGGAGTTCCTTGCTTTCTTGGAGGGTCGACCATTTCCTTGATGTCCTGCATTCATTTTTCCTTTGTCATTGTACTTGTCATTCCTTCGATCATTGTTGTTGAAGTTTCCCCTAGAATGATTGTGATCATAATCATGTGATGTGTCCCTTCTATTTGGACATTCCCTTGCATAGTGGCCAAATGTATTTCAAGAAAAGCATCTGACTTTCCTTCCTCCCTTAGATCCAGGTTTTCCATGGAAATGGCCTTTAGACCCTGCATTTTTTCTCCTTTTGGTGAGTGGAGAAAGCAGTAGGGTTGCTTCTACTAGAGCGCATCTCTTGCTCCACCATCTTGGTTTCTTCTTGAATGAATCTCGACATCAATTCTTCAAACCCTAGAATTCAATCATTATTGAGAATAGTGGTTCTAAATATATACCACTCGGGTGGAAGCCCTCCAAGGGTAGTGATAGTAAGTTCCCTGTCAGGAATGACTTCTCCAATCGATAAAAGATCATTCTTGATCTTAGTGATCCTTAAGAAGTAGGATTGAATATCCTCGTCCTTTCCTTTCTTAATATCCTTCAAATTATTTTTGAGGAACAAAATTTTATTTGCATCACTAACCTTGAACATGCTTACCAATCTGTCGTAGATCTCCTTGGAGGTGTTTAGATTGGAGATGTAGGCCACCAGATGCTTGTCAATGGAATCTCTTATAATCTTCATCGCTTTGACTTCACCCTTGGTGTACTTGTTCTTTGTAGCAATCGGTACATTTGATGGAGGCTCAAGGATTTTACCCTTCACATAATCCAGCACTTCTTGTTCTTCTAATGTCAAATTAAGAGACATCTTCCATCCATGATAATCAGACTTTTCACGGAGCTTGTGTTCATCCAGGAAGTGGGATGAGGAACCCATTGAGCCTTTTGTCCTTTCCAACTGTCTTTCGTGATTGTTCTTTCACTCTTGCTTGGGCTTTGTCTTCACCTCGACTCTGATCCCATGTTAATTTTTGGTATGTTCTATTCCTAAGAGCAATTTACTTCAGTTTTATTATTAGCCCAATATCAATATCCAGATTAGCAATCACAACAACATGATAGTAAAATGCAGGTAGAACATAAACATAAACAATATAAGATAAGCCAAGACAAGAGGACACAAGATGTGGCACCAGCCAAGGACAAACCCCAATGTGGGGAAAACCTTGATCAATTATTCTTATATTCTTCACTAGTTCAGCAGAGAGAGAGAGAGAGAGCACAAATATACCAAACTGATATTTATGACAAAAGTAGAAAAGACTTGACCAGAGAAGAAAATGTTGGTCAAACAGGATAGAATCTTCCTCTGAAGATCATCCATATGGTACCAACAGTATGTTCAATAAATTGAGCCAATCATGGACAAACCTTGACCCAAAACTCTGATGTCTTCTTGTTGTACTAGTTGTCACAACTTCATGAAATAGGACACAGTCAATAATAGATTTGTTGTTGTCATCATGATGACTAGTTAGGGCACCAAACACTATTGTAATAATCTTCAAAACAACCTAAGACAACTCCTTGGTTATGTTTTTGATCTAGGCATATATAAGCCCTCAAACACCCATACACAATCCTTGACTATGGTGTTATGGCCTATAGCCTAACACACAGTCTTCCTGTATCTTTCAGGCAGCATAAACATTATTCCTTATCCCTCCAATGATACCCCAACAGATCTGTTCCTATGCTCCTCTAACTCAGCCTTCTTACAAGAAGAAAAAATCTTCACACAGTCACAGAAGGGATGTCCAAACAGTACCTTAACCCATGCCTCTTTCACGTAGTTAACAGGTTTATACTAATTGCATTAAAGCTCCTTCTTATTTTTGAATTAGGGCTCCATTGACTGTGGATTTAGGTATTATTTTTTTGTGGATTAGGGCCTTCATTTAGGGCCTTTATTGATTGTGTATTGAGCCTCCTCTCTTTTTTGGATTAAGCCTCCTTAGACTGCGGCTTGAACTCTTCCTTCATTTCAGTTAGGGCACTTTGTCTTGCTACAGCTAGGGCTTCACAAACTGCGGTTAGGGCTTCATTAATACAGCGGTTAGGTCTCCACTATGACAGAGGCTAGGGCTTCATTATTATAGTAGCTAGGTATCCTCTTTGAGTTGTGTATTAGGCCTATTCTTGACAACGTATAGAAGCCTTCTCTTTGACAACGGTTAGGGCTAGATCTCCTTCTTTAGGACTGTGGCTAGGTCTCCCACTTGACCTCTCTTGCCACCAAACCCAAACGAGTGGAGAGAGATCATGAGATATGTGTGTAACAAATGACTTGAGGCCTCCTCTATTTAAATGCACCGTTGAGGTTGAGTTGGGGGTTATTTGGTTGCTAGCCGACCTTGACAAATTGTCAAATAATATAAATAAATTCATATCTCCATAAATACATGTCAAAATCGGATGATATTTAGATCAATCCTACACCTCTCGGAAAGAGAAATCCAAGAAAAATATCAGCCGCCATAAATAAGATGACCCGCATGGAGTTTGGCCCTAGTTTCCAATTTTAACATGAAGTTTGTTCCAAATTTATTTTGTTGGTTCACAATGCATCACTCTGACAAATTTTGATTTTGATAGACCACACAAGACAGCTGATAGATTTTGCATTATGTTCACTAGCCTTCTTCCTATCTATATTTATTGGAGGAGTTTTCAGGTTTGTATAACTGGCCACGACTGATTGCAAGATATCGAACCCAAGAGCCATTAGATAATTTTACATCCTTATATGCCATAATACATAGTTTGTTTTGTCAAACAATGGGGCTCTGTTTGTGGAGAAACCTCCTTAATTAGCCATGTGTGTTCTCGAAATCTACCGTCCAATGGTTATACGATTTTCAAAGGAATATTCTCTAACACCAATTGTTGATCACATAATTATACTAAGAGGGGCGGTGAATCAATGTAAGACAATTTTTACTTATTCAAACATTCATGAAACATAATAAAACAATCACATATGAGATCTATTAGTTGTAAAACATGGAACACAAGATTTATGTGGCAACCTTTTCAAGAGAAAACCACAAAAAAATATCATGAACCATAAGAAAACAATCACATATGAGATCTATTAGTTGTAAAACATGGAACACAAGATTTATGTGGCAACCTTTTCAAGAGAAAACCACAAAAAAATTATTCTTATAATTCTTTGTAGGAACCAACCTACTGTTACAAATATTTTTAGGCACCAACCTAGTGGAGACACCAATCCCCATTACTGCAAATATTCATAGGCATGAATCTATTGGAGACACCAATTCCCACCATTGCAAATATTCATAGACACCAACCTACTAGAGACACAAATCCCCACTGCTACAAATATTTGTATAGACCAACCTACTTCACTAAGTTTGCTTACTACTTCTTCCTTCACTAGGTTTTCCCGTTGGTTCTTCTTTCACCAAGTCTATTTGCTACTTCTACCTCCACTGGGTTTGTGTCTCCTAAAACTTGTTCTTGGCCTCTTCCCAAGAATGAACTTATATAACATGACACATATCTAATTTTACAAATATGATTCTGAAATTTTCACATGAGATGCTTTTGTATCCTTGGATCTCTGAAAATTTGGCAGTCTGAAAAGTCTCAAAAAGGAAGCTACAACAAAAATTCCAAGCTAACTTGTTTAAAATTGATTTTGGGATCATTAAAAAAATCTAACTTTTACAAGGAATATCTCCAAAAGTATATCAAACCAAAGCTTGAAATTTTTACCTATCAAAGAGATTTAGAACAGTTGGTGAAGGAGCACGCTGTTAAGGCGCTCCGTAAGCAAAGGTCACCAGTTCTAGTCTCGCCGATACCAATAAATCCAGCATGGTTTCCACTGGTGCGGCTCAAGTCGGGTGCGATCCCCGAGTGACTTTGACGGCTTAGACGCCCCTGAGTCGTGGCCTCTCAACCACAGGATACGAGTGATTTTCAGGATTCACCCACTTATCAACCAAAAAAAAAAGCTCGAATTTTTTACCTAAGGCATTTTTATATGTCTCTACAAGTCTCTAAAAATTTTGCAGTGTAAAACATCCCAAAATATAAGTTATAACTAAAGTTCCAAATTGACTTGTTAGACACTAATTTCAAGACTATTTAGAAACACTAACTTCCACATGGCATACCTTTGAAATTATAGTGAATCAAAGTTTGAAAATAGTACCACATGTGCCTGGAGATCTCGCCTTTATCTCCACGATATTTCACAGTCTGAAACATTTTAGAAAATAAGTTGTAGCGAAAATGCAAAATTGGCCTATTTGAAGTTGATTTTAGAACTATTTAGAAACCCTAACTTCCATACAGCATATCTACAAAATTGTAGCAGAAAAAAGTTAGAATTTTTTACCATAGGTACCTGAAGATCTTGCTTCTATATTCTCAAGATTTTATAGTCTGAAACATTTCAAAAAATAATTTATAACAAAAATGGAAAACTAACTTGTTTGATGCAAATTTCAAGAGCATTGAGAAACCTTAATTTCCTCAAAGCATATCTCAGAAAATATAGTGATTTAATGATTAAAATATTTACCACATGTACATGAAATCATAGCCTCTATCTCCTCAAATTTTTATGGTATGAAACATCTAGAAGAAAAGCTATAGGAAAATTCTAAGATGACACATTTGCTCCAAAAATCACATTTTTGTTCCAACTTTAAAACCTGAAGAGTATTCATCAGCATCGCTTGTGCACCTTGAATTTCTTCTTACTTGGATGATCTTCAAATGCACTCATTTGTCCTTTATTTATAGTGTTTTTGTATTCATTTATGGGGGACTACTTCTAAAACTAGATGGGTTGACCTGTACTTTCTAGCTAGGTCGACCTAACATATCCTTTCATATCTCCTTGTTCCTATGGAGTTAGAGGGACTTCCATATATCATTGAAAAGGTCTCTGAGTAATTTTTTTAATAATATATTCTATGCTCCCATTTGAGCTAGGTATTTAGAGTCTAAATGTCTTCAAAGATAGCCTGGTATCCAAACTGTGCATCAACAAAATTAGATATCCAAACAAAATTTCCAACAATATTCATCTTGTAATCTTTATCTTGGACATTTGTATTCTCACCCTATCTTTGGCATCTATGACAATATTTTCCAACAAAACTAACAGTAATTAAAAAGGCAAGGTGTTACATTAGGGGAATTTTGAGGTCTAAAATAGGTCTCCTAAGAAAAATGTACAACCAAAATAAACTTTATAAGGACCAATAAGATTCAAGATGATGATGTCAACCATGGGGAATGATTCACCATTTTTTTAGTAAAAAAGTAAAAAGATTAAAAAATAATAAAATAATAAAACTACTTTTTCAACTCGTATTTTGAACTTATCTCCCTAAGGTTTTACTCAAATTTTGAGTGGGAGTACTCATTGGATGCAAAATTTAATTCCTCATCCAAGGAGTACCCATGTTGCATACTTTCGATGAACCCTGCTACACGAAAAATGAGAAATACATGAAAAAACATGATTGCAATCATGTTTTTCATGTATTTCTCATTTTTTGTGTACTAGGGTCCATCGAAAGTATGAAGCATGGGTATTCATTGGATGAGGAATCAAATTTTGCATCCAAAGCGTGTTTTCACTCAAAATTTGAGTAAACCTATAGGGAGATAAGTTAAAAAGAAAAATAGTTTTTTTTTTTTTTTTTTCCCTCTAAAATTTGATGATGTAGTCTAATCTTATTTTATTATTTTCACTATTATTTTATAGTTTCCTTAGGAGGCCCATTTTAGACCTCAAAATTCCCCTAATGATAGTCACCCTATTATTGGAAAAATCAAAACTTCAACTAAGTATAAAAAGAAATGAAAATCTAACTAATAATGCAATAAAATCAACATGAATAGAAGCAAGGAAGGATGAAAAATAAGAAATGAAAGACACAATCTTATCTACTCTAATCTATCTAAAGTTAAACAATCAAGTGTTAGTATAAAGTACAAGAAGTTTTCATCTACTAGTAATGGAAACTTCACTCCATCAGGCCTAGATGAGTAAGAGTAATTAATCCCAACCTTTCCATGTACCTTACATGAGTAAGGGTCATCTCCTACACGCACAAGGTTTACTATTTGAAAATTAGTTGCTATGTGATCAGGTTCCTTTTTTACATTATACCTTATTTTTGTTTTTATCTTATACTCACAATAATTGGTCTTGGGACAAGATAAAAATGTCTGTATAGCATATATTGCTTCTAAATTCTCCATTCCCCTTCAATTTAAGATTTTCAAACTCCCTAAGTTTGGGGTGCAAAATGTTTCCAAGATATTTCAAGGTTTAAAGGCTCATCTTGCTCATCTTTTCTTTTCATGGAATTAGTCACATCTTCAAAGAAAAAAGGGAGAAAAGATAAGTCTTCTTATTGATCTTCTTTGATTTCTTTGAGTTTATGGAAGGAAAATCATCCAAAAATACTTTATGAATATCAAATATTCAATTATTAGTCTCATTGATGTCTTTTACATGGTATCTTAACACAAGTTCTCTATAAGGGACAAATGTTTCTCCACTAAAAGTGGGCATGGTAGCATGGAACACGAACATTTGCAAATGCCCACCTAAGGTAGCATACCATTTGCTTGATAAGAGCACACCCTTGGAATCAAAGACATCTATGTCAACGACATCCATAAGCATATTAATGTAAGGATTAGCAACCCAGCAAACCTTAAATCTTTGATAAGACCATGAATTTTGTTAGAGTTTGAATCAAAACCACACACATTCCTATAAGGTCCAGTAATTTACAATTCCAACTAATTCATGACCTTAAAAGCCATCGCATTAGTAGAAGCACTATATTCAAACATACAATTATGAAGGAACGAGTCATTTACCACTAATGTGAGAATGAAAGGTGCATGTCCTCCATTTATTCTAACACGGTGCATATTTTGTAAAATCACAAGAGGATCCTCAAGTTCTTTATCAAAGTTAATTATTTTCCGAATTTTTCCTCTTTGAGGCTCTAGCTTGGCTAATTCAAGGAAAGGTACAGAAACATTTACCTTAGGGAGTACATTCCCCAAATCAACATCCAAGGATGCATCATTGTTCTTTTGGGTTGAAATGGGTTTGGGGTTAGTATTCAAAGGTAAAGATGCCCTAGTCCATTGTCTGGGTGGGGCATCACTGCTATTTTAATCAAGGTTTTATGGTTGTTTGCTTTTTCTAGTATAATGCAACCCTTTAAACTTGTCCCTTCTAATGCATTCACATTTGAATCTAGATTCTTAAGACATTCTTTAATCATTTCCTCATGGTGTTGCTTGGTTATAGGGAAATTTTTAATCAACAAAACACATTTAGGACAAGGATCATTTATTAACTTCAAATTTTCTTATTTTTCTTCTTCACTTGCTTGGTTACAAAGACACTCATCCTAAAAAAAGACACCTATGAAACTCATTACAATAACAGAACCAAGAAAACTCTTCCTCATTGATCATGTTAGTAGGAGCAAGGCTACTAGGAATGCTCTATTTAAAATGAGACTCATTGTTGGTTGGCCCTGAGTTCCTTCTTGATGGGTAGTCATTCTTATAATGAAGCTTAGGAGGATAATTTGGATGTGTTGTTGATGTTTTGGAATGTAAGTGTGGCTCAAGCACTACACCCACATCAACATCTCAGACTCCTTTGTAGTTGTTGAGGAGTGATAGGAACGTTATCTCGTTGTTTTAAGCCGCTCGAGTTAGAGTTGGGTTCATGCTAATAATAACGCAACTCAAACTACTCGCAAGTCAAGAAAAGAAAAATAAAAACCTAACGCACTAATCTTAAACACAAACTATACACAAAAGGCAGTGAACCAATCAGCTCTCTAAGGTTTGTGGCCTTAGATCACTGTAGGGCCTAAGCTGCTATAAACACAGGTAAAAGGAAGTGAGCTAATCAAAGCTAAAGCTAAAAGGAATTAAGATCCTGTAGAGCGTAATTTGTTGTAAACAATAAAAGAAGAGAAGACATTGGTTACAAAGATTTATGCATGAACAATTAAATAAACAACAACCCTTCTATTTATGTCAAACATTGAATGCATATATGAATAAGTAATAAATAAAGGGGTATTGTAGACTTAATGCCCGACATTAATAATGTTTTAGTTGTTTGATAGACTTATATTATGATATAAAACCTTAATCATTAATATGGTATGTATAGTTAATTAATAAAGAACAAGGCTCAAATGTACAACAATTAAATATTGTGAGAGAGTAATGTTTAACCCTTTATTACTATGATTTTAGTTAAATAAAAAGAACTTATGTGATTTAAAACCATGACTTCCAAGTTGCATGTGTGTTGATTTTACCATTGAATCATGGGCCTAACTTGTGTAATTAGCTCTTTAATCACATAATTAAGTTGGTGTATATGTATTTGGTTCATGAAATAAAATCTTAATTCATTATGTGAAATGTATAATTAAATCATTTAATGAATAAGATTTATTTTTGTTAAAAGAACTGATAGCGAATAAAAGAGATTAATAAAAACTAAACAAAATTAAAATGTTTACAGAAACAGAACAAAGTTTAAAAAGGGTGCTTAACTAAAACCACTCTTAAATAAATTAAAGATCAAAAAATTAGTAAACACGTTAGATACATAAATTAGGGTTAATGTGATGTACAGTAAAACATGGTAAAATCAAAAAATTTACACAATGTGAAAGAAAGCACATAAAATCCAGAACTTTACATAGGTTAACCAAAGGATAATGTCTCTGGCCTTTTCACTATCATAATGTAATGAATAAGCATTTTCTGCAGAAATGGTTACTGTTCTGGGTCGAAATATTGCAACAACTCATCTTTAGTCACCCAAAAATAATCATCACAATTGTTGACTCTATAACTATGACTTGCAATTACTTGTGATCTAAGAAAGAATTGCTTGAAGTATGAAGGATCTTCATCCTCTGATTACTTAGATTGTGTAACAATACGAGTACAAGGAGCGTTGTCGTCTCCAAAATAACAATTGATTTGAAGGGAGATTCTGCAACCTCTTTTTCTTAGTGTAAAGTTGAAGTGTTCATCCGAAAATGTGGATCATCTTTATTTTTCATTATGAGTTCTGGGCAGGCAGTAGTCAAGCTGAAATATGATTCACATGGATCCATTGTTACCATCTTCAATGGGATTTAGAGCGTAATATTATTTATTTATTTCCTTCGATGCTTCCATGGAGCACTTCGCAGAACATCTGTGCATCGACATAATCTTCGTGAGCGTGAACTTACAGCTCAAAAGATCCCTATAACTCGTAGCGAAAATTATGAGCGCCGGAGATAGACCTTTCGGTTTCAATATATCATCCATAATTTGTAGTCTCGCCAATGATCTCACAGTGTTGTGCGTTTTGAATTCTTCATTTGTTTGATTCGACGTGCGGTCCATCCGACGGTGATAACACCTTTAGATTCTCGCGGTTTTAAATTTAGTTGATTATGTATATACATTATCTTGTGGGCAGGCTTGTATGTTGGCCTTTCATTTTTTATATATTCGTATGGGATCAGCAAGAATGAGTTACATAATTACATCGAAGGTGTTTCTTTTGAATCTGTTAACCGCCGACCATCGTCTACCTTCTTCTTTTACACCGTTCGTTCGAGAAAACACCTGTCACTGCGGTTTGTTTTCCACCGTTCGTTTGGGCAAGCAGCGATCAACGCACGTTGCCTGTGGTTAGTTCGAGGAAACAACTGCCACTACTCTTACTTTCCACCATTGGTTTGAGCGAGCAGCTGTGAAGGCACGTTGCACACTGGCCATTATCTGTCTCCCACTTGTGTAATTGACATATAACTCGACCAAACAGAAAGCACCTCACCTGTTCACACTGGCCATTATCTGTCTCCCACTTGTGTAATTGACATATAACTCGACCAAACAGAAAGCACCTCACCTGTTCACACCAACAAAATCAAGAAGTCCAAGATGCCCGAATCCGCCTTTAAAACCTCTGAACCTACTACTGTCAATGGCGACGATGAAGAGCTTGCTTTCCTAGAGGTCATTCAAAGGGTTTTTGTCTCCGTTCAGTATTGAAACCCTTGGTGTATGTTTTCATTTGTTCATTTTCTTTATTTTTAAGAAACCATTCAATGGTGATTACATGTAGAAAAGCGGCATCTGCACTCTGAATATATTCAGATATTGAAATTTTCATTAAAACCTCTGAACATACTACTTCGATACTTCGATGGCAACCATGAAGAGCTTGCTTTCCTAGAGGTCATTCAAAGGGTTTTTGTCTCGGTTTGGTACCCTTTGTCTGTGTTCAATTTTTTCATCTTCCTCGTTTGTTAAGAAAGAATGCAATGGTGATTGTTGTGTTATCTCAAAATCAGATCCTGATAGGCTGCTGGTCATGTTGACTCTAAGTAACTATTTCAACCTACTTTAGGCTGAGGCTTAGCCTCTCTCTCTTGATGGATTAATGATTTTGATTAAAGATAAGATGGCTAACTCTTATAGAACAACTTTGAAAAATATGAATGGTGGAAACACATTAAACAAAACTATCCATTGGGCTTATGGAGTCAACAACACCTCAATATAACAATGAACTCAACCCTACATGGAAGTCAGGGCATTCAGCATTTAAACATTCAGAACATAAACTCATATGGGACCACACAGTTTATAAATGTATACAGGAAGTCAGAGCACATTCAGTGAATTCTGAGTGATTATACATCCATGCCACTGTAAGAATTAAGGAAATGACAACATCACATATTCTAAACATAAAAAATCCTTCATGAATCCTGAGAAGTAAAGTCAAGCATGTATTACTGAAAATGAGTCTTACGTAGGCCAAATACAAGCTTTTCCATAAAAAATTCCAACCCTGATTACATTGTTGTTTCAGCTATATATAGAGCTCTTATTCTAACTGATCAAGATTCTTTCTCCAGCATGAGGGGAATTCGAAAACTACTTCTATTACTGACAACTCTTAAACTCTAACTACTTAATAAATACAACAAAGTGTTGACTGGAGTTTTTAGAGATCTAAATCAACTATGACTCTAACTCCATATTACATGCATGATGGCTATAATTAAGATGATTCCTTTCTATGACATCTGGTTCTCTTTCAGTTTGGCTGTGGTAGGTGTTTGTAGCTGCTTGTTGGCCTTTAATGTCGTATCCTCTCCATTGCCCTGAAACATAGGAAACTACCGCTGTTTTACCCGTCTTTGGTTTGCCTCAAATGTTCGAATCCAAAGAAACATGCCATTTATATTTGATTACCCAAAATAGAACAGATTGCCACGTCCTTGATGTGCTGGCCACCTTTGTCATGTGTAAAGGCAAAAACTCTTTCAAACCGTTTTGACATATCTTGAACTGTGGTAAGTGTGTTCACTTTATGACAAAAATTTAAAGCTGGATTCGAATCCATATTTTCTCCACCTGTCTTTACATGGTTGAATGTTGATAGCTTCAGATAATGCCTTGTATATATTCCCCTTTCAAAATTCCCGCTTGTATCTCAAAACCGGTTGACTGATATCAGATTGTTTTAGCTTCAGCAGTTTCGTAGCGCGCTATGAAATTGCTGAGTTTTAGTCATCATCTTCAGCAGTTTCGTAGCGCTCTATGAAACTGCTATGTTATTCCAAAAGACACAGTTTCGACCAAATTTTTTTCCATTTTGAGCCCTTTGCTATCTTGAAATGTCTCTTTTCATGTGCCTTGGAGCTTTTCAAACTGAATATATATATGGACCCCATTCTTTCCATATGCCTCCACATAACACCAATCATCTGTTGTGCCAACCATTAATGAGAGATTACACATAGGATTCTGGACAGCTGCAGCAACAAACCTATCTAGTGCCTAGTCAATTAAATGGGTTGCAATAATGCCTTCAGTTATCTGAGATTTCCTCAGAATACCATCTGGATCACATGTCACAAACCAACCAATCTGCCAACCAGGAACCATCCATTTCTTCGATATGCTCCCAAGAGTAATTACTGGTATAATTGATGCAAAGAATCCCATTGGAATGAATGGCTTCTTACCAAAGACAATATGAGCATATACTTCATCTGAGATTATTAACAAACCTAACCTTTTAGCTGTCTCTGCAACCTTAGCCAAATGATCATGGGTAAAAGTGGTGCCACATGGGTTGCTTGGATTGATAACAACCATTGCCACTATGTTGCTGTCTGCAATTGTATGAAGTTGATCTGGATTGATTTCCCAACCCCTTTCTGGAACTAAATCATGATGCCTTGCTTCCTTTTTCTTGCATTGCCAATAAGCGAAGATGACATGAGATATAAGCTTCTATTCTGGCTGAAAAATAGGGCTTGGGACAGAGCTCATAACTTTTCACAAAAAACGTATTTGGAAAACCTGAAAGAGGCTTTTGTGAACCAATCCATGCTGAACAAAAACCTATCTTGGTTTTTTGAAACACCTTCCCTACCGCCCAGAATGTGTCTTGGAAAAACAGGTGTAAAACAGGAGATGAAAAACTGCACCTACAGCAGTTTCGTAGCGCAACTTTGGTCATTAATTTCTCTCAGATCGTAATGGATTTGAGGAAACTGAAGGAGGTTTTTCCAGTTCAGTCTGTTAGGAATAAAAATCTCTTTCCATTACCCAAAATAGGCTTTCAGTTGCTTTAGAGACCTCCTGGAAGTTGACCACCTTTTCATAATAAAACTTTGGAGTTCATAAATGTATTTCTTTTCTTTGCTTCTTTTGAAACTTGCAACCTGTGCATACCAAGACAGCTAATGACCTAATGATGAGGATTCTGATAAATATGACAGCTAGGTGAGATTTTCTATGGATCAGCACGAAATCACCTAGACAGGGTCTACGAAATCACCTAGACAGTTGCGCTGCGAAAACACCTAAAACTGACTTATGCACTACGAAATTACCTAAAGAGCTTTGTAACACATAATAACCTTTGAACAGAGCTGTCACATGGAAATTGTGTGAATTATGAGACCAGTGGTGACTGAGAATGCATAGTGGACTCCTAAGACTCAGACTCTAAGGCAAACAAAAACCCAAACTTAGACTAGCACCGAATCTTTACCATCAAGCTAGTATGAGAAATTTTGGCATTAAAATTCTTAAGTGATAACATGTTGGACACCTAATCCTCTAGTGTAGAAGCGGAATAGACTAAGGAAGTCCAAGAGACCTTGGGATGTGGAACTCAACAGTCACATAATGTACTATAAATGTATATCATTTGTTAATAAAAAATGCACTCTCATGATTTATCTTTCATATTATGTTGCTGCCCATGTGTGTGTTTAACATGGTATCAGAGCAGGCGTATTCTTGTCCTACATAATTACTTTGAGCCATTTGTTTTATGGCCTTTCTGTGCAGGTCATTTCTGCCATCACTTCTGCATTTCATGAATATTTTCTCAGCTAAATTCTAGTTGCAACCTCTGTCATTTCTCCAGCGCCATTTTTGGCCTCCCTCTTTAATTTGTAACTCCTATTCTGCCTATTTTGCCTATGTTCTGCATTTCTTGCAGGCTGACATCTCTATCAACTTCCTGCGAAATCTCTCATTCATTGTTGAAGTGCGTTACTGCATTGAAGGAGTCGATTGGTGCGTCGAATGATGCATTGAAGGAGTAGATTGGAGCTAGTTGTTGCGTGGAGGTGTTGTGGAGTGAGTTGGGGTCGAAACTCTTGGCGCTGTTGGTGGTCTGACATGTTTGGTGTAGATTCACAGACTCCAAATGTTGTTCGAAGGAATGTTGAGGACTGTGTCTGAACGCTGCCACAGTGCGTAGGAGGAAGGAAGGTCGATATTCGGGCGACCTTGGTGTGGCTCTTGCAGCAATCAGAGGAACGATAACTGATTACATATATCGTTGTGGTTTTACATTAAATGTTGAATGCATTGGTATCCTACTGTCATAACTCAACATACCTCTCCATCCGCTCTCCATACTTCTGCACAATTAAACACAGTGCTATCACCTGTCCCTGGCTCCTCTATTACGTTGAACGTTGTCCGGTTAATACACAATTTTTGTATTACCACTTATTTCATAACCGTTGTTGTCATAATACTCTTTATCCTCTCACGAGTCGTCTCAATGATATGTATTGGATATATTTTGTTCAGGCCACATTTTTTATCCAGCTTACATTGCAATGGTAAAATTAGTACATGATACGTGTTTCCTGTAATTCGTTATTTGCCGGAAAATTTCTATGTGGATGCTGCATGTATGTATGTTACCATGGAAATATCTCTCGCCATTAATATCCACCCTCGACGAAAATTTAATACCATGGCCTCTGATATAGAGTTCATCCGATGTAAATTGATGGCAAATCCGACAGTATAGATTTAATACTGCGCAGTCCATTGTAGCCGAAAACTTAGGCTGGGCTTTGAAGACGTCATTTAAAGTACTGTTAGAAACCATGGCAGCCTTTAGCAAACCCAACACCTCGTTAGGACCAACTGTGGCATTCCACTCTTCCAATTCTGTGGGCTCCTTGACATCAAGTTTAGTCCACAACTGAACAATCGTGGCAGTGGAATTAACTGGAATTATATTCAAGTCGTCTGTGATGACAAAGTTGGCACTCTTCTAGACAAATCCCGTTGGGAGTACAGGCACAGGGGCCTTGTCCACCAGCTTCACTTCTCGGTTTAGCCAACTGCCGCAGGAACACGTTACAGTTCCATTTCGGGTGCTAAGATTGTGCGTGCTGGTATAGTAACCACCGTTGTAGTAGTCGTTACTAGCGTTGTTGCACACATAATACTTGGGAGGAGTTGCAGGTGAAGGAGATTCAATACGGAGTATGTCATTGGTGTAGGTTGTGGAAACCACCTTTGGGTCTAACAAAACCGCTTTGTCACCTTTAATGAGCTACACAGAGAGACTCTCCACGCTCTTATAAAGATTTGTGATGCCGCCAACTTTTGTGTGATATAGAGGCCATCGAATTTGAATTAATTGCAAATCCAACGATTCAGATTTAATATTTCGATTTTGAATTGCATGCAAATCCAACAGTTTAAATTTAATCCTGATATAGACCGCTGCGAGTTAAGTCATCAATGCAGTAAAATCTAGATTTTGATGAGGACGGTGATGATATTCGATCCAGAACACAAATGCATCCTTGAAATTGTTTAGCTGGATTAGAGCAGGATCATCCAAGTTCAGCCATTGCGTGCATTGCCTTGAAGAAAAAAAAAAGACATAGATGCAGATTTGTGAGAATTTGCAACTCATTGAGGTATTAATCTCTTGAATTTTCCATAAATAATTGTGCCATGAGATAAATTTGTAATTGCAAATCTGAAGAGTGAAGTTCCAGAGATATTGGGGCACACTTCTCCTTCTATTGGTGTCTGAAATTCCTGCAGTGAAATAAGGGTTGAATTGCATTGTGGAAAGGGCTATTGGAGGCTAAATTGAGGGTGTATAGTCCACAACAACTGTTGAACGAAAGCCTAGGAAGACTAATTAAGTGTGTGCAGATTCTCCGTGGCTTAGAGGATGCAATTCTCTAAGAAATATCCACGATTCATTGCAGAGGTTTTACAAAGGAAGGGGGCACTTACACGTTGTAGCTGTCCCTAATTAATAACAGCCAGTTAGAGGGGTCCCCTTAGCACAAAAAGAGGAGCACTTTGAAGAAGCAACACAGGGTCAATACTTTTGGTTTGATCTATTCTTTCCAACCAACATATTAATTGAGGTTTCTATAATTTATATATTAGCAAGGATTGTTGTTGCATATTCTGCTACACAAAGATATGTATGTTTAAGAAGACAATTGCAAGCTATTGTATAATCCAATTGTAGTGACATTGTATTGTGAGTGGGTGTTGATTCTTGGTTCATAGTTGTGATCAGTGTTGGAAGTGTAAGTTTGATTTGTTGAGAAAAATGGCTAAAATTGATGATGCATTAGAGTTGTTGAATAACCTCATTCATTCCACTGTTCATGATATGGTAAAAATTAGCAAAAATGGTCTCTCTAATATTCGAACTTGTCTACAAAATGCACAAGAGAAGATTGAATTTTTGCAGCTTGAATCTCAACTACAACAATCAGAATTACAACAATGGAGTCATCATTCTGAACCTGTTTCTGTTCAAAACAATGAAACAGACTCCCATAAATAGCAAGTCAATATTGTTGAAGTTCATTCAGATCCAGTGCCCAATAAAGCAGCAGTTGTACATGCAGATGCAGAAATTCAGTCTGCACTTCCCAAGTCAGTCATCAGACCTTGGGAAGAGCTTGTCCACAACAAGCACAGAACTGGTCTTGGATATGACAAGGATGTGTCCTTTCATATTCCAGACTACTCCAAACCAATCCAATTTCAAAGTGCTGGATTTCTTCAGGACGGTTCATCTTCACCTGCTCCTCATGACAGTTCACCTCCAGTTGTTCTAGATTCTGCCCCTCTTCCACAGCAACAACAACAACAACAAATTGTGAAATGCCAACATTGTGACCGAGTTGGCCATCTGAAAGATCACTGTTTTGATCTTCATCCATGTAAGCACTGTCATAAAACTAGTCATTCTTCAAACAGATGCTTCAGAAACAAACCTCCTGCAAGAACAAAGATTCATCTTGGATGGATCGCTTCTTGGCAATGGGCATCAACAGCCAAGAAGATATTTCAGTGACATGTCAGAACTTGTTCTAGAGTATTGAACAGTCTTGCAGTTGAAATTTCTCCATCTTCTCGCCTTGTATATAACAGGGGGGAAATGATGGTCATCTACAAGCTTCAAAGTCACATCAAGCGAGCCTCAACCACAACCTGCCACACCAATTTCAGAGTTGTAGCCAGAGACAAAGATGCCCCTGAGCATGCCTTCGGCTGGTAATTTGAGAGACTTCCTCTAGCAAAAGACTTCAGCTTCTTGCCAGTTTCGGAACAATTCCAGGAATAGAATTGGGGACACTTCCTCTAGTAGAAGACTTCAGCTTCTTACCAGTTTCGAAAGAGTTCCCGGAATTGCATTAAGCATTCCAGAGTTGTTGGTCATCCTTAAACCATCTCAGGTTGAGACTTCCCTTTTAAGGTTGAAGTTCTCCCTTTTATGTGGGGTGAGACCTCCCTTTCATGGTTGAAGGTTTCCCTCTTCAAAACATTTGGAGCATTTCCTCTAGCAGAAGACCTGAGCTTCATGTCAGTTTTGGAAGAGTTCTAGGAATTGCACTAAGCATTCCAGTGTTGGTGGTCATCCTTAAACCACCGCCCTTATACCAACATTTCAAAGAGCACAGTCAGCGTAGTGCTTCCATGCATTTTTGCATATTTTGTATTACAGCTCTCTTATTGGACTCATACATAACCCTTCGAATTAAGGGGGCCAATGTTGGACACATAATCCTCTATGGGTTAGTGTGGAAGCGGAATAGACTAAGGAAGTCCAAGAGACCTTGGGATGTGGAACCCAACGGTCACATAATGTACTATAAATGTATATCATTTGTTAATAAAAAATGCACTCTCGTGATTTATCTTTCATATTCTGTCGCTGCCCATGTGTGTGTTTAACAGTGATTACATGTATAGAAGCAACATCGACACTCGGAATCTTAACAATATTGAAATTTTCAGTAATTTTTTTGTGAAGCTAATTAAACACCATTAGGGTTTTGCCCATTTCTATTTTATAACCTGTAAGAGTCGATGTGGTGCAAAAAATTTAGAGGTCTATAATAAAACTGTATCTTCTAAGTTATTTTGTAACTGATTTTTCCTGGAATTCAAATGTTGAAATATTAAGGTCAAGTTCTGTGCATTTTGCCCAAAACTGACAGCTTGAAAAGAGTCGATGTGGTGCAAAAAATTTAGAGGTCTATAATAAAATTGTATCTTCTAAGTTATTTTGCCACTGATTTTTCCTGGAATTCAAATGTTGAAATATTAAAGTCAAGTTCTGTGCATTTTGCCCAAAATTGACAGCTTGAAAAGAATCGATGTGGTGCAAAAAATTTAGAGGTCTATAATAAAATTGTATCTTCTAAGTTATTTTGTCACTGATTTTTCCTGGAATTCAAATGTTGAAATATTAAGGTGAAGCTCTATGCTTTTTTCCCAAAACTAGAAGCTTGAAAAGTCTGCAGAAATGTTTTTGGGGTCAATTCAGAGAACAGGGGTACTATAGTTAAGGTGAAATTATAACTGGGGAGGGTTTCTCCATGTGAGGTATCGTTGGTCAAATTTGTAGTTCAAAGGGTTTCTCAATGTGGGTATTAAACTTGAATCAATTTTTATTGGGTGGAGAATTTCTCAATGCGGGCATTAAACTTGAATAAAATTTTTTATTGCGTATTAAACTTGAATCAATTTTTTTATTGGGCGGAGGATTTCTCAATGCAGGCATTGGTTTCTTCATTCGGGGTATTGAAATTTAGATGTATTTTTTTAATTGACAGGTGTTTGGGGGTAAATTTTTTTGTTGGTAGGAGGGTTTGGAATTGATAAATAGAAGGATACAATGTTGTAATTAATATCAAAACCCTACAAGCATGTAGGCAAATGTCATTCTTCATTTGAAGAATTGATTGAAGACTAAGCAAAAGGTAGGGAAATGTCATTCTTCATTTGAAGAATTGATTGAAGACTAAGCAAAAGGTAGAAGGGTAGCTCCTGATTTTCGAATTATGATTGTGAATAATTTTCTCGCGTTTTTTTAACAATTACATACTCACAAAGCGATTTTTCTTATGTTTAAGTCATGAAGTGGTTTATTGAGTATATTATATTCATTAAAAATAGCGATAATAATACATCATTTGACGGTTATGCTAAACTAATAGTGGATCCGGATATGGCATGCAAGCCTATGATGAGAGAATATCATTATCTGATCACCAAAAATACAGAACCTCAATGACATATAGCAGTATAAAATAGAGGCATTGTATGAAACAACACTAGTAAGCAAAATGAGAAAACTTCAATTGTTGTGCAGAATAGGAAAATATAAACGGGGTACTTGATACATACCAGAGATGAAGAAAATTGATAAATAGATTAAGTACCCGGTAGAATGAAGTCCTAAATGTGGTGCTGAACATCTCCCACTGATATGCTCATCTTCCAGAATTCATTTGGAGAAGAAAGACCATCTTTTGAAAGAGCATCAGCCTCTTTTTTTTTTGCTCTATCAATATGGTGAATAGTATAGTCCTTTCGAGATTTCCATATAGAATCTATTCTGCTCAGCCACCCCAAAAGATTGAGATTTTTTAAGGAGTGAACGGACTTTACATGATCAATTATGACCTTGGAGTCTCCAAAAATATGCAGTCCCTGGATGTTTAGAAAGTCACAAAACTTTAAGAGACCAGCCAACGCCATTGCCTCTGCTTTGTTATTTGTCCCTTTCCCTCCATGCCAAAAAATGTCAATATGTTGGTTCTCCCATGGAATAATAAATACCCCACATGCACAAAAGCCATTTTGAGCCGCCCCATCGAAGTAAGCACGAGGAACATTTGTGGGATCCATATTTCTTGCCTGCAGCTTTCTAACTCTTTGATAAATAATGGGGGATTTGCAGGCGAAGTACTGGGAGAGAATGTATTCAAAAACAGAGTTATGATTTTCCTTACTGTTTTGAAAGAGGGCCCTGTTCCTCCATTTCCATATAGCCCATAAGGTTAGCAGCGGAATCGGCCTCCAGTCTGATTTCATATTGCTCCACCATTCAAAAGCTTCCTTTAGAGAGAGAAAAGAAATCCTATTGAATCCAAAATGGTCAGCAAGGCTCTTCCATATCTCCTGAGAAAGGGGACAGTTTAGGAAAATGTGATAGTTGTTTTCTTCATTCGATTTACAGATAGGACAGATAGCAGGCCCGCTCCAATTCCTTTTTTGAAGGTTATCCCACGTTAGATTCTTATTGTGGAAAACAAGCCAAGCAAAGATAATTATCTTATTGGGGCAACCCGATTTCCAGAAGATGATAGGGAAAATGATATCCTGTAGGTTGGAACTATCCTGTTGAAGTTGGATATAGATGTCCTTTACAAAAACAGTCGACCTCCCCCTGAACCCCTTCCAGATTAGTTTATCCTCCGCCTCAGTTCTGAAAATACCCTTGTTTCTCATAGACCAAGTGATCTGATTCCATTGGAGAGCCAGATTGTCATTGAGGTCCATCATCGCGGCCGATTTCCATATAGGAAGAGATCCCACCCATCTATCAATGGTCTGGTCCCAATAGAAGATCCCTTTTTGCTGTAAGGCCCAAAGTAACTGCGGAGAAATGGATGTTTCCTCGTCTCCTCCCGCGATGGGATCAAGTCCTATAATGATATTTTTCCCTGATTGAAAACTCCATACCAGATTTTGAAGAAAAAAATGTTCAATTTTTCGGAAACTTCTCCAAATGGCTGATCCCTGAGAAGATCCAATTGTCCCTTGTCTATACTAGAATGATAAGTCTCTGCTGTCCATATATTTTGCCTTGATGGCTTTGCTCCAGAGGCTATCCCCAAAGACTCCTTTCCATAAAGATTTGCATAGGAGTGCTATGCAAAACATATTTAGGTCCATGATACCCCAGCCCCCCAATTTTTTTGGACGAGTCAAATTTGAGAGTTTAGTAAGGTGGAATCTTCTTTTCTCTTTGTTCCCCCCCCCCCCAAATGAAATTTGCAGTTAATCTATTTAGTTTGTGGATTATATTTACAAGAATGTAAAATAGATGAGCCCAATAAACCATTAATTGAACCAGAACTGCTTGAGTTAAAATCGCTCTCCCAGCCAAAGAAAGACATTTAAATTCCCAACCAGCAATTCTCATGAAGTACCGGTCATGAATCCACATCCAATCAGAAGATGAGTATCCCACAGGTTTTAAATGAAAGCCCAGGTATTTCAGGCCCTCATTGAGGGGTTTGGCTTTTATATTGAAGAGATTGATCAAATGAGCAATAAGTTCCGCATTTACATCCTCTAGATGGAAAGATGACTTGTCGTCATTTATGCAGAGCCCCGTGGCTTTTTGGAACTTTCCTAATATGTCATGCAAACAGGTCCACGAGGCACGACATAGCATTGCTGAAAGAAGGATGTCATCAACAAACAAGTTGTGAGAAAATGAAATATCTCGGCTGATATTCAAAGGACGACATCTCTTTTCTCTTATAGCCCTACTTATGTGGAGACTTAAGGAGTCCATAACCAAAATAAATAGAAGAGGGGACAGAGAACAACCCTGCCTCAAACCTCTGGCGGCAGGGAAGAAAGAAGATGGGATACCATTTACAAGAACAGCATAGTTAACATCAACAACACATGCCATTATCCAGTTTGAGCAATTGACATTTAGGCCAATTTTGGAGAGAAGACAACTAAGGAAACCCCAATCAATGCAGTCATATGCTTTCTTGAGATCTAATTTCAATAAAGCAGCTTCAGCTTTTCTTGTGTGCATGGAGTGAAGGCATTCCTGAGTAATAGCAACAGCCTCTAGAATGTTCCTGCCCTTAAGGAAGCCATGTTGCTCAAGGGTCATATGGGAAGATAAAATATTTCTCATCCTTTCAGCGATGAGTTTGGAGATAATCTTATAGAGGGTATTACAAAGGGAGATGGGCCTGAAGTCCATGAAGGAGAGAGAGATCTTTTTTTTTGGAATTAAAGCAATATATGTGGAGGATATTGAGTGGTTTATTGAGCCATTAATCCTAGACTCCTCCACCATATTCAGAAGATCGGACTTCAACAGATCATAAAAGTGAATGAAAAAATCAATTGTCCATCCATCTGGACCCAGACTTTTGTCCTTTTGAAAGGATTTCATGATTGACAAAAGTTCCTCCTCAAAGACCTTTGCATAAAGGTAGTCATTCTACTCCTCATCAAACATTGTAGGGTAGGGTTCAATGCCCCATAAAATGTCATTAAAATCACTGCCCCCATTCCTGTTGTATGCTTTCTGAAAATAATTTACAGCCTCCTTTGTGATGTCTTCCTGTGACACCACCGAGATCCCCATCTCATTTTTTATCTCCCAAATTGTATTAAGTTCCCGCCTTCTATTTGCATATCGATGAAAGAATTTAGTATTTCTATCACCCTCTTTAAGCCATGTGGCTCTGCTCTTCAATCTCCATGATGCCTCTTCAATTGCAAGAAGGTTTTGCTTTTTTCTCTCAAGATCCCTAATATGAGCCCTCATATCCAGAGACACATTATTTGAAATAAGACATACAGATAATCTTTCAAGTTCTTCATTTATCTTCTTTAGAGCATCCCTATTAGAGATCACCTTTTCCCGCTGCCATCTTTTAACACATAACCTGAGGACCGATAAGCGATCCAAGAATGATTTGGAATGCCAAGGGCGTTCATCAGGGGAAGAAGATTGCCAATTTTCCCGGATGAGATTATTGAACTGCTCATCCTCCAGCCAGACTCTATTGAATTTGAATGGATAACCATTCCTGTGACCGACCAGATTCCATTGGATGGAGATAGGTCTGTGGTCTGAGATGTAGCTCGAAATAATCTTGACAGAGGGATTCCTCAAACGATCAATCAAGCTGTCGTGAATGAGGAAACGGTCAAGCCTCTTTGCGAGATAAGCCTCCATGAGCTCTTGCCCCATAAGGGAACTTATTTTTCTTAGAGGTCGAGAAGATAGTTAATCCAGGTTAAAATGCCATCTGCGCAAAACTTACTGAGGTTGAAAGCTGCTTTCCAAGGAAATTGCCAAAGAAATTAGAAACACCCAGAACATCAGAAGTCTGCAAGGGGTTTACTCAAAGGAGGCCATTAGTGGCCAAATATCTCATTTTCCTATTCTTTTGGCACAAATAATTTATCATCAATTGCATGCTTGCGCAATTTGGGCTGTTTCAATCAATCAAATAGATGGTTTGATCAGACATTTGATCACAAAAATACAATTTCTATGTCAGGAACTCTTTCCCAGACGTTTTCAATCCCCTCGGTCCATGGTCCTTCATGACATGTTTGCTTTCCTAGAGGTCGTTCAAAGAGTTTTTGTATCAGTTCTGTATTGAAACCCTTGGTGTCTGTGTTCCATTTTTTCATTTTCCTAGTCTTTTAAGAAATAATTCAATGGTGATTACATGCACAGAATCCCCATCGCCACTCTGAATCTAACGGTATTGAACTTTTCAGTATTTCCTTTTTCTACAAGTTACATAAACACCATTGGGGTTTTGCCCATTTCTATGTTAGAACCTGCAAGAGTCCATATGGCGAAAAAAATTTAAATGTCTATAACAAAACTGTGCCTTTTAAGTTATTTTGTAATTTAGTTTCCCTGGAATTCAAACCTTAAAAAATTAAGGTGAAGTATAATAAAATTGTGCCTTTTTAAGTTATTTTGTAATTTATTTTCCCCGGAATTCAAATGTTAAAAAAGTAACGTGAAGTTCTGTGCATTTTTCCCAAAATTAGCAGCTTGAAAAGTTTGCAGTAAAGTTTTTGGGGTCAATTGAGAGAACATGGGTATTATAGTTAAGGTGAAATTATAGGAGTAGTCTACCTAGGCGGTAGAATGGCCCGTTTTCTGTCACCGACTGGAAAATCGTCCGGCTCCGGCCACTAGCAGTCCTTTTGTCCTCCACCACCCTCCCCTAGCTCCGCCACCCTCCTTCGCCCCCACCCTCCCCTGACAATCCTGACATTCCCTGCCATTCCCTCACAAAAAATCCGATCGCAGCTGGAGGCCCTGACATTGTCAGGGAATGGCAGGGAATGTCAGGATTGTCAGTGGAGGGTGGGGCGAAGGAGGGTGGCAGAGCTAGGGGAGGGGGGCGGAGGACAAAGGGATTGCCGGTGACCGGAGCCGGACGATTTTCCAGCCGGTGACGGAAAACAGGCCATTCTACCGCCTAGGTAGACTACTCCACCCCATAAGATTTGAAATATCCATCAACTTTATACTTGAGCTACCCGAGAGGATTCGAACCCAAAATCTCATACCCCAGAAGATTTGACTTCATACTCGAGCTACCCCAAAAGATTCAAACCCAAAATCTCCCCAAAATCTCTGATTCTTGGAGACTTCATACTAAAGTAAATTTTATATTCGAACACAAAGTCATACTAAAGTAAATTTTATATTGGAACAAATCTCCCCAAAATCTGTGATTATGTGAGACTTCATACTAAAGTAAATCTTCATACTAAAGTAAATTTTATATTCTAAACCAAAATCATACTCAAGCAAATCTTCGTACTAAAGTAAATTTTATATTGGAACCCAAAATTAAATCTTCATACTAAAGTAAATTTTATAAATTTTATACTTGAGCTACCCTAGAAGATTTGACTTCATACTTGAGCTACTCCTTCATACTAAGTAAATTTTATACTTGAGCTACCCCTCGAACGAGTAAATTTTATAAATTTTATACTTGAGCTACCTCAGAAGATTTGACTTCATACTTGAGCTACCCCTTCATACTAAAATAAATTTTATACATGAGCTAACCAGAGGATTCGAATAAGTAAATAAATTTTATACTTGAGCTACCCAGAAGATTCGAACAAGTAAATTTTATAAATTTTATACTTGAACTACCCAAGAAGATTTGACTTCATACTTGAGCCACTCTATAAAATTTTTATAAATTTTATACTTGAGCTACTCCAGAAGATTTTTTATAAATTTTATACTTGCTACCGTGTTAAAAATGTTCATAACCATAACAATATCTTGTTATATATTCATCATATTTACAGAGGGTAGATCCTTTTACAACCATGTACTTCTTAATCACTGTTCCTCCTGGGGACTTCAAGAAAAATGATATTTAGGGTGATATTCACATGCAGGAGGAGCTCTGCCTTACACTTCAACGGTCCTTCTATTATTTATTAAATAATATTTAATTTTTTTGTGTTTTTTAATAATGTTTTATTAAATAATGTTTAATCTTTTTGTGTTTTTTAATAATGTTTTATTTTTAAGGTTATTTTTTTTTAATCTGATGGCATACCATTGTTTAATGGTCTGCCAATGGATCTAATGGTCAACAATAGTACAGAATGGAATAATTTAGTTAAGATATTAATACCCACTTAAATCTATCTTTAACTTCTCTTCATCCCTCTTCCTTCTTTGTAAATATAAATTTAAACAAAATCTAAATTGATTTATGATTTATATATATTCAGTTAAATATTTTCTAAACGCATTAATTAATCCTTTGTAAATATAAAATTTAAACTGATTTATGATTTATATATATTCAGTTAAATATTTTCTAAATATATTAATTGATCCTTTGTAAATATAATTTTAAACTGAATCTAAACCGATTGATGATTTATATATATTCAATTAAATATTTTATAAATGTATAAAATTGTCACTAAAGTTCGCCAAAGTGATAGAAACATAATATTGCGCACTCTAATTACTTTGCAGGTCACAGCTTTGTGATGCAAATCCAATTTATTCATGTGATTTGCTCCAGTAGTCAACCTTCCAATTTACCAAACTACTTCAGTTATTTTTGAAGTAGCTATAATTAGCTAATCTATCATCAAGGGATAAATTTTATCATGTAATGCGATCTACACGTTGCCTGAATGAATTTCGTTGGATCTTTTGGGTAATAAGCTACCATCCACAACTTTTGGGCAAAAAAACAAAGAGCATTCTACCATTTATGCCTGTCTCCATAAGCATCGAATATTTACACACTATGATAAAAAATCCATTAAATTGGGGCTTCAGGCTACAAATCTCCACTCAGCCTACATGGTTGTTTATTTCACTCTCAGACAATATTTATAACAATGTGATCCACCCAATAAAATGCAATAATGGGTTAATGCTGATCTCCTGAATCAAGGGCACTTGGGTTTGCCCTGAGAGCTCCTCTTGTCCCGATAACAGGGGCATTCGTCTTTGTTCCCTCTAGTGCCGGATGGAACGCACTTGCAGGCATTGCAACAGATACCACAGAATTTGAGACATGCCTTTTGTCTCGGGGCCACCGAACATCTCCGATTGCACTCGCTCTTGCAATCTGCTCCTCCCCAAAACATACACACAAAAGTTACATACAATATCAAAACCACTACCAGAAAAAATGAGTTTATAAGAAGAGAAAGTTTATGTTTGCCTGGCTTTATACCTATCAGAGGTGCAGGCGAAGGTGCAGGTGAGTTTGGATGAACCAGAGTACCTCCACTTCCAGTGATCCCCTGGTCTGCGCTAAGAACAAACTACAAAACAAAACAAGAATACAGGTCTTCAGGATAATATAGAGGAGGAGAATAGTACTTCCATATATGAAAACAACCCTAATAACATTTGCAATACTGCCCTGCCATTCGAGGGCTGAGATCAGAAGCAGCAGAAGGCACACATACACACAAACATTAGAATTCCTCATCATTTTGCTTGGAAGAGTATTGAACCCTTGATGCACAACCGATCAGGCCGTTGTGGGTTTATAAAGCAGAGGAGCGGAGTGACCTACAGAGAGGCTTCTAAGAACTTGACAAGATACAGGACATCGCGGCGTAGATGATCTGGTTTGCATTATTGAATGCACAGTATGTGTTCGGAAACCCCCGCGGCGGATTTCCGAAACCTGGCGGCTTTCTCTGTCATCCTCAATCGACGAATCGCCCTCAGGGCTGTATTTCGCTGCATCTGTTGACAAGCTCCAGCACATTAAAGAAACAAAAGAATCCCCTGGACGGCCTGCAGACAACAGGGATTTCTTGACGGTCGGAATTGTAGAGCGGGAAGCCCCGAGTTGAAGAGGAAGGTGAGTAAGCAGCGAGCGGTGATCATTTCCTCAATTTGAATTGGAACCGGCAATAATACTCCACCCCTGCAATTCCAGCTCGTCCCCGATCTGTCAGGGGATGTCAGGGCCTCCAGCTGCGATCGGATTTTTTGTCAGGGAATGGCAGGGAATGTCAGGATTGTCAGGGGAGGGTGGGGCGAAGGAGGGTGGGGGAGCTAGGGGAAGGAGGGTGGGGGAGCTAGGGGAGGGGGGCGGAGGACAAAGGGATTGCCGGTGACCGGAGCCGGACGATTTTCCAGCCGGTGACGGAAAACGGGCCATTCTACTGCCTAGGTAGACTACTCCCAAAACAAAATATAAAAGAAAACAAAATTTAAATATTAAAATAATAATAATAATAATAAACACAAAAAATAATACAAGAGAAAACAAAAATTCAAATATTGGAAAAAAACAATAAAAATAATACCAAAAATAAAAAAAATAAAAAAAACAAAAATTCAAATATTGTAAAAAATTAAAAACAGTATAAAAAACACAAAAAATAATACAAAAGACAACAAAAATTCAAAAAAAAAAAAAAAAAAAACAATAAAAACACAACCAAAATTTTAAAAACTAATAATAAGAAATAAAATAAATAAATAAAATATAAAATATAAAACGGAGAAAAAATAAATTAATTAAAAACAAAAACAAAAATAGACACAATTTAACAAAAAAAAATAACATTTTTTTAGTTTAAAAAATTAAAATACAAAACTAAAAAATAAAAGAACAATTATGAATAAAAAAAAAACAAACAAACAAAACAAAACACCATTAAAAAAATAAATTTTATAGATATATATATATATATATATATATATATATATATATATATCCCCGCCACCTCTGGCGAGGTTGGCAGGGTTTGTTGCGGCGAGTGGGTAGCCTTCCTGCCATGCCCATGGCCAACCCCACCCAGGGGTGGTAGGGATTTTATTTTTATTTTTTTAATTGTTTTGTTTTAATTTGACTTTTTTTAATTTAAATTTTTTTTATTTATCTTTTATTTTTTTATTTTTATTTTTTGTAATTTTATTTTTTTATTTTTAATTGTTTATTTTTTCATTTTTTTTTTTTTTTTTAATTTTTATGATTGTTTTTCAATTTTTTAATTTAACTTTTATTAATTTAATTTTTATAATTTTGTTTAGTTTATTATTATTATTATTATTATTTGGTTGTATTTTATTTTTTTAGCTCAAAGAAATCATGTATTTTTTTAAGGTTAATTTTCAATTTTTTCCTTTAAATGATATGTTTTTTTGAAATATTCTCTTTTTATTTATTTATTTTTTGATATTTTTATTTATTTATTTATTTTATTTTTTGTTTCATTTTTTTATTTTTACAATTTAATTTTTATTTTTTTTTACACTTTTATGGGGTTTTTTAGATATGTTTTTATTATTTGAGTTTTTTTTGTCATGTTTTTTAATTTTTTTTTTTTTTATTACCAACATGAAAATCTCCAAAATTTAAAAAAATATATCCACACTTAATACATTAGAAAATTTAAAGTGTAAAAAATAAACCCTCTAAACAAAAAGGGTTGATGTTGCATAACACTTTTCAAAATCAAGATGAAAATCACTAACATTTAAAAAAAAATGTATATACTTGGATAACAAAAAAAAATGTCAAAAATAAACTCTTTAAAAAAATGTATTGATGCTCCATCAACACTTTTTAAAATCAGCATGAAAATCACTAACATTTTTTTAAAAATATTCATACTTGATACGTAAGAAAATTTAAAGTGCCAAAAATATGCTAAAAAAAAATGTATTTTGAATTACCAATTTTCAAAATCAGGGGATTTTTTGCAGCCTCAAGAAAACGGGTACTACGTAATTTTCTCGCTTGATCGGTAACTATATTGAATGACCTTTCTCTTATCATGGTAAGAGAGATATATGTCAGAGCTCCTTTTGAGATAATGTGTCCTTTCTCTTTTGCTTCAATGACACAAACTTGTGAAATCATTCACCTCTACGTAGACATAACCAAGAGAGACATAGCCTTTTCTTTGTTCTTCTTTCACCATTAGACTTATGATGGGCATAACACTCGTTCAAATGGAGTTGAGAAAGGGAAGAGACTTGCAATGGCTTGCCAAAGTTTTGAAAACGTTGATGTGCGTCAACATGTGGTCCTCTTTCCTTATCCATAAGAGTTACCTTATCATGGTGATTTGACCCTACATAAGTTCATTAGTCACTTTATCAAACTTTTGGGCAAGAGCACGTAGCCGGGGCTCAACATGATTCATGGCCTGAGACTTGGGCTCAAGTTTGGCTCTAAGGTATGAGAAGAAATCAATTTTGGAAGTCAAGGGGTTGACTTTAACAAAAGCAACATATTCTTTTGCTTGAACCAAAGAAGAAGGACCCTTGTCTCTAAATGCATAACCAAAATTTCCCTCAAAAGAAACAATATATTGCATCACTATAGTATATGCAGTGGGATTGAAATTTGTCGACATCTCTTTGATTAAGCCATCAAATCCTTGATTAAAGTCACAAATGCTTTCGTTTTCTTTCTTCTTTATTTCATAAAACTAATGCATTAGTAATCTTCCATCTTCTTAGTTGCCCATCTTTTACCGAAAGCCTCATGGAATTGATCCCAATCCTTGATCCCTCTATCAAGTAAGTCTTGGTACCATGATTTAGCACTTTCCTCAAAAGATAGAGAGAAGATTTTCATGACAACATATTCTTCCTCAGTGTGATGACCACCAACACACCAATAAAATAGGTCTATATGTTTTTCAACCATGACAACATCATTTCTAGTGAACTTGGGCAACCACTCCTCAAATTTATTAGGAATTTTGTTTGGGTATTCCTTGAATGACGCTCATGTCCAAAGGTTTCAAAGCTATGGTGAGCCATGCTTTAGTCACTATGGTTGACGTAGGAGGACCACTGAACAGAGCTTTAACTATAGGTGTCTTCAAAATTTTCCTCTTTTTAGGAGGAACAGTAAGTTTCATGCGAGGTCTTGAACTAGAAGCTCTCGAGGTAGAATGAGATTATGGAGTAGCCATATGAGTAATTATTATAGGCTTTGATATATGTTCCTCAAGAAGGATTGAAGCATAGACTTCAGATCATGAGGACTCAACTCCTACCCGACAATGGCACCAAAAATGTTACAGCAAACTGTAGTACCTCAATGCAAAGCCTCACTAAGCAATATAGATTGAGAGCAACAACGAGATTAGTTATCACTATCACCTTATCAACTATTCCCTTGCTATTTAATATTCAAATACAATCCTCACATAGGAGGATTAAGTAAACCTCAAATCTTCCAAAGCCTCAAATCTTAGGGATTAAGTAAAACTCGAATGATCTTAGGCTCTTTATCCCTTGAGGGTTCTACCACAAGATTCACCCAAGGATAAATATTCAATGATTACGTTTTCAAGTGAATTAAGGTATAATTCCAAGATGGTGAGTTCAAAGGACCCTATGGCTAAATCTATAAGGCTTAACAAGTCCTGAACATAATCAATAGGTTCTCAAACATGTGCAATCTAGAAATTACACTTTGTTGTTATAAACTATAGTTTTAATCGACAAAATTACAACATGCAAACATTTATAACAGTAGTGAGAAAATAGTGCTAGAATCTATGATAAATTGATGAAAATTTAGGACTATTCATTGAGTAAATGAGGAAATACATTACAGTAATTTTCAATGGTTGAAAACAAATAAAACAACAATAGAAACCCTAGACATCAACCCTGATTAATTGCTGAAAAATGTTAAAATAATATTTTCACTTTTTTACAAGGTCCAACATAAATAACATTGAAAATTGCAAATTTTGTTATAACCCTAATTTACCCTAGAAAACATAAAAATAAAAATTTATGGTTTTATTTATTTTATTATTTTATATATTGACATAAGAGGTAGAACTAGTGTTTTTCTTAATGAAAGGTTAATGGAGTCTAAGGCTACAATTCCATGGAATATGACTGATGGAAGTGATTTCAAGGAGAAAGAGAAAGTTACATTTAAATTTCTCAATTCCTTAAACTCATCCTTTTATCTTCTTTGGAGATTGAAAGGAAGGAAGCTACACTTAGGTTCCTCAAGAGAAACTTGATGAAAATCTTGTTCAAGAAGATGTCAGAGCCATAAAACATTCAACAACACTTTAGTGAGAAATTCATTAAAAACCCAAATCCTTTAGCAAGTACAATATGGAAGAAGATACTTGTAATAAATTAACACAAAATCATCATAAAATCACCAATCATCATCCAAGAGAGAGAACCATCCAATCAAAATATCCCCCTTGAAGACAATTCACTCAACTAGTGCCTTGTAGCAGCAAAGAAAGAAGAGGCTAACTTGTGTGCATCGATCTCCAAGTGTGTGTGGAAATGACTTAAAGATAAATTGACTCCCTTTATTTATATGACGACAACCAAGTCAATTTTACCTTAATTTAGACTAAAAGATTAAATATGATTACACGTTGGATAGGTCACAAGTTAACCCTCAAAGATCTCTAACTCAATGATAAAACATGAAAAACTTCATTTAACCCACACATGTGAGCTAAAGACCCTCCATGGATGACATTATCCTCCCAAAGGTGTCTCTCTCATCAAAAGGTGCCATGGATGACTAAGGGGTGCACATCTCATCATTAAATGGCTTCCAATCATCAAGCAAGGCTCCATCATGCAAAATGTCATCATCAACTAAGCTTACATCATCAATCCAACCCCCTTGAAGGGGACATCATAAAGTTATGGCATGATGTCATCACACTAAGAAGTGTGCCATCGGCGGTCATCATCATCATCAAATTTCTTTAAAAACAAGGCAACATCCACCAAGCATGTGCAATGCCAACGTGAGGGCATCTTGTCAGCTTTGAGGTACATCAGCACTAGGAAATATTTTGGTTCCAAAGTGCAGTCTTTCAACGCCTAAAGGGATAGAAGAGTGGCATCAATTGTGTTGAAAGCATCTTGTTACCACTCAAACTAGCAGGGGACCTAAGGGGGATCCCTAAAGGGAAAATGCTAGGCTAAGGGCAACAAATGGAGGCTTAGCCCATTGTCACCTCAACGAAGGCTCTCTTCTATTTACGGACTTTCATTGATGGGAGTAGACCCGATATGAATAGAGTCACTGGTGAAGGATAAATCAATGGATATAAGTGACCCAAATGAATCCCTTTCCCATAAGAGGTGGAAGGATTGAACTTGCTTGCTTTCTAAGCAAAGCACAATGTGTTCTAGGGAAAGGAAGAGAGGATTATTTAAGGGTTAAGTTTATGGGATAAGACTTGTGACAGAATTTCCCAATCCTTGAAATCCTTGTTAGAATTGGTATCACGGATGGTTCTTGAAGAATGGTCTCTCAACGGAGTGGGACCACACGGGGCCAAGTGGACCCAGTCTAGGGTATGAGGAAGGAATGTAGCAACCAATGATATCCTTACCCTAGACAAGGTGGAGAGAGGACCAAAGAAAATATAATTAGTCAAAGATGTTGTTTTAACCTTGGGAAGTGCTAGTGTTAGAGATGACAAGGCAAGTTTTGATCTTGGAGCTAAGGCTTGGCTTTTCGCCCAACTCCACTGTCGGAATGTCTTCAAATTTGGAGGAGGGCTAGAGGAAAGGCCAGCACGGGAGACCCTAAGAGGTCAAATTTTTTTAGTGGCTAACTTGCTGGGAAATTGATGCCCTAGGCGCCCCAATGTGCCCAGACTTGGGAGAAGGTGAAATAATAAGAGTTTTGGTGACCAACCTTGATAAATCAGTGCCTTAATCCTTGGGAGAATCGACTCTATGCTGATTTTGTGTAAGATTTATTGGTTCCTAGTCAAGGAGGCTTCAAAATTACTTCAAAAACCCCTCTAGGTCAAGTAAGAGCAATCTTGCAGCTTTATACTTCAAATGCACAAGAGGAATGGCTTATTAAGGTCAGTTTTACCCCTAGGAGATTTTTCTCATACTACATGGCCCATACTTGGAGAGAAGCGTCATAATAGAGACAATCCTACAATATTAAGCAATAATTTGCATGCAGCGATTAACCCTAAAACAACAAAATCTCAATCTAACATATATGACAAAATTAACAAGAATAACATAAAAATTGTGTACTTACATGCAGTAGAGTATATCCAACCATTCACAAATGACAATAGAGAAACTCCAAGAGAAGATAGACCAATAACCATACATCAAAATTCATCCATAAATGCTCAAATTCATCCTCTAGGAAAAAGTGTGAAATTCTCTAAAGAGGAAAAAGATCCAATCCAAAGTGATAATGAGAAATGATCTCGGCTCACTTGTATTTATACACATCTAAGGAGTTTGAATTAGCCTCCTTGGCCTACATAAGCCCCAAAAATAAAATAATGTGCTAATAATACAAATTTTCATGACAAACCCACCAAACTAGCTCATGAATGAAAAGATAATCCTCTCAAGAGGTCAAATAATAATTCATGCATGTCGTAAGGCCCTCTGAGAAGCCTAATGAAGTCCATGGGTGCCATAATGAAGAGAAGGACCCTCAAAAGCAGTGGGCAAGGGGGTAGCCCCTTGTAATAACCTGCGGTGCTCCAAATGACATATGGGGCCACAAAAGTGTCCTCATGGATCTCCAAACCAATCGAAGTTGCCTGTAGGTCGCCCTCAGGGGCTAGGATGGTGGTGTAGGTGATGCCACATCATCGTGGAATTCCTGGATCATCTACCAAGTGTGGGGCGTAGATTTGGGGTCAGCTGGGCATGATAGATCAAGTGCATCCTCCTCATCCAATAACTGAACCACGAGCAATCTTTGAATGAGTGTGGGGATCCATGGAGTGCAATCCGTTGTTGTGGAGGCCCACGGCTCAACGCTCACCCTATATGTGCCAATGTAGCCCCATGGAGGATTAGGACCCCGTATAGGGAGACCAAACCCCCAATGGAAATCATCTGCAATCCTCAATAAGATCCAATGCATCCCCTAGCCTTCCAGTACAACAAGTCTTTAGAAAAATCGAGTAAATGAGCTTACCTAATCATGGACCACATGTGGGGACTTCATAATGGCCTGCCCTTCCATAATGAGCTTCAAGATGTACCAATGTCTCCTAAACTCCAGATGGGTTAACCAAGCACCCTATTAGGTGGCTTCTACTTCTAAAAGGGATAATATAGTCAAAGTACATCTGTCAAAAAATGGTGGCATGTGATAGATAAGTGAATGAAGTAGGGGATGAAAAGGGGCGGCTCTGGGTGACATGTTAGGGTACAAGGGTAGCTAATAAGAGGGAAGCCCAGACTTGGGTTTATAATGTATAGGAGGGAGAAATCATGGTGCATGGGTGCCCCGGCCTTGATTTTTCCACCGTTTTTATATGTCTTTTGCCTTTTTATGATTTTCTTTGATTAATTGCTCGAGGCTCAAGGAGCTAGAACATGATGTATAAGATATAGCAGTGAATTCCCCCTTTTATGGTTGGGTGGTTCATCGCCCACCAGGGGTTGGGACAATCATGGGTTTCTATATGATTAAGAAGGCTCATAAAACCTAAAGGAATCAAGGTGATGGCCATGATGATGGGGTAAAGCTCATGTATTGGCTTTTCTCAACGTGCTAAATGTTTTTGTCTCATCCATCTTTTGCATTTTGTGGTACTTTTCCTATTTGAAAGTGGCCATGTATACTTTTAACTTTCTATTCAGCTGCATCAACCTTCGGGCTTCATTCCAGGCCATGAGTCGAGGTGTGGGCAAGGGGAAAGGGCAAGCTAACCCTATGCGGCCCCAATGGAGGGATGTGGACCCAGGTGGGAAATATGATGAATGGGGCAATAATGGATGGAAAAGGGGTAATATAAGCGGATAAGGGAGTGGGACCACGCAACCAAAATCAAGGTTTCCTGTGAAATATCTCCCTAGAACCAAATGGTCAATAAAAGAGATCCCACGGGACTAGAATCCAAGGCTAATTCCTAAAAGGGGTCTAGGGGACAAACCTAGCCCATTCTTTCCGTTGAATTCCCCCATTAATCCATGCCCAAAACTGTCCATGATAAGCAAACGACAATACTCAATTTAAAAATGACAAGGCATACCTTTAGATTCGGGAGGCCCACCTTCAAACATATGATCATGGCAGATGAGTAGGGGACCGCATGGTCAACTCAGGGGGAGGAGAAATGGCACAATGAGCTAGTTGATGGTTGCAAGCAGTTGTTGGTTGTCGGCTAAGGACTATCTTGGAGAAAAAAATTCTCCTAGGGATATTACCCACAAAATGGTGGGTAACACATCCCAAGGTCAACACTCAATAAGTGGTCAACGTCCTAGGTCAAAGTGCCCAGTGGAGTTGTCAAGTGGGGTTGGACATCGTCTTATAAGGGTTGGAGAAGCATCATACAATCCCTCGAGAGATTAACACATATTGAATCAAGTGAAATTAACACCATAGGTGCACAGACCATAAGACTATTAGAGTGGGCCATATTTATTAAAAATTGCAACAACGTACTTTACACAAGCATCGTCTTCAAATGTCTTTCTAGCTTATGTGACTTGTAAACAAGTTACATTGCTTAACTTTGGGAGGATCATCACAAGGCCCTATTAGGTGCTCCTAACCCTAAGGGGATGAACAATTCATAGGTCGACCCATCAATTAGTAGGTGCAACTGATCAATGACATCATATAGGGTCTACTTTATGGAGGATGCAAGTGTTGTATCAATTATGAAATCTCAACATCCTTAAGTGTTTATGATGTGAAGAGGGAGCAATCATGGGGCCTAATTTACCCCTTTTCTCAACATATTTCTACCACCCCTCTTGTGTGCCTTTTTCATCACTAATTTTCCTTTTATCACATGTATAGCTTGGGTTACAAGCTTTCATTGATTCATCATCAACCCCTTAAAGGTGAAGTGTTTCCTTACTCATTGGGGTTGGAATATTCAAATTTCCTTTCATTTATATATCTCATGCATTAGCCAAGAACTGACTAAGGGCTAATGAGGGGGGTAGAGCTTAA
This sequence comes from Pinus tabuliformis, assembly GCA_031772625.1. Taxonomy (NCBI): domain Eukaryota; kingdom Viridiplantae; phylum Streptophyta; class Pinopsida; order Pinales; family Pinaceae; genus Pinus; species Pinus tabuliformis. The sequence goes on from CM062818.1 coordinate 1,454,642,009, forward strand.
GTTAAATCCTTTGTCCATGCACTTTCATTTATCCCTAGGAATTTTTTGCATTTTAATATTATGGCTCATTTTTTTTCATTCTGTTGCATCAACTTCTTAGGGCTAAGTTTCCAAGCCCTTAGGATGAAGAAAACAAGAAATCAATAATAGTGACAAACAATGATCAACCTGTGATCCATACTAGAATGCCCTTAACATTAAATGAAAACACTTGAATACAAAAATGGTTTATGTACCTCACATTTGATGAGCCAACTTCATCGAATGAGAAAACCAAATGAATAAAGCACTGACCAGAGCATGGCTGAGAAGCATCTAATATTGGCTAATGTGGATCATGATAGGGTTGTTGGTTTGCTAGCCTAAATCATCAAGAGAAAAATTCTCCTAAGAGTCACCCACATGGGTGAGTCCATTCCATCTCAAAGGTGAGTTAAACAGTTCCCTATGTTCTTATTCTCATTTTAGTCAACCACCAAATGGAAGTCAAGACCTCACAAAATCAATGACCCTTATCAAGAATGCAAGAAATGTACCATAGCACACCACCCTTAATGGAAAAGTTCTTTAAGCAAGACAGCTTGCCTTATGGTAATGGTCAAATAAATATAATTTTGTTTATATTAGAAACTTTTCTTTTGTTTGATAATTTGTCCATGACTTGTTGGACTAGCCTTTGGCTAAGAAACCATAACCCATGGACATCTACGATGTCAAAATCACCAAGGGATCACACCCAGCCTAAACCAAACCAACTTGTAACATGGCTGAATTTTTTGTACCCAAAGGGTTTTGAACCATCAATCTTCACACAAGGAGTGCCTTAACAGAACAGAGTGTCACAAATTGTTCTACATCTCATGGGTTGTGTTTCTATTAGATCTAAATAGATATAAGCCAACCTTAGTTGGGATAAAACTTTGTCCTGACAGAATAGTATGTAGAAAATTTTTGTTTAGGTGATAAATTGATGAAGCCACAATTTCAGAAAATCCACAATATAGTGTTTTATATGCTGAAAGTTATAAGCTATGAAAGACCACGGGTATGGCCAGAGACATGCATGCTGTAAATTCTAATAAATATTAATTGTTTCTCTCGAAAAAAGAAAAAAAAACTACCATGATTATCATTCAATCGTTACAAAACTATTTTTGGGCTTGTATTCTCTGTGTCGCTGAAATAAAAAGGGCAGTCTAAGAAACCAATGTTCTCATCTTATGTAACTCTACATTGATAAAAATCACCTACCGTATGTTTCATTTCACATCAACTGTGTACCTTCTTCTCAACATATTTATCCACCAAACATATAGACAATCCTATCCCAGAAATAATGAAATTTTATGCTTTCATTTGCCAAAACTTTGAGCAAGAAACATAAACTTGGACAGTGGACAGAAATCAAGATCTACTTCACATGCATTTTGATGACTGAAATACAATTTTCAAAAAGTAACACGAAGTAAATAAACTTGGAAACGCTCATGAGCAATCCTAGCTAATGATCAAGTTGTCAATCAAATGAACTTTCTTCACAGAGACCAGAGTTCAAGCCTCCGAAAACACAGATTGCGATGTCAGTGTGATCTCTGAACTATTTTGTGCTATCTAGTGTCAATGTGATCAATTGTTGGGCTCTCTTAGTTATCTAAGCCTAGGCAGTGTATCTAAGTCAGAGATAGAGACCAATTCATTACCAAAGGACCATTTACATGATAAAAAGACTGCTAGTTAATGGAAATTAAAAACGATATTTGAATCCTCCGTATCCCTAGGCACTGCCAGAGTTGACAACGTTTGGAACTTTCTCGAGGGCATGAATATCACATATGTTACACTAATGTAAACTGCAAACCAAAAGCCAATGGAAAAACTTCATTCAAATAATCATGCACAGATCTAGAAGTCTGATGCTTCTTACAAAAATACAAACATGTATGGAATTTTTCTTTCAGATTAAAATCTTGTGTTTCAGGCATTCCACATACAAAAAGCAATGGTTCAATCAATACAATGCATGTACATTTCTTTTTTCTACTAAAGGAAGATTTTCGTACAAATATTATTGACAATATTTTACGAAATGGTCATGAAAACCTCAACCTGAGACTTGGAATTAAAAACACAACACATATAGCTGGAAAACTTCACATCGTCTAGAATTAAGTATTAATACTACTTTATCCTTCATAAAAGGAGTTAAAAAATTAAATAATAATATTAAAATGACAGAATTCAACCAAAGGACCTTAACAGGAAAAACTAGACGAACTGTGAAAGAGAGGAAAAATCAAAATGCATCTGACCAGCCTATTTAGTTGGCAACTTTCTGCATCCTGGTTAATACTTTCTTCCTAAATCACTCCAACACAGTAGAGAGAACATGAGTTGAACAATGGGGCATGGTAGTCTGTCTCAATAATCAACATGTCCATATTCAATTAACTGGAGTCATGAACCTGTAACTGTGATTTCCAATTGAAGCAACCAAGTTAGGATGATTATTCTCACAATATGATGTGAACGCCATATGCTGGCAGCTGGCCACATAAAAAATCTCTGAGCACACACAACTTCAATGTAAGTAACGCAATCTGAGCATGCAATCAACAATCAATATAATTATTGACACCGTGAGGAAGCTATCCCAAGCATCGGCAAAGGTGATGCACGATAACCTGAGAAGATCCCAAATGTAAAGGATCAAAAATGATAGCTAAGTTGGTTCCATAACAAAAATATGTACAATCTTGGCTGAATCTTAAGCAGCTAATTTTTGCATTTAAAATGAGATATAATCAAAATATTGCCAGCACATAGTCTGCACTCTAAACAAAATATTGAATACCATAGTTTTTTGAATTCCCGAGGACAGTGATAACCAGACACAAAGAATGCTATCTCGGTATCAGGTCAGCAGAAAAGGCCACAGAAAAATGTTTGTGTTATATTAAAAAGATGGAACGGGAGCTAAGAACTTATGGGTTACTCGATCAATAGACTCACTCTGATTTCTATTTTGTTGTGGGCTTCCTACGTGAAATGGCTTGAGCTGCCATCAGTGCTACTCGGGCAGGCTCTGAAGGAACTAAACCTTGACTCTGCATACGGTCGTTTATTCTTTTTGCTTCCTCTACAAGGCCACCAGCTAAAAGCCCGTGCATCAGCCTTTCATATTGATGTGAATCCAAAGTTTCTGCATTGTTCCATATTGTATTCAGTGTGTCTAATGCCTTTTGTTGTAAGCCACTCCTTGCATACATATCACATAGACTAATACAAACCTTGGAGGGAACTCTTTCCTTCCCAGCAATCTCAGTAAAAGCTTGCTCGGCTTCATACACCAAGCCTAACCTACCAAGCCAGTCAATCAATACAGCTGACGTTTCAAGACCTTGCTTAAAGCCATCCTTTTCAAGATCCAATAGCAAGTTTAATGCCTTGTCAAGATAATTCTTCTTCTCATATGCAGCTAGCATGCTAGCAGTGCATTTATCATCTGGCTTGTGCCCTGCTTTCATCATATGATCAAAAACATTTCTAGCCTGGTCTGCATCTCCAGACTGACCATAAGCTTCGACCAGTAGCGTGCAAGATTCCAAGTTTGGCATGACACCAGAAAACTGCATGGTGTTGAATATCCTCTGTGCACCATCAACAAGACCTCTCTGTGCAAAAGCCCTAAGCAGTGCCATGTAAACTTCCTTCCCTGGTTTGATGTCCTTGGCCTCCATCTCTCTCATCAAAGATTCTCCTGCTTTGGGCAATCCTGCTTGCACATAAGCCATAATCATTGAGCCATATGCTTTTTGGTCTGGTTGAAGTCCAAGTGATCTTATCTGTTCAAATGCCTCTCTAGCTCGATCCAGATTCCCTGTCTTGCTATACATGTGAACCAATGCACTGCATGTCACTGCATCCCGAGCAAATCCCTTCTCTGTCATAGTCTTCAGTACCCTTTCAGCATCTTCTAAACGATCTTTCTTTGCGTAGGCATCTAAAAGTTTGGTATAATCTCTAATGCTGGCTTCAAAGGATTCTTCATTTAGAGCAAACTCTGTTGCCTGAAAATATATTGTATAAGCACATTTATACAATTAGCTAAAATTAAGAGCATAACTATATACAACATCAAAAAAATCACTATAGCATTCACAAAGAGTATAGGATCATCTAACTTAACTGGTATAAAAAAAATTAGTTATAAATATAGTTTAATATTTTGATCAGGTTAGATAACCAAACGTTAATAGAACACAGATTCCATTTGAAAATATAGGATTATCAAAAACAGGAAAAACAATTATATGCAGCATACATTGCATGTGATGGTTTTTGTTAAAATTGGCAACTAGGGCCAAACTCCACATGGGTCATCTTATTTATGACAACTGATATTTTTCTTGGATTCCTCTCTTTGAGAGGTGTAGAATTGATCTAAAGATCATCCGATTCTGACATGTACAAATGCAGTCATGAATTTATTTTGATTATGGTCAAATTGTCAAGGTCGGCCAACAAACGTATGTAGGCTCAAAAGCCTAACAATCACGTCTATTCATCCTCGACGTTGCATATAAATAGAAGGTGAATTAGCCTCATTTGGATACACTTCTCTCTCTCTCTCTCCTCATTGATTGGGTACGGATTTCTGGGCCTCTCTCTCTCTCTCCACATGTCCGAAATTTTAGGACAGTTTGACCAAGTGTTGACCAGCATGCGTTGGCCTCCTTTGACTTCGTTTTTGTGAGGGTTATCTCTGTTTGGGAAGGCGCATTTCTGGAGACAGAAATCGAGGCTAAACGTTGACTATTGACCAGCGTTGACTGCAGCTAGGGCTGACCGCAGGTGGGCTGTTTGACCAGACTTTGACTGGGCTGAATTTGATTGTTTTGAAGGCTGTTTTATCTTGTTGTTTGGAGGCCGAAGTTGACTAAAGTTGACCGATTTGCTGAGAGTCAAATCTGCCCTGTTAACCAGCATTGACTTTTTGGTTAGGGCTTTTTTGCTGCGGTTATAAATTATCAGATTTGTAAATTGTACTATCTCTCTATGCTGAACTATTGAAGACTAAAAGAAGATTTGATCAAGGGTTTCCCCACATTGGGGTTTGTCGCTAGCTAGTGCCACATCTTGTGTCCTCTTGTCTTGGCTTGTCTTCTACTATTTATGTTTATGTTCTATCTGCATTTTACTATCATGTTGATGTGATTGCTAATCTAAATAATGATACTGGGCTAATAAATAAATTGAAGTAAAATTGCTCTAAAGCATAGAAGATACCATTGTTATCCTAAAATTAACATGGTATTAGAGGTGAGGTGAATACAAAGCCCAAGCAAGAGTGAAAGAGCAGTCACCAAAGACAGTTGGACAAGGACAAAAGGTTCAATGGGTTCCTCATCCTACTTCCCAGTTGAAGACAAGCTCCATGATAAATCTGACTATCATGGATGGAAGATGTCTCTTGATTTGACCTTGGAAGAAAAAGAAGTGATGGACTATGTGCAGGGTAAAATCCCTGAACCTCCTTCAAATGCACCGGCTGCTATGAAGGAATCTTTGTGGGCTATAGTGAAAATTCTAAGGGATATAGAATTTATGTGGCTAGTCAAAAGGAAGTTGAGATAAGTCATGATGTCACCTTAGACGAAGATATGGCCCTCAGGAAGATCAACAACCTTCCTATCCTAAGGACAAAGAAGCTGACACCGGAAATCAAGGTGCAACAGAAGACGAAACGATGCCTGATGTTGATGAACCTATGGATCTTATTGATCCTCCTCCTCATGAGCCCTCCTCCTCCAAAAGGAGACCCTCATGGCTTAGGGAGATTCTTGAAGATGCCGAGAAACACATTGCACCAAGGGCGACTTTCCATGAAAGCAAAAAGCCGAACAAGGATCAAAAATATTTGACAGCCATGAGCACTATCATTCAAAATGAGCCTTCATCATTCGAAGAAGTCGTGAAGCATCAAGTATGGAAGGATGCTATGAATGGAGAATACGTGTCAATTATGAAGAATGATGTCTGGGATATGATCCCTAGACCCCAAGACAAATTAGTTGTCACCTCTAAGTGGCTCTATAGAATCAAGCATGAAACTGATGGAAGTGCAAACCCTCTCATTCACAAATGTAAGAGGGAGTTGGCTTCTGAATTTGAGATGAAGGACCTAAGATCGATGCACTACTTCCTAGGGTTGGAGGTCTAGCAAAAACCAGGTGAAATTTTCCTATATCGAGGAAAATAGGTTGTGAAGATATTTGAAAGATTTGGGATGGTGGACTACAAGCTTGTGACTACCCCAATGGAACTTAACTTTAAGAAGTTATGTGGTAGTGTTGTTGGACCTGAATTGAGAAATGATTCTAAGTATCGTCAACTCATAGGAGCACTGATGTTCTTGGTGAACTCCCGTCCAGACATATGATTTGCAGTTAACACATTGAGCCAATATATGGTTGAGCCTCATCATATACATTGGATTGGTGCCAAGAATCTTTTGAGATATCTTCGGGGCACAATCACTCATGGACTGAGATACATTGCCGAAGATGTGAGGCTGCATGGTTATTTTGATGTTGATTGGGCTGGCAGTGTGGTGGATCGCAAGAGCACTTCTAGATGTTGTTTTTCTTTGGGTTCTGCTTCGATATCCTAGATGAGCACAAAGTAGAAATCGGTTGCTTTGAGCACTGCCAAGGCCGAATACAGAGCTGCTAGTATGGCCTCCTGTGAAGCTGTCTGGTTGAGGAAGCTCTTTAGTGAGTTGTTTGGACATGTGCTGAATACCACGTGATCCTCTACGACAACCAGAGTGGGATCCGATTATCGGAGAATCCTGTGTTTCATGATCATTCCAAGCATATAGATATCAAGTACCATTTTATCCAGGATATGGTACAACGAGGAGAAATAAGGCTCCATCACATTGGGACTAATGAGTAGGTCGTCGATATTCTGACAAAGCCCCTAGGGAAGGTCAAGTTCTTGGCCTTCCAAGAACGACTTGGAGTCGTGGAGAGACCCTCTTATGAGGGTCCTGTATGAGATGGACATTGAGCTCTGGGAGCTCTAGGGGGCTTGGGGTACTTCTTGGAGTGATGAGCAACCATAGGGTGAGTTGTTCAGCCTTCCCCTGCAGGCTGCGATACCCCTTAGTGACATGTAGGCAGAATGAGTGATTCATCCTTCTCCTGCCGAGACATCCTACCCATGCAGTTTGGGACCCATGGGAAGTACCTCTCATCTGGCCAATGAGTAGGGAAATGAGGATAGGGGCCATAGTATTACCGATGGACGCATCGTGTACTACGGTACTCCCTATGCTAGGATGACCGATATTGATCTGGGATCAATTCGAACTGACTTTGGGTCAGTAAGAGCGGTATGAGACACTCGCTTTTGATTGGAACTGACTTCGGGTCAGTTAGAGTGGTATGACACACTCTCCTTCGATTGACACTGACTTCGGATCAGTAGAGAATGGTATGATACATTCTAGATCACTTATTCTTCTTCATAGTTCAGCAGAGCATAGCAATGCATTGATGGCAGAGATAGTACAAATTGGCAAAGGGATTAGTAGATGGAGTTCTCCCTAGTTGAGAGGGAGTGTTAAAATTGGCAACTAGGGCCAAACTCCACATGGGCCATCTTATTTATGACCGCTGATATTTTTCTTGGATTCCTCTCTCCGAAAGGTGTAGGATTGATCTAAAGATCATCCGATTCTGACATGCAAAAATGAAGTTATGAATTTATTTTGATTATGGTCAAATTGTCAAGGTCAGCCAGCGAAATTATGTAGGCTCAGAAGCCCAACAATCACGTCTATTCATCCTCAACATTGCATATAAATAGAAGGTGACTTAGCCTCATTTGGACATACTCATCTTCACACTTCTCTCTCTCTCCCCTCATTGATGGGGTACGGATTTCTGGGCCTCTCCCTCTCCACACGTCCAAAATTTCAAGAAGCTGAAATTTCAGGACAGTTTGACCAAGTGTTGACCAGCATGCATTGACCTCCTTTGATTGCATTTTTGTGAGGGCTCTCTATTTGGGCAGGCCGCATTTCTGAGCACATAAATCGAGGCTAAACATTGACTCTTGACCAGCATTGACTGCAGCTAGGGCTGACCGCAGGTGGACTGTTTGACCAGACTTTGACTGGGCTGAATTTGACTATTTTGAGGGTTGTTTTATCTTGCTGTTTGGAGGCCGAAGTTGACTAAAGTTGACCGATTTGCTGAGGGTCAAATCTGCCCTGTTGACCAGCGTTGACTTTTCTGGTTAGGGCTCTTTTGCTGCTGTTATAAATTATCAGATTTGTAAATTGTACTATCTCTCTCTGCTGAACTATTGAAGACTAAAAGAAGATTTGATCAAGGGTTTCTCCACATTGGGGTTTGTCCCTCGCTGGTGCCACATCTTGTGTCCTCTTGTCTTGGCTTGTCTTCTACTGTTTATGTTTATGTTCTATCTGCATTTTACTATCATGTTGATGTGATTGCTAATCTGAATATTGATACTGGGCTAATAAAGAAATTGAAGTAAAATTGCTCTAAAGCATAGAACATACCATTCTTATCCTAAAATTAACAGTTTTTGAATCAATGTCAATATCTTATAAGTTATCTCTCAACTAGTCTACTGGTATGTCATATGGTTCTAAAAACAGATAATGATTTCTGGGTGGTGAAAACAACTGCTGTAGAATCGAAAGAATTATGTACCACCATACGACAAAAGAATATGAAACTGAAACAAGAATGCTTGACCATATTCAGAAGCAATATCCCAAAGCATTATGAAACTATAGCCCAAGGTAACATGACATTGAAATAGAATGGTATAATGGCAGAAAAACACAGAACATGGTACAAAAAGAGGGTTACAACATTACATAATTCTCTAGCAGAATACTCCGCAAGGAAGCTGTTAAGAAACTGAAAGATGAAAATAAAAACGAATGCAATTATAGAGAAAGTTGAAATGAATAAATAAATGCTCGGTGATATGCAACAAAATGAGCAAAGGTCAGAAATAAAAAAGCTAGGAAGAAATGAATTGCAACATGAGAAGAAACAGAAAATAAAACATATGGATGCAGAAAATGTGAACATAGTGCACTTTATGTATGTAACCTAACATATTAACATGAAACGCCAAAACTATTCAACAATTGTTCCCAAACAGAGTCCAGATTTTACGGTCCACAAGAGTCCAATAAATCATGCAACCACAAATAATCAGAGATGAAAAGAAAGGTCAAAGTCTGTTTTGATGCCTGGTCTGTTTTACTCTACAATGTTTTGTGTATAAATATGTAGGTGGCCAATCAATCTATAATTGTACACAAAACATTGTGATTGTAATTATCGCTCATATTATATTGTTCAATACATTATATTTATCCTAAATGGATTTCTCGATGTTTTCCTATTCAGCTTGGATATTTAGTATATGAATCAGTTTGGTTCATTCAATTGGTAACAGAAACCCTTCTGGGGCCCTTCCATAGCAGATAGTGATCTAAACATGACCTTTAGCAACACATTTGCTAGAGATTCTCTGACTCTGGCCTTTGGCCACACACTTTTCAGGCCCTGTCCAACTCCAGCTTTTGCCCACATATCTAGAGTAAATCCAAAATCAGCCCCTTGGCATTTCTTATTGAGACATACTGTTAAACTCCAAAATGTCAAAACCAAAAAATAAAAAGAAATTCAGTTAAGAATATTCTGCTGCCATGCAGTGAAGTGTTAGGAAAGATCATTCCACAGATACATACAAAAATAGTTAAGTTGCACGAAACGGGGAAATGGGTACGAGTTTCCGAAACGGGCACGGGTACGAAACGTGACCCCCCCAAATTTTGGAAATGGAGAAACGCAATATATATATATATATATATATATATATATATATATATATTAATATTAGGACATTTAAGAAATATGTGCAATCATAAAGCATATATGATACATTTTAATTTATTACATCACGATTAAATTGTCAATTGTCAATGCATAAACTGTAAGTCTCTAAATGTACATCGCATTTACTCATGAATGATCACATAATGAAAATAGCAATATCCAAAATTAGCCACGAAAAATTTCTAATTTCTTATCTCGTGCTTGATTGGGAGTTCCTCCTACATAGTCAAACGACCTTAGTGCTCTTGATTAAATACAAGTTCCATACCCTAGTACATGACAAAATCCAATGGAAACATTCCAATCCACCAATCTTGAAATCCTGAAAAACAGATAAGTCTGCTGGATTTTGAGTGAGATCTTAAATTCTACTTTCTCCATATGAAATCCAATAAGGGCGAAACCACTCTCAAACATCCTGAGTCATTTCATGGTAATGTTAAAAATTTAAGTAAAAGGAACATTACCATTTAAAAATTTAAGAATTTAACATTACCATGAACTGCATATCAACACTAGGGCCATAGGCTTGAACATTAGGCTGCCCCACTCAAAAAAATCCTCTTTTTTATAACTTAAGAGGCATCTAGAAGCACCCAGAAGATATTTTAGTTGCCCAATAAAAAATTAAAAGCGAAAAAACAAAAATAAAATACAATAAAAAGTCAAGTTAGAAGAGGAAACTCCGTCGTACGGCCTGGAAACTCGTTTCCGGCCGTACTGGCCACCTTTCCTGCTCGAGAAATGGGCCAGTATGGCCGGAAATACGTTTCCAGGGCGTATGGTACGAGTTTTCTCATTTCCATTTCGTTTCTCACCGGAAACGGACCCTTCTCCAACGTTTCCTGCAACTTAGAAAAATACAGAAGATAAAACCTAAAACATTCATAGAAAAAGACTAACAAGCTATTCAGAGAAATAACCATGAACATAGATCTGCAAAAATCGTCCAGTTCACAGTTAATCAATTCCGCTGCCTATTGATCATAGGAGTAAGTTTCCATTCTTTCTGATGATCTGGCCCAACCTGTGAGACTGAGTCACATCTATAAAATGTATATTTCTGAAATGGGATTGACAGGACCAGTGTCTGGGCGAGATGGCAGCAGAGGCGTGCCTTAAACTGTGAATAGTAGCCACCAAACTAGTTACAAACTGAAGTTTGTGCAGCAGTTTCATCTCCACATTCTTCGTTGTGGATTCACCAAACAGGACAGAAAATTTAAGCCACAGAGGATGTTAGCTGTCAGAGAGGCTTAGGTCATACACTGCCATGTCTGTATGGAAGAAAGAAAAACAAATTTTGTTTGACTGCCACTGTTAAAAATTAAAATGATCGTGAAGATGCTCTGCATTTCTTGCAGTGTGTCCACTTTCACAGGGACTTCAACATTTTCGATGACCCGGTCGTAGGTGATGGAGGTTAATAGCCATCTAATGCCTTGAAAGGGGTCATTTTTGTGTCAAAGCGATATGCAGTATTTACCAATTTTGGCCAGATGCAACTACCTCATCATTCCTTTATTTTGCTTATCGCCTATGTACATCAGAAGATATCCCTTCAAGTATTTATTAACTACCTTGGTTTTCCCATTTATTTGAAAGTGATATATAATACTCATTTTAAAAGTAACTAGTGATGCAGTGAGGAAGCCCGTGGAGCTTATAGAGATGCTTAAAAAAATAAATCAGCGACCTTCGAAGCTGAGCTTAGTGTTCAAACAGGTGAAATAAGCATGTTCAGTTAAAGGATCAACTACCATCAAGATAGCAGCCTTACCTTCAGAGAGAAACAGACTTATAGTGAACTCCGTAGATACTTTCCGAACTCCATAGATACTTTCCCCACTTGTCAATGGGAGTCATGTTAGGTTGGAGAACACCATGCGATGAGAAATTTCCACTTTATCATGCTAGCAAGTGTCACATTCTACCACAAACTGCTCAATATCATACTTCATTTTGAACCACTAAAAGTTGGAGGAGACATTTTTGTAGGTTATGTGGAAACCCACATGATTCACAGAGGGAGAAATTAGAAGCATGCCCATCTTAAAAAGCCTTTTGTATAAAAGGAGAGACGCGCCATAAAAAGATGCAAATTTAGAGGATGGCACCATTCCTAAAAGTTCAATGTTGGTTCTTCTTGCCATCAATAATGTCCTGTTGAACTTGAATTGCAGTAGGATCCATTAGGTAGTCTATCCCAAGCAAGTTATCTAAAAGAGATGAAGTTGAAGGTGGGTGATTTATCCCATCTAAATAAAGCATCTATAATGATATCATCTTTCCCCTTCTTGTAGACAATCTCAAAGTCATCTCGATAGCGGCCAATGGTCAATTCCCTTCTATTGCCCCTCTGTTAGAGTACCTTGTGTCAGTGAATGCTTCAAGATGAGGTGATCAGTTTTAATATTTCCATACTTTAGAAGGCAATGAGTCTATCATCTTAGTAAAATAGAGCACTAACTCCAAACCCAAGAGAATCACACTCAATGATGAAGGGCTAGGTGAAATCAAGCGGAGCAAACTGGAGTCGAAGCAAGGGATTTATCAAATTCTCAAAGCCTTGGGGTGCCTCAGATGACAAATGAAAGGCATCCTTCTTTATTCAGATGGTTAGAGGGAGCAACAATAGATAAATTTCATACAAAACAGCAATAGAATCCTACTTAACCCCAAAATCCCTAAATCTTCTTAAGGGTGGTAGGAACTGGCCACTCTTGAATGGCTTAATCTTTGTAGTAGCAGTATGAACCATTGTTTTTCGACGGTACTGGAATCTAGGATAAGGTCTTAGAATCACTAACACTACCAATCCAAATACCACAACAAACTACTTTGCACAACGAAACAAAATACAACAGCAAATCAACATGTGCACAAAATATAGACAATTTTTTACAATTTCCAATATCCCCACTTCGTTATATTAACAAACTGTAATACAATTGTCTAGGGCTCCTGTACCAGAGATAATGGCTACATCCATCGATACAAGAAATACAAACTAGGGCTTGTTGTCAACAACTATGACAATCAAATTGCCCCGAACAAGATACACTGACAGTCTAGCTGATGTACTGCACAATCATAGCTCCTCTTGTCGTACCTTGAACACAACTACTTGTTTGTACTTATCTGTCTACTTCCCAATCTGCAGCGTTGCCTCTATCAATAGTCCTGCTCCTTTAGGTCACTGAACACGACTTCTCCAACTGCTCTCTAGTTGATCAGTAGTCCTTCAACGCATCAACAAATAGAGACTCTCGTTGAGTTGTTCACAGGTTGGTTTGTGAACAAATATCAACTGCGCACAGCTGCTCAACTCCTTTAGGACTTCTTACCTCTAATGCCTTCCTGCGCTGCTCCAATGAAGACAAACTTCAAGACGGAGGGTTGCCTGAGGGTTGCCACCTATCACAACAAGATGTACTTTTCCAACAATGAACATGGGCTAACTCACTTAGTCGTCCTTGGTCCTTCAAGGTGTCAACACTAGAGCCTCCTATCAATCTACATCTCCTAGCAATCCAAATGTCCGTCCCTGTACTGCACTTAGGGCTCCTTTGAGCACCTCCTTGCTACCCTCCAACATCCTTGAGAAACCAAATATGTGCAACCTAGACCTATCCTCTAGCAACAAGACATCACAACAAAGAGGCTAACACACCTTGTTATGCAGACTTCTTCTGTCCTCCTTGTCCTTGGTTGTTCTGCAATTCTGAGCACTAGTTAGGGCACACATCAGCCCTAACTCCTGCTGCAAACTTTTGTGTTCCTTCCTCCTTTTAGGTCTTCAAACCTTCGTTGCTCCTTCCTGAAGTTGCGGCCTAGCTTAGGCCTGTTTCTAGGCCTCTCGGCTTGTTGAAGCAAATGTAACTAGGTTCGGTCTTCATAAATGTACTTTTGATGTTTGTACTTATTCAAGAAAAAAATATTATTTCTATAATATATATCAATGAGTTTCTTGCTCATTGAAATAGGTCTAGCACATGTTAAGTGCTATAGGTGAGTCAAATAGTCAAAAGGAAATGTTGAAGGCCTTAAGGACATGTTACACCATGTATTAGGGTCAAGAGAATACCTCCAAGCTGCAAAGGCACCATCAAAGAAGATCCTTCACGCATGTTACGCCACCAAAGAAGCCATCCGAAGCAAGCACAACAAGTCGGCCTGCAAACTGTCCTCAAGTCGACCTTCTAGTTAGCCTAAAAGGAGGGACAATCTTCTATATATAGAGTGTTGGCATTATGATACAGGTGTTGTCCTTGATGGCAACTCACTCAGATGAAATATCACAGTACAGCAGGTTAACAGCAAAGAATTATAGATCAAACTACAAAGAATGAAGAAAGAGAGGTATACGCAGGTTCACCTTGACCAAGATGCGTATACACGCAAGTTCACTGAACACAAGTAGCGTATACGTACACACGCACTTTCACAGAAGGAAAAGCACGTATATCTTGGAAAACTAAGTTTTTGGTCCAAGGTATTTGGTCCATGGTATTTTGATCCATGGTATTGGTCCAACGTATCTGGTCTGAGGTATTGACCCTACGTATTTCATCCAAGGTATTGGTCCTAAGTGGTTTTGGTCCATGGTATTGAGAAAGGCCTAAAACTATAAAAGGAGGAGACGATCATTAGGTCAGGTGTGCAAATATCGAATATCTGATGAAGTGTGAGATCTAGTATGCAGGTTATTGGCTTATGGTATTGTGCTTGATGTAAACCAAGGATGAACCTCAGCGGTTGGTGAAGGATAAGATCTAATGATGGCTTGAAATGAATTATCATTATGTGGTTTGATCATGTATAGTCTAGATCTGAATACTGACGCATGTGTTGTTCTGTAAATATTATGGTCTGGGTATAACTTAAGGCTGGAATAGCTGTAGAATTATAAATTAATATTTGCATATGTTGTCAGGCCAGGAGTAACTCCATTTGGCAAAAAACTGATTCATATTATTCCATCAGGTATGTTATTAACTTATTGTTATATACAAAAGGGTGTGACTGTTCAATTCATCTCTTGATGACTGTTCACATTCCTAATTTAATTATTTACATGAATTCACCCAATCGTGAGGATTAGGTGTTATGATTCCCCCCCTTAATCTGAAGGGATGTTGGTGAGTCCAAGCATCATTCTGAATCTTTCAAGCTTTTCTCTTCCAAGCGCTTTGGTGAAGATGTCTGCAATTTGCTCATTTGTGGAACAATGACGGAGATGGATTGTTTTGGCCTCAACATGATGTCGGATCAGATGATATTTAGTATTGATATGCTTTGTTCGATCATGGAACTTTGGGTTCTTGGCCAACTTTATTGCAAAGGTGTTGTCTATCATGGGTGGAGTTGATTGTACTTGTTTTACCTGCAAATCTTCAAGAATTTTCCTGAGCCACACAATTTCTTTTGTCGCTTCAGCTGCTGGCACGTATTTTACTTCTGTTGTGGAATCTGCTGCTGGCACGTATTCTGCTTCTGTTGTGGAATCTGCTGCAACTGATTGTTTGCGTGATCTCCAGGAGACAGCTCCTGATCCAAGACTCATAGCATATCCTGAAGTAGATATCCCAGTTTCTTTGTCTCCATCGAAGTCTGAATCAAAGTATCCGATTAAACTGAAGTCATCCACCTGTGTGTACTTGATTCCAAGTCTTGAGTTCCCTTCAAGTACTTTAGAACTCTTTTTGCAGCAAACCAATGTCCCTCACAAGGCTTTTGCATAAACTTGGAGAGGATTCCAACAGCAAATGAAATGTCTAGTCTAGTGGTAGTTAGGTAGTTGAGACTTCCTACAAGCTGTCTATACTTTGTTGCATCCTCAAATTTATTTCCTTCAATAGATGTGAGCTTAAAGTTTTGTTCCATTAGAGTAGTAAGAAGATTGCACTCTACATGACAAACCTGTTCAACAAATCTACAATGTATTTCTTTTGAGAAAGAAATATGGACTTTGGATGTTGGGTTACTTCAATGCCAAGATAGTAATGAACATAGCCCAAATAAGTGATTTCACAACTTTTTCCCAATTCTTTTTTTATGGATGCAATGTAGCTTTCATTGTTCCTTGTCATTAAAAGATCATCTACATATACCACAAGATATACAACTGTTTTGCCAACTTTCTTGACAAATAAAGTTGCATCATCAAGATCAAAATGATTGAAATTGAGTTTCAGAAGATGCTCAGTTAGTTTTTCATACCAGGCTCGCGGAGCTTGTTGGAGGCCATACATGGACTTCACAAGTTTGCATACTTTATGTTCATGTCCTTTCACAACAAATCCTTTAGGCTGGGACATAAAAACATTCTCTTTTAGATCTCCATTCAAGAAGGCAGTTTTTACATCCATTTGATGGACTTTCCAACCGTTCTGAGCTACTAGTGCAAAGAGTGTCTGGATGGTGGCCCATTTTGCTGTGGGGACAAAAGTTTCCTCATAATCGACCCCTTCCTTCTGTGCAAAACCTTTTGCCACAAGCCTAGCTTTGTGCTTGTCAAGTGAGCCATCAGCTTTGTACTTGTTCTTGTAGACCCACTTGCAGCCAATTGGTTTGGTTCCAAATGGAGGATCAACCAGCGTCCAAGTGTTGTTCTTTATGAGGGCATCATACTGCTTTTGCATCGCTTCTTTCCATTCATCATGAGAAGCAGCTTCTTTAAAGGAAGTTGGTTCAAAATCTGTAGACAAGTTCAATTCACAATCATAAGAAACATCCATATCAACAGTGAATTAGAGTCATCTACATCACCTCCATTTTGTCGGTTTGAATTTCTGGTTCCTGTTTTTCCAATTTCATCAGGATGAACACTTTCAAGTGTCTTCATCAACCACTTTGGGGGACCTTTCTGAGATGGTCCAGGCTGCTCTGTTGATTGAGTTGGGACTGAATCAAGATTGAGTCTCCCAATTCTATCAATTACATCACTTAAAGGCTAAAGCATCATCCGTTGTTGGAGTTTCATGCGAGGGAGAGTGTTCTTCAGAAGAAGATTCCACATGTTGATCTAGAATAGGAATCCCCCCTTCAAGATGTGGAATCTGATTATCAAATTCTTGAAATGATTTTGTTTTTGCGAATCTATCCAAGCGATCAAGTTGCCGCTCAACAACATTGTCAGATTTGGATGATTCAAGAAAAATTACATCTCTAGATACAACAAACTTTTTATTTACTTCATCATAGAGTCTGTATGCTTTGGAGGTGGTTGAATACCCCAGGAAGATACACTTATGACTTCTAGCACCAAGTTTGTTTCTATGTACCTTAGGTATCAAAGCATAACAGGTGGAACCAAAGACCCTGAGATGTTTTACCGAAGGAATATGTCCATACCACAATTCATAAGGAGTCTTGTTTCTTATAGCATTAGATGGACATCTATTATTTATATATGCAGCACATAGAACAGCATCAGCCCAAAACATTATCTTTACATTTTTGAAGAAAAACATGGATCGTACCATATTCAAGATTGTTCTATTCATTCTTTCAGCTACACCATTCTGTTGGGGATTATAAGGCACAGTTGTTTGATGTTTGATCCCATGTTGGCGAAGATAGTTTTCAAATTCATTTGATGTGTATTCTTTTCCATTATCAGTGCGAATAGACCCAATATGAGATTGTGCATCATTTTCAATCCATTTATGAAAATTCTTGAATGTTTGAAAAGCATCAGATTTGTTCTTCAATAAATAAACCCAACACATTCTGGTGTAGTCATCAATAAATGTCATGATATATTTATTTCCATTTGCAGAAGGAATAGGCATTGGACCACTTAAATCTGAATGAATGAGTTCAAGCTTCCTATGTGCTCTTGAATGTGAATCATGAAATGATTGTTTGCTATGCTTTCCTAGAATGCAAGCATCACATTGCTTAAGTTTCCTAGGAATTGTAGGCAAACCAGCAACACCACTTTTCTTCAATAAGCGGAGACTGTCATAGTTTAAATGTCCAAATCTAGCATGCCATAATAAACTTGATGGAAGTGTACCTTCTTCATAATGAGAAGTATATGAGAAATGTTGTGCATGAGCAGAGGTTCCCTGCAGTTTGAGAAGCCTTTCTTCTTCTATTCCCCTCATGACAAGTGAGTGGTCAGATGCTTTTCTCACCTCAAGCTTGCCATCAAACATATGAATGGAGTGACCTTGCTGGCGGATGTGGACCAAGGACAGCAAGTTTCTCTTGCGCTGTGGGAGATATAGAACATGATCCAGAAGAAAGTCTGGAAGACCAGGCAATTTAACCTGATTGTGCCAAGCCCTGATGGCTTGATTTTTGATTGATCTGCAAAGTATACTGCTCCATCAACATTGTCAGTAAAATCTTCAAAAAAATCTTTTCTATGAGTCATGTGAGAGGTTGCTCCTGAATCAAGCAACCAATCATTTTTTTAAGAAGCAAGTGAAGCATTAAACAAATCTTCATTTACTCCAATGTTACATTGTGCCTCAACATAGTGAGCGGATTCAGGTGCTTTACCTTTGTCTATATCATCAGTTTTACCTTTTTGTTGATTTCTTTTCTGCTCAATTTTGTCCCATGGTAGCTTGCATGTAGAGGCATCATGTGATCCATTTCTTTTGCAGCGAATGCAGTGCAAATCTGTCTTTTCTCCTTGAGAATGTCTGCCCCCCCTGCCTCTGAAATATCTTCCTCTTCCTCTTCGTCCACCTCTTCCTCTTGTAGAATCTTGAGCAGGATGCTTTTCTTTATGAGCAAGGCACATAGTCTCTTCAGAAGATTCAGGCGCTATCTTCTTTCCAAAAGCTCTCTCTTTCAGCAAAATTTTTCATAAGAGAGTCAAAGGTTATATCTTTGAGATTTCCATTTGCTTGCAAAGACTCAAGATAATTGGAGTAAGTAGGATAAAGTGCCTTGAGAAAAGCAATAAGAGGGATATCCAGCTCAACCTTAGTGGAATTGATATCATGCATTATAGACTTTACTTCAGATGCAAGAGCAAGAGGATCATTATTTTGCAGTTCAAGAGTGAAGAGTTTAATCATGAGTTGAACAACTTCAAGTGCAGAATGTGAGTCATAGAGTTCTTTCAGCTTTTGTAAGGCTTCAAAGGCAGTGGAATATGACGAAATATGGCGACTCACCTCTTCATTTACAGATGCTGCGATTAATGCATAAGCTTTGTTGTTCTTGTTTTCCCAAATGACGAGCTCTTTGTCTAAGGTAGGTTGTACTGGGTCATTGTCTCCTTCTCCGACACACACTCCTTTCCACAACTCATTGAAGATGAGGGTGTGTTTTATCATCCGGGACCATTCAGGATAGTTCTCCTTGCCAGTGAGAACTATTCCTACCATGGATATGATTGAATGCATTCTGTAAAAAACTTTTGCTGATAGAAAAAAATACTTCTGCCAATATACAGTAAAATGTACTCAAAAGGGCATTCTCAAAGGGTATTATTGTCCACTAAGACTTCTAAGATAAGGTTCTCATGTACCCATTGAATCACTGTCATCACAACTTCAATACACAGAGAGAAAATGACTTTCAAAATGTATACGGCTACCAATAAAAACATTCAATGTATATGCAGTATACGGCCTCTTTTAAAAAGGGCTCAACGCATTATGGATGTTCTGCCTCCACCAAATATTCTGCTACAAAATTTATTTTATTTTTTTTTCGTTCAAATGTATGCTTTCAACTGTTAGGCCACGTCAGGTATCAAAGCCGTCGTTTAATTATTTGAAAGGATATATCAGGCAGCGTTCAAATATACCATGACAGAGCATTCAAATAGACTATGACCAGCATTCAAATATACCATGACAGACAGCGTTCAAATATACCATAACAGAGTGTTCAAATATACCAACAGTCAGCAACATGTCCGCTTGTTGTTCAAGCAACAGTCAGCAAGAAGTCGTGGAAAACAGCGGGGCGCCTGTCACATTCCTTTCAGAGGAGGAGGATGGTTGCTTCCGGGGATTAAACGTCCTCGAGGCTCAGAGACTGGCCGGCGGGGTCAGTACTAATTCGCAGCGAAGGTTGGTTTTGGAGAACCTCATGTCCTCGGGACAAACCAAGAGCTGCCGGCTAAAGCTGGAGGCTGACGCCGCCAATTTCACTGCGCTGACAAATCTGGCTTCGTCGTTCCAGTCCGCTGGGAATGGTCACTGTAGTGGGTTCGAGCACCCGTTTGGTAAGCTCAGGTGTAAGAAGTATCTTTACACTCTGCGCGGCTTTGACAGCTATGGACAGCTAGAATGTTGCAGGATTCAGAGAGCGTTATGAACAGATCAGAGAGCGTTATGGACAGATCGCAGCAGTTTTTGGAATATGGACAGATGCGTTATGAGGCAGCGCTGGAAAGGAATATGGCAGAGGCAGGTTATGTCAGGACAGAGGGGATATGGCAGACAGAGGAGTTACAGGAGCATAAGAGCTAAAACAAGGAGCTGGCTCTGATACCATGTCAGGCCAGGAGTAACTCCATTTGGCAGAAAACTGATTCGTATTATTCCATCAGGTATGTTATTGTTATATACAAAAGGGTGTGACTGTTCAGTTCATCTCCTGATGACTGTTCACATTCCTAATTTAATTATTTACATGAATTCACCCAATCGTGAGGATTAGGTGTCAACATATGTGTACGTTGGTTGGCTTTGATAAAAGTGCGTATACACGTAGGTTTGACACATGGAAGTAGTGTATACCTCATAAAGTATGTTTCAGTTGTTTCTGTTTGCTGTTGCAAAATTTTGGGTTCTGGTTTGGGTTCTAGTGACTGTATTCTAGTGACAGTGTTCTGACTGATCAGATTGACTGTGAAGGTGATTGATTGATTCAGTTATGGGTGATTCAGAAAGTGATGTTTGAGTTTCAGTGATTGGTTGATGCAGATGTATTTGATGATTGAATTGCAGTGGTAATATGGATCCAGTCTGAAAATTTATGAAACGTGGTCCTTGGAGGAAGAAAGAAGGTCGTAGCCTTCTGTAGGTCACAGCCTATGTACTAGTAAACATATCGGCTAGTACAAGAGTTAGGGGGTTGTAGCTCCCTTCCAGTAGAAGCTGGAGAACGAGAGAAGGTTGTAACCTTCTGCAAGTAGAAGCCTGCGTACTGGTATAAGTTTGCACCAGTACAAAATTGTAAATAGATTTTCTTATTATTAAAATAAAACAGAGACGACAGCAGCAGGTGGTTTTCACCCACATTGGGTTTCCACCTTATATCTTGGTGTTCATGTGTGTTGCTTATGTGTGATGCTTTATTCTGCGTTTACTGCACTCTAATATATTGGTTAAAGTTCAATGCATGATAAATTGGGTAAATCAAAAATTCTCTGCATATACGCTGGTTGATTTAAGTACAGTCACGTATACACGCTAGTTCACTTAGCTGAAGTAGCATATACAAATCTGTTTGGGAAATTAAATTATTGATCTGATAATATTGATTCACCCCCCCTCTCAGTATTATTTCCAACAAAATGTATCAGAGCAGGTCCTTCAGAAGAAGCTTGATCGCTTGAAAGGAGATCCATCATCATGAGTAATCAAGAAAGCATGGGATTCATCAGACAGCCAATCTTTGATGGGAGCAACTTTGTTTATTGGAAGATAAGAACCACATCCTATCTACAATCACTTGGAACAGAGGTATGGGAAATCGTGGAAGGAGGATATACATTTCCATCAACAATTCTTACAGATACGATAGGTAAAAAGCAATATGAAACCAATGCCAGGGGGGTCAATACATTATTGGGAAGTCTGTCACAATCAAAGTTTGTCAAAGTTATGCAGCTCAAATCAGCCAAAGAAATATGGGACAAAATCGTTCTAAGCTACGAAGGAGACTCTCAGGTAAAACGTGTTAAACTACAAACTCTCAGAACTCAATATGAAACTCTTAAGATGCACAATGATGAAAGTATAGCTTACGTATAGATGAGGTTGTTAATTGCATGAAGAATCTGGGTGAAGAGATAAAGGAAGTTACCTTAGTTGAGAAAGTCTTAAGATCCTTGTCTGCTAAATTTGAATCAAAAGTATCTGCCATAAAAGAAAAACAGGATCTACAAACTATCACTTTGACACAGCTTCACGGAATCTTAACTGCCTTTGAGATGAGAAATGGAGGCCCATCAAATATGAGAGAAGTCGCATTTAAAGTTTCAGCAAAAGGAAAGGAAGAACTCAATGAATCAAGACATATTTCAGAAGAAGAAGATGAAGTAAACTTTGTCAAGAAGCTTCAACAGGGTTCTGGAAGATTTAGAGGTAAAATACCTTTCAAATGTTTTGCCTGTGGTAGAGTCGGTCATTACACTGCCAAATGTCCTCATAAAGATAAATATGATAAAGGGAAGGAATCTACAGAATGGAATAGAAAACAAAGTGTAAGTAAAAAGAGTTAATATACTCATGAAGATAGCTATGGTTTATCAAATAGCGATGAAAATGATGAGAAAACAAAATCTCTCAATCTTAGATTTGTTAAAGGATCAGAAACCTTAAATGGAATTATCAAAGTGCAGCGTTCTCCTCTAATAAAGGCAGGTCTTGGATATACTGAAGAAGCATCTCAATCACAGAAGTCGTCAACCTCCACTAAAAGCTATCTTGATGCAGCAAAGAACAGTGAACAGTATGACAATCATCAACAAAGGGATAAAGCAGATCACCAGGTAAATCAGGCTCAATTTGTTTCAAGGATGAACAGAAGCCACAACCAACCTCAAGTAAATCATATTCAATTTGCTCCAAAGATGAATATCAATAGAAACTACAATCACCAGGTCAATAGATTCGATAATCGCAGGAACTTCTTTAATGGTCAATGTTTCTCATGTCATAATTTTGGACACAAAGCTGCTCAATGTGTTGCTTACAAAACCATCATGACTAGAGAAGCACGAAATCAAAGGAATGTGACAGGGATCAAGAAAAGTTCATATAATAACTTTCTCTTCTTGAAAATGAAATAGAATGCTCAATCTGTAACAACTTTGGCCATGAAGAATCTGAATGCAGGAGTAAATTTCGGCAAATATCTCAAAATGAGCAAACTCCATTAAATCCCAAAATATGGAGAAGGAAATAACCTCAAACAGAAAGATGTGGTATAGCCTTGTATGCAGAAGGACAAGAAAATCAGTGGTACATCGACAGTGGATGCTCAAAACACATGACAGGTGACAAAGAAAAACTTCACTCATATAATGCCTTAGAAAAGGAAAAGAATGTCTCATTTAGAAACGACACTCCTGCTGTCATAAAAGGTAAAGGCTCTGTTTTCTTGAAAGAAAAAGTTAAAGTTGGGAATGTTAGGTATGTAGATGGTCTAAAGCATAACCTGTTGAGTGTCAGTGAAATGTGTGATCAAGGAAATGAAGCGGTGTTTCGATCAAACGGATGTGTTGTTCGTGAGCTTGATACAGGAGAAACCGTGATCAAAGGTACAAGAACTCCAAACAACTTATACATACTCAAGGGAGGACAACAACAGTGTTATCTAAGCAAAAATGATGAAAATTGGCTATGGCATAGAAGATTGGGACACCTAAGCTTTTCTCAAATAAGAAAAGCATGCAGATTCCAAGTTGTTCATGATCTTCCAGATATCAGCATTCCTGAAAATACAATATGCAAACCATGTCAATTCGGTAAGCAAACCAAATCTCACTTCATTGAAAAAGAAGGGTCAGCTAGTAAGCATCTTGAACTTGTTCATACTGATTTATGTGGACTATCAAGGAAAAAGTCACCTCATAGAGAACAATACTTTATATTGTTCATTGATGATTTTCCCAGAATGTGTTGGATAGGTCTTCTAAAACATAAAGATGAAGCAATTGAAAAGTTCAAAGCCTTCAAAGCTTTGGTTGAAAATGAATCAAATCACAAAATCAAATGCCTCAGATCTGATCGAGGAGGGGAATTTACCTCGGATGAATTCTTTGACTTTTGTGAACAACATGGAATAAAAAGGCAGTTCTCCACCGCAAGGACTCCTCAACAAAATGGAGTGGTAGAAAGAATGAACAGAACTGTTCAACAAATGGCTCGAGCTATGCTAGATGAATCTGGAACTCCTGCAACCTTCTGGGGTGAAGCTGCATTCGCCGCCGTAACTATTCTCAACCAAGCAAATGTTCGGGTAAACAACACTCAAACTCCACATGAAATTTGGTATGGTAAGACTCCTACGATAAATACTTTAAAGTTTTTGGAAGCAAATGCTATATCAAAAGGACTGATGAAAAACTTGGTAAGTTTGAGCCCAGAGCAGATGAAGGTATTCTTCTTAGTTACTCTTCCCGAAGTAAAGGATATAAATGTTATAATAAAAGACTTGGGAAAATTGTTGAAAGTATTGATGTTGTAGTTGATGAAGCATGCAAAAATCCAAAACAGATAAAAACCGAAGATTATGACAATGAAGAAGATGGGGATTATTTTCCCACATCAAATCACAATGATTCTGAAGAAGAAACCAATGAAGCACCAGAAGAAGAAATAACGGTAGAAGAAAAGACTTCGTCCAGGTATGTTCAGAAAATTCATTCAGAAACTCAAATTTTAGAGGAAAAAGAGGCAGGTGTACAGATAAGAAGAACTATTATAGAAACCTCAAGCTATCTAGCATTACTATCCTCCACCAAACCTCAAAATGTAAATGAAGCATGCAAAGATGAATGTTGGGTCAAGGCCATGAATGAAGAACTTGAGCAAATTGAAAAGAATAATACTTGGGAATTAGTTCCTAGACCTCATGATAAGAATATCATAGGAACTAAATGGATATTCAAAAACAAGTTGAATGAAAATGGAGAAGTTATTAGAAACAAGGCCAGACTTGTTTGTAAAGGATATGCTCAACAAGAAGGTATAGATTTTGAAGAAACTTTTGCACCTGTTGCTAGACTTGAAGCCATAAGGATGTTTCTTGCTCTTTCTAGTTTTGAAAAATTCAAAGTATACCAAATGGATATAAAATCTGCCTTCCTTAATGAAGACTTAGAAGAAGAAGTCTATATTGAACAACCAAAGGATTCATTCTTGGAAATGATGCAAAACTTGTATGCAGACTCAGAAAGGCGCTCTATGGTCTAGAACAGGCTCCAAGGGCCTGGTATTACCATCTTGACAAATATTTCCACCAACAGTGTTTTTCAAAGGGGTCAGCAGATAGCAATCTATATACAAAGATTGACACTGATAAACTACTAATAATTGTTGTTTATGTTGATGATATCATTTTTGGAAGCAATGAAGAATCCATGAGTCAGAATTTTGCTTCAGTAATGCAGCAAGAATTTGAAATTTCCTTGCTTGGTGAGCCTACCTATTTTCTTGGTCTACAAGTTCAACAAAATAAAGATGGTATTTTTCTTTCACAAACCAAATATCTCAAACAGATCTTGAAAAAGTACAGCATGGAAGATTCTTAACCAGTATGTACCCCAATGGTAACAAGATGCAGTCTCTGCTCAAATGATGAATCAGCAACAGTACATCAACCAACTTACAGATCCATGATTGGCAGTCTGCTTTATTTAACAGGAACCCGACCTGACATCATGCATGCAGTAGGAATAGTTGGAAGATTCCAAGCAAATCCAAAGGAATCACACCTTCAAGCAGTCAAAAGGATTTTCAAATATCTTCAAGGAATACAAAACTTTGGTTCATGGTATCCTAGAGATACAGATCTTACTCTTCATGCATATATAGATGCAGATTGGGTAAGAAGTGTTGATGATAGAAAAAGCACTAGTGGTGGTGCATTCTATATGGGTCCCAGGTTAGTGTCTTGGTTCAGCAAGAAACAAAGTTCAATTGCATTATCTACAGCAGAAGTAGAATATGTGGTTGTTGCATCTTGCTGCACACAACTACTTTGGATGATGCAAACCTTGCAAGACATTCAGATCACATGTACTCCAACCATCTCCATTATATGTGATAATACAAGTGCCATCAGTATTTCAAAGAATCCAGTCATGCACTCCAAGACCAAACACATATCTATCAAATATTATTTTCTACGTGAACAAGTGCTTGAACAAAAGGTCAAATTGGAGTATGTTCCCTCCAAATAACAGGTTGCTAATATATTCACGAAACCACTGCTCAGAGAGACATTTGAATATCTCAGACAAAAGTTGGGAGTAGTTGTTGCATCATCCTGCTATTAAATCCTATTTTTCAGAGAAAGGTTGTTATACGCGAGTTTCATGAAGTGTAGTCGCGTACATACGCGGGTTTCTGTGGGCACAGTCGCATATATGTTGGTTTGAGGAAAAGCAATGGGTCAGACTCAAAAAAAGGGGTCTGATATGGTTCTGTCAATTATCTGCTCTGTTTGATGATGGTTACAATCTGCTAATAACATGTGGAAATATGTTGGTCCTCATAAGTTGTTGATAACTTGATGTATATCTGATTGATGATGATGCCTTGATATTTCTTACTAATATATGGAATAATCAGATCTGACAGTGAACATCTGACACAGGTTCAGGGGGAACATATGCTTCTAATAATGCATTGTTGGCATTATCTTAGAATATCTTGGTACATATCCACATAATTGTTTTGATTCAGGTGACCCTTTTGATGATGGAAATATACAGGTTGTTGATCCTAATGTTGTTGATGGTGCAGATCATATTTGGTGTATGATAGCTGTTGATGACTATCATGAGAAAACAAAATCTCTCAATCTTAGATTTGTTAAAGGATCAGAAACCTTAAATGGAATTATCAAAGTGCAGCGTTCTCCTCTAATAAAGACAGGTCTTGGATATACTGAAGAAGCATCTCAATCACAGAAGTCGTCAACCTCCACTAAAAGCTATCTTGATGCAACAAAGAAAAGTGAACAGTATGACAATCATCAGCAAAGGCATAAAGCATATCACCAGGTAAATCAGGCTCAATTTGTTTCAAGGATGAACAGAAGCCACAACCAACCTCAAGTAAATCATATTCAATTTGCTCCAAAGATGAATATCAGTAGAAACTACAATCACCAGGTCAATAGGTTCGATAATCGCAGGAACTTCTTTAATGGTCAATGTTTCTCATGTCATAATTTTGGACACAAAGCTACTCAATGTGTTGCTTACAAAACCATCATGACTAGAGAAGCACGAAATCAAAGGAATGTGACAGGGATCAAGAAAAGTTCCTATAATAACTTTTCTCTTCTTGAAAATGAAATAGAATGCTCAATCTGTAACAACTTTGACCATGAAGAATCTGAATGCAGGAGTAAATTTCGGCAAATATCTCAAAAGGAGCAAACTCCATTCAATCCCAAAATATGGATAAGGAAATAACCTCAAACAGAAAGATGTGGTATAGCCTTGTATGCAGAAAGACAAGAAGATCAGTGGTACATCGACAGTGGATGCTCAAAACACATGACAGGTGACAAAGAAAAACTTCACTCATATAATGCCTTAGAAAAGGAAAAGAATGTCTCATTTAGAAACGACACTCCTGCTGTCATAAAAGGTAAAGGCTCTGTTTTCTTGAAAGAAAAAGTTAAAGTTGGGAGTGTTATGTATGTAGATGGTCTAAAGCATAACCTGTTGAGTGTCAGTGAAATGTGTAATCAAGAAAATGAAGCGGTGTTTCGATCAAACAGATGTGTTGTTCGTGAGCTTGATACAGGAGAAACCGTGATCAAAGGTACAAGAACCCCAAACAACTTATACATACTCAAGGGAGGACAACAACAGTGCTATCTAAGCAAAAATGATGAAAACTGGCTATAGCACAGAAGATTGGGAAACCTAAGCTTTTCTCAAATAAGAAAAGCATGCAAATTCCAAGTTGTTCGTGATCTTCCAGATATCAGCATTCCTGAAAATACAATATGCAAACCATGTCAATTCGGTAAGCAAACCAAATCTCACTTCATTGAAAAAGAAGGGTCAGCTAGTAAGCATCTTGAACTTGTTCATACTGATTTATGTGGACTATCAAGTTAAAAGTCACCTCGTGGAGAAGAATACTTTATATTGTTCATTGATGATTTTTCTAGAATGTGTTGGATAGGTCTTCTAAAGCATAAAGATGAAGCAATTGAAAAGTTCAAAGCCTTCAAAGCTTTGGTTGTAAATGAATCAAATCACAAAATCAAATGCCTCAGATCTGATCGAGGAGGGGAATTTACCTCGGATGAATTCTTTGACTTCTATGGACAACATGGAATAAAAAGGCAGTTCTCCACCGCAAGGACTCCTCAGCAAAATGGAGTGGTAGAAAGAATGAACAGAACTGTTCAACAAATGGCTCGAGCTATGCTAGATGAATCTGGAACTCCTGCAACCTTCTAGGGTGAAGCTGCATTCGCCACCATAACTATTCTCAACCAAGCAAATGTTCAGGTAAACAGCACTCAAACTCCACATGAAATTTGGTATGGTAAGACTCCTACGATAAATACTTTAAAATTTTTGGAATCAAATGCTATATCACAAGGACTGATGAAAAACTTGGTAAGTTTGAGCCCAGAGCAGATGAAGGTATTCTTCTTGGTTACTCTTCCCGAAGTAAAGGATATAAATGTTATAATAAAAGACTTGGGAAAATTGTTGAAAGTATTGATGTTGTAGTTGATGAAGCATGCAAAAATCCAAAACAGATAAAAACCGAAGATTATGACAATGAAAAAG
This sequence comes from Pinus tabuliformis, assembly GCA_031772625.1. NCBI lineage: Eukaryota > Viridiplantae > Streptophyta > Pinopsida > Pinales > Pinaceae > Pinus > Pinus tabuliformis. Next base: position 1,454,670,662 of record CM062818.1, read on the forward strand.
ATGGGGATTATTTTCCCACATCAAATCACAATGATTCTGAAGAAGAAACCAATGAAGCACCAGAAGAAGAGATAACGGTAGAAGAAAAGACTTCGTACAAGTATGTTCAGAAAATTCATTCAGAAACTCAAATTTTAGAGGAAAAAGAGGCAGGTGTACAGATAAGAAGAACTATTATAGAAACCTCAAGCTATGTAGCATTACTATCCTCCACCAAACCTCAAAATGTAAATGAAGCATGCAAAGATGAATGTTGGGTCAAGGCCATGAATGAAGAACTTGAGCAAATTGAAAAGAATAATACTTGGGAATTAGTTCCTAGACCTCATGATAAGAATATCATAGGAACTAAATGGATATTCAAAAACAAGTTGAATGAAAATGGAGAAGTTATTAGAAACAAGGCCAGACTTGTTTGTAAAGAATATGCTCAACAAGAAGGTATAGATTTTGAAGAAACTTTTGCCCCTGTTGCTAGACTTGAAGCCATAAGGATGTTTCTTGCTCTTTCTAGTTTTGAAAAATTCAAAGTATACCAAATGGATGTAAAATCTGCCTTCCTTAATGAAGACTTAGAAGAAGAAGTCTATATTGAACAACCAGAAGGATTCATTCTTGGAAATGATGCAAAACTTGTATGCAGACTCAGAAAGGCGCTATATGGTCTAGAACAGGCTCCAAGGACCTGGTATTACCATCTTGACAAATATCTCCACCAACAGTGTTTTTCAAAGGGGTCAGCAGATAGCAATCTATATACAAAGATTGACACTGATAAACTACTAATAATTGTTGTTTATGTTGATGATATCATTTTTGGAAGCAATGAAGAATCCATGAGTCAGAATTTTGCTTCAGTAATGCAGCAAGAATTTGAAATGTCCTTGCTTGGTGAGCCTACCTATTTTTTTGGTCTACAAGTTCAACAAAATAAAGATGGTATTTTCTTTCACAAACCAAATATCTCAAACAGATCTTGAAAAAGTACAGCATGGAAGATTCTTAACCAGTATGTACCCCAGTGGTAACAAGATGCAGTCTCTGCTCAAATGATGAATCAGCAACAGTACATCAACCAACTTACAGATCCATGATTGGCAGTCTGCTTTATCTAACAGGTACCCGACCTGACATCATGCATGCAGTAGGAATAGTTGGAAGATTCCAAGCAAATCCAAAGGAATCACACCTTCAAGCAGTCAAAAGGATTTTCAAATATCTTCAAGGAACACAAAACTTTGGTTTATGGTATCCTAGAGATACAGATCTTACTCTTCATGCATATATAGATGCAGATTGGGCAGGAAGTGTTGATGACAGAAAAAGCACTAGTGGTGGTGCATTCTATATGGGTTCCAGGTTAGTGTCTTGGTTCAGCAAGAAACAAAGTTCAATTGCATTATCTACAGCTGAAGTAGAATATGTGGCCGTTGAATCTTGCTGCACACAACTACTTTGGATGATGCAAACCTTGCAAGACATTCAGATCACATGTACTCCAACCATCTCCATTATATGTGATAATACAAGTGTCATCAGTATTTCAAAGAATCCAGTCATGCACTCCAAGACCAAACACATATCTCTCAAATATTATTTTCTACGTGAACAAGTGCTTGAACAAAAGGTCAAATTGGAGTATGTTCCCTCCAAATAACAGGTTGCTAATATATTCACGAAACCACTGCTCAGAGAGACATTTGAATATCTCAGACAAAAGTTGGGAGTAGTTGTTGCATCATCCTGCTATTAAGTCCTATTTTTCAGAGAAAGGTTGTTATACGCGAGTTTCATGAATTGTAGTCGCGTACATAAGCGGGTTTCTGTGGGCACAGTCGCATATATGTTGGTTTGAGGAAAAGCAATGGGTCAGACTCAAAAAAAAGGGGTCTAATATGGTTCTTTCAATTATCTGCTCTGTTTGATGATGGTTACAATCTGCTAATAACATGTGGAAATATGTTGGTCCTCATAAGTTGTTGATAACTTGATGTATATCTGATTGATGATGATGCCTTGATATTTCTTACTAATATATGCAATAATCAGATGTGACAGTGAACATATGACACAGGTTCAGGGGGAACATATGCTTCTAATAATGCATTGTTGGCATTATCTTAGAATATCTTGGTACATATCCACATAATTGTTTTGATTCAGGTGACCCTTTTGATGATGGAAATATACAGGTTGTTGATCCTAATGTTGTTGATGGTGCAGATCATATTTGGTGTATGATAGCTGTTGATGACTATCATGGTCTTGTTTAGAACCGTTGTCCGTATTATAAATGTCGTATATCATTTAATGTAAAGGTCATGATAAGACCTAATTTGTAACCCCACTATGCATGGAATGGTTGATGTAATATTTCCTGTTTTTGTCATGTATAAACAATTTGGTATATCCCCACTTGGTTGGGAGATGGATGTATGAGTCATTGGTGATAGAAAGGTCATCCTCACATAGTTGATTTATAGTCATGTTATTCTTTTAGAAAAACTTCTTGCAGACTTTGCTAGTGCTCAGGGGGGGCATGGACTCAATCATGGGAGCTCAATCAGTACATTTCAACATATCAGAGAATTCATCATGTACTCAGGAGGAGCATGACCCTTTTCCCTTGATGTCAAAGGGGGGGAGTGACTTGGTGTTGTTGTTGCCATCAAGTCCAAAGGGGGAAATTGTTGGCATTATGATACAGGTGTTGTCCTTGATGGCAACTCACTCAGATGAAAGATCACAGTACAGAGGGTTAACAGCAAAGAATTATAGATCAGACTACAAAGAATGAAGAAAGAGAGGTATACGCAAGTTCACCTTGACCAAGATGCGTATACACACAGGTTCACTGAACACAAGTAGCGTATACGTACACACGCACTTTCACAGAAGGAAAAGCACGTATATCTTGAATAACTAAGTTTTTGGTCCAAGGTATTTGGTCCATGGTATTTTGATCTATGGTATTGGTCCAAGGTATTTGGTCCATGGTATTTTGATCCATGGTATTGGTCCAAGGTATCTGGTCCGAGGTATTGACCCTAGGTATTTGGTCCAAGGTATTGGTCCTAAGTGGTTTTGGTCCATGGTATTGAGAAAGGCCTAAAACTATAAAAGGAGGAGAAGATCATTAGGCCAAGTGTGCAAGTATCGAATATCTGATGAAGTGTGAGATCTAGTATGCAGGTTATTGGCTTATGGTATTGTGCTTGATCTAAACCAAGGATGAACCTCAGCGGTTGGTGAAGGATAAGATCTAATGATGGATCGGGATCTTAAGGCTTGAAATGAATTATCATTATGTGGTTTGATCATGTATAGTCTAGATCTGAATACTGACGCATGTGTTGTTCTGTAAATATTATGATCTGGGTATAACTTAAGTCTGGAATAGCTACAGAATTATGAATTAATATTTGCAGATGTGTACGCTGGTTGGCTTTGATAAAAGCGCATATACACGCAGGTTCGACACATGGAAGTAGCATATACCTCATAAAGTATGTTTCAGTTGTTTCTGTTTGCTGTTGCAGAATTCTGGGTTTTGGTTTGGGTTCTAGTGACTGTATTCTGGTGATAGTATTCTGACTGATCAGATTGACTGTCAAAGTGATTGATTGATTCAGTTATAGGTGATTTAGAAAGTGATGTTTAAGTTTCAGTGATTGGTTGATGCAGATGTATTTGATGATTGAATTGCAATTGTAATATGGATCCAGTCTGAAAATTTATGAAATGTGGTCCTTGGAGGAAGAAAGAAGGTCGTAACCTTCTATAGGTCGCAGCCTACGTACTAGTAAACATATCGGCTAGTACAAGAGTTAGGGGGTTGTAGCTCCCTTCCAATAGACACTGGAGAACGAGAGAAGGTTGTAACCTTCTGCAGGTCGTACTGGTATAAGTCTGCACCAGTACAAAATTGTAAACAGATTTTCTTATTATTAAAAAAAGACAGAGACGATAGTAGCAGGTGGTTTTCACCCACATTGGGTTTCCACCTTATATCTTGGTGTTCATGTGTGTTGCTTATGTGTGATGCTTTATTCTGCTTTTACTGCACTCTGATATACTGGCTAAAGTTCAATGCATGATAAATTGGGTAAATCAAAAATTCTCTTACGCTGGTTGCTTTAAATACAGACGCGTATACACGCTAGTTCACTTAGCTGAAGTAGCGTATACAAATCTCTTTGGGAAATTAAATTATTGATCTGATAATACTGATTCACCCCCCCTCTCAGTGTTATTTCCAACATAGAGGTTGTCCACTCCACCAAAACGCACTCACTCACCTCTGAAATCAGCACAGCAATGAGGCTAAGAAAAGGATGAAGAAGAGATCTTATAGGGCAGCAAAAGGAAGAGAGAAAGAAGCCGAGGTGGAAGGTGTTGTTTTTCTAGGGTTAAGACGTCCACACGTGCTAGAAAGGAAGGGACTGTCTGCGATCATAACAGTAGAAACCCACAGTGACATGTCTCTCTGTTTTGGGCTAGTAAACAAGGCCTATAAGGCCTCCCAATCAAGCGAAGAGGAAGGGCACTCAAGCGAAGAAGGAAAGAGGCCACAACAACAAGTAAACCACCACACGTGCGAGAATTTAGGGCTGCAGGACAGTCACATCAAGTCTGCACCTACACCTTGAAGAAGGAGCTCATTTGGTCAAGAAGAAGGAAGGGATCATCACAAGAAAAGGGGATCTTCAAAAGGTGTCTCTTCTAGAGTAAGTGCAACAAGGTCTATCAACAGTTGAAAGAAGAACGAAGTGCCAGAAGAAGGAAGACAAAGTCTCAAAAGGAGAAGGACAAAGTGTCGGGGAAATAAAGTGTTGGGAAGAGGAAGGACTTGACTTGTGCTTGGAGGATCTTCTTATCAAGGGCCTAGGGTTTGGTATTGATCAATAGAAGCTTCAATAAGAGAAATTCACGAAAGGGTTTTCCTCTCAAGAGAAGAGAGGTTTTGGCCCTGGCAGAAAGCCAACATCTTGTGTTCTTGTTCTTATGTTTTGGTCGCAGTTTGATGAAGTACATACTACACACTCATGCATTAATAAGAAGAAGAAGAGGATTAAGCTAACAAGAAAAAGTAAAAAGACTCCACAATTTTTTATCAAGTAACGAAAAATCACACTACACTTATTTGCCCTAGATTCTTCAACACAACCCTCCCAAGAGATAGGTCGTCCAGCTGCAAACTTCCCTGAATTTCCCATAGCCCAAAACAGAGATAAGGACACCAACAAAATTGGCATAAACAGCCTAGATCTCCTCTCTAAAGCCTTAGTGTACTGCCCATATAACTCGGCCCTCCAAATAGCCTTGAAAGCTTGGAAAACAATCCTCCTTTTCTCCTTCGGTAGGGATCCTTCTATCTACAGCCAAATCAAAGATCAAACTTGTGATGTGTTACTCTTGGATTTGTACAAATGAGGTCTCCTTGTGTCTTATTTATATGTTACTTGGGGTGCAACGAACAACCCTCCAAAGGGCACCTCTAATGTCTAGCTGACCTAAACTTTTTGCCAATTTCACCCACCTAAACATATAAAAATTTATATCTCACTTTGTAGACCTTCGTTCTTGGTGCTTGAAGTTGCCCCTTGCTCTTTTAAGTGTGCTCTTCCATCTCCAAGAATCAAATTACGGATACTCTTCTTGGTTTTGGCCCAACATCTTTGGGTGCAAAACCCCCACCTTGGGTTCTAAGCCCACAAATCACTTTTGTGGTGCCCATTCCTCCAAAACCCTGAACCCTAGGGCTTGGAGTACCTCCCAAGCTACAAATCTCAACACTCCCTCTTAGCGAGGGAGGTACTTCCAAGACTAGGAAGTAACTCGTCATAATTGTCACTGCTAGCGACCCTAGCCCAACCCCCGACACCCACAACTCTAGCAAGCCCTGAAGAATGGACTACACCCTTCTCGGAAGTGTCACTACTACTAGAACCCTCCTGATGCTTCTTCTCTTGAAATGCTTTCAGGCCATTCCATGATTCTTTCTTGCCAGTTGTAGAAGCACCCTTGCTCCCCACTGACCACACATTCTTCTTGGGCTGCAAATTCTCCCTTTGAACCTGCAAACCTTCATCAAAGATAGACTCCCTCTGAACATGGACCTTCTATTCCTTCTTCTCATGATCTATAGGCTTGACTATCAACCTATATAAACCATGCTCTCTAACTCCAATCACAACACCTGCGAAGCTAGAGCCTCTGGGCCTGAGTCTTACCTTTCCACCCTGGAACAACACCTCAAACCCCTTTTGCTCAATCGTTGAGACAGACAACACGTTATATCTAAGTTTTGGTACAAGCAATGCATCTTGAACTTGCATCATCTGACTTGAATCCATTCTAAATGGCACGACACTTGATCCTCTGATCTCCTTCTGACTCTTATCACCCAACACCATGTGCAACTTCAAGTCCCACTCAACTAGAGTCTCGAACACATCCTGCGAACCTGTCATGTGCTTTGACGCACCACTGTCCACGTACCATGCAGCCTCATCGATGGTACCCTGAGAGAAATGAGAGATCAAAGCAAAGTCCTCACTCTCCAATCTCCTAGAGAGATCATCAATCTCGGTAGAAGTGGCAACACCTGCAACCTGCTTCCCCTTCTTCTCGTCATCTCCCTTCTTCTTCCTCAGACACTTCATCGAATAATGACCATACTCGTCGCAATTGAAACACTTAATCTTACTCAAGTCCTTCTTTTGCTTGCCCTTCATTCTTGCTGCAAGAGCCACGTCATCATCAAAAGCCTTCTTGTTCGAATGAAGATCCTCGTCTCGCAATTCTTCTTGAATGAAGTCATCCCACAACCTGTTCTAGTTTGGCAGCTTGTCCCTGGCAATGATCCTCTTAATGGATGGCTTCCACTCTACAGTAAACCCCTTCAAAGCAAACCTCACCATCTTAGAATCTGAAATAGTCTCACAGATGGCAGCAAGCTCATTTCGAACCTGAGACAACCTCATTAGAATCGAAGTCACCCCTTCAACCTATATCATCTTGGTGGCCTTCAACTTATCCTGTAACACCAACACCCGATTCTCATTCTTATTCTGGAACAGATTCTAAAGAGCTTCCCACATTTCATGGGTAGTGTTCTTCCCGAATAGATGAGGTATTAAGGAATCCCTGACACTATCTAAGATGATCAACTTCACCTTCGTATCCAACTCTTTGTACACTTTCAGCTCCTTAGGGTCAGTGGGCATCTTGATCATATTCTCGTTAAAGTCCCAGATCCTGTTCGCCATAAGAACCAACATGATCCTTTCCTCCTATGGACTATAGTTGGAAAACCCTTCCAACCTGTCCTCAAACTGTAGACCAACCGACAATTTCAACATTGTTGTGAGCCCTTCAACAACAATGTGACCAACTCCCTCTTAAGTTGTACTTCATTATTCACACTTTGATTCACAGGCCCTTCAAAGTAGCTCTAATACCATGTTGTTTTTCCATAGTATTGGAATCTATCTTAGGGTCTTAAAATCACTGACACTACCAATCCAAATACCACAACAAACTACTTTGCACAACGAAACAAAATACAGCAGTAAATCAACACGTGCACCAAATATAGACAATTGTTTACAATTTTCAATGACCCAACTTCGTTATATTAAAAAATTTTAATACAACTATCTAGGACTCCCGTATCAAGAATAATGGCTCTCATACATCCATTGATACAAGAATACAAACTAGGGCTTGTTGTCAACAACTATGACAACCCAACTGCCCTGAACAAGATACACTGACGGCCTAGCTGATATAGTGCACAATCACAGCTCCTCCTGTCATACCGTGAACACAATTGTTGGTCCGTCTGCTTCCCAATTTGCAGCTCTACCTCTATCAATGGTCCTGCTCCTTTAGGTCACTGAACATGGCTTCTCCAACTGCTCTCTAGTTGATCGTTATTACTTCAACGCATCAACACATGGAGACTCTTGTTGAGTTGGTCACAACTCTTTTTGTGAACAACTCTCAACTTCCCATTGTTGCTCTTCTGCTCCTCTGGGACTTATTCCCTCTAATGCCTTCCTGCATTGCTCCAATGTAGACAAACTTTGGGTCGGAGGGCCGCCACCTATCACTGCAAGATGCCCTTCTTCAACAATGAACTTGGGATGAGTCACTTAGTTGTCCTTTGTCCTCAAGGTATCAACCAACGTTGCAGGAGAGCCCCCCCACCTTCTCAAACTCGCTCACGAAGTGCGCTCCGCTCAAGAGCAGATCAGGAGCGCACTCTCTTAAAAAAAATTCCCTCCCTGTTTTTTCGGGAGCAAACTAGGAAGCGATAGGGAAGCGTTCGCTCCCTGACCACTCCTGTTTGCTCTCGAAGCGAATTTTTTAAGGCGGGAGTGGTTGGGGAGCAATCGCTCCCAACCGCTCCCGTCTTAAAAAATTCGCTCCCCTTGGGCGAAAAAGGCAGGTCGTACGGTGAGAAAGCGAGGGAGGGAAGGGGCCAAAAGAAATAAAAGGCTCCCCTCCCCTCCCATTATTCACCATTTTCATATTGAAAGAGCAAGAGAGGGCTTTTGCAATCGAAGCTTGAGTTGAGGAGGAAGATGGAGAGAAAGATTGAGAGGATTGCTTAGGAGCTTGAGGAGCTTGCAATGGAGATTGGAGCTTGGGATTAAAGGTCAAAGAGGTATGATCTAGACTCTAATCTAGCATTTGTGTTTTTTATATGTTCATTGTCAAAAGAAAAAGTTCCCTTCTCTCTTTTCCATTACTATTCCTCCATTTAATTCCCAGCAAGAAACTATAACTCCACCAATGTTCAAAGAATCAAAACTTCAAACATCATGTCTATATGGATTCGCCTTATCTTCATGTTGGTTCCTTTTTTTGTTATTATGGTGTTGGAGAGTAGGAGGAGGGTTAATCATGATGAAGAGGATGAAGAAGTGGGTAGTGATGGATTTGAAAACCCTAGAGAGGAGTACCTTGGTGAGGAGGAAGAGAAGAGTAGAGATAATGAGGGCACAAAATGGAAAGTAGACTAAACCCCATTGTGGAAATATGTTTCTAGGCCTAAAGGAGGGAAAGGGGGTGGAACCACTAAATTTACATGCCTCCATTGCAAAAACACTTACACAAGTTCATACACCCGTGCCAGAAAGCACCTCTATGGGAAAATGCCATGGGATGGAAATAAACAAGTAGGAATCAAAACTTGTGTAAGTGTGTCAGCACAACAAAGAGCCAAATACATAAGGGAAGAGGAGGAAGCCCAATACAGATCTAAAAGATCAAAGGGTGACTTTGAACATGATAGCCCACAATCACATAGACAAAGAACTCCATCAGCATCCTCCCATGGCAGTGGATATGGAGGCATAGGAACAAACATCCCTTTAAGGCGTAGAACCATATCAGATTTCCTTGACGAAGGGTGTAGGAATGATGTGGATTCAAAAATTTATTGGTTTCTCTATGCATGTGGAATACCATTCAATGTTCTTTGCTCACCTTATTGGCATGAAATGGTTTTTGCCATTAATGATGCCCCCAAAGGATACAAGAGCCCTGGGTATGACAAGGCTAGAACTGTGAAACTTTATCATGAAAAAGCAAAAAGCAGATGCTTTGGGTAAAATGACAAGTTCTTCGAATGAGCAGGGGGTATCAATCGTATCTGATGAATGGACAAATGTAAAAGGCAAGCCATTGATAAGTGTTCTTGTTGTGTCTACTAGTGGTGCAGTCTTCCTTTCAGCATATGATTACTCAGAAAAGTTCAAGACCACCATCAACATTGCAGAACCATTACTTCAAACAATTGAACATATTGGGCCATATAATGTCATCCAAGTCCTCTGTTATGAACATAATTTATGTAAAAAAAATAAAAATAGATAATAAATAATAATCATAATAATATGTAATTAAATAATAATTAGTTAAACAAAGAGGCATGTCTCTACAGACATGCTTGTTTGTGAAAGGGTACTTACCTGGCTATATATACAGGACCCTCATTTTCATTGTATCATCATTCTTATTCATATATTTAATATATAATCTTGTATCTCAATGGAGATCTACATATTCCAAGTCTTCTGGAGTATTTAACGAGAAGAATGAACTTTGTTCACTTCATTGGTATCAGAGCCACGTTGGCTGATCACCGGATCTTTGGCCATCAACCCTTCGTCTGTTGCCATTGGAATTCAGTGTTTTGGCCACAAGAAGCTTTTGGAGGTTCTCCAGGGTTAACGTCAGGCCATTGGCCATTTAAAAAATATATATATATATATATATATATATATATATATATATTAAAAAAGAAAATCAAAAGTTAAAAGAAAAAAAAGAGTGACGCAACCCACGGCATAGACATCGATTACTGGAATCTCTAGAAGTCACTGCAAGTCAAGCAATCCCCTCAATCAACTGCATCCACACCTCGTCGTTGTGCTCACTACCACAGTCGGATCCCTGTCAGTTGTCACATCACAAACGAAGGTGACCACAACTATGAAACGTCACCCTTCTCTGTAACGTTCCTTACGCTAGCTTTCCACCGCCGCCAACAAGCCACTGCAGCTGTCGTCCGACATTCTCCAGCCCAACACCTCGACCATCTGCTCCGGACATGACTTTTCCCACACCAACCACAATTCACCGCCACTAGATTCAACTCCCAGTTGATGCATCCATCTGATGCCACTGTTCTTTCAGTCGCTTACCTGTTGCCCTTTTTTATTGCAATACAAATCAATTGAACAAAATCATTGTTGTGCGAACCCATTAAACAAAATGAATTTTAAACAGGAACATCACCATTCTTTGTTAAAATCGTGACCCTTACAAGTTTAAAATTGCAAAGGTATTTTTTTAAAGGATCATTTGTAAAATTGGAAATATATAAAGTGGAAAATTCAACGCTAATATATTGAGAGAAATATTGGTCCAAAGGTTCCCCTTATAAGACTTATAAGTCATGACCAAATAATAATAAAAATTGGACTCCAAGTTTTTCTTATAAGTCGACTTCATACGAGGTATTTAATTGTAATATAAAGTGCTTTTAAAATAAAAAGGAAGGAATCAAATACCAAAAACTATTTGAGGTTTCTTTTAAAAAGATTATTAAGAATTCAATAATAAGGTTGGAAGAAGGATTAAAATTTTGGCAAAAAAAAAATATCAATTATTGTTGATATTAAAGTAGTGTCAACGAATACAAAATGGAATCAACTGTTGAAAGAAAAAGCACAGATTATAATTTGGGAACCAAGGAAGGAAGATTTTCCTATAAGGATATTTTAATCACACATCGCAAGTTAATTACATTAAGAAGGACGATCCAAAGGAAAAAAAATTAATATCGCTATTAGTACAAGCAACGACGAAAATTACATAAATATTAATCTAGCGAATCGACTGCTAATTTCAGATGCCAATGTAGGCGAAACAACAGATCTTTTTGGAAAGAAATACAAAATTAATGATTTACAAATAACAGTAGATCATTATGAGTACACATCCCAATTTAATGTTGTAAAAATGTATGACATGGAGGTTGACATAATTTTGGGTCAACCTTGGTTTAGAGAATTGGGTGCGTTCATATTAAACATAGAGAAAAAGAAATTGATGTTTTCTTATAAGGGAAAGATGATCACATTTCAAGACATGACAATGAAGTCAAAATCGATAATGTCCTCATCAGAAGACTTTAAAGATGTTACGAAATTAATACCTCAAAAGAATCAAAACTCAATATCGGAGAAGCAAAAAGAGCTTGAAGAGGTCATATCCAATAAAAACAATGAAAATTCTTGTTTAAAAAATCATATCCAGAAACTACTTGCACAAGTCAAAAAGTGTAAAACTAAAAAGCAAAAGTTAGAACAAGAAAAAGAAAGTTTTGATGAGAAGCTCAACAAAAGCTTATCAGACAAGGAAGAGGAAAATTTACACTTAAAGAACCTTAATAAAAAATTATTAAAACAAATCAAGTGTTTAAAAGATCAGAAGCTTGAATGCCAAAATAAAGTTGACTTAGAAAATGAGGAACTCTTACGTCTCAAAAATCATAATCTATTAATTTTAGGTATGTTCTATGCTTAGAGCAATTTATTTCAATTTTCACAGTTAGCTCAATATCTTTTCCTGATTAGCGATCACATCAGCATAATATTAAATTGCAGATAGAACATAAACATAAATTGCAGAAGATAAGCCAAGACAAGAGGACACAAGATGTGGCACGCCAGGGACAAACCCCATTGTGGGGAAACCCTTGATCAATTCTTCTTATATGTTCTTCAATAGTTCAGCAGAGAGAGAGAGAGATAGTACATATAGAACAAAAGTCAACACATTGACTTATCTAAATAAGAACATAGATCATCTCTAAGAAGATGATACATGAAGTAGTTGAACTCAATTGAAGACATGCTGCTTCAACTGATTCTTCAAGGTGACTCCATCACCATGTTGCACCTATCATTGTGTTGCACCTCATCATCATGCTGCACCTCACTATGTTGCATCCATCATCACTATGTTGCATCTCATCAAACTATACCCATCACTGTACTGTTGCATTATGTTGAGCTCTTCATTGCACCACGCTGCACCCAAATGCATGTTGCAATACTTCATCATCCTGTTGCTGCAATACCTTCTTGTTGTTGCAATATGTCCATCATTACCATGTTGTCCCATTGTTGCACCATACTATGTATAGCAACACTGAGCTACATCATGCTGCACCACTACTGTGTGCACCATGTTGCACTGTACATCATATACCCATTGCTACTCCTATGTGCACTATATCGCACTGTACATCATGTACCCATTGTTACTCTTATGTGCACTATGTTGCACTGTACATCATGTACCCCTTGCTACTCCTATGTGCACTATCCTGCACTGTACATCATGTACCCATTGTTGCTCCTATGTGCACAATGCTACAATATACATCTTGTAACCCTTGTTGCTCCTATAATGTTACAACATTCATCATAAGACTTGGATCTATCATTCATGACTGTGATTCAATCCAAACAGCAAATACAGCATCCTTATTTAGAACAGCGTTAAGGATAGCTAAAAGTGTGGCTTCCTTATCTCAGCGTTTAAGTGTGAGAGCATTCCTTCCATGACAGCAAGGGGATTCCTTTCATGACTTCGTATAGGATGAGGGCTTTTCCTTTCATGACAGCAAGGCCATTCCATGTGTAGAGCACTTCTTCTAAGACAACATTTAAGTGCCATCTCCATAACTGCGATTAGGGTCACCCTTGGGACAGCGTATTAGGTGAGGGTTGTCTTTTCATGACAGCAAGAGGATTAGGGTTGTCTTCTTCACAATATGACTATGTCTTCCTTGATAATGTATTGGTTAGGGTTGTCTTCTTCACAACATGACTGCGTCCTAGATCTAGGTCATGCGTAGAGCTTCTAGGGCATCATCTAGGACTGCGTTTAGAGCATCCTTTAGGACAGCATGTATGGGAGCCTCTTTACTGCGGTTAGGGTATACCTTTAGGCAGCCTATTAGGGCAAGTTTGGGCAGCGTATAGGAGCAAGGATCTCCTCTCTTGGAATGCGACTAAACCACCCTCTTTAGGACTGCAGCTAGGCAGTATTGGACTTCTTCATGATTACGACCAGACTATGGCTAGGGCTCCTTGTTTAGTCTCCTTTCCTCCTGCGTCTAGGGCTTCCTCCTCTTAGACTTCTCTTCCACTAAAACCCAAAAACAAGTGGAGAGAAGTGTGTATTCAAATGACTATCAAGTCACCTCCTTTTATACTAAAACGTTGAGCACACGTGGGGGTTATTTGGTTGCTGGCTGACCTTGACAAATTGTCCCATAACACAAATAAATTCATATCTCCATGAATACTTATCGGAATCGGATGATCTTTAGATCAATCCTACCTCTCAATGAGAGGGATCCAAGAAAATTATTAGTTGCCATAAATAAGATGACCCACATGGAGTTTGGCCCTAGTTGCCAATTTTAACATAATCAGAGTTTACTCACTCAAATTAAAAAACTTAAAAATGATAAGAATCATTAAACAACAAATTAGAAGAATTTCTCACAAAGGAAGTATCGAAGTCGTCAGATGTAATAGTTCAAGTTGAAAATAAAAGAACAAATAACGATTCCATGAATATCATAACTCAAGAAGATGAGAAACCAAAGAAAGTTAAAACTTATGCAGATGTTGCAGTTCAAACAATGGAAATTCCAAATAATTATGCCAACTCAACTGGACCTGTAGGAAATCAAGAAGCTGCCAAAATGATAAATTGGACCTCTTCATGACTGTGGCTAGGGCACCTTGTTTAGTCTCCTTTCCTTCTGCGTCTAGGGTTTCCTCCTCTTAGACTTCTCTTCCACTAAAACCCAAAAACAAGTGGAGAAAAATCAAAAGTGAAGTGTGTGTTCAAATGACTATCAAGTCACCTCCTTTTATACTAAAACGTTGAGCACACGTGGGGGTTATTTGGTCGTTGGCCGACCTCGACGTATTGTCACATAACACAAATAAATTCATATCTCCATGAATACTTATCGGAATCAAATGATCTTTAGATCAATCCTACACCTCTCGATGAGAGGGATCTAAGAAAAATATCAGCTACCATAAATAAGACAATGTTCCACCAAGACTCCCGGATGGGGAGACGCGGGTGCGGGGAGACGCACAAGGGGAACATGTGGGAGTACCCTCAAATTTTAGGGAAATTTAGGGGGAGTGGGGGGACGTCGAGGTATATATATATATTTTTTCCTTTTTAATATATATATATATATATTCAATACTGAAAGTATAAATACAATGATACATACATAATTGAATTAAATAATGAAATACATTGATCCATACTCATCATCCTTATTAATACATACATGATTCATCCATAGATCACAAGATTCAATAATGAAATACTCCAATCCATATTCATTATTCATTATTCACCATTCTAGAATCTACATTGATTTAAAAATTAAATTCATCATTCATCATTCTAGAATCTAGATTCTAAATTGATTTAAAGTTAGAATTCATCATTCATCATTCTAGAATCTAATTAGTACTAAGCAAAATAGACTATAATAGATACTGAAATCTGAATACTGGAATAGTAAATTGATATAACTAAAACTCAAAAACAATGGAGTGATAAGTCTAAAAGTCACTCTAAAGTACAAAGAGGGCTTGGTGCTCTTGATTAAATACTAATTCCATACCCTTGTACATGACAAAATGCAATGGAAACATTGCAATCCATCGAATCCTAAATTCCTGAAAAATTGTTAAGTCTGTTGGATTTTGAGTGAGATCTAAAATTCTACTTTCTCCATATGAAATCCAATGAGGTCGGAACCACTCTCAAACATCCTGAGTCATTTCATGGTAATGTTAAAAATTTAAGTAAAAGTGACATTCTCTTTTATCTTTCATTTTCATCCTTTTACTTTAAGAATTTAACATTACCATGAATTGCATAGCATTAGTAGGGAAATATGGTCAAATACTAGGTTTTCCCTGTCATAAATCATTGTCTAAAAGAAAATTTAACGGGGGACGCATAGCCCATATAGAGGGGAGACACCCACGCGTCCCCCTTTTGGGGAGTCACGTCCACCACACTGGGGAAACGCCCCCCCTACGTCTCCCCAAAAGGGGGACGTGGGGAAACGTTTCCCCAGACATCCCTTCGTCCCGGGTGTGGGGTGCGAGGGGTGCACGCACCCGACCCAGGGGGACGCGTCCCTGTGGAACACTGAAATAAGATGACCCACATGGAGTTTGGCCCTAGTTGCCAATTTTATCACTCGCTCTCAACTAGGGATAACTCCATCTATTGATCCATCTGTCAGACTGTACTATCTCTGTCATCAGTGCCATGCACTGCTCTGCTAAACCATGAAGAAGAAGAATTGATCAAGAATGTCTCGTACCATTCTCTAGTGACCCGAAGTCAATTCCATATAAAGAGAGTGCTCAAAAGCGCTCTTACTGACCCGAAGTCAGTGCCAGAGAGTGTGTCATACCACTCTTACTGATCGCAGATCAATTCCAAGAGAGAGTGAGATGTATCACTCTTACTAACCCGAAGTCAGTGCCAATTGATCCCAGATCAATGTCGGTCATCCTAGCATAGGGACTACAGTAGATACACAATGCGTCAATCGGTACTACTATGGTCCCTATCCTCATTTCCCTACTCATTGGCCAAATGAAAGGTACTTCCCATGAGTCCCAGATTGCGTGGGTAGGATGCCTCGGCAGGAGAACCACTCATCCTGCCCACAAGTCGCCACAAGGTATTGCAGAGGAAGGCTGAACCATTCACCCTGTACTCAGTGCACCACTAGGGGAGGGTATGGTCGCTTGTCTCTCCAAGAAGTACCCCAAGCCCCTCGGAGCTCCCAGAGCTCAATGCATGCATCATGCAAGACCCTCATACGAGGGTCTCTCAAAGACTCCAAGTCGTTCTTGGAAAGTCACAAATTTGATCTTTCCCAGAGGCTTCAACAGAATGTCGGCGACCTGCACATCAGTCCCAATGCGATGGAGCCTTCTTGCTCATCAATGTACCATATCCCAGATAAAGTGGTACCTGATGTCTATATACTGAAGCAATCATAGAATACGGGATTCCTCAATAATCGAATCCTCCTCTGGTTGACACAGAAGATCATGGTGGTATCCATCATTTGTACAAACAGCTCACTGAAGAGCTTCCCCAACCAGGCAGCTTCACACGAGGTCATACTCATAGCTATGTATTTGGTTTCAACGGAACCGTCTTCTGCTCCCTGCTAATCCAGGATATTGGCGCAAAAACCAAATAGAACCAGCACTTAGAAGTGCTCTTTCGATCCTCCACACTACCTGCCCAGTCAGCATTCGAATAATCATGCAGCTTCATATTTCCGGCAGTGTATCTTAATCCATGAGAGAATGTGCCCTGAAGATATCTCAAATGATTCTTAGCACCAATCCAGTGAGGCTCAACCAAATATAAGCCCAACATGCTAACTACCAAACATATATCCGGACGGAAGTTCACCAAGAACATCAATGCTAGAATGAGTTTATGAAACTCAGAGGCATTTCCCAAATCAGGTCCGGCATCCCTACCACATAACTTCTGAAAGTTAAGCTCCATTGAGGTAGTTACGGGCTTGTAGTTCACCATTCCAAATCCGAAATCCAACTCCCTCTTACTTTTGCAAATGAGAGGGTTTGCACCTGTTAGAAAGAGGTCGTCCTCAAAAGGTGCCAGTATGAGAGGTCTATCATCCACAACCTTCAAGCAATGGTTTTGGATCGGCTTCACTCCTAGTGAATCTCAGCTTCATCAGACAGCTATCAATCCTCTCATATCAAGCCCGGGGTGTTTTGCTTCAAGCCATAGAGGGCTTTCTTCCACCTGCATACATGAGATTCCCGATCATGAATCTCAAACCCCTCAAGTTGTTCCAAACCTGTGGACCTGTTACATGAGGGGAATGGTCCCCTTGTAAGATTTTCCCTCGGTACATCTCGGACATGTACCTTCATGTTGTTCTTGAATTCAGGTATCCTTGTCATCATCTGACTCACATCATGTGGGGCCCCATAATAAGCAAACCTCCAATGCTATAGACGAGATGCATCAACTGACATGGCCCCAATGGACTTCCTGCAACTTGATACAAATTGCCAACCTTGAATAAAAACATCTTTGAAAATTCCAAAACACGTACCTTTCCATCGATGAATGTCACCTTGAAACTTTCGACTTCCATTGCCGAAATGGACACCAGGTTCTTCTTGCGATCAAGTACATAAAGAGCTTCTTTTAAATGAGTTGAGTTACCCTCATTCAATTGAGGGGTAACATTCCCTACACCCTTCCGGGATAGGTGGCATTGACTCCAAGTATAATCTCACGATTGTTTCCATCTTTGCCAAATTAGAGAGGGCACCCTTCTATCTGATAAAGTGCCTTGAAGCACTACAATCAATAAGCCAGATTCCCAAAGAGTCTGGAGGAGAGGGCCACTATAACAACATTTGATTCTTCATACCTGGGGTTCCTTGCTTTCTTTGAAGAGTCGGTCATTTCCTTGATGTCCTGCATTACCTGTCATTCCTCCAATCACTGAAGATGTCCCTGGAATGATTGTTATCATCAAGTGATGTGTCTCGACCATTCGAACACTCCTTCGCATAATGGTCGAGCTTATTGCAAGCAAGGCATCTATGTTTCCTTCTACCCTTAGATCCGGACTTACCATTGAAGAGATCTTTAGGTCGGCCATCAGAAGCTTTCGCTGCACCATTCTGATAATATTCTCTGCTTCGATTTCACCCTTGGTGAATTTGAAGAGGGATGAGGAACTCATTGAGCCTTTTGTCCTTTCCCAATTGTCTTCGGTGATTGCTCTTTTCACTCTTCCTTCAGCTTTGTCTTCACCTCAGCTCCGATACCATGTCAATTTTAGGTATGTTCTATGCTTAGAGCAATTTATTTCAATTTTCACAGTTAGCTCAATATTTTTTTCCTGATTAGCAATCACATCAGCATAATAGTAAATTGCAGAGAGAACATGAACATAAATCACAGAAGACAAGCCAAGACAAGAGGACACAGGATGTGGCGCTAGCCAGGGACAAACCCCAATGTGGGGAAACCCTTAATCAATTCTTCTTATATTTTCTTCAATAGTTCAGCAAAGAGAGAGAGAGATAGTACATATACAATAGAAGTCAACACTTTGACTTATCTAGATAAGAGCATAGATCATCTCTAAGAAGATGATACATGAGGTAGTTGAACTCAGTTGAAGACATGCTGCTTCAACTAATTCTCCAAGGTGACTCCATCACCATGTTGCACCTATTATTATGTTGCACCTCATCATTACGCTGTACCTCACTGTGCTTCACCATGTTGCACCCATCATCACTATGTTGCATCTCATCAGACTGTACCCATCATTGTACTACTGCATTATGCTGAGCTCTTCATTATTAGAATAATCCTATTTAGTATTTAATGCTCATTCTTTTAGCTGTTGCTAATTTTTATTCTTTTAGCAGTTTCTTAGATGAAACTGATTGTTTCCATTATCTAAATAGAAACTTGATGTTTCTATTTCTGTAAATATCTCTGTATTATTATTGAGCTTCAGCTTGCTCATTAATGAATTCATTCATTGAAATCTATATGCGTGTTTCGCACTGTTTTATGGTATCAGAGCTAGGGTATTTTTTTCCAAAATTATTTTTTCAATTTATGAAAAAATTCAGTGTCTCATTTCGAAATTGCTAATTCAGTGGAGCATTTTTAACGTGAGTGGTCATTCCGTGGAAGCTGGTGCCTGCAATCGATTGATCGTGTTTACATTAAGCGATTCAGTGTGTGCGGTAAAAAAAAAAATTACAGGACTTCTTGCTACGTGCATTCACCAAGCTTCATTTGATATTTTAACGTCTTTGGAGCGGAGCGGATCCCAGCTGTTGTCGTATACCTCTTCGTGGAACTGCGTGTGAACTGTGCGTGGTTTTAACAGTTGTGGCTTTGTTAAATCTCGTGGTCAACAGCAAAACTAGACCGCTTCCACTCCTACTCTGGCTCCCCTGTCGCGGCACAGGTCGACAACCACGTCTCGCGGCTCAAAGGTTCCAGGATCGATTCTCGTGGTCAACAAGCAAAGCGAACAGCGCTATCATCCTTGGACGAACGGCATACCATTTTTTCCTTTTAACCTGAGAAGTCAGCCAGTTATAATTTGTGCAAACGTATATGGGTATAGAACGCAGAGGATTATTTGTCCATATTTTTTTCGTGATCTCATCTTCAAAATTTCTGTTTGGATAGTCGCAGTCGGCTCTGTTCAATTTTCAGTCGGACGGCATACCTCTGCCATTCTTTTCCGCAGCATCCGTTGACACAAAATCACTGTGTACAGCGTGGGTCTGTTCGAGAACGTGTATACGTGCTGTTTGTTCTTCCGCTAAGACGGTCACGGTCACGCCATTATCAGATTCGACCCCGCATATTTGCTGTGTGTGAAATTTCAAAACGGCGGCTCACGTGGGTTCAGCATTCACGGTCACGCCATTATCAGATTCGACCCCGCATATTTGCTGTGTGTGAAATTTCTAAACGGCGGCTCACGTGGATTCAACATTCGATTGCTCTGACAAAGACGTGGGTTCACACTTCTGTCCACGTATTGGTCAATCTCTGTCCACGTATCGGTCATTTTGCTGTTTCTTGGCTGAGTGGATTAAGTTATCTACTGCAAAATCAGACGTTGGAGTTTCGACTTAACTGGAAAGATAGTCACACAGAAATTTTTGCTGTTGCAAAATATAGCGCTCATTTTTTATCAAATAAATTATTTCTGTGGAGACTTTTGCCGGGTAAGCGCTATATATATATTTTCTTGAACCTGCTTCGCAGAACAAATTATGTTTTGTTTATCTTTATTGCACCAAGATCAGCGGGCATCTACATTGAAATTTGTGCCAGACTTCTTTATTGTCTTTGGGAAACGTACAAATGGCCTCACTCACCAATCTGATGTTAGAAGGAAATCAACGCTTTAATGGCAGCAATTATAACATCTGGAAACAAAGAATGTTGACCATTTTTTAATACAGGCGTCTTGATCAGCTCGTTTTGGGCAAAGAGCTTCGTCCCGGTACAGCTGGTACCGATCAAGATAAGTTTGATGATCGAAATCGAGAGGCTGTTATGCTTCTCAAGCTCTCTGTAGCTGATGATCAGTTACCGCAGATTCCTTCTGGCAAGACAGCTGCCGAGATCTGGCAATAGTTGAAAGAACTACACGAGACATCTGACAAGAGCAAAGCTTTCTTTCTCAAAAATCAATTGTTCTCCATCATGATGGACGAACATATGTCTTTACAGGAACATCTCAACAAGATTAAAGACATTCGAGACCAGCTCGAAGCCATTGGCCGCACCATGGAGGAAGAAGATATGGTAGTCATCACTCTGAAAAGTCTACCAAAATCTTATGAGCACTTCATAGAAACACTCAACATTACCGCCACTAATGTTGATCTGAAGTTTCCAGAGTTATGCACCAAACTCATGCAGCAGGATCGTTGGAAACAACAATTTGGTAGTGGTGCAGCATCAGCCTCCTCAGAAAATGCTTTTGCTGCCAAATATCAATCCTCTCAGTCCTTTCAGCAAAAAGGTTCTTCTCAGCCTTTTGATCCTACTAGGAAGAAAAATGTGCAGTGTAATTACTGTCACAAGTTCGGCCACATGAAGAAAGATTGTCGACAGAGGATTGCCTCTGAACAGAAGAAACAGGGAGGGCTTCATCAGACAGCAAATGTTGCAGAACATTCCGAGCAGACAGATTCTGCCTTTTACGCCTTTATGGCTAAAAGGTCTTCAGATCATGTTCCGTCTTCTGCCTGGTACATTGACTCTGGTGCATCACGCCATTTTTCTCACAGGCGTGACTGGTTTATTGACTTCTCACTTTTCAGTGATTCCGTG
Source organism: Pinus tabuliformis (assembly GCA_031772625.1). Classification (NCBI taxonomy): domain Eukaryota; kingdom Viridiplantae; phylum Streptophyta; class Pinopsida; order Pinales; family Pinaceae; genus Pinus; species Pinus tabuliformis. Next base: position 1,454,692,211 of record CM062818.1, read on the forward strand.
GTATTTGGCGGAGGTGAAAAGTACACAGTAGTTGGCAGAGGTACAGTTCAAATCCAGTCTGGTGGGCGCACACTCATCTTTCTGAATGTATACTATGTTCCTGGTATGGAAATTAATCTGCTGTCTGTCAGCCAGATTATGAGGAATTCTCCTCAGCTTGATGTAGTGTTCAGTGCGCACAAGTGCTCCATTATTGATAGGGAGACTAGTCTTACAGTTGTTGTTGGCCTAGAGGACCATGGTCTATACAGGCTACTTGACACCGGTGACTCTCCAGAAGTGGCTCTAGCAGCGCGTGTCTCTCCCATCAGCACTCTATGGCATCAGCGATATGGGCATCTAAATATGCAGTATCTCTCTCAGCTCTCTCGGGAGGGACTTGTGTCAGGATTACCTGATATTCAGACTCAGCAGTTGGGGGTATGCGACGCCTATCAAGCGGGAAAGCAACATCGGTCTTCATTCAAGGATGGAGAATCTTGGCGCGCATCTAAGGTACTCCAGTTACTTCATGCTGATATTTGTGGTCCTATGAATACAGCTTCTATCACTGCTTGCAAATACTTTTTACTTATTGTAGATGATTTCAGTAGAAAGATGTGGGTGTATTTTCTAAAAAATAAATCTGATGCACTTAGTACCTTTCAGAAGTTTAAAACCTTAGTGGAAAAAGAGTCTGGCTGTAACATCATGACTCTTAGGACCGACAACAGGGGGGGAATTTTGTTCTTCAGCTTTTGCCAACTTCTGTGATATTCATGGCATCAAACGTCAGTTAACCACACCCTACACTCCTCAGCAGAATAGTGTTGTCGAGCGTCGCAACCGCACGGTTGTTGAAATGGCTCGTTCCATGTTACAACACAGGAGTGTTCCAAACAAATTCTGGGCTGAAGCAGTATTTACTGCTGTTTATCTTCTTAACCGATCACCCACTCAGGCTGTTAAAGGGAAGACTCCCGAAGAGGTTTGGTCTGGCCGTAAGCCTAAGATCAGTCACCTCAAAGTATTTGGCTCAGTTGCATATGTTTGGATTCCAGCTGCTAAGCGCTCTAAGTTGGATTCCAAAAGCTAGAAACTCATGATGACAGGATACAGTGATCATCACAAGGCCTATAGGCTAATAGATATAGCCACTGGTCGTCTTAGCTTCAGTCGGGATGTAGTATTTGATGAAGACAGAGGATTCTTTCAGTCTTCTTCTTCTGAGCAGTGTTCTGAGGATCAACCTCACAGTGTTCTTCTTCCGGTCGGTCCACCTGATGGGAGGGATGATGTAGCATCAGTGTTTGATAATACTCTATCTGAGCTTCCTCCAGAAAATAACCCTCCTCTTGAGTCTTCTCCACCTCCTCTTGATATTGGTTCCTCTACTCTTCGACCTAAATGGTGGGCTAAAACCATTGGTGATCTCCGGGATGATGAGCTCCTTGAAGGTAGAACTTCTAGACATAAGAACAAACAACAGTCTACAGTCAATTTTGCTCTTATGGCTAACCTACACAGTATTTTTGAGCCCCAAACCTATTCAAAGGCTAAGGGTACATCTGAGTGGGAACAGGCTATGGAAGCCGAATTCCAGAGTCTTCAGAAGAATCACACATGGACCCTTTCTGATCTTCCTGCAGGGAAAAAGCCCATAGGCTGCAAATGGGTGTATAAAGTGAAATACAAAGCTGATGGAACCATAGACAAGTATAAAGCTCGTCTTGTGGCTCGAGGGTTCTCACAGAAGGAAGGCATCGACTATGAAGAGACTTTTGCTCCTACAGCCAAGATGAGTACCATACGGCTTGTCCTTGCCCTAGCAGCTCAGTTCAATTGGAAAGTTCATCAGATGGATGTAAAGAGTGCTTTCCTAAATGGTGATCTCCAAGAAGAAGTCTACATGACGCAGCCTCCAGGATTCAAGGTTGTTGGTCAAGAACAGAAAGTGTGTCGATTAGCTAAAGCACTCTATGGATTGAAACAAGCTCCTCGGGCTTGGTACATGAAAATTGATCAGTACCTGACAGATCAGGGTTTTCAGCGGAGCCCATCTGATGCAAACCTGTATATCAAGCATACTGGTGATGATATCTTGTTTGTGGTTGTCTATGTGGATGACCTTATCATTACTGGCAGCTCTGCACATTTGATCCATGGGATCAAACAAGATTTATGCAGAACCTTTGAGATGACAGACTTGGGACTTCTTCATTACTGTCTGGGGGTTGAAGTTTGGCAGACTGAAAATCATATCTTTCTCTCTCAGTCCAAGTATGCCAAAAATCTTGTGGACAGGTTCAGAATGCAGGATTGCAAACCGGCCACGACTCCTATGGAACCAGGGCTCAAACTTTCAGCACAGTCATCCTCTCCCCTTGTGGATGAAACTTTATTCAGGCAATTAGTGGGCAGTCTCATCTATCTTACTGCCACCAGACCTGACATCAGTTTTGCAGTAAGCTACATTTCCCGCTTCATGTCAGCTCCTAAAGCTGATCATTGGATAGCAGCAAAGCGTGTGCTACGATATGTGCGTGGCACTTCTGATTATGGACTCCTATACACTCGAAGTTCCGATCCTATACTCAGTGGTTACACAGATTCTGACTGGGCCGGTTCGGTTGATGACCGTAAATCTACAGCTGGGTATGTGTTTAGTCTAGGATCCGGTGCTGTTACTTGGACTAGTAAGAAGCAACAGGCAGTGGCTCTCTCCTCAACAGAAGCAGAGTATCGGGGAGCAGTTAAGGCATCTTGTGAGGCAGTTTGGCTTCGACGTATGCTTGCAGATATGCATGTTTCCCAGACAGGGCCTACTTCTTTGTTTTGTGATAATCAGGGAGTGCTCAAACTTGCCAAGAATCCAGTCTTTCATGAACGAACAAAGCATGTGGAAACTCATTGCCACTACATTCGCCAGCTTGTTGAAGATGGATCAGTTCAGTTGCAATATGTTCCCACAACAGAGCAGCCCGCAGACATCTTCACCAAGCCTCTTGGCCCTGATAAATTTGTAAAATTCAGAGGATCTATTGGTGTTGTAAATAGATTGAGCATTAAGGGAGGGTATTAGAATAATCCTATTTAGTATTTAATGCTCATTCTTTTAGTTGTTGCTAATTTTTATTCTTTTAGCAGTTTCTTAGATGAAACTGTGTGTTTCCATTATCTAAATAGAAACTTGATGTTTCTATTTCTGTAAATATCTTTGTATTATTATTGAGCTTCAGCTTGCTCATTAATGAATTCATTCATTGAAATCTATATGCATGTTTCGCACTGTTTTATTCATTGCACTATGTTGCACCCAAATGCCTGTTGCAATACCTCATCATCCTGTTGTTGCAGTGCCTCATCATCCTGTTGTTGCAATATGTCCATCATTACCATGTTGTCCCATTGCTGCACCATACTATGTCCAGCCACACCGAGCTACATCATGTTGCACCACTACTGTGTGCACTATGCTGCATTGTACATCATGTACCCATTGCTACTCCTATGTGCACTATGTTGCACTGTACATCATGTACCCATTGTTGCTCCTATGTGCACTATGCTACACTGTACATCATGTACCCATTGCTACTCCTATGTGCACTATGTTGCACTGTACATCATGTACCCATTGTTGCTCCACATCCTGTAACCCTTGTTGCTCCTATAATGTTACAACATTCATCATAAGACTTGGATCTATCATTCATGACTGTGACTCAATCCAAACAACAGATAGAGCATCCTTATTTAGAACAGCGTTAAGGATAGTTGAAGTTGTGGTTTCTTTATCTCAGTGTTTAAGTGTGAGAGCATTCCTTCCATGACAGCAAGGGGATTCCTTTCATGACTTCGTATAGGATGAGGGCTTTTCCTTTCATGACAGCAAGGGCATTCCATGTGTAGAGCACTTATTCTAAGACAATGTTTAGGTGCCATCTCCATAACTGCGATTAGGGTCACCCTTGGGACAACATATTAGGTCAGGGTTGTCTTTTCATGACAGCAAGAGGATTAGGGTTGTCTTCTTCACAATATGACTATGTCTTCCTTGACAGCGTATTGGTTAGGGTTGTCTTCTTCACAATATGACTGCATCCTAGATCTAGGTCATGTGTAGAGTTGCTAAGGCATCATCTAGGATTGTGTTTAGAGCATCCTTTAGGACAGCGTGTATGGGAGCCTCTTTACTGCGGTTAGGGTATCCCTTTAGGCAGCGTATTAGGGCAGGTTTGGGTAGCGTATAGGAGCAGGGATCTCCTCTCTTGGACTGCAACTAAACCACCCTCTTTAGGACTGTGGCTAGGGCAGTATTGGACCTCCTCATGATTGCGACCACACTGTGGCTAGGGCTCCTTGTTTAGTCTCTTTTCCTCCTGCGTCTAGGGCTTCCTCCTCTTCGACTTCTCTTCCACTAAAACCCAAAAACAAGTGGAGAGAAGTGTGTGTTCAAATGACTATCAAGTCACCTCCTTTTATACTAAAACGTTGAGCACACGTGGGGGTTATTTGGTTGCTGGCTGACCTTGACGAATTGTCCCATAACACAAATAAATTCATATCTCCATGAATACTTATCGGAATCGGATGATCTTTAGATCAATCCTACACCTCTCAATGAGAGGGATCCAAGAAAAATATCAGTTGCCATAAATAAGATGACCCACATGGAGTTTGTCCCTAGTTGCCAATTTTAACATAATAAGAGTTTACTCGCTCAAATTAAGAAACTTAAAAATGATAAGAAATCATCAAACAACAAATTAGAAGAATTTCTCCCAAATGAAGTATTGAAGTCGTCAGATGTAATTGTTCAAGTTGAAAATAAAGGAACAAATAACGATTCCATGAATATCATAATTCAAGAAGATGAGAAACCAAAGAAAGTTAAAACTTATGCAGATGTTGCAGTTCAAACAATGGAAATTCCAAATAATTATGCCAACTCAACAATGGCAAGACCTAAAGGAAATCAAGAAGCTGCCAAAATGATAAAGGAAAGTCCAACCAGAAGAACTATTTATCGACATCCAAATCACAAGAGCAAACTTTCCAATCAATCTACGTACCAGTATCATTCAGAACGCAAGCAACAAATGTATGTTCCAAAGAATACTTAAGTTTGTAAAATCCAGCCTTATGATAACTATTCATCACAAAATTCCAGTGATCAAAAAATTCCACAGAAAGTTAATTTAAGATGGTCAAATCCTTCCTCCGTGCGACAATTTTATATGTCACTCCAAGGATCATATCAACTTGTACCGACAAAGATAATTGTCCCGAGACAGAGAAAGAGATCAAGTCCATTCATCAACAATCTTTGAGGACAAAGCTTTTTGAAGGGAAGGCAATGTTATGAACATAATTTATGTAAAAATAATAAAAATAGATAATAAATAATAATCATAATAATATGCAATTAAATAATAATTACTTAAACAAAGAGGCATGTCTCTACAGACATGTATGTTCATGAAAGGGTACTTACCTGGCTATATATACAAGACCCTCATTCTCATTGTACCATCATTCGTATTCATACATTTAATATATAATCTTGTATCTCAATGGAGATCTACATATTCCAAGTCTTCTGGAGTATTTAACGAGAAGAACGAACTTTGTTTGCTTCATCATCACTGATAATACTTCTAATTATAAAGCAGCAGGAGCAATTATTGAAGATAGATACCTCGACGTATTTTGGTCTGGGTGTTAGGTTCACACAATGAACCTTTTGATCCCTGATATTATTAAGAACAAACACCCTCAATACCAATAGATTGGTGATTTGTACAAGAGAGGCAAAAGAATAATAAAATTTATTACCAATCATAGCAATACCCATGGGCTTTTCTGCAGTCACTCAAGTTTGGAGCTATTGAAGATTGCGAAGACTAGATTTGCTAGCTATTACCTCACCTTCAGGCACCTTTTGAAGGTAAGAGAGCCATTGGCTAGCATGGTATCAAGTCAACATTAGCAAGTATTAAAGGACAAGGCTCTAACCGCAATGGACAAGCAAGGTTTTGAACAGGTGGAAGCCACTGCTCTTGATGGTCTGTTTTGGGCACGTGTGAGGGAAGTTTTGCAATTCACCAAGCCTATTTATAACATGATTTGTTTTGCGGATACAAATGCACTAGTGATTGGGGAGGTGTATGAGCAGATGGATAACATGTTGGGTCAAATAAAAGATATTGTTCAAGAAAAAGATCCCAACTTGTATGATATTATTCACAATTTTGTGTGTGCACAGTGGGATAAACTTAATGTTCCACTACATGCCTTGGCCTATATCCTTATGCCAAAATACTACTCTCAATCTTGGTTGGGAAAACCTGCACATGGGGTGGGGTTAGGGCCAAACCCCATACAAAATTAGACAAGTTGGTCCCTAACAGGGAGGAGTGTGCTAATCTGTACCTTGAATTAGGTAGATACTTCATTAGCATTGGAGTGTTTGGTTCTTTGCATGTAATGGAAGATAGGGACAGATTTGATGCTATCAAATGGTGGGACGCATATGGCAGCCAAGGACTTTTGCCAAAATTGGCAGAAAAAGTGCTCTCACAAATTGTAAATACTTCTTCTACAGAGAGGTGTTGGAGCACCTATAGCTTCATCCATAATGTGAGAAGAAACAAACTCAATGAAAACCGAGCAGAAAGCTTGGTTTATGTGCACTACAACTTGAGGTTGTTGAGTCTTTATTGTGATCGGGCTCGTGAGGATACATCATATACAACTTGGGACAACAACTCAGAGGTAGATAATTTAGAGGATAGCGCTCTACATCTAGAAGAATTGGAAACAGATCTTTTGAAAGATGAAGATGAAGCAACAGTAGCCATGCCACCCCCAGCGTCCAGTAGCAATGCTCGAGTTCCAGCATCTTAACCTTTGCTGTCGCCACCTCCATCTACATCCTCATGTGGAGGGCATGTGCCTTCTAGTTCTGATCGTCCAACTATGCGGGAAGAGACTTCCAAAAGACCACCACAACCTTCTCAGAAATTAGAAATGTCTCGTGGCGGCAAGAGGAAACAATAGATAATAGATTTGCTTGTCTTTTCTAGTTTCTAGTAGTTTTAAATTTTTATAACTATTGACTCTTTCATATTTATAATGATATTTTTGTGAACAATATATGACAATTTAAGTTTGAACTTTGAACTTTGAAGTTGGCAATTATAACTCATTGATAATGAATTATGAATATGATGCTTTGTGAGCGCTGAAAGTTGAAACATTTCCTTTCATGTTAGATATCATTTGTTGTAATGGTTAAAAGTACAACTTTAGTGATCAATGATGATAAATGTTATATATTGAATTTTGAAAGCTTGAAACTTTAAAATTCATGAATCGTGAGACTCAATAGGTTGTATGTTACTAACTTGTGGACGTGGTTGATGAAGATTATAACTTCTAGATTATTGATGTTATATGGTTCAATCCATGTTTTTATGTTTTTTATATCTAATTCATCATTCCACATGCTTTTGTTGACATATATGCATCAAAATATATTATTTAAAAATTCGCTCCCGAACCGGGAGTTTTTTAAAATGTCGCTCCTCACTCCCGCTCCCAAGTAACCTTGGTCACAGGGTGTGCATGAACTGTTTGATGAAATGGTTAAATGAAATTCACTATGACTGTTTAGCAGATTTCATGTTTTGCTGCTATACTGATTTCCTAACTGAATTTGAGAGCTGTTAAGATTGGAGCTATCTCATAATTTCTCATCTCAGTTAAATTTGAAAGTTGATCTCTCAATTGTCTTTTTCTCCAACTTAAAAAAACAAACCATTGCATTTCATCCCCATCTCAAATGTTATCAGGTTGCGTGCCACATGTTTGACAAATGTATGAATAATTCCTTTTCATTTATGCCTAAAACTTTATCATTTTTTATGTTTATATGTTGAAGCATGCACACTAGCCTATCATTTGGATGTTCATTGATTGGTTTAGAACTCAAACCTTAAGCTGGAAACTTTGTTAGCAACACTCTTCTTATTGGAAATTATTGAATTCTCTCCTATATAGTGAGTTTCCGGCTCTGTTTTTATGGCTTATACTTAACAATAAATTTGCAGCTTACATGCTGATCTAAAGGAACACAGAAATACATCACAATATCAACCATTCATTTCCTGTGTATTTTACTACAGCTTGAACATTACCCGCTCAAAAGAGTGTGCTCCTTAATGCGTGAAATCTCTATTAGAAAGGTATATCTATAAGAGAGCAGTTTGCATCAGTATTCACAAATATGATATTGGACCCATATTTTCACGAATGATTGATTGGGAAAAGTGTTTATTTGTTATATGACATGTAATGAGAAGAGCTTCCAGCCTATCAAGATCAGAACTTTACACACACACTCAACAAAAGATTCACTAACCTACACTGTGCTGAAAACCCACTGCCTTTAGTGTGGAATTCTTTTAGGGAAGCCCCCGTTTAGGTGGCCCTTCGTCATCTAAGAAGAGCAAGGGAGTGGGACCTAGGTGACAGTGGTTCCCCTTCCAAGTTGCCCTCAGTTTGTCACAAGCATTGACCTTGCTTATCTAGCGTGGCAAATTGAGAGGTAACAGGGATCAATTCACATATAATTTTATATGTGCAAACAACAAAATCCAATTAGATGGACTTGTAAAGCCTACCTAAAGTTACAAACCCAGTAGATGGACTGCAACTTCAGAGCAGCAAGTACCTTAGAGCCTCTTGATTGAGGAGCTTGAGGATAAAAAACATGAAGAACACTCAATTGATTGGCATCCCTAATTAGTGACCAGTCACCAATGATTGACTAGTAAATGCCATTGAGCATGTTTTGTAGCTACTTATAAATTTAAATTTACAATTAGAATATTCAAGTTAAATCGTTGAACCTGAATGTTGAAAATTAAATCATGTGTTAAATTGGAAATGTGAATGTAACATGATCATGATCATATTTAATATTTTTATATTTTTCTTATTTGTTTTTAGTTTTGTATTTTAGTATTTCCCAGTTTTAAACAATGTTTTAAAAACAGGAACAGGTGACCGGACCGGTCCACCTAATGAACTGGGTTTTGAACAGGGACTGGTCAGGTCTAAACGAACCGGTTTAAAAAAAATACATTAAATAATTATTTTTTAATGAAAAAAACTATTTTTAAGATTTAAAACCATAATTCCAAGCCAATAGAAACAAAATATGCAAAGTTTGCTCATATATACACCATGTAAAAGTGAATATATGTTAATTTTAGGTATGTTCTATGCTTAGAGCAATTTATTTCAATTTTCACAATTTGCTCAATATCTTTTCCAGATTAGCAATCACATCAGCATTAAAGTAAACTGCAGATAGAACATAAACATAAATCACAGAAGACAAGAGGACACAAAATGTGGCACTAGCCAGGGACAAACCCCAATGTGGGGAAACCCTTGATAAATTCTTCTTATATGCTCTTCAATAATTCAGCAGAGAGAGAGAGATAGTACGTTTACAACAGAAGTCAACACTTTGACTTATCTAGATAAGAGCATAGATCATCTCTAAGAAGATGATACATGAGATCAGTTGAAGACATGCTGCGTCAACTAATTCTCTAAGGTGACTCCTTCACCTATCGTTGTGTTGCATTTCGTCATCATGTTGCACCTCACTGCGCTGCATCATGCTGCACCCATCATCACTACGCTGCATCTCATCACGCTTCATTAATCATGATTGTACCCATCACTATACTGCATTATGTGCCATTGTTGCACCATGTTGCCATTCTGACCTATGTGTTGGCTGCACCTTGCTTGCTTGTTGTCCCTTGCTTGCTTGTTGTCCCTAGCATGCTTGTTATCCTTAGCATGCTTGTTGTTGCATGCTAGTTGTCCCTTGCATGCTAGTTGTAACATTGCACGCTTGGTGTATTTGCTACTAAGTACCATACAACTGTCCCAATGTTAGTTAGTTGTCCCTTGCATGCTGCTCTCCTTCAGAGACAGATGCTCCACCTGTTTCGGCAGTTCTCGCAGTTCCGACTGTTCCCAATAGTTCCGGTTGTTCCCAACAGCTCTGGTTGTTCCCGACAACCCCGGCAGTTTCGGTTGTTCCCGGCAGTTCCAGTTATTACCGGCAGTTCCGACTTTTTCGGCAATTTCAGCAGTTTTGGCAGTTCCGGCTTTTCCGGCTTTTCTGGCAGTTCTGGCTTTTCCGGCAGTTCCAGCTTTTCCGACAGTTCCGACTTTTCCGGCTTTTCCGGTAGTTCCGGCAGTTCCGGCTTTTCCGGCTTTTCCAGCACTTCTGGCTTTTCCGGCTTTTCTGGCAGTTCCGGATTTTTCGGCAGTTCCGACTTTTTCGGCAGTTCCAGCTTTTCCAGCAGTTCCGGCTTTTCTGACAGTTCCGGCTTTTCCGGCAATTACGACTTTTCTTGCAATTCTGACTTTCTGCCCAACGTTATTCCTTAGGATCTCTCCTCCTACTAAAACCCAAAGACAAGTAGAGAGAGGAAGAAATCCCAAGTGTGTTGAAATGACTTGAAGGCCACCTCTATTTATACTAAAACGTTGAGCACATGTGGGGTTTATTTGGTTGTTGGCCGACCTTGACGAATTGTCTTATAACGCAAATAAATTCATAACTCCATGAATACTTATCAAAATCGGATGATCTTTAGATCAATCCTACACCTCTCAATGAGAGGGATCCAAGAAAAATATCAGCTGCCATAAATAAGATAACCCACATGGAGTTTGACCCTAGTTGCCAATTTTAACAATATATCAAAATGACATCGAGCGCAATACATATCCGCAACAAAATACATAATCAATGAGGCTCTAAATGGCCTCTAGAGTTCGAAAACAATTCTCTAAGCTATGGGGTCACTAAACTACTACAAGTCTACATATCAGTAATCAACAACATGATCACTCCTCATCATGATCAAACTCATCACCACTACTAGACAACAGATCATCAAACATAAATAATATGGCTCCAAGTTTGAGGACTCCTAAACCTCCTCTACAACTTTAGTAGTAGTAGCAAAAATAGACATCAAAACTACAAATCACTGATCAACATGGTCACTCATGAAACTCATCATTGATTCAACGCTACTAGAAATACATAAACATCATCAACAAGAGATACATAAACATCATCTCGCTCAAAGTCTTCAGAGTTGGATTGCTCAACCTTATAACATGATAGAAATTGAAAAGGTTTAACATGCCTAACCAATGATTTTGGTTTGAGTGAAGGGTTCATCTCCTCAACCTTATAATGTGGTAGAAATAGATTAGCATGCCTAACTAGTTGTTTTCCTTTTAGTGAAGGGTGCATTCTTGTTAAGGCCATGGTAGAGGAGTTCAACCAGTGTTACTTGGGAGCGGGAGCGGGAGCGGGGAGCGGGAGCGGAAGCGGGAGCGGGAGCGGGAGCGACCATTTTCAGAAGCTCCCGGTTTGGGAGCGAATCCCGGAGCGATTTTTTAAAAATATATATATTTTTTAATTTTTGATACATATATGTCAACAAAAACATGTAGAATGATGAAATAGACATAAAAAACATAAAAAAACATAAATTGATCATTGAACCATATCACATCAATCATCTAGAAATTATAATCGTCATCAACCTTAGTAAAATAATAAATTAAAATAACATTCAATTCAATAACATTTATCATCATTGATCACCAAAGTAACAAGTTGTACTTGTAAGCCAAGTTTAACCATTACAAGAAGTAATATCGAAGATATTTCTAAGTCCTAACTTCTAACTGTTAACATGATATGAAATGTTAAAAATTTATAAAATGAAACATGAATAATGAGATGAAATGAAACAACTTTAGTCTTTCACAAAGCATCATATTCATAATTCACAATCATTACCAATGAGTTATAATTGCCAAGGCCCAACTTCAAACTTCAAATTTTCATTGTCACTGTGATATAATGTTTACAAAAAATATCATAATGTCATAATGATATGAAAGAGTCAAGAGTCAAGAGTCAAGGACTCAAAACTCAACACTGAACAGTTATGAAAACTAAAGTGACAAGTCTAATAGAAACTAAAAAAGACAAGTAAACTGTAAATCTACAAGTGGCCCTTGCCACGAGAGTCTCCAGGAGTATAAGTAGGTCTTGGCGGTCTTCTAGGAGTCTCCCGCCCAGACCGACGACCAGAACTAGAGCCTCCACGCGAGGGTGTCGATGGAGGTGGCGACAGCAATGGAACAAGACTCGGGCCCCGAGAACTGCTACTGGATGGTGGAGGTGGAGGTGGCATGGCTGCTGCAGCTGCTTCAGCTTCATCCCGTACAAGCTCATCTTCTAGTTCTTCCATATGTACAATGCCATCCTCTAAATTGTCGTCCTCAGGGTGATTGTCCCAAATTTTATATGTGGGATCTTCATTAGCCCGATCACAGTAATGGCTCAACAACCTCAAATTGTAGTGCACATAAACCAAGCTTTCTGCTCGGTTTTCGTTGAGCCTGTTTCTTTTCACATTATGTATATAACTGTAGGTGCTCCAACACCTCTCTGCAGAAGAAGAATTTACAACCTGTGCAAGAACTTTCAATGCCAATTTTCGCAAAAGTCCGTCGCCGCCATATGTTTCCCACCATGTGAGAGAATCAAATTTATCTTTGTCGTCCATTGCATGGAAGTTACCATACAAACCACTGCCAGTGAAGTATCTGCCTATTTCAAGGCGCACAGCTGCACATTCCTCCCTGTCAGGCACCAACTTTTCTAATGCATCCAGATATCCTTTAGTTACCTCTCGATCTAAATGGGGTTTGGTCCTAACACCACCCCCTGCTGCAGGTTTGCCCAACCAAGAATCTGAGTAGTATTTTGGCGTAAGGATATACGCCAAGCAATGTAGTGGAAGGTTAAGCCTTTTCCACCGTTCACACACACAATCGTGAATCAGATTGTACAAGTCGGGATCTCTGTTATTAACAATGTCTTTTATTTCCCCCAACATGGTATCCATTTGCTCATACACCTCGCCAATCACTGGTTTGTCTGTATCTGCAAACCGAATCATGTTATAAATTGGCTTGGTGAAATCCAATACCTGTCTCACAGCTGTCCAAAACTGCCCATCAAGAGCGGCCTCCTCCACCGTTTCAAAACCTGCAATGTCAGCTACATTTGTAGCCCTTTCCTTTAACACCTGCCAATTTGGACTTGATACCATGCTAGCTAAACCCTCTCTTACCTTCAAAAGGCGCCTGAAGGTGAGGTAATAGCTACCAAATCTAGTCCTCGCAATCTTCAGCAACTCCAATCTCGAGTGACTGCGGAAAAGGCCATGGGTATTGCTATGATTTGTAATAAATTTTATCATTTTTTTTCCTCTCTTGTACAAATCCCCAATCCATTGGTATTGTTCATTTTTGTTTTTGACAATATCATGCAACAGAAGGTTCAATGTGTGAACCAAACATCCAGACCAAAATATGTTCGGGTATCTATCCTCAATAATTGCTCCCGCTGCCTTACAATTAGGAGCATTATCAGTGATGACTTGGATGACATTGTATGGGCCAATACGCTCAATTGTTTCAAGCAATGCTTCTGCAATGTTGATAGCGGTCTTGAACTTGTCTGAGTAATCATGTACAGCTAGAAAAATGGGACCACTTCGGGACACAGCAAGAACACTTATCAATGGCTTGCCTTTTACATTTGTCCATCCATCAGATACAATGGACACCCCATTGTCAGTCCAAGAACTTGTCATTTTATTCAAAGAATGTGATATTTTTGCTTTTTCATGATCAAGGCCAACTGTTCTTGCCTTGTCATACCCAGGGCTCTTGTATCCTTTAGGGGCATCATTTATGGCAGAAACCATTTCGTGCCAATAAGGTGAGCGTAGAACATTGAATGGTATCCCATTTGCATAGAGGAACCTGTAAATTTTTGAATCCACATCATTCCTACACCCCTCATCAAGGAAATCTGATATGGTTCTACGGCGTAAAGATGATGACCCTGAGCCTCCATGTCCATATCCACTGCCTTGGGAGGATGCTGAAGGAGTTCTTTGTGAGCTTTCAAAGAAACCCCTTGATCTTTTTGCTTTGTATTGGGCGTCCTCCTCTTCCTTTATGTATTTGGCTCTATCTGTTGTTGACACCGCGTCGCAAGTTCTGATTCCTATTTGTTTCTCTCCATCCCATGCCCTTTTCCCGCAAAGGTGTCTTCTCAAACGGGTGTATGAGCCTGTGAAATCAGTGTTGCAATGGGGGCAATGAAATTTAGTGGTTCCACCCCCTCTCCCTGTTTCAGGCCTCTGAACATATTTCCACAATGGAGTTTGGTCTTGTTTAGTTTTTTGACCCTCATGTTCACCCTCCACATCCTCCTCACTGGGGTTTTCACCTATTTGACTTCCTCCGGCTTCTTCATCCACCTCTTCAGTTTCAGGCCCCCTCCGTTTCCTACTCTCCACCACCATAATAACCAGAAAGGGGACCAGGAAGAGGAAAATGCCAATAAAAATGCTCAGGTCCATCGTGTTTGATGTTTGTAGGGTTTGAGTCTTGAATCTGCAAATTAATTTAGTTTATTGGGATTAATTCATTTAATTTATTAATTTAATTTAAATTAATGATCTTTAAACTCAAACAGGTAAATGAAACTAACCAAATTAACTACCTAACCAGCTAAACTAACTAAATGATTAAGTTACTTACCTCTGCAAGCTTGCTCCTCGCTCCTTGGCACTTGCTCCTCGCTCCTCAGCTCTGGCTCCTTGCTCCTCAGCTCTTGCTCCTTGCTCCTTTGCTCTCAAACTCAAGCTCAATCTCATTGAAATGATTTTGTTTTGGCCCATTGGGCTTATAAACCCAAAAAAATTAGTTTAATTTTTTGTTTTTTTCGGGTCCGCGGAATTTTTTTCCGCCGAATCGCTCCCGGAATTTTAAAATTCGCTCCCGGAGCGTTTTTTAATGCCCGGGAGCGATCAGGGAGCGATCGCTCCCCGATCGCTCCCGGGCATTAAAAAGCGCTCCGGGAACGCGGGAGCGATCGCTCCCTGAAGCGCTCCCTCACAGACCAGGGAGCGCAAATTTTTTTACGGGAGCGCGCTCCCGAGCCGCTCCCGCCCGGAGCGCGCTTCGGGAGCGGGTTCGAAGGGGGGGGGGCCGCTCCCCCGCATCACTGAGTTCAACAATCAATACCACCAACATCAACAAAGTTCAACAATCAATGCCACCACGATCAAGGTTCTTAAAGGGCTTCATGCTCTTGATCAAATGCCAATCTCATAGCTTCACGCATGATAGAATCAAACGGAAACATTGCAAACCCCCAAACCATGAAATCCTGAAAACCATTAAGTCTGTTGAATTTTGAGTGAAATCTAAAATTCTAGTTTCTCCATATGAAAAATGAAATCCAATGAAATCGAAGCCACTCTCAAACATCCTGAGTCATTTCATATTAATGTTAAATTCTTAAAGTAAAAGGATGAAAATGAAAATTAAAGGAAATGTCACTTTTACTTTAAGAATTTAACATTACCATTAATTGCTAACATTGTTAGGGTTGAGATGTGTTAGGAAAATTAGAGGGTAAGCATGTTTTTCTTGGAGGGACTATTTTTGGAGGAAAACAACCCCAAATTTCCCTCAAAACTCACAAAAATGCATTCAGTGGGGTTTATAGTTGCCCTGGCAATAAACCGGCTGGTTTAGGATGGAATCCGCCAGTTGACCACAAACCGGCCGGTTAGGACCAATTTGTCCACTTTTTTGCTGAAATGGAGGGTCAAACCAAGTTTTTCCGCTGGTTTGACCCAGTCAGCTAGCTAACCGGCCGGTTTTTAAAACACTCGTTTTAATGTCAATTGGGACTAGCTTGGGTGGTCAAGAGGAGAAGTTCTCATCTTCCCCACCTAGGTTTAAATCCTACTTGTGACATGTTTACCCCTTCTAGCCCAATTCGAACTGGCAAAGTACAAACAATCTCACCCTCACTTATGTGCTTGCGGGTAGCACAAGATGTTTCCAATCATTTTTTAATCAATTGGGTTTGGTTGATGGTTAATAGGGGAAGGTGCTATCCTCCCCACTGAGTTTCTGTTAAAATTGGCTACTAGGGCCAAACTCCATGTGGGTCATCTTATTTATGGCAGCTGATATTTTTCTGGGACTCCTCTCATCAAGAGATGTAGGATTGATCTAAAGATCATCCGATTTCGATAAGTATTCATGAAGATGTGAATTTATTTGTGTTATAAGACAATTTTTCAAGGTCGGCCAGCAACCAAATAACCCACACATGTGCTCAACGTTTTAGTATAAAAGGAGGTGACTTGATAGTCATTTCTACACACTTCACTCTTGATTTCTCTCCACTTGTTTTGGGTTTTAGTGGAAGAGAAAATTAAGAGAGGAAGCCCTAAACACCAAAGGTAAGGAGCCCTAGTACAAGCCCTAGACGCAGTCAAGAAGGAGGGCTACACGCTGCCATATACGCTGGTCTCTACAAGCCCTTGATGCAGTCAAGAAGGAAGCCTACACGTTGCCCTATAAGCTGGTCTCTACAAGCCCTAGACGCAGTTAAGAAGGAAGCCTACAAGCTTCCCTATACACTGGTCTCTACAATCCCTAGCTGCAGTCAAGGAGGGTTACTATGATGCCCTAACTACAGGTCCATGATGCCCTAGCCGCAGGCCACTTCAAGTGACCGAATTGATGGATGGAGGGCCAAGGATCTAGGTCCGATCAGGTAGGTTGCTAGGCTGAGTAGAGGGAAGCTAAACGCTGGAATTTGAGTGGTTGTTTGGGCATGTTGAGGAGGTTGAAAGCTATAGCAAGCTAGGCCGCAGGCCATAGCAAGTTGTTGGAGTTATTCCATGGCTGCGTTGAGAGGATAACGTGGCATGGGAGAAGCCTCTTCAAGGTTGGCCACAGTACTAAAGGGCTAGTCTTGTTGTGCGTTGGGTTAAGGGCAGTGGCACATACCCTAACCAGAAGTGCAATCACAGCAATGCCAACTATTGGGACATCAGCGACAATTAGGACAGCAACAATAATGGGACAGCAGCAATGGCACGCTAACAAATGGGACAGCAGCATGACATGGTGCAACAATAGCCAATTGGGACAGCAGTACGGTAAGCAAGGTACAGCAAGCACATGGTGGCAAGCATGGTGTTGCAAGCACATTGGGCAAGGTGCAAAAAGCACATGGTGGCAAGCATGATGCTGCAAGCACATAGGATAGCAGTGTGGAAACATGGTACATCAATGGCACATACATGATGCAGTACAGTGAGGTACAGTATGAGGTAGCACTGGTGAGTGCAGCAAGATGATAAGGTACAGCAAGATGTTGCAGTACAAGAAGGTGCAGCAGTATGATGTGTGCAGCATGGTAATAAGGCCCAGCATAGTGATGATGGGTGCAGCATGATGCAGCACAATGATAGGTGATGGAGTCACCTTGGAGAATCAGTTGAAGCAGCGTGTCTTCAACTGAGTTCAACTACCTCATGTATCATCTACTTAGAGATGATCTATGCTCTTATTTAGATAAGTCAACGTGTTGACTTCTGTTGTATATGTACTATCTCTCTCTCTCTCTGCTGAACTATTGAAGAACGTATAAGAGGAATTGATCAAGGGTTTCCCCACATTGGGGTTTGTCCCTAGCTGGCGCCACATCTTGTGTCCTCTTGTCTTCTGCGATTTATGTTTATGTTCTATCTGCAATTTACTATTACGCTGATGTGATTGCTAATCTGGAAAAGATATTGAGCTAACTGTGAAAATTGAAATAAATTCCTCTACGCATAGAACATACCTAAACTTAACATGGTATCAGAGCTGAGGTGAAGACAAAGCCCAAGCAAGAGTGAAAGAGCAATCACCGAAGATAGTTGGGAAAGGACAAAAGGATCAATGGGTTCCTCATCCCTCTTCAAATTAACCAAGGGTCAGGTCGAAGCAGAGAATATTATCAAAATGGCGCAGCGGAGGCTTCTGATGGCCTACCTAAAGATCACTTCAATGGGAAGTCTGGATCTAAGGGTGGAAGAAAAGGCAGATGCCTTGTTTATAATAAGTTCAGCCATTATGCGAAGGAGTGTCCAAATGGTAGGGACACATCACTTGTTGATGATAACAATCATTCCAAGGACATCTTCAATGATCAGAGGAATGACAGGTAATACAAGTCATCAAGGAAATAGCCGACTCTTCAAGAAAGCAAGGAACCCTAGGTATGAAGAATCAAATGTTGTTTCTGATAAGATAAAGAAGCATTATCTTATATTGGCCCTCTCCTCCAGACTCTTTGGGAATCTGGCTTATTGATTGTAGTGTTTCAAGGCACTTCATTGGATAGAAGGGTGCACTCTCTAATTTGGTAGAGATGGAAACAATCATGGGATTATACTTGGAATCAATGCCACCTATCCTGGAAAGGGTGTAGGGAATGTCACCCCTCAATTGAATGAGGGTAACTCGATTCATTTATAAGAATCTCTTTATGTACCTAATCACAAGAAGAACCTGGTGTCCATTTCGGCAATGGAAGTCAAAGATTTCAGGATGGCATTCGTCAATGGAAAGGTACATATTTGAAAATGGAATTTTCAAAGATGCTTTTATTCTTGGGTTCAGGGTTGGCAATTTGTATCAAGTTGCAGGAAGTCCATTGGGGACCATGTCAGTTGACACATCTCTTCTATAGCACCGAAGGTCTACTTATTATGGGGCCCTACCCGATGTGAGTCAGATGGTGACAGGGATGCCTAAATTCAAGAAGAGCATGAAGGTACATGTCCGAGATGTACCGAAGGAAAATCTTACAAGGGGACCATTCCCCTCATGTAGTAGGTCCACAGGTTTGGAACAACCCGAGGGGTTTGAGATTCATGATTGGGAATCTCATGTATGCAGGTGGAAGAAAGCCCTCTATGGCTTGAAGCAAAACACCCTGGGCTTAATATGAGAGGATTGATAGCTGTCTGATGAAGCTGAGATTCACTAGGAGTGAAGTCGATCCAAACCATTGCTTGAAGGTTGTGGATGATAGACCTCTCATACTGGCACCTTATGAGGATGACCTCTTTCTGATAGGTGCAAACCCTCTCATTTGCAAAAGTAAGAGGGAGTTGGATTTCGGATTTGGAATGGTGAACTGCAAGCCCGTGACTACCTCGATGGAGCTTAACTTTCAGAAGTTATGTGGTAGTGATGTCGAACCAGATTTGGGAAATGCCTCTGAGTTTCATAAACTCATTCGCATTGATGTTCTTGGTGAACTTCCGTCCGGATATATGTTTTGCAGTTAGCATGTTGGGCTCATATTTGGTTGAGCCTCACTGGATTGGTGCCAAGAATCATTTGAGATATCTTCAAGGCACAATCTCTCATGGATTAAGATACACTGCCGGAAATGTGAAGCTACGTGATTATTTTGAAGCTGATTAGGCAAGCAGTGTGGAGAATCACAAGAGAACTTCTGGGTGTTGGTTCTCTTTGGGTTCTACTCGATATCCTCGATGAGCAAGAAGCAGAAGACGGTTGCTTTGAGCACCGCTAAGACCGAATACATAGCTACGAGTATGACCTCGTGTGAAGCTGCCTGGTTGCGGAAGCTCTTCAGCGAGTTGGTTGTACACATGATGGATACCACGATGATCTTCTGTGCCAACCAGAGGAGGATTCGATTATTGAGGAATCTCGTATTCTATAATTGCTCTAGCATATAGACATCAGGTACTACCTTATCTGGGATATGGTACATCGATGAGCAAGAAGGCTCCATCACATTGGGACTGATGTGCAAGTCGCATACATTTTGTCGAAGCCCTGAGGAAAGGTCAAATTTGTGACTTTCCCGAACAACTTGAAGTCGTTGAGAGACCCTCTTATGAGGGTCCTGCATGATGCATGCATTGAGCTTTGGGAGCTCTGGGGGGCTTGGGGTACTTCTTGGAGCAACAAGCGACCATAGGGCGACTCACCCTCCCCTAATGGTGCATTGTGTACAGGGTGAATGGTTCAGCCTTCCCCTGTGATACCTCGTGGCGACTTATGGACAGGATGAGTGGTTCTCCTGTCGAGGCATCCTACCCATGTAGTCTGGGACTCATGGGAAGTACCTCTCATTTGGCCAATGAGTAGGGAAATGGGATTAGGGACCCTAGTAGTATTATAGATGGACGCATCGTTGTATCTACCATACTCCCTATGCTAGGATGACCTCCATTGATCTAGGATCAATTGGACCTGACTTCGGGTCAGTAAGAGTGATATAGCTCACTCTCTCTTGGAATTGATCTGGGATCAGTATGAGTGGTTTTAGACACTCTCGTGTGATATTGTTCTGGGATCAACTGGAACTAACTTCGGGTCAGTAAGAGTGATATAGCTCACTCTCTCTTGGAACTGATCTGGGATTAGTATGAGTGGTTTCAGACACTCTCTTGTGATATTGATCTAGGATCAACTGGAACTGACTTCGGGTCAATAAGAGTGACATAACTCACTCTCTTTTGGAACTAATCTAGGATCAGTAAGAGTGGTATGACACACTCTCTTCATATGCAACTGACTCTGGGTCAGTAGAGAATGGTATGAGACATTCTCGATCAATTCTTCTTCTTCATGGTTCAGCAGAGCAGAGTAGAGCAGTGCAGAGCATTGATGACAAAGATAGTACAGTCTGGCAGATGGATCAGCAGATGGAGTGCTCCCTAGTTGAAAGGGAATGTTGAAATTGGCAACTAGGGCCAACTCCATGTGGGTCATCTTATTTATGGCAGATGATATTTTTCTTGGACTCCTCTCATCGAAAGGTGTAGGATTGATCTAAAGATCATTCGATTCCGATAAGTATTCATGAAGATATGAATTTATTTGTGTTATAAGACAATTCGTCAAGGTCGGCCAGCAACCAACCAACCCACGCATGTGCTCAACGTTTTAGTATAAAAGTAGGTGACTTGATAGTCATTTCTACACACTTCACTCTTGATTTCTCTCCACTTGTTCTGGGTTTTAGTGGAAGAGAAATCTAGGAGAGGAAGCCCTAAACACAGAAGGTAAGGAGCCCTAGTACAAGCCCTAAATGCAGTCAAGAAGGAACACGCTGCCATATACATTGGTCTCTACAAGCCCTAGACGTAGTCAAGAAGGAAGCCTACATGCTGCCCTATAAGTTGGTCTCTGCAAGCCCTAGACGCAGTCAAGAAGGAAGCCTACACGCTGCCCTATACGCTGGTCTCTACAAGCCCTAGACGTAGTCAAGGAGGGTTACTATGATGCCCTAGCAGCATGTCCATGATGCCCTAGACGCAGGTCACTTCAAGTGACGGAATTGATGGATGGAGGGCCAAGGATCTAGGGCCGAGAAGGCAAGCTGCTAGGCCGAGTAGAGGGAAGCTAAACGCTGGAATTTGAGTGGTTGTTTGGGCACGTTGAGGAGGCTGAAAGCTACAACAAGCTAGGTCGCAGGCCATAGCAAGTTGTTGGAGTTATTTCATGGCTGTGTTGAGAGGATAACATGGCATGGGAGGAGCATCTTCAAGGCTGGCCGCAGTACTAGAGGGCTAGTCTTGTTGTGTGTTGGGTTAAGGGCAGTGGCACATACCCTAACCAAAAGTGCAGTCACAGCAATGCCAACTATTGGGACAGCAGCGACAATTGGAACAGCAACAATAATGGGACAGCAGCAATGGAATGGTAACAATTAGGACAGTAGCAATGGCATGCTGACAAATGGGATAACAGCATGACATGGTGCAGCAATAGCCAATTGGGACAACAGTACAGTAAGCAAGGTACAGCAAGCACATGGTGGCAAGCATGGTGCTGCAAGCACATTGGGCAAGGTGTAAAAAGCACATGGTGCTGCAAGCACATTGGGCAAGGTGCAGAAAGCACATGGTGGCACGCATGATGCTGCAAGCACATGGGATAGCAGTGTGGCAACATGGTGCAGCAATGGCACATACATGATGCAATACAGTGAGGTACAGTATAAAACACTGGTGAGTGCAGCAAGATGATATGGTACAGCAAGATGTTGTAGTACAAGAAGGTGTGGCATAAGGAGCAGTAGTATGATGTGTGCATGTTAAAATTGGCAACTAGGGCCAAACTCCATGTGGGTCATCTTATTTATGGCAGCTGCTATTTTTCTTGGATCCCTTCATCGAGAGGTGTAGGATTGATCTAAAGATCATCCGATTCCGATAAGTAGTCATGGAGTTATGAATTTATTTGTGTTATAAGACAATTCAACAAGGTCGGCCAGCAACCAAACTACCCGCACTTGTGCTCAATGTTTTAGTATAAATAGAGGTGGCCTTCAAGTCATTTTCACACACTCACACTATTGTGATCTCTCTCTTCATTCTGTTCTGGGTTTTGATGAAGGAGAGATCTAGAGGGAGTACCCTAGGCTCTACGCTGCCCTAATGAAGAAACCCTAATGCAGTCAATGAAGAAGCCTTAACGCAGTCATGGAGGAGACTTTTATAGCACAGCAAGGAGAAGTTCTAACTGCCCTAAACACAGGTCTAGAAGAGACCCTAAGCAGTTGTCCTTAAAAGCCTTAAATGTTGTCCTAGGAAAAGATATTTAACTGCAGACAAAGGAGGGTCATGTTGTGCCCTAGCCGCAGAGAATAGAAGGACTAACGCAGCACTTTAGTCACAGATGAATGATGTATAAAGGAGGCCTCAACGTGCCCTAGCCTCAGACAAGGATGAGACCTAATCATACGTGGAAGACGGGCCCTAAACTCTGATGTATGAGGCCTAAGTTTGTGCCCTAGTCACTGTCCAGGTGTGCCTTAACTGCAGGCCTTATGCCACAGCAATAAGGATTGTTTTAGGATCATTTGGAAGAGTGTTGGGCTACCACAGTCAAGAGGAGACTTGATATAGTAAACCGCAGCAAACAGAGGAAGGGCAAAGTTGTTGATGAGGGATAGACTGCCCAGAAAATGCAGTATAGGGTCTCCTCCTCTCTTTGAAGGGCAGTTGCAGCAAAGGAGGGCATTTCTGGGCAGATTAAAGGTTTGTTGGAAGTACCCTAACCAGTCCAAGATTGTTGCAGTCAAGGACCCTAGAGCTATGAGCTGAAGGAAGTATTAAGGCCTGCCATATGCCCAGAACAGCGGTGTGTTGGGCATGACTGTTAGGTACAGCAGTTACAGTACAGCTAGGCAATGGTACATACATATTTAGAGCAGCGTAAGTATGTTGGGACAGCAGCAATGTTGGGTTGCTATACTGGGATAACAAGCCGTGATGGGACAACAGTACTAGTAGCATGAAATTGTGCCACAATATTCAATGGGACAGCAAGACATAGTGCTGCTAACATGCATGGGACAGCAAGGTAATATAGTGATGCTAATATGCATAGGACAGCAAGGTAACATGATGCTGCTAAGACACATGGACAGCAACAAGGTATGCTAAGACATATCGACAACAACAAGGTATGGCAAGGCAAAGTGGGACAGCAGCTGTGACATGGCAGAAGGCACATGGTACAGCAGCAAGCATGGTACAACAGCAAGCATGGACAGCATGGATAGCAGCGACAAGCAAGGTGCAGCACGGTGAGGTGCAGCATGATGACGAGATGCAACACAATGATAGGTGAAGGAGTCACCTTGGAGAATCAATTGAAGCAGCATGGCTTCAACTGATCTCATGTATCATCTTCTTAGAGATGATCTCTGCTCTTATCCAGATAAGTCAAAGTGTTGACTTCTGTTGTAAATGTACTATCTCTCTCTCTCTCTGTTGAACTATTGAAGAACATATAATAAGAATTGATCAAGGGTTTCCCCACATTGGGGTTTGTCCCTGGCTAGCGTCACATCTTGTGTCCTCTTGTCTTGGCTTGTCTTCTGCAATTTATGTTTATGTTCTATCTACATTTACTTTAATGCTAATGTGATTGCTAATCTGGAAAAAAAAATTGTGCTAACTATGAAAATTGAAATAAACTGCTCTAAGCATAGAACATACCTAAAATTAACATGGTATCAGAGCTGAGGTGAAGACAAAGCCCAAGCAAGAGTGAAAGAGCAATTACCGAAAACAGTTGGGAAAGGACAAAAGGATCAATGAATTCCTCATCCCTCTTCAAATTCACCAAGGGTGAAGTTGAAGCAGAGAATATTATCAGAATAGCACAGCGGAAGCTTTTGATGGCCTACCTACAGATCACTTCAATGGAAGTCCGGATCTCAAGGTGAAAGGAAAGGCAGATGCCTTGCTTGTAATAAGTTCGGCCATTATGACACATCACTTGATGATAACAACAATCATTCCAGGGACATCTTCAATGATCAAAGGAATGACAAGTAAGGCAGATCATCAAGGAAATGGCCAACTCTTCAAAGGAAGCAAGAAACCCCAGGCACTTCATCGGATAGAAGGGCGCTCTCCTTAATTTGGTAGAAATGGAAACAATCGTGGGATTATACTTGGAGTCGATGCCACCTATCCCAGAAAGGGTGTAGAGAATATTACCCCTCAATTGAATGAGAGTAACTCGATTCATTTATAGAATCTCTTTTATGTACCTGATCGCAAGAAGAACCTGGTTTCCATTTCGGCAATGGAAGTCAAAGGTTTTAGGGTGGCATTCATCGATGGAAAGGTACGTGTTTAAAATAAATAAAATCTAAGATGCTTTCGATTTCAGGGTTGGCAATTTGTATAAAGTTGCAGGATGGTCCATTGGGGACCATGTCAATTGACACATCTCATCTATATCACCAGAGGTCTACTTATGGGGCCCTACCCGATGTGAGTCAAATGGTGACAGGGATGCCTGAATTCAAAAAGAGCATGAAGGTACATGTCTGAGATGTACCGAAGGAAAATCTTACAAGGGGACCATTCCCCTCATGTAGCAGGTCCACAAGTTTGGAACAACCCGAGGGGTTTGAGATTCATGATTAGGAATCTCATGTATACAGGTGGAAGAAAGCACTCTATGGCTTGAACCAAAACACCCTGGGCGTAGTATGAGAGGATTGATAGCTGTCTAATGAAGCTGAGATTCACTAGGAGTGAAGCCGATCCAAACCATTGCTCGAAGGTTGTGGATGATAGACCTCTCATACCGGCACCTTCTAAGGATGACCTATCTCTGACAGGTGCAGACCCTCCCATTTGCAGAAGTAAGAAGTAGTTTTATTCCGAATGTGGAAAGGTAAACTACAAGCCCGTGACTACCTCGAACTTTCAGAAGTTATATGGTAGTGATGCTAGACCAGATTTGGGAAATGCCTCTGAATTTCATAAACTCATTCGCGTTGATGTTCTTGGTGAACTTCTGTCCGGACATATAATTTGCAGTTAGTATGATGAGCTCATATATGGTTGAGCCACACTGGATTGGTGCCAGGAATCTTCTGAGATATCTTCAGGGCACAATCTCTCATAGATTGAGATACACTACTGAAATATGAAGCTACATGATTATTCGAATACTGACTGGGCAGGCAGTGTGGAGGATCGCAAGAGCACTTCCGAGTGCTGGTTCTCTTTGGGTTCTGTTTGATATCCTGGATGAGCAGGAAGCAGAAGTCAATTGCTATAAGCACCGCTAAGACCGAATACATAGCTATGAGTATGATCTCGTGTGAAGCTGCCTGGTTGTGGAAGCTCTTCAGCGAGCTGTTTGTACACATGATGAATACCACCGTGATCCTCTGTGACAACCACGGGGGGATTCGATTGTTGAGGAATCCCGTATTCTATGATTGCTCCAGTAGATAGACATCAAATACTACCTTATCTGGGATATGGTACATCGATGAGCGAGGAGGCTCCATCGCATTGAGACTGATGTACAGGTTGCAAACATTTTGTTAAAGCCTCGGGGAAAGGTCAAATTTGTGACTTTCCCGAACGACTTGGAGTCATTGAGAGACCTTCTTATAAGGGTCTTGCATGTTGCATACATTGAGCTCTGGGAGCTCCGGGGGGCTTGGGGTACTTACTAGAGCAACATGCAACCATAGGGCGACTCACCCTCCCCTAATGGTGCACTGTGTATACGGTGAATGGCTCAACCTTCCCCTATGATACTCCGAGGCGACTTAGGGACAAGATGAATGATTCTCCTGTCGAGGCATCCTACCCATGCAGTCTGGAACTCATAGGAAGTACCTCTCATCTGGCTAATGAGCAAGGAAATGGGGTTAGGGACCATAGTACTATCGATGGACGCATAATTGTATCTACCGTACTCCCTATGCTAGGATGACCTCCATTGATATAGGATCAATGAAACTGATCTGGGATCAGTATGAGTGATTTGAGACACTCTCTTGTGATATTGATCTGGGATCAATAAAACTAATTTCGGGTCAATAGAGAATGGTATGAGACATTCTCGATCAATTCTTCTTCTTCAAGGTTCAACAGAGCAGAACAGAGGTCAACAGCGCAGAGCAGAACAATGCATGGCACTGATGGCAGAGATTGTACAATCGGACATATGGATCAGCAGATGGAGTTCTCCCTAGTTGAGAGGGAGTGTTAAAATTGGCAACTAGGGCCAAACTCCATGTGGGTCATCTTATTTATGGCAGCTGATATTTCTCTTGGATCCCTCTTATCGAGAGGTGTAGGATTGATCTAAAGATCATCTGATTCTGATACGTATTCATGGAGTAATGAATTTATTTGTGTTATAAGACAATTCAACAAGGTCGGCCAGCAACCAAATTACCCCCACTTGTGCTCAACGTTTTAGTATAAATAGAGGTGGCCTTCAAGTCATTTTCACACACTCACACTCTTGTGATCTCTCTCTTCATTATGTTTTGGGTTTTGATGGAGGAGAGATCTAGAGGGAGTACCCTAGGCTCTACGTTGCCCTAATGAAGAAGCCCTAACGCAGTCAATGAAGAAGCCTTAACACAGTCATGGAGGAGACTTCTATAGCGCAGTAAGGAGAAGTTATAACTGCTCTAAACGCGGGTCTAGAAGAGACCCTAGGCAGTTGTCCTTAAAAACCTTAAATGTTGTCCTAGGAAAAGACATCTAACCGCAGAAAAAGGAGGGTCATGTTGTGCCCTAGCCGCAGAGAATAGAAGGACTAATGCAGCACTTTAGACGCAGATGAATGATGTATAAAGGAGGCCTCAACATGCCCTAGCCGCAGCCAAGGATGAAACCTAATTATACGTGGAAGACAGGCCCTAAACGCTAATTTATGAAGCCTAAGTTTGTGCCCTAGTCACTATCCAGGTGTGCCCTAACCGCAGGCCTTATGCCGCAGCAATATGGACTGTTTTAGGATCATTTGGAAGAGTGTTGGGCTGCCACAGACAAGATGAGACTTGATATAGTAAGCCGCAGCAAACAAAGGAAGGCTGAAGTTGTTGATGAAGGATAGACTGCCCAAAAAACGCAGTATAGGGTCTCCTCCTCTCTTTGAAGGCCAGTTGCAACAAAGGAGGGCATTCCTGAGCAGATTGAAGGGATGTTGGAAGTACCCTAATCAGTCCAAGATTGTTGCAGTCAAGGACCCTAGAGCTATGAGCTGAAGGAAGTATTAAGGGCTGCCATATGCCCAGAACAGCAATGTGTTGGGCATGACTGTTAGGTACAGCAGTTACAAGACAGCTAGGCAATGGTACATACATATTTAGAGCAGCGTAAGTATGTTGGGACAGCAGCAATGTTGGGTTGCTATACTGGGATAACAAGCCGTGATGGGACAACAGTACTAGCAGCATGAAATTATGCCACAATATTCAATGGGACAGCAAGACATAGTGCTGCTAACATGCATGGGACAGCAAGGTAATATAGCGATGCTAACATGCATGGGACAGCAAGGTAACATGATGCTGCTAAGACACATGGACAACAGGAGGGTATGCTAAGACATATGGACAGAAACAAGGTATGCTAAGACATATGGGACAGCTACAAGGTATGGCAAGGCAAAGTGGGACAGGAGTTGTGACATGGTAGAAGGCACATGGTACAGCAGCAAGCATGGTACAACAACAAGCATGGACAACATGGATAGCAATGGCAAGCATGGTGCAGCATGATGACGAGATTCCACACAATGATAGGTGAAGGAATCACCTTGGAGAATCAGTTGAAGCATCATGTCTTCAACTGATCTCACGTATCATCTTCTTAGAGATGATCTCTGCTCTTATCTAGATAAGTCAAAGTGTTGACTTCTCTTGTAAATGTATTCCCTCTCTCTCTCTCTCTCTGTTGAACTACTGAAGAACATATAAGAAGAATTGATCAAGGGTTTCCCCACATTGGGGTTTGTCCCTAGCTAGCGCCACATCTTGTGTCCTCTTGTCTTGGCTTGTCTTCTGCAATTTATGTTTATGTTCTATCTGCAGTTTACTTTAACATTGATGTGATTACTAATCTGGAAAAGAAATTGTGCTAACTATGAAAATTGAAATAAACTGCTCTAAGCATAGAACATACCTAAAATTAATAGTGCAGCGTGGTAATAAGGTCCAGCATAGTGATGATGGGTGCAGCATGATGCAGCACAATGAGGTGGAGCGTGATTACGAGGTGCAGCACAATGAGGTGGAGCGTGATGACGAGGTGCATCACAATGATAGGTGATGGAGTCACCTTGGAGAATCAATTGAAGCAGCATGTCTTCAACTGAGTTCAGTTACCTCATGTATCATCTACTTAGAGATGATCTATGCTCTTATTTAGATAAGTCAACATGTTGACTTTTGTTGTATATGTACTATCTCTCTCTCTGCTGAACTATTGAAGAACGTGTAAGAAGAATTGATCAAGGGTTTCCCCACATTGGGGTTTGTCCCTAGCTAGCGCCACATCTTGTGTCCTCTTATCTTGGCTTGTCTTCTACGATTTATGTTTATGTTATATCTGCAATTTACTATTATGCTGATGTGATTGCTAATCTGGAAAAGATATTGAGCTCACTATGAAAATTGAAATAAATTCCTCTAAGCATAGAACATACTTAAACTTAACAGATTCAAATACCACTTGTGATATATTTGCCCCTCATTAGTCAATTAGGGCTAGCAAAGTACTAGCAATCCCAAACTTAGTTAAGCACTTGAGTGTGGGATGAAGTGTTTCCAAACATTTTAGTTAATTTGGTCTAGCTTGGGTGGTTAACAGCAAAAGTTGTTATCCTCCCCACCCATGTTCAAATCTCGCTTGTGATATGTTTCCCTGTTTTGCACCAATTAGTACTCTCAAGGTACCAACAATCTCACTCTCGCTTTAGGGTGGGACGCCATGTGTCCAAACATTTTGGTTGACTGGATCTAGCTTGAGTGGGTAGGAGGAAAAGTTGTTGTCGCCCACATCTAGGTGCAAATCCAACTCATGACATGTTTTCCTTTGTGGGTCAATTGGAGTTTTCAAGGTACCAACAATCTCACTGTCACTTAAGTGCTTGATGGTGTGACAAGATGTTTCCAAACATTTTAGCCCGAAAAGCTAGCTCAACCAATTGGCCCAAATGTTGTTGGGTATTTGGCTAGTATTGTGTTAGCAGGTGCTTAGTTTGAATTCCCCCTAGGTGAGATGCATTGGTCTACGTTAACGATTTTACTTGGGATGCCATCCACAAATGCGGTGAAGCATCCCTTGTGTATCCCCATGACATTTTCTTTGGAAAAATATGTGTTTATGTGGTCTATGATATGCCCTGCTCACTTCAGACACCCAAATATCAAAACCAACCCACCCACGTGCATGCACCCTAGCTACATTGGTTCAAAATCAACATGTCAATTAGCACAAACCATTGGTATAACGAAGTCCTGGAATGCAATTTAGAAGGAGAGTACTGATATGGCACAGAATCCCATCACAAGGATATGCCGCCATAATAAGATAGCTTGCAATTGCGGACATCACATATTTATCAACCACAAGCCAAAGAGGCTCACGAGGCATGACATCAAAACTGGCAGCACTGCCAGTGCTGGAATGAAGGATGCTGCTACATCAACTTAAGGGATTTGAACTCAAATACCAGTTTCCAGATTGGCAAGCTTTTGATGTGGATAATAATTAATACCTCATATTACCCACCTTGGTCTCACATTGATGTGGGCTATACTTGGTCTCACATTGATGCAGGTAATACTTTACAAAACAACGTTCGTCTCATAATCGTTATCAGTGTAAGATTATTCACTACATACGCAGACAACAGAAAATTGGGGGGTCATCCTACAATGAACAAATCTTCATGTGAGTGAAGATCATGAAGATCTATTGTATTCTTAGACTTGGCAATACGGTGTTTCCAAATTCATAAAACTCAAGGAGCACCATCAAAAAAGGCTCAGGGAACATAATACCGACCTTAAAATATATAATCTTGTTTGACTCGCTCAATTGCTGCAGGATTGCAAGCCAATCTACCCTTCTAGGATTCAAATTTTCCCTCAACTGAGTCAGCAACTCCGACGGATCGTCATCATCAGACAAGGAAAGGATCTGCTTCATGATAGACTTACATTTTCCAGACATCACAGTAGGCTCTTCTGGAGTTATCTTCTTCTCTGCCACTTCCAATTTCTGGCCGACCGCAGTCCAGCTCGGATCAGACAAATCCATCCCGTATGCCTGAAACTTCAATTTCGCTCGCCGCTGCGGCAAACCATGCTTAGGCTTTTCTTCAGGCTCTTCGCCCTCAACAGATTCATCAACCCCTTCAGCCAAATGCTCTCTACCACTCCCAAGCAGTTTTACTCTGTGACCGCCACTCCCAAGCAGATTTGTAGTAGAATCTCTACCAGCCAACCTATCCAGGCTTCTGTAGAACTCAATTTCCGATCTTTTCTGCTCGGCAAAATGCATTTTCAAATCCCTCAGAAGCTCCCCAGTTACGCCTGCATCCTTGGCAAACTTAGTTATTTCCTTCATCTCATCGGACTGTAAATACATTTGAATCTCCATTTTCAATTCGTCCTTGTGCATGTCTTCGATAATGCCCTTGGAAGCATCCCAGACAATTTTCCAGAGATCTTGACTGAAGTCTTCTGTTTCCAGAGACGCTAAAAAGTCCTCAAATTGTTTGAAAGCTTCGAATGTGCCTTTTTCTATCTCCGTAACGACTTTATCCACTACGATTTCCAGCATACCGTTAATGACTTCTCTGTCCGCATCTACATAAGCTTCTGAGAGCTTGGTGCGCATGACTGCAACGAATTTTTCCAAGAACGAGTTAATGGCGGTATCATCATCATCTTCTTCTTCTTCGCGCACTTGCAGGGAATGCAGTAATCTGCTCTTTGATATGAAATGGGGTTCCAGTGTCGAATATCTGCTTGGTCGAAGGTCGAAGGGTCCGACGTTAGGGCTTTCCGGGCTGGAAATGGCGGGGTTGACATGGGCCGCTGAAACTCTGTAAAATGGTCTCCGGGTTTGGAATTTTTTGATGGCGTTCCTCAAGTGGGTGATCGTCCTCCTGGTGGTGAGGAACTCCATTAGCGTTAGCTGGAATAAACCCTATCCAAAACCCTGCAAATTTGACAATTTAGAACGACATTTGAATGGTCTCATTTGTGAAGAGTTTTGTATTGTATCATAATGCTCTCCTTGGGCAGGTGCTTTTGGCAAATATTCATTAAAACTGAATGAACCATTTTGAGTTCAGTTGAGAAAATCTCAAATCTCAATATCAGTCCAAATTTTATGGGTTTGATATTATGGTCGGGAGGAACTGATTTATTTAATTTTTATAATAAATAAATATTTGAAATTCCAATTTCTTATTTTTTAATATTAATTTTATTTAATTAGGATAAATTAAGTTTGTACTTAATAGTCATTAACTTATTATATATTTTGAAGTCTATAATATTTACTTATAAAGTTATATTTGTCTTCCATGTAGAATGATGCATTAATTTATTACTAGCACTTGAACCTTAGGGTGCAAAGGGTACATTGATGGTGTTTTGGGGTTACACTATACTTATACACAGTTTCGAAGCATGTAATCATAAGGCTGACTAAGAATGTCACGTGGAGTTTTCATGATCTCATCGAAATCTCTACAGCGTCGGCCTTATCATAGGGCTAACTAAAAATGTCACGTGGAGTTTTCATGACCTCATCGAAATCTCTACAACGTCAGCCTACAAATGTCTACAATATTAATAAGAGGAACCTCACAATAAAAACTCCTTCGGTGTAATTAAATTTCAATTACCATTCTCTTTTTTGTAAATTTAATTGATTGTTTATACAGATTGCGCACATTCTTTATAATTATTTCAAATGCTCACATTGTATGTTGCATACAAGGTTTCTCCACATTGCATAATCCACTCACATCCCTTCTTTATATGTCAATACTATCATTTCATCCACTAAATTAATTTATTCAAAAGAACCAAATGAACAACAATACCATTTTCCATAAGTAATGCCTATTACAGTGTTTAATCATACCTTTTTCTTTTCTATATAGTTTTCCATAAGTAGTACTTATTACACTGTCTAATCATACTTTTTTCTCTCATGTCTAAATAATTACAGTTCAAAATGACAAGTTGTGCAATAACATGCAATGACATACCATGGTAATAGGTAATATCCACACAAAATCATATATATAATCTTAAAAATTAAGGCTATGTTTTCTTCTTTTATTTGTGGTTGTTAAAGCCATTAAAATGCCTATAGGTAGTGGTTATTGATTTAGAAATTTTCTCAAATTTTGCTTTTGCTCTACAAAATTTAGGGTTTCTTTTTGCATAATTGTCCATGCTTAGTTCCACGAGAGGGGGCTATGCCCCCTCCTTGAGCCAAGTTGTTTTGGAAGTTCATAATGATTTTGGATCTACTTGTATTCCCCTTCAATCTCCTCATCTTTGACATCCTTTTCATAAAGTAGTCAAACGAAGTGAGGTTTCTAGTTTCGCAGTGAAACCCTCATTGGGTGCATCTTGGCAAGATGCAAAATATGAGGTTAAATCTAGCAAAATAAAGAATATATCCAGCATATGCAGGGTCGCACTCTCATTTGCAAATTCATTGGATTATGGCCCTCTGAAAAGTCTCTAATTGGGTGGATCTAAAATAAATGGAATCTCTAGGGTCAAATAAAATTAAAGCTGGGGAGGAGGATTCTTCACAATCATTTTCTCCAACTTGGAAGATAGATTGAGGCTTTTTGAAGGAGAGTCGTATTTTTTTAACAATACAAGGCTCTTCATGCAATTTTAGAAGGAGTAGTGCAATCCAAAGAAGGAATACTTCCTTACTGCCTTGGGGTGGATACTACTCTTTTCTCTTCCCCGGGAATATTGGGAGGAGGAAACCCCTGAAGGCATTGGCAATGTCATCGACCACTTTGTCAAAATATTGGAGACTACTAAGATAAGGAGGTACACATCATATACTTGTTTTTATGTTTACATGAATATCTCCTAGCATCTTCCAACCTCCATAGATATATATTATCAGGGTAGTGTTTGGAAACAATCTCTAGATTACAAACATGTGCCCTTTAAATGCAGACATTGTCATGAATATGAGCATTATTATTAGGGATTGTCTAATGAAGACCAAGGAATTGCCTGAAAAACACCCTTCTCAGAAAGCACAAGATGATTTGGGCAAAGTCCCCCAAAGAAGAAGAAATGTGAGTCCTCAAGGTACCCCAAACTTTGAGTCCCTCTCTGAAGGAGTCTTCAGAGCAAGATAATGTTCAATCAAGCATTCAATCAATAGAAGGAAAATCGCATAAACCTCTATTGAATCTTACAGAGCTTGTGCAAAAGTCTCTTGAAGAGAACCAACAAAATCCATTACCACAGGAAATGGTTAGCCCCCTTTCGTTATAAGTTGAAGCAGAATCCATACTAGAAGATATCGATTTGGATGACCCACAATCGATTGCCCTTGCAGAAGAACGGCATGAAAAAGATATGAAGGACATACAAGCTCATTTGGCCAGGATTTTGTACAAAGCATATCTTTAAAACAAGGAAAAAAACCAACTAGGCTTGAGCTCTTCTCAATCCATTCATGGGGTTCAAACCAAGGATTTCAAGGTGGTCTCTAGGCATGACAAAGAAGCTAACAGATGAAGTTGCAAGAGCAATAAGGCATTGATCCAAGAAGACAATGAAAAATTAGTCAACTCAAGAAAAATGATGCTAATGTCAAAGGCATTTCCTGATCTAGGCAGATATTGGTGGCCACCTACCTATTCCACTTGGACCCCCAACATTGTTTCATTTTAGTTTCCTAATTTAAGCACGGTTTCCTATTTCGGCAGTTTTTTTTGGCAGTTTTTTGGGTCCTGAACTTCTAGAGCTGTTTTGAAGCCATAACGGTGTTTTTTGGGGAAACGGGAAAAGGTAAGTCTTTGATCGACGTTTGCAATCAAAATTTGTTGTCCTTCACTAGACCTTTCTAATGGGCTATCGCACACACCAAACGGAGATCGTATGTGAAAGTTATTGTTATGAAACCAGCTCACAAAAAGATAGAAAAGATAGATGAACGCCTTAGAAATAAGACTCTTTGAGGGGGAAACCTCCTTTACATTACACAAATGAACAATTCTTGGATGATACAAATGACAAGACCTCCTTTCTGTATATAGGAGTCTAAGGGGTCATAATATAATCAGAGCCGACATAACAATAATAATGTAAGGGCACAATAATAACAATAGTCGGCTTCTATGGGGCACGATAATAACAATATGGGGACTACATGGGCACAACAATATAATAAGGGGGTTGTACTAATAACAATAAGGGGTTACACTAGTAGTAAAGGAACCTAACATGCCCCTCTCCTTCAAAAAGTGTTGTCCTCAACGCTTGAGTAGTTCTTGATGCTTCTGTATAAAATTCTTGTCCTCCCATGTGGAATCTTTAGCAGGTAAGTTCTTCCACTTGATGATATACTCTGAAATTGATCGATTTCATAGCTGTCGAGTTCTTGTTTCTATGACTGCTCCAGGTTCCAATATGATTTTTCCTTCCTCGTCGAGTTTTGGTAATATTGTTTGAACTGGGATCTTCTGCAACTTTTGAATGAGTGGCCACACTTTTTCATCCTTCTTCCATTCATCCCTTGCTTCGTTTATCCAATTTGTTTGGATAATAGAAATAGCACAAAACAATGCTTCTACATCCTCATCCTTTCTTGAGAGTGCATCTGCAACAACATTTTTCTTCCCCTTTTGTAGATGATTTCAAAGTCATAACCCAACATATTTGTGACCCATTTTTTTTGTTCTTCTAAAGATAATATTTGTTCTAAAAAGTATTTAAGATTATCATGATCCATTTTTACCTTGAAGTGTCTTCCCATTAGGTAAGGTCACCATTTCTTAAGTGCATGTAGTATTGCCAACATTTCCTTCTCATAAATAGCTTGCTTGAGATGTAGACATAAAAATACCCAATCGCCTACATCAAAACTTCTTTCCCTGTGTTGTTGATCTGCCTATTGTTTCATTCTATTCTGCACCAAAGTGGCATTATCCTTTAAAATTTGGAGAACTTGTTGTTGATGCTCGATGTGATCTTTCAATGCTTGAATCTTTTTCTTCTTGATATGTCCTTCTATCTTGAGAGTTTGAGTGGTAATTTCTTCCAATGCATTACAAGATATGGTCAGATTCATTTCTTGATGCTCGATGTGACCTTTCACTTCTTGAACATTTTTCTTCTTGATATGTCCTTCTATCTTGATAGTTTGAGGAGTGGTAATTCCAGTCAATGCATTACAAGATATGGTCGGATTCATTTCTTCTTTCTTGACGTGGTCTTTCACTTCTTGAACCTTTTTCTTCTTGATATGTCCTTCTATCTTAAGAGATTGAGGAGTAGTAATTCTTTCCAATGCTTTACAAGACATGGTCGGATTCATTTCTTCTTTCTCTGGGGTTGGTTCCTGGTGTATATACTCTTCTTTTGACATTTCCTGATCCTTTTCTTCCTCCTCTCCACAATCAATGTAAAATAATTTATTCTCAGCACACTTATGACCTTTAATGTATTTGTTATCACAATTTTAACAAAGCCCTTTTTCTCTTTTTTCTTCCAATTGTTGTGGTGTAACCCTTGTAGGTTGTGGAAGTCTAGGAGAAACAACACTTCCATCTTTATAGTTGTGAGGGGTAGACTTACTTGTTGCCATAGTTTTGCTTTCCACCTTGTAACAAATCCCTTTTGCTCTTTTTTCTTCCAATTGTTGTGGTGTTGCTCTAAAGAAGGTGTTGCGCTTTGTATCCTCATAATGTGTTATCATTTCCTCCTTGAAAATTGACCACGTAACAAGTTGTTTACGAGAACAAATCCCTTTATACCATAAAAATTGATCCGGTTCTAAATATGAAGATGCAGTACATACCTTTTGTAACAATGGTACATCATGTAGATCAAAATATTGCTCCATTTGTAGTATCCAATTTACCAGATCCTTGCCATCAAACTTCCTCGTATCGCCTTTTCTTGATTTTAGGAGCTTGATCTTGAAACAATAGTAACTCTGTAATTTCAGATCTCCAAGTTCTGAAATGTATTCCTGCAATAGCTCTCTACGTTCTCTTTCTAACGCCACAAGTCTGATCAATATTTGATTATCCAAGAAAGAGTTATGCCAAATCTCCCACAGTGACCTGATTATAGACTAGTTCAGTAGAGCGAACAAGTACAATGTGCCACGTCTTACTGTTTCGACCTTAGTACCTGAAACTGATATACATAAAACTACAAGAAGTCCTATTTCTACAACTTCTTATGAAAATTCAATATGATGCTCAGAGATAAAGTTATGACGATTTTCCCAAGGTGACCTGTTTGGAATGTAATTCGGGAGTCTGCAAAATAGCTAACTTCCTCAGATCATATCTTCGAAAATCTAGCGAGAAAAGATCTGAAATTCGGACCCGAGGTTTAGCGCGATTTCGTCTCAAATGGGTTTTGTTTTTCACTTCTGAAACATCTCAAAAACAAAGTTATAGCGAAAATTCCACGATGACCTGTTTGGAGCAGCGAAACCCTAGAAACCAAAGCTTTGATACCAGATGGTATGAAACCAGCTCACAAAAAGATAGAAAAGATAGATCAACGTCTTAGAATTCAGACTCT
Organism: Pinus tabuliformis; assembly: GCA_031772625.1. Lineage (NCBI taxonomy): Eukaryota > Viridiplantae > Streptophyta > Pinopsida > Pinales > Pinaceae > Pinus > Pinus tabuliformis. Next base: position 1,454,729,358 of record CM062818.1, read on the forward strand.
TCGAGGGGGCAACCTCCTTTACATTACACAAATGAACAATTCTTCGATGATACAAATGACAAGACCTCCTTTCTATATATAGGAGTCTAAGGGGTCATAATATAAGCAGAGCTGACATAAAAATAATAATCTAAGAGCACAATAATAACAATAGTGGGCTTCTATGGGGCACAATAATAACAATATGGGGACTACATGGGCACAACAATATAATAAGGGGGTTGTACTAATAACAATAAGGGGTTACACTAGTAGTATAAGGACCTAACAGTTACAACCCCAGGATGTTGACATTCTAACTAACCTCATCGGGGCCCATACTATTTGGTGCTTCATCTCCTAAGGTTAGGTTTTTTTATGTTTAGGGTTTTTCAATGTTTCTTCATCATAAAAAGGCCTCTAACCCTCATTATAATGCAATTCATAAGGCATGTAGCCGTCACATTACTTCTAAGAGATCAGTTACCATCGCTTGAGCTAGTTTGTTTCATTTCTTCATGTAAATAATTTTCTGCAGTTACTATTTACTAATTGGAGTTATGTTTCATTGTATCTTTGTGTTTTGTTTAAATTTGTATTTCATTTCATTCCTTCATAAATTTGGATCAGTGGTATCAAAGCAGTCCTCTCTTTCCCTATTTTTGTGCATGTCCCCAACAAGGTCGAGGTATAAGGAGTTGGGACTTGAACTAGTTGAAACCTTGCAAGATTGGCCTCATTGACACCGACAACCTCCCATGGCGGAAGAAAAGAAAGACGAGGGAGCAGGAGATGCTTTCAAATTATTGCTTAAAGAGGCCCTAGAACGACAAAGGAACGAGATGATGGATAAATTTTCCCAAATCCTTCGACATGTATTAGCGGGTGAAGCATCTTCATCCAACAGTCACTTTAGACGAACTACCCCTATTAAGGTACAAGTTAACTTTGAAATTCCTATATTTGAGGGATAGATAGGTGCAGATGCTCTAGATATATGGTTAAATATATTGGAAGGACATTTTTCAGTCCATAATTTTTACGATAGGGAAAAGATGACTTTTGCACTCTTTAAAATCGCTCCCCCTGTCAAGGACTGGTGGGAAACTTATTGTGAACAACGGGACGAGGAGGAACCAAGACATGTAAAAGTTCACGATTTTCTTTCATACCCTATGCAAGAAGTTGGGTATCAAGGATTCTAAGCGGAATCTAGCACTCATGTACTGTGGTTGTCTACACAAATACATCCAGGCAAAAATGGAGTCCCTAGACATCTCCTCGCTTGGCACAACATACCAATATTTTGTTAAGATCGATCATAAATTTAAACATGAAGAAGCGAGACTTTGGATATGCAAATTCAAAGCATGGAAAAGGCATCTCCAAACCACAGAACAAAGGACAGAGCCAAAGTGGAGTGACCCAGGACAACCCATCGAAGCCACAAGTAAATAATAGCACCACAAAGACAAAGAAGGACACATGAAAGTGGTGTGAGTTCCACAAGAGCCCCATCCACAACAAAAATGAGTGTCACACTGAGCATTCACTAGCGTCCAAGCTAAAAGCTTCGAAGTCATATGCATGTTCTAATTATGAGTCATAACCTAACAAGGGGAAACAAATTATTAATAAAGAACCCAGTGTTGTCGTTGCCACCACCAAGATCCAAAAGATTGAGCCCGAAGATCCAGAGGATGGGGAGTGTCTCTTTGACTCACAGATGTGGGTGAAGGTTTCTCCACGACAGTTCAGTGTTGACGGTGGGAACTAAAAGAACCTCATCTCAATAGAGATCGTTAAGTAGTTGGGTTTGCCGACCACACCACACTCGCAGCCATACACCATCGGTGGCTCCATTAAGGGCGATATCTTTGCATCAGCTAACAATGTTGCATTCCCTTCAACATCAAGCCCTTCATGGACGAGGTATTGTGTGAAGTTGCTCCCCTTGAAGTTTTTTGATGTTTTATTAGGCCAACCATACTTATGGAAGCATCATGTTATGTATGAGTCCAAGCCTCCTAGTGTTATTATTACTTTGGGAAGAAAACTATACAGGATACTAGAGGTAGCCCCACCTACCACCATTTCTTTAATCTCTGTTACGCAATGTAGTAAGATCATTTCCCAAACCGAGAAATTTGCTTTCTTTCTTATTCACTTTTAAAGTAAGGGGAAGATCATGGCCACATCCATGGCCCCTAGAAATGATTCCTCCACACAACAGAAGCAAGTTGATAATGTCATGGAAGAGTACAAGGACATCTTCTCCTCACCCACAAGGGTACCCTTGCACTATCAAGTCAAGCATTCAATCGATCTGACTCTTAGAGCACCTCTACCCAATGGGCCAATATATTGTCGTTCTCTTATGGAAAATGAGGGAATCAAGCTACAAATCTAGAAGTTGCTACAAAGAAGGGCACATCTGACCAAGTTCCTCACCTTATGGGAGCCCAATTATACTCGTACAGAAGAAAGATGGGACCTAGAGATGTTGCACTGATTATCGAGCACTGAATAAAATCACTGTCAAGAACAGATACCTGATCCCATGGATTGATGACCTTCTTGACCAAGTTAAGGGGGGCAAGTACTTAAGCAAGATTGATTTGAAGTATGGTTATCATCAAGTTCCAACAGAACCCACAAATGTATGGAAGATCACCTTCAAATCCAAGGAGGGCCTCTTTAAGTGGTTGGTCATGCCCTTCGGGTTGACAAATGCCCCCGCAACTTTTATGAGGCATATGGATGACATATTGTGGCCTTTCACCAACTTGTCTGTGGTTGTATATGTGGATGACATCCTCATCTTCAACAAGAATTGGGCAGAGCACTTGCAAAATATTCAGCAGGTCCTTCAAATCTTGCAGCAGCACAAACTATGTGCCAACTTGGAGAAATGCTCCTTTGGCATGAACCAGGTCCAATATTTGGGCTACATTATTGATGAGAAAGGCATGCATGTGGATCCAGCTAAGATCCAAGTCATTCGAGATTGGTCAACCTCGACAAATCTAACAGAGCTTCATAACTTATAGGGCCTTGCCAATTTCTATCGAAGGTTTGTGTTGGGGTTCTCTCATATCACTTGGCCTTGAAGACAAGTTACTGAGGGTGGAGAAAAAGTAAAGTTTTTTTGGTCTGAGCCACAATAGAAGGCATTCGTTGAGTTAAAACACTGCCTTTTCTCTGCGCCAATGCTCACATTGCTAGACCCGCAACAACCATTTGAAATTGAGACAAATACCTTCGACTATGCTATTGGTGCAGCTCTCACCTAGCAAGGGCATCTGATGGCATGTCACAGTGAGACACTCTCTAATATTATTCATAAATACCCTACCTACGACAAGGATATGTATTCCATCGTGCAGGCTTGCCAACAGTGGAAACATTACATTTTGGGGAAGGAGACGATCATCCACACAGATCACCAACCTCTTCAATTTATGTAGACACAAGGGAAGTTAGAGAATGATCACCATAAAAATGGTCCACATATATGCAACAAATCCTTTTGAACATTAAATATAAGAAGGGAAACACCAATAATGTTGAAGATTGCCTCAGTTGGCCCCTGGTTTTGGCACTAACCATTATTCTCAACTCTTGCAGGCACGAGACTTCTGGATGGCCATAGTTATACAAACATGATTAAGAATTTGCCACCGCATACCAAATGTTGATGGATGGAAAGCAAGTACCAGACTTCCACCTCTAGAACGCATGGTTATGCTACCTAGGGCACTTTTGTGTTCATTCAAGTGATTGGTGCCAAGTTGATTTGGGAGGTGCACTATAGTTAGGTCGTAGGACACTTTGGTGTGGAGAAAAAAGTGGCAGTACTGCATAAATATTTTTATTGGCGAAAAATCCGACTGAACGTTGGAAAATATATCAGATCCTACATCGCATGTGCCATTTCCAAGCAAACCATTAAGAAGCAAGGCATGTGCATTCCTCTACCTACTCTTGGACAGCCTTGGGAATCCATGTCCATGGACTATATGTCTGACCTTCCTTCTACCAAGCATGGTAATGACTCTGTATTTGTGGTCGTTGATAGATTTTCTAAGATGGCTATATTGGTTTCCTGCAAGAAAAGCATCATAGCAAAAGACATTGTTAATCTCTTCTTCGAATGAGTGTGGGTACGTTTTGGGTTTTCATAGACCATTATATCAGATCAGGATAACAGGTTCCTGAGCACATTCTAGTTAATCCTATGGTCATTGTTGGACACCAAGCTCACCAAATCAACTGCATTCCATCCTTAGACTGATGGCCAGACAAAGGTTGTCAACGGGGTGATAGTGCATATACTACACATGTACAACTCCAAGCATCCACGAACATGGGATGGGAGTCTTCCCTAAGAGGAACACAACTATAATAGAGCTCTTCTTAGCTCGACTGTACACAAACCCTTTCAAGTGGGCCTAGGATTTCAACCATTGTGCTCCATTGATGTTGAAATGCCTCTTGCAACTACACAACCATAATCTACACATGTTTAGTCTGAAGCTAATAAAGCCACAAGATCTGTTGAATGGATCATCACATCCACCAGTAGGTTCATGATATATTGGATAAAGCCAATGCCAAGTATAAATAATGTCATGATCAATATCAAGTGCCACATAAGTTTCAAGTGGGCGACAAGGTGTGGTTGCATTTACAGAAGGAACGCCTTGTCAGTACCCATTGGAAGCTTTGACCGCTTCAATACGGGCCTTACACCATCACCAATGTTGTGGATGATAATGATTTCAAGCTAAGTATCCCCCCATTCCTTGGCCTAGACCCAATATTCATTGTGGATCACCTTCGACCATAGTTTCCACCATTGTTGGACACATCAGACATTGTTGAGCAACTGACACCAATAAAGATCAATCCAGATTGCATTGAACATGCCACAACTGATCGGATCATGGACACATAGATTAAGAACACTCACCAACAAAGGATCCAACTGTATAGGGTTGTCAAAGTTGGTTGGCTCTTGCACCAAGGCAAGTGATTCGCCAGGGACCAAGTTCAATAAAAGTTTCCCCATCTCATGGAGGCACTCAATGCAATGGGGACCATTACTACCTAAGGGGCGAGGACTAATACAAGTGGATATTGGTGTCCACCTGCCTATTCCAATCTGACCCCCAACACTGTTTCCTTTCAGTTTCCTAATTTCAACACAATTTCCTATTTTGGTAGTTTTCTATTTTTCGTAGTTTTTTGGGTTATGAACTTCCAAAGTCGTTTTGAGGCCCTAAATGACATTTTTTTTGGAAACGGGAAAATGTGAGTCTTTGATTAGGTTCGAACCACAAATACACATACAAATACATACTACATGTAATAGCAATAAGCCATGTAAGAAATTTCACCATATTTTCAGTTGAAAGTTGTTGTCCTCGAATAGACCTTTCTAACGAGCTATTGTGCATGCCAAACAAAAATCGTATGCCAAAGTTACGACCCCGGGAAGTTGACGTTCCAACTAACCCCATCAAGGCCCATACCTTTTGGCACTTCATCTCCTAGGGTTAGGTTTTTGGATGTTTAGGGTTTCTCAATGTTTCTTCATGATAAAAAGGCCTTCGAGCCTCATTGTAACATAGTTTAGAAGGCATGTAGTCATCACATCTCTTCTCAGAGATAAGCTACCATCACCCAAGTTAGTTTGTTTCCTCCCCGCATGTAAACAATTTTCAACAATTACTATTTATTAATTGAAGTTATGTTTCGATGTATCTCCGTGTTTTTGTTTAAATTTTTATTGCATTTCATTCCTTCATAAATATGGATCATTTCTCCCCTTGAAGTCTCAAATCATCAAGGATTTCTCCATGTGGTCGTGATTGTCATAGTCAATTTTTTATTATATGTTATTGGTAGGCAACTTGCTAGTCTCAAAAATCTCTTAGATTTTAGTCCTCTTTTGGGAATCCAAGATATATCTAACTTTTTAATTATTAATGAAAGGATCCATTTATCCCACAAAAAATGCCTATAGACAATGATAATAACAACACTACATATACTTTAGCCTTTAATAAGAAAGGTCTTCATAGACTAAACATCGAGCTCCTGCGCGTTGACCTGGTTCTGCGCCTCCCGGGTGCTCCATTCGGCCTCCCTGCGCTGCATGCAGCGGCTGGCCCTTGCCTCCGGATCGTCTCAGCCGGATTGGGAGTGCCTGATCGTTTCTGCAGAGAGATCCTGACTCTCCCCGGCCTCCCTGCGTTGCATGCAGCGATTGGCCCTCGCCTCAGGATCAGATTGCCTGCTGTGTATCTGTTCTTCCGCTGCATGCTGAGGATCGTCCAGCATCAGAGCAGTCTCGCATTCCAGAACCTCTTCTCGCTGCAAATGGAAGCCTTTGGGCTCTGACCTCTCGGCTTTCTCAATGGAGGGATTGGGCTCCCCTCAGTCCCCGCCTCCCCCGCCGAGATCGCCAGCTGAGGCCTTCTCTCAGCTCCTGGCTGGCCTCCCGCAGAAGAAGACCTCAGAGGCAGCGAAATTTGTCAAAAGATTAGATGAAATCCCGGTGATCTCCCTTCCCCCTGAAACCCCAATACAAGTCGCTTTGTCGCTAGCAGATCGGGCTCTCATCGGCCAATTTACGGGCTCATGGTCATCTCCAAAGTCCACCGAGAACTGGGTTAACAGAAATTGGGCGCCGCTTATTAAAGAAAACGTCACCTCATATTTTTTGGGAAGGGGATTCTTCCTGTTCGAATTCACATCTAAAGAAGACAAGGAGTTGATCTTCCAAAACGGCCCCTACTTCATGGGCCCTCAGGGACTGTATCTAAACAACTGGACCCCGGACTTTGATCCAACAGTCAACGTCCCCAAAGCAGTACCGGTTTGGGTCAGACTCCCAAACCTCCCGGTTCACTGCTGGAACTGGGACTCATTGAGGCATATCGGCAACGCCCTAGGAAAATTCATAGACTGAGCCAACAACAAAGATCAATATGACTGTGCCAGGATTTGCGTAGAGGTGGATCTGGAGGAAGGGTTACCGGAGGCCATTACCCTAAAGGTAGGAAGCTGGACGCATCTTCAGAAATTGGATTATGAACAGTTGCCATTCAAATGTCGGAAATGCCACGTCTATGGGCATTTCGCCAGAGATTGCCCTTCCAGCAGCGAGACAGCGCAAGGGAAGGAGGACGGATGGAATCAAGTCAAGAGAACCAAAGCCCATCCAAAAGCACAGAAACAGGGAGGCCCTCCTGGCAGAGCGAACCAGCAGACTTCTTCTCATCAGAACCCAACAAAGACTGCATCAGAAAACAAGTTCGATCCTCTGAGTTCGCAAACAGAGGGCGCCAAGGAGATCGAGATCCAAAAAGAATCAGAATTGGTCCAGGAGACTGAAGGCCCATCCACAGCTCCCCCAGGAAAAAGTAACCCCACTCCTTCCTCCAAAGATCTCATCAGAAAGAATCTAGTAGGGGAGGAAGAAGAACCGGAAACAGAAGAGTCAGAAGAGGAAGGGGAAATAGGCGAGTCTCAAACCTCAGTAAGAAGATCCACCAGAGGATGGAAAACGGATAAAGAAAAAAGAGAACAGGAAACCTATAGAGAAAAACTCCAGGGCAGTCAACCAACATTGGAAAAACTGCTGGCACCAAAGGCGAAGATGCTAAAAGGTCAGATCCAAGGCTCCAAGGGAGCCCACCAGAAACACAAATAATGAAGATTATCTCCTGGAACTGCAGAGGTATGGGGAGCAAAACTAAGGAAGAAGCAATCAGAAATCTAATCAGAACAGAAACCCCAGACATCCTTTTGGTCCAGGAGACAAAGCTGGAAGACACCGTCTTCATCCAAGCAAGCAAGAAAATTTGGTTCAAAAGTGAAGCGAGAGCAATCTTTGCCCGAGGTGCCTCGGGAGGAATAGCCACTATATGGAATATGAGTAAATTTGCAGTCATATTCGAGGTCAGAAATTCCCAATGGTTACTGCTAAAAATGCAGAACCTTGACACTAAGGAAACTTTTTGTCTTTTTAACGTTTACTCTCCAACAGGTGCTGGGGACAAAATATCGCTTTGGGAATCCTTAAGACACCAAGCTGATTTGGTAAACATGGAGAACATCGTAATTGTTGGAGATCTAAACCTCACCCTTCATTCTTCTGAAAAAGGGGGAGGCAGCATAGTGCGTGACCCAGCAAGGGAATGGGTGGAGGACATCTTGCAGGAGTGGGACATGCTGGATATCAAACCGTCTTCCGGTAAGTACACTTGGTCTAATAAAAGACTAGGCCCGGGCCATATAGCCGCCAGGCTTGACAGATTCTTTATTCAAAGTTCCTTTTTGCTGCTAGGAGTATAACCTCGAATGTCCATTCTTCCCAACAGTATTTCGGACCACAAGCCCATTAAATTGGAGCTTCTAGCCTAGAAGGATCTGGGGCCTATCCCTTTCCGCTTCAGCCCGCTTTGGATCAAGGAGCCAGATTTTATGCAAATAGTTAAGGACAGTTGGAACCAGGCGGTCAGAGGCTCGCCTTTTTATATATGGGAAGAAAAGCTCAGAAGATTAAAAAGGGATCTCAAGAGATGGGCAAAATCTCTGTCTAATTCGACCACAGAAAGAAAATCCCTGAAAATCTTGCTCGATTCCCACCAAAAGAGCATGGAGAAGGACATTATTACTGAGGAGGTGATTGAACAGGAATCTCATTTGCAGCAAAGCTACCACAGGGCCTGCCTTGCTGAAGAAGAACTCTGGAGGTTGAAATCCCGCAATCTCTGGCTCAAAGTTGGGGACAGGAACACCGCCTTCTTCCATAAGCAAACACTGGTAAGAAAATGCCATAACTCCATTGCTGAGATCAAAGTTGATAATGTCACTCATAAATATTTTGATTATATAAAGAAAACAACGTTCTTACACTTCCAAAGCTTATACACCGAGGATAAGGATCTGAACCAAAACTCAGACCTCCTAGATGTTGTTCCCTCTTTAATAAATCAGAAAACAAAGGAATCTCTTGAGGCCAAAATCACCAAAGAAGAAGTGGAAAAAGCCCTATTTGATATGGACCCGGACAAGGCCCCGGGGCCGGATGGATTCACAGCTAGATTTCTTCAAGCTTGCTGGCTGATTATAGAAAAGGACTTGCTGAGAATGGTGCAAAAATCTCAGAACACTCAGAAGATAGGAGGCAGCACCAACTCTGCGTTCTTAGCCCTTATCCCCAAGGAAAAACGCGCCAATACATTCAGCAGATTCCGCTCGATCTCTCTCTGCAACATTGGGTATAAAATAATTACCAGAATCATAGCAAATTGATTGAAGCCCATTCTCCCGGAATTAGTTCCTAAGAATCAAGCAGGATTCATCCAAGGAAGGCAGATCGTGGACAATTACCTGCTCGTCCAAGAGGCAATCCACTCAAGTCTTCGGCGAAAAGAGAAAGGTATGGCTATCAAACTCGACTTAGCTAATGCATTTGATAGAGTAAATCATAGTTTTCTGTTTCAAGTTTTGAATAAATTCGGGTTTGGAGAAAACTTCATCAAATGGATCCGGGCATGCATCTGGGAACCATGGATCGCCCCTCTTGTGAATGGAAGAGCCACGAAGTTCTTTAAAGCTTCGAGAGGATTAAGGCAGGGGTGCCCCCTATCCCCGCTGCTATTTGTCATCCAGGCTTCCGTCCTCAGTTTCCTCCTCAACAAAAGCATGCAAGATCATGAAATCAACGGACTGTGAATCGCGAGAGGGGCTAAAAATATAAATCATGCTCTGTTCGCGGACGATACTCTCCTCCTGGGGCCTGCCTCGCTCCCCTCTACATCAAAATTCAAAAGAGTTTTAGATGACCTCAGCAATGCTACAGGCTGCACTATAAATAAGAGAAAATGTCACATTTACAGCTGGAACATTTCTCCCAGGGCGCTGTCTGATATCTCTATATGCTTGGGCTTTGCTACTTCCTCTTCCTGGACATCGTTCAATTACTTGGGGCTTCCTGTGCACCTCAAAAATCTTTCCTGCAAGGACTGGCTTCCACAATTGGAAAAGCTCAAAACAAAAATCCAAGCTTGGGGCTACTCCTGGTTAAACATCGCTGGGAAAGCAACTCTAATCAAATCAGTGCTTCACAGTCTCCCTCTTTTCCAGTTCACTGCCCTCCTCGCCCCTGCAACAATCATTAAAAAAATGGAAGAATACATCAGGAGATTCTTCTGGCAGGGAGGAAAAAACAATGCGAGAAAAATTCCTTTAATCAGCTGGGATATCATCACTAGGCCGCTATGTGAAGGGGGCTTAAATTTCAAAAAGCTCAGCCAACAGAATGTGGCACTGGCTGCTAAGATCCTCTGGAAAATTACTGCTCCAAAGCCAGGATGGGCACAAACAGCAATTTGGAAGAAATATTACAGGGGATCGCGCACCAGGTGTCTAGAAAACGTCAGACAAATGCCAAATTCGTCCTTCCTGAAACTCCACGCTAAGGCCGCCCATCTGATTACAGACCATGCGTTCTGGATACCTGGCAGTGGCAAAAAAATCAAGATATGGAGCGATCGCATTATGAACCAGCATCCGATTGAAAGCAGAGTCAACTTGAATGAGCTGCGTCGCTGGATGGACAGCAATTCCCTGCGCACGCTCTGGGACATTTCTAAATGGCATGAAGGCTCCTGGGCAAGCTGGATCCATTTCAACGGTTCGGCGCAGCTGGGGAAGGAATGGGACACGCTAATTAACTGTCTCCAGGGAAACGCACCCATCAGCAGAAGATCAAGAGACAGGAAGGGATGGGGCACAAGCCTTAAAGGCTATACAGTTAACCAAGGATATACCAAGCTTAGCGAGATCCCCTACGCTCCTCCGGACCCTGCTCCATGGTGCGGCATGTGGAGTTCTCCTTCTCTGCCAAAAATTGACATCTTTGCATGGCATGTATGTCATTCCAAAACCCTCACATTTGACATTCTGCAGAAAAAAAAGGAATGAATGGTCCCTCCATCTGCCAGCTATGCAGAGAAAGCGGCCCATCTGTTCCTCGAGTGCCCATTCTCTAAGCATATATGGACCGCTCTCAGCCCTCAGCCATACCTTAATCTCCCCAGCTCCATGACAGACCTCTTTGCTAATTGGGCACATAATTATCCAGGACCTGCCCCTAAAAATATGATCATCAGAAAGGCGTGGGCAATTCTACCCAAGATCACAAGCTGGCAGATATGGTTGGAGCGTAATAGAAGGATTTTCAGGGACACAAAGCACAACTACAGGATTCTGGAAAACAAAATCAAAAGCCAAATCAAGGAATGCCTGGGGGATACCAGAGATGATACCAATTTGAGTCAGCAAGACATGGCCTGGGCACTGTCTCTCGGCCTTCAAATCAGGCCAGCAGAAAAAAAGAGCCCTATTAATAAATACTGGCAGCTAAGGAAATCTGAAAGTGATATGCAAAGCTGGATTAAAATGCAAGGAAATCACTCCCTCTTTTTTGTTGGGGCAGCAAAGAGCAACCCGGGAAAAGCAGGAGCAGGAGGAATCGTGCTAACTCCAAAAGGAGAAAAAGTCCAGTCCTTTGCCTGGGGCCTTGGCTATGCCTCCAGCATCCAAGCGGAGGCTTTAGCCCTCTTCCAAGGTCTCCAATGTCTAAAAGAATTAAATATAAAAGAAGCCAATATAATTGGAGATTCCCAGATCATCATCAACTCCATGATTTCCAACTCCCCTGTCAAGGATCTCAAGTTAGCAAGAATGATAACCCGAATTAAAGGATTGGAAAGGCACTTTCAGAAGCTAAGATATTATCATGTGCTGCGAATGCACAACAAAGCGGCGGACAGCGAAGCTAATAAAGCAATCCTCCTCCCTGTAGGAACTAAGATGAAGGACGGAGAAGAAACTTGGGAACCAATCCCATAATCAGATTTTCGCCATGTTTTATTGCTGGCTATTAAATCAATTTGTCTGCACCTTCAAGTGGGGGAAAATCTCAAACTTGGAATTCTTGGTATCTTTAACAATTAGGAAATCGGCAAGCTTTAACTGTACTCTCTATCTCTGCGGAAAGCAGCAACAAAACATGGAGCTATCAATTGTAACAGCTATTTCGGCATTCACGCCAAGAGGAATATAACCAATCCATAACCGTTTCTTTAAAAAAAGAAAAAAAAAAAAACAACAACAACAACAACACTACATATACTTGTCTAATGTAATTATATATCTTTCTGTTTGGGCTTACAAAACTCATTATAGAATATAAATGGTGGCATGTTGTCTTTTATGATCCTAAGTTATAAGCATTGATGCCATGAACAATTATTATACCAAACCTTCATAACATAGTTATAACATACTCAACCACCTATGTATGCCAATTAAGGTGATGGGGTACTCCAAAACAACTCCAATTACATCATACATGCATTTTGATGTGGAATTAATGCAATCATAAGTAATGATTCAATTTATGAGCATGTAAATATGAATGTGAATTGTTTAATGCAAATCATTTTAAGCCCCAAGGGTTAGATCAGTTGGTTGGGGTCCTGTTGCTAAGTACCTTGCCAGTTGGGAGGGCATGGGGTCAAATCTCCTCGATTCCCTTGGTGTTAGGCCCTGCTTGTTTGACCGATGGGTAGATCCCTTCAAGTTGATCTACCTGGATTTTCCCGTAGATGTAGCCACAACTTGTCATCTGTGAACCATGTTAAAAAAATGCAATTCATTTCACATAAGATAAATTAAAACTCATTCACGTGAAAGAAAACCATAAAATAACTACTAATCCTTGCACTTATAAAAATATTAATGTTCGCATGCTCATAAACAATGAAGGAATAATTATATATTTTAGAATTATTCATCAACTTGTAACAAATGAAGAACGTTCCACCCTGGTGCTCTTTATCACACATATTCTCCTTGTCATATATGCCACCCCCCAATTCAGTATTATGAATCCACAAGGGAGAAAGTCCATGGCTTAGCTCTAGTATCTCTCAATGAGCCCAAATCACCAAATTTACATGTAAATAGAACTAATTTTTTACATTTTCTCATTATCACCATCCCAAGTACTCTTTCCTTTCATCTTATACAACACTAGGAATGAGATCCCCTTCTATGCTAAAGAATCCTTCAGGCCATCTCACTTCCCTATGATACTCCAACACAGGGTAACTAGGGAATATCAGTGACTAGAAAATAGTTATTTTTAGTTGTTAATTAATTTCCTCTTCATCTCAATCATCACCCATAACTCAACCATATTTTTCACAAAGTATCATTTTCATGAACTATGGCATCCTAAATGCAAAGGAAAACAACCAAAAGAATTACGAACAACTAGCATACTTGCATACCCAAAATCACAGACTATATTTGTATGGTAACATCAACTATTGTGTTGGTCCTTGCACCACTCTCTATTTCATATTGGTTCGATGACCCCTCTAGAGACTGCTCTTTGGGGGGCAATCCCCTCCTCCTCGCCTTCTCCCGATCCAACTGCTCGCGCATTCTTGAACCTCATATTCTTCATTGGACGACCTTGGTAGCACCCTTCAATTTCCAAGTTTGTCAAGAGGATGGATTCAACCCCTGAGATAGACCTCCATATCACGCAAAGTAGCTCTCTCTCTAGCCGAGCAAGGATTGGTTGGAAAAATCACAAGACTCTAGCCCTCTCCAAAAACTATGCAAAAATAGATAGAGAGCATTTGTACTCTGAAAATACAAGGGAAAATTTTGGTCTTTTTTGTGGAAGAGGATATTTCACCTTTTACTTCGAATCCAAGGAAGATTGTGACCTGACCTTTAGGAACATACCATACTTTATGGATTCAAGAGGACTTTATTTAAATCGACGGACTATAGACTTCGATTCTGAGTTCGACATACCGAGTGCAGTTTCGGTCTGGGTGTGCCTTCCCTGTCCTCCTTTACACTATTAGGGAGACGAATCAGTAAGATCCATAGGTAATGCAATCAAGAAATATATTGATTGAATTGAATCAAAGAAGGATATGCATGCATGTGCAAGGATCTGTGTAGAAGTCGATATAGCCAAAGAGATACCAGAAGCAGTGAAGATCAAGGTAGACAGTTGGGTGCACATTCAACAGCTCAACTACGAATAACTTCCATTCAAGTGTAAGGTATGTCATGAATACAATCATTTTTCTAATAGATGTCTAAAGCAATCAATAAAGGAATCAAAAGAGGCTCAAGAAACAAACTGAGAAACTGTAAAGTGCAAAAATTCCAACAACCCCAATAAATCCACTAAATAATCAGTGCACCCTCATTCAAGACCCTCTAGTTTTGTTTCCCCATCTTCCAATGTCAACCCTATGCCTCACGTTGGGATCTCACAACCTTCTTCCTCCAATTATTTTGGATCCTTAGCTAATATACTCGTTGATCCAAATCTAGATGAACCCACAACCACCACCCCCAAGCATGAAGAAGAAAAAGTTTTTGAAGATCCACCTGCTATGACTTATCCCCTCCCCCTCTCTGTTGAAAGGGATCAAATCAATGCCTCGCCTCACCCATCTTATTAGCTAACCCCCATGCATATAATCTCACCCTCTTAGATCTTATCCCCCCCTCAAGCTAAAGCACCTCATGCCCCCTTGAACTCCTTGACATCCTCCTTTGTAGGGATTTCAACAAGAACTAAAACTAAAGAGGCTCTCACACCATTAGAGATGCTTCAAAAGAAAACTAGAAGGAAAACTAACAAATAAGTTTGAGATGAAGTAATGCAAAAAGACATGGCAATGGGCGTTCAACAAAAAATGGACACATATCTAGATAAAGGGCTAGTAATGAAGGAAACTCAGTCTCAGGCAGGGAGAGGAAAGGAATCTGCCACCCCCTCATAAGGTAAATAATGACCCTAGTTTCCTAGAACTGCAGAGGCCTTGGGCATGCAATGAAAACCAATGCAATCAAATACCTAATTAAATTAGAAAACCTTGTAGTTATGCTTCTCTAGGAGACCAAGCTTAGCGAGGAGAAAATGTCATCAATAATCAAGATGACTAGGAACTACAAAGAAGCAACAATTAGTGCAAGATGGGCATCAGGAGGTATTTTCACAATATGGAATCAACCAATCATGGATATACAAAGAATTTACAGAGATCAACACTGGATCAAGACTGATTTTCATAACAAAGAAAATGGGAGTGATCTCACAATATACAACATCTATGCCCCTGTGCATTATAGAGATAAAGAACAGTGTGGGACCTCATTCATAAGCAATTTAGAAGCTAAAAATAATCAACATGTCATAATAAGTGGAGATCTTAACCCAGTTATGAATGTTGGAGAAAAATGAGGTGGGTTATTCCATCCATATCTAAGCGGAGACAAGCTCGAGGAGATAATGATCGAGCATATATTAATGGATGTCAAGCCAAAGAATGGAAATTATAGCTAGAGCAATAGGCGCATAGGCTCAGGAAACATAAAAGAAAGACTAGATCATTTCATAATCCACACTGGTCTCATCGTAGGTGTTGGAATGACATCCTCCAAAATTCTTCGAACAACTACATATGATCATAGACCTGTCACTTTAATCTTGGGCGATAACATCAACCTTGGACCACTCCCCTTTCGATACAACCCTCTTTGGTCCACCAATGAGGATGCCAAATGAGTGATTCATCTAGCTTGGTGTACCAGATTCAATGGTTCCCCCAGCTACATTTGGGAGTCAAAGATGAAACTTGTTAAAACTGCATGAAAAATATGGGCAAAATCGAGCTACAGAGACCCAGCTCAGGAGAAAATCAACCTTCAAAATGAATTAGTTAATGTGGGAGCAAGGTTGGAAAACAAGGGCAACACAACAAATATACAAGACAAAGAAAAATACCTTTATTGGAAATTATACCAAATCAACAGGAAAGAAGAGGAAAGTTGGCGGATCAAATCTAGGAGTCTCTCGATTCAGTTGGTGATTAGAACACAAATTTCTTCCACAACCACGCAAAAACTAGAAGGAATAAGAATCAGGTCGATTTGATATTTTGAGAAGGAAATATCCTAATAGAAGGGAAAGAAGAGATCAAGGAAGAAGCACGCCAACACTTCAAAATATTATTGACAATAGATCCAAAGCCTCTTCTAACTTTGAAGAAATTCTTAGGACAATTCCAAAAATGGTATTTGGAGAAGTTAATGCAACTCTGACATAGCCAATGGTAGAAGCAAAATTGAAGTGGGCATACTCAAGCCCGCATCTAGAAAAAGCATTGGGGCCAAATGGATTGACCATAGCTTTCTACCGTTCTTATTAGGATCTCATTAAAAAATATCTCCTTAAGATGATTCAATGGGTTCAATAGAAGCACAAAGTAGGAGGTAACACCAATTTGACCTTCCTAGCTTTAATTCCCAAAGAAACCAGGCCAAATAATTTCAATAGATTTTGGCCCATTTCTTTATGCAATTCCTCATACAAATTTCTAACTAAAATTCTAGCAAATCAACTCAAAATACTTCTCCCATGGCTGATCTTTGAAAGCCAAGGTGGTTCCATTCAGAAAAGACAGATTGTTCATAATATTCTCCTATTATAGGAAGCCATCCATTCCATCTTCTCCTGAGAAGAACAAGGCTTCATTCTCAAGCTCGACATGGTGAATGCCTTTGACATAGTAAGACACTCTTCTTTTTTCTTTTTTCTTTTTAAATGTTGTCTTAGAAAAGTTTGGTTTTGCTAACGAATTTGTTGATCTAATCAAATCTTGCATCCATAAGCCTCGAATAGATCCCCTTGTAAATGATACACCAAGGCAATTATTTTAGAGCACTCAACGAATAAGGCACATATTTCCACTATCATCCTTCCTCTATATCATTATGGGATAATCCCTCAATAGGAAACTTGAGCATGACAGAAAAAATGGGCTAATTACAGGAATACAATATAACAAAGGATTTAAAAGCATAAATCATTCCTAGTTCGTCGATGATACATTGTTAATAGGAGGAGCATCTACCATTGTAGCCAGGAGATTCAAGAACACTCTGGATCAGTTCTTAGAGGTATCGGTAGGAATTGTCAACAAGCTTAAGAGCAGTAAATATGGTTACAACACCTCTCCTTTAATCCTTAGTTGCATTTCTAAAATCCTTGAGATCCCTTATAATTCAAAACGAACTCATTTCAAATACCTAGGAATGCCAATTTTTAAGAAAAATGTGAAGGATGAGGTTTGGTATGAAACTATTGATAAAATGGAGAAGAAACTAAAAAAATGAGGAGTGCAAAGGTTAAACTTAGCACATAGGGTCATTTTAATCAAATCCATCTTATTAACCCTTTCCATATATCAATATGCAATTTCACAAGCACCAACTTGTACACAAAAACAAATTGAGCTCATCCTAATAATTTTTTTGTGGCAGGAAGGCAGGACAAACACCAAAAAATTGAATCTCCTCAATTGGAAAAAGGTGGTAGCCCTGTATGATCGAGGGGGGATAGCCATAAAGCAACCTAATCTAATGAATTTAGTTATGGGGGCAAAAATTGTGTGGAGACTCATCACCGACGGGCCTGCTTAGTGGAAGAATGTAATTGAGGGGAAATATTTGAACCCTACTTGTCAACAACTTCTTCAAACTCAGGTCCCAAACATGCCTTGTACTTCAATTTTGAAATTATGTAAAAAATCATTTCTCCTCATTCAACTCCATGCATCTAGAATTCCTGGAGGCAAGCGTGAGGTCAATTTTTGGGGAGACAGTATATTGAGAAAACCAAAACTCTCCTTTATTCAAGAAATGTAGTAGCTCAAGACCTAGTGTGAAAGGCAAGCATAATTAAGCTGGCTCAAATATCAGAATGGGATAAAAATGAATTAACCTGGAAGGAATGGAAACCTCCACCCACCCCTCTTGAGCTAGTACATCAATCGACTCTTCTTATCAAGTATTTAAAAGGTGCAATACCTATTCAATTCTAGCAACATGACAACTTCAAATGGAATCGAGAAAGATTACTCAGTCAAGAGTGGTTACAATGCACTTCAAGGAGATAGAGAGCAACAACCTGTGTGGACTTATTTTAGGGTAGTTTGGAAAGTTGAAAGTCTGCCTAGGGTCAAGCTGTTTATTTGGACCCTCCTCAGGGGGGAACTCTAACAACTGACAATATTAGAAAACATAAAACACAAGGCCCATCAAGATGCTCCTTCTGCATGAGCGTTGAGGAAACAATCCAACATTTGTTTTTCTCTTGTCCCTTCTCTCAAAAGTTTTTTAAGGCTTTGTCCCATCCCCTCCCCGTGATTAGAAATTTCAAAGTGAACATCACTAACTTCTTTGCACAATGGAATTCAAGTTATCCCTATTCCCTCGAAAAGAAAAACTTCTTAAATCGGTTATGGCTAATCATTCTAGGATCCTTTGTTGGCAAATCTAGTTAGCTGTGAATAAAAACATTTTTTATTACAAGAATCAAGAGCAAAGAAAGTTTCTGGCCAAGGTTTGAGGTCTTGCCATTGAAAACATTCTCTCAAAAGGAAACGAAAAATTTGACCAACATAGCTTGTGGGTGGGAGAATTAATGTGGTTTCAATTTGTTTTGGAAAAAATTCCTCATATCACGCATAATCCCCCTAGAATGCTTCCCACTCCCCTTAACTGGAAAATTTGATTGAAAGATAGTGCTTTTAAGAACTGGTTAGAAGAACACGATTGAGCTTGTCTCTTCTTTTACATTGCATCAAAGAGATATCCAGGTATAACAGGGGCCAGGGGAGTCGTAATTGATCCTAAAGGGAAAGAAAAGGCAAATTATGAATGGGGTCGTGTCTATGAATCTAACAATAGAGAAAAAGCATACAATATTCTTATGGGAGTAATAATTTTGTTTGGAATTTTAATTTGAAATCCCATTGTGATAGGAGACTTTGCACTGCGCATTCATCAATTGGGCAATAGCTCCCAACCCAAAAAGGTAGATATATGCCAAATATTAGTGTGTATGCGACATAACTTAGCTAACCTAGGGATCATGAGTTTCTTCCATGTGCTAAGAGAAAATAATGTAGCAGTAGATCACCATGCAAATCAAGTTTGCTAGTGACCCTAAAGAGAGGCTCGAAAAAATAATGATCTCTGGTGCATTCAAATTCCCTAACCATGTGCTTTGACCACATTCTCCTCATGAAAACAATCTCTACCTCCTTTGAAGTTGAGACAATCTCTCACATCAAAGCTGGCTCCCATGGAAACTCAGGTAACGCAAGAGTCCTTCTATGTCAAATCACATCCCCTTCTGCAGATTTGAGCATCCTCATAGGATTATTTGCTTAGAAGGCAATCCCTTTTACATCATCTTGTTTGATTCAATGCAGAGAACTCAATCCCTTGGATCTCACATTGCTCAAAAATTATGTTCATTTAAACTCCTCCTGTTAGTTGCACCTCACACTGAGCTCCCCTAGTGCTCTTGACCTATCCATACTCCTTTGCTACCCTACACTCCTTTATCTGTCCTAGACAATATTTCCATGTCATCCAATCCCTATTGCAACCACTGTTCCTCCCTTAAAGCTGAGCTAGAGCAAGTTAAGGAAATGTAGAAAAAATAGAATGAAGAATGTCAAATGGACATCGGGTACTTGCACGTTGGAGCAGCCTCACTCAGATAGGCGATTAATAAAACAAATCAATGTTGCATCCACATTAAGAAGGCTTTACACACCCTCCACAAGGTCATTGATGCACATCACAGTTGGATTGGAGGGCTGGAATAATGCATTGAGATCCAGGAAAGAAAGGTTGCCGAAAACTCAGGATTAGAAAACTGAAACTTCAACCAACCCCCGATAGAGGAGCACTCCATCAACCATGCCTAGAAACTATAAGACAAGTGCCATTTTCAAGGTGCACCATAGTTCACCAATTTATATGTAATGACCAATGAATTGTAGATATAACTTTCTCCTTTGTCAGTTTGTAATAATTTATACTGTCAGTGCAATATGAATAAACAAATATAGTCTTCTCTCTATAGCTATTGGGAAGTATGTACAAGGAGATCTTATTATAGAGCTGCCCCTTCTCTCTATAATACGAAGGCATTTTAGCCCTACTTTTTTGGAATTAATAAAAATGTAATCATCCCTGTTAAAAAAAAGGCCATGTGCTTGCATGAGAAGTTCACATATATATCTTTTGGGCAACTAATTCCAAGGTAGGTGAGTATAAGTAAAGGTTAAAAAACTTAGGTTAAATGTGAGTAATAATAAAATATTACTCTTATCCCCCTAGTACCCTTTCTTCTTGCCTCACGGACTCAGTCGTTTTCTTTTCCTTCGTCATTTGCAAACTTAGTGGTCTTTATATTGTATTTCGATGTGCATATTTATAAAGTCAACAATTATTCTTTACTTAGACTGCATATGTTTGACTTATACCCATTTCATCATTGCATATACATGCATAAGCTAGGGGTAAAAAGTATGGTGTTATAAGAGCCTTACACTATTATTCCAAGATGCTACGCACCTTCCTAATCTTGTACAAAAGTCTCCCAAAAAACCATTTGCTTTATAAAAGAAAATTGTTGGTTATTGAAATACAATGTGTTGAAAATGCAACAAGAAAAACCTAATTTAATTTTGTCCTTGAATTGAATTATGAATAAAATTGTAATTCCACGTCACAAGGAAACTTCTACAAGTTAACTAAGTTAATTTGACTTAGTTGCTTCAATTAATTCGATTTGAGGGTCTAACTTAAGTCATGTAGAGTGTCTCCTACATTATAGGAGCCCTGGTTGAGTTTACTTTGAACTGTAATTAATTAATTTAGTTTAACTGAGTTAAAGTCAAATAAAATAATTGCAACTGATGGAGGAACTAGTAGGAGGTCAAAGAGTGGGGTGTTGCTTCATCTGTTCAACCAGTCAATTGATGATTCACTCATAAATAACTCATGCATGTTAGATCTGAGAGCTACCCAGTGGATATTGGAATTCAGGGACAATGTACTATTATTTGTATAATCATTTGAATTGTACAGTTGGTGCATGTAGTCAGAGGAAGGCCTGTGAGGATTGCATAATTCCAACTAAGGAATTTCCCTAATTAATAGGGGGATAATTCCCAAGAAAAAAATGCAAGCAAATAGGGACTTGGGCAAGCCAAAATTTGGTTAAGTATTAGCCTGGGCTTGTCTATGAAGTAGTGTGACAAATAGAGATAGTGCAAAGGTTGCTTGGGCTTGAGAAAATCATTGTAATCTTCTCATATTTTTTGACTGATGCAATATAAAGATAGCAGGGGTTTTTAGTTGTGTATTTCCCTAGGAAATCATTGTGCGATGTGTTGATTGAATTCTTTCTCTTGTATGCTTCGTGATTTCACAATCATTTAATTGTTTCCGCTAATGAGTAGAGTAGATTCAAGTTTATTATTTTAGTAAATTACAATTAGCAATTTGAATCTACAAGGGATTTCTACATGGTATTGGAGCAGAAATCACTCTAGAAGAGGAGAATACGAGTTTGTCCTTTACAATTTAAATCAAATTTGTAGTATCATTCTTCAGATCCAACATGATGTCGTTCTACGGATTGAGACTCGAATATGCCCTTGAGGGTAGGTCGAACTATATTACTTGGAAGGACAGGATGGAGGCATTGTTTGAAGACAACAGACTAAAGGAATTCATAGACAAAGATATTCCTAAGCCTCCAACAATTGGTGTTGAAGATCTGGTGGAGTGTAGGAAATGTATTGCAAAGGCGAGAAGGGTCATAATAGAAGGAGTTAGAGATCATATTGTCTCGCACCTCCATGTGAAGGAGACTCCATATGCAATGTGGAAGGCCTTGACAGACTTGTTTCAGAATAACAGTGACCACAGGGAGTTGGCATTGAAGGACAAGATCAAGAAAATCAAGATGGAGAAGGGCGACACAATACCAAAGTACTTGACCAAGTTCACCCAATGTCGGGATGAGCTTGGAAGTGTTGGTGTTATAGTTGTTGAAGATGATCTGGTCATCCTAGCACTTCTAAGCCTTCCCAAGAGCTGACACAACTACCAGGACTCAGTAAATGGGAGGGAGAAGCTACCAGAGTGGGAGTGTTTGTGGTTCGACTTGTTGCAAGAAGAGATAAGGCGAAGCACCAAAGATGGAACCTCATCCAAGCATGATGATGAGGACAATTGTGCCTTGGTTGGAAAGGAGAAGAAAGGGAAAGGAAAGGAATTCCAATCCAAGGGAGATTCCAGTCAGGGGAACAAGAAGAAGGACTTCAAGAAGAAGGACTTGTCAAAGATTAAATGTTTTCATTGTCATGAGCTGGGACACTATGCAATGAAGTGTCTGCATAAGAAGGATGACAAGCAGCCCTTAGGAGGAGTGGCAAGTGAATCTCTTGCTTCAAAATTCGAGTTGGATTTCACCCTCATTTCTTGCATGGTGATAGCGGTGATGGGTAGTGTGTGGTATCTAGATAGTGGAGCCTCATTTCATATGACTGGAAACAAACAATTATTGAGTGACTTGGAGGAGAAGGACCTTCGAATGCACATTGAAATTGGAGATGATGGAAGGTATAACGCGACTGACATCAATATTGTTACTTTTCAAAGGGAGTCTGGTTCTCCTCTCACATTAAAATATGTCATGTATGTTTCGGGCCTAAAGAAAAATTTGGTTTCAATTGCCATGTTGGAGGAACGTGGCTATGATGTGATATTTAACAAAGGAAAGGATTTCCTTCATCACATAGCCTCAGGGCAAGTGAAGCAGATCAAGTTTTGGGTGAAGAACCTCTACAAATTGGATGTAGAAGACTATGTGTTGAAAATAGCAACAAGAAATGCTAAAAATAGAAGTGTTAAAAATAACATTGCTATAAATAGCATTTTGGGATACATTCCACTTTTAGTTAGTCCCTAAACTAAAATTGAGAATTAAAATTTGAATTTGATCTTAGCAGTGGTTTGTAAAATAATTAATTAATTCATCTTGAGTTAATTAGTTGTAGAAAATCAAACATGAAGTCTATGTGAAGACATGCAACAGTTTCCCCTTTGATTGAGGAAGTTATCCCTTGATTATGGAGATCAGGATGAGTTGTACTTTGAGTTGTAATTAGTTAGCTCAGTTATTTGAGTTAAGTCCAGTTAGATTAGTTCAAATATTTTGTTGAACTGATTGTGAGTTCAGTTAGTTAATGCATGCATGCATGTAATTATTTCACTTCAAATAACTGAATATTCTCTCATAAATAACTCATGCATGTCAGTTCAGTCAGAGACCCAGTTGAGATCAGATGATGGGACAATGTACTATTAGTTGCAGGAATATTCCATTGAGGGTATCTCTTGCATGCAGAAGGAATTCATTCCTTGAGGATTGTGCAATTATTTCTGAGTTTGATGAGTTGTGTGTGAGGCCAATTCACACAAGTGCTAGCATTGGACCCCAGGAGAAACTGCGCAAGGAAATAGGAGGCTTGGAGGATTGGAGGAAGGCATATGTTGTGTCTATTCAATCTGTGAGCTGTATTGAGGGATTGTACTGAGAGATGGATAGCTTGTGATCTAAAGCTTTGTGTAATCCAGACATATTTCCACTTGTATGATAATACAAAGATCGATAGCTGAGGCTTTCCCCAAAGTATTCTTCTGTGTTCATGTGTGATTGATTTCTCATTCTCTGCTATGTGTGTTCTATTTGATCTTGCTCAAAATCGATTAAGCTTCTGCAAGTTTGTTTGTAGAACTAGATCAAGCATTTTGCTTTAGTATATTGCATTATCAGGTGATCTACAGTGGGAATTTCTACATGGTATCAGAGCAAAGGTGATCAAAACGAAGAATAGTATACAAAGAAGGGAGAAGGGAGAAGTTTGAAGTTCATGATTATAGAATTCGAATTCTTATCACATCTCAAATTTCACCAATGGCGTTCAACGATTTAAGACTCGAGTATGCCCTTGATGGTAGCTCGAATTATATAGCTTGGAAGGATCGCATGGAAGCGGTACTAGAAGACAATGGTCTAAAGGACTTCATTGATCAAGAAGTCCCCAAGCCAGCAACAGCTAATGCCCAAGAATTGGTGGAATGGAAGAAATGTGTGGCTAGAGTGAGGAGAATCCTTCTGGAGGGAGTTTGAGACCACATAGTCTCGAGTCTCCATGGGAAGGAGACACTATTTTCAATGTGGAAAACATTGAAGGATCTATATCAGAAAAACAATGATTAGAGGAAGCTGGTGCTGAAAGACAAGCTTCGGAAAATCAAGTGTGAAAAGGGCGACACGATCTCTACATATCTGAACAAGCTCACCACCTACAAGGATGAGCTCGGAAGCGTAGGGATCACGACAACCGATGATGACATGGTGAGTCTTGCTCTCTTCGGTCTTCCTAAGAGCTGGCATAGCTACCAAGACTCGGTAAATGGAAGAGAGAAACTGCCAGATTGGGAACGACTTTGGTCGGATCTGATGCAAGAGGAGATAAGAAGAAGCACCAAAGATGGATCTTCATCAAAGCAAGATGATGAAGAAAATCTAGCCTTAGTGAGTAAGGCAAGGAAAGGGAAAGGGAAGGCATCCCATTCCAAATCCAGTTCTTCCCATGGTGGGAAGAAGTTTGACAAATCGAAAGTGAGATGATTTCATTGTCATGAGGTGGGCGATTATGCTACGAATTGTCCATAGAAGAAATCCAAGAAGGGATCCTCAAAGGGATTAGATGGTGAGGCACTGGCCTCACAGTTTGAATTGAATTTCTCTCTCATCACATGCATGGTTTCATCCATGGTGGGATGTGTTTGGTACCTGGACAGTGGACCTTCATTCCACATGACCGGCGACAAGAATCTTTTCAGTACCTTGATTGATGTAAAGTATGTACTGGGTCTGAAGAAGAATCGTGTGTCTGTTGCTATGATGGAAGACAAAGGCTATGATGTAGTCTTTAGTAAAGGAAAGGTATTCCTGAGGCATATTGACACTAGACAGACCAAGAGGATTGGGATTCGAGTTAAGAATCTCTATAAGCTAGAGGTAGACAACTGTGCTGCATTGAGTTCCAAAGCAGAGATGGTGCAGAGCCAAGATGTTGGCGAGCTATGGCATAGAAGATTGGGCCACTTGCACCATGGGGCCTTGAAGATCATGCAACAAATTTCTACCGAACTTCCCAAGGGAAAACTGGAGCAGACGGATACATGCAAAGGTTGTACCTTGGGTAAGTATGTGAAATCTTCCTTTCAGGATCGAGACAGTAGAGCTGGAGCAATCCTGGAGCGAGTTCACACAGATGTGTGTGGACCATTCTCTACAGCCTCCACCGCTAAACAAAGGTACTATGTTATTTTTATTGATGATTTTTCTTGTAGATGTTGGATCTACTTTATGTAGAAGAAGGATCAGAACTTCTCAAGGTTTTGTGAGTTTAAAGCCTTGGCAGAGAAAGAATCTGGAAAGAAAATAAGGGCCTTGCGTAGTGACAATGGTGGAGAGTATGTATCCTAATAGTTTAAGGACTTCTGCGCAACAGAAGGAATTAAACGGGAGTTGACGGCACCCCATAACCCACAACAGAATGGGGTGGCCGAAAGGAAGAACAAATCGATTGTGGGAGCAGCTCGAGCGATGTTGCATGACCAAAGCCTACCACTTCATTTGTGGGCTGAGGCATGCAATACAACAGTATACTTGCAGAACAGAAGCCCGCACCGTATACTGGGGATGAAGACACCAATGGAAGCCTTTTCTAGGAAGCGACCAGATGTGAGTCACTTCAAGATCTTTGGATCATCGGTTTATTGCCATGTGACCAAAGATGCCCGGAAGAAGCTAGATCCAACAACTGAGTTGGGGATACTTGTGGGGTACACTGATACACCCCACAACTATCGGTGTTCCTGCCTACCAGTCAAAGGACAGTGGTATGCAGAGATTTGAAGTTCGACGAGCAGAAAGCCATGCGAGTATCACTTGAGAGGGAGCTCAAGTTGCATGCAGAGGAGGAACTTTTAGTTCCTAAGGAGGAGGAGCCTCATACTGATGCGGAGCAGCTGCATGCAAAGGATCCGAGAGTGGAGACATCCACTCATGCTGAGTCTTCCAGAGATGGGCAGAAACGCTCAAGGGAAGCTGACAGGTTGATGTCGGATGCACAAGAGAATGTGGGACAAGCATCTTCTCAACACAGACAAAGGAGGTCACTCGAGCGGTACACTGGTTACATGGCCCCGGTTGGGGAGTGTGTAGAGACCGAACCTTCTTCTCTGGAGGAAGCAGTGTAGCAACCAGTCTAGGTTGATGCAATGGTGGAGGAGTACGACTTTATAGTTCGGAACTGTGTTTGGGATGTTGTCCCTAGACCTCAGGACAAGTCAGTGGTGAGTTCCCGCTGGCTTTACAAGGTAAAGCAGGCAGCTGATGGTAATGTTGAGAAACATAAGGCAAGGTTTCTTACCCGTGGTTTCTCACAGGTCGAGGGGATCGACTACAATGAGACTTTTTCTCCTATAGTAAGGTACTCATCTATCAGATCGATGTTGGCACTATTAGCTCAGATGGGTTGGAAGATCCATCAGATGGATGTGAAGACTGCGTTCCTCAATGGGAAGATTGAGGAAGAGGTGTACATTGAGTAGCCGGAAGGTTTTGAGACCTTTGATCGTGAGTCACATGTGTGCTGACTCAAGAAGGCTTTGTATGGGCTGAAGTAAGCTGTTAGGACCCTATACTACTAGTGTAACCCCTTATTGTTATTAGTACAAACCACTTATTATATTGATGTACCCATGTAGTGCCCATATTGTTACTATTGTGCCACATAGAAGCCCACTATTGTTATTATTGTGCCCTTACATTATTATTGTTATGTCGGCTCTGATTATGTTATAAACCCTTAGACTCCTATATATAGAAAGGAGGTCTTTTCATTTGTATCATCCAAGAATTGTTCATTTGTGTAATCTAAAGGAGGTTTCCCCCTCGAAGAGGCTGAATTCTAAGGCGTTGA
The DNA here is from genome assembly GCA_031772625.1 of Pinus tabuliformis. Taxonomy (NCBI): domain Eukaryota; kingdom Viridiplantae; phylum Streptophyta; class Pinopsida; order Pinales; family Pinaceae; genus Pinus; species Pinus tabuliformis. The sequence continues at coordinate 1,454,756,393 of CM062818.1, forward strand.
TCTCTCTTTTCTATCTTTTTGTGAGCTGGTTTCATAACATTTGGTATCAGAGCTTTGGATTCTAGGGTTTCGCTGCTCCAAATAGGTCATCATGGCATTTTCACTATAATTTTTTTTCTGCCACGTTGCAGAAGCTAAAAAAAACCCATTTGAGAAGAAATCGCGCTGAATCTCGGGTCTGAATTTCAGAGCTTTTCACGCTATATTTGCGGAGATATGAACTGCGGAAGTTGGTCTTTTTGCAGACTCCTGAATTACATTCCAAACAGGTGACTGGGGGAAAATCGTCATAACTTTCTCTCTGAGCATCGGATTGAAATTTCGTAAGAAGGTACAGAAAGAGGACGGACTGTAGTTTCTTGTATATCTTTTTCAAAGCCAAAGGTCGAAACAGTGACACGTGGTACTTCATACAAGTTTGCTCTTCTGGAAAGGTCTATAATCAGGTTATCTTGGGAGATTGTGCATAACTCTTTCTTGGAGAATCCAATTTGGATCAGACTGGTGGCATTGGAAAGAGGACGCAGAGGGCTACTATAGGTCACAATTTTAGAACTTAAAGATTTGAAAGTACAGAGTTATAGTCGTTTCAAGATCGAGCTCCTAAAATCAAGAAAAAGCAAGATGAGGAAGTTTGATGGCAAGGATCCGATAAATTGGATACTTCAAATGGAGCAATATTTTGATCTACATGGTGTACCACTGTTACAAAAGGTATGTATTGCATCTTCATATTTAGAACCAGATCAATTTTTATGCTATGAAGGGATTTGTTCTCTTAAACAACTTGTTACGTGGTCAATTTTCACGGAGGAAATGATAGCACATTATGAGGATACAAAGAGCAAAACCTTCTTTAGAGCAACACCACAACAATTGGAAAGAGTAAAAGGGCTTTATGACATAGTGGAAAGAAAAATTATGGAAACCAGGAAGCATACCCCTCACAACTATAAAGATGGAAGTGTTGTTTCTCCTAGCCTTCCACAACCTACAAGGGTTACACCACAACAATTGGAAGAAAAAAGAGAAAAAGGGCTTTGTTACAATTGTGATAGCAAATGCACTAAAGGTCATAAGTGTGCTGAGAAGAAATTATTTTACATAGAATATGAAGAGGAGGAAGAAAAGGATCAAGAAACATCAAAAGAAGAGGATATACGCCAGGACCCCACCCCAGAGAAAGAAGAAATGAATCAGACCATATCTTGTAAAGCATTGGCAAGAATTACCACTCCTCAAACTATCAAGATAGAAGGACATATCAAGAAGAAAAATGTTCAAGAAGTGAAAGATCACATCGATCATGAATCTTACCATATCTTGTAAAGGATTGGAAGAAATTACCACTCCTCAAACTCTAGAGATAGAAGGACATGTTGGCAATACTACATGCACTTAAAAAATGGCGACCTTACCGAATGGGAAGACTCTTCAAGGATGAGGATGTGGAAGCATTGTTTTGTGCTATTTATATTATCCAACTGGATTGGATAAATGAAGCAAGGGATGAATGGAAGAAGGATGAAGAAGTATGGCCACTTATTCAAAAATTGCAAAAGATCCCAATTCAAACAATATTGCCAGAAATTGAAGAGGAAGGAAAAATCATATTGGAACTTGGAGCAGTCACAGAAACAAGAACCCGACAGCGACGAAATCAATCAATTTTAGAGTATCTCATTAAGTGGAAGAACTTACCCGCTGAAGATTCCACACGGGAGGACAAGAATTTTATACAGAAGCATCAAGAACTACTCAAGCGTTGAGGACAACGCTTTTTGAAGGAGAGGGGCATGTTAGGCCCCTATACTACTAGTGTAACCCCTTATTGTTATTAGTACAACCCACTTATTATATTGATGTACCCATGTAGTGCCCATATTGTTACTATTGTGCCACATAGAAGCCCACTATTGTTATTATTGTGCCCTTACATTATTATTGTTATGTCGGCTCTGATTATGTTATAACCCCTTAGACTCCTATATATAGAAAGGAGGTCTTTTCATTTGTATCATCCAAGAATTGTTCATTTGTGTAATGTAAAGGAAGCTTCCCCCTCGAAGAGGCTGAATTCTAAGGCGTTGATCACTCTTTTATATCTTGCTGGTTTCATAACACAAGCACCTCGTGCTTGGTACATCAGGATCGACAGCTATTTCACCGAGTTAGGCTTCACCAAGAGTGAAGCAGATGCGAACCTTTACCACATCATGGTAGAAGGTAAGCCATTGATCATTGTTCTTTATGTGGATGATCTGATTTTGATAGGTGATGATCAGTTGATCAAGTCTTACAAGGAGGACATTGCAAGAGAGTTCGAGATGAAAGACATGGGTCTTATGCACTACTTTCTAGGCATGGAAGTGTGGCAGAAGGATGGGGAAGTGTTTGTCTCAAGGCAAGTATGCTAATGAGATACTTAGGCGATTTTACATGGAGAAGTGTAAGCCCATGCAAACTCCTCTAGCTGGTAACTGGAGGAAGGAGGATGCTACTTCAAGTGAGGTAGTAGTTGCTACTGTTTATCGACAGCTTGTGGGTTCTTTGATGTATCTAGTGAATGCACGACCATATTTGTGCTTTGCGGTGAACCAGCTGATTCAAGCTATGGTTCAGCTTACCAAGATGTTTTGGAAGGTAGCAAAGCATGTGCTGAGATACCTCAGAGGCACATCTCAGTATGGATTATGGTATAGACGGACAGAGGGAGTGAAGCTTCAAGGCTTCACAGATGCTGATTGGGCAGGGAGTCCATCAGACCGGAAGAGCACTTCTGGAGGAATCTTCAACCTTGGTTCAGCTGTAGTTTCCTGGTACAGCAGGAAACAGAGGTCAGTTGCACTTAGCTTAGCAGAGGCTAAATACATGGCTGCTAGTCAAGCAGCATGCGAGGCCATTTGGATGCGGAAGATTCTAGTGGGATTGTTTGGTCAGAGGATGGATCCAACTGTGATCTATTGTGATAATCAGAGTTGTATCAAACTCTCTGAGAATCCAGTATTTCATGACAGGTCCAAGCACATAGATATCCAGTATCATCATCTTTGAGACTGTGTGGTGAAGAGGATCATGTTGTTGCTGTATGTTTCGACCGAGGAACAAGATGCAGATATTTTGACTAAGGCATTGTCAAAATGCAAGTTCAAGTTCCACAGAGACAGGATTGGGGTGACTGATAATCCCTTTCTTGTTGAGAGGGAGTGTTGAAAATAGCAACAAGAAATGCTAAAAATAGCACTGCTATAAATAGCATTTCGGGATACATTCCAATTTTAGTTAGTCCCTAAACTAAAATTGAGAATTAAAATTCGAATTTGATCTTAGCAGCTATTTGTAAAATAATTAATTAATTCATCTTGAGTTAATTAGTTGTAGAAAATCAAACATGAAGTCTATGTGAAGACATGCAACAGTTTCCCCTTTGATTGAGGAAGTTATCCCTTGATTAAGGAGATCAGGATGAGTTGTACTTTGAGTTGTAATTAGTTAGCTCAGTTAACTGAGTTAAGTCCAATTAGATTAGTTCAAACAGTTTTTTGAACTAATTGCGAGTTCAGTTAGTTAATGCATTTATGCATGTAACTGTTGCACTTCAGATAACTGAATATTATCTCATAAATAACTCATGCATGTCAGTTCAGTCAGAGACCTAGTTGAAATCAGATGATGGGACAATGTACTATCAATTGCAGGAATATTCCATTGAGGATATCTCTTGCATGCAAAAGGAATTCATTCCTTGAGGATTGTGTAGTCATTTATGAGTTTGATGAGTTGTGTGTGAGGCCAATTCACACAAGTGGCAGCATTGGACCCCATGAGAAACTGCACAAGGAAATAGGAGGCTTGGAGGATTGGACGAAGGCATATGTTGTGTCTATTCAGTTTGTGAGCTGTATTGAGGGATTGTACTAAGAGATGGATAGATTGTGAGCTAAAGCTTTGTGTAATCTAGGCATATTTCCACTTGTATGATAATACAAAGATCAGGGTTTTTAGCTAAGGTTTTCCCCAGAGTATTCTTCTGTGTTCATGTGTGATTGATTTCTCATTCTCTGTGATATGTGTTCTATTTGATCTTGCTCAAAATCAATTAAGCTTCCGCAAGTTTGTTTGTAGAAGTAGATCAAGTATTTTGCTTTAGTATATTGCATTTCAGGTGATCTACAGTGGGAATTTCTACACTATGTTGCTTTGAGCACAAACGAGAAGAAGGTGCAGAGCCGATACATGGGTGAATTGTGGCATAGAAGATTGGGTCACTTGCACCACGGAGCTTTGAAGATCATGCAACAGATTTCTACAAGGCTTCCCAAGGGTACACTAGAGCAGAGAGATACATGTGAAGGGTGTACATTGGGGAATTACACCAAAGCCAACTTTCATGATAAGGATAGTCGAGTGCAAGCGATCCTTGAAAGAGTTCACTTAGATGTGTGTGGACCGTTCCAGACAACCTCCGTGGCCAAGCATAGGTATTATGTAATATTTGTAGATGATTTCTCACGTAAGTGCTGGATTTTCTTCATGCAAAAGAAAGATCAGACGTTATCTAAATTTTGTGAAGTTAAAGCACTTGATGAGAAAGACACCAGCAAGAAAGTGAAGGCTCTTAGGAGCGAGAACAATGGAGACTATGTGTCGAATGAATTCAAGAACTTCTATGCATCAGAAGGCATTTGACGAGAGTTAATAGCACCCCATAAACCACAACAGAATGGGGTGGCTAAAAGGAAGAACAAAAGTATTGTGGGAGATGCACAAGAAATGTTACATGATCAGGGCCTACCATTGCACTTGTGGGCTAAAGCATGCAACACAATTGTATATGTGTAGAACAAGAGTCCTCATCGGATTCTTGAGATGAGTACACCAAAAGAAGCCTTTTCAGGTAAAAAACCAGATGTGGCACACTTTAGGATCTTTGGTTCATCACTTTATTGTCATGTTACCAAGGATGCAAGGAAAAAGCTAGAACCAAGAACTGAGTTGGGCATAGTTGTGGGGTACACTAGTACACCTCATAACTATCAAGTCTACCTGCATCTCACATGATGACAATGGTTTGTAGAGATGTGAATTTCAATGAAGAGAAGGCCATGAGATGTTTCCTTGAGAGGGAACTTCAGTTGCATGCAAACGAGGAGATTTTAGCTCCAAAGGAAGAACCTCAGGATGATGTGGAGTAGCCACATGCAGAGGAGCAGAGAGTGGAAGCACCCACTCATGTAGAGACTTCCAGAGATGGAAGGAAGTGCACCAAAGAAGCTGGCAGATTGATGCCTGATGATAGAGAGAATGTGGGAGGACCCACATCACAACACAGGCAGAGGAGTTCACTAGATTGTCACATTGGCTACATGGCTCTGATGAGTGAGAGTGTAGAGATTGAGCCATCCTCATTCAAGGAAGAAGTGCAACAAATAGTATGGGTTGATGCCATGGTAGAGGAGTATGAATCCATTATCAGAAATAGTGTTTGGGAAGTGGTCCCAAGACCAACAGACAATTCAGTGGTGAGTTCTAGATGGCTTTACAAGGTAAAGCAAGCAGTAGATGGGAGTGTGGAGAAACACAAGGCCAAATTTGTGGCCAGAGGGTTCTCTCAGGTGGAGGGAATTGATTACGAGGAGATGTTTTCTCTAGTAGCAAGGTAATCTTCAATCAAATCTATTCTAACACTTTTAACATAGATGGGATGGAAGATACATCAAATGGATATGAAGACAACCTTCCTCAATGGAGTGATTTAGGAAGAGGTGTACATTGAGTAGCCGGAAGGATTTGAGACCTTTAACAAAGAGTCGCATGTGTGCAGACTCAAGTGAGCATTTTATGGATTGAAATAAGCGCCTCGTTCTTGGTACACCAAGATTGACAAGTATTTCACCAGGTTAGTCTTCACCAAAAGTGAAGCAGATGCGAACCTTTACCATATTGTGGTTGAAGGTAAATTATTGATTATAGTATTATATGTCGATGATTTAATTATAACAGGTGATGAGAAGATGGTAAAATCTTACAAAGAGGATCTTGCAAGAGAATTCGAGATGAAGGACCTGGGGCTCATGCATTATTTCCTTGGTATGGAAGTATGGAAAGGAGATGAGGAGCTTCTTGTCTCTTAGGGAAAGTATGCCAACGAGACACTGAAGAAGTTCCACATGGAGAGCAGCAAACCCATGGAGACTCCTCTAGTAGGAAATTGGAGGAAGGAAAATGCTACTTCAGGTGAAGTAGTGGAGGCTACTATTTACAGGCAGCTTGTGGGTTCACTTATGTATTTGGTGAACACACAACCAAACATATGTTTTGCAGTTAACCAACTTAGTCAAGCAATGGTTAATCCAACCAAACTCTATTGGAAGACAACTAAACATGTGTTGAGATATCTCAGAGGCACCACTCAGTTTGGTCTTTGGTACAGATGGATAAATGAAGTGAAGCTTTAAGGCTTCACAAATGCAGATTGGGCAGGGAGTCCATCCGACAGGAAGAGAACATCAAGGGGAATATTCAATATTGGGTCAACAACAGTTTCTTAGTACGACAAGAAGCAGAGATTAGTTGCACTCAGTTCGACATAAGCAAAGTACATGGCTGCTAGTCAGGCAACTTGTGAGACTATCTAGATAAGGAAGATCCTTTTTGGGTTATTTGGTCAACCTATAGATCCTACAGTGATTTAATGTGACAATCAAATTTGTGTCAAACTCTTTGAGAATCCAATTTTTCATGAACGGTCCAAGCATATTGACATCTAGTATCACCATCTATGAGATTGTGTGTCGAGGAGAATCATCTTGTTGGAGTACATTCCTACAGAGGAGCAGGATGTAGACATCTTGACTAAGGCACTGTCAAGAGGAAAATTCGAGTTCCATTGAGGCAGGATTGGGGTATTTGATAATCCTTTCTTGTTGAGAGGGAGTGTTGAAAATGCAACATGAAAATTCAAATTTAATTTTGTTCTTGAATTAAATCAGGAATAAAATTGTAATTCCACATCACAAGACAACTTGTACAAGTTAACTAAGTTAATTTGACTTAGTTGTGTCAGTTAATTCGAGTTGAGGGTCTAACTTGAGTCATGTAGAGTGTCTCCTACATTATAGGAGCCCTGATTGAGTTTATTTTGAGTTGTAATTAATTAATTCAGTTTAATTGAGTTAAATTCAGTTAAACTAGTTCCAACTAATGGAAGAACTAGCAGGAGGTCAAACAATGGGGTGTTGCTTCATGTGTTCAACCAATTAACTGATGATTTGTTGATAAATAACTCATGCATGCCAGATCTGAGAGTTACCCAGTTGAGATTGGAGTTTAGGGATAATGCACTATCAGTTGTATAATCATATGAATTGTACGGGTGGTGTATGTAGTCAGAGGAAGGCCTTTGAGGATTACGCAATTCTAATTGAGGAATTTCCCTAATTAATATGGGGCTAATTCCCAAGGAAAAATGCAAGAAAATAGGGAATTAGGCAAGCCAAAATTTGGTTAAGTATTGGCTTGGGCTTGTCTAGGAAGCAATGAGATAGATAGAGATAGTGCAGAGGTTGCTCGAGCTTGAGCAAAGCATTGTAATCTTCTCATATTTTCTGACTAATGCAATATACAGATAGTAGGGGTTTTTATCTATGGCTTTCCCCAGGAAATCATTGTGTAATGTGTTGATTAATTCTTTCTCTTGTATGTTTCTTGATTTAACGATCATTTAATTGTTTCCGTTTATGAGTAGAGTAGACTCAAGTCAATTGTTTTAATAAATTACAATTAGCAGTTTGAGTCTACAAGGAATTTCTACACAATGTATTCAAAGAAAAATATATACTAACTTAGATGGAATTCCCCCATTTAAATAAAATTGCCATTGAGAGAAATGTAATAGCCCTGGTTGAATTTCATGTACATGCATATGGTTTCTTGGTTATGATCTATCATTGGCACAGAGGATTTCTTGGATTGACAGTGGTTTTTCCTAGCATTTCCATTTCATGGATAGCCATGGTGTTGTGGGTTTATCTTTATTTTTTTGTTGGTGCTCATGTTCCTTATAGTTTTGGATTGAGTTACTAGTTCCCGGAGCCTTGGTTAGACAAACGCTCTCGAAGCTCTGTAACAACTTGGGTTGAGTTACTAGTCCTGTAAGCCTTGGTTGGAAAAATGCTCTGGAGCCTTTTGTGGGTTGAGTTACTAGTCCTAGAAGCCCTGGTTAGACAAACGCTCTGGAACCCAACAATAGTTGTGGGTTGAGTTACTAGTCCTAGAAGCCTTGATTGGAACAAATGCTCGGGAGCCTTGGAAAACTGGGGTAGAGACTGATATGGTGATGGTTAGTGATGTCTGACTGTGAGGTGGAATCACTGGTTAAGGGTTGCGCTGTTGTGGCCTCTGGAAGCCCTGGTTTGGTTTTGTTTGATTTGTTTCATGAGATCCCGCATTCATGCTTGGAATATGGCACGGGGGTGATTGGTTGAAAGAGAGATTTGGTTTAGCTCAATCTATGGTCGGTGGTACGTGGAAGTCCCTTACTTGGTTGGCATTTTCATATGTTAATAAGAGGTATTTTCTATTATGATCTATGAGCATATGTATTGATTATGATTGTGACATTATGGTTGAGTTTCCATGGTTTATATGTTGGTTATTTTTGGTTATATGATTTATATTGTTCATGGTTCTTGACATGTTTGATGAATATGTGATAGATTATCTAATGCATGACCTAATAGATGTTATTGCAACTAATATGAGAGGGCATTATACCTTCTTAACAATTCTTAGATAAGTATGAGACCCCTATGTTCATATGTGTATTTATGACCTGTAGATTTCATGTTCATGATATGTTTGACGAAATGATTGTCATGGCTAGGCCTTGTTAGGTCAATTTATTGTCTAAGATTTGTATGGAAGGCTTTGTCCTTGTGTCATTCATGGTTCTGGAAAGTTTCATTAAGTTATGGGCAGAGGTCTAGATCCTAGCCTGAAAAAGTGGCTTAAATCCCGTGGTTATAGGCACAAACTTGGGTGAAAAAGACTGCAGTTGATGAGCCCCAAATTTGGTAACATTTTGGGTTCATTTGGCCTAACTACCCTTGCTCAACCCTTCATTTTTCATAACTTATGCATCATTTTTTAGTATATTTATGTCATTTGTACGAATGAGGGCAGTCACTATTCCTAGGTGGCTAACACGTGCATATTTCAGGTTTTTTGACATTTAATGGAGCAAAACCACGCAGATGAGGGCTAGGAGACAGCCAAGATGGGATTGAGATTTTGTAGGAAGGTTGTCCACAGCATTGAATGACCTTCATCGTGATCTTCACCCCCAACTCCGATCTCCAACAGTCACCACCACCGAGTTAGAAGGCAGCCAAACAAATTTTGAGGAAGCAGCAGATCACTCTTAGTTTGGTCAGCCAAGCCCCACTGATTTAGGAGGCCAGCTTGGGGCCTCAAGATGTATAAATGATAGGGCTATAGCCTTCAAAGGGGATTTTTGAAACCTTGTTGCACATTCTGAACTACGAGCTGATATCTCTGTTTTGCTCTTTTGTAAGCCATTAGTGGCATGTTATTTGACTTATGATTGTTATCTTTTAATGAAAAGCAGGCAGATCTGAGTTCAGTTCTGAGTTCTTAAAGGAGCCATAGCTCTCGGGGTTGGGCCCAACCTGAGAGCCTAAGGCCTCCTTCCTTTGTATTGTTACCTTTCTTTCAACATCGTGTTTTTGTTCTTTTCCTTTACATGCATTTGGAAACGTAGTTTGCTGAGCTAGATTCCTTGGTGTGGTCAAGTAGGTTAATCTTATGAGACAGAGTTGCTTCAGCAGTTTTAGAATAGAGTAAAGAGATTGGAGTTAATAAGAGTTCCAAAAAAGGGTTGACTGCACACTCATTTTCACCTCTGTTTAGGGGCTGGAATTGCAGACAGTGCCACCCACCAAAAACGTTGTTTTACATGTTCATGCAATCTTTGATGCAATATTTTCGTTTGTAGAAGTGTCCATGCGTTTAGATTTTGTGGAATGATTCTTTGCTTCAGCACCATGCATGATTTCCCTCAGAAATAACGTTGCTGTTCTTTGGTTTTATTAAAACAGTTAGAATAGGTTGATGAGATTTCAGTTATGTGCAGGACATGGATGATTTGTTTCGTTTACACTGTGCAGTACTACTCCCTCACTCCCTCATCCTTCTAAGCCGTGCCTAGGCCATCTACTCATCTCCCAGTTAGACCACTTGCCTCCCAACTCATTCTATCACCCTCATTATTCTACCTTTTTCGACCTTCCATTCCTACTACCCTCTTTAAGACAACCTAGTTTAGCACACCCCCTCTTCATCTCATCTCTCTGTCACTGAGTCACTACAAACTCCTCCCTTACCTCCCTATCCATCCATGCAGCCTCTTCCACTCATCCATCACCCAAAAATCCGATTGTAGAACATCCTGTAGGAATTACTGAACTTCCTGTAGAAATTCTGAACATCCTGTAGAACCCCTGCAGACTTCCTATAGAAGCTCATAAACACGATTGCTAGGCATCTAAACTTTGTGAACTTCTCTGAAAGGATGTTAGGGACTCCTTAGACCCTCTCTGAGCCTTCCTGACCTCTTCCAAGCATTCCTCCCCTTGATCTATCCCTGCACAGTCAAGACCTGGTTAGAAGCACATGCATAATAATTCAAACAACTTGAACAAAAATACAAAAATATGTTTTCTTCAGATCAAAGTAGTCTAGACACATGCATCTCACCTTCCTAGAAGTAATGGCATCTCTTTCAGTAGTTTGCATTCTCACCGTTGCATCAATAGGACTAGCTGGTAGAATTAGGGTTTGCTAGGGTTTGCGTTCCTTGTTGGCTTTCAATTCTTTCTGCAAGTAGGTTAATTTCCTTTGAGTTAGCTTTCTTTCATCGGTTAAAAAGCTTCTTCTAAGAGCTCATAGAAGTTGGCTTGAGCCCTAGCGGACTTGTGCCAGCTGACCAAGTGACAACTGCGGCAAGAGCTAGTACTTGTGCATACAACACCGTCGCTTCCAAGTTTGTTACGAACTACCGGGTTGATAAAATTAGAGAAGGAAGCTCCAGGAGTTGTAGCATTATTGCTACAATACTGGAGCCCACCATTCTTTTTGGCGCCGTTGCCGGGGAAGCGTCAGAGTATTAGTGATTGTTGCTTTTCTTCTACTTTTCCTACTCTCGCCTTCTACTAAGTAGTTTATTTCATTTCCATTCTGCAATTTCCTTTCTGCAAAAGTAGCATAGACATTTCCTGCTTTCATAGATTAACATTTCAATTCCACAATTTCATTTTTGCAAGCGTAGATTAGCATTTCAATTCTGCAAGCATAGACTAGCATTTCAATTCCTGCAATTTCATTTGAGCAAAGTAGATTAGTTCTTTCCTGCTTTCATTTCAATTCTGCATTTTCATTTCAGCAAGATAGTTAGTTGTAGATCAATCTGTTTCAGTTTTTGCAGGTACCAGAGAAAAAACAAAAGCAATCAGAAGTCTTTCCATTTCATGCCTCGTAGGAATCGAGATAAAACAGGCAAATTCTTACCCAACACCCCCACCACATCACTGAGTCACCCTTCTCTCGTCTTTGGTGACAGTGATCCAGAAGAACCTATAGGCGAACCTCCTGAGATATACGAAGATCCTATAGCAGAAGAAGAGTTAGAGACCACTCCATCTGAAGCTATGGCTGACAATAGGGGAGAAGATGAGAGAATAGAAGGTGCCTTCCCCATCCGAGAGACCAATGGAGACATGAAAATGAAGAACATAAGCCCTTCTGCTTTACCTCACTTCCATGGACTGACTACTAAAGATCCTGATACCTTCCTGTTTGAGTTTGTTGTCCTTTGTCGAACCTATGACTATACTGAAGATGAGCAGAAGTTGAAACTCTTCCCCTCAACCCTTAAGGATGCAGCATTACGCTGGTTCATGGGCTTACCTGGGAACAGTATCACCACTTGGGCTCAGATGCAGCAAGCTTTCAATACCAAATACCGGGACTACTGTAGGTCCAAGGAAACCAAGGGAGAAATCTTTCGGATGACCATGGGAAATGATGAGTCCTTAGAGGATTACGAGGAAAGGTTCCAACTTAGCTATAAACGGGCCAGATGCACACTTGACCCTGAATCCCTCAAGTTGGTTCTGCTCCGAGGAGTCCCTAAAGACATCTTAGATACCCTTCACATGCTAGCTGGAGGAGATATTTACCAACTGTCTTATGAGGACATAAAGACTGTGTTTAGAAACCACTCTAGGGCAGCCCGGAAAAGAGGTAGAGGAAACCTCCTCTCAGCTGGTATTCCTTTCTCCAAACATGAGTTTGCAAATCAATTAGAAGATCTCAAGAGTGAGGTGAGACAGATCATTGCCATGCAACTTGATACATTCCGAATCCAGCAGAAGAAAGAAGAATCTGAGAGGGGCTTGGCTATCTTCTACCCTAGGTGTACAAGGAAACACCCTAAGAACGAATGCCCATTACATTCGGTTGAAGTATGTTTTGTTTGTGAGGAGGACCACCCCACAAACCAATGTCCAACCTTACCTGGGCTTAAAGCCATGTATCAAGGGACAGAAGCCCCCACTGAACCTCTCTATTTCCTCAACCAAAGGAGGCCACAAGGACCTAGACCTTACCAGCAGGGGATGCAAGGGACACCCCAAGCTTATTACAGCCCCAACCAATCTACTCCTATGCCTTCCTGGGGTCCCCCTGCTCATCCTTCCTGGTCTATGCCTCCTCCATGGTCTTACCCACCTCAGTACCATACTCAACCCACTACTCATTCATATCACTCACAGGCCCAGCCACAGCCTCAGTGGAATGCACCTGAATTGGGGTGGAGGCCCCAGTACAATACTCCTCCCACCATTTTGCCTCCACCACCAGTTCAACCACAACCATTACCTCCTGCTCCTCCAAGGCAACCTCAAATGCCTGCTCAACCGAACCCGAACCCCAACAACAAACAGGCCCAGCAGGTATATACTGGGGAAACATCATGCCCTACCTATGCTGTGGAGATCCAGGAGATCAATCTGCCATCTGGAAAGACTCTTCCGGATCGCCAACCTCCTCCCCTAGAGGACGAGGAAGATAAACAGGAAAGTGAACCAAAGGTTATTCCACCCTTTGCTGAGAGACTAACAGCCACCACACAACCCAACCCAGAGGAGGACAAGCTTCTGGGAGAACTCAAATAGTTGTGTGTGAAAATACCACTTCTCCAAGCCATCAAAGATGTACCAATATACAACAAACTGGTTAAGGAAAAGTGTTTCAGACACCCAGGCAGGCAAAAGAGAGATGCTTCAACCATCAATGTCATAGGACAACTGTCTGATCTTATGTTGGGACAAGTCATCTGCCCAAAGTATCTAGATCCTTGGAGTCCTGTAGTGGATGTCCACATCAATGGCACCATCATACCTCACACCTTGATTGATCTGGGGGCTGCCATTAATGTGATGACCAGAGATACCATGCTCAAACTCAACCTTCAGGGTTCCTTGAGAAAGACCTCGACAGTCCTACAACTAGCAGATCGCTCCACCGTGACTCCCGAAGGGATTGTAGAGGATGTCTTGGTCTCTGTTGACTCTTGGGAATACCCTGCAAATTTCTTGGTTCTGCAACCAAAGGCAAAGCTTACTGGATACCCTCTTATTTTGGGAAGGCCTTGGTTAGCCACTGCAGATGCTTACATAAGCTGCCGTGCAGGAAACATGACCATAAAAAATGGTCCTATGTCCAAGCAGCTAGTCCTATACCCTCCTGCCCAACCCTCATTAGAGCATGACTTACCACTTTGGTTGGAGGAAGGAGAAGAGGATGAGGTGTACTCAACACCTTTGTGCACCCTAGACACCACTAGGGGAGATCCCCCAACCGAGGATGATTTGATTGAGACCTTGATCCAGAATCCACCTCCCAGTGCACTGTCCTTAGAGGAATTGGTGGAGGATGCCCAAGCCAGCACCTTAGTGGACCTTTGTGCGACCAACCCTGTCACTCCCAGAGTCAAAAATGTGGAGTTCGGCCCTGAGAGAACGTTAAAGATCAGCTCCTCCCTATCTCCTTCCCAGGAAAAGGAGCTGTGTAGTCTGTTGGCCAGTCATCTAGATGCTTTTGCTTGGAGCTATAAAGAGATGAAAGGAGTCCATCCTTCGGTCTGTACCCATCACATCTACATCAAAGAGGATTGCAAACCGGTTAGGCAACCCCAGAGGAGAATGAACCCAACCCTTAAGGACATCGTCAAGGAAGAATTGCAAAAACTGTTGGATGCCGGATTCATTTACCCCATCTCGGATAGCTAATGGGTGTCCCCTTTGGTGTTGGTTCCCAAGAAAAATGGGAAGTGGAGAATCTGTGTGGACTACCGAGAACTGAACAAAGCTACCAAGAAATACCATTTTCCTCTACCTTTCATAGATCAAGTGTTGGATGGACTAGCAGGAAAGAAGTTTTTCTCTTTCCTGGATGGGTTTAGCGGGTACAACCAGATCCAAATCAGCCCGGAAGACCAAGATAAGACCACCTTCACTTGTCCTTGGGGTACCTTTGCTTACCGAGTTCTTCCCTTCGGACTATGCAATGCTCCTGCCACCTTCTAGAGAGCCGTCTTGAGCATCTTTTCTGAGCTAGTCCATGATTCGGTGGAAATCTATATGGATGACTTCACACCTTATGGGTCCAACTTCCAGGAAGCATTGTCCAATCTGGGAAAAGTCCTAACCAAGTGCATTGAGATGAACCTGTCCCTTGGCCCTGAAAAGTGTGAATTCTTGATGACTGAAGGGACCGTGCTAGGCCATACCATTTCTTGCCAAGGGTTACAGGTGGATCCTAACAAAATTGCTCTCATAAAAAAGGTTCCACCTCCTCAGAAGGTAAGAGATGTTCGAAGTTTCTTAGGATTAGCAGGGTATTACAGGAGATTCATTAAAGACTTCAGCAAGCTAGCCTCGCCATTGTTTGGCCTCTTGGAAAAAGATGTGGAGTTTAAATGGACTGACGATTGTCAGAGGGCTCTGAATGAATTAAAGGACAAGTTGGTGTCTGCCCCAATCTTGAGAGGCCCAAACTAGGCCCTACCTTTCCACATCCACACTGATGCCTCAAACAAAGCCATAGGGGCAGCCTTAGGACAAGTTGAACAAAAACTTCCATATGCCATTTACTTTGTTAGCAAAAACTTATCCAAGGCAGAACTGAACTACACTGTAACTGAGAAAGAATTCTTGGCCGTGGTCCATGCACTGAACAAGTTCCGACATTATATCACTGGCTATAAAACATTTGTACATACTGATCATGCTGCAATTAGATATTTAATGAATAAACCAGATGTGAATGCTCATATTATTAGATGGTTACTTTTGTTGCAGCAGTTTGATTTGACTATCGTTGACAAACCAGGTAAAGAAAATGTTGTTGCTGACTTTTTGTCTAGATTGGATTTATCTGCAGATGAGGATGGAACAGTGGATGACCAGATTCCCGATGAACATCTGTTTGCTATTTCAGTACTCTCTCCATGGTTTGCTGATATAGCAAACTACCTTGTTTCAGCACAGTTCCCTCCGCACCTATCCTCAAGAGAGAAGAGTAGAATCGTCAGAAAAAGTGCCTCATTCACTTGGATCTGGGGCAACCTGTTCAAGCTTGGCCCTGATCAGATCTTAAGGCGTTGTGTAAGGGAGGAGGAAGTCTTTGATATCCTCCTCACATGTCATGATGGGCCTTGTGGAGGACATTTTGCAGCAAAGAGGACTGCCTTCAAAATCCTGCAGGCAGGCTACTATTGGCCCACGCTTCATCAAGATGTCAGAAGGTATATCAGCCAGTGTGACCGATGCCAAAGGATGGGGAAACCGACTCAAAGGGATGAGATGCCTCTCCAACCTCAAATGACTCTTGAGCCATTTGAGAAGTGGGGTATGGATTTTGTGGGTCCAATCAACCCTCCTTCGAGGCAAAGGTCTTACATCATTGTGTGCACAGAATACCTGACAAAGTGGGCAGAAATCAAGGCAATCAAAGCAGGGACAGAAGAAAAGGTGGCTGAGTTCTTAAGAGAAAACATCTTCTACAAATTTGGCTACCCAAGAGAGCTAGTCACTGATCAAGGAAGCCAGTTCACCTCCAACTTAATTGAAGACCTACTAGCTCATCACAAAATCAAGCATAGGACTTCCACCCCCTATCATCCTCAAGCAAATGCGCAGGTGGAAGTCACCAATAGAGCATTGGAAGGGATCTTGACTAAGGTGGTGAGAAGCAGCAGGAAAAATTGGGCAGATCACCTGGTTGAGGCCACATGGGCTTACAACACCACTTGGAAGACCACAACCGACTTCACACCTTATGAGCTGGTCTATGGGAAGAGAGCTTTGCTGTCAATTGAATTCGAATACAACACTTTGAGGATGGCAGCTCAGCTGGACCTAGATCTCAGCCATGCCCAACAAGAAAGGTTATTGCAACTGAATGGATTGGACGAGCACCGAATGCAGGCCCTTCTTCACTCAGAAGTGGTTCAACTTCAGAGGAAGGTGTGGCATGACCAACACCTCAATGACAAGCAATTTCAGCCGGGAGATTGGGCGCTGTTGTATGATTCTAGGCATAAAGATTTCAAGGGGAAGCTGAGAACCAGATGACTGGGACCATATGCAGTGGAAAAATGTCATGACAATGGATCTGTTCTTATTCGGACCATTGATGAGGAGGCCATCCCCATGCTTGTCAATGGGCATCGACTGAAGATCTACAGGAAACCTCTCTCAAGACAAGAATTCATCAAAACTGTGGAGAAATCAGTGCTGGTCATAGAGAAGGGTTCTGCCTCTGCTTTGGGCACACCCTGAAGATCTTAAAAAAAAAAAAAAAAAAAAAAAAAGATCCTTGGGTGAAAACCTTTCTGAGGCTCCCAAGGCAGATGGTAGGGGTGAAAACCTCATTGAGGCGCCCCTGCTGTCTTTCAAAAAAGAAAAAGAGAGATTTGAAAAAGACCCTTGATTGAAAACCTCTCTTAGGCACTTAAGGCAGATGGCAAGGGTGAAAACCTCATTGAGGCGCCCCTGCTGTCTTTCAAAAAAAAAAAAAAACAATAAACAAAAAAAACAGGGACAGCAAGTTCACAATGTGGCAATGCATGCAGGTTGCAGGTATTCTATGAAGGAAAAGAGGTCCCTCAACTCAAAGACAAGGGTCCTTATTATGCTACCAGGTGACCTCACCAGCACCCCCTCCGGAAACACTCATCTTCTCCAAGGTATGGGCACGATTTGATCAAAGTTTAGTCTTCTACAGGAAGCTACAGACTTTCTACGGGAAGTTCTGTATTTCTACAGGAAACTTCCTGTAGAAGTTTTAAATGGCCCAGAACTAATTATGTGGGGAGATCTAATGACCGAGGTCCAACATGGAGGCATTCAAGCTACTATTTTCTCCATCACACACTGCTATCACCTCCTTCTACCACCCCAGTCGCCATGCAATGGAAATACCTGCACAATCAAATCAGAACACTGAATTATCAGAAGAAGCGATTCTCAATGAAAAAAGATGCAGAGATACCATGCAATACTTATCAAAGCCGTCCGAGGGCCCTGCGTTCATGGCTGGGATGCCACCGTCTCCACTGTTCAGCATGCACCCGTGGAGGAAAAACTGCTACAGGACATCCTACAGGAATCCCGTAGCAGTTCAGCCAGCTAGAGTGTACAACATTAAATCGCCTGCAACATGCAATAATAGAGCAGGCACATGCACCACCCGCAGCCAGGTAATAAGATCGTAACCATCAGCAGCCTGCGAAAAGGAAGGACCTCCGGGCCTGTGAAAATAGCAGCAACAAGCAAATCTAATCATCATCGTCTTGAAACCTGGAAAATCATGTCGCGGCCGCACAGGTAAGTGCCTCGCCCTTTCTTTCGTCAAATTATATGAATAATACTTTGAAATGTTTGCAAGTATGAAATGAACGGGTTGAGCAGTCGTATGGCCATTCAACTGGCCACGACGACCAGTCAGATGGTCTAGTCGGATGTGTAAAGTGGTGGTCGTGGCAAGAAGAACGGGTAGTGGACACGTGAGAACCGTCCAGTCGGGGAGAAGCGTGTTTTAACAGAAATGACGGCGGCGGATCTGCGGGGAATGATGCAACAGTCAGGGAACTTGCAGTGGAATGAGTATGTGACGTCGTCCAACGGTCCGGTAGGGACAACTCACCCCCGCGCCACGAATTCCGCCGGATTCAAATCTATCGGCTAGATCTCCACCCCACGCATTTATCATCAGCCGTTTAGAAGTCGAGTGAGCGTCCGAATTCCTCTGAAGCTCGTTACTCCAAGTCTTCGGCCTGTTCGAACGTCTGGTAGTGGCACAGAAGGCGCAGAACCACTGTAGTGCTCTCCAGAACCTGTGCGCTGCTTCTACAGGAAAGCTACGCTACAAGAAGCTCACTGCCACGAGGAAAATTGGGCTCTTCACGTCAAAGGTGGCGAATTGGAGAAGGTAAGCCTGACCTGTGCCTCCCATGCAATTGGTTTCGAGGGTGGTGGAGTCGACGTTCTACAGTCTGATCATAAAAATTGCAAGTGTTGTCTTCCGTTTGCATGAATTGTCGTCGAAGTGTGTGTAAGGTTTTCTATAGGATGTGATTTGTAATTAAGCCCTGTTAAGGCTCATCTGGAGATAGTCTTCGCGAATTGTGTGCGTGGCAGGGGCGTAGTTCTATGCTCTGTCCCAAAAGGCTAGTTTTGATACTCACCCGCCACCTCCAGCTACATAGTAGGTTTTCACCATGCCGGGTGGATTCATCAGAAAGGAACCGACCGACTCAAAGAAACTAAGGGAGAACCCTGAGGTGGTAGAGTTGTTCACTCGTGCGCAATGGATGTCGTTCTGCGACAAACTCCAAGGATATGATGATGAGGTGGCAGAGGAGTTCTTGCGAGCTCTGAAGCCAAAATCCAAAACACTGGCCACTGTCAATTTCAGGGGTTTGAGTCTCAGACTCACCCCACAATTCATCAGCCGAGTCACTGAGCTCCCAATGGGGGTACCGTGGGACAAGGAGGAGAGGAAATTAGGCCAGAAGGCTAAAAAGGAATTCTTTCCACCAGAGGAGCAATTCTCAGAGGATAAGAACGGGGTTCGCAGAACTAGCTTACTGCCACTTTGGAGCGAGGTCAGCCTCCAAATTATGAAATACATCACATGCGAAGGACGGTTCAACATTGTGTATGGGTACCATTTCCGGCTACTCACTGAATTGAGACATCAGATGGACCTACCTGCAGAAAACAAACTAAGTATTCCCTACTTTCTACTGCAGTCTATGACAGAATGTGCCACCAAGTTGAGAGAAGGCACGCCAGACCAGGTAGCCCATCATGGGCTCATTAAGCTCCTCGTGGAGGATGCACTCCACACATACAAAGTCCCTCTCTCGTGGGAAGCCTTCCGGAATCTGACGAAGGATGGCGATATAAAAATGTTGACCGAAGAGCTTGGTTCCTCCAGCAGCGAGGAGAAGGAGTCAGTACCCACAGAGAAGAAAGAAAAAGGCCAAAGACCCACGGCCAAAGTACCGAAGAAAGAGCAAAAGGAGAAACAAGAGAAAAAGGTTGCCAAAGAGAAGGATGACACACCCATGTTGACGCCCAGAGAGAAAAGGTTACAAAGTAGGGTGGACAAGACTGAGCAGGTCCATGTCAGTAAAGGCACCTCGACAGCAGCCTCGACCAAGTCAAAAAGCAAAACACACTTAGCAAAACAAACTAAAACGGTGCCACCTGTTTCTACAGGAAAACCAAAACCGGCTTCTACAGGAAGCCAGAAATCAGCTGATAAAGGGCCTTCTACAGGAAGCCCTGAGAAAGGAAAACCCAAGGAAAAGAGAGCCGACATTCTTGCAAGGGAGGCAGCAGCCATGCTGGCCGCCCTCAGTACACCTCCTAAGCCAAAGGAAAAGAGAAAGAGGGAGGCCCCTCTATATTTTAAAGCTAGGAGAAGTGTGAGAATCAAAACGGGCAAGCCACAGCCTCCATCCAGCAGCCCAATTACTATAGAGGATGCCCCTACTTCGCCCAGGGAGAGGTCCCCCTCAAAGATATCAGTCACCTATGAGAGGGGGAGCCCGAAGACAACCACGTGGAAAGAAAGAATGGACAGGTTGGCTTCAGAAGCCCGGCTACAGGATGCTGAGGCCGCTCTACAGGAAACCTTAGCCCGGCTCAAGGAGACAGAGAGGATGGAGGGAGAAGCACCCTCATCACCACCGAGGGAAGACGAAGTAGAGCCACCAAGAGAAGAAGAGAAAGAGCATATTCCGGAGCCTAGTCCTCAGCCAAGTCTGAGCTCATATTATAACTTCTTAGAAGCTGGAAAAATTATACCACAGAAATTCACTGTGCCACTTTTCTTTGCATTGGAGGAAGAGAGAGTACGAACCCACACGTGGATGAAAATAGCCAAATCAAAAGGTGTGGCAGACATAGGCCCCTTGGAGGAGCAACTCAAGGAGGCAAGAAAGGAATTAGCTATGGCTAAACACGTGGCAAATTGCCAGCGGGTGTTCCTACAGGAAGAGAACGAAAAACTTAGACTGCAGCTACAGGAGCTGAGGAGAGGAACGGGCACATCCTCAGGGGACATCACAGCAGAACAGCAAGGCAGAGAAGGATTGCAAGTCAGTCTTGGGGAGCCAACCTCGCATCTACAGGAAACAGAACTGCAAGCACAAATTGAGATACAAGCTCTCAAACAGCAGTTGCAGCAGAAAGAGGCACAATTGGCCTGCATGGCCAGTTGGGCCATGGATGTTATACAATGCAGACAGCCGGACAAATCCTATGGCCTGTACCTGAGAGACCAATGGCTGCAATTTCAAATTAATGCATTAGCGCAAAGAGGTATCTCCCAACTCCAAGACCCGCAACAATTCACTGAATTATGCAATACCAGTTCATCAGAGGATAAGGCCAAACTATCGGAGTTCTATCTCCATAATTTGGTCCTTCCTAATGTGACTTCATGGGATCCCAACACGGTCTTAGGGGATATGCAGTTAATGGCATTTGCCTCATGGTTGAACCATGAAGACAAAAGAGCAGCAGAAGTCAAGGAGGTCATGAACCGAGAGCTGCATGAGCCACTACTAATTAGAGCAGAACCAGGGGATCCAACTGCATTAATATCGGCACACCAACACTTATCCACCAACCCTCAAGCTTTATTGAAATATATGGATCAGCAGGCCCAGGCCATAGCGCATTTCGAGGATATGGAGAGACTGTTAGGGGACAACTGTACTCAAGCTTGCACCCGCCGATGGAACACATTGGCCCACAGTCTAAAAATCAGGGAATATCACACTCCAACTCGAATGAGGGAAGCTCTAGTACGGGTGCCCCTCTATAAGAAATCCATGCAGAACCTCCAGGCCAGCTGGATTGGCCTCAAGCTAAGCCCACCTTTGCTGTTAGGATTGATGGAAGGCAGCACAGAGAAAGATGAGCATGAACAGTGGGAAGAGGTGGAAAGAAAGGCTGGGTTCCATGTCAGTAAGGAGGACACTACTGCAGAAGCCTGGGATGTGAGGGTGGCAGTAAAGGCAATGAAGGACGAGGAGCTGGATTAGTTGCTCAAGGATGAGCAATCATTTTAGCTGGGGGGTGATGATGAGCCCCAAATTTGGTAACATTTTGGGCTCATTTGGCCTAACTACCCTTGCTCAACCCTTCATTTTTCATAACTTATGCATCATTTTTTAGTATATTTATGTCATTTGTACGAATGAGGGCAGTCACTATTCCTAGGTGGCTAACACGTGCTTATTTCAAGTTTTTTGACATTTAATGGAGCAAAACCACGCAGATGAGGGCTAGGAAACATCCAAGATGGGATTGAGATTTTGTAGGAAGGTTGTCCACAGCATTGAATGGCATTCCTCGTGATCTTCACCCCCAAATCCGAGCTCCAACAGTCACCACACCGAGTTAGAAGGCAGCCAAATGGATTTTGAGGAAGCAGCAGATCACTCTTAGTTTGGTCAGCCAAGCCCCACTGATTTAGGAGGCCAGCTTGGGGCCTCAAGATGTATAAATGATAGGGCTGTAGCCTTCGAAGGGGATTTTTGAAACCTTGTTGCACATTCTGAACTACGAGCTGATAGCTCTATTTTGCTCTTTTGTAAGCCATTAGTGGCATGTTATTTGACTTATGATTGTTATCTTTTAATGAAAAGCAGGCAGATTTGAGTTCAGTTCTGAGTTCTTAAAGGAGCCATAGCTCTCGGGGTTGGGCCCAACCTGAGAGCCTAAGGCCTCCTTCCTTTGTATTGTTACCTTTCTTTCAACATCGTGTTTTTGTTCGTTTCCTTTACATGCATTTGGAAACATAGTTTGCTGAGCTAGATTCCTTGGTGTGGTCAAGTAGGTTAATCTTATGAGACATAGTTGCTTCAGCAGTTTTAGAATAGAGTAAAGAGATTGGAGTTAATAAGAGTTCCAAAAAAGGGTTGACTGCACACTCATTTTCACCTCTGTTTAGGGGCTGGAATTGCAGACAGTGCCACCCACCAAAAACGTTGTTTTACATGTTCATGCAATCTTTGATGCAATATTTTTGTTTGTAGAAGTGTCCATGCGTTTAGATTTTGTGGAATGATTCTTTGCTTCAACACCATGCATGATTTCCCTCAGAAATAACGTTGCTGTTCTTTGGTTTTATTAAAACAGTTAGAATAGGTTGATGAGATTTCGGTTATGTGCAGGACGTGGATGTTTTGTTTCGTTTACACTGTGCAGTACTACTCCCTCACTCCCTCATCCTTCTAAGCCGTGCCTAGGCCATCTACTCATCTCCCAGTTAGACCACTTGCCTCCCAACTCATTCTATCACCCTCATTATTCTACCTTTTTCGACCTTCCATTCCTACTACCCTCTTTAAGACAACCTAGTTTAGCACACCCCCTCTTCATCTCATCTCTCTGTCACTGAGTCACTACTAACTCTTCCCTTACCTCCCTATCCATCCATGCAGCCTCTTCCACTCATCCATCACCCAAAAATCCGATTGTAGAACATCCTGTAGGAATTACTGAACTTCCTGTAGAAATTCTGAACATCCTGTAGAACCCCTGCAGACTTCCTATAGAAGCTCATAAACACGGTTGCTAGGCATCTAAACTTTGTGAACTTCTCTGAAAGGATGTTAGGGACTCCTTAGACCCTCTCTGAGCCTTCCTGACCTCTTCCAAGCATTCCTCCCCTTGATCTATCCCTGCACAGTCAATACCTGGTTAGAAGCACATGCATAATAATTCCAACAACTTGAACAAAAATACAAAAATATGTTTTCTTCAGATCAAAGTAGTCTAGACACATGCATCTCACCTTCCTAGAAGTAATGGCATCTCTTTCAGTAGTTTGCATTCTCACCGTTGCATCAGTAGGACTAGCTAGTAGAATTAGGGCTTGCTAGGGTTTGCGTTCCTTGTTGGCTTTCAGTTCTTTCTGCAAGTAGGTTAATTTCCTTTGAGTTAGCTTTCTTTCATCGGTTAAAAAGCTTCTTCTAAGAGCTCATAGAAGTTGGCTTGAGCCCTAGCGGACTTGTGCCAGTTGACCAAGTGACAACTGCGACAAGAGCTAGTACTTGTGCATACAGCACCGTCGCTTCCAAGTTTGTTACAAACTACCGGGTTGATAAAATTAGAGAAGGAAGCTCCAGGAGTTGTAGCATTATTGCTACAATACTGGAGCCCACCAACAGTCACTCCCCTATAGGCATCATGCATGCGTCTAGAGGGTTTCAATCAAAATTAGGTAGTGTTGTGCCAACGCCTGGGATATCAGGGCATTGAAAAAAGAGGTTTAATTCAGGGTCTGGGCACTTGAAAGGGTGGTTTAGCCCTTGGGGGTCTTGTAGCACCTATTGGGGAAATCATTAAGGTTTTTTGGTTTGTTGATTCCACTTCCTTAAGGTGATATAAGAGGTTGAATAATATCATAGTAACTCTTCCTCACATGTTTACCTAATAGGGCGATAACTTGGGTATATGTGGGAGGAGGGTGTTCATAATGGTATCAGAGCATGGTTCAACACTTAGACTAGATGGGCGGAATGTGGTTGTCATGCATGCATGTAGATTGTATATGTGCTTGTTATGTATGTATGGTTGTGGTCATTGTTACAGTTTTGTTGACACGTATAAGTTATTGATGTTGTGGTTGGGATGTGCTTTTCATGAATACATGTTGGTTGTATATGCATTTGGTATGCATGTTAGTGTCTATAGGTTGTTGTGCATGCATGGTTATGGTTATGGTTATGCATGCATAATAGGTTAGATATGCATCATGAGGTCATTCTATGTATTTATGTCATCATGATGTTGTTGATAAGATATGATGTTGACATGTTGGCTAAGATAGAGTAGGAGATGCAGATTATTAAAGTAAGGTTTCAACAAAAGACTTTGGGGTAAGAGTAGATCGTCATACAAGTATTGTATATTTGGCATGCAATTATGTTAGTTAATGGATTGTTATATGCATTAGGGTTCTATAAATGTTTGTCATTCTATTGTTGTTGTGGTTACATGCATAATAGAGCTAGTGAATCAGTGTGGTCATATGCACGCGTCGGATAGTCATGAATGGTAATAACTTGTTGTTATATGCATTGTGGTCATATGCCTGATAATTATGGTCATTGCAGTTGAGGTATTGATGTTATTATGTTTTGTGCTAATGTGGATTGCTCTGTGGAGATGGTTAGGGTTATGTCATTCAAGTATGAGTCGATATATTTGTGATATTCTGTCATACTAATATGGACTGATTTGTGCAGATGTGATAACCTCCCTTGAGATATATTGAGGTATGAGTTTGATTATGTTGCCTATTTGGTTTATATAACATGTTATGTTTAGAGGTTGTTTGAATGTTTGATTAATTGAAAGATGTGAGTATGTGTCTATAACAGTGCATGAAGGAATGATCTTGTTTTAAGACAAATGTACTAACACATTATGTGTTGATACAACTCATATGCACTTGAGTACAAGTGGGTGTTAATTGCAGTATTATGATTAATGACTGTGAGTTGATTATGACATGGATGTTAATCTTGGTAAAGGTTGATTTCAAATTAATAGGCATGATTTCTTGATCTTTGGAACATGTGACTGACATGTGCGAACAGTTCCAGGGTAACATGTTTGGTAATAGCATGACAAGGTAACAATTGATTTGTTTATATAACTAACAATGGGATGATGTGATAGTACATAATAAGACTCAATTGCAACAAGGTAAAAGGTGAAAGAAAGGAACCGGGTGATAAATTCCTCTGGCTATGTTTGGAAACCTCGATTCCAAATGAATGAGTGCTTGCATGAATACAAGAAGTCTTCTTAAGCTATATTTTGGCTGACATTATGTGGATATATGTTATATTCTTGAACATGTATTTGGCGGGGTTAACAATCGGTTTCTAGTGATGGCTAAATTCGTCAAGGAATTGGAGTCCCTTAAGAGATGATATTTGTATGTGTTCAATTACAAGGTAGCGTCCTTGGAACAATAAGGTAAGGTATCCGGTATATCGTATATTTAATTATGCACTAATGGTTATGTGTTTATGGAAGTATGATGCAGGGAATTGCATGGCAAAAGAGGCTTCCATGAAATCTTGAAGAAGGCTTGGGTTGAGCTTTCCTTTGGAAGTATTGGGAAGCCATGGGGATTGAGTCATGGTGTTTGTTGCTAGTATTGTGCTTTTGGTATTTTGTGATTTGTTGTGCTTGATTTGTGGTCTTGATTGCGTATAGTGCAAGATCATGCCACTTTGTTTGTGGTGGAATATTGCTATTGGTTTTTCATGGTTTTATTCTTGTTTGTTTCTTGTTCTTGCCTTTTGTGTTTTGAGGGTCTTGGGATTTAGTTGGGGAAGGAAGAATTTAATGGAGCTCGGGGAGAGCTGAATGAAACCCAACAGGTAACTTGATACCCGTATGAAGTTGGTGCATATATAAGGGTAGCTGAAGGCAAGAGTATGACAATCAGTTGGATTGGTTGGGTCCATTAAGGTAAATGGACAGTGGTAGGACAACCATGAGAAGGGTAATAGAAAGGTGAATTAAATGGATTTGAGGCATTATATGCCTTGGCTATGTTGGGGATTGTTGTTCTCAATGTTGTGCATGCATTGCACAGATAAAGGGAGTTCTCTTAACCTTGACCTTATGATATCTTGCAATTATGTTGTGATCGTGATTATGATGATGTCTCTATATGTATACATGTATGTATGTATGTTGTTGTCTGACAAGGTTGTCAGAGATCATGATTGTTTTATGCTAATGTTTATACATATGTATGTATGTCATTGTCTAACAGGGTCGTCAGGGATCATTCTTGTGGAGGAATGATTGCTTATGCAGGTGAATGACATGAAGAGGTTCCTAGTCTTATGAGGAATCAAGTGGGAAGAGTAGCCTTGACAAATCTATGAGGTCAATATCATGTGGATATGAATTGATATTATGTGATTATACTATGCATATGTTATGGACAGGCCATGCTGAGGGATACATCAACGGAGTGAAATCCGTGTGCTTTGCGGCATGTTGGGACAAACATGGATAAGACACTGGAAGCAAGGTCGTTTGGTAAGGAGAGTGTGGTCTTAGGATGTGCGGTACTAGTGTTATGTACATGTAGCATATGTAGTATTGTGTACATATGATGTTGTGTGCCTGTTGTATATATGGTGTTGTGCGTTTATTTATATGCAATGCTGGGTATAGATGGTGTTATATACATGTTGGATATGCAATGTTGTGTACATATCGTATTGTGTGCATGTTGGATATGTGGTGTTATGTGCATATGGTGTTGTACGCATGTTGGATATGCGGTGTTGTGTACATATGGTGCTATGTACATGTTGTATATGTAGCGCTATGTACATATGGCGTTGTGTGCATGTTGTACATGTGGTGCTATGTACATATGGTGTTGTGTGCATGATTGTACATGTGGTGTTGTGTACATGTTGTACATGTCGTGCATGTGGTGTTGTGTACATGTTTTGTACATGTAGTGCATGTGGTGCTATGTACATATGGTGTTGTATACACGTTGTGTAGGTGGTGCAGTGTACATGTGGCATTGTGTTCATGTTGTGCAGGTGGTGCAATGTACATGTGATGTTGTGTACATGTTGTGTAAAAGTGGTATTGTGTACATGTTGTACATGTGGTACTAGTGTGCATGTGGTATTGTGTGCATGTCGTACATGATGTGTTGTGTACATGTGGTACTACGTATGTGCATTATGTAGTCGTGATATGTGTATTCGTTGTGTTTTATTTTGTGTACATATATGTATCGTGTTGTGATGTACATCGAGTATAAGTGTATGTGTTGTGATGCATACTATGTGTAAGTGTACGTGATTGAAGAGGAGAGAAGGCACTACGTGCTTGGTGGGTGTGGCAACCAATTTGGTGTGTCTATAGAAAGGAAAAAGGACAAAGGCAAAAGACAAGGACCAAATGAAGGATAAGTATCAGTATTTTATTTCAGTTTTATTGTGCATGAGATCTATGATTATGGTTTATGATGATTGCATGTGATTTATGATGGTTGCATTTTTAGCTAACTTGATGTGATATATTTATACATAATGATTTGATCAAAGAGCTAGTTTGACTTATTGTGACAGGAAGTGAACATAAGTGCAAGTGTACCTTATTGACGGGCCACCAATGAGGTATGATGTGAATTTATTTCAATTTATTTTGAATCTAATGGAAGTCATGTGCTTGGTACAGGAAATCATGAAATGCTCGGTTGGGCAGTTGAAACTGAATGCAAGAATTAGCAGTGTCAGTGAAAGGAATTGGAATAGGAAACAATACGTTGGTAAAGAACTTCAGGAGCAGGGCCATTGTGGGACACTAGCACCCAATAGTTTTCATTGATTGCCATGAACATGTTATGATTGGTATGATAGTTTCAAGGTAGGGATATGCCTTGGTTTTGGACCTTCCGATGCGAGGAAACCTTGCCAAGGGAGGGGTCACTTGAGGGGTTGTGTAGTAGAGAAGGGGATGCCCGCAAAACTTGGAAGGTGTGTGACTGCATGGAAGGGGGTGAATTGATTTCCTGAGGGACTGTGTAGAAAAGAATGGAAGGTCGGGGATGGATTTGTTTTGGTCATTAGCATTGCCATATGGAATCAAATGCACATTGGGAGTCTGCCCTGGAACAATGAGTCAGTAAATGTTCACTAAGAGGACAAGTGGCACAGGATTGTTGCGTTGGACATTGGATGCAACTTTGACTTTGGCAGTGGATTTCGGAATTCCCAGGAAGGAGGCATATCTTGGTATTACTTTGAGCATGGGGGTGTCAACCTATGGATTCCCTTGTTGCTGATACAAGCATTGTATCCTTTATTTGCTGGTTGAGTAAATGTGCATATGTGTATATGTGTATATTATTGTAAATACTCTATGGAGCTGTGTTAATAAACCTCCATAGACATTATGTTTATTTGTTTGCTGAAGCAAATGTGCATGAACGTATATGTGGTTGTTATTGTAAATACCGTAGTGAGATGTGCTATAAAGCTCTAGTAAATGGTATGTTTGTCATGTTTTCATCATTGGTCATTGTAAATACTGCAATGAGCTATGTTATAAAGCTCCATGGGTAGTATTTTTTGGTTTTCAACGGTCTTGCTGGTCATAGGTGTCATAGAAAACCAAGGATAGTGTTCCCCTAAGAGGGAGGGTTCTGTAATAACCATGGTTGAATTTACATGTAAAAAAATATAAGACCAGCGTCATGGGACACATATTCCAAGCTGAATGGTGGGAAAAAGCAACTTAGTGGTTGTTCATTTGGTTTATTATGGCTATGGAAATTGGCAAAGGCAATGGAAAAGGCAAAGAGCTATTAATTGGCATTTTATTTATGAAAATAATGGAAAATAGGAGAAAAAGAGGGTGAAAGGTTGTTTCATGTGAGGAAGAAATTGAAGGAGAATAATGGAAAATTGAAGAAAATAGAGGCCTCATTAATAAAAGGCTTATGAGGATTAGTTCATGGCTTTGTCAGTGTAAGATTTTTGTTAGTTCAGTGTTTGGAGCTTTCATTCTACTCTTTCTCTATCATACTCTTGGACACTTAGAGTTTTCTTGGAGCACTATTGGAGGAGTGTGGCATACTTGGGATTTAGAGAAATAAGGAAAAGGAAGAGTAGTAAAGTGCAAGAGGAAAGTGGGGTAAGAAATGACAACTGGATTTCTTTGCAGGTATCGAGTTGCATGTATGGTTTCCTTGCTAGTTTTGGCCTGCATGTACAAACATGTGGTTTATTGGTTATGAGTTGTCATTGGCATGGAGGATTCCATGGATTGACAATGGTTTTTCATAGCCTTTCCATTTCCTAGATAGTCACGGTGTTGTGGGTTTATCTTTATTTTCTGGTTGGTGCTCATGTTCCTTATGTCTGTGGCTTGAGTTACTAGTTCCTGGAGCCTTGGTTGGACAAATGCTTTGGAAGCCCTGCAATAGCTTGGGTTGAGTTACTAGTTCTGGAAGCCTTGGTTGGAACAAAAGCTTAGGAGCTGTGGACAACTTAGGTAGAGACTGATCTAGTGATGGTTAGTGATGTCTGACTATGAGGCGGAATCATTGGTTGAGGGTTGAGGTGGTTTGGCCTCTAGAAGCCCTGATTTGGTTTTGTTTGATTTGTTTCATGAGATCCCACATTCATGCTTGGAATATGACATGGGGATGATTGGCTGAAAGAGAGATTTGGTTCAGCCCAATCTATGGTCGGATGTTACATGGAAGTCCCTGATTTGGTTGGCATTTTCATATGTTAATAAGAGGTATTTTCTATTGTGATCTATGAGCATATGTATTGATTATGATGGTGACATTATGGTTGAGTTGCCATGGTTTATATGTTGGTTATATGATGTATATTGTTTATGGATCTTGACATGTTTGATGAATATGTGATTGGTTATCGAATGCATGACCTAATAGATGTTATTGCAACTAATATGAGAGGGCATTAGACCTTCTTGACGATTCTTAGATAAGTATGAGACCCCTATGTTCATATGTGTATTTATGACTTGTAGATTTCATGTTCATGATATGTTTGACGGAATGACTGTCATGGTTAGGACTTGTTAGGTCAAGTTCTTGTCTAATATTTGTATGGAAGGCTTCGTCCTTGTGCCATTTATGGTTATAGAGAGTTTCATTAAGTTATGGACATAGGTCTAGATCCTAGCCTGAAAAAAGTGGTATAAATCTCGTGGTCGTAGGCACATAACTGGGTGAAAAATACTGCAGTTTCTCCCTTGTAGGCATGATGTGTGTGGCTGGATGGTTTTAGTCGAAATCAGTACGTGTTGTGCCAACGTTTGGGAGATTAGGGCACTGAACAAAGAGGTTTAATTCATGGTATGGGCACCTAGAAGGGTGGTTTAGCCTTTGGGGGTCTTGTAGCACCTAATGGGGAAGTCAGTAAGGTTTTTGGTTTGTCAATTCCACTTCCTTAAGTTGATCTAGGAGGTTGAATCATATCATGGTAACTCTTCGTCACATGTTCACCCAACATGCTGGTAACTTGGCTAAATGTGGGAGGAGGGTGTTACAAGAAATATGTATCAATGCCTTGGACGAACCCAAAGATTATAGTATTCTCCCCTCGTAGCTTGAGATCAAGGGATTGAGTCTCTTTAGCTTCATCAATTTATCCCAAGGCAAAGAAACGTTGCTCCTAATAGGATTGGTTCCTAGAAATTTCCTCTAAATTTCAATCCCTTTTTTGATACGTAATTGAGCTATGTGTACAAGAACTTGTCAACATAAGGTGCCTATCATTGTAATTTGTATGTTTATAAAGTTTTTCATTGTCCCTTGGTTTTTTCATCCATCCTAGAAAAAATTAACTAAAATTCAATTCAATTAGGAATTTATTAAATTCATTGTAACACACCTATTTCCTTTTAAAATTAAGGTTAATTAAGAATT
Source organism: Pinus tabuliformis (assembly GCA_031772625.1). Lineage (NCBI taxonomy): Eukaryota > Viridiplantae > Streptophyta > Pinopsida > Pinales > Pinaceae > Pinus > Pinus tabuliformis. The sequence continues at coordinate 1,454,787,527 of CM062818.1, forward strand.
TATAAAATTAATTGTAACAAACGCAATCCACTCTAGGCCTTTCTTAGGTTATAAGACGTACATGTGCAACCCCCAAGCTCACTTTTTGAGGTGGGGTATCCAAAATTTCACTTCTTTTAACCATCTTAAACATCCTTTCTGAGGTCACCATTGCCTTTTGATCATCAAAAGCTTTCCAACAATATAAATTTCATCAAATTCTGAACTTTGGACACATTGTTATGGACCTTAGAATATTCACTGCTTATTCCATATCAACATACCATACAACTAACACATGCATGATATGTGGTAGTCTTGTGCGCCTATGTCTCCACCATATAGTTCCATGTCATATAACACATGGAAATCATGTGCCCATGTCTCACCCCTGCATAACACAACATCCACAAGCTAGACACTTGGTTTTCTAGGTCATATCTAGATCCATGTAATTTTAAATAACCCCTTTTATAAAAGGATAGATCTCCATATATCTAGAACATCCACCATTCAGATTATCCAATAAATTCATTTAAATAGAATGCTGAATTCAGATCTCTAAAAAATTCTATAAAGTAATTTTCTTAAAAGGTCAAATTTTTCAAGATCTTAGACTCCACATTATATATTGCCATGTCATCCTCCTCATCAGTCCTATTTTCATCATAGTGATTGCGGTCAATCTTCACACTTTCAGATATTCAAATCCCTAGACATATGGGATTTATCTAATATCTGAAAAAACCCCCAAAAGCCATTTTTCTAGAAATTTTGGAATTTGAAGTCTTAATCTCCACGTCACCTTCCATGATAAACACCACCATAAAATTATATTAATTTATTATGCCACATGTCATGACATGTCAACATGCCATGTCATTATGACTTGTCATTGTGCCACACCAATCGTGAGACATTAGCATGCCACGTCACACCCCATGCTTACCTATTGTAAGTTCCCTTTTAAATTCATTGATTTTGTAAATGTAATTAAGACTATAATGCTACACAATTAGCGTGGATGTTATTCCAGACTTTATCATGATACACATATTATTTTAAGTATATATGTATTGCTGAATTTATGAGAGATGATAAACTATACAAATTATGATTCCTGGGAGAGAAGCTTCATTGAGGGAAAGTTGTGAGGGGATGTATAAATTTCCTACTCTTAATTATGCCTTGTTTTCATGATTTGGTAGTTGGGATGCCAATTACATGTAGTTACGAGCAATGGGGAAGAGTGGTACTAGATAGCCCTAAAGGTATGGGTAGTGTCCCATTTGGATCCCTCCCAGAGTTAACACACAACCAAAGGAGTAACTTGAACTCTCATGCTAGAACAACAATGCTCGTGTGGGTAAGCAAATAGTAGGAGAACATAGCTGTAAGAAGAATGCGAAGGTGTTTTCCAAAGAGAGCCAATAAAATATGACTTTTGTGAATAGACTTGACACACATGCACATGCAAGAGATGAGACTCTAAATAAGAGGTAACTAGAAGCCTCTAAGTCATAGCCATTAGTGTGAAAATGAATTTTGAAGTGAACTGGACAAGGAACTAGTGAGAAAACTTCACCTAAGTTTTGAGGCTTGGGAGAATTTTGAATAGTTTTGGTTGACTAATGCACATAGGGCACTAAATAAGGGAGATGTTGAGGGACTGCTAGATTAATGAAGGAATCCCTTTTATGTCGTGCATGCCCTAAGTGGCCATATTTGTTGTGTTAAGAGGCCCTGACCCAACTACGAAAGTGCAATTCCAAAATCATGTAAGTGAAGGAGAATGGCCTTCACATTTATTACTTGACTATGATTTTTGGATGATCTGAGTGAATCTTTTCCCAAGGAATCAGATCTAGTTAAGGGGTGGCCAACTACAAGAAATATTGTTGTGTAGCTGAGCCTAAGGTTGGGTAGAAAGTGGGCCACCCTCTTTCAGTTTCCAACAACTTAAGTGCACTAGATAAGTGTATTTACCTCTTATGAATGAAATGATATTTTTGTTCAAGGAAGATGAATATTAATATGTTGGTTAATACTTGCTAGTAACCAACCTAGATCCATCTTAATTTCAGATCTACCAAGCATCGAGAGGATCAAATCTCTTGAGATACAAACCTCTTTTAAAGTGAAAAGAGATTTGATCCCTCTTGGTGCTTGGTATATCCGAAGTGAAGATGCGGGATCTAGGCTGGTAAATATAACATATTTGATAGGAAATGAAATGAGTTGGTCAAAGTTGTGATAATATTGAGAAATATTCGACTCTATCTTAAACAACGTAAAAAATCTCTAGAAAATGTTGTAATTTACACAGTTGGTTGTTCTTGTATCATAAGATTTGTAACTTCTTTTTCCAAAAAATAATTAAACTAGCAATTGCACCAAAGTGTGCAAAGGAACGATGAAGGAGGAGAGGGGATTTAAAAATTATCATAGATTTATAGTCATGATCTACTAAGCAATGAGAGGAATCAAATATCTCAAGATGCAAATTTTTCTTCAAATCTTTCGAGATGATAATTTTTCTTGAAATTTTACACTCAAAAAGAGGTTTACATCTTAAGAGATTTGATCCCTCTCTACACTTAGGAAACCCAGACTTAAAATGGATCTATCCTTATTTATATTTAAAAAATTAAAGGTGGATCTTAGAATCCTTCAATTGGAATCATGGAAAAGGAAGATCCGACAATGACAAAAACAATTTGATGATCTTCAGATCCTTCATTATTACAGGGAGCATTATGTTCTAGTAGATCGAGTCTCAAAGGAAGCTTTACTTATGGATGTTGGCATTTGTACCTGCCCATAATTTTGAAATGGTGGTTTATCGTAAATCTTTTCTTTTAATTTATTTAATCTTTCTTTTCCAATGAAAAGTTATTTTTTCTTCTTTATATATGTCTGAAGCATATTTTGGATGTTAAGATAAAATGTTTGTTAACAAATCAAGTGAGTTGCTATGCACGCAAGAGAATGTACTTTTATTTATTTATTTTTATTCTAGAAATATCAAAAATATGTTACCTGGCGAATAGATCACCCTCATCAACGTTGGATGATAAGCCTCCACATGAGGTATGGATTGATAAGAAGCCTTCTCTTAAACATCTCAAGATATTTGACTGTGATGCTCATGTACATGTTCCAAAGGAGAATAGGAGTAAGCTAGATAAGAAAGTTGAAAGGTGTATCTTTGTAAGCTTTGGAATTGAGAAGCTAAGAAGTTAGTGTATAGTCAAGATGTGGCATTTAGAAAATTCAATGATGTCGTCAAATAGGAAGTCCTACCAAGAGAGAAAGAACCAAAAAAGATAGAGTTTTAATTAAAGGATGATGAATCAAACTCTATAGAAGAACAAGGATAATAAGAAGAAGAATCATGAACTCTAACACTGAGGAGGTTGGTTCAGGAAATAAGGCAACCAAAAATATATACTCCACCTAATTTCAATTCAAAATTTTCTTTGTTTATTACTAATGATTATACTAGAATTGTTAGGGAGGCAATGGATTCAGAGGATGACAAACTTTGGAAAAAGGCCATGGTTGAAGAAATGGAAACCTTGGACAAGAATGAGGCTTGGCATCCAATGGAGTTGTCGGTTGGAAGAAAGCCCATTGGAAACAAATGGGTGTTTAAGAAGAAGTTGAATGCATAAGGAAAAGTGGAGAAATACAAAGCTCAATTAGTAGCAAAGGGTTATTCCCAGGTAGAGGGAATTGACTTTGGTGATATTATTTCGTTCGTTGCCAAGTTAACTTTATTATATATATTTTTTCTATTGTTGCTACTTTTGATCTTCAAGTAGAACATATGGATGTGAAGACAATATATATACATGGGGATTTGAAATAAGAAATCTACATGAAGCAACTAGTAGGATTTGCTGCGAAAGGAAATAAAGAGATGGTATCCAAGCTAAAAAATCCACTGTATTGGTTAAAGCAATTGTCACAAAGGATGTGGTATAAAAAAATTGATACTTATATACTGGAGTTTGGCTTCACAAGGAGCAATGCATATCACTTTGTGTATTTCAAATTAGTTGGTTATCATGTTATTTATTTGGACTTTAATGTGGATGATATGTTGCTGATTGGAAATGACAAGGAAACAATCCAAGAAATTAAAACATAGTTGTCTTCTAAATTTGACATGAAGGATCTCGGTGCTGCAAATTTTATCTCGGGCATGGAAATTAAAAGAGATTGGGAAAATAGGAAACTCTAGTTAAGTAAGAGGAAGTATGTTGAGACAATATTGTAGAGCTTTAATATGCAGGAATGTAAATTGGTAAAAATTCCTATTCTTGTAGGTTCAAATTTATTTATAGATTAGTGTCCCAATATATAGGAAGAGGAAGAGGTCATGTCCCGTATTCCATATGCTTGTGTAGTTGGAATCTTGACATATGCAAAGGTCTATATTTGACCAGACTTTTCACATGCAACCGAAGTACTAAGAAAGCATATGCCAAAATTGGGGAAGGAGCATTGAACAACAATAAAGATGGTTTTTAGTTATTTGTGTGGCACTATTGGCTATGAATTGTGCTACTAAGGAAGACTAGGATTGAATAGGGTGTCAGACATACATGGCTTTGTTGATGCACATTGTGTTGGAGATATAGATCACAAAATATTTACAAGTGGGTATGTGTTTGACCTATTTGGAGGAGCATTCAACTAAATGAGAAAAAGATAGTTTGTAGTGGAAATCTCAACTATAAGTTGAATACATGGAAGCCACTCATGCAAGAAAGGAATTAGTATGGTTACATATATCGTGTTCAGTTATTGGGCTGGTACAACAAGTTATAAGGATATATTCTGATAGTCAGAGTGCAATATTCATGGAAAGCAACCCAACTTATCATTCAAAACAAAGCATATTGATGTTCAATATCACTTCTTGAGAGATATGATTGTAGACAAGAAGGTGATACTAGAAAAGGTGGACACTTTGAAGAATGTTGCAGATTTATTAATAAAATATTTTGGCACTAAGAAGTTCTCTTGGTGTAAAGAAATAATGGGCATTATTTCCTTCGATTGTTGATCATGTACTCCTATGACCCCTTGTATGCAAAGAAAATATAAGTGGGATATAATTTTGGGTATGTGTTAAATTCTTTGCATGACTATCTCCATGTGTTGTATGTTGCGCTAGGAGTAGCCCCCCTGCACGTACGGGGGTTTTGGGGGAAGTGCCCCTAATTTCTTTTTGGGTGGTTTTTTGTGTCCATTTTTTTGGAAATTTTTGGCACACACTTTTTTCTAAAAGCAATTTTGTGCTCATGGTGGTTTTTCCCATGATTTTGTAGTTTTGGTTAAGGAACTATGATTGTATTCTAATCTAGGGTAAATTGATTGGAAGTTTATGGATGCTATAGGATATATATTATATTTTAATAATACACATAAGAATATATTGAAAACTAACTTGTTGGTTTTCCCAGTTTGGGTTTTTTCCATTTCATCGTTTATGTTTTATTAAGATTATGCTTGCAATAGGATAAAACCTACAATATCCAAGCCAACGACATGCAAGATAGGATGTACATTATCATTCTTCTAGTAGAAAATCCCTCACTTTCTATATAGCCATCAAACTTTAGTTGGTTGCATAATTCAATGTTAATTGAACACATAGATCAAATCATGGTGGAATTCTATATAAATTTATTGTATTTTTCCCAGTTTCCATCTATTCATTTCCTCCTCTAAATTAGTACCGAACACAGAGACATTTCATTAATAAGCTCCTCTTTGATAGTAGGGATAAGATAATCCTCATAATTTCTAGAAATCATATTATCTAATCGATCCAATTACACTACTCAAAATATTACTGTTCAATAGTTCCACAAACCTTTCTCCCTATGCCAAACCAACCACTGTATAACATGCCTTTCCATCACCTTGAGAAGCACTTTCCTTTGTTTGAGATTGAAAATAACATCATTGTTAGACGCCCAATCTATCCCAAGAAACATATTATAGGTATCCCTCTTATCCATTGTTAGATACCTAACTCTTAGGGATTGAGGTACATTGTAAATATATTTGTAAACATTAAGTTAGGATAAATATGAAGAGTCATTATGATATCTTGGAAGACGTAACCAAATATCACATACTCTTTTATATATGCATGACACGAGTTAATGAAATTCATTCAAGTGTGGAATTACTCATCCTGGTTAGTAGTGGATGATAGTGGCCTCAGAGCACAACATAGGATTTCTTGCTAACTCCACGATCTCTCCTGATCTTCTTTGTTTCTTTCTATTGCTTTCTTCCTCAATTTTCCTCCATGATCTCTTCTTCTATTGTTGTTTCTACCATTTAGAAGCACCAATATTTTATTAAAAACCCTTCTTTGCAACTCATGATCTCATCGAATATTTGATCCCTTGGTTCTGCTCTTCGATTGTGACAAAAGGATCCTTGTGTGTATTGTGAGGATATTTTTTCACTCCATCAAATTGAAGACTTTGTTTGTTATGGATCTTATTTCTTTCACAACAATGAATCACCGATTAATATGCTAATGGTAGTGCCTCCACTTTCCACTTCTCTATCAATGACATTAAGTTATCTTTGAATGTCAAGCTGGGTGGTCACACCATTGACAACGCTTTCATCTATACCAGATAAATATACTATTTTGATCCAAACACCACATACATGTTGGAGCTAGGAGTATCGTAATAATTTCAGTCATCGAAATAGAAAATTGGTGAGAATCCTACACATACAAGGCCATTCTTAGAGTAGGGCAACTGTATTTACATATATTTAGTACTCTGTAAATGATATCTCTTCAAAGTTACCATGGAGAAACTTAAAGGGAATTGTTTCCATTTGTAGGAAGAGTTGGTGAATTTTAGTACATTTTTTGAGGAGCTTCGAGGACTTTTAGGTCACCATGGGGATTGATCAACAATCAATCACTTGGGTTGCATAAAATGGTTTGATCTTTAATATTTCTTCCGAAAAAAAGGTTGTGCTTCACTTCATTTCTATATGAAAGGCTAGGCCATTTTTGTAGTGGATTATCAACGCATACTAGTAGTTAGAAGCGACTTATTCTATGGTTTTCCTTTTTATGGATAGATGATTGTTTTGATCAATAACTTCATTTTTTTTTTCTTTCGCCAGTCCTATCCATGGGCTTGTGGAGCCATTGGTGGACAAATTGGAGGTAATATGAGAGGATATGAAATTGAACATTTCAGAGGTAGTGGATATACATAATCCCCATGACATAATTAATCTTAATTGTGTCCATTATGGCAAGAATGGACATGAGGCAAAGACATGCATAATATTGTGGGAGAAGATACAAAACAAGCAGGATTAGAAAGAAGAGAAAGGAAAAAAATCATATTTGGTGAAAGGTAAAGCACATGTTTTTTCTAATTATATTGTTTACAATTGCAATATTGGAGTAAATGAAGATTTATTTAACACTTCATTTGCTTCTTGGAGAGATGCATGAATGCTTGACACAGGTGCAACATGCCACACATTGAAATTTCAAAGAGACTTATTTGAATATTTCAATGGTACTTTAGATGGTATAGTCTATTTTATAAATAAATCAAGTCTCAAACCTTCACCATCAAACTTAAATTTCCTACAGTCTTTGATTTCCTTCTGCATGATTTGCTCTATCTTCTTAAGCTAAAAAGGAACTTGTTGTCCCTTGAGCACATCTAACAATGAGTCCACTCCATTCATATCTTTGATGGAAAAGTTGAAATAAGGAAGGATTTTGAAAACATGGTCATTATGATAGGAATGGAGGATGAAATATGGTTGAAGTTGAAAGGGACATCTGCTCAAACAAAAAATTCTGCATACCTCTCTCATCATGATGAAGGTAAATTGTCATCTAGTACCTTATGAAATGTTAGATTTGCACATATTAATTTTGATATCCTTCGAATGTTGAAAAATAATGGTGTTTTGGTTTGCCTAATATTTGTAGAAAATTGAAGCAATATGATGTTTGTATTCTTGGAAAACATAGCACACAACCTTCATGTATTTCCACTTCTAGATCACATAGAAAGTTGGATTGATACATTCTGACTTTTGTGGCCTCATGACTATTCCATTTGCTAATGGATATAAATATAACACGTCTTTTATTGATGATTAGACTAGGATGTGTTGGGTGTACTTGTTGAAAGATAAACCATAGGCTTTTGAATCTTTTAATATTTTAATGTATGGATCCAAAATGGAGCACAATCACATATTGACACTCTTTGTACCGATAATGGAGGATAATATACATTTGATGAAATTAAAAACTATCTTCACCAACATGATATTCAACATCAAACCACAATTCCATACAATCCTCAGGAGAAACATGTAGCTGAAAGAATAAATAAGGACTCTCTTAAATATGGTTCATTGCATGATGCTTTTCAAAAATGTGAAATTGATGTTTTGGGCTAATGAAGTTTTATGTGCAATATATGTGAAAAATAGGAGTCCATCTCATGCTCTTGGGAATAAGACTCCTTCTGAAATGTGGCATGGTTGCATTCCTTTTGTGAGGCATTTTAGGGTCTTTGGCTCCAATTGTTATGCCTTAATTCCTAAGGAACAAAGAAACAAACTTGATACAAGGAGTTGGAAGTGCCTCTTCTTGAAGTGCTCAACTACCACCAAGCATATCATCTTCATGATGTGGTAAACAAGAAGTTCACTCTTTACAAAAATGTGATTTTTCTTGAATCAATCAAGAATGACAAAAATGTTGAGTGGAAACTTTATCATTTGGATAGATTCACTGATGTAAAGACAAATCATGAGTTTGATGATGGGATTATACATTGTGGAGTGGGGATCGCTATTTTGGATCAATATTTGGAATCTAATTTTGAAGTTTATCTCTCTCTCATGAATACATTCCAACTACTTCATTAGAATAAAAAGTTTAAATGGATGATGCGATTGGGAGGAATGAAAGGAGGAACCTTGATGGAAAGGTAGAACTATCTTAATTAGTGGAGAAACCTAGACCATTTAAGAAATTTCCCAAGTGGCTCATAAAGATTCTTGAGAGTGATCATCATGATGAAGTTGGAAAGACATGAACTAGCAGTTCTACAAGACAAGATGGAGCTGATGTTGATAATTCAAATCTAGGTGAATAGATCATATGGATGTTTCATATGATTGTGAATTGAATTTATCTACTAACTTTCAAAAAAATCCATTTGAAGAAGCTACTTTACATAATTAATGGAAAGAAGCCATGCAGAAGGACTATGATGCTCTCATTAAGAATGGGACGTGGAAGTTGGTGGACTGTCCATTTGAAACCAAACTAATTGGCTGTAAATGGGCCTACAAGAACAAGTGCAAATCAAATGGCTAACTTGAAAAGCACAAAGTGAGGCTCATGGAAAACTGATTTGCATCAAAAGAAGGCATTGACTATGAGGATACTCCACCCCCCCAAAAAAAGGGTTACCATTCATACTATATTTTCCTTGGCAACACAAAATGGATGGAAAATTAATCAAATGGATGTGAAGACTACTTTATGGAATCAAGGCTCGAAAGAGAATGTATTCATGTCTTATCCATAAGGTTTTGTTGTGATGCAACAATAATGGAAAGTATTCAAACTCATCAAATCCTTACACAACATGAAACAAACACCATAAACCCAGTATGAAAAGATAATTAAGCCTCTTCTAAATTTAGTTTCAAGCACTATAATATTAATGATGCAACTTTATTTTTCAAGAAAGTTGGAAAAACTGTTGTATCTCTTGTAGTGTAAGTAGATGATTTGTTGATAATATGGAAAAATGAACGCTATATTGCATCCATAAAGAAAGAACTGAAGAAAGGATTTGGGATGATAGATTTGAGGCATATTCACTACTATTTGAGCATTGAAGTGACTCAAAATCCAAAGTACATACTCATCTCCCAAAAGAAGTACATTGGAGAATTGTTGAACAAGTTTGGCATGGCTAAGTGTAACCCTCTCTCTACTCCAATGGAAAAAAAATTGAAGCTCACATCAAAAGAATGGAATGACTTTGAGGATGTAACCAAATGCATATCGCTTGTTGGAAGTCTTATCTACCTTACCACCACCAAACTGGATATTTCATTCATTACTGGGATTATTTTGAGGTTCATGCACAAATCTTGTGAAGGACATCGATATGCGGTGAAAGAGTTCTAAAATACTTGAGGGGAACTCAAGACTTTGGCCTCAAGTATTCTAAAGTGGATGAATTTGACTTGATTGGATATTTTGATTTAGACTTTGATGGGGATGAAGAAAGTGGAGTGTCGAATTCAAGCTTTCTCATGAGTGTTGGATCAATATTTGTATCCTAGAGATCACACAAACAATTTGCTCCAATAGATTTAATAATAGAGGTAGAATATGTGACAACTATAGAAGAAACAAAGGAGATTTTTTTTTTTAGACAAAGATCGGTTGCTATGTATTAGACTGAAAAAAAGAAGGCAGATTGCCATACATAATATGCTTCCTGAGCATTCTGAATCCAAGGAATTACAAATATTTACTTTCCTTGATTCTTACTATTGTTTTACTGCCCCTAAGACTGCTTGTACTACTGTAGATTCTTACAAACTGTGAACCCCAAAATTTACATCTACAACCCATGACTAATCTATGTCTATATGACTTATCTTCCTTGCAGTAGATCCTTCTGGGTCCATGTCTGGTTCGTTTGGCTTTGCTTGATTCTTAATTTTGTTTTACTGCCCCTAAGACTGCTTGTACTACTGTAGATTCTTACAAACTGTGAACCCCAAAATTTACATCTACAACCCATGACTAATCTATGTCTATATGACTTATCTTCCTTGCAGTAGATCCTTCTGGGTCCATGTCTGGTTCGTTTGGCTTTGCACTAGAAGAGGATGAAACATCTTTGAATTTTTTATCCATCATATACTTGAGGATGGATATCTTTTCTTCAGCATGGGCGCATCTGTTACTCAAATCATTAAACTGTTCATGCAGGGAGTGAACTCTATGCAGGAAGAGATTCATCTCAGCCCTGTATTTCTCATGGAGAATTTTGCATTGGTCTTCAAGCCTAGTTTCCAAACTGCGAACCTGATCCTCTAGAGCTTGCTGTTGTGCACGCACCTCGTCGAATTCAGCTTGTAAGTCCCTGCAATGAAAACACTGTTCTGGGCGCTCCATTGGGTCTGGAAAATGGTTGTAGGCGCTAATCGGATTCTTCTCTCGGTGCCTCTGAGGACTTTCCTTACTACTGGTGTGAGCCTCCTTTCGCGCAGTGGCAGCACCGCTCTGGAAAAAGCAGCAGCCACTTGAGGGTATAACCTCAAACTTGAAGAGATTATCGCAGATTGCTTGGAGAGGAGCAGCGGCTATTCCGCTCTTGAAACTGTGAATACGAACTTCTCCTGTGGGGAGATAAGTCTGGACACCAGGGGCATATAAAGCCTTTTTCAGAGTGCTGTGATGGGGGGAAGATCTGCGCTTCCCAATGTTCCACCGCACCTTCCAACGCATATCCTGACCAGTATCTAGGATCTGATGTTTAGGACGATTTCCTTCTGCGTGATGTCTGATTCCCATGCTCCGAGTAGATTTCCTAATCTGGATTCTGATGCAAGTCCTTTCTGCCTTATCTACACTATCCCTTGCACTGTGGATTTGCCTGCAGTAATGGATTCTTTTGACTACGATTCTCCTAGCTTTGACTGGCTGCGGATTTCTCATGGTAACGGTTGGAGGGATGTGACGTTATTACAGCTGAGGATGCCTTTGGAGCGTTCACAGGCCTTGTTGGCGTACTTGTCAGCATCTTTATTTAGTCCACGTAATATATGATAATATCGGACCTCCTCCAGCAAGTCGTGAAGGATTTGGTTCCTACAGTTGATTTGCTGCAGAAGGGTGTTTGGCGTGCTCCGCTTTTGCACCATGAGCTTGATGATGATTGCTGAATCCCCGAAGATAATCACTTTCTTAATTCCTATCTTGAGCAGTTGGGTGAGTCCTTGGAACAAAGCCAATCCCTCAGCCCTGTTATTGGATAGCTCACCCAACCCCCATTCAAACTGAAGAATAGTCTCACCATTGGCATTGCATATAAGACCCCCTGCACCTGCTAGGCCGGGATTTGATTTTGAGGCGCCGTCAAAGAACATATAGAACCTATTGCAATTGCTCAGCCAGAGTGCGAATTCCTCTTCCTTGAGCCTCAATTTCCAAACGCTGCTTGCCTCCTTCAATCGTGGATTTCCTTGCCTTGGTGCCTGGATGCTGTTGTTGTTTCCTTGTACACAGTTAATCAAATTTCTCTCTTCAACACTGTAATTGGTGGTCTCGATCTTGTCATGAGTGTGAACTATAATTGTTTCCACCGCTAAATTCTTAGCTTTTTGACACATAACTCTAGTATTGCATCCTTTGTCTTGAAAAACCTTCCTGTTTCTTGCCAGCCAGATGCGCCAAACAAGGGTTAAGGGTATAGTATGCCATATCCTTTGCGTTAATTTTCTCTTTTTTCCTTTCCATGGACAATTTTTCCTCCAATTGTAGACAGATTCTGCAATGGTTGCCTTTGGTTCCCATGTGACTTCCCCGATTGAGGCCATCTGTCTCCAGCAATCATCTGCTACCTGGCAGTCTATGAACAGGTGTTGCATTGTTTCTTCAGCTTGACAGCAGTTTGGGCACCTGGACGGACCCATAATGCCCCTTTTATTTAAGTTTTCTGCTGTTAGAATCTTCCCTTTCAGGAGAAGCTAGAAAAAGAATTTGACTTTAGGGGGTGCTTCAGCTCTCCAAACCAATTTCCATTGATTCCATATGGCCTGTGGGAAGGCGCTGTTGCAAAGATGTTGATACCCTGCCTTGGCTGTGTATTGAGTTCCCGTGGGGTCCCAGCGGTAGCCATCTTGCTTGCCTCTTTGGACCGGAGCTTTACTTTGCAGAAGGTTCTTGAAAGCTACAACGCTTGTTTCTAACTCTCTAGGGTAATCCGGGAGTTTCCAACCTGCCCAAGCTTGAGAATGGTTTCCCCATTGCGTTATTTGAGCTAAGCACCATATACCTCTGTCATTAAGCCAACTAATGGCAGGAGTTGCTTCTATGTTGGATCCCATAGGTTGCTGTCCTAATATTCTGTCAGTGGAAAAATTAATGCTGCTCCCCCCTCCTGGGACCTTTGATATGTTTTGGGACATAAATGGTATGACTTTCTTGCAGAGCTTCCAGATTTTTGTGCTGTCTCTATTGGGAATATTGGTGTCCAAGAGTTGATGCCTTGTGCTGTTCAGATACTTGGCCTCTAGGACCGTTTTCCACCATGCTGTGGCCCCTGAAATCAGTCTCCAAATTATTTTAGCTCCAAGAGCTAGGTTCAGCAGTTTTGGAGATCTTATTCCAAGCCCTCCTCTCTCATGAGGTTGAATTACATTCTTCCAGCTAACCAGATTGAACTTTTTTCTTTCCGTTTTTCCTCCTTGCCAGAGAAAGTGTCTAAGAGCTCTTTCCATTTTTTGGTGGAAAGCCATTGGAGCTTGGTGCAGAGAAAAACGATAAATGGGCAGAGAGGACAGACCAGATTTTAGAAGAACAAGGCGTCCTGCTGGATTCAGCCACATAGATCCCCATTGTTGGATTTTTCTCTTTATTTTGTCAAGGATTTCATTCCATGTATCGGCTTTCATAGGTCCCATACTCACCGACATCCCTAGGTAAGTGAAGTGGCTCCAATTTAGCTTGTATGAGACTCCTAGAGTGTTTGCAATGTTGTGGATGGTTTGAGTAGTTGCGTTCCATCCATAGATGCAACTCTTTACCTGATTAACTTTCCCTCCTGAATAATCCATGAATTGATCTAAAATCCTTTTGAAGCGCCTTGCTATGGTTATGGACGCTCCTCCCATCAAGAGGGTATCATCTGCAAATTGGGAGTGATTGATGTTCTTTGTACCTTGCTCAAACTGGATGCCAGTGATTAGGCCAATTCTTCGGTTGTAATCCAAGGCTTTGCTAAGAGACTCAGCCATAAGAATAAATAAGTAGGGGGACAGGGGACAGCCTTGTCTTAGGCCACGAGAGGATTGGAAAGCAACACAAGGTCGACCATTGATCAGAGGGGAGATCCAAGGATTCGAAATGCAGGCTTTGATCATATTAATGAAGGAGGAATTGAATCCCATTTTATGAAGCACTGCAAACAGGAAGGAGTGTCTAACCCTATCAAAGGCGTTGGCAAGATCTAGCTTTAGGACAAATCCTTTCTCCTTTCGGCTTATGCTTGAATGAATGGCCTCTTGCACAAGAAGGATGGAATCAGAGATGTGTCTATTGGGCAGAAAGCCTCCTTGGTTTTCTGAGATCAAAGAGGAGAGAAGGGGCTTGAGTCTTGCTGACAGAATTTTGGTGATTATTTTGTATGCTGAATTGCATAAGGATATGGGTCGAAATCTTGAGAAGGTGGAGGGTCTGTTTTCTTTTGGGATTAAGGCTAGATGGGTTGAGTTGGTGTATCCCCCCAGTTTGCCTTTCCGAAGAGCCCAGCGTATCATCTTTAGGAGGTCTTTTTTGATCAGCTGCCAGTACTCTCTGTAAAAACTAATTGGAAACCCATCAGGTCCTGGAGCTTTGTCTGGGTGAAGACTCCAGATTGCTTTTTGAACTTCTTCCTCTTCTATATCTTGAGTGAGCTTGCTGTTCGTTTCTTGAGTGACTTCAGCAGTCATGTATTGAAGTATACTTGAATAGTCCTCCTCACTTTTGTCCTCTGTAAGGAGATTTTTGAAATGATTGGTGGCTGCTTCTTTTATGGAGTCCTGGGTGTCGTAGTTGTTTCCTTCACTATCTCTGATTGTACTCACAGTGTTCCTGGTCTTTCTAATTGTAGCCTGCTTATGGAAATAAGATGTATTTTTATCTCCCTCGTGCAGCCATAACTGTCTTGACTTTAGTCTCCATTTGGTCTCTTCGTCCCTTATTGTTTGTCTCAGCTGGGAGTACAGTCTTATCTCATTTTCTTTGGCTTGCTGGGAGAGACCAACAACTTCGATATGTTGCTGCACTTCCTCAAGATTTTTCTTGATGTCCTTTTTAATCAACTTGGGCTCCTGGTAATTATTCTTTGCCCAGGCTTTAAGAGCCTGTCTAGTTTGCTTTAATTTTGTTTCCCAGATATATGTCGGGGAGCCTTCCACATGCTGGGTCCAAGCCTGCCCCACCACGTCTCTAGCTGCAGGGGTTCGATTCCATAGGGAGCAATATTTGAAAGGAAGAGGTCCAAGCTGGCAATGACTGTGCAAGGTGAGCGTTATTGGATAATGATCCGAGGCGGAAATGTTGAGGATGTTTGACTGGCCGGTAGAGAAGGAGGACAAGTATGCGATATTGATGAGGAACCGGTCAAGCCTCTCCATGATATTGCCTGCTCCTAGTCGCCTATTGCTCCAGGTGTACCTGCGGTTCTTGGGTTTTATATCAACCAAGTCTTGCTCCTGCATAATGTGCTCAAGTCTGTTTCTGAATGGGTCTGGGCTGAAGATGCCCCCTCTTTTCTCATTGGCATGCAAAACCAGATTTAAATCCCCTGCGAGAATGAGATTGTTGTCTTGGTCTTCTTCTATATTTGTTTCCAAAGTGTTCCAGCACACTTCTTTTTCCCTGTATTGATTCGGTGAATAGATATTGTATATTTTTACAGTTGTTCCGTTTTCCTTGCTTTCTAGTTTAACACTGATCCAGTTCTGATGTATTTTGGCAAAGTTGCAGCTCCATTTACTGTTGTCCCACATTGTTAGGATGCCACCCGAAGCTCCTCTTGCTTCACTGGCACAACCGTTGTAATGCTTTTGCTGATTGATAATGTTGTTGGATTCGGATTGATCTTGCTTTGTCTCCTGAATGAGGATGATTTCAGGCTTTTCACTTTTGATTAATTCCTTAAGGGCTGCTATCTTGGAGGGGTGCCCTAAAGCCCTACTGTTCTAGGATATCATTTTCATCATGATTTACCGGAAGCATGGAGAGGTGCTCGCCTCTCTTTGCCTTTGTGATTGTTTTCTTTATCCGAATGTCCAACAATGAAGGATTCTATAGGAGTCTGAGATCCCATGGCAATATCTTTCTGCGCACTTTCTTCTCTATGTTGTTTAGCTGATTTTCTGCCTGGCCCGTGTTTTTTGGGAATATCACTGGGTGCTCCATGATCCTTCGATGAACTTCTGGTAATCCTTGCGGAGGGGGTGTCAGGGGAAGGTTGTGAGGTATGAGGGGGGGAGGGATGAGGATGTGGATCTGATGGGGAAGTGTCCTGCTCGGTTTCTTCCTCAGAGAGGGCCGCAAAGGGGTTAGAAGAGGGAGGAATGGAAGGATCTGAGGGTCGAGGAGGTGAGGAGGGATGATGAGGGGGGGGCTGCTGAGAGGATGAAGAGGGGTGCTGATGGGATGAATGGGGATGGATGGGATGATGGAGAGAAGGCTCAGGGGCTTCAAATTCCGAAGGTTTCAGAGGAGGAGATGTTTTTTTTTCTTTTAACAGTTTCCCATTGCCCTTCTTGCTCTTCTGGTTCTACATTAATAATTTTAGGGCATCTATTTGCAAAATGGCCATACTCGTGACATACCTTGCATTTAAAGGGTATCTGTTCGTAGTCCAACTGCTGGATATGGCACCACTCGTCTGCTTTCAGTTTGATTGCTTCCGGTAGTCCGCGTCCCAGATGAACTTCAACACAAATCCGCGCACAAGCCTGCATGTTATCCTTGGGTTCACTGCGATCTATGTATTTTCCGACCGCATTTCCTATTGCTTTAACCGAATCATCACCCCAGCAGTGAAGAGGGAGATGGGGCAGCCTGACCCAGACTGGAACTGCGCTTGGAATGTCTAGCTCTGGATCAAAATCCGGGGTCCATTTGTTGAGGTAGAGACCCCTGGAATCCATGAAGTAAGGCCCGTTTCTGAAGATTAGGTCCTTGTCTTCCTTAGTTTCGAAGTGGAAGGTAAAATATCCTCTGCCACAGAATCTGATGGATATTTTCCCTTGGGTCTTGTCTGCCCAGTTTTGTTCAACCCACCTTTGCACTGTTTTGGGCGAGGGCCATAGTCCTGTAAATTTCCCTATTAAGCCTTTCTCTGCTAAGGAGATGGCTGCCATGCGAGGGATAGTCGGAGGCAGATGAACTTCCTGTAAAACATCTAATTTCTTCACGAACTTGGTTGCTATTGGCCTTGGTCTTTGCTGAGGAAGAGATTTAACCAGTTTGGAGAAAGCCTGTTGTAGTTCCGGATCCCCACCAGGCGGATCCGGAGGATCCATGGAGCTGATCGATCAAGCAGCAGACGGGTTCGATGGTCAGGGGCGCGCGCGCACAGCAGCAGCAGCGGGCGCCTCCAGAGCTATTCCCAACGAAATTTAATGGAGAAAGGGAGAAACAAAGGAGATTTTGTAGCTCATGAAAATACTGAAATATTTGCGGGAGAAACATGTGAATTATACTCCTCTTCTGGTTAACAATAATTCTATAATCAAGCTAACCAAGAATCTTATATTCCATGATCAAACCAAGTGCATCAATACAACAAAGTACCATCAATATCATGTATAGGCTAAGACTATTTGTTTGAGACATCATTCCTCAAATGAGAAAATTATGGACATCTTCACCAAAGTTCTTGCAGGAGAAAAAATTTAAAAGTTCAAAATGATGCTTGGAATAAAAAACGCCCTTTTATACTAATGGGGGGGAGTTAGATTCCCAATCCTAAGGGATTGAAGTACAATGTAAATATCTTTGTAAATATTATTCTAGGAGAAACAAGAAGAGTTACAAGTGAATAGGAAGAGTCATTTGGACCTATTAGAAGATGAAACCACATCTCACTTCCTCTTGTATACATGGATGATATGAGTTGATGAAAAACATTCAAGAATGGAGATTTTCAGCTTCATTGAGATCCATGATCTCAAAGGCTTCATGATCATCTTGGGTTTGAGTACTATTAATGTCTATTTCAACCTCCTCCATGTTTTTGATGGAGTAGATCATGTATTGATTAGACAAGCATAATTGACTTTCAAAAACATGTAAACCTAAGCTTCCCAATAAAATTCCAAGATTTTTAGGCAAAATATTAAAATCAGAGTTGATATTTAACATGAAATTTCGTA
This sequence comes from Pinus tabuliformis, assembly GCA_031772625.1. NCBI lineage: Eukaryota > Viridiplantae > Streptophyta > Pinopsida > Pinales > Pinaceae > Pinus > Pinus tabuliformis. The sequence continues at coordinate 1,454,805,731 of CM062818.1, forward strand.
CTTCATATCCACCAGTTTTAATAGGAAATTCAAATTCCTTTTTGTTTCCTTTATTTTTCTCACCCACTCAACACAAATTTCTTAGTGAGATGGGTGTTAATCTCAAGCTTAGCCTTTACAATGACCAATTATTTGGCTAGTAATTCACATAGTTGTTGTGAGGAATCATGATCTTGTAAAATTCTTGTAAATATATGTAACCAAAATTTCACTTCTCCATCACTTGACCCTCGCTAATCAAATGCAATGTTAAGAAATGGTGGTAGATGGGATATAGTTTTGGTATGCTCATTTGGTGTTTGTATGAACTATTTTGGTACTACATCAAACCCAAATGCTTTTAGTAGAGTTTTATAAAATGTGTGAGTGGGTGTTAGCTTGATATGAGTGATGGTCTTAGTTTTAATGCATGTAATATCTTTCACCATGCTTGACATTGGGCCCACATTCATAAGCTAAGAATATATGAAATTAGTGTCAATATGTATCCTATCTCATGCTTAACATTTATCAGTTAGCTCTTAAGGATATTTAGTATCATGGCATATCTTCCAGTAATGTCCACATTTCAACTCATAAGACAATGATGAATCACATTCAATGTGGCTCAACTGATTTTAGCTACAACATTGTGGGGGGCCCTACCTATCACCTCGATTATCAATGGATTGGTAGCACATCATGGCTAAGGGTCCTACTTCAAATTATTTTCCTTGAATCACTTAACAATTTCTTATAGAGCACAAAAATTGGTAGTTGTATGACTTAAATATTTACAAAAGTCACAATATAGTGTTCTTGGATACCCTTTCTACTTTTGCAGCATGTGGTAGCACTAAAACCTAGAAGAACTATGTAACAACCCCGAGTCACCTCGATTATCAATGGCTTGGTAGCACATCATGGCTAAGGGTCCTACTTCACAGTATTTTCTTTGAATCACTTAAAAAATTATTATAGAGCACAAAAATTGGTAGTTCTGTGAACGAAATATTTACAAAAGTCACAATATAGTATTCTTGGATACCCTTTCTACTTTTGTAGCATGTGGTAGCACTAAAACCTGGAAGAGCTATGTAACAAATATGGTTAAAGTTTCATGTAATAAAGGATAATAAAGGCAAAAATAAGACCAAGGTCATGGGACACGTATTCCAAGATGAATGTTAGGAAAACACTTTAGTGGGAATCACTTTTGGTTTAATTATGGCTATGGAAATTGGCAAAGGCATTGGAAAAGGCAAAGAGGCAATAATTGGCATTTAATTATGAGAAATAAAGGAAAATAGGAGAAAAGGAAGGTGAAGAGACACAAATATGCATGCTAAGGAAATTAGAAGGAGAATGAAAAAAAGGAGACCCCAATGATAAAAAGGCATCGGAGAAACATTTCACATATTTTTGTCAGTTTTTGGATTTGGATAAGTTTGAGAGAGAGAGAGAGAGAGCTCCAAGAGGAGAGAGCAAGCATGCAAGCAAAGGCAAGCAAAGGAAGGAAAATGAAAAGCAAAGGAAAGCAAAGGAAATCAAGGAGAAGGTTGGATCAACAACATCAACAGGAATCTCTTGCAGGTAACAAGTTGCATGTGTGATTTCCTTGCTGGGATGTGAATGCATGGTATATGTTGTTAGAAAATCAGAAAGGCAGTAATATTTTCTTATACTTGATAACTAATTATGATGTTCTTGACTTATTATTAGTTTTTCTTTATATCTTCTTTCTTTTAGTTCATCAAGCAATTACCAAAGCCAAAGCACATAAAACAATGGACACAAGATATAAGAATTATGCCTGGGAAAAACCCCCCTCGAGGGGAAAATCTAGTCAAAATTCTCTTCCTTTCAATAGTATTCTTTGAGACTCTTCACCCTAGACAAATGCCAAAGCTTCCCTCCACCCCAAGTTAGCCTCCCAAATCTTCGACCTCCTTTCCAACAAATTGACTAAGTAGCAGGTTCCAGCATCAACAAAACTTGTAAGACTTTGATCTCCCAAACTAGGGCACGAAATAGAGAGAGAGAAACACCAACAGTTTAATTTTCTTCTTCTCTATAGAATCCACCTAACTCACACTTATTTTGGCTTCCTTAGACTTACTTCACATTTCTCCAGCTTCCTTAGAGATATTGAACTTGCTTGAGATGAGATGCTCCAAATGAATTCGACTAGATTCTATTTCTAAGCTTCAAGGGAGGCCGAATTGATGTTTTTTAGGCCGGCTCGATATCTTCTAGGCCAACTTGGTGTGGAGGATACATAAATTAATTTTGACTTAATACTAAACCTTTTTACATGATACAAAAGACCAAGAAGGGTCTATTTGAATATACAATGACTCTGTAAACTCAATATTAATCCTATGAGTCCACAATGGGGACTTTTACTAATATAACGATGACCCAAGCATGAAAAACATGCTTTAATAAGTCATTGTTACAATAATAAAAGTTATTTTCTTTATTCTTTTTACAAGTACATCTCAAATACATTAATGAAGACTGAACCTAGTTACATTTTTCAACACTCCCTCTTAACTAGGGAGGTATTCATAATATACAAACATAATGGAAGATCTCAAACTATATGAACAATGAAGAATTTTAGGCACCACAATTCCATGGACTAGATTCCTGACCAAGGAAATATATCCATTGATCTCTCATCAATTTAGGCACCGCAATGCCACAAACTAGATTCTTGACCAGGGCAATCTATCCATTGGCCTCTCAACCATTTAGGCACCGCAATGCCACGGACTAGATTCCTGACCAGGGAAATCTATATGGGTGGGAATATGATGGAATCAAGCTTTCATCCTCTCTAGGTACCATCAAGCTTACTTAATAACCATCAACCCATGGATCCAGGTGTGTTTCCAAAATAGTCAACACCAATTTTCCAACTTCAGGACCTACATATCAACACAAAGTGTTGGCAAGATGTCCTCCTTGGAAATGCTTCACTCACAAATCCTAAACATTCCTTGATATACAAGATCAAGGATAACCAATCTCTCCCAATCAAACTGATTGATAACCAAAATGCTATCAAAAACCTTCAAGAGATTTACTTGTACAAACACAACCCCAATCATTAATATACTTTCACAAGTACATAATCAAATACATACCTTTGGGTCCTCAACATAGTAGGACTATCAATCGAATCTTTGACAAAAGATTCCTCAATCATACACTTTCATACTTCATATAAAACACCATATCTTCAAACATTCTCCAATTGAAACTATTCTATGTCCTCTCTCTCAACTAGGGAGATTCCCTTTATCTAGGCTTCGTCTTAATCTAGGGAGATCAACTTCTTTACTTCGACATCAGAGAATATTTTGTGGCTTCCAACCATTTCATTAGAGTTGTCATCATCCACATCATTCTTATCAACAAACATCTTCACCATATTGAAAATTGTGTACATGCACAACTTAGATAACAAGTACAACCAAATCTATAGAAGCATGAAGTTAGCCATATTAGAATTATGGAAGCATTTCAACCTTATATATTAGATACCAAAACAAACAAGAGAAACATACTCTTTCAACATCTTACTAGGTATGTTGTCATAAACCCTATACTACCTGATAACAACTTTCATTACATCTAGGGTTTCAATCTTTCTTCAAAAGGTATGACATACCTTACCACATAGAAAACCCTAGAAACAATTCAAACAAATATAGATCAACAAAGCATCTAAAAAATTTCAGAATTCATATGTTAGACTTCTCACTAGGGTTTCACACAAATCCTAGATTTCATACATGAGAATTAATCAATCAAAACCAATCACAGCTTAGTCATCAACATGACCAGCTTCCACTAGGGTTAGTTGCAAACCCTAGATTTTTCAATCAAACATCAATCACAACTAAAACTCAAATTTCAACAATCTTACACAAATCTCAAATTATCACATTGTCATCATACATAAGAGATTTTCACTTCTACTAAGGTTTAACTTCAAAACCTTAGAATTTCACAAATATTATCATCCTAGAGAAACAAACTTTGACTAGGGCTTATTTCCAAACCCTAGGATTCATGATTACCGATAAACAGATCAACTCATACATCTAGGACTTCATCATCATGCATAGGCATTTCATATCATGTGTTAGTAAGACCCAACTTCATAAATATTAACAAGAGCCAGAGAAACAAACTTGATTGGACTAGGGATTGATCAGACAAACACACATTCCAAGGAGATCATTTCTAAGATATTGTAAGGGTCTTTCTTACACATTCCACCAAACCCTAATAAGTTAGGGTTTCAATATAAGAACATAGCAAACCCAAATTTTACCAAAACTTGAAAGGTTTAGGATTTTAGACTTTATCATTCAACCCTAACAAGTTAGGTTTTCCTGATCATACCAAAAATCCCAAACATGACATCATCAATTAAGACTTCAAACAGAATTTCTCAATAACGCTAAGTATTTTAGGGTTTCATTCATTCACATCAACATACTCTTAGGTTAGGGTTTTCTAGAGAACATGTCTAGGGTTCGATAAAATCAATTAAGAATATGAGTGGGTTAGATTTATCAAGTGATGAATCACCCAAAACAAGAATCATTATGATTCAGTATAGCTAGACATAACAATGTTAGTAACATATTGTCAAATGAATAAACATTTAATATAAAATAAATGTTTTATAGTTTTAGGCATACCTTTGTTTCTTGACAGACCTGACCTTGGGTGACTGTCTTCAAACTCCTTGAGGATATAGTAGATGTTTTCCTAATCAAGACAATAAAGGGAGAATGGTGATTAGTATTAATATAATCAGAACTTAAATAAGTACATGAAACCAAAGATTGAAAGGAAAATAGATACTTATCTTTGGGAGATGTTGGGGGCTCCCTCCAAAGCTTTTAAGGGATATCTATAAACTTATAAAACAAAAGAAAATGTCTTTTTCAAAAGCATGTTAAAACCTATAGATTCAAAAACATAAAAAATACAAAATAGGACATCTAAGACTAAAAACAAAGGAAATACTTGTGCAAGTCCCTTATGTCAGATTCTTCGGGTTTGGATTTCTTCGGATCTTCTTCTTAAACAATGTTAGCATGATCTCTTTCTCTCTTCTTATTTCTTGGTTTTTCAGGACAATCACTTTTGTAGTGACCCTTCTTATGACATTGATAGCATTCTACCTTGGACATGTCAACTTTCTTCCTTGGTACTTTCGGTTTCTTTATTTTATGTTGAGCAATGTAGGAATTTGAAACATATTCAGAATTGGCAACTAATGAGATCCTCAATTCTTCCTAACTGTAGGCAGTCGTTCTTCAAAAGTGGGAGCTTCCTTCCAACTATTAAGACTTGTAGCAAATGCACCCCAAGAAGGTGGAAATCCTAATAGAGTAGTGATCACAAGTTCTTTGTCTGGAATGATTTCATCAATGGCCAAAAGATCATCTCCGATTCTTGATATCACAAAGAATAAGGCCATATTTTCTTCTTTAGTCATCTTTGTGGTCCTTATCTCATTCTTAAAACTTGATGCTTGACCAATGTTCTTAATGGTGAATAAATTTGACAAGGCTTCATACATTTCCTTAGCATGATTGATGTTGGCTATGAATGGGAAAAGGTTGTCCTTTATTCCTTCTACCATTAGAGTCATGGCCACCAATTCTAGTTCCCTGAACTTTACTTTGTCAGCATCATCGAAGTCTTCTGTAGGCTTATTTACATTCCTTTGACCAAGTATAGAACGTGGTTCTTTCCAAGGATGAGGTCAATCCTCTTTTTCCAAGACCTGTAGTTATAGATTCCTTCAATTTTTCTCTCTCCCTTTATTGTGTTAGACATTGTATTTGAATATGGTAGACTTATTTACTTGAATAACCCGTTTGAATGATTCCTTAATCAGGTGCTTGAGATTGCCCTTTTCTTCTTTCTTTACCAAAGCTCTGAAACCATGTTAGAAAATCAGAAAGGCATCAAGCAATTACCAAATAACAAGCACATAAAACAATGGACACCAAATATAGGCACTATGCTAGGGAAAAACCCCCCTCGAAGGGAAAACCTAGTCAAAATTATCTTCCTTTCAATAGTATTCTTTGAGACTCTTCACCTTAGACAAAGACCAAACCTTCCCTCCACACCAAGTCAGCCTCCCAGATCTTCGACCTCTTTTCCAGCAACTTGACTATGTAGCAGCCTCCAGCATCATGCAACTTCTGGCATCAACAAAACTTGGAAGACTTCGATCTCCCAAACAAGGGCACGAAATAGAGAGAGAGACACACTAAAAGTTCAATTTTCTCCTCCTCCTTAGACTCCACCTAACTTGCACTTCTTTTGGTTTCCTTATAATTACTTCACATTTCTCAAGCTTCCTTAGAGATATTGAACTGGCTTGAGATGAGATACTCCAAATGAATTCGACTAGCTTCCATTATAGGCTTCAAGGGAGGTTGAATTGATGTCCTTTAGGCTAACTTGATCTCTTCTAGGCTTACTTGGCTTGGAGGATACATAAATTACATTTGACTCAATACTACACCTTTTTACATGATTCAAAAGCCCAAGAAGGGTCTCTTTGAATATACAATGACTCTATAAACTCAATATTAATCCTAGGAGTCCATGATAAGGACTTTGACTAATATAATGATGACCCAATCATGAATCCCATGCTTTAATAAGTCATTGTTACAATAATAAAAATTCTTTTCTTTATTCTTTTGATAAGTACATCTCAAATACATTAATGAAGACCGAACATAGTTACATTTTTCAACAAATGCTTGTTTATTTGGTTCATTTGCTGTCATTGGCATAGGTTTTTCCTGGTTTGACAATGGTTTCAGCCTTGTCTTGCAAATTCCTGGATAGCCAAGGTGTGACGGGATTCATTCTTGGTTGAGCTTTGGATTGCTGGAAGGTTTTTGAACCGGGTGAGGTAGTCTCAGGAAAATTCCCAAGGGTTGGGGGTGGATATGGTTTTCTCTGGGAAGCCATCGAAAGGTGGGTGGAGACAAGAAAATTCCTCAAGGTATGGTGAAGAAATTCTGAGGCATCGAAGCTTGGTTTGGATTTGTGATCTCGGGACCAGTTTAGGTGATATCACGATAGCTTGAAGGTGGAGGTGGTTTAACCTTTGGGGTCCCTGGTTGATTATGTCTTGGTTTATCCCATGAGATCCCACATTAATTCTTGGAATATGGCACTAGGGTGATTGGATGAAAGAAAGATTTGGTTCAACCCAATATATGGTCGAGTGGTATGTGGAAATCCCTAAATTGGTTGGATTTTGCATAAGTTAATAAGAGTTATTTTCCTACTGTGATCTATGAGCACTTGTACTTTTTATATGTGAATTTTATGGCTGATTTGTCATGGTTAATATTATGATAATATGTTGGTCATAAGCATGGTTCTATGATGTGCTCTAGTTATGGCTCTTGTTCATGATTTGATAAGTATTTGAATGGTTGATTAATGCATGGGCTAACAAGTTTTGTTGCAACTACTTAAGAGGGAATTAGAGCTTCTTAGTGATTCTCATATGAAGTTCAGATATTTAAGATCACATATGCATTCATGATCTGTAACTTATATATTTGCCCTATGTTTGATGAAATGTCTAATGTGTAATAGGCAGTCTAGGTCAAGTTATTGCTTGAAGTTTGAATGTTTCGCATTTTTATCACCTTAATCATGATTATGGAAAGTGACAGGCAGTTTTGAGCAGTGGTCCAGATGATTTCCTAAAAAAGTGGCACAGGTCCCATAACCGCATGCATTGAGCTAGAGAAATTGGGTCATAACCACACGCATGCAAGCTTGTGTGTGTAGTTGGAGCCTCATAACCTCACACATGCAGGGTTATGGGTGCGGTTGGGGTGTCAAGTTAGTGAAAAAGAGTTCCATCTCAGGGATTGGTCACTGGGGGTGGTTGTCAGGATCTTGAGTGATCTGTAGTCTCTGAGGGATGTTAATAAGTTATCAATTTGTTGGCCCCACTTCCATAACTGGAACTTGGAGGTCAGGTCATGTTATAGTAGCACTCAACTCACATTTACCTTAGAGATATTTTAAAAGCGGGTCAGCGTGGGAGGGGTAGTTACAAACTAGTTACACTCATAGATTATCTCTCCCACATGTTGCTTGATCCCCTTGAGCTCAATTATATATGTTTCCAAGACTTAATTTTTTGAAATTATTTCAAAATTTATTTCCTCATATCATAGAAATATATAAAAAATTCTAGAGGGACACTCTTCTTGTATTTCATATACCATCGAATATCTCTTCCACACATTGTAGTTTGGAAATCAACCATGCATACATTATTGGAAATTCTATAGGCATTCCAAATTGCATCACACAAAATGTAATGTTGCTTCGTACCATCCTTGCTTCTACATAAGGATAGAGGTAGACATAGTGCAAAGTCTCATTGTAATGATGATAAAAAAATTTGCAAAGTCTCATTGTAATGATGATAAAAAAATTTGGATTTGAAACCAAATTAAATCCTTATAGACAAGGTTAGTTCCTTTCTGTTGTTCCTTGGGTTTGACTTTCACTTATACTAGTATTGTTACTACTACTAGCTACAAATACTGATGGTATTAATTTGACATGGAGATCCATAAGGGTGGTGGGTGGTACAATTAGGCATCATCATCACATGAGTTCACCTTTGCACTATGATGTTGGTATTTCATAATGCCTACAAACAAACTCGAGATTCCTCTTAGTGTACCATTCTCATCAATGTGCATAATATTCTATCCCAAATCTATTTATTCTTTAAGTATAAATTTTATCTTTGACATCATTGTGCTCTTTTTCTAAGGATTACAAACCTCAGTGTCCAATTTCTCATCAATCTTGTTGTTTCTCCCTCCTACTGTTCCAATGCTACTTGCACTGAAAAATACTTTCTCCTTGACATAACATGGCTAACCATCACACCTTTTACCTTAAACTCTCATAAACTGTATAATTCCTCATATTCTTCAATAATCCATACATTCTACTCCCATGTGAGGACATTTTTTTTTTCCCACGAACTTTCTCCATCTCTCTTTTCCACCACACTTCTCTTAAAATTTGTCCTTACAAACATGATCCATTTGATCAATTTGAAGCACTTCCTCTACAATGCATCAAATTATTAGAGAATTATTTCCATCTCAAGAATGCTATTGCTTAACTCACGCCCATTGGTAAGTAGTTAAACTTCCATCTCTTTAATCCTAATCAAGAATTCCTTCACCATCAACATCCTAATCCACACTAGAATTTCAATGATCAACCTTTTGTGAGAAATTTTGTTAAAATATCCCAAAGCCTTAGTAAAAGGAAACAAGTATTCACAAGCAAACTCTAAAATAATCCCTTCTTCAATGCTACAAAACCAAAGAATCAACTGTGCATGTGGTTTCACGGTCATATTGCTCCAATTTTAGTATATTCAATGCAATCCACTTCGTACTATTGGAAGTTGTAACTAGTTTCGGTCTTCATAATTGTAATGATGTGATGAATTGATGTAATCATTGTACTTGTCAAAAGAAAATAAAAAGAAAATATTTATTTTGTAAAAGAAAAATCATTTATTGTAAATGGGTTTCTTGCACATGGGTTTGGTCCTAAGTTCAAGCACCCATTGAGTGCTATAGGGTTTTAGTGTAAAGTCAAAACAAGGTTATGATAAAGAGAACCCTTGAGGGCTCATGTATCAATGTAAAATAAATTTATTTTATGTAAAAGTCATGTATAAAAACCTCCATGGATTAGGTCAGCGAGCCATGGAAGTCACCCTAGATGAGGCCCATGCACCCACATGAAATGCTATATAAAGAGAAACCTTCATCCTCCACGTGATATAGATTAAGATTTTCATTTTTCTCTTAAGTGATTTGAGACAGAAATAGAGGTGCGAAGAAAAGGAAGGCAACTAGCGAAGAAGGGTTTCTTTCTCTTGGAGGAATTTCTCTCATGCCTACTCACACGTGCGATTTCCTTAGATCTAAAGGTGGAGAATGTTAATATTTGTGGCTAACCTAATCCTGGGTTTGGTGAGTTGGTATTGATTAGTGGTATTGGGAGTCTTCATTGAAATTCTATAAGAGGAAGTTCTCTTGGTTTTCCCCATTTGGAGAGGTTTTTCCCTGGCTTGGAGCCTATCTCTGGTGTTCTCTTGTTGTTTTGTGATATTCTATGTTTGACATTTATTTGATGATGAAAATAACACAATAATGATGATAATGAAGTAATAATATGTCACAAATAAATGTCATTGTTTAAGAGAAATCATGTAATTAACTTACCCTAATGAAAGCCCTATATTTCTCAACATGGTATCAGAGCTTGGTTCATTGACTTAAGGGAAGATAAAGGGTCACATCAAGGCTTCAAGGTTTCAAATAGGAAGATATCTTAAGATCGATCCTCTGGGATTTTTTTTTGAAATTCTAGGCACATCTAGAAGTCCTAGTCACTGAGTTAAGGTCGCAGGCCTAAGGAGAAAAGAGTACAGGTTTTCAAGAGAATTTAAGCTCTATTTCAAGGGATTGAATAGGTAATGAAGCAAACCTTTCAAGAACAAATTAATTGAAGAAGAGATAGAAGTTCTGGGCACATTTGTTAGCCCTATCCATAGAAATAAGACCACAAGCTTCACAAGGAAGAGCGAGGCTATGTTCTCTAGGTCCGAAGGGCTAATCTACAAGCTAAAGGAAGACCGAGTCCATCATCATAAGGATCGAAGTCTTGGGAACTTTATTTAAGGTTTTAAATTATTATTAAGAATATTTGTGTAACCTCAGATCCAACATTCTTCTAAGTATGTAGTTATGATTTTTTTGAGCTAGCGAAGAGTCTAGATCTCAAATGTCATTAGATATTGAAAGAATCCGAAGATCGAATTATTTGAGGATTGTTATCCATAGAATAAGAATTGAAGTATTGTATGGCTTAGTCACCCTTGACAAATATCACATTATTCCTATACATGTTTTCGTATAAGAGACAAAGAATTGAAGTCAAAACGTAGTTTTGTAATATATGCATATAGTATGCGATCTTGAACATCAGGCAAGGAACTAACCTGTGGAGATATTTCCAGTAAACATAAGGAAGCCAACCATGAAGGAATCTTTGTGATTTAAGGAGACTCTAGCCTCAAACATCTAAGTTAAAATTATTTAAGCATGTTGTCTAAGCTCTCTTGTAATTAGAAGCAACCCTAAGTAAGAAAGGAGGCATTCCTATGTATTGTCACATAAAAGAAGATGAGTACTTTCTTGCATCGTTCTGAGCACATTCATATTTAGACAATGTGAAAAAAACTACATCATCGTTTGTCAAGGGTATCCATTGTATTGGAAAGCTCACATCTTGAGAAACACTTCTTGATCTGTATATATCCGTGCCTTTGGAAACTCTTTGTGTCTTTGTCTCTTCTCCCTGTGAAGGCCAAATTCTGAGCAACATCTAGTATATATCAATTTCAATGTACCCTAACCACAGGGTCAATATCTCTAACAAGTGATTTCAGTCTATCTATTACAGTAAAAGCTTGAGAAATTTCAATATTGAAGGCAAAGAAGAAGGTATTGCATCGTAAGTAACATCAGAGGAAAACATTGTGATCTTCCATCAATGAGAAGCAAGTAATATAGTCTATATTGGATGAGGTAGTCTATTACAGTGAAAGCCAGAAAGGTTTCTAGCAACTAGAAGAGCATGTAATCCAACAAAAGGCCCTATAACAGTCTCCATGGTCATAAAATACAAAGGTACATAATTATGAAGTATGTATGGTTCTATCAAGAAAATGGCTTAGGGTTATTTCTTATTTGGTTCTAGGGTTTGTAGTTGTTTTAATATCTAGGATTGTAAACCCTAGATGGTTCATGAGAAACCCTAGTGATGAGAAATCTTAATCCTAACTTACTTGTTCCCTATGTGTTGATCTCTAAGGGTTGTAAGTAGTTTAGATCATATAATAAACCCTAGTGCGAAATGAAGAGGAGGATAATCTAATTTTTCTAAAATCTAGGGTTTTTATCTAAAAACCCTAGGATTCCTTCATTGTTGTATGTAAAGCCTAGATTGAAAATTTGACATCATGATTTTGGTATCGTATAATTTGCTTGGTTGTATTTTTCAATGAGTATTGTAGGTACAACATAAAGAAATCAAAGCAAGAAGTATGGCTAAGTAAAGCAGATTCTTCGATTTGACAAGCATGATGGAAGATGGGAACTGTATGGACCCTAAAGATGGTAATCAAGTTGGACCCTTGGGCACTCTAATGTATTGATGCCTAGCTGAGAAGGTCTTCATGAGGAACTAATTAATGAAAGGAAAGGATTAATAACCACATACAAAAAGGACTCGTTGAACATAAACTATATGCATGTAGTTGGTATGAAAGCCTTGATGTAAAAGGATCACTCTAGAATCCTCCTTGGTGATATCATGGAGTGATTTATTCATCTTGAGAATAATGACCATGATAGTGTCATAATTATTGTTTACTCTCTCTATCTTGAAGCAAGACTTCTTAGGAATCTTACTAGTACATGTGAAGCATGATGAGATCACATCTTGAAGCTGAGGAACAATTCGTAGAAGTTTAGATCACTGATTGACATAATGCATGCATTGAGATTCGTCTATTTGGTCATGTATTCAGTTTGTAGGAAAAACAGGTTGTAGGATCTTTACTTGGATTCATTGGTATGTTTTGAACTCTTCCGAATGAAGACATGATGTTGGTAGAAGACCATTCGATATGATCTCGTGGTAAGTTCCACTAAAGATGATGATTGAAGGAAATCCATAATATTGATAAGGAAATGTGTTTATGAAAGTTTGTTATGATTTTGAATGATCCTGATTCGTTTTAGAAAGAATGTGTAAAAAATATGACATGATGATGAATCAATTCCATGAATTGGATAGATGGCTTTAGCACTTGGTCCAAAGTAGTTGATATACTCCACAATGATAGATGTGGTAATAGGATGTAGATGACTCGATGACCATTTTCTAGTGGATCACTTTCTGGATGTTCAGAGGGAGCAATGTTCGAGCTCTATAGTGATTGGTTCGTGAAGATGCAGCTGATGTAGTTTGATAATATGGAAAGTGATGGTGTACCTTGTCTTGATGATGATGCTATATTTAAAGAGGGCTCTGGAAGGTCAAATATCACACGTGTGATGATGATAGAGCCCTGAGAGCTACTGTCATGATGTTGAAGATCATAGTAGCTAATGATGGACACTTACTCCCTAGTTGAGAGGGAGTGACAGTTATGGTTCTCTGCTTCATGTGTCATGCACTAGACCAGGAATAACAACCATAAGTCTTAGTGAAGGCCATGAGGAGAGAATGAAGCCCAGAGGATTGGGTAAGCATATAAGGAAAATACTCCTTGATGATTTGGAATCCAAGATAGGAAGTATTCTGGTGACCGACACTCTTTGAGGATCTGACAGGGTATCAAAGACAAGAGTAGTTGAAGAGGACTGATATTATTTGAGGATTAGGAATCCAAGACAAGAATAGTCCTAAAGGGACATACCCGGTGACCATATTGGTGAGGTATGTGCACGGAGAGGTACTATGGTGTCCCACGTAAATCCTCCCAACATTGTGATCTGATCTTTTGAGATATAGAGCTTGTTAGTCAAGGCTTTGCTATGTTGAAAATGTTGGTTCTATATTGATCATAATGCTAGTGCTTAAGATGGTTTACCAATCTGACTCTTCTTATGAGAAATTTTCAATGGAAGTATTGTCCTTGTACTTGTGATCAATTATGAATTCCCCCCTAGTTAAGAGGGAGTGTTGGAACTTGTAACTAGTTTAAGTATTCATAATTATAATGATGTCATGACTTTATGTAATCATTGTACTTGTCAAACGAAAAGAAAAAGAAAATATTTATTTTGTAAAAGAAAAATCATTTATTGTAAATGGGTTTGTTGCCCATGGGTTTGATCTTAAGTTCAAGAACCCATTGAGTGCTATAGGGTTTTAACGTAAAGTCAAAGTCAAGATCATGATGAAGATGACCCTTGAGGGCTCATGTATCAATGTAAAAAAAATGTATTTTATGTAAAATTCATGTCTAGAAACCTCCAAGGATCAGGTTGGCTAGCCATGCAAGTCGGCCTAGATGAGGCCGATGCACCCACATGAAATGCTATAGAAAGAGGAGCCTTTGTCCACCACACGATATAGATGAGGATTTTCATTTTTCTCTTAACTGATCTGACACATAAACAAAGGTGCGAAGAAAAAGAAGGTAGCTATAGAAGAAGGGTTTCTTTCTCTTGGACAAATTTCTCTCACGCCTGCTAACACATGCGAGTTCCTCATATATGAAGGTGGAGAATGTTTTTATTGGTGGCTGACCTGATCCTTGGTTTGGTGAGTTGGTCTTGATTAGTGATCTTGGAAGTCTTCATTGAAATTATATAAGAAGAAGTTATCTGGGTTTTCCCCATTTGGAGGGGTTTTGCCCTGGCTTGGAGTCTATCTCTAACGTTCTCTTGTTGTTTTGTGATATTCTATGCTTGAAATTTATTTGATGATGAAAAGAAAACAATAATGATGATAATTAAGTAATAATATGTCAAAAAGAAGTGTCATTGTTTAAGAGAAATCATGTAATTAACTTACCCTAATGAAAGCCCTATATTTCTCAACACTTACTATACTCAAGCTGCTAAGGAAAGTGAGGTAGCTCTATGAATCGCTTTAGTGATTACAAGAAGAAAATAACTAATAATGCCTAGAAAATATGCTTTTCCTCTAAGAATAAGTATTGGCCTTTAATTTTTTGCACTTCTAAATTGAGATAAGAATATTCTTATTGAGAAAATTTTTGTTGTTGTTGTTGTAAGCAAGCATATATCTTCATATTAGCAGAAATGATTTACATATATTACAAGATGGAAAAAACTATGAGAGCTTGTATTCAAATAGAGAGATGTCTACGAGGAACCTATTCTAGTTTGATAAGCATTATTGAGTGACCATATACCCTGAGAAGGGAAACCAGATGATCCCTTGGTGAAGACAAGAGAAAATTTAAGATAGTTTTGAGCATGTTTAGTACAAAAATGATGTTCTCTAGATGGGTTGAAAAAAACAAGGTAGCTACGCAAATAGACAAAAAATAAAGGCATGTAAAGACTATTGAGAGACCTGGTCATGATGAGTGCCTGGCGTTGGAGTATCTTGAGGCTGACATTAGTTAAATTTGGATTTTTTCTCCTTCTCGAGCATATCCAAGTAGGCAAAATGTTCGTCGTACCCTTCAGACATCTAGTCAAGGCACTCCCATTGGATTACACAACCACACAAACTTGCACTAGGCTGAGAGCATTCTCCTTTGGTAGCTTGGGCAACATTGTTAGGGAATTGAGGTTGGATGTCAACCTTTGGTTCAATTTTCTTGTCAGAGGGGGAAGTGCCATATTCTACAAGACCTTTTCCTTTCTCTTGTGCGATTGGAGGGCCTGGGCTAAGAGGCATGGCTCACTGGGTGGAAGAATAAAATGTTGTAGAACCCTCCTATGAGCTGGTGGATGCAGGAGTGAGTGGGACACGAGGGAAGTCGATACCAATTTACTTTGAGAGGTTGTGAAGAGATAGTCGACTATTATTAATATTAGAACATACCTTCGCCATTCTACTGGTGGATCCAACCCTAGCTTCTTCCATGGAACAAAGGTGATGTGCCAACAAATTTTTCACAACCCAATGACCATATCCGAAATGATGACACTCCTATTCTTTCATTCTTGCAACCAGACCATGTATGTGGGGTGGAATAGCTTGATCAAAAAGGCCCTCTACTTGGGCATGCCAAGGAGATGGGTGAATGACCGTGTTCGTTGCCTTTGCTTCTAGATATGCCTCGCTCACGGACCATATCTACTTGCTTGGGACTAAGTCACCTGGAGGAAAGGTATAAGATGGCTATGTGCACAAGAGAAATGATGTTCTTGTTTGAACTTGCTTCCTACAAGAGGGAATTTAGGAGAAAATGTGTATGCAAATGAGTGATTTATAGCTGGTGAAAAAACAAATGCCAGGGAGAATGTTCTGGATGGGCTATAGTAATATCGATTGATCCCCATTGATGGCGCTCTGCTATGCATGATTGCTGATCATAGAAGTAATTAATTGTTGGCTTGAGATATGTCATAACAACTCTGACATGATCCCAACATTCGGTAGCAAAGTATTAACACCCAGATCCAGGGGTATTGAGAAAAAATGTTCATCTATCCATCAAACTAATTTTGAATCTCAACTTATATTTCTCACAATTAAAAACTAATTTCAATAAAAAAAAAATTATTTGTTAATACTTCAATGAAACAAAACTCCATACATAATTCCACTAAAAGTCGATATAATCTTTTAAAAAACAAGATTATAAATTATTTCAATATGAAAGTCCTAGCCAAAACTACCAACAATAACAACAAAGTAAACAACATAGTGAACATAATTGAAGATTGAAAGAATCCATTTATTCACATAGAGACATAGGTGGAGTTTTCAACCATTGAAATCATTTGATATAAATCCAATATAGAAATATTTTCATCTCAAACATATGTCACATTGCAAAAAACTAGTGTCTAAAAGGATTTCTATGTGCAACAACCTTGATAGTCAAATGTTAAAATGAATTCCAATGTATAACTACTTCACATTAAATACTGTTTAGTTTGTGTTTTTTTTTTTTCTGTGTGGTTCATGTGTACTCAGGATATCAACGAATTTTATATTTATAAAATATTTGTCTTAGGTAAATTTACCTTAAGGGATCACTTCTTGCTGGCTCAACCACGTCACCTGACTCCCAAAGTGTTGAGAGAATTGAACCCGTGACCTCTCAATAGAAAAGGTGTTTTAACAACAGAAACTCGACCAATTGAACTAATGCTCGAGGCTTTCCCCACATTAAATGTTACTTAAACCAGCCTAAATCCATATTAACTCCGGACCTATCAAGCGCCGAGAGGGATCAAATCTCTCAAGGTGAAAACCTCTTATTTGAGTGCAAAACTTGAGGAAAGGTTTGCACCTCGAGATATTTGACCCCTCTTGATGCTTGATAGGTCCGGAGTTAAGATGGATCTAGGCCGGTTTCAGTCATGTGCGGCCAAGGAAAATCTATCAAACATATTATTAATTTTATCAATAATATGTAAATACATCTAATATTAATACAATCATTTTGTAACAGTCTTGGTGAAAAGTTCATGTAATAAAAGTTAATAAAGGCAAAAATAAGACCATGGGTAAGGGACACATATTCCAAGCTAAATGTTGGGCAAATATATCCTAGTGGGCATCACTGGATGTGTGTTTTGGCTAAGGAAAATTGGCAAAGGCTAAGGCAAAGGCATTAAAAGGTAAAAAGGCATTTTTGGCAGATTTATTTATGACAATAAAGGAAATTAGGAGAAAAGTAAGGTAAAAGGTCCCAGGCTACATATGAGGAGGAAATTGAAGGAAAATAATGGAAAATGAAGAAAATAGAGGCTTTATTCATAAAAAGGCTTCTAAGGACTAGTTCATGGCTTTTGTCAGTCCAACCATTTGTTAGTTCAAGTTTGGAGCTC
The DNA here is from genome assembly GCA_031772625.1 of Pinus tabuliformis. Classification (NCBI taxonomy): domain Eukaryota; kingdom Viridiplantae; phylum Streptophyta; class Pinopsida; order Pinales; family Pinaceae; genus Pinus; species Pinus tabuliformis. The sequence continues at coordinate 1,454,823,397 of CM062818.1, forward strand.
TCTCATTATTCTCTCTTTCTCTCTCTCTCTCACTCTTAGTGACTTAGAGTTTTCTTGGAGCACTCTAGTTTGGAGCAAAGGAAAGGGAAGGCAAGGAAATGAAAGGAGAAGCAAGCAAGGAACAAGGAAAGGAAAGCAAGATCAAGCAACTTCATAAAGGAATACTTGTAGGTAACCTTTTGCATGTGTGATTTCCTAGCTGGTTTGGACATGCATGGATTTGCATGTTGGTGTATGGTTCTCTTACTGTTGGTGGCATGGTCTTTCCAAGTTATGACAATGGTTTTCAGCATAGCCTAACCTTTTTCCGGATGCCATGGTATGTTGGGATGTTTATTTCAGTTTTATAACTTTGGAGTTTCTGAATGGCTTTCGAAATATGGGGTGGAGGTGGTCTCAAGGTTCATTCTCAAAGGCTTAGGAATACCTTGACTGGTTTTGGCGGGATAAATAGTAAAGCCTGAGGGAACAGTCTCGGTTTAGGGTCTAGTGATCTGGGTTTGGATTGCGGTAAATCCTAAGAGACAAGAAGATGGAAAATTCCTCAATGATAGTGATGGATTCCAAGTGGAATTCCAAGTTATGTTTGGTGGTGGTCGGAGCATCGGTTTTGGTGTGATCACGGTTTGGTGAGGGTGGAGGTGGTTTAAACTCTAGATTCCCTTGGTTTTTATTGGATTGGTTTTTCTATGATATCCCACATTCATGCTTGGAATATAGCATGGGGGTGACTGGCTGAAAGAGAAATTTGGTTCAAACATGTCTATGGTCGGGTGGTACGTGGAAGTCCCAAAACTGGTCGGATTTGCCTATGATTAATAAAAGCTAAGTTCTCTTACTTTTTCACTGATTTATATGTGGATTTAATCGTTGTCATATCTATGATATTTATATGGTTTTACGTTGGTTATAAGCATGGTTAAATGAGTGGTTTATGTCATGGTTATTTCATATATTTACCTTGTAACTATTAAATGGATGGATGCAAGACCTAATTAATGATGTAGTAGTTCAATGGAGAAGGAGGTGATCTTTCTGGTTATGTTTCATAATTTCTTTCAGTCATTTATGATCTATCTTGTGTCCTAGACCTATAGGTTGCATTGATAGCAAGTGTTTGACAAAATGCCAGTCCTGGTTGGGGATGCTCAGACCTAGTCCTAAGGGTGATTTTTGATTGATCAACATTATTATCATGTTTTTAATGAATTATGGAAGTTATAACCAATTTTGGGAAGAGGCCAACATTCTAGGCTAGAAAGGTGTCTTAAATCCTGGGGTCGCTAGCACAAAACTGGCAATTCTGGTCCATAATCAATGGTAGGCAAGCCCATGAGAGCGACTTTAGGTTGCTGGTCGCTCCCTTGCACATATAATGAGAGCAACTATGTCCTGAGAGCTTCAGAATAGAAGTGGGACCTAGGGATAGGCTATGTGAGTGGATGACTTGTCTCCTGAAGGTTTTGTTGATGATGTTGGATGACTTTATGTGATGTTCCATCAATTCCACTTCCTTAAGGTGACATAGGAGGTCGAATTTGATTGTAATAACTTCTCTCCTCATGTTTACCCCAGTTGGCATGATTAGTTTGGGTAGAACTGGGAGGGGGTGTTACGGATTGGTATCAGAGCATGGTTGCACTCTCTTTGGATCATATATGGTGCTAAAGATATGGGTGAATGTGTTGTTCATGCATGCATGTGTGGCTCTTACACTTGCATTCCATGTGCTTGTTGCATTGCATCATATTGATCATGGTAGTAGTAAGGTTATCATGAGGAACTTGATGTCGATTTTATGGAATACATCATCATGAGTATATGACTGGTTATACAATTATATGCAGCTTGATTACCTCCTTGTACGTTGGGTTGCATTCTTGGTTATTTGATTGCATGCATCAGTCTTGTAGGTTGATTACAAGAATTGATCGCTTATGCTCGACTACATGCGATTATGCGTATGTGTAGTTGATTAGGCATTGCTTATGTAGGTGGATAGTTGCATGAGGCAATGTGTATACTAGAGTAATGGTTATTGTCATGCATGAGGTCATAACATGCATTGTTGATATGGCCTTGCATTGATGAAGGGACCCTAGTTAGTATGATGGTTATGCATTGATGCACTTATTCATATACATTTATATGTTATTATGGTTATGTTGTACATGCATCATGCTGATTTGACGATCTTGTAGATTAGGTATCCTCCCCGAGTATGCTAAGGTACATTGATTTATGGTGATTTGGTTTAGCTGACATAGTATGCCTTGCAAGAAAGAGATCAGATGGATAGCAAGGTGGTAGACTACATAGAATCTCCCTATGCGTTAAATGGGTAGCATGGTGTGGGGCACTCTTCTGACTTGGAAGACACATTGAGAAGCCTGAAGGAAGAAATAAGGAGTTGCAAAGTAGAAAATGACAAGATTATGCAGGCACAAGAGAAACAAGCAGAGGTGAATGCGATATTACTTCGGAGTTTATCATATTTGCAGCGACATGGACCTCTTTAGATTAGCCATAGACATGAGGACAAAACTAAAGAGGGATATGGAAACATGTCTCATAGTAGACATAGGTCAGATAGGTCAGACACTATCAGAGATGGCAGGATGTTAGATACTTCGGATAGGAGGGGTGACAGACACATGTATTATTCTAGTTCTGGTTCTGATAGACATCATGATCGTCATCATTATCATCCATACAAGAGGAATGATAGGGGATACTTGCCGGATGAGTTCAAGAAGGAAAAGCCACCTACATTTGATGGAGAGATGAAGAAATCACAAGATGCAAAGGCTTGGTTGCTTGGCATGAGGAAATTATTTAGGTTGCATGATTACTCAGAAAACACGAAAGCAAGGATAACACTTTTCAGTCTCAAAGGTAAAGCGGATATTTGGTCTGAAGAAATGAAGAATGTAAAGGACATACATGAGGATGATTGACTTGGCATGCATTTGAAAGGATCTTCAAGAAGAAGTACTTGTATAAGAGGTATTATGATGACAAAGCTAAGGAGTTTTATGAGTTGCAGATGGGTTCTATGATAGATGAGGAGTATACTAGCAATTTTTTGGAGTTGTTGAGATACGTGACCTACCCCAGAGAGGAGAAGGCCAAGGTTTATAGATTCATTAGTGGATTTCCAGTTGCATACAGAGACCAGATTGAGTTCGATGAGCCTAGATTGTTGGTGGAGGCCATCCGAAAGTTGAAGCATTGTTATGAGTAGTTGAAGTGCGAAGTTGAGCCGAAACATGACTTAAAGAGAAACGACAAAGCTAAAGGAAAATGACCACCAAAGCGAGGAAGAAATCAAGATGAAAGTGAGAAAGATAATGCAGTTCCTTACAAGAGATTCAATACAATTGAGATGGGACATGGAGAGCAGCATGCTAGAGGTGGTGGTAGGGAACCATTGCAGTGTTGGATATGTGGTAAGGATTATCGTAAGAGGGATTGTTCGCAGTATCAGAGAGGCAGTAGATCCTAGATATACAGTGATCAAGAGGCGTATATAGTTGGTGATGTTGGTCATACTATTCCTCGGATTTATGCAGTTGTGGACAACAGGCATGTAGATCATCAAGAATCGATCATTGAGATGGATGGTAAGTTTTGTGATCAAGTTGTTTCTATTTTGATTGATCTTGGATCTAACTATATCTATATTAATTGTGACTTGGTGGATAAGTGTGGTTTGAGAAAAGAAGTGCATGTAGAATCTTGGTTGGTATAGTTGGCTACTCATACAAAGAAGTGAGTTCACCATTGGGTACGAGCTTGTGCATTTGAGCTAAATGGTATGCCTACAACAACACATTTGAATGTATTGCATTGGGATCATATAGTATGCTTTTGGGTATGGATTGGTTATACCTTCTTAGAACCAAAGTGGATAACGTCGACAAGGCCATTGAGTGTGTGGATGATAGTGGGGAAAAGAGGACCTTGCAGGGAAAGAAGAATCCTACATCAGTGAGGATGATTACCGCTATGTAAGCTAAGCAGAGTTGCAGAAAAGGTTGTGTGATGTTTGCAGTATACATTTCTAGTTACAAGGGTAAGGAGGTTGAGGATGCTGATGTGTTGAGCAGGTACCCAGTATTGTAGCAGTTTCAGGATGTATTTCCTAAGGACATTTAATAGTTTCCACATCACAGGGAGGTAGACTTTTCTATTGATTTAGTGCCAGGGGCATCTCCATCATTCAAATCACCTTACAGGATGAGCACACCTGAGGATATGTTGGAATACGAATACATTAGGCCCAATGTATCACCTTGGGGTGCACTAGTGTTGTTCGTAAAGAAGAAAGATGGTACTCTTAGATTGTGCATTGACTTAGGAAGCTAAACAAGGTAACGATCAAGAATAGGTACCCTTTGTCGAGGATCGATGATTTGTTTGATCAGCTAAAGGGAGTAGCAATTTTCTCTAAGACCGACTTAAGATCAGGATACCAATAGGTACACATCAAGGAATAGGATATCTTCAAGACTGCGTTCAGGACCAGGTATGGGCATTATGAGTTTATTGTTGTTCCATTCGGTTTGACTAATGCTCCAGCTACATTCATGTGTTTGATGAATAGTATGTTGCGTCCTTATTTGGACAAGTTTTTTATTGTATTCATTGATGACACACTAGTTTATTCTAAGAATGACGAAGAACATGCCAAACATTTAGCAGCAGTGTTGAGATTGCTAAGAGAGCATCAGTTGTATGCTAAGATTAGCAAGTGCAACTTCTTTCAGATTGAGGTACACTACTTGGGACATGTTGTCTCCAAGGAAGGCATAGCAGTAGATCTAGAAAAGACAAGGCCATCATGGAATGGGTAGCTCTTAAGAATGTAGATGAGGTGAGATCATTCATGGGATTGGCATGTTACTACAGGAGGTTCATCAAGAACTTCTCACGCATTTCATATCCTATCACATCATTGCAACGGAAAGGTAAGAAGTTTGAATGGAAAGCGGAATGTGAATATAGTTTTAAGCAGCTCAAGAATCTATTGACACATGCACCGATGCTAAAGATTGCAGATCTAGACACGAAGTTTGTAGTGTGTATAGATGCTTGCAAGAGGGGACTTGGTGGAGTTCTTATGCAAGAAGGACAAGTAGTGTGCTATGAGTCACGGAAATTGAATGAGCACGAGAAGAAATATCTAATGCATGATCTTGAGCTAGCAGCGATTATACATGCATTGAAGATGTGGAGATACTATCTTCTGGGTAGGAGGTTTACATTGATGAGTGATCACAGTAGGTTGAGGTAGTTGTTTGACCAGCCGAATCTAAATGCCAGGTAAGTTAGATGGTTGGCTACCCATAGTGAGTTTGACTTTGAGATTAGATACATCAAAGCGAAGGAGAACTGGGTTGCAGATGCTCTTAGCAAGAAGGTATATGTACATCATATAGCAGCTATAAGCTCTTATGGGATAGAGTTATAGGATAGGATCTTGCAGGCAGGACAACGAGATGAAAAATACATGGAGATCATGAATATGTTACAACAAAGTATAGGTACCAGTACATGTGCATGTACATGTACAAGTACAGGTGAAGGTACAGGTACAAGTACAAGGGATTAGGATACAGACTAGCATCTCATGACAAATGGCTTGGTGAAGTTTCGAGACATGATCTATGTGTCAAATTACAGTGAGCTCAAGAAGCTTATCTTGAGGGAGTTTCATGTGAAACCATATTCGGGTCATCCAGGATATCAAAAGACATTGAGGACGGTGAAGAAGTTTTACTATTGGCTGAATATGAATAAGGAAGTGGCTGAGTTCGTGGTTGGATGTTTACACTGTCAGTAGGTAAAGGTGGAATGTAAGCATCCAGGTGGTCTACTACAACCTATTGCGATTATGGAATGGAAATGACAGGTCATTTTCATGGAAGTCATCACAGGTCTTCCGAGGACAGTGAGGCAACATGATTCTATTATGGTTGTCACTGACAAGCTGCGTAAGGTAGCTCACTTCATTCTAGTGAAGACTACATATTTAGCCAGTGAGGTAGCACAGGTGTTCATCAAAAAGATAGTGAGACTACATGGTGTTCCAATGAAGATTGTGTCGGACATGGATGCAAAGTTCACTTCCAAGTTTGGGAAGGAGCTATTTGTAGACTTGGGTATAGAGTTGGACTTCAGTATAATTTATCATCCGTAGATAGATGCTCAGACAAAGAGGGTCAACAAGATCTTAGAGGATATGCTGAGGATGTATGTGATGCACCAACAGAGGAAATGGGAGGCGTATCTTCCATTGGTGGAGTTTTCATACAATAATGGTTATCAAGAGTCATTGAAGATGAGTCATTTCAATGCATTGTATGGACAGAGTTGTAACACTCCCATCTGCTGGAGTAATCCAGTGAAAATGGTACTTATTGGACCAGAGATGTTGACAGACATGGAGCAGAGAATGTAGTTATAAAGAAGAATCTAAAGGCAACATAAGATAGACAAAAGAGTTATGCAGATTAGCATAAGGCGTTCAAAGAGTTTTAGGTTGGGGAGCATGTGTATTTGTGCATCAAGCCCAAGAAAATCTCTTTAAGGATTGGTTCACATGTCAAGTTGGCACCACGGTATTGCGGGCCTTTCGAGATCCTTGAGAGGATTGGACCAGTGGCCTATCAACTTGAACTACCTCCAACAGTGAAAAGCCATGATGTTTTCCGTATTTCATTGCTTAAGAAGTATATAAATGATGTTGATCATGTTATTGATTGGTCTGTATTGCAGGTGGAGCAAGAAGGAGAGTTACAACCGGAGCCTCAGTGCATATTGTAGTGGAAACATCTCATGCATAGGAACAGAGACATAAATTAAGTTAAAGTGTAGTGGAAGCACTTCGGGCCTGAAGAAGATACATGGGAGATGGCAGATCAGATGTGGGCCCTATATACTTCATTGTTTTCCGGTTGAGGCAAAGCAGTTTTGGTTTAATGTCGGTTTATGTTTGGCATATGTTTTACTAATGTTTTGATATTTTTATATGTATTTGTATATGGATGTAAATACTGCCATGAGCTAAGTTATAAAGCTCCAATAAGCGGTATGGTTATTATCTTGTCATGTTGTCATGATGTTTTTCTTTTGAGCAGGTTCTTCATTGTAAATACTGCAACGAGCTAAGTTATAAAGCTCCATGGGCAGTATGTTTGCTTTTCAATAGTGTTACTGAGGTCTTGGCGTGGTTTAACACCGAGGATGGTGTTCCCCAAGGGGGAGGGTTTTGTAACAACCCTGGTGAAAAGTTCATGTAATAAAAGTTAATAAAGGCAAAAATAAGACCACGGGTAAGGGACACGTATTCCAAGCTGAATGTTGGGAAAATATATCCTAGTGGGCATGCTTGGATGTGTGTTTTGGCAAAGGCTAAGGCAAAGGCATTAAAAGGAAAAAGGCATTTTTGGCAGATTTATTTATGAAAATAAAGGAAATTAGGAGAAAATTAAGGTGAAAGGTCACAGGTTGCATGTGAGGAGGAAATTGAAGGAAAATAATGGAAAATGAAGAAAATAGAGGCCTCATTCATAAAAAGCTTCTGAGGACCAGTTCATGGCTTTTGTCAGTCCAACCTTTTGTCAGTTCAAGTTTGGAGCTCTCTCATTATTCTCTCTCTCTCTCTCACTCTTGGTCACTTAAAGTTTTCTTGGAGCACTCTAGTTTGGAGCAAAGGAAAGGGAAGGCAATGAAAGGAAAGGAAAAGAAAGCAAGGAACAAGGAAAGGAAAGCAGGATCAAGTAGCTTCAATAAGAATACTTGCAGGTAACCTTTTTCATGTGTGATTTCCTAGCTAGTTTGGACATGCATGGCTTTGCATGTTGGTGTATGGTTCTCTTGCTGTTGGTGGCATGGTCTTGCCGGGTTATGACAATTGTTTTCAACATAGCCTAGCCTTTTTTCGGATGCCACGGTATGTTGGGATGTTTATTTTGGTTTTAGAACTTTGGAGTTGCCAGATGGATTTCGGAATCCGGGGCGAAGGTGGTCTCAAGGTTCATTCCCAGAGGCATATGAATCCCTTGATCGGTTTTAGCAGGATACACAGTAAAGCCTGAGGGAGCAGTCTCAGTTTAGGGCCTAGTGATCCAAGTTTGGATTGCGGTAAAGCCTGAGAGACAAGGAGACAAAAAATTCCTCAAGGATAGTGATGGATTCTGGATGGCATTCCAATTTTTTTTTGGTGTTGATCGAAGCACCGATTTTGGTGTGATCATGGTTTGGTGAAGGTGGAGGTGGTTTAATATTTGAATTCCCTTGGTTGTTCTATGAGATCCCACATACATGCTTGGAATATGGCACGAGGGTGACTAGCTGAAAGAGATATTTAGTTTAGCCATGTTTATGGTCGCGTGGTACGTGGAAGTCCCAAACCTGGTTGGATTTGCCTATGATTAATAAAAGCTAACTTCTCTTAATTTTTCACTAATTTATATGTGGATTTAATGGCTGTCATATCTATAATATTTATATGGTTTTATGATAGTTATAAGCATGTTTGAATCACTGGTTTATGTCATGGTTATTTCAAATATTTACTTGTAACTATTAAATGGATGGATGCAAGACCTAATTGATGATGTAGTAGTTAAATGGAGAAGGAGGTGATATTTCTGGTTATGTTTCATATGTTCTTTCAGTCATTTATGCTCTATCTTGTATCCTAGACTTGTAGGTTGCATTGATGCCAAGTATTTGAGTGAATGTCAGTCCCATTTGGGAATGCTCAGGTCTAGTATTTAGGGTGATTTTTTATTGATCAACATTGTTATCATGTTTTTAATGAATTATGGAAGTTACAACCAGTTCTGGGCAGAGGCTAGGATTCTGGGCTAGAAAGGTGGCTTAAATCCTGGGGTCACTGGCATAAAACTGACAATTCTAGTCCACAATTGTTGGCAGGCAGACTCGTGAGAGCGACCTTCTGTTGCGGGTTGCTCCCTTTCCCATAGCATGAGAGAAAATATCTCCTAAGAGTTGTTGAGTAGCAGTGAGATCGAGGGACAAGCTGTTTGAGTGGCTGACTTGTCTCTTGAAGGTTGAATTGATGATGTTGGATGACTGTATGTGATGTTCCGTCGATTCCACTTCCTTAAGGTGACATAGGAGGTTGAATATGATTGGCATGGTTACTTTGGGTAGACCTGGGAGGGGGTGTTACACATTTTAAATATGCTAAATATGTTTGAGATTTATCTGATCATTTTAATTTTAAATTTGCTTAGTTACCTCAGTTTGTTGAGATGATAAATATTGTTAATAACTTTAATGATGAAAAATAATGAAATAAAATTTTTGAATGCAAAGTGACAATGTAATAATGTTGAATGATATAAAATGTGAATAATAAGAATGTAGTCAATTACAAATAGTCTTCATTGTGATCAATCTCAAACTATTTTCTTCTACTATTCTTATTGTCACCCTGGTTAGTTTTGTAATATTTTCATATCAATTATATGAAAAGGACAGTTGAAATCGTAAACCATTTAAATATTTAGCTCGGAATATTGTAGTAAACATCATACCTTGTCTCTTTTGCTCTCCAATATTAATAAGTTGAATTACTATAGCACACAAATCAATGTACATTGTCAATAAGTTTTTGTGCTTACACTGAAATCATTGCACACTATTAATCCACCCACTTTAAAATTAATGTACCATCATACATCCAATTACAACAAATCAGAAATCAACATAGACACTGAAATCAATGCATCTAATGCAAGCAATCAAATAATATTAGAAAACAACATCTACATTGAAATGAATGCATCTAATGCAAGTAATAAAATAGGATTAGAAATCAACATCTATACTCAAATCAATGCATCTAGTGCAAGTACGCAATTTGGATTAGAAACCAACATCTGCACTGAAATCAATGCATCTAGTGCAAGCAATCAAATAAGATTAGAAATCACCATCTACGTTGAAATCAATGCATTTAGTGCAAGCAATCAAATAGGATTAGAAATCATCTACATTAAAATCAATGCATCTAGTGCAAGCAATCAAATATAATTCGAAATCAACATCTACATTGAAATTAATGCATCTACTACAAGCAATCAAATAGGATTAGAAATCACCATCCACATTGAAATTTATGCATTTAGTGCAAGCAATCAAATAGGATTAGAAATCATCTACATTGAAATCAATGCATTTAGTGCAAGTAATCAAATATCATTAGAAATATATATCTGTCTCTGTATATCACCCCAAAAACATACACTCTCTTTCTCCAATATATCTATCTATCACTCCCTCCTCTCCCTCTCTCTCTCTTCCCCTTTTCTCTCTCTCCCCCACTTCTATCTCTCTTCCCTCTTGCTGTCCTCTCTCCCTCTCTCTCCATCTTCCTTATCACCCCCCTCTCTCTCAACATTTCTCTATTTATGTATTTCTTCTTACCTCCCTCTCTCTCCCCCTCCATCTCCATATCTCTTTCCCTACCTCTCTCCACTCTCTCACATCCTCTCTCTATTCCTTCCTCTCTCTCCCTTTCTCACCCACCTCTCTCTCTCTCTCTCTCTCTCTCTCTCTCTCTCTTCACCTTCAAACTATGTTACTATATGCCCGTCCCTATCCTTCTCTCCCCCCTTCTCTCCATCTCTCCTTCTTTGTCCCTTTATCTCACCCCCAAACATACATGCTCTCTCTCCTTCTCTCCCTTGTCACTCCCTCTCTCTCTCCACTTCTCACTCTCTATGTCTTTCTTCTTCCCTCCATCTCTCCCCCTCCAACTCCATCTCTCTATCCCTCCCTATCTCCTCCTCTCTCTCAAGTCCTCTCTCTTGTCCTTCCTCTCTCCCCCTTTCTCTCCTACCTCCCTCTCTCTTCCCCCATCACTCCCTCTCTCTCTTTCCCCTACAATCGGCTCTCTTCCCCCATCACTCTCTTCCTCTCTCTCCCTTTCTCTCTTGCTTCCCTCTATCTCCACCCCCCCTCTCTTTTCAATCCAGTCCTCTCTCTCTCTCTCTTTTACATCCAATTCTATCTCTTCCCCCATCACTCTCTCTCTCTCTCTATCCAACTATGTTACTATATCCCTCCCTTTCTCCTTCTCTCCCCCCTTGTCTCCATCTCTCCTTCTATGTCTCTTTATCTCACCCCTAAACATACACACTCTCTCTCCATCTCTCCCTTGTCACTCCCTCTCTCTCCACTTCTCACTCTCTATGTCTTTCTTCTTCCCTCCATCTCTCCTCCTCCAACTCCATCTCTCTATCCCTCCTCTCTCTCTCAAGTCCTCCCTCTCATCCTTCCTTTCACTCCCTTTATCTCTTACCTCCCTCTCTCTTCCCCCATCTCTCTCTCTCTCTCTCTGCCCTCCAATCCTCTCCCCCCTCCAACTCCATCTCTCCTTCTCCCTCCCTCTCTCCTTCTCTCTCTCCCACCTCCATCTTTATGTCTCCCTCTCCCTCTCTTACCCTTCTCTACCTCTCTCACTCCTCTCCCTCTCTCATTCCTCTCCCTCTCTCTCTCTCTCTTCATTCCTCCTCTCCCCTCTCCTTCAATTTATCTCCATCTCTCCCTTGTCACTCCCCCTATTTCTCCACCTCTATCACTCTATGTCTTTGTTCTTCCCTCCCATATATATCTAGAGTTAATATATATATATATATATATATATATATAGATTATAATATAACAAATTTAATATTGGATTAATCTAAAATTATTAAATTTAATAATAATAATAATAATAATAATATTATTATTATATATTAATATGAATATTAGATTTAATAATAATGATTATATTAATATTAATATTAGATTTAATAATAATAATATTAATCTTTTAATATTAATATTAGGGTTAATAATGTTTTTTTGCATGGTATTAATAATAATTTGGTCCATGGTATTTGGCCCATAGGCTTGGTATATAATTAGATGTTGATTCTAATCTTATTTGATATATTTTTATTTATTTACCATACCTCTTTTATAAATATGGTATTTGGCCCATGGTATCACTAATAATTTGTCCCATGGTATTTGACCCATAGGCTTCACCTAAATAAATTCTCTTTTTTGAGTTAGGCTTCACCTAAATAAAACCTAATTTTTGAGTTTTTGTAAATATAAAGAGGTTTATGGAGTAAATATAAAAAAAAAGTTTTATTTATTTACCATACCTTGGAGTAAGTATAAAAAGAGGTTTATTTATCTTTTTATTTATTTACCATACCTCTTTTTTGAGCGTTGTGTTTATACATAATAATAATTAGAATATTTTTTTTAAATAAGATTGACATTAGATTAAAAATGTTAAATGTTAAACATTACCTATTAAATTTACCTTTACTTTTATATTTACATGTTTAAGTGAGATTTACTCTCATTCTGCGCTGTAGAGGGCCTCTTAGCCCAATAAAGTATCCAATTTATGAATTGCATTGCATATATGTTATAATTTAATTTATTTTAATTGAATTTAGATTATGGTTAGTTTAGTTGGTGGATATATATATATATATATATATATATATATATATATGCTATCACTAATTTTTTAACACCATGATGAACATTCCTATTTTTAACGTTTCTTATAAAATTCAAACCAATAACTTAATAAAATACCTATTTCCATAACAAATTCTTTGAATCTTTCACTTCATATATTCTTTGCATCCAATCCCTGTGAAAGTCTTCATATTGTGACATCTTGTGACATTTGAGATTCATGAGGATGACTTCATGCTTATCTACAATCTTTGTTTCACTGCCACACCAATTTTCTAAGATCATGGAGGTTAAAGCTCCAATCATGTTGCTTATAGTTGAGCCATCTAAATTGTGAATCACATCTCCTGTTTCATCTTTAAGCACTACTGCTTCCATTTTTATCAGCAATTTTGGAGACGATTCAGTCTCCCACCACCTGAGAAGTGTTCCTGTAAAACACTGAATAATAGTTTTGCATGCTTCTATCTCACTTTTTCCTCTAAGACACATGAGTTTATATTCTGTGAACATCATATCAATTAATTGTCTAATTTGACCAACACTCAGATTATCAATATTCCACTCTGTATGTGATTCAGGGAAAATGTATGAGCTTCAGGAAGCTTTCCTTTGCCTTCAAGATCAGGTGTAGGATATTTATTGAACCTACTTTCAAGAGGTTCATATATGGGAAATATCTGAGACTCAGATTTTTTCTTATCATCTTCTTCTTCCTTAAATAAGGAAGCAATGATGAATTTTCCTGTAGCCTTTGGATTTTCTTCTGAAGATGTGGCTACTTCTTTGGGGAATAATGCCGGGAACCTGTTGATTGGTTTAACAGGATCCTGAATCTTTATATTTCTTTTGTAGAGAAAAGAGGTAGGAACTGGTTTATCTGTTTTTGACAGACTTATCTTTTCAACCCTTTTAGTTAAACCATATATCATATTTTTAGTAGTATCTATGTGATATACTATTTTTTCTTCTACTTCCTCTATTTTGTTTAAAGATTCTTTGGCATAAGATCTAACAAAAGATGAAGTATACTGTATGTCATTGAGGTTTTTGTTAACCTCATTTAGTGAGACTTGAATAGTATCAAACTGTTCCTTTATTTCTACAACCTTTGCTGTATTTATCTCAAGACCCTTTATTGCTGTATTAGTCCAGTTGATTTGTTCACTGGCTTTTTGAATCCTTCCATCTATGCCTAAAGCACTTTCATCCTTTTGAACCAAAGGAATTGCTTTTGCTGCATTTTGATTTTCTCCGATGATAATTCCTCTGTAAGGAGGAAAAGTAGATGGAGTCTCTATTCTACTGCCATCTAAGGCTGTCCAGGCGTGTTTGGTAGATGATGAAGAAGATGATCCTGTCAACACAACTTCAGGGGAAACATTTTTCTTCCATTCATAAAAGGAAATCCAAGAGTTTGTAATTTCCATATAATGTTTCCAATCTTCAGATAATTTAATCTTCTCCTCAATAGTATGACTAAGGCCAAACTGTTCTGCTTCTGGATTGGTAAATAAGTCCCAGTTCAACATGGCTTTCATCCATTTAGAACTTATTTCTGATTTCAAATAGCCATTCATTAGAGTAAAGAACTTGTGCATTTCCATGACTGCAGGCTTCTTACAGTCATCTGGAACAGGACCAAATCTACATGAAGGAATCAAGCCTTTTGCTTGCTCAAGATAGCCTAGTCCATATTTGGGCTTGGCTGGCCTCATTACACTGAACATTTCTGTCAATCTGGGATCTTCTCCTTCTAGAGTAATAATCTCATGCATCATTAGAACATGGTCAGACTTTGGCTCATGAGGAAATGGGATGTCTGAACATTTTGGGTTCGGACATGAATTAACTGATGTGGAAGGAGGAGCTTCTCCAGTTCTTGGATGGTGATTCTCATGGATGACAGATTCAGCAAGGGTACATAAATTTACAACAGCCTTACATTCAGGACATGTAACTTCTAGGGAATTGAAATTGACTAGCTGGGAAAATTCAAATAAAGAAATATGTTTACAAGAAATTGAGCTAGAACAAGCGATATCAATAGTGGATGGATCTATATAAAATCTAGAACTTTTGCAAGCTCTTTCAAGTCCTCTGTAATCAACAATAGATCTTCTAGGGAAAGACAAAACAATAGAGGATTGGTTCTCTTGGATATCAGCAAAAGTTATTCTTTTAAGTGCTAGAGGCTTGGCATTAGAAACTACCCAGTGTTTAGGGAATGTAAGATCTTCCCATCGAATTGTCTGATGTTCTATTTTCTGATTCTTTGAATCTGTTAGAACAATGACACTTGCTTTTGAATCCCGACTAGGTGCATGGCGTATGGCTGGCCATAAGGTATTTGTGTGCCGAAAACATCCTCTGGATTGTATGGCTATGTTATGTCTTTTTTGGTGCATATCAAACCCCGAAGTTTGGATTTGTAACTGCAGGATCTGATATATTGTTTCGTCAAAGACATAGACTGAAAAATTAGGATAACAGTCAAAGTATACTGGGCCGTGCGACAGAGGGGCAACTATACCCCCTATTAAGGAATCAATGTACTTATTATGAGTAAGGTCTCAGACTGTGGCTAGCACAAAAGTATTTAACCCTTGATGAGTTAAAGGGTTGATCCAGATCCTTATGCATCCCAAGTGCAAATATTTTGTTTTTAACCTTTTAGCTTCGGCCTGTAAATTTTTTGGATCCAAAAGAGGGATTGACTGAATATTGTTAGAATTCTCCTGAATCTGACTAATAGACTCCTTTATACTAATTCTAGTGGCGACTTTTAAATGGAAAATAGACAAATCATCATAAACTTTTGATGCAGAGTACTAGGTAATTGCCATCGAGCAGAAGGTTGTGGCTCTTCATATTCAAGTTCTGCTTGATTTAAGACCCGACTAGAACTTGATAAAAACATGTCCCTAAGGGGATTCTCTGTAGCGGATGACTCTCTGTCTTCTAATTCATGGAAGGATATAGACTTCCTGGATGGATCCATTAATATGAGTGATGATTTAGAATACCAACCTCTTGAACCAGAAGTTACTGTCTCTGATACCAATTTTTAGCAGGGGCTTCCATAAAGCTTGTTGTCTTGGCCTTGTTGTGTCTCTTCGTTTGTCTTCACTGATTGACCTCTGGTGAACTTAGTGCGAACCTCTAGTCGGTCCTGTCACGCTCTATGACCTGGTACACGGCTTCCTTGCCTTTCAACGGTCTGGCGTCCCTTCAAACCTTTGGTGAACCCCTAATGAACTTCGAGTGAAGATTATGAGACAACTACTACACAACAGACGATTTATAAAAGCGCACAGGTATTCAAATGCGGAAAATGTCTTCTCATATTATTTTTTAGAAATGGATATAGATTACAGATTACAGGTTACAGAGAGTATTCCTTACAGAGATAGACTATCGTTGCATTTATCGAAATTTTGCTTTTCACAGAGGAATAAGCATTACCAAAGGCTTCCTAGCAACAGATAGGCTCTGCCTCAGAATATACAGACTTGACTAATATCTAGACTTCACTGACTTTAGACTACTAATAGATCTGGCCACTTTAGGTTCTTACCAGTGGCGAGCACACTGATACGCAGGCTTCTCAGATCTCTAAGACTCTCCGAATGTGAATGCCCCAACAATGAACCTTACTATCAATTTATAACAAACGAGAGGGGGCAACCATTACTGTAGGGCATCATACAAAGGGACAGAATCATTGCTTTCGGGTAACACCGAGGTGACATCTGCACAAAGATTCTTGGTTTGGAAAAGTAAATCCTACGAAAAAATATGTTTTCCGCGTTATTTACAAAGTGGATGCTTTTGTCCAGCAAAGCCCACGAAAAAAGCTAGCCACAATCAAGTCCTTGTGACTAGACAACATTATTACAATAATGGATGCTTTTTTCGGTAAAGCCCATGATAATCGTCAGAATACAGTAATGTCAAGGAATCTGCGTTTTTTGTACAATAATTCATCCCATGCTTTTGTGAAAATCCTCCAAACAACCATAGGTTTCCCTAAAATGATTTGATGCTTAACTTTAGTTAAAACCAACCATTCATAATGGCGGGTCATATATTCTCTTAGGGTTTTATTGTCATCATGAAAGGGTGACCATTCACCTGCTGTCATCTCTTTGACAGTTTTGTATGGGATGTGAAAACAGTCTGGGATGTTATGTTCAAAACAAATATCACAGTGGAATCTGCAGTATCCTTCATGATAGAGTGGGTCCATTGCTGTTCTGTTAACACCGTAGTCGGCCCACCATTTCTGTAACCAGTCGCACTATTGATTTCTTTGCATTATACCCGTTGTACTAAATTTTAATTTAGTATAATGGGTTTCTTCTTTGTCATCTACATTAAGGAAATCCCACCATAGCTGTTTGTATGCTGCAAAGTCATATACTGTATCCGGAAAAATAAGCTTAGGATCTCCTCCTGGCCATAATGTAGAGGTCTGAGTAGGCATGGGCCACGCCAGATTCCTGGTTCGATGAATGCAGAAATATTTTTCATAAATTCCATTGCGGATTCCTCCATGACACCATATACCTGAAATATCATGAAAGTCTCTTTGAAGAGCATCTTCTGCATATAAGGCATCCCTTTTTGCCTTTGTGTAAATCATATCATGTATCCATTTACTCCCTTTTGGATACACTCTTCTTTCTGGTACAAGATGCTGAATGTCAGTATGTGCTTGCAGATTAGCATCTAGTACTTTTGTATTTCTCAGTTGCCATGTAGGCTTCCAATTTTCTCTGTATTCTTCCCAGTCCTGGTTGTCTGGTATAGTGCACAGGACTTCTTGTTTCTGCTCTTGGTCCCATTTTGTAACTATGACCATGATATGTTCCTGAGGCTGGATAAACTCTCTACTAAGAAAATCTGGGAGACAGTTTTTTGTGCCCTTTATATGTTCAACTTGAAAATCGAAGTTAGCAAAGAGTGCTTGCCACCTGGCAAATTTTGCCTCGCCTGGTTTCTTGATGTCCTTAGTTAATACCTTCTGTAAGGCTGAAGCATTAGTTCGGAGCAAAAACTGTCTGTTTATTAAATAGACATCAAATTTGCTGATGCAGTTCCACGCAGCTTTGACTTCTTTCTCAATTGTGGAGTAATTCTGCTCAGCGGGATTCCAGGTGCCAGATGCATACTGGACAACTTGTTCAATGTCACCTTTTCTCTACTTTAGGATTCCTCCCCATCCTATATTATTGGCATCTGTTTCAACAATCTTGAATGCATTGTCGTCAGAGACATATAGAATAGGAAGAGATTTTACCTTATCTTTGATGTTCTGAACAACTCTACTGTGTTCTTTTGTCCACTAAGGTGGATTCTTTTTAAGCCTTTTATTTAATATACTCTTGTCAGTGGCACGATCTTGATAAATGTTACTGACATAATTCAAACAACCCAAAAACCTTTGAAGCTAGTTTTTGTCTATAATAACATCTGGAAATTTGTCAGCAAATTCAAGCGCATGCTTTTGTAGAGAAATTTGGCCATTGAAAATAGTATGGCCGAGAAATTTGATAGTAGTTTGGAAAACTTCTATCTTTTTCTTACTTAAAACTAGACCATTATGATTTACCAGCTGCTTAAATGTATGGACATGCTTGAAATGGTCGTGGATGTTCTTAGAAAAGATTAGAATGCCATCAATGTAAACTATAAGCCAGTCAAAGTATGGCTTAAATATTTTATCCATTTACTTCTGGAATTTAGATGGAGCATTTTTCAAACCAAAGGGCATGACATTCCACTCATAGTTGCCTGCTGGGATGCTGAAGGTGATCTTGAACTTATCTTTATCTGAAATGGCTACTTGCCAAAATCCTACCTTCAAGTCAAATTTTGAAAATATCTTAGCTCCTGTTATCCTTGCAATCAAATCTCCTTTATGAGGGATCAGATAGGTGTCATTTGCAAGAACAAAATTTAGAGGTTTGAAATTTATTACCAGCCTTGGGATACCTCTGATTTGTTCTGCTCTTTTGTTGACATAGAATCCATAACAGTTGCAGGGACCGTTAGATTCTCTGATGAGATTTGTCTAAGAGCTGTTTAATCTCTTTTTCACAGAGATCTCTATATTCTTTACTCAGGCCGTTAGATTCTCTGATGAGCTTTTTGTCTAAGAGCTGTTTAATCTCTTTTTCACAGAGATCTCTATATTCTTTACTCATAGGAATAGCTCTACTTTTACAGGGCTTACCTGTATATCCTTCTTTGTATGGAAGCTCAATAGTATGCTGCTTTCAGTGCCAGAATGCATTTGGTTCTTCTAAGCAGCATTCGTCCTCAATTTGTTTTTTCAATTCCTCAATTTTTCTCCTAACCTAAGGATTCTTCAACTATTCTTCTACCTTAAGTGTAGATTTCAGATCTTTCAGATTTGTCAGTTTGGCTTCTGCTTTGTCCAAATTTTAGATAGTTTAGGCCATTACAAATCAATTAATTTATACTTCATAAATTACATAAACTATAAATACAATCAAAACCCAACTTTCATAAATTACATGAAGTATAAATAAAATCAAACCTAACTTTAATTATTAAGAAAAGGACTTTTCCACAATGTTCCCAAAAATATTAAGAAAAGGACTTTTCCACAATGTTCCCTATTTTTGGGAATAGAAAATATCCATTATATTATGTTTTTAGATTATTATAAATTTGAAATAGGTTGACGTTTTATTTTCATGTAAGTTGAAGCTGAATTTAGTAAAAAAATGAAAAGATAACTTGAATTTAGTAAAATTTTAGAAAATAACTTGAATTTTCCTTTAACTTGGAAAATAAAACATTTTAATCTATTTTAAATCAATTAAATACTAAGAATATATATTAATTTAATTTATTAATTTTTATGAAAAATTTGAAAGTTTAATTATTTTTTAAAATTTGAGATAAATACTAGTCTACATTTACTTTAATTTTGGATTTATAAGTGTGGAGAGGGATCACATTTATCAAGATGTAATTTTTTTTTTTAAATGTAAAATTTAAAAAATGTTTGTACTTAGAGAGATTTGATCCCTCTCGGTACTTGATAAGTCTAGAGTTAAGATGCATCTATCTGGTTTAAAATATATATGTATATATACAATTTCTCCACATAATATTTCTTATAATATTCTATGTAATATATTATATATTACATAAAAATACCATTGGCAAAACCATGACTCAACAAAATCTCGAGCTAAAAAATTGTTGTTTAAATAAATTTGAATAATTTTGTTTAATTTTATTTTAAATAATTCAATCTTCCCAATTTGTTTTTTTAGAGTCAAATTGTAACATTATAACATCTCTTCCATATTGGGCTAGAGATAATTATGGTTGTTATAGATGGCAACTCGATATGACAACTTAGGCTGTAACTGGAGTAAGTATGTGTGAAATGACTATAAAGTAACATTTATATTTTCATTTAATTTTATATAATTTTATATTTTCATCCATTTGTATTTTTTTAAATTGTTTTTTTTTTTTTTTTTAAGCAATCAATAGAAGTATTTTTTCAATTATGTAACACCCCACATTACAAAGACATTTAACTTGGTTTACTATTCGTGTGAAATGACTATAAAGTAACATTTATATTTTCATTTAATTTTATATAATTTTATATTTTCATCCATTTGTATTTTTTTAAATTGTTTTATTATTTTTTTTTTAAGCAATCAATAGAAGTATTTTTTCAATTATGTAACACCCCACATTACACAAACATTTAACTTGGTTTACTATTTTTACTTATTACTTTATTTTTTTATTTATGACTTTGTCATCAAATTAAAGAATTATGGCTGGTTGACCAGAACATTTTATTTTATAATTAAGGAATATTAAGAGTTAAAGTATTTTGATAAGAACAATGGTTAACCTCCTAAGACAATTAAGGTGGTTACTCACTTGTCTCCTCAAAAGAGGAATTCAAGGAAGGCTTATGGGGTTGGGGTTGGAGAAGACAGGAGAGGACAAATATCAGATGGGTCATGAGAGCAGAATATTGCTGTCAGGAATTCCTTGAGATGGGTGGAATAAACCAGTGGGAAATCCTGAGTACAGTTAGAGAGGTATGTGACTTGAGGCTGGATAGTGAGTCTTGATGCCCAAGATACCTGACTGTGATAAAGCTCATACCATTTTTCGGAGGAGGAAGAGCTTGGGGGAGAGTTTGGATGTAATTGCAAGACTCACAGTTGGGTGGTGAGATCTCGAAGAGGAACTACAAACTACAAGGCAATGTACAGATAAGCACCCAAACTCTTATGACTTAATGATTAATAAAACAACGATGCTATTAGTGATTGGTGATTAATACAATAATGATGCTGTAGTGATTGATGATTTATAACAGATGAAGTATTGTAAATATTATGCCTGTGTTAGGTATTTTAGAGTTATCTGTTCTATCTCTTAGACTAGAACAAAATAGACTATGTACTTGAACAGGGAATTATTACCATTCTGTATGTGCAACAACTATAAACTGAACATAATATAAATTCATTTAATATATGAAAAGCATGTGTAAAAACTCATAATTTCCCCCAAGAGTTGCGTGAGGGAAGAAACGAAATTGCATAGATGAAAGTTGTGTCGAAGGTCAAGGGCGAAACCAATCATTTCTACCAATACTAGCCAAAAACACATTGCCGAATCAATGGTCGAGCTATACACAGTCAAGATCCGGTAGAACAAGCTGTTGTAACCCCCACATATTCATCACTTAAATAAAAATAATCCACGCACAGACTTTGCGGAGTTCAAATATAATCTGAGACAGACAAACTTAACGAGCATGGAAGCCTGAACATAAATCATGCCATGAATAATAAACCAAGAAAGCGCTAACATTGCCATAGACACAATATTCAACCTTTGAAGAGTTTACAAGCCAAAAATTACATAGAACATCATAAATTAAACAAGCATCAAACCCTCAACTGGGTTAGGTGATTCATTATGTATCAAACTGTTCCCTGAGGAAATGTATCTCACCTCGGTTCACCGAGTAGTCAAAATAATACATTAAACAAAAGAAAATTATTACAAGCATGGTTATCTTCTAAGCCTCTGTCAAAAGATCCATTCGGGTCCTAGGCGGGAGAGCTTCCAAAATGCCTCTAAGCAGAAAAGCCAGGGCGACGTCCCAGTTGGATATTCTCATACAAAGCAGGGAAGCAAACGAAAGGATTTGTGGAAAGACAAGCCATCATGGGTTCAACATTAAAAACAACCTAGAAGGCAACACGGACCAACGATGCATGAGTACATTGCTCTTGGGATCAAAACATCATCAAGGAAGGTTCGGTGAGAGTAGGTACCTGAAATTCAAAATTAAAACACTGTTAGAGGAAACCCCATTAACAACAGTTTCAAGTAGTAATTAAAACTGAACTGAAAGGTTACTTGAGGGTCAGTCATGGAGTTGCAAAGCCCACCTGCATCGATAAGCCATAACCCAGAGTTAGTGTCCACTCAACTATTTAGACGGGGACTTAGAATCCAGAACCCTGTTTAAGTCATAAACCTTACCCAGATGAGAGCGAACATTTTTGAGTTCACCTCCATCCAGGGTTAACGAGCGGGAAGAAGCAGGAACCACCTGCACAGTTTAATGCAAATTGGTCAAAATTCTTGTGTGTACACTCACAAGGGAAGGATGGAGTAATATTACTGAGAATCCAACTTGAGGAGAGAAAAGAATGATGCATAGTACCTATAGGATAACCTCTGTTGCAGCTCATTAACAAGTAGGGTTCGGATGGACCGAGACCCCCATTGTCGTAGAGAAAGGTTTACCCAGTTGCAGAGCAAGCAAATGGAGGCACAGAAAACCCAAATGACTTCGTTCATGGCACAGGGCAGGGGAGTTGGTTACCTCAGCAAACCCTTGTTGCCGAGAACTGTCGGATTCCCAAACCCCAATCACGCAGAGCAGATGATGCCAAGTGTCCCGAGAAACCAGACCCTTCTGGAGTCGGACACTAGAACATTAAATCACTAGCCTAAATGTGTATTGAGAGCTGCAGGAATTGCTCAAGTCGAAAAATGACATAAAAACCAATGTACAACCATTGAACCCTGTTTTGTCAACTTAAACCCGCGGTATGCTATGGTGGGAGACATGGTAAAAGCATAGGATAAATAATTTTTTATATATGTATTAAGGTTAATAGTTTAATGTAATATATGTTACAACTTATTTATTATTTAATGTAGATAAAAATTTAATTGTTTTTGAATTAGTATTATTTTTTGATTTGAAAGTTAATTTTGATATTTTGATTTGTTATGGTATTGGTTGTCAAAGTTACAATTTTGATTTAGTTGTAATTTAAACTCTATAAATAAAATTATTAGAGTATCATTATTCAATTTAAGACTAAATTTTTCTATAATGGTATTGGTTTGAAGTTAACTATTTCAGACAAAGTACCATTTTAGCCATCCAAAAAAGGTATTATTAGTAGCACCACTTTTCGAAATAAAATAAAAACAACCACTAAATATGACCTTTAAAAGTATGTTAATTTGGACGATTTTCCTCAAATTGATAACTTTGTTCAATTAAAATTAAACTCTATAAAACTTTATAATAATATAGTTTTATAATAATATGATAATTCAACTCTATAACCAACTTTGTAATGATCTAGTAACCTATTAATCTATTAACAATTTTAGATGATGGATTATTTTATACTAACTCAACTTTAATATAAGCAAATTCTTTAGACTTTGAAACATCAATTAATGATCAATAAACAAAGAACTTACAATCCACTCATTTAACTAACACATATCTTCTGTAGAAAATGAAATACGGTCTTTACTTCTAATTATGTACAAAAATATTTCTTCAAAATAATTATCAAAATTTACTCGGTATAAAATTTGAAACTATCAATTAAAATACCATTACTTTATCACTGAAAACTCTATATTCATATAATTTTTTAGATTTAAATCACCAAATATGCACAAACCCAATAACTCATTTAAATAAACTATAACAAAATAAACCAGACTCTATCTTTTATGCACTCCACTTAAATACTCAAGATTCTTGTTAATCCAATAAAAAAGCGGTTGTGACTATTGTTAAATTAGTCAGCAGGATTATAGTGTACCCTCATCTAAAATGCTTACCTCAATGATTTCCTCATATACAATGCTTGCTTCAATGATTTCTTGATTTCAATTGGTTACTCTTAGTATAAAAATGCTAGATGATGAATCTCTTGGCTCACTTCTCCTAATGTGAGGGCTTTGGTCTTAGAGTTCTGTTGGCTTCTTTGGAAAGATATTGTATTTATTTCAAATGAGGCATCGATGAATAATGCCTTTGGTTTAGTTTTAGAGGCAGTCTTGCTACTACTCCCCTGATTTTTGTGCATTGTGCTTAGAAAAGTTTCTAGTAACTTTTCCTTCATTTCTCCTTCTCCCAATGTTCTAATCTGGGCAAGTAGCTTTGTTTCTGCATCGTCCATGGTTTGTGCCATGAGAACCTTCTCCTTTGGCTGAGAAACATGGTCTTCATCAGATGAGATTTCTGATTCAATGCTTGATTCACACTGACAGTTGTCTGAATCAGTGCAGTCACATTCATTCATGTGCATGTTTAATTCTTCATTAGAGCATTTTGAAGAATAACTTTCAGAGGATTCAGATGTTGAACAGAGTTGTTGTTGTTGTATCTGTTCTCTAAATGATATGTTTGGACAATTATCAGATTTGTGATTCTTCAAAGGATTTCTTTCTTTTGTTTCTCTTAGATTCTTCTGATAAAGGACAACTACTAGAGGTATGTCCAGTTTGGCCACAAAGCCAACAAATCAATTTATTCCACTGATCTTTCTTATGTATCTGCAGATGAATATCCTTGGGTTCATAGTAATGTGTTTTTGGCACATATCTATAATATCCTTTCTTGGTCCCTTTTCTTTTCCTCTGTGGATATTTTCTGTATTCTTGTCTTTTTTCTTTCTTGGCCTTCTTTTTATCTTTTCTTCTTTTTACTATGGGGTCATATATAGCAAGACCATACTTGTTACATATGGATTTGTTGTCTGGCAATCTTGACATCTTCTGCAGAGATTTATTAACTTTCATACTAGTGCATAAACTTACCAAATTTTTTGTTATGATGCTATATATTTCTCCCCAAGTAAAGGATTCAAAAGGCAACTAAAGCATCTTGTTGTCTTAGATAATCTACAAATTTTGAAGGCAATGCTGCTAAGTAGGTTTGTTTCCACAAGAGATTTTTGCTATCTTTAACCTCATATATTCTCTGAATCCAGTCTCTATGAAAATCTTCATAATGAGACATTTTTTTTTTTACAGAAACGGTTATGATATTTCATTAACTGTGTGGCCCAGAGCGACATAATCGGTTACATAGAGCGGGGTAGAATTCTACCCGACTTTTCAGCCAGCGAAATATATCACCTACTCTTAATATTCACCTATTTTTACATTTAACGAAGTGTGCTACTATTGCTGATATTCCGAGATGAAAGATACAAAACTGTTGTAGAAGAATGCAAAAAAACATGGTGCTCTAGGGGATCAGATCCCAAAGAATTTCATTGTCTTTGAGGAGGGAACCTGCATCAAGCTGAGCTGCCTTATTAGCCTCCTTGTCTGCTTCTTTGTTATTCGTTCTCAGTACATGAAAGAACTTCAGCTTCATGGATTTAGTCATGGCTTTGATCCTAAGGAGAATCCTTGCAAGCTGTAGGTCCTTTGGGATGGAATTGTTCACCAAAGCTTGGATGATCACCTGAGAGTCTCCGAGAACATTTGCCTCCTTGTAGTCCAATTTTTGAAGGAATTTGGTATCTTGGAAGAGGGCCATCGCTTCGGCTTGAATGCTTGAGGAGTGTCCTAGCCCCCAAGCGAATCTATGTACTGCTGTTCCCTCTGGAATGGTGATAATACCTCCGGCTCCCGCAGTGCCTGGGTTCCCTTTTGAAGCCCCATCGAAGAAGAGGGAAGGAAGAGTTTGATTGGATAGCCATATTTGGAAGTCTGTTTCATTCTTTCTGATTTGCCAGTCTTTGCTATAAGAGGGGGGGCTGATTGCTTTTGGGAATTTGAAATTTAGAGCAGATCCCAGCTCTATGTCCTGCTGACTTAAGTTGGTGTCGTCTCCTTTATCCTCCAGCCATTCCACTAACTGACATTTTGCTGCGTTAGCCACTAATCTGGGGTCCTGTTCTTTATTTTGGAATATCCTTCGATTCCTTTCCAGCCAGACTTGCCAACTGATGAACTTTGGTAAAGCGCTCCATGCTGATCTGACTGTTTTGTTCTTTGGGGGATAACCTGGGTAATTTTCCATCCAACCTGCAAACAATTCCGAAACTGATGAAGGAAAGGTGAATTTATAGTTCCAGGTGGAAAGGAGCTCCTGCCATATGGAGATTGCAAACCTGCATTCAATCATGATGTGAAATGCGGATTCTGTATTTTCCTTGCAGAGAGAGCATCTTGACGGGCCATAGAAGCCCCTTTTCTAGAGCCTGTCTTCAGTCAAGATTTTCTGGTGGCAGAGGAGCCAACAGAAATGATCTACCTGAGGATGGAAGGGATTCTCCATATGCCAGTCCATGGAGCAGGGTTGGGAGGCACGTGTGGGCTCTCAAGGCATTTGACATATCCCTGGGCTACAGAATATACTGATCGGCTTGTTCCCCATCCTCTCGCATCATGTTTGCTCGCTAGAGTTGGAGCAAGGCCATGCAACTGCATTTTTAATGAAATCAGATCAAGACGCAGATTGTCTGGCACTGCGAGTTGCTTCCAACCTGACCATACGTTGTTGTTACATGTTGACAGTTCCCATAAAGAATTTATACCGGCCTCTGACATCCAGCGCTGCAGATCCTGCATATCCTTTGTCTCTGCTAGTGGGGGTCAATTTAATATGCTGTCGTTCCAGATATGGATGTGCTTTCCGTTACCTGGAATCCAGTAAGAGTGATTCCTAATCAACGCACTAGTTTTACTGATAAATCTGCTGAAAGGTGTATTGTAACGATTCTTGGGTTGATCCAGGCAACGAGTTCTCGGCCCTCTGAAGTACTTCTTCCAAAGCGCAGTATGCACCCAACGAGGCTTTGGAGTGATTATTTTCCAGATTAGCTTGGCTCCCATGGCTATGTTTTGAGCTTTGAGATCTTTAAAATTCAGGCCTCCCTCCTGAAAAGGTCTGGTAACTGTATCCCAGTTTACAAGAGAGATTTTTTTCTTGTTTTGTCTGCCTCCTTTCTAGAAGAAATTTCTAATTAGGTCCTCCATTTTATTTACGATTCCCATAGGTGCCAATAGAACCGAGAATTTAAATAGAGGCAGGCTGCTAAGCACTGCTTTTATGAGCACTGATTTCCTAGCTATGTTTAACCAGGAGGATCCCCAGGCCTGCATTTTTTATTTAAATTTGTCCAACTGAGGCAGCCATTCTTTACTCAAAGCCCTTGAATGGAAGATGGGCAGACCCAGGTATTTGAAAGAGGACCATGAAGTTGAGATTGCGAAACCGAGGCAACGGGCAATGGAGCTTGCAATTGAAGTCGGAATATTCCAGCAGTAGACATGACATTTGGCATTGTTTAAAGCACTTCCAGAGATCTTGTAATAGACTTCAAGGACTTCTTTGAATTTGGAGGCTGTCTGAGTAGTTGCTGCCCCCAGTAGAAGAGTGTCATTCGCGAAGAGGGCGTGGTTGATACTTTTGACTCCTCTAGCTATGCATAAGCCAACGATTTCTTGATCTTGTTGCTTTTGAAGAAGATACAAACTTAGAATAGAGGCCTGGAGGATGAAGAGGAGAGGTGAGAGGGGGCACCCCTGCCTCATCCCTCTAGAGGCTTTGAAGAAATCCGTAGCCCTTCCATTCACCAATGGGGCAATCCATGGCTCCGAAATGCAGGCTCTGATCCACTTAATGAATCTTGAACCGAACCCCATTTTTTGCAGCACATCAAATAAGAAACTATGTCTAACACGATCGAAAGCATTTGCAAGATCAAGTTTTATAACCATACCATTTTCCTTTCGGTGAAGACTGGACTGAATCGCCTCTTGGACCAGAGCGAAGTTGTCCACCAATTGCCTTCCTTGTATAAATCCGCCTTGATTGTCTGGGATGATTTTGGGGAGGATTCTTTTCAACTTGTTTGCTATCACTTTAGTAATAACTTTATACCCAATGTTGCATAAAGAGATTGGGCGAAATCTGCTGAAAGTGTTTGCTCCTTTCTCTTTGGGGAGAAGGGCGAGAAAGGCTGAGTTTGTGCCTCCACCAATCTTCTGACAATTTTTGAGATTTCTGTATCATTTTGCAAAGATCCTTTTCTACTATCTGCCAACAAGCCTGGAGGAACCTGGGCGTAAATCCGTCTGGTCCTTGGGCTTTATCAGGATCCATTGCAAAGAGAGCTTCTTTAATTTCCTTCTACGTGATTTCGACTTCCAGAGCTTGATTCATTTTATGGGTGATCAAATTTGGGACTGCGTCCATCAGAGCAGCATTAGATTCAGATCTTGGCTCTTCTCTATATAGCTGTTCAAAGTGGACTGAGGCTGCCTTTTTTATGCTATTGAAATCCTTCAAAACATAATTGTCATCTTTTATTTCGTTGATGGAATTGTGCCCTTTTCTGGCTTGGGTTTGTTTGTGAAAAAAAAGAGGAGTTTCTGTCCCCAGATTTAAGCCAGAGGCTCCTAGACTTGAGCCTCCAGTATTATTCCTCCGCACGACAGGCCTTGTGAAAGTTTTGTTGAAGTATGGCCTCCTTTTCTAGCTCTTCTTTAACGATTTCAGCTGTTTCAGTATGTAGGTGTTGACTTTCTAACATACTTTGAACTTTTTTCCTTTCTGCTGCAGGGTTTGGGAGGGTCTTGGCCCAGGATTTTAGAATGCCTTTAACTCTTCTGAAGTTTTCTTCCCACACAAATAATGCTGATCCCTTAACTGGCTCCTTCCAACAGTCTCTGATCTTTTCATAAAGTCTTTTTCATTTATCCAAAGGGAGCTGAATCTGAATGGAATAGGACCCAGATCCTTGGGAGACAGTAGCTCAAGACTGATGGGCTTGTGGTCTGAAACACTGTTTTGAAGAATTCTCATTCTGGAATCTAGTCCCAGGAGCAGAAAGGAACTTTGGACCAAGAATCTGTCGAGTCTTGCTGCTATGTGGCCCGGACCAATTCTTCTATTTGACCAAGTGAACGTGCCTTTAATCGGCTTAATATCTAGCAGATCCCAATCTTGCATGAGATCTTCTGCCCATTCTCTAGCCGGATCTCTGACTATGCTCCCACCTCTTTTTTCAGATGAGAGAAGGGTGAGATTTAAGTCTCCGACGATGATTATGTTTTCCAAATTTTCTTGCTCTGCCTGACTTTTGATGGAGTCCCAACAGATTTTTTTCTCACCTGCATTGTTAGGGGCATAAACATTGAAAAGACATATAATCTCCTTTGATTCTAGGTGCTGCATTTTTAAAAAAATCCAATGCATATTCAGGGACTCAGAAATTAAAGAGAACTTATTTGTGTTCCAGAGTGCTCCAATTCCTCCCGAGGCTCCACGGGTCGAGATTGCATGCACTCCACTTTTGCTCCAAATTTTTTTTCTTGCTTGGAGGAAAGCTGTGTCCTCCAATTTGGTCTCTTGGATGAGGGGGATATCCAAGGATTCTAGTATTACTAAGCTCTTCATGGCTTCTTCTTTGACTATGGTACCCAATCCCATACAATTCCAGGAGACTATCTTCATCGTTTATTTTTGCCTTGATGAGCTCCCTTGGAGCTCTGGGATAGGATCCTTCTCATCTTCGGGGTTTTTGCAAGGAGCTTCTCTAATTTTGGTTGGCTGCCCTGTAGCTTATCCTTATAGGTTTCTTGTTCTCTTTTTTCCTTTGCAAACTTACGTCCTCTTGTTGATCTTCTAGGAGACGATTGGGATTCCCCAATTTCCCCTTCTTCCTCCGATTCCTCAGTCTCTTGGGTTTCCTCCTCCTCTTCTGACATTCGCCCTTTGGATTTCTCTGGAACAGAGGGGGAGATTTTGGAGGGGGACGCCTCCTTCGTGGCTTCAGTGGGTAACCATGATTTCGGATCCAAGGATTTCGAACTTGTTTCCTTGATTTTCCATGACTATTTTCTGAGCAGGGCCCGCTTGAGGGGCTTTGGCGTTTCCATTTGCATTCTTCTTGTGGGAGTTTTTGGCGCGCTTTGCCTTGTTCCATCCTTCTTCCTTTCCTTTTTCTTCCATCCCTTTGGATGGACAGTCTCTGGCAAAATGCCCATAGACGTGGCACTTCCGACATTTGAATGGCAGCTGCTCATAATCCAACTTCTGTAGATGAGTCTAGGGGCCTACAACTATTTTGATGGCTTCCGGTTGTCCAACCTCCAGATCTACCTCCACACAGATTCTGGCACAATCGTACTGGTCTTTACTGCTGGCTCTATCTATAAAGTTTCCAAGGGTATTTTTGATATGCTTCAATGAATCCTAGTTCCAACAATGTACTGGGAGGTTGGAAAGTCTCATCCACATAGGGACCGCTGTAGGCACATCCACCGCCGGGTCAAAGTCTGGCGTCCATTTGTTTAAATACGACCCTTGGGGGCCCATGAAGTAGGGACCATTTCTGAAAATGAGATCCTTGTCTTCTTTCACAGAGAATTCAAAAAAAAAATAACCTCTCCCGAGGAAGTAGGAGGTTACCTTGTTTTGGATCAGAGGTGCCCAGTTCTTGGCTACCCAGTTTTCGGTCGTCTTCGGAGAAGAACAAAGTCCAGTAAACTAACCAACCAGGGCCCGATCTGCCAGAGAAAGCGCTACTTGGATCGGTCCTTCTGGTGGTAGGGCGATTTCAGGGATGTCATCGAGCCTTTTCACAAACTTAGCTGCTTCCGTGCTTTTCTTCTTAGGTAAGGAGGCCAGGAGAGTTTTGAAAGCCTCTGCAACAAAAGATAGATGAGAAAGGGGAGTTGGCTCCTCCATGGAGAGCCAAAAGGCCCAGCCCTGGGGGCCGCAACTTACCTCTATGCCCTCGGTGGACCTTCGTAGGTACAGGCAGATCCCTCCGCGGAATCCTTCGCAGGCACCAAGCAGGGCCCTCCGCAGCCCTTCTCGCTGGATCAGGGCACGTGAGGAGCGGGCGCACTCGCATGCACAGCTCGTGCAGCAAGCGGAATCTCAGGGAGCAGGTTGCAGAGCCGCGCGCAGATCATCGATGTTTTATTTTATAATGAGACATTCTATTACATTTAATATTCATGAGAATTATCTCATGCTTATTGGCAAGTTCAAGTTCTCCTCCACACCAATGTTCTAAAATGAATGAAGTTAGTGCCCCAATCATATTGCTTTTTGGATCTCCATCAACATTATGAATGATATCTCCTGCTTCATCTTTCAAGATTTCATTTTCCATTTTTGCCACTATTGCTGGTGATGACTTTGTTTCCCACCATCTCAACAAAGTTCCAGTAAAGCACTGAACAATAGATTTACAAGCTTCTATTTCATTTTTTCCCCTTAGGCACATGAGCTTGTATTCTGTAAACATAAGATCTATCATTTGTTGAATTTGAGCAACACTCAGATTGTCAATATTCCATTCTCTGTGTGATTCAGGATGGAAGTTATGTGTTTCTGGAAGTTTCCCTTTTCCACTGAGATCAAGTGCTGGATACCTGGTATATTGACTTTGGAGAGGCTCATAGATAGGGAACAAATGTGGTTCTGAGCTTTCAGGTTGCTCTACTTCCTTAAACAGTGAGGAGATAGTCATTGGCTCATATTTTTCTTCAGCCATTTCTTTAGGGAAGAGAGAAGGAAATCTATCAACAGGCTTAACAAGATGCTGAATATTTACAGATCTCTTGAATAGAGAAAAAAACATGAATCAGTTTGTCTTTGGGGCTATATGAAGTTTATCAAAATTTTCAGACAGTTCTTAAATAGATTCCTGAGTAGATTGTTTTCCCATATCTACTTTCCTTTCAACATCTTCTATCCTTGTTAAGGATTCTTTAACAAAACCTTTCAATACAATAGTGGAATAGTTCACATCATTCAAAGTTCTGTTAATACTATCTCCACAATTTGTTGCAGGGGCTTCAGACACAAAGCTTGCTCTCGTTGAGTCTCTTCTCTATGATCAATACACGAACCTTTACACGAACCTTTGGACTTTCACACTCTAGCATCCTTCACACGACCTCCTGCCTTTAACGGACTAGTGTTCCTCAGACCTCGGCGAACCTCCAGCGAACCTCAAGCAAACCTCTTGTCTCACAGATACTACCTCAACAGACAGTTTTAACACATGAAAAAAAATGTACTCAAGTGGAATGTATCATGCTCAAAAAATGGATACTCATATATTTATGCAGAAGTTTCTTTACAAATTCAGAGAGAATTTCTGAAGCTCCTTTCCAAAGATAGACTGTTTAGGCATTTATCAGATGTTGCGACTTGTCAAGCAAGAAGCTATCTGAAGGCTTCTTGGCCTTTCATAGACTCTGTCTTAGAACTTGAATTCTTCCGAGAACATACAAACTTCAAAAACCTAAGAATCTGGCCACTTTAGGTTCTCACCAGAGCTCTCACTCTGATGCGTAGGCTTCTCAGATCTGACTCTAAAGAGATGGAAGAAAGAACTTCCTCCTCGGACTCAAAAACTCAAAAACATAACCAAAATCACACTCACACTCTGAATGCCCAGAATGAGCCTTACTCCTTCCTTATATAGGAAAATGAGGGGACAAACATCTGACAGTTAGGCAGATAGATTTAGTACCGTCTTTCGTCAGTCGAAGAGATGCGGCTCAAAGCTCACCAAAAGTCAGAGAAGTGCTCCGAGTCTCATGACTGAAGAATCTTCATACTAAGTTACACTGTGGAAGATTTGAACAAATCCCACGAAAAACATTTTACTGTAAATAACTTTTACATAGTGGATACTTTTAAATGGAAAATCCCACGAGAAAACTGGTCACATTCGGTCTTGTGACTAGACATCATTATTACACTGTGGAAGCTTTAAGGACAAGCCCATGAGAACTATTAGTCCCCCAGGGGTGTTTTTGGCACATATCTATAGTATCCTTTCTTGGTCCCTTTTCTTTTCCTCTATGGATATTTTCTGTATTCTTGTCTTTTTTCTTTCTTGGCCTTCTTTTTATATTTTCTTCTTTTTACTACGGGGTCATCTATAGCAAGACCATACTTGTTACAGATTGATTTGCTATAGGGTAATATTGACATCTTCTGCAGAGATTTATTAACTTTCATACTAGTGCATAAACTTACCAGAACTTTTGTTATGATGCTACATATTTCTCCCCAAGTAAAAGATTCAAAAGGAAACTGAAAAGCATCTTGTTGTCTTAGATAATCTACAAATTTTGAAGGCAATGCTGCTAAGTAGATTTGTTTCCACAAGAGATTTTTTCTATCTTTAACCTCATATATTCTCTGAATCCAGTCTCTATGAAAATCTTCATAATGAGACATTTTATTACATTTAATATTCATGAGAATTATCTCATGCTTATTGGCAAGTTCAAGTTCTCCTCCACACCAATGTTCTAAAATGAATGAAGTTAGTGCCCCAATCATATTGCTTTGTGGATCTCCATCAGCATTATGAATGATATCTCCTGCTTCATCTTTCAAGATTTCATTTTCCATTTTTGCCACTATTGCTGGTGATGACTCTGTTTCCCACCATCTCAACAAAGTTCCAGTAAAGCACTGAACAATAGATTTACAAGATTCTATTTCATTTTTTCCCCTTAGGCACATGAGCTTGTATTCTGTAAACATAAGATCTATCATTTATCGAATTTGAGCAACACTCAGATTGTCAATATTCCATTCTCTGTGTGATTCAAGATGGAAGTTATGTGGTTATGGGAGTTTCCCTTTTCCACTGAGATCATGTGTTGGATACCTGGTATATTGACTTTGGAGAGGCTCATAGATAGGGAACATATGTGGTTCTGAGCTTTTAGGTTGCTCTACTTCCTTAAATAGTGAGGAGATAGTCATTGGCTCAGATTTTTCTTCGGCCATTTCTTTAGGGAAGAGAGAAGGAAATCTATCAATAGGCTTAACAGGATGCTGAATATTTACAGATCTCTTGAATAGAGAAAAAACAGGAATTGGTTTGCCTTTGGGGGCTATATGAAGTTTATCAAAATTTTCAGACAATTCTTCAATAGATTCCTGGCTAGATTGTTTTCCCATATCTACTTTCCTTTCAACATCTTCTATCCTTGTTAAGGATTCTTTAACAAAACCTTTCAATACAGTAGGGGAATAGTTCACGTCATTCAAAGTTCTATTAATACTATTTACAGAGACTTGTATACTGTCAAAATCTTTTTTAACTTCAATAGACTTTGCATAATTCATTTCTAGCCCTTTAATTGCTCTATTTGTCTAGTTTATCTGTTCACTGACTTTCTGTATCCTACCATCAATGCCAAGGGCACTGTCATCTTTTATGACTAGTGGAATGGCTTTAACACTGTTCTATGCTTCTCCTAATACAATGCCTTTGTAAGGAGGGAAGGTGGTAGGAGTTTCAATTTTACTACCATATATGGCAGTCCAAGAATGTTTTACTAAGGATGAATCAACATTTTCCATTTGTACATCTGTATTTTATTGCTTCCTATTCCATTCATAAAAAGACAACCAGAAATTGTTCTTCTGCATGTATGTTTTCCATTCATGGGATAATCTGATTTTTCCTGGGTATGGAGTGGTAAGGTGAAAACTTTTAGCCTCAGGATGAGTGTATAAATCCCAATTAAGCATATTTTTCATCCATTGATGATCAATTGTATGCTTCCTACAACCTTCCATAACCGAAAATAACTTGTGAATTTTTGGTTTTGACGACTTTTTACAATCAGAAGGCACAAAGTTTTCAAATCTGGATTGAGGGATTATTTCATCAAGTTGTTCTAGATATCCTAGACCATAGCGAGGCATACCAGTAGGACGCATTTTGCTAAACATGTCTTTGAGGCGGGGGTCTCCATTTTCCAAAGATGGAAGCTCATGAATCATTAATACACGATCAATATCATGAGGGAAAGGTATTTCAGAACACTTAGGATTTGGACACGTAGTGACAAAAGTTGTAGGAGGAGATACTCTTGTCCTTGGATGGTGGTTTTGATGTATGATAGAATCAACAAGGCTACTGAGATTTATCTTTTGATTACAACTTGGGCAAATGACTTGCAGGGATGAAAAATTTACAATCTGGGAATTTTCAAATAGATCTATATGAGGGCAATTTACAGATGGTGTAAAAGAACTAGCAGTATCTACTACTTGTGGATCAATATACATGGATGATGCTTTGCAAGCTAAATCGATTCTTCTGCGATCTATTGTAGATCTTCTAGGAAAGGATACTACAACAGATGATGGTCCTTCTTGTATATCAGCAGAAGTAATATTTTGCAATGTTGGAGGTTTTGGGTTATCAACAACCCAATGTTCTGGGAAACTTAGGTCCTCCCATTTAATAATCTGATGTTCTATCTTTTGATTCTGGGTATCTGTTAGAACAACCACACTAGATTTGGATTCTTTGCTGGGAGCATGGAGAACTGCAGGATAGAGCGTATTTGTGTGTCTAAAACAACCACGAGTTTGAATGGCAATATTATTTCTCTTTTTCTTCATATCAAACCCTGTTGTTTGAATATGTAGTTGTAAAATATCCTTGATGTGCTCATCAAATGTATATATAGAAAAGTTGGGATAACAATCAAAGTATACTGGTCCATTTGATAATGGAGCAACCATTCCTCCTATCAATGAATCTGAATACTTGTTATGTGTCAGATCTCTGACTGTGATAAGAACAAAAGTATTCAGTCCTCTATGGACTAAGGGATTGATCCCTACCCTTATGCACCCTAGATGCAAATATTTGGTTCATAGTCTTTTGGATTCAGCTTGAAGTTTCTTAGTGTCAAGAAGAGAAAGTGTTTATATAGAATCTGAGTTCTCTTGTATTTGACTAATACTTTCTTTGATATATATTCTAGTTACAACTTTAATATGAAACATAGATAAGTCAACATATACTTCTGATGAGGAGATATTGGGAAAACACCACTTAGGTGTAGGCTGACTGTCAAAATATTCAAGTTCTGCAGAATTTATAACCCTTTTAGATGATGAAGAAAACATATCTCTTAATGGGTTTTCTTCTGCTTGTTCTTTAGCTTCAAGCTCTCTGAAAGAGACTAATCTTCTAGAATTATCCATTTTAGAGACTTATAGAATTTGAGTACTAACCATAATGAACCAGACGTTATTGGCTCTGATACCAATTTGTTGCAGGGGCTTCAAACGCGAAGCTTGCTCTCATTGAGTCTCTTCTCTGTGATCAATACACGAACCTTTACATGAACCCGTACACGAACCTTTGGACTTTCACACTCTAGCATCCTTCACACGACTGAATTGTCTGCCTGACTTCCTAAGCAAGGAATATTTCGAATCAATTAGTCAGTCGAATTATTGCTAATTATCATGTGTATTAAAATAAATATAATCATCATAGTTATAGGAATTCAAAGAATTTATCTCACCACCATGTTTACATAAAACAACACACAATAGGTATTTAAATCAACCCAATCTCCACCATTCTTTTGTCAACCCAACTCCATTGTTGTTGTCATGTGGGTTAAATGTGCTTAATCACGTGTTTCCATGCATCCATGCAACGACGCCTTAGTGTTAATTGTGTTGGCTTATTGGGGCTTGACCTAGGTTCAGAAGTGTTTTAGCCAAACAAATCCCGAAACTACTGGCCCTTTCGGCAACAGTTCGTGGAGCGTGGACTGAGGTCTCACCCGAGGTAGTATGGGAGGGTGTTGGAACCATGTTTCCACACCCTAGGGATGTCTTGATGAGGTCTAGAAAGTTCGCAAACCAATCCAACGCGTTGTGCTACTTCTGCACAACCGTCTGTTCAGAGTAACTACCTTCGCACAGCTTGGAAGACGAGTGCGAATGCAATTTACCTTTTCTGAGCTTAGTATTATTATATATCTTGAATTAAATTAAGAAGGCACAATAATTTCAGTTACCATTTAACATAAACAGACATGAGTGCAATCATTAACCATAAATAGATGCATAAATCGGAATATAGAAACAGATACGCAATATTCCAAAACCAACTTATCTTTATTATTGCCTTTTTCCAGTTACAATCCACTTCCTACCCTGCACACATAGCTGCAGGGGTCCGCGTACACAGCTGCGGAGCCACTATCTCCTACTACAACCCTCGACTCAGACTTACAGACTCAGAGCTAATATCGCCGTTAACAACCCATAATACTTCAGATCTTTCTAAACTTCCAAAAAACTTCCTTCTACACCTAGATCCTTGCTCTATTTATACATTCCCATGGTCCGCGGACCATGGGCAGGCCGACTCACTTTCTATTATTTTACCTTATTTTCAGGCGGACTACCCTTTGACTTGACTTATTACAACTCACACTCCGCGCACTTCGCGGAACCTTTACAATACCAATATCCCAAAATTGTGGGCTTTAAGCCCCAAAACTGTTACACGGGGGATCCACTGCCCAACAAGCCCCCAACACAAACATCGTGACTTGTCTCGAGTCACTTGGCTGGTATCGTGATCTTTGCTCGAAGTCCATCCAACAACCTCTGCGCTTCGCGGACGTCTGCCACACATTCCTCTGCTGTCTGATGTATCGATTGTGCATAATGCTCTGATGCATTATTGTCAAAGACGTCCTCTTGCCTTTTCGCATATGTGTCCTGCATCTGGGCCAACTTCCTTTCGATTGTGGCGGTGATCGGAAATTGCTTCCTCGAGCCAAGGCTAGATGCGTGCTTTAAGCCCTGCTTCTTTCTGGCGTGTGGCATCCACCCGTTCTTTCAGATCCTGGACCTCCCTGATCTTGGCCAATCGCTGGATGAGGGCGACTGTCTATGCGGCTCCCTGAACATTGTCATAAGCCTGCTTCAATTCCTGCGCTTCTGTCTCTAATTGTTGTAGCGTTTGGTCCTCCTGGAGTGAGGTAAGCATTAAAAGGGACTGGTCCAACAAGATAGTGCAGTATTGTACAACATGCTCTATCTCTTTCAACCTCGATTGAATGGATTGGTGGCGTTGCTCTCTGACTTCTGGGGGTGTAGAGGACTGTGCCTTTAGTCGTAGCTCCGCGATCTGCAAGTTCAGCTCCAACTGAACCTTCACAGCCTCCTTCTGGGTCCTACAGACTCCAGCTTCCAGTTGATGAATCTTTTTTGCGGTGGGGAGTGCTGCTGGTACGACCAACTCCACAATGCTGCTACAGGCCTCCTCCACTGCCTGTTCTAATCCCTGGTTTTGGGTGACCATGCTGTCGCACTGCAGGCTGAGCTGTTCTAAATTTACCTTCTGCTCACTCAAGACTTGGAGAGCGTGGCCCTCCTTGGCATGAAGCTCAACAGTTACCCCATCCTGCAGCTGGTATAGGGTTTCTCTGGGAAGGGCGGTCAAATTCAACCCCCAGCCCCTAATGTCACCTTCGGCTTCTGCTAAGACGATGCCTTCTGGTAACACCAAAGTGTTCGTTATGCATGCGCGTAACATCTGTTTGGCTTCGATTATTCCTTCCGCAAGGTGCGGTGTCATCAACTCTGGGGGTCGCACTTGTAATGCCTGCAACTACACTCTGAGCAACCCCAACACAATTGTCTGCTCTATCATCAACTCTGCCAGAGCATCCTTAGTGACATCGTGAATGGGTTTGCTACTGTCAATAAGGGTTCCTTCCATGGTCTTTGTTGTCTTTTTCCTTTTGCGCGCGGGTGGCTGCTCCTGGACGCGCGGCCTCTTGAGTTGGGTCACGTTTGTTGTAAGGTCCGTGCATTCTTGTGTCTCCACCTCCCCCTGTATGTCCTGCTCCATGGACATTTCTTGGCCTTCCTCGGCCTCCTCAGTGGGTGCGGTTGTGGTTTGTGTCATCTTCTCTAGTGTTGTTGCCTCAGCCACCTTCTGCTGCATGGCCGCTTCCTGTTCCTGATGCTTTCTTTCCGCCAGCTTCGCGATGCGCAGCTTGGTCTCCTTCTTCCTCTGTTATGCCGCGATCTTTTCTAGTTCCACCAAGTCCGGGGCACGCCACTCTAGAGACCATGACGCCATTACTTCGAATATTGCATCATCTGTGGCAATGAACAACAACTTTTCCCATGCTCGGGCTGGATCCTTGCGTGCCCAGATATACAAGTTATGCATATCCGCCTTGAATTCTGCCACACTCTGTAAAGTGTTATATACCGTTGGGGACAAGCGTGGCCTACGGTTGATCCACGTTCGTAAACTCACCTCTACAAATGTCCAAAATACCTTTATCTCCCGAATCCTCGCCGCATCTTTTGTTGCCCAGAGCGAGGTGTACCTCACGGCCTCGGGTAGGTTCCGTTCCACGGCAGGAAACTGGTTATCCGACGGCAGCTCCCCGACAACCAATAAGATGGATAAGAGCAACCACGCATAGTGGAAGGTCTTACCCTGGTCCTGGGCTTCTGTGCAATTCGTCAAAAAATCATCACAGAGAAACTCCACCCAATTTAACTGGACCCCTTATGCACACTGCTCCACTAACGCAATTACAGATGCCGGCACTTCGTCTGCGCAACATTTCCTCATGATCTTGTTGGTCAGCAGCTGGGTGGTGATGCGCACCCCTCGGTCCTTGATGCTTGCTATTACGTACCCTCGCTTCCTTTTCTCTAGCTTATATTTGGCCTTCATAGCTTCCGCGAGGCCCAAGTCGCTGCTCTTTCCGGCGATGTCTGCGGGATTGCTTCCTTTAATGGGTAGCCATGAAATTCGGTGAATTAAGTCGGTTGTGATGGGAATCGGCTCCTCTATCCAAAGATACCCATCATGTACTAGACACAGTAGCTTCCAGATGACAAAAATTGTGATAGGCGTGCGGTGGTAGTGGGGTATCCACCTCAGATGGAGTACCCCGCCTTCTCCACACCTCGCAACCATTTCTGTTGTAATAATTTCTCTACGGCCAACTGTGGGAACTTCTCACTATCCGCAAGGTCCCAGTCTTTGAATTTTATATTCGGTACCCGTCCCAGCGGCAGACCGTCAAACCTTATGTCATTCAGAAGAAGCGGGGTCTAGAGCGCACTCTTCATGGCCTCCAAGTCCTTCGGTATCTTGGCTGTCCCTTTCCACGGGGGAATGTAGGGGGGTAACTCTATCGCTGAAGGTACTTGGGAGACATTTTCCACCTCATCGTCCTGTGCCTCAATTTTGGCTATCAGGGCTTGCAAATCTTCCTCCTCCTCCTCTGTTTCAACGGTGACAACTTTGCCCTTCTCTGTCATCGATACTTTACTAACTCTTGGGTTCCGTGGTGATATCCAGACCGGCCCCATTAGCTATTTGTTTTTATGTGGTCGCAGCATGCGTGGGGACTTCGGTACCTCTGGTGTGCCTGCTGCCTCTCTGGGCTCCTCCTGGGTCACCCGAGGTTCTAGGCTAACTCCCGTAATTCGCACTCTGGTTCTCGACATTGTGTTTATATTGGATTCACTCGGTTGTGTACTCGTGGGTGGCACGGTAGCTTGGGGCTCGCTGCTCTGTACTAACTCAAATCTCAAACAACCTAGGGTTGCTTCAAAACTATCCTGTGAAATTTTATAGTAACATTCGGATTTGAATTTGGTCATTCCCTCCATTTCTGAGTCATTAGTACCTACTTGGCGGCAGATCTCCCTTAATCTAGCTCGTAATTCATGTCTTAATGGCCCGTCGCCCACTCCTTTCTGCATTAAATTAACCTTCTTGTCATGAATAGTGACATCAATGGTCACCCCCCAGCCTATCCGCGCAACAGCGCATCCCCTTAAGCGCGACTACGAGCCTTATGACAGATGGGACCTACGCAAAACCTCCTTTCTGCACAAATTTCATGCAACCTTGTTTATAGTCCCGCGCCTTCTTTTAACTGCATAGAGCACTGAGACTGTGCCTTCTACAGATAGTCAAGTGGTCGCACCCCTGGTGCGAGGCTTCGCTTTTCCTGCTAGCTCGGGCTGCAAGCACCTTTCACATGCCTTTGCGTCATGTTCCTCTATATCTGGTACCTTCCCTTGTGTCGTAAGGTGCGGTTAGAGCCATGATAGCAGGGTCACAACTCTTTCTAATGCAGTAGTAGGTCTGGCTGGACTCGGTCTCATAATACTTAGTTTCTCGCAGTCCACTTGTGCGACTTCAGTTTCCAGTTTTGCGGATTTCTTCGTCCAATGTCATACTTCTCTTCCTCAGCCGTGCCCACTCATCATTGATTTCACGAAGTTTCATGTTTCCTCGCCATAGCAGGGTCACAACTCTTTCTAATGCAGTAGTAGGTCTGGCTGGACTCGGTCTCATAATACTTAGTTTCTCGCAGTCCACTTGTGCGACTTCAGTTTCCAGTTTTGCGGATTTCTTCATCCAATGTCATACTTCTCTTCCTCAGCCGTGCCCACTCATCATTGATTTCACGAAGTTTCATGCTTCCTCGCTGAAGGTCTTCTTGCAACTGCCTAATTCCTTTACCCAGGTCCTTGCATCCTGTCCCTACTGCAGGAGCCGTGGTTCAGGGATTCTTCTCTGTCCTCCTGGTTTCCTCTCTTCTTGTCACCATTGAGATCATTTCCACGTTCCGATTTTTGCTTATGGTCCTATAGGCCCATTGAACCATTGGTACGGGCAGGTCCCAATCCGTTTGTCCCACCTGGTAAACTCTCTTCATGATCTCGCATAGCCTTTTTAATGCTCCACCGTGGGGTATTTATGGTGTGTGTCGTTCTTTTTGCTGCCGCGTCGGGTCTTGATTTTTGATCCTTAGCCTGGGTTGTGCCTGCCTAGCACGGGACTACACCCATCAACATAGGTGGGCACACAAACTGCTTTTTCCTGGCTACCTAGCTCGCGTTTAACACTGGGGACTTCCAAACCATAAGTGCATCCTTCTTCTGCATTTGCGCCAACTCCCAGTATTCTTCTGGTGCGTCTGCGACAATTGTGCGGGCATCGCGCTCAATGCCCAGTCCATCACATTATACCGCTGCTGTTTTGGTACTGACCTTCTGATTTTATCTAAGAATTCATCCACACCTGTGTCCCCCTCATACGTTGGCAGTTCCCTTGCTTTAGTCGTCACGTACCGCAGTGATCTAACCATCATGTTGCAATTTACCGTTGTTACTTCATGCAACCGGTTCTGCCAGTGTTCTATTTCTTCATCTGAATTTGAAGTACAGGTACTGTCGTGCTCCCATGAGATTATCCCATCTTCAGCCGGGTTTACCCTATCCTAGTCTTGTGTCGTTATCTAGTAAATGCAATCTAGATCATCATCGTTGTCATCCTCGCGCACAGGTTCAGTGTAGCGCGCTCCTTCGGCTGGATCCAATAGAACTACTACGTGTAGGGACTTTTTCTCGAAAGTCTTTTTCCGCTTCTTCAGGTTAATGACTCCATTCATATTTGTGGCCCAGTCTATCCTAACAACGCGGGGTAAGGGTTACTGTCATCCACAATCTCTATTACCTAAAAGTCCATCTGCGTACTCGCACCTTCGATATCCACTATTACCCCTTGCAATCTTCCCATGGGCACGATCTTTTGTTGGTTCACCATCCATAATTGAATAGGAGACCACTGTAACGCGGGCTTGCCCATGTGTTCCCAAGTTTGCTTTGGTAACACATTTGCGTCCGAAACCAGGTCGAGGATTACCTGATCCATCTAATATTTTCCAATTTTCACCGTCAACTGCATTTCCCTCCCAGTGCACAATGCATGCTTCCCCATCTTTCGAACTACGCGCGGTTCCCCTGACCTTGCGCACCTAGTGATCAACTCTTGTAGTCCTTTAACTACCTTATTGTCTCGTAGCAGCTTCATGCATGTCTCTAAAAAGGTAGTAAGCATAGAAGGATCCATTCCCGGTTCTGGTTGATCCTTACTACCTGAAGTAGAGGCCTCCTTGAAGCTCTTCTTAGCTTCCATAAACGTTTCCCTTGCGCGTTCCAAGTCAAACTCAGGTTCCTTCGTAGGAGCCTTGTGAACCCATGTATCGTCCTCGGGTTTCTTTCCCTTATCTTCCCCTGTGGTCGCGCCGCTTCTAAGCACCATATTCATGTTGGGGTCTTCTTCGTGTGGTTCAGACCTCATCATTTGGATATTTTGAGTTGGAGTGGGCTGTAGTACCCCTTTCTCACGCATCTGTGCGATCAACGTCGGACAATCTACTGCTTCATGATCAAACTGATAACAATATGGACAACATATTCTGGTCAGATTCATACAGTCACGCGCGTAGTGCCCGAGTCCTCCGCAATTATAGCAGATTAACTGTTTGTGCCCTTGTCTGGGTCCCATTCCTCCTCGTCCTCGACCTCGCCCTTGAAATCCACCCCGCGCTATTGCTGCGATTGGATCGAAGCCTCACGTTTCTGTTTGCATTCAATAAGCTGGGGTCCTATCCATCATTAGCTCATATCTTCGACATGTCCACTCATTGTGGCCCACTGATCTACATAAATTACAATACAGTTGCTGCGGAGTCTGGGTATACTTCTGCAACAGGTGACAGTTGTCCGTCACGTGCTTTCCTCCCACCTGACAAATCGCACACCAGAGCGCGAGTGTCACACTCAGCCCTGCTTGTGCCTCCGGTCTCAATGGCATCGGTCCCCCTCCTGCCAAATAGTTCGCGAATACTGGACAGTGATCCTTATTGTGGCCTTGGCCTTTACATTTTATACACCACACTTCTTCGCGCGCCTCTGGCTGGGGTGCCCTATCTTGCTTCAAACTCTGCATCTCCAAGCATAGGTTTTGTAGCTGCGCGTGGATTTGTTGGACTCCCAACCCCGGATCCTGTATCAGTGTTTCATGCAACCTCATCACCATTTCCAATGCTTTTGCCTGGGTTGAGAGCTTCTGTTGTGACAGTGCCATCCTCAGGTGTGGTGTCAAAGATGCCACAAACCACGTGTGGTGCTGCGCATCTGTCAGTGTCATATTAGCCTCGCGGATCGTACTTTTCAGCCTCTGATCTAGATCCCAGGGGGTTTCACCTGGAAGCATCGTGATCTCCTTAAATCCAATGATCGACTGCGTCTTTGATTTCGAATGGCTAAATTCTTTGTTCAACGCAATCTGGATCTCTGCTATTCTGGCATTTGGGTGATCATTCGAGTGCTTGATATACCATGTCAGTGCGCGATCCTGCAGCGCACTTACCAATGTGGCCTTCTTAATGTTATCATCCGTGATCCCATATGCTTCCCACACTGCTCTTACTACAAACCAAAACTGATCTAGATCTTCGTTCCCTACTCCTCTGAATATAAGTAGCTTGATCACACTCGCCATGCTAAACTGTTGGTTTGATGGAGGTGGTGTGGGTGAAGATGGAGGTGAAGGAGGTGACGCGACTGGTGGCATTAGTGGGAATGATAACTGTGGAATGCGTTGCCTTATCAAACTGACTGCACTCCTCGAAGAAACCCATGCGTGCTCTTCCTCGCTTGCTCGTGGCGGTGAAATTAAAGGACTATTTCCTAACCCTTCGATTCCTTTGTAGACCTTTCTACTCCGCGTCGTTCCACTCATTAATGTATTCGCATCACCTATTTTTCACATAACAACATCTTAATCCAGATATTCAAAGACTTGATGTACTTACCTTGTGGTCCCTTGAGAAAGCGTCTTTCTTCTTCGCTATAGCTAACAGTTGTGTCTATCGCAAATTTAGTGATAAACCCTCCTATTATCTGATCCAGCCAAAGGTCTATGGCCCGCACAATCTTATCTTCAGATGCCTCTAGCCTGCTCACCAACTCTGGAGTCCATACTATCGGTTGATCGAGCTTGCACCTTCCCTGGTTGTTTGCTAGCCTCGTGATCCAATCATACAATTCTGAAGAGAAGGTCGCGAAGAAGATCTCGTGGATTTCTATATACATGAAGTGATCCAACCACCTCTTCTCGGATATCTACGAGGTTTTGTTTTCCTGTATTATGAACTCATGAAGCTTCTAATCCAACCAATCTTCAATTTCTTTCTTTATAGGGTTCCAGTGTTCCGACATCAGACATCCCTTAGGCAGATCCCAGTCTCGACAATAAAACCATTTGTTGGCTTATTGGGGCTTGACCCAGTTTCACAAGTGTTTTAGCCAAACAAATCTCGAAACTACCAACCCTTTCGGCAATAGTTCGCGGAGCATGGACTGAGGTCTCACCTGAGGTAGTATGGGAGGGTGCTGGAACCAGGTTTCCGCAC
Source organism: Pinus tabuliformis (assembly GCA_031772625.1). Classification (NCBI taxonomy): domain Eukaryota; kingdom Viridiplantae; phylum Streptophyta; class Pinopsida; order Pinales; family Pinaceae; genus Pinus; species Pinus tabuliformis. The sequence goes on from CM062818.1 coordinate 1,454,868,370, forward strand.
CCTAGGGATGTCTTGATGAGGTCAGGAAAGTTCGTGAACTGATCCTACGCACTGCACTACTTCCGCGCAGCCGTCTATTCAGAGTAACTACCTTCGCATGGCTTGGAAGACGAGCGTGAATGAAATTTACCTTTTCTGAGCTTAGTATTATTATAGATCTTGAATTAAATTAAGAAGGCACAATACTTTCAGTTACCATTTAACATAAACAGACATGCGCGCAATCATTAATTGTAAACAGATGCATAAACCAGAATATAGAAACAGATACGCAATATTCCAAAACCAACTTATCTTTATTAATGCCTTTTTCCAGTTACAATCCACTTCCTACCCTGCGCACACAGCTGTAGGGGTCCGCACACATAGCTACAGATTCTACCAGGCCTCCGCGCACACAGCTGCGAAGCCACTATCTCCTACTACAACCCTTGACTCAGACTTATAGACTTAGAGCGAATATCATCGTTAACAACCCATAATACTTCAGATCTTTCCAAACTTCCAAAAAACTGCCTTCTACACCTAGAGCCTTGCTCTATTTATACATTCCCATGGTCCGCAGACAATGGGCAGGCCAACTCACTTTCTATTATTTTGCCTTATTTTCGGGCGGACTACCCTTTGACTTGACTTATTACAACTCACGCTCCGCGCACTTCGCAGAGCCTTTACAATACCAATATTCCAAAATTGTGAGCTTTAAGCCCCAAAACCGTTACACAGGGGATCCGTTGCCCAACAGATTTCCATGTTGGTTTATTTGGACTACCTTGATAGATCATGTAATGATCCTTTATCCTCACACTTCTACCATTGGCTCCTTGTGCATATAATAATGGTTACTCGTGACTTTTAAATAAGGTCAATTGCTAGAAAAAGTTGATGTATTATTGGCCTTTAAAGTCTCGAATGCCTTTGGTTTTATCACCTTCAAATTTATATTCATCATTGCTTTTGCCCCATTTGTCATTTATCTTTCGGATTCGTAGTTGTGTAGTATTTTAATGCTTCTTTCAACACATGGTACATACATTTCTATGACCAATGGTTTGCTTCAGATGATCATAAATTAACAAGAAATTATAACTGTTCTTAGCCACATATTTTAGTAGACGCGTTAGTGACATCAAAACTCCTATGGAAAATGCTAGAAAAATTTGGCTAAATAATGCAATTAGATATGAATGGCAATTAGTGAATCTATCTTTTTATTTAAATAAGTAAATACAATGTCATATTTATAATTCAATTTTAAATGAAACTAGAGAATCTGAAGATTTACATATAATAAATATTTAGGTTGTACTGATAATAAGGGTGTATTGGATTCTTTCTTAGGTAATTCAAGCAATAACAATTTATTTATTTGTTGTAATAACTTGCTTTTCCCCCTAATTTACAGTAGTGTTTTTCCTATGGTAGGTTTAACAGGATCTTGATGATTTTCAGTAACTAATGAGGAGTCCATTCTAAAACGTTCCACCCTCATATTATTAGGCATATTTCGTTAAGGGCACATATTGAGAATACTTTGTTAAGTTCTCGCAAGATACAAGTATAGAGGCAAATCTTCAAATGTTCCTACACAACACGATTATTGTGCACTATTCTAGCTTCAAGATTTAGTTTTCTATGTAATGTAGCATGCAAATAATTTTTGTCACTTTTTTTTCACTATTTAAATATTTTAGCTTAATCTTAGGACTAATTGGTTCAAGTGTATAATAGTATGGTTAATGCAAAGAAATATCATTGAAGTGATTGATTTGTGTTTGTTCAACAATTCTAAAGTAAATTGACATATAATTATTACTCCTTATTCTACGATAAGAATAATTCTTAATGTTCCATGTAGATCATCACAATAACACTTTGGGAAAAGCAACATTACCTTACATCAGGATTGTGATATCATTTATGAGTAATAATCTAGGATGCCATAGTGATTTAATGGTCAAAATTTCCAACGAATTCCATTGACTTTCATGTCCATTTGGGACTTCAATAGGAAGAGACTCTCCTAAGTCCTTGTATAGATTGGAGTGAGACAAAACCTTGTCCTTGGTCATGTCCAACTATATGAACCTCACATACATCTTCTCTTGAAACCCTCTACATCTTTAATATATGAATTTAAGTGGAAATATAGATGCAGGTAGTTGGAACATATTGATGAGAAACTACTCGGATGACATCCCACTCAAAGTTGATGGAGGATAGAACACATGAACAATGTAGTTGATAGATTTTTTTTTTTTTTTAAATTGCTATGAGAGTTGTTTTGGACAATAAGTTAGCAAGTCAAGAGGGGTTTCATGCCCTAAAAGATGCATTTGAAATAAACACCAAGACAAATACTTTATTTTGTCTAATTATTATTTTTATATAACCACAAAGTCATCCACATTAAGCTGAAAGATTTGATGAGATGAATGAGTTGTGAATATTCTTGATATTTGATGAATTAAAGAGAACTATAAAAATGTGATAGAGAGTTCAAAGTTGATAAGAAAAGGTTTGAGAAATGGCCTCATTCCATATAATGCTTTCATTGTAATATAATCCTTTTTACCCATACAATTATCTCAAATAACACTTTTGTGTTGAATTTTATTTTTGTTATTATTTCCTCATGTTTGATAGTTTTTGTTACTTGTAAATAATTGTTTTTAATGGATTTTCTTGGAAAAGTTGCAAAGTTTATCTCCATTTCTCTTTAGCATTTAAACAATTGAGTATCTTTTTCTTCAAGTTTTATATCACTTGAATATGATCTCAATGTCATACTCATAAAGTTGACCAACTTATGTGGTCATAGCTACCTCACTGAAGCAAATATGTACTTAATACTATACTCATAAGTTTGACCAACTTATGTAGTAAGAACTATTTCAATGACACAAATATGTACTTAGAAGCAACTAAACACATAATAAAAATATCACTCCCTCTACTTTACCAACTAAAAATATATTTAAAAATACTAATAAAATAATTAAAAAAACCTATGCCAATATTCCTTCCATTACTTGCATAGACATTCTACTAAAAATCCTTTAAGTACTTTACAAAATACCAATCATACCATCCAATTAATTAAAATCCTCTTTTGTTTCCAAAATGAATTCCATACCTAGGGAAACCATAGAGTCAAAGTAACATGCTCCAATATTTCCATCCTATTAATAAAATTAGTGTGCTCTCTCTTTCCATGATGACAAATTTCAACAAGACAAAGTCAAACAAAGTGGTAATTAAACTTGCATATTAACAAACATCATCATCTAAATGTATTTCAAATTGAATGTTAAGCCCTATAGAAGCCCCATGTTAACCCTCAAACCACTTACTATGCCCTAGATATTGAGTTATTACATTTTATTGTTATATTGTTATGTGGGCTAGAAACTATCATTATACCATTTCATTATAATTGTACCCTTTCTCTCCTATATAATACTAAAGAGACCCAATATTAGGATCATCAAATATGATCTTATACATTGTATTAATTGTAAAAGGAGGTTTCCCCCTTGAACAAGACTGCAATTATTGGTTTCTTATCATTTCTAAGGTGCATGGTTCATAACATTTGGTATTGGAGCATATGAACATAGGGTTTTGATACTTCAAACAACTCATCTTGGAGTTTTCACTATTTTTTTTTTCTAGTACATTTCAAATGGTGAATTTTGAGCATAATGAGGAGTGATTTCAAGGAACATCTAGTTAAAATTTCAGATTTTGGTTTGTTATACTTTTGGAGATATCTGCTATGGAAGTTAAGATTTGTGATTGGTCCTGAAACCTATTTAAAACGAGTCATCTCGACATCTCCACTATAATTTTATTTCCAAGAATTTTTAGTATGTGAAATTTTGAAATGATAGTTCATGGTTATGTGTCTAAATTATAGACAACTCAACAAAGTGAAAATCAAAGATAAGTTTCCTATTCCTACCATTGATGAATTATTAGATGAATTGAATGGAAAATTTTTCTTTAATAAGTTGGATCTCCATTTTGGATATCATCAAATCATAATGAGGCAAGAAGACATTACAAAAAGAACCTTTAGAATGCATGGAGTCATTATGAGTTTTTTATTATGCCATTTGGACTTACTAATGGACCTTAAACATTTCAAAGCTTGATGAATTCTATTTTCAAACCCTTCCTTATATAATTTGTGTTAGCATTTTGTTGATGACATAATAATCTACAACAAATCCTAGGAAGAGAATATATAACATGTTGATAAGGTCTTAACAATATTAGAAGAACAACAACTATATGAAAATGCTTCCAAGTGTGCGTTTGGGGTTCAAGAAGTGGAATATTTGGGTCATATTGTATCCCATGAAGGTGTCACCGTGGAATCTAACAAAATAAAAGCCACGAGGGAACAACCAATCCCCAAGACCTTGAAGAAAATCAAAATATTCTTAATATTAACAAGATATTACTACAAGTTTGTCAATAATTATGGTCAAATAGCAACATATCTAATGAAATTACTAAATAACAAAGCATTTTCTTGGAATGACGAAGCGACCAAAGCTTTTGAAAAACTTAGAGAGGCTATGTGTACAACCCCTATACTGGCCACACTTGAGTTCCAAAAAACCTTCATTGTGGAGTGTAATGTCTTAGGCCATGACATTGGCGCAATTTTGATGCAACAAGGAAGACCATTGCCTTTGAAAGTAGTGAAATTAAAGGAAAGAAATTACTGAGACCTATCTATGAAAAATAAATGTTAGCCATGCTAGTGCCTATCAATCAATTCAGTTACCGACGATCAAATGTGCTCTTACATAGTTATTTTTAGGGTTTCAGGTCAAATTTTTATAGTTTCAAAGAGTTTTTCAATAAAAAATTTGGTCACCGGTTAACAAGGTCAGTCTCTACTATTCCTTTCAGTCTCATGGTCAAAGAACACCATCTTGGTCAAGTCAAATCATTGTTAGAAGAGTCCCATAGTCACTATGTTCATAATTCACCTAATAAGCCTATGTTAGGTCATCACTAGGTCAATAGGTTAAATTTTTGAAAGTTGGTCTTTTTACCATTAAAATTCATTTTATGAGGAATAATAGAGATCAACTTGGTAATCAAGGTTCTTAATCATGCTTTTTATTTCATTTTCTTAAATGAAATACCATCATAAAGATCATGAAGCTGCAAAGTGTCAAGTCCAAGTTATAATTGTTATGGTGGGTCCACTATCTTTTGCAGAGGAAAAATCGATTTTCTCAAGTTATAAAAAGCCATTACTCACTCTCATTCACTCTCCATTTGCCCATTTTACTTTCCAACACTCAAATCCATATAATCAAGGCAAGATTGTTATACAAGGAGACTTTTTTGCATCCATAAGTCGAGTTCTCCATTGGTGCTACACAAATAACTCTGTTCTGCTACGCAAATGCCAGGCAGCTGCTCCATCATCTCTCCAAGGTTGTGAGCTCCCTACAGTGGTTTCCTTCATCATTTTCACATTGTGTTGCTGCTAATACAGGTTGGTGGTTTATCATAAGGCTCAATCCTCTCTCAATCTCTCAACTGTGCTTGTTATGCTTCATGTCCATCTCCTAGGGTTTTTGAATACAATTTTCAAGGTTTTCATCATTTTCATGTCAAATTGTATACAACTATTTGTACACCATCATTTATCCTAAACACACCCTCCTAAACACCCTCCATCAAATCCACTCTCAAATCTCATCAATTTTACCTAAACCCTAGACAAATTACACCTTCTAAACCACAAGACTGTGTTTTTCTTGTTTGGAAACCTTCCACTCACCCAAATCCTAAATTTCCACTTTCCTTGGCTCCCTAACCTCCCTCACCTTCCCCCTAAATTTTCCTAGAATTTTTCCATTTCCCTATCCCCCTCATTTCCCTAAACTCCCTCACAGCTATTAAAAATCCCCTATTTTTCCTACAGTCAAAACCCTAGTTTCTATCCTAAGAGCTAAGTGTTGACATGGAATCTGAAACCTCTGAACAAAGGAAGCATAGGGGAGGACACGTCATCAGATATGAACCTACCTCAACCCATGAGGTCTTATCATCTCCCTTCATTAGAAAATCATTTGAAGATGCAGGCTGTCTTACATTTTGCCAGAGAATTGAGGAATTGAAGTTTCATGATCAATTGACCAGTGCTTTTGCCACCAAACTAAGAAAGGATAAAGTGACCATAGTAGGAGTTCAATTCACTGTTTCAAGGAAACTTATCTCCGCAGCTACAGGGATTCCAAACACTGGAGAAATTTGGTTCAAGAGAGAAGACCTTGACATTCAAAATTACAAGATGTACCTAAAGGCACCATACAAGGCAGCTCCAAAATATATTTTTCCATTCAGACATTTGTTAGAAAGATATACCCCTCTCATGAAAATGATCATGAAGTACTTCACATGTGAGGGCAGGTATTCAAGGTTGTATAAGTACCACATGAAGCTTTTGATGCATTTCACTAGTGTTCAGCAAATCAATTTGTCTCATTATCTGTACAAAAGTCTGATTAAAATGACAAAAAAGGTACAAAAGCTGGGAGAGAATCACCATAATAGTTTGTTTCATCATGGCTTAGTGAAAGTGCTAGTTTGTCATCAATTAGCACAGGCAAATCTGTCTTGGGATCACTTTTCAAGTTCAGCTTTTCCTCCATCTTCTTCAGCTATGTCTAGTGATGAAACAACACCTTCAAGCTCACCAGTGCAGCAAGAGGTTGCTTCTTCAAGCAGACCAACCAAGAGGAAAGACAGGGCAGAAGTGTCTCAGACATACTCCAGAGGTGATAGGCTTGTGTTTTCTCAAAGGATTTTTGAAAGAGCCAAGCCTGCAACAGGTGAACATAGAGCTTCCTCATAGCATGAGGAATTCTCTCATCCAGGTACAAATGTGTCAGATATGGAGAAAGGATATGAGGGCAGAATTGAAGATCATATCATAAGGAATAAGGAGGCTGAGATCAAGAGGTTGGAAGGCAAGTTGATAGAGGCGAATTCTTTAATAGCATGCTTGCAACAAGAGAACATGCAATTGAAAGTGAACCAAATGATCCAAGATAAACAAGCAGTTTTTTCAAAGAAGGAAGATGTAAAGGGAAAAGCAGTGGCTAAATTGAAAGTGTCAAAAGGTAAAGGAAAGCAAAGTACATCAGGGAGACCAAGAACAAGAGCATCCAAGAGAGCCCTTGAGCTACAAAGGGAGGTTTCTCCACCAAAAGAACATATTACTGTAGATGACCTAATCACTAGAGAAATCAATGAAGATAGGGTATATTGGCTTGATAAGGTCAATGGACACCTGGAGAAGCTCCTCAAGAAGGCAAGCAGGGACAATAACTTGCAAAGGCATATGGCTATGCATTACTACACAAGAAACAAAGTATCCCAAGTCAAAATCAAGCATTTGAAGAAGAAGCTCAAGGAAACCCTAACAAGCCAAAAGGACAAGGAAAATCTTGATTTACTTGCTGAGGCCTCCCTCATGGCATAACACATCATATTATAGCTTCACTCAACAATTTTGAGAATATTTGGAGAAATTTTTGTCATTTTCAAAATTTTGATGTTTTTTGTCTGTTTTAAAAACACAGTGGCAGCTATAAGCACAGCGCCTTGGCGCTGCGCTTTCTCTACAGACCTCCAAATGACAAAAAAGTTGTATGCTTGGATATATAATCACCTATACTTATCAGATAACTACTTTTGCAAGCTTGTTGAAAGATAAATTGGGAGAAAAAGCCAAAAAAACAAGTCAAAAAGTCACTTTCTGCCACTATTTTGAAGCAGGCGCTGCGCTTATAGAGACACCTTGGGAGAATCAATTTTTGAAGGCCTTCCCATGGGTAATTTTCAAAAATTCAAGATGTTCTAGAAACTAGACAGGAAATGCTAGTTGACCATTCTCTCATATTTCAAATTTGACTTCAGAAAGGCTTCCAAAATCCTCCTGCAAGATGGCGTTGTGCTTATGCCTGAGTGCGCTGCGCTTATACCTAAATGTGTTGTGCTTTTGCCTGTAGCAGTCTTTCTCAGCTTATTTTTGCCAGATCTTGGTTTTATGATGTAATTTTGATATTTTAAAGTCTTGATGATGTAATTATGGAATAAATTAGCATGATAGGTTGTTTTTGTGCTTAATTAGGCCTCATAAATGAAGCAAAACTCAAATCAAAGTCTAAGAGAAGAGTTTGTTTTTGACCTTCTCACTCTCTCTTGTTGGTTGAGAGATTCTTGGGAATTGTTCCACCACTTAGGGATTCAACCCCTGAAGGTGGGGAAATGGTTTATTCTAGTCTATATGTATCATTTCTCATTCAGAGAGAAGGGTTGGACTTCAGAGGAGAGGACTTATATCTTATGCTTTCATATAGTTAATCAAGGAGAAATTGCAACTATTTTTCAGGAATACTTGTGCAGTGAGTTTGTGGTGTTATTTTCCTTCTATATCAGTTTCTTATGAATGAATTCATCTCTCTTAACATGTTTTTCTTTCCTCAGTGATTTTCCTTACAGTTATATAGGCAGAATTCTTTAGATTCAAAGCTCTGTTTATGTGGAAAATCATGTTTGTGTATTTCTTCTTCTAGATTAATGAATTCATGGTAATACATGCTCATTATGATTTCTTAAGCCTTCGGATCCTACACTACATTGACCAAAATCTTAAATCCATCTCAAGACATTGTTATCTTGCTCCTATTTATGCATGCTACTGCAAACCTTTGAGACCTTAACCTAATTTTTTTTTCTCATCTTTGGTCCAACAAACTAAAAACCCTAAATTTTCAAAAAATCAAACCTAAACTATTATATCTAACCTAAAATCCATTTCTCTTCCAATCATTGACTGAGAAATCCTTAGAGAGATCCCTCTCTGGTTTAGCAGGGCTAGTTGCTGAACTTCAAGTGGTCTGAAGTTACCTCTTTCGATCTCCTCCTTAGCCTAGGACATTGTAGAGGATAATAAGCCATACTACATGCAAATAAGAAATGGTGTCCATATTTAATAGGAAGACAATTCAAACTAAAACAATGTCATGATAGTTTGAAGTAATTATAGAAACAAATACTATCTTTAGGAGAGAAACAAAAATGGGTTACAAAGTTACTATGTTATGACTTTCAAATTATCTATAAAAAGGGAAAATAAAATATTTTGGCAGATGCACTCTCAAGGAAGGGGGAAGACACAAAGGGTTTACTTTGTGCTATTTCCATTCCACAATTTAACTGGGTGGAAGAAGCAAGGACAAAATGGAAACAAGATAATAAGGTATGCAAGATCATTCAAAAACTACCAGAGGACCTTGATGTAGTAGAAAAATTTATGTGGAAGAATGATTTTTTGTGGTATCAATATTTCTTATACTTATGTAAGAATTCTCAACTAAAACAAAAAGTCCTTTTGGAACTAGACACTTTTCATGTAGAAGGACATTCATGGTTCTTTAAAGCATACCATAGGATTAAAAAACTGTTTTTTTGGAAGGGCTTAAAGTAGATGTGCAAAAGTCTATGGCTGAATGTTGGTATGCCAACATAATAAGGGAGAGATAAGTGTCGACGACAACACTTGTTTGAAGGGTAGGGGCATGTTATGCCCTATATAAGCCCCATGTTAACCCTAAGACCCCTTGCTATGTCCTAGATATTGAGTTATTACATTACTATCGTTACATTGTTATTTCGTCTAGAACCTTTCATTGCACCATTTCATTATAATTGTACCCTTTCTCTCTTATATATACACTAAGGGGACTTGGTCTCACGATCATCAAATACTGTCTTGTACATTTTATTCATTGCGAAAATAAGTTTTCCTTCTTTAAGTGGACTGTAATTATTGCCTTCTTATTGTTTTTAAGGCACATGTTTCATAACATTAACTTTTTCCTAGCCACTCAAAATAATAAAAAGAGAAATAAACAAAATTTTGTTTGTTTAAAATCCATAAGAATCATTTTGAACAATAAAATTGCAAATATCAAATATTAATATTATACAATTTGATACCATTAAAAGTATCCAAAAATGTTGACTTCTTTTTTATATTAAAAATAATAATTTCAATAATTTTAAATTACAATTTTGATAAAAATTACTCTAGAATAAAAAAACTAAAACATGTAAAAAAAAATATAAAATACTTAATCCTTTTTAACAAACATGTTTACTACCTTTATATAAAAAATAACACACATGAACACAATCCATACTTAAATATATTTAATCCTATGTCAAAGTTAACCAACATGGACCCAATCATACATATTGAATGTACCCACATCGAATGTAACAAACATCAACATAACCATAGTTAAATGTATGAGCCTTATCACAAATACGCACATGAAAATAACCGCACATATTTAATCCACCCACAACACAGGTTACAAACACGAGCATAACCATAAATAAATGTATTAGCGTTATCACGAGCCGTAGTCTTTAATGCGACTTTTTGAAAGCCTTTCCGGCGATTTTTTCCAGTGAAAATCCGGCAGTAATTTATTGAAATCCAAGTTTGATAACTAGTTTCTGCACAATGAAAGCGTCCCAGGGGTTTTTGAGGGTGCTGAATCCGAATATGCAGTTAAAAAACCATTTTAACTGCAACAAATCATGATTTCATCTCAATTTCTTCCGCCGGATTCCGTCACCGGAATCTCAAAAAGTCGCATTATAGACAACTCCTTATCACGAATATCAAAGGCTTTCCCATGCGGATAGAAAAGTAATTCGAAGAGAGAAACCTACCAAGGATGGAGAAACTTAAAGTTAGAACCTCCAACCAAGTTTGAAATGAAAGTCTCAAATTCGAGAGGCTCACCCTCACTGTAAGTAATTGGGATGGTTGATTGTGTTTGGGTTGGAAGAAAAATCTTGTGCAAATTCAAGTTGATGATTGTGATTGGGGTTCGAAAGAAAAATCCTATGCAAATGACCATGTTTGGGTTTTTGGGTTTGGAAGAAAAATCTTGTGCAAATTCAAGTTGATGATTGACCATGTTTGGGTTTTTGGGTATGGAAGAAAAATCTTGTGCAAATTCAAGTTGATGATTGTGATTAGGGTTCGAAAGAAAATTCTTATGCATATGATTATGTTTGGGTTTGAAGAAATGTTTTATGTAATTAAGATTACTCTTCATGTAATAAGATATCACTAAAAATTTAAGCTTTTTAAGGAAGAGAGAGTCCCTTAAAATCAATTCTTTCTTGTTGTTTAAAAGTATAAAATAATCATTAAACCTCTGTAGGAGAAGAGTTTATAGCTCATCAATTTGTATTTCGTATTGGGTAGTGAAGAATCTTCAAATCCTCTATTCCAGAGTGCATAGAAGCAATTAAAAAATGAGAAACAATAATGCATGTGATTTAGATAGATATCCTTGAACTAAAACATTAGAATAAAATGTTCATATGTGGGAATAAAGCTTACCTTCATGATCTTCAAAACAAGCTCCAATTGAGAGATTATGGGGATTCAAGTGATCTTCAAAAAATTCTCTCATGGAGATATGGTTAGCTCTCAATAAGGGCCATCTTCAAATATGGGCATCCAATCCTTGAGAGGGTATTATACTCAACAAAATTCCTTGTAGAGGATATCACACTCAACAAAATCCGAAGTCATATGACTAAATCTTCACACAATATCAAAATGGATAATATTCATTGCAAGATCAAATTGACTTTGACATATGTTCTCGATGTATTCTACTTTGAGGCACATCCTAGCTCCAAGGCATAAAGGGAGCTTGATGTGGAGGTTGGAACCATGAAATGAAGATGTTGAATAAATGTAGGGAAACTTCTCCTATTCTTTGACATAGCATTGAAAAGAGTTCATCACTTAAACAACTTATCATAAAGTATCTTAGTGATAGTAGACTCAACAATAATTAGTAGAGTGGTTCAAACTTGTAAGATCCGATTGTCTCAAATAATATCTAAAACCATACTTATGTGAAAATGTTTTGATGACGTGCATTTTCTCCAAATCAAGTTATAAATCCCAAACAAATTAATATGGGACTAAAGGTGCCAAAGGTAAAGAAGGTCATCTAGTCATGAAATTCACTATCAAATTAGAGACATCAATGGTTCTAAGAACATGTTGGTAGCAATAAAGGAATAGGTCAACAAGTCAATGGTAGCATTGGCAATTGCAATTATCCTAGATTACCTAAAATATCTGTGCATGGCACACTTGGGACAAACCAATATGAACTTAGCCTTAACATGTGGCAAATTTTGTTGGTTAGAAATACTCATCCCATGGACATAGAGACATCAATGGCTCTAAGAACATGTTGGTAGCAATAAAGGAATAGGTCAACAAATCAATGGTAGCAATAAAGGAATAGGTCAACAAATCAATGGTAGCATTGGTAATTGCAATTATCCTAGATTACCTAAATTATATGTGCATGACACACTTGGGACAACCCGATATGAACTTAGCCTTAACATGTGGCAAATTTTGTTGGTTAGAAATACTCATCACATGGACGTAGACACAAACATACAAATCTCTTTGTCTTTACCTTAGACATCCTTGCCCCCATTCATGGAAAAAGGACTCAAAGGTCCCATTGTGTAGAGGATAATAAGAGAGAAGGCACAACTTGCCTAATATGAAATAAAGTGTGCACAAAAGGACACAAGAGTAAGGAGGATCTCTCTTAAGTGTAACAATATTATTGTTTCTACGTTTTCCTCTATTTTTTTATGTTAATACTTGTGAAAATTAACATGTTTGAGATGTGTCCCTCTTTCCCTACCACCATAGGTGTTGTTCATGTAATCCATCATGTTTAACAATGGTTAGACAAAAATTGGCACCCTCGAGATGGAGTGGAACGCTAACACAGTTGCAAAATGGAATTGTTAAAAAATTGAAGCTAATATTGACGAGGTCCAAATATCTAAAGAACAACACAGAAGAAAATTCTAAGTGGTTTAATACACTAGAAGGATGGGAACATGAATTCTACAAGGAACTTTCTTAGGAGAGGAACATTGTGAGGAATGTTAGTCTGAATTTAGTTTTCATTTGTGAAGAATTAAATATCATGTTGGCGGAAAAAATGATGGATGGGTTGAGAGCATGGGTTCAGGCACATGGGCCAACAAAGGCTTCGCCATAGTCTAGCATAACGCTGACATTTTCACCCTATTTAGGAAGTATAAGGTGTCTCACCCGAGGCGTGCTGCGACCTTACTTAGATAAGGGGCCGAATCCGGTATCAGAAGAAACCACATAGAGACCATCAACTCCCAGTAAACCCAAAACTAGAACATCAAAGGTGAAATCATGACAGCTCAAGCATTCAAGAAGAAGATATATTGTGCATGTACAATCATAATAATTTTTTTAAAAGGCCACATCAAGCCACACATAGAGATTCATAGAACCCTGTAACTCCTCCTTTCATTAGATTTAACAACATTACAATGATGCATTAGGCTCAAAGGCCTCATTACAAAACATAAACTAACATAACCAGATTTACATGAGAAAGGTAAGATATAAAAGTGTGGATTTAGTAGGATTCACAACAACATTTTGGTGCACTCCTTGCCTGTCTCTCTCCTATGGCTTCCCCCCCTCCCCCAACCTTCTTTAACCTTGCACTCGCTTGGACTGCCACTTCTCCCTCGGATGCTTTGCCTTTTTCCTCTTTCAGATGCCTCTGTTGCTTGGCTGTATCTACTTCCTCAGCTGTCAGCATTACTTTAAGCTCGACTATGACTTCCCGAGTCCTGATTTGTCTAGTCGGTTCTCTGCAACTACTAGTCTTTGGCGGGTACCTTTTCCTTCTCTGGTTGTCTCCTTCGTGAATTCCCAATGATTACCTCTGGTAAAAATGCGGTCAATCTCCAAAACGTGTCACAACTTAGCTTCCAAAACGAAGGACCCAACAGGCCCTGACCACAGCCCATTGAATCGTCCCCAAGTCAATCATTGGTCGGTGCTGGTGGTGTTGATGGTGCTTCTTCCTGTGCTACTCTTCCTTGGCTAGTTCCTTCAAATAAAGGACCCAACTCTAGTATGGAATCAATAGCTGCACGTTAGAACCTTGTGAACTCATGAAGATCCACTTTCCAGGAACCCGTGAGATTTCCTGCTTGATCGAGGAATTGCGCTATGAGTTTGGCAGTAAGGTGGGCAAGGCAGGTCATCAAGAGTGTATTCCATTGAGTTTCTGCGTGCTCATTGATTTGTTGTAGTGTATCTAGCTGAGCCTACGCTGGTGGATTAAGGTCATGAAGAAGGTACTTGGCCTTGCTCGACCCATCCTCAATTTGTTAGATTTGGATTTTGAGGGCATCCAATTGTGCCAAAAGCTTGTTCAGCTGGGCCTTGTCCTTGGAGGCCATAGCTTGGTTCAAAAACTTATTGTCCTGTTGATGCAGGGGGTAAATCGGTTGATTTCTCCACATAAGGCAACCTTTCTAGTCATGATATTATGCTAAGAGTCCCTTGGCTTCCTCCATACCCTGAATGATAGAGGCTTTCAGACAAGCCACTTCTGCAATTTTCTGCTCAATCTCATTGGTATATTGGGAAGCGGGATTTGGTAGCGCTCTCTGATTTGCAACAATATTTCGTTTGAGCTCTCTATTTGTCATCACGAGGTCCGTGCAAGATGTTTTGATGTGGTTGCAACATTAAAGAGGGTGCATGTTGAGAAGTCTTTTGGGGCGTCTGTGACTATCTCTGCGACTGAGGGCCATTTATTGTAGAACTTTACAGTAATTTGGTTCACCTGATTCTGGAGATTTTGTTTGTCTTGAAGGATATGATCTCATTCTGCAACAAGGGAAATAATTTGTTGTTGTTGTTGTGCATGTTCAGCTGCTAGAATGATGTGCAATGCCTCTTCTTGGCATGCAACCAGTTGAATACAATTAAGAAATTGAGTCGAGGACCAACCCTGGAGATCATCAAGGGTCATAGTCAAGGATCGAGGGATCCAACTCTGCAATGATTTCCCACTGGAAACTGATTTCTTATATTTCCCTTGGGGTGATGCTTCTCTCTGTGAAGGTTCGATGATGAGAGGACTAATGTAGACCAGGGTGGAATGTGGTGGTGAGGAGGGGGCAAGATGAACAGGTAGGGTCATTGTGTGGGTGGTTTCTAGATTCAGATTCTCAGGGACAATAAACTGATTGGTGATTGTTAGTAGGCCTAATTCAAGTAGTAAATATAACAAAGACGTATTGAAAAACTTCATACCTGAAGGATGGGTTGTAAATTCCCCATTTGTATTTTCAGTAATTGAGTGGATAACAAAGTCTACCTCCATTTCTGTTTCAGTACTGAGTAGAGTTCCAGATGGAAGTATGTATGAGATGGTGGTAGAGGTTGAGGCTATTCGAGGTGAGGGATTGCACGACCTTGGGGATGCAGTGGAAGTGGAAGGTGGATTCTCTTTGGTGATGGGTGTGGTGGTGTGTGATTGGGGTTCTTCTTCGGTAAGGTCAAAAACCTAGGCAAAGGTGGTTTTAATCTTTTTCCTGGGGACCAATGGTGGTTTGGTGGTAAGAGGCCGTATATTTGGAATTGTGGGTTCAGAATGAGAGTGAGGGCCCACTGAAGGAATTGAAGCAATAATAGGGCTATAGGTCAAAGAAACAAGTGGAATTGAACTAAGAAATTTAGAAAAGGTAGGAAAAGGACTTACTGAATCCCTGATGTTCTCCAAAGTTTTATGTAGGGATTGCATGTGCGTCTCAAGCTTCTTGATGATTGGAGTCAATGTTTCTTCGGCGAGACGGTTCCTTGAGGTTGAAGGGGTTTCTCTAGGTAGTGGTTAGGGCACCATTCCTCCAAACAAGTATATATGCTTCCCCTCTCGAACTTCTCCAGCAATCCTCGGCCAGGAAGAGACTTCAATATGGAAGGATTCTTCAGATAACATAAAATTTTGGGCCCACATCTGAAATGTGTCAAAGTTGATGCATTTAGGCCACACCTAGGTGCTGCCATGACTTATGCCAAACCAGATATCCTACGAATATTCATCAAGAAATGATAGTGGGATTCTTTATCTAGCCTTGGTGACATCCAACATTTTCTTGTACTAGCCAACAAAAGAGGCCTCATTGATTTACTTCCTGTTGGCGTCCTCGGAGGAATGCCATGGTAAATACCTGAGTGAAAGGGGCTGGTCTTCAGTAACCGTCACCATCTCTCTCCCCTCTAGTGGGCACGATTTTCACATAGCTAAGGTGACAACAAGATATCCATATATAAAATGAGTGGCCCTTTTATAAATATATTCACAAGCATCGAAGAGTTCATTTAATAGAAAACTACTCCAATTCAATTGTGTGCCTTGCACACAAGCTTCCGCAACTGAGATAGCATCCAATGTGAATTAACCTCTTGAAAGTGTCTAATGAGCATGCCAAAAATCATATAATAGGAGAATTTTATGTTAGGCTTGTTAATTGGTTCTATCACAACACTTTTTCCTCCATGTCAAATACCATACTTTTGTAATAATTGTCATCGCTTGTCTTCTTCCCCCGCTTAGACATATTCTAAAATGTAATTGATATTGAGGCTTCAACAACAGATATTCCTATAAGTCTGTGAATATTGATGGAATGGATTGGGTTTTCCTTGTCGAGCCACAAAGACCCTCCATGCATCCTGCTAATGAGGAATTTTGTGCTTTGCATCACTACTCCTACAGTGCCGAATACTGGAAGACCCTGTAAATTCAGCAACGTCGATCTCTATATTCCTCTGAAGTCTTCTCTAACTTTTGTTGACTGATTTCCATCGGGTTTGGTGACAACTTCTATGTAGACTTCCCGCTTGAGTTCTAGAAAATGTAACGAGTCCGAGATATCATTGTCTACAAGCACAACCTTATCATACTTTCCATAAAGATTCTTAGTTTTTGTAATCCTTCAGTCTCGTTCAATTTCATGAATAGAGATTATAGTCTTCGTCATGGCTGCAATGTGACCATGATACACAAGGAATACTGGAAGCTTGAACTTAGTTTGAGAACAGGGAAACTTTGATACAGACTCCAGACTTGGCAATTCTACCACCTCGACTTTTGATACTGAGAAGATTATCATTCCCAATAAATTTAAATAGAAAGGCTCGACACGACATTTTTTATTTGACCACTTAACTAAATAATACAGTAACTTTCTCGATGTGAACCCAACCGTGGCAGCAACAATGATGGCTTACCAGACCTAACTTGGATGATGCAAAAACTAGAAAATGAGGGTGGGAATGATGCGTAATTATCTGGATATGATGGCAGGTGCCTAGAATTTGATGGATGGATCATGCGAGGGATATTACAGAAGAGATTTAGCCCAAATTCAAACTGACACATAGAATTATTACTAATTTTTACAAATACGATGACTCACACATGCGACTCCCCAACCACAAACAATTGCAGAGGGGTGAAGCTACTTCCACAATTGAAAGAACTGGAGGAAAGTTATTCATGAAAGAATTCGATTGTAACGACTGACTAACTAAATTAATTGACGCAACTGACAACCTAAAAGAACTGTCCGACTCTACCTAGACTTAACTATGATCCCTTTTCAGAGACCAAATTATTTTGATGTAGAACCAATTGAGTCGTGGAAAGGTTTCAAGCGAGCACCATTCACCCATCCAGGTAGTAGGAAACCATCCAATTGTACGAGATTGATAACTCCCGATTCTTTCAATTCCATAATGATGAAGGGTCCCAAACAATGCATTTTCAGCTTTCCAGGAAATTGTAAGAAATTATTATCATATAGTAAAACATGCCCTCCAACTATAAAAGATTTCCATTTGATATTCCTATCATGCCATGCCTTATCCCTCTGATTTTCGACAGTTTGGTGGAAATATGCCAGAAACCTAACCTTGTCTAGCTCCGAGAGTTCTTCCAACCACTTTGGAATTGATTCATCCTCTGTCATGCGAGTGGCCTGCACAATAAAAAGGTTGGAGATGGTAAACTCAGCAGGTATTATGACTTCTCATCCATACACTAATTGGAAGGGCGTATACTTGTGTAAGTTCTTGATGGTTGCATGATAATCCCATAATGTAGCTGACACCCATTCGTCCCAATTGTCTCTATTGGCCAAGCATATCTTGGTGAGTCCCCTCTCTAATATTTTGTTAAAAGCTTCCACAATACCATTTTCTTGAGGGTGATACGCATTGAGAAATCCAAAGTGTGGCAGTTAATAAATTTCTCTTATTATGACATTATCTTGTGATGGTTTTTCATTATTATTATTTGTTATTTTGAATTATATTTTCTTATCATCAAGACTAATGTCAAGCAACAAATAGAAGTGAACAAAAGATGTAGGCACAATGCTAGGGAAAAACCCCACTCTAGGGGAAAACCTGGTCAAAATTCTTCCTTTAGTAGAATTAAGATGAGACGACCAAGACCCTCAAAACTTAGACTCAAGACTACCTCCATCCATCTAGTCAACCTTGTCATGTCATTCTTTAGTTCTATCATTCTTTTCTCCTGTAGCAGTCATCCTTCTTTACACTTCAGTCCTTGCAATGACATCAAACTAGTACCTTGAGATAACAACGAACACCGAACACCGAACCATCCTTGCTATGATAACACCAAGTTTGCTCACTGAGATAGCACTCAAAACCATATCACTATACTTGCACCGAAACTCTATCACTATACTATCACCAAAACTAATCACTATGGTAGCACCGAAAAACATTTGCTATGGTAACATCAAAATATCTTTACTGAAATAGCACTGAACCATTCACTGACATATCACCAAATTTTTGTCTTTATTCTTCACTATAATCCACATTTATATCACAAAAGGTATGCCGAAGGTGTCACTGTGATTTATCCAAACTTGTCCCTAAAATCTGAGCTTCTTCATCGAACTTATCTTTTGAAATTATATGCAATCTATATGTCCAAACTATGGAGCACTGTACCCTCCTATTTATAGTTATTTCCATGTTGAAAATGAGCTGACATGTGACTTTTAAGAGCATTGTCTTTGTATTGAGCTGACATGTGATATTTAGAGGGTAGCCGACTTGATGAGGATTATTTCAACAACAAAGAGACTTTGATGGATGGAGGAGTATTCATAAATCGAATTTAGCGATAACCTAAAGCCTACAATGGATGCTTTACCTATACATTTGACCCAAGCATGAAACCCATGCTTTAACAAGTCAATTAAAATAATAATAAAATTCTTTTTTCTTTCCTTTGACAAATATATATTACATTTTGAATTCAAGTACAATTATGAAGACCAAAGCTAGTTACATTATTCAACACTCCCTCTTAACTAGGGAGGTATTCATATTTACATATAATCATAGAGGTACACGTAATATCTCAAAACACATCATCTATGAAGAAGTTTAGGCACCGCAATGCCATGGACTAGACTCTTGACCAGGGCAATCTATCCATTGGTCTCTCAATAATTTAGACACTGCAATGCCACAGACTAGACTCTTGACTAGGGAAACATATTCGGGTGGGAATAACATGGAATCAAGATTTCAACCTCTCTAGGTACCATCATGCTTACTTGCTAACCATTAACCCAGAGATCTAGGTGCATGTCAGAGCTTAATTACCAACGCCACCTTTCCTACTTCGAGAATTAGACATCAACGCAAAGTGCTGGCCAAATGTCCTCCCAGAAAATGCTTCAATCACAAAGCCTCAACACCCCTTGATCTAGCATATCAAGGACGACAAATATATCCCAATCAAAATGAGCGGTAACCATCATGCCATCAAAACCTTCGAGAGATTTCCCTGTACAAAAACAACCCCAATCAGTAATATACTTTCACATATTCATAAACAAACAAAAACCTTCGGGGTCTTTTAGACAACAAATGTTGTTTCTCAACATAGTAGGACTATCAACCAAATATCACTACAACAAAATAGGCAATTTGCACCAGATTTAGCACCAAATTTTAGTGCACTTTTTTCCCAAGTGGGATGATCATCCTGGTGCTAAATCTGGCTCTATTATACAATTTTTAAAGCGTCCTTTTTTGCGCCAAATTTTGCATCCTTTTTTACACCAAATTTTTCATCCTATTTTACACCAAGATTTGCATTTGGTTTTACAAAAGGTTTTGCTTCTAGTTTTGTGTCATTTTTTGCATCGTTTTTTGCTTCTTGTTTTGTGCCATTCTTTGCTTCTAGTTTTGCGTCGTCATTTGCATCAAGTTTTACACCATATTTTGCATATGATTTAGTGCCTTTGTTTCATCCAATTTTTGCTAGTTTTTGCATCTAGT
Source organism: Pinus tabuliformis (assembly GCA_031772625.1). Taxonomy (NCBI): domain Eukaryota; kingdom Viridiplantae; phylum Streptophyta; class Pinopsida; order Pinales; family Pinaceae; genus Pinus; species Pinus tabuliformis. Next base: position 1,454,888,726 of record CM062818.1, read on the forward strand.
CTTATGCCATTTTTTGCTTCTAATTTTGTACCTATTTTTGCATCTATTTTTGTGCCTATTTTTGCACCCTTTTTTGCATCCAATTTTTCACCATATGTTGAATCTGATTTAGCGCCAAATTTTAGATCCATTTTTGCATCTTTTTTTGCACCATTTTTTGCATCCACTTTTGCCTTTGATTTGTTTATCTTTTTTGCATAATTTGTTGCATCCAATTTAGCATTGTTTTTAACTTCATTTCTTGCATCCAATTTTGCATCCTTTTGAGCATCCAAATTTGCATCTAAATTTTCATCCTATGTTGAGCCATGTGTTACGTCCACCTTTGCATCTCATTTTGTGTCTAATGTTATGTTCAATTTTGAACCATTTTTTACGTCTACTTTTACATTTGTTTTTGCACCAAGTTTTGCATCATTTTTTGCACCTCATTTTGTATCCAATGTTGCATCTCAATTTGCATCTAAATTTGAGCCATTTTTATTCCCATTTTTTCTACTTTTGTGTCCAATTTTGCACCATTTTTGATGTTCAATTTCGAATCCTTTTTGGTGTCTAATTTTGCATCCTTTTTGGCATTCAAGTTTGCATCTTTTTTTCTACCACATTTTTGTCTCATTTTGCGCCTAGGTTTGAGTATGAATTTGCATCTAGTTATGCATAATTTTTGGCATCCAATATGGCATCCTTGGTTTCACCCTTTTTAACCCCATTTTTCATCTCATTTTGTGTCTTTTCTTACATCCTTTTTTTCTTCCTTTTTTGTGCCCAATTTTGCATCCCAATTTTACATCATTCTTTGCATCCTCATTTTGGTGTCCATTTTTGCGTCCTTGTTTGCACCCAGTTTGGTATCCTTTTGTATGCTATATTTTGTTCCCTTCTTTGTGTATATTTTTGAACCCTTTTTTACTTCTACTTTAAAACCCTTTTTGTGTCATTGTTTGCATCTTGTTTTGATGGCTAGTTTAACATCCAATTCTACTCCCAATTTTGTATCCATGGTTACATCCACTTTTGGCTTCTTGTATAGAGTGTACTTGTCTTTGCATTTATGACTCTCTTTATGGGTTCATTTTACTAATTTAAATTACATAATGAAATATATTACAATTTCTAAATATCATTTAAGAAGATATGACAATTCAAATTGACAACTTAGTGTTTGTAAAGACATTTAAGGGAAATTGACAACATTCATCCAAAAAATAGAAGTATCATCATATATAACAATTCTCCATAAAAAATTCATTGACAATTTTCAATATACATATATGACTACCAAATCAACACCTATCACATATATCATTATTCCAAGATAATTCACCACATTACATCCAAAAATAGTAATATCATCATACATAATGATTCTCCATAAAAAAGCATTGACAATTTTCAACACATATATATAGTAACAAGATAATACTAATTAGATCATCATCATCTTTAATCAAATCAACTAAGATTCAAATGTGTGATTATCAGATCAAAATATTTTGTGAATATTATTATTCTAAGATAAATTCATAACATCCATCCAAAGATAGTAATATCATCATACATAATAATTTTCCATCAAAATAATGTTGATATTTTTCAGTATATACATAAAATAACAAGATAATAATGATAATATCATAATCATCTTTAATCAAATAAACTAAAAGTCAATGTATGATTATTAAATCAAAATGTTTCATAGATATCATTATTCTAAGGTAAATTCACAACATCCATAAAAAAATAGGAATCTCATCATACACAATAATTCTTCATAAAAAAATGTTGAGAATTTTCAACATATTCATAAGGTAACAAGATAGTACCAATAGTATCATCATCATTATTCAAATCAACTAGAATTCAAATGTATGATTACCATATTAAGACATCCCAACTAAATATCAAAATAACGCATGGCTAGCTAGCACCACAAATATCATAGTCAAGATCATCCTCATGATCATTCCCATGATCACCATCATGACCATCCTGGTAGTCTCATCCACATCATCATTACCAACTCCATTGCCATCATCATCATCATTGTCTCTGATATCTGATGTAAGCTCAACATAGTTTGTATCATCATCTTCGCGATCATTACCTGTAGCGTTATGGAAAAAAAATCAATATTACATGTTAGTATTAATTCAATAGCACAATGCATATTTTTGTTACAATGCTAACCATAAAATAAGGTAGGACATAATAACATTTAATAGTACTAAAAAATAAAATGAAAATATGGTTTAAGATATATTGGAGATCCAACTAAGATTACACTAGTAATTCACATTTAGTAGAAACATTTTTTAATTCATATGAAGTAGATACCCAATTGTTCTTCATATTCTATTGTGAATATTTCTTATGATGTCCATGCACGATTGGTAAATTAAGAATTACTAGAAGCCTTAGTTCCAATTACAATTGTAATTTGGATTAGCAATAGAAGAATTTTTAGCAAAAAAAGAATGTCACATGAAAAAGTAAATTGTTTTTAATGAAAAAAAAAATCACATACAATATGAATGTCACATGAAATATTGAGTTTTTTTAATGCATGTACTTTTCACTCTGATATAATGGATCCTAATGTTCATTCAAGAACAAATGTTCGCAAATAATTACTTCATTTTATCCATTATCACACTAAATCCATTATACCTAGTGACGATAATGATACCATTCTATTTGTTTTGAACTCCCTAAATTATAATGTAAAAGAGAAATAAAATCTTGATTTCAATTTAGCTCTAAATCTAATTGATTTTGAGCTTCCTAAACCATAAAGTTTTTAAAAATAGTTTGATATTATTATGATTTTAGCACTAAATACAATGTATCTAGTGATGTAAGTAGGGGACTTAAAACCAGACTAGGTTTAGGTGGAGTGAAGGGTAAGGTAAGGTGGGCATTCTACAAAACTTGCTTTGGAAGGAAAAATATCCCTTGTCTGCTAGTGGTGGTTAGGATTTTAACATGGAATCAAAGTTTGAAAGGTGCCAACAAGAATTAAAAATTCTCAATTTCATTACCTCTAGAGAGTGGGTTTATATTATATCTTAGATTATTGCGGTCTAGCTAAAAATTGGATAAGATGGAATTTTTAGATTTGTCATATGAAAAAGAATGTTAAAAAAGGGATTTCTAGAGCTATTGGGTTTGTTAGCACTAGAAAAAGTTTAGTAAAAATGTTTTTATTTTAGTTAAAAAATAAATTTCATCAATCTAAAAAAATGATTTCTAGAGTTATTGGGTCTGTGAGTTTGATTTTGTTTAAAAAGTAAATTTCATTTCTATAGTTTATATTGTCACTAGCTTTCAACAAAATTATTGGATTTCGTTCATGGCACTCGAACTCCAGTTCCAACTCACGATCCCAAGTTCCAACACCAAACCCCAAGATATGATATAGATCTCTGAAGTACTAGTATGCAACTAGGAATACAAATATGGCTATAATAGATAACAGAAAGGGTAGACAATGAGACCTCTAGCTTATTTTTGATACTTTTGGCCCTGTGGGCATAGTCCAAAGTGCTGAGAGTTTCTTCAAGACAGTGGAAAGATGGTGAAACAATTGCTATTATGCAAGTCTTTGTCCTCCCACCCAACGAATCATGTAACATTATTGTAAGTTTATTATCCCTGCACCCTTTTTCAAAGTTACATACAAAATTATAGTCTAATTTCATTCTCAATTACGCTAAAGGTCAAACTACTTACATGCCACAAAAGCTAACCCAAATATACCTGTAAGGAACATGTCCATGATGGTCCACGAGAGTAGTAATAACATGACCTAATATTAGTATGCCTTTGTTGATATCCCCTACCCCCCTTGCACGGACCTACAAAATTCATTAAATAAATTACAATTATTTTTTTGCCTTTAGTCTCTCCCAGGATGTATGCAGTGTAATCTAGTTAAGTTTTGAACATTCAATTTTTATTTTTCATGTTGTGTAGGTAGCAATATTTGACCACCAAATTCCAATCTTGCAAACCATGATCTATTAGATGTCATTCCAATTTATATACTAAGTACAAAAATAAGCTTGAACTTTACCATCTACTAAAAGTTGGATGTTTGAATAACCTCACCTCCCTGGCCCCTAAATGGGATATGTTTTTTGAACCATCAAGATCAACCAAATTAAGATTTTCGCATTTAATCAACTATTCTCCTTCTAGTGTTGCTTCTTTGATATGAATTGTGAAATAAAATAATGAATGGGAGCCACTATAAAGAAAAAACAACATTCAGAACTAGATCTCATGAGAAGAAACAACGTGGAGAGAATTTACTTTACCTAGATTGCTTGTTGATAATTGTTTATGTTGTTCGTTGCTTAGAAAAGCCTCTTTCTAGTAAAGTAAATATTTAATTTTCCCTGGTAACTATTTCTTCCTCAAGGCCTCATACATGTACCCCACCTTTTGTGTCCTCCATCAATGCTAAGGGATTTATCTATTTATAATCTAACATAACGTTAGATATCTCATCAGGTGCAAGCAAGTCAATGATTTATTCATTGTATAACTCTAAGAAGGTTACATTGTATTCATCATTTTGGCTTTCTAAGGTGTCAAATATTTGCTTAACAACCCTTGGAATCACACTAGCATTGGATGGAAACTCCCCATTTGATGCACTCTATAGATGCAATGGGTACAATGGTTATACCTCCATCATAAAGTTTCCACCTAAAGCTAATATATTGCTAGATATTAAAAGACCAATATTTTATAATTGATGACAACAAATAAATTAAGTGTAATTTAATAGGTGCCCCTTAAGGATGTTGTGTTAGAAAACCAACTAGAATTATTCAATCATGACTTTAAACAAGTCTTTGCAGTGAAAAGTATAAATTGGAAAATAGCAATGTAGCAATTTATCAAACAATTGAATGTATCCCTAGGAATCATTAAAAAATGATTTTCACAGAAAAAACATTAAAACTTACTATTGACATTTTCCCTTCACCTTCCATGGTGTAAGTTTTCCTGTGCAAGTTTGGCCATAAGGAAAAGATTGTGCAATTGAAACCCTATAATACTTCATTTACTATTGAAATGGCAGCTTGATCATAGAGATCTTTCTGTTGTGCAGATGGACCAAATACCTATAGTTTATGACATTTTCATGCTACATTTGCAGAGACAGAGATATAGTAATATTTGCATTACTTAATGCCATGCTTTATAGTACGTCCAAAAACTTCAACAAAAAATGGGATGAATATGTTGCAAGATGAATTTCAACAAAATATTTACTTTGTTCAATGGTTACATATTAAACATCTATGAAATTATTAATTGGAAAGAGAAGTAGGAATTTCCCATTTTTAGTAGGAAAGTAGGTCAAGGACATAAACTACATCACAAACAGATTCTTACTTATAAAAACAAAGTAATACATGTAGGTAAAAAAAATTAACATGCAATATTAAAAACAAGAATATTATGTGTAATTAATCAAATGCAATACATACAATCTATACACAAATGATTTACAAAACATTTTTGCATTGAAATGTTCAACACATATTAACAATACCTCCTTAGGATCAACAAAAAACTGGAAGTACTATAAAACGGTAATTCTAACTCTTACTAGTAACTAGAACATGTCAAATTGAAAATTATAACAACAAGTACAACAGATCTAAAATTCAAATCATGTCAATAACAAGAAACTTTCATATAAACCACTCTAATACCATGTTGAAATTCTTGGCATGTAGTAACAATCTTATCAATCTGACCTAACCAACCTACTTAGGATAACATAAAACTGAAAGTACTATGAAAACTGAAATTTGATTTGTATTAGGAACTGAAGTTTAAAACACATCAAACTAAAAATCATAACAACAACTCCAACAGATCTGAAATTCAAATCACATCACTATTTTATTACTTAGAAAATAGGAAATACTGGAAGCAATAAGTCTAAACTCTAATCCCTCACTGATCTCTACTAAAAAAATGAATAATAATAGAGACCCTGCCCCTCTTTATAAAGGAGGCTTGGGTTGTACACTAAAAATAACCTAACCATGTGCACCTGGGTTAGAGTGTCCAACATATGCATATGCATTGGCCTCCTATAGAACTGCACCTGAATTGGAGTGAACTACACACACACCTTGCCTTCACCCTCTCCTCAAATCAACAACCTCTCTCTAAAACCTATATAGTGCTCTTTTCCTGAAACTGGAAAATTATGGAACTAGAGCTAGATTGGAGTGCGATACACACACCTTGACTTCACCCTCTCCTCGGATCAACAACTTCTTTCTAAACCTATATAGTGCTCTTTTCCTGAAACTGGAAAATTAAATCATAAATAGAAAAGCAACTCAAAAATAGAACTACACTGAAATAGAAAATTGACTTAAACTAGAATTTTATAAATCTGGATCAGTAGGGAACTGAAAGTGGAAAAACTAGAAATAAACTAAGACTGGGGCCCTTAATTGCACCTCCCCCGCACTCTGTTGCACACAAGAACACAAGCATATTGTTGTACAAAGTACAAACCTGGCGATGTGTGCTCCCAGACCTTGGACACCTTTGGAGGTACCTGTAGAATTGGAAGATGACCTGTTGTAACTCCATAAATAACGATGAATTGAGAGGGAAACATTCCTAGTTAACTGTCAGCTAAAGAGACTGTAATATATATTTATTAACATGTTATGTATTGTTTTAGAGAGTAGAGACTACACAAATAGTTGTTTGTAACAATTATCATTAGCATCCTACCTTTCCCCTTCCGCTGACAAAAAAACTTATATTATTGCAATATTCTTGTGATTAATGAGGGCATCACCAATTGACTTTTGAACTCATCCTTGACCATTCCACAAAACATAACTAGTTGGTTCGAAACAAGTTTATGAGATTTCCACCTTTCTAAATGTTAACAATTTGTTGCCAACTAGTATGATGAGACCTTCATGATGCATTCAATGCTAATTCAAACAGTTATTGCTCTTCTCTAAAAGTACTAGTGTGAATAGGATTGATTCTCAAACTTATTTTCTTTAAAATCAATCCTTGTAAAACAAACAAAATGTGTTTCTCATCAAGAAAACCATGAGATCCTACCCTGAGCTATATCGAAATCTCCTGATTCAGGAAAGAACTTGGAAAATCTTTGCTCAAATTTTAAATAAAAAATGGCAAGCATAATGTTCAGCCAAGTTGTAGGGAGACTTTAAACCAATTTGGCTAAAGGAGACTTGCAAAAGAGTCAAAACTTGTCACTTAACGAACTTAGTAAAAACAATTCAAAATTTACTCGTGGTCAAGGTCGTTTTCTTAAGATGTTTACAAAAGTTATACACCACTGAAGTGTTTCTCAGGCTCGTAGGAAGAAATTGATAAGGATTGGACCTGGGTCTCGGAGCATTTCGAAGGTCGAATTTGTTGAAAACATTTTCTTTTCTAAACATTAAATGATCCAAAATTAGATGGGTATAAATTTACACTACTGAGAATATTTAAATACAATTACTGCCTAGGTTTCTTCACTAGCACAACATGCTTAGATTTTCTGGGAGAGTGAGAGATAAGAGACCTCAGGAAACCCTTTGATTTCTTGTGCGTGAAGAAGAGGGCCTCGATCTAGATCTGGCCATTAAGTAGCATTCAAGTTAGTGTAAGTGAAGTGATCAATATGAGCAATCAACAACATGGGGTTCTCTGATGCCAATACTAACATGAGGGTCTAGAGTCATTGGTGCTTCACATCTGAGATTTTGTTGGGATTAACACTAATTATAGAATTTGTGTTCTCTCACACTGGTAAGGTTCTTAATCCAATCAAAGTTTCGGTGTAACTAATGTTTTATATTGTATTTTTTTCTTCAAGGATAGTGATCTATCCTACAATTTCTCATCAAACCTTTCACTTTCCTTCTGATGGTCATCAAATCCTTTCACTTTCATTCTAGCGGTCAATTTGCTTAAATAAATGTAACCAAGCTTATTTTATTTTCAATTGAATGCAAAATACTGCTTGATCTCATATGCAGATACATTGCGACTGATGTAATTCATTAAACACATTCATTATGTGTTTAGAAGATATAGTGATTGTTTTCTTTAAATTTTAGATCCATGACTCTCTTTTGCAATCTGTTTATTGAAGTAAGATTTGTTTATGTAGGAGCATATGATCCACTAGATCCAAACAACAACATAACATTAAAATGGGATATCATGTCCTGGACACCGGATGGTTATCTAGTAAGTATGCACCCACACTACAGTGCACACTCATGCTCTTCCTTTGAAGAGATCCTTCATAGACTAGTTTTTTCTTTGAAGTAGTTGCAAAAAGTTAGGGATCCACAGTGGTGGTGATGAGTGTCCACACCTGATACTTGCATCTATTGCAATCTTTGAAAGGAAATGTTTTTGCCAACATGTTTATACCAAAATCCAACTTCCATCTTTTTCCTTGTTTAAATTTATAGAGGATACCCATATATGTGCTTGCTTGTAGTTTTGTGATATTCCCACTATGGTCCCCAAGCAATATTCAAATGCCTTGAAGAAAAGTTGTTGTCTTAGTTGGTAACTTAGTAGACCTGTAGCTTGCCAGGTTCAACTTTTTTTAAAGATAGGCCTTGCAGATATATATATATATATATATATATATATATATATATATATATAGTTGTCCTGTGGTTTGTACACAATATAAAGATAAAAATCACGGCCCTGTGTATTTAACAGTTAGACATCTCTATCTTACACCCATGGAGACACCTAATTCGTCCATGAAATTTATGGAGACACTTAATTCCTTCATGAAATTTATATTTAGGGGGAATTCTCATCATGGCTATGCCTCTTTGGGATTAATTATCTACATCTTACGAGTACACAATCCTTCCTTACATAAGCTTTAAATTTCTTCCCTAGGTGAGCTTAACGTAAGGGGGAGAAGTTTGGCAAAGGGAGAGATGCCAACAGAGAATACCGATAAGCATATGCACTTGTACTCATGTAGACCATTTTTCTAAAAAACTTCCATTTTTACCCTTGCAGGTTGTTGTGACTATAAACAATTTTCAGCAATACAGACACATACAGAGTCCTGGATGGACTTGGGCAAAGAAGAAGGTGATTTGGTCAATGGTTGGTGCTCAGATGATGGAGCAAGGGGATTGTTCTAAGTACAAAGGAAATATTTGACATTGTTGCAAGAAAGATCCCACTGCTAATTTATTACCAGGAACTTCTTACAAAGAGAATAAGGTGCAAATGCTCCAAAAATCTAAAAATCTTGGCAAAGATATCAGTTTACAAGGCCTCCTCTGCCACTTCAAACCCTTTCAAAGTGTCTGAATCTTTTCTACCTTCAAAGCAAGGAGGGTTTCCAAAATAAAACTGCGAAAATCTAAGTGAAACAACTTAATTTGCCACAACAACTTCTTTATATGCAACAGTTTTAAATTTCCACACAACTACAATACATCTCATTGAATGTCAATATTTCCATCCAGAAGAAAATTTTCATTATTTAGCATTCATCATGGAGTTTTTTTCATATTTTCCCATTGAATCGAAACTAAATGATGTGAAGTAATTTCATTTTGTGCATACCAAACTAAAAACGATGATTACAAACTTCTGTCGGATTCAAATCTAAAAGACGTCAAAGAAAAACAACCTCCGATTTTCATCCAAGAAAGCTACATAATCCCTTTTTTGAGGGCTAAAGCAAAGCTCACTATTACCATTAATCTTGATAGAAAGTCAGGGAGATTACCTTGTCGAATGTAAACGTTCAATCTATTTGCGCTGGAAATATTTTGACAAACAATAACTTTTCGCTGGAAGTCATTGCATGTCACAACCTAAGGTGCGTTGCTTCTCAATTCTTCCTCGCTGAATGGCTTGAGTCGCCCAACCAAATCAGAAAAATCACCATAGAAGGACCAAAATCCAGAAAAAATACTATAAATAAAATGCAAGTAAAAAAGGAACGACAGTGAAAAACCTGCATACCTGTAGCGGAGTAGAACTTGGACATTGACACCTTGTCCTTCTCGTGGAAGATCGACATTTTTGTTTTAATCTCAAATAATGGATGAAGAAGATCCAAAGGAAGAAACGTAACAAAGAGGTAGGTAAGGAAAGGAGGGTTTGGGAATGGTGAAGAATAAGGGTTCCGGTTTGAAAATTTGTGTTCCTGCATCCTGAGTGGTCTGCGCTCTTGCAGTTTTTGATTTTGAGATCTATTTTCTTTGTATTATCTCTCTATACTTCACGAGTTGGAGGTATTATCGGGAAAAATAGTGTCCATTAAGAGCTACTAGTCCCACTAAGATGGGTAGCTATCTTAGAAACAAACAAACTAAAGTTACTTGTGTTTTCCTTTATGAGAGATAAATGAGAGAGAAGCAGAGAGTACCAATCTCAGTCTTTCGCTTGGCTCCTTGCTTGTTTCCTCCCTCCTTTGAAAGAGCTTTGCCATTTTTCCTCACTTTTTCCGCTTCAAAGAACACCTGTAGAGTCAAAGCAGCATAATACCATCAAAGCATAGAGATCTATAACCATAAACAATATAGGATCAGATGTATATTAACCATACAAATGCATATATCAATACAAGATTCAGAGATATACAAGAATATGGAGGAAAACTCAAATAGCTTTATTGATAGAAGTAGTAGAAGAGAGGATTACAACCCATTGGTCTGACCTAGTGCCATCCTCCCAGCATGAAAGCCCTCTTCACCTCATGAAAAGCTTAGATCACCCAACAATACAATGTTGCACAGAGAAACCAACAACACTTCCTTACAAAATACAAAATTCCAGCTTCTGGATCTCTAGGATGAGGGATCCATATATAGATATTTGTAGGTGGGTAAGTCAGCTTCTGGGATTTTTATTAGTGTCATTTCTCTGATAGTTCTTGGTTCCACTTGGAGATTTCTTGATCTCTTACTCAACCCTGGGCGAATTCAGAGAGGCAAGTGTCAAATGGGCAGTTTCTAGAAGATTCTATGGGTTTCCATCTAGCCAACTGCCTCTGCCACTTGTCTGCTCTCGCTCATCACACCCTACAGAAGGGATTTCTAGTATGCATCACACTTTTTGCATGTGGCAGGTGAGATGCATCGCACCCTTAGCACTGAGCAGTCTGTATGGTCTGGTTTTGACCAGTTCTGAGTAGTCTTTTAGGGAGAACTTCTGGGAGATGATGTAATCAGCTGACCTTGTTCCTTTAGGGTACGAAACAACACTTTTAGGGGCTTAGAAGCCCTTGGTTTATGGACATATAAGATTGGGGTTGCAGTGCCCAAATATGTCTATAACAGTTGCCCCCTAAAGCATGACCTGTAATAAGATACAATACAATACATTATCTTCATAATATTTTCATGGTCTAGCTGAGGCGGGCATTCCCATGCTCAGCTTTATAAATTCATTTTCATGTACATAGGACAGACAACCGTCTGTGTGGCAGACTGATGATTCTGGTAGAGCCATCATCCCTTGGCTTGGATAATTATCTGTGTAGCTATGATGTGCAATTGATGTCTTTCTTTTCTTGAATATATCGCAGCCCGGATGGATGAAACTAGATCCGGGGTCTTCAAACTCGTTCAATCTTCACTCGAAGTACAAGTCGATCCATGTGAAAAGATGTTCTGAAGTCGAACATGGAAAGACATCGCCTGATTACCAGCCAATGATGTAAGCTGTTAATAGGCACGAGAGGAATCACCGATAATGATAATGATCCTCAAGGTACTGCAGTACAATTCACGTGGTGTGAATACATGAGTCGATGTCGAACACCACACAAAATCTTTCGGTCGAAGGTCGTTGATGTAAACCTATTTCCAGAAGTGAGAAACTTGCCATTGAGGCATGTAAGCTTCAAAGTACTGAAAGGGTTGTTCCTAAGTCGACTTCTTGGATAATGAGCTGATGTTGAAAAGAAGTGACCCGTTGTAGTAGGGCCTTAATGAATCCCACAACTATGACACAGAACGAAGCAAATGATTTTGCGGAGGTGAAAATGATATGATGATACAAGGTTCAGGGTGGCGGTCATGAAAGAATGAAGCATGAAGGTATTGCAGCGGATGAGACATAAGCTGGGTTGGTGAATTCTCTGAGCGACTTCTCTTGAACATATCGGCGACACTAAAATGGATTGGTAGAATTAACCCCAAAATGGATGGTACGGAGGACCAATGGTGATATGACCGGTGAACGAAATAACCCAACCCGACTTAATCATGGTGATGGAGTGAAAGTGTCATGTTCAAGAGTGACCTTCTACCAATAAAGTTTCTTCAAGTTTTCTTCCCAATTTTTCCCCAGTCATTACTGACCAATACCTCTTTATTTTTGTCAAGCTTGAGGAGGATAACATATGCTTGTTCTATAATTTTCCCTTCGGGCAAACCCGTCGCTATGTTTTAACGAGCCTAGCGACAATGAAACTCATTCTTGTCTGCATGGACAAGTTTGTCGCTATTGTTTTAACGAGTTTAACGACAAAGATAACTCGGTCCTTTTCAATTTTAGAGAGTCTAAAAAGAGACGGAAAGGAAACTCCATCAATCCTTTTTCTTAATATAATCCCTTAATTCCGAAAAAGTATAAAACAATACGAAAGGGATGACTTTTCGATAGTTTTAATGAGCCGAACAAGACAAATGCTCGATCTTTTTGTGTAATGATCCCTCAGGTCCAAAAATATTAAAATCTAGAAGAGGGATGGCACTTCCAATCACTTTAACGAGCTGGAGAGGCCAATTGCTCGACAATATTTACATATTTTACAAGTCAGATGAAAAGAGTTTAAAGTAGACTCGTTTTTTGAGGAACGAGTGATATTTTTGGATAACAGCTGGTTCCAAGTAAGGTTTGGAACTTTTTTCAATCACGACAGTGTAAAGAAGGTGGCTAATAGAATCACTCGTCGCAACTGTTCCTTAAAAGGGGTAAACAATCAAATGGAGGCGTATGATCAGCTAAAGAGAGTGGAGGTGATGGTAAGAACACGACCAAGGTTTAAAAGCTATAATTATGCGATCGCAAAGATTATTTACCGAAGGTGGGTTCATTTTTTAATGAGCTTAAACTCTGGGGAAATTTTTTCTCATTGCTAGGTTTATTTTTTAACGAGCTTGAACTTCGCGTAAAACTGCTCGTGCCAGTCGTATAATAAGGATGTCTCATCGATAGGTTCATTTTTTAAGGAGCTTGCCCCATTCGAAACTTTGCTCTGAAGCCTTTTGTTATGCAAGCTAGGAACGACCAACCTACAAGTCTAAAGGGTTGAGAGCCTACAAACTAAGAAAATAAATGGTTGCTTTTCACTTGCATGCAAAAAGGTTTGCATGCCCCCAGGTATAACGAAGTAGAGTTTCCAGGTTACCATACAGAAGTTCTTGCATTAACAAGATTGTTCCATCCGCATAGCAGACAAAACACTTCCTTGGCGATGTCCATCGAAATGGACAAAGGTGACTGTTGTAAATGCCAATCACATAACCTTTGACGGGGGAATCCTTTTCCAGTCTGATCCATTTTCCTAAATGGACAGGATAGTCAGACTAGTCATATTCCTATGTGGAAACCTACCTTATATTTGGGGTTTTCCTGCTGAAGCAGACCAGGGCGCATGCCTCCTAGGTTTCAGTCACAATCACCGAATCACTCGCGATCATCAAGTGGACAGACTGGAGATTGATGAGACATTCCTTGCGTAAAAAGACCAGTTAGGGATGGCATTTGACTAGTAGCTATGTTTGAACCAGGGAATGAAAGCTGGTCAACTAGGTGGACCACTCTGCCTTCATGCAGAAAACACATCACTCGAAAGAGTGAGGAAACAATAGCTCCCATGCTATAAATGTAGTCACACCCAAGGAGTAGATTGTAATCTAAAGGCCCTTGGACTACCATCACGTTCAGATGAACGGTTTTCCTTCTCAAAGTTATAGGAAAATTTGGAAGGATCCCTAACGGTCAACTGGTTCCTTTGTTGAAGCCTGTCAGATTTCGAATCTCAGGCAGAAGCGATGGCGAACCAAGCACTTTCCAAGAAGTTGAGGAAAGGATACTCACAGAAGCCCCTTCATCTATGATAGTATCGACCATGATCATTCTGTAAGCTTGTACTATGATCCGGAATGGTACATTAGATGGTAGACGGGGTCTGCCTAGTAGATTCCAATCGAAGGAAACGACTAGATTGCTTGGAGGAGGGACCGAATAAACAGCTGGGTAAATCTCTGATGAACATCCTTCCTGCGGTAAAGGAACGGTTATATTTCCCCTAGGTTCATCAGATTCTGTGTTAATGAAAAGAATTTGAACGGTGTCGTCCTCATTCTCTTTGGTGAAAGTATCATCTGAAGGTGGACCCTCTTAAGACAAGATTGGGTCGACTGCCGTCTCGACCTGTTGACTTTGGTTCGGGGCGGACTCAGAGGTTTATCTTCAATGATAGGTGCTTCAATCGACAACAAAGGTGTGTTAGTCAGATTTTTAACTAGCGATGGACTCGGCAAGAGTTTCTTGTATCCAGGAGGAAGTCGCTGCGATGACGCATGACGGTTATCCAAGACTCTTTTAGCTTCGTCCAGGAAGGGACAACGGTGGAGGGCATGATCACCTTCACACAGTCTACAAGGAAATTTAGATCTTCCTTTTTTTCCATTGACTTCATTTTCACTAGTTGACGGTGTACTTTCAACATGATCGTCAGAGGTTGATGACATCGGATTGTGCAAGCGGGGAGACCAGTCCCTTAAGATCCATGGGATGCAAGGAAAATCTTGATGATAGTGGTCTCCTTTGAAAATGACACATGGAGATTTAGGCTTGGATGGTGCAGTGTGTGGATTTTCGCCAGACGATGCATAGTTTCCCCCTTTTGCTGTTGGCTTCTTCTTCTTCTTCTTCTTAGTTACTTGGTTTTTAGTTTGATTAGCTTCACCAAGCGAAGAGGAAGAAGGAGAGGGAGAAACAAACGAAGTAGAAGGTTTGGGGGTAACTCTAGTA
This sequence comes from Pinus tabuliformis, assembly GCA_031772625.1. Classification (NCBI taxonomy): domain Eukaryota; kingdom Viridiplantae; phylum Streptophyta; class Pinopsida; order Pinales; family Pinaceae; genus Pinus; species Pinus tabuliformis. Next base: position 1,454,903,792 of record CM062818.1, read on the forward strand.
TCATCTGGTTGCTAATTTGATTTCTCAGGAATCACGGTATTTTGAATGACAGAGGTCGAGAAAAGCCATACTGGTAGGCCAATTTTCAATCCTAGAAGGGACAATGTGGCCATATGAGGTGCACCAACATCCCCCCAAGAGGAGAAGGGACTAGGATTCCCCCCAAGGGGAAATCCTTGGTTGGTGGACTCCATTTTCTCAACCTAAGACCAACGAGGGAACAATGATGTTATTCCGATTAAAATAAATTTTATGATGCTTTGACACAACTTGCTTTTTCAATTTTTAAGAGTCGAGAAAAAGCTAAAGATGACTCTAGTCACCTTCAATTTTTAATGAGCCTGAATTGACAAGTGCTCAAATGGACCTTTTCTTTTAAGGAGTCTAAAAAGGAACGAAAAGTGACGACTCTGGAAATCTAGATAGAGGGATTACCAAACCAATCGCAAAACTGCAGAATAATTTTTACGGTACGACAGTCAATCTTCCCGAATGCTGTGTTCAATGCATTGCGATCGGTAGGGCAGCAGACACAGCTTCCTAAGGATAAAGGATAAAGCCTATTATGGTCTCTCAATATATACTCGACGATATGTGGGAGCACAAGTTCGTACTGGCACTTGTCATATCAAGGAGGAGGAATCACCCAACCTACGATGAAAACGATATTGCCAGGCTTTACGATGCCGGAATACGTCTCTAGCCTAGACTTCTAGATGTTGTGCATTAGGTTCCAAAGCGTTTTTATGTTCATTGAAATTTATTTTATAGTTGATCTTTCTTAAGAAGTGTTACACTAAAAAATGGCACCATGACTATTTACAGTTAGGATGACTCTATCAACAGTCATACTACCCTCTTAGGCAAGTCTTATGCCTCTGCTCTCCATGTCAAACTCCAAAAAAGAGAGAAAGTCTTTCTAAATGTACTTATCTCTGGGGACGCAGGTTCTCTCAACCTTACGTGCGGGGACGCACCCAATGTTCACAAAAACTGCGTCTTTGGACGCTCTGTATGTAAAGGGGCAGGTGCGTCCCCCTGAAAAGGTTAAAATGCGCAAGTTTCATCTTTAAAAAGTCACTTGTGGTTATTTCTAGAGCATTCTAGAAGGTTGTTCGACGTGTATTGAGCGCCTCCAGATGGTTCGTGCACTCCTACCAAAGAGGAACTTATCCCATCAATAGGGGAGCTATCCCATCCAAAGAGGGGATTATCCCATTGATGGTGGACCTGATTAACTTCCTCTTGAACACTATAAATGCAGGCATTGGGCCAGAAGGAGGGGAGGTTGAAAGCTATACATTTCTAAGGGTAAATGCTGCAGGAATTAGGACTCCCATTTAGAAGCTTGTGAGGAGAGATTGCCATCTTTGCTTGTTCTATTTGGAAGTGGGTGAGCTTTGTCAAAGTAAAGGAAGACTCTTGTGGACCCTGGAAGGAGCTTGCACAACACCAAGGCTCAAGTTGTAATGGTTCCTTTTGATTACCTTTAATGCAAATTGGTCCATTCTTCTCAATAACTTGTTGTTTGTGAGTTATTTCATGTACTCCTTGGTCTATATGTTGAATATGCTTTGTTTTATGTTATAATCAGGTGCTATTTAATTGTTTGACTGTTGGTGATTGCAGGTTTTGGAGAAAAGGAGGAGCTCATCCAGATCAACAAAGCTTGGACTTCTACAACAGCGTTTGGACAAAGGTAAGAACGAAACACTTGATTTCTCATATCATAATGCATGTTTAGAGAAGGATAGCTCTAGTTTGTTTTGTTTGTCATTAGAATGTCTTGGACTTCTAGGAAGGTCGGCTGTGTCCGCACTTTTGACTGATTCCGTGTGACAAATTGGCGACTCCGCTGGGGATTCCATTGATGTGAAAGTCTTTTCCTTTGAATGAACTTTGCTCTGAGAAAATTAGTTTATTTTTCTAGTTTTTGGCTCTGTGACTTTGTCTTTGGGTGGGTTAGCTTAGGGTTAGATTCATTTTGGTTTTTCTTGAGTTTTCCAGTAGGACGCACCCTCTGAGTATTGCACAGTGCATCCCTGGACGCACTGTCGCTGTGTGCACAGAGCGGGCCCGCACCTGTCTTAACAGGTTGCCTACGTCCCCTGCTAAAATTTGAGAAAATTCCATTTTTTGCATTTTTTCTCTTAGATTTTGCTTTTTCTTAGTTTTTACTGCCCAGATCCATTAGTCTCATGTCAGAGATCTTCACCTAAGCTTGTTTCATTAGCATTCCTGCTTTAAGCTTTCATCAATTGGGTGTTTTGAGTCTCTTTTGTGAGAAATTCTTGATTTGATTTCCTTTGGTCATTACTTGGAGGTTTGTCTCAGTCTTTTCACAATTTTGCAGCTTTTTGCTTTTGTTTTTGCAAAAAAATTTCCCCCTCATTCGCCGGGGGGGGGGGGGGCTAAATTGTGTATGAGTGTTAATCGCCTTTGAGTGTTTTTATTTTTTGATCTTTGGAACTCTCACCCAATTTTCTCAATTTGCACTTGATTGGTTCTTAGATCACATTAGAATCGTCTTGTGTTTGAGAATTCTCTTGCATAGATCACATTTGCATAATTGGAGCTCTCATTTTCAGAATATGAATGAAAAATGTGCATAGATTACATTTGCATGCTTTTCAAGTGAATTGTGCTTAGATTACCATTGCATAGTTTACATTCTGAAAAATCAATCGTAGATTTAGATCAGCTTTCTTTGATTTGAATTTACACAAAAAAAAAAATTGGTTTGGAATTGATTTGCATTAGTTTTTCTTGATGAAATTAGTGCATTAGAGAATTTGTTATATTTTCTCTTAGTGATCAATTTTTTGCATTGTTGGAAGTGAATGGAAACTCTCTCCTTACTTTAGTTAGGATTCATCGAATTGAAAAGATTACATTATCATATTCGATTGCATTCAGTTGAGTCGGGTCATAACACCATTGGTTTCATATCCATTTACCTATTTGAGTAATAACAACCTTAATAACACAGCGCTTAATTAAAATTCATCTAGTAATTTTTACATTTCTAGGGCTCTGATACACCAACATAGCTTAGGCTAGTGTCTTGGAGTAGGAGAGTAATTAACTCTCCAAGACAGCAAAACCAAACGAGTAGCTCATCTTGTGGTAGGATAAATCCAACTGTTTCATTTGTACTCTGGGAAAGCTCCTCTTAAAGGAGAAGCACGAGCTCGTGTCTGAACCAGTGAGGGGATCAATCCTCCCTCGTTGGGAACGATGCCAGACACGCACGTATTACAAACGGTAAACCTCGGATTAACCATTGTCGAGGAGCCAGGGGTCACTTGTCGGTAAACCTTGGATTATTGTCAAGGAGCCGGCAAGGGGATTGAGCTTGATACTCTACCCTTGCGTGATGTCGGAGTGTAGACTATTCCCCCAGGTGCATTTGTTGCTGTTGGTGACCTTAGTGACCATTATCTTTAGGGTTCTACCCAAGGTGACGGTGGAGGGAAGATCCCACTGTACCTGGAGCAGACGTCGGCTAGACTCACTTGGATTTTCTGGGGGGTTCACTTCACTCGAGACGGTTAAAGTGGAGGAACTTGGTCCAGTCTATTCATTAAGCAAGTTGTCGGGGTAACTGTTCCGCCCACCACTTCTGTACTGAATTCGGCGATGTTGGATTTCATCACCAACTAGTGTTTTCGGTCCGGAAGGCTACTGTTTGTGTGTGGTTTGACTCCTAGATTTGATAGCGCGTGTTAATTTGTTTTTTTTTACTTTTAGAGACCATAGGTGTGATTTGTGAATTTTAATTGTTAGGTGTGAATTGTGAATTGTTACTTTTAGTTTTAAAAATTGTTAATAAAATTCACTGAAGTTGAAGATAATGGCAAATGTTCCGGAATTTACCAACCTAGGAACCCCTCCTAATGAGAATCCTAGTACTTTTCCTTACTTTGGAAATGTTGGTCCTCCTTATATGGCTACTTTGTCATTACCTGGATTTACAATAGGTTTACCGATATGGTTATTTTCAACTTCGTTGGCCCAAAATACTCCAATTGTTCCATCTCAACCAGATGTTTCACCTCAACAGAGTTCACCATCTCAACATCACCAACCTTCTGTTGACCCTTTACCTTCTTCGCCTAATTTTTCTTCCTCCATTTCTTCCTCTTCGCCTGGTAAAAGCCTTGATGCTAGTAACCAGGATGCTAAGAAGAAGAAGAAAGGGAAGAAGAAGAAGAAGAAGAAGAAGAAGAAGCAAGATAAGAAAGAAGTCAACCAACCAACCATGGCTGTAAGTGTTAGTTGTGTTGAGGAAAATTCCGACATGCATCGTAAACCCAAATACCCTTGCAGGCTTTGTAAGGGTGACCACTTCCTTGTCAATTGTCCTGGTATTCCAAAGGTCTTGGAAGTATGGTCAGAAAAATCTCATCAACTTTCCGTTGATCCATCAACCAGTGATAGTCAGGTTCCTGGGAAAAAGGGTAAAGTTAGGTTTCCTTGTCAGTTATGCAAAGGGAGTCATCAAACTCACATTTGCCCTCACATGGATGAAGCCTCAACATTGTTGGAAAACCTTACCGTTCCACAGCAAGAATTTCCAACTGGTTACCGTAAACTTTCTCCCAGCCTACCGTCAACTAACGGAGTGATTGATCAAAATTCAATTACGGTCGATCACACTCTTCCATTGGAGAGTGAAACTCATGTCACTCAGGTTGATGATCAATTAGTTGATCAAGTGGTCGATTCAATTTTACATTTGGTCGATCCCACTTTCCCTTTAGAGAGTGAACTTCATACCGCTCAGGTTCTTCTTGTTACATCAGATTCTTCTATGCCGGGGGGCATTTCACCTGTTTCTACAGAACCCCCTCCAAGCACTGAGGTCTTTTCCTTTGATTGGAATAGACTGACAGAACCTCGTCTTCCTTCCTCCATCCCTTTCCAAATCATTGTCAAGGCTGGTGGTAGGGAAATACATCGTACTCAGGTAGATGAGGGTGCTTCTGTTAGTATTTTATCCTCAACTGTTGGGAAAGCTTTGGGTTCCCCTCAGCTTGCGCCTATTACGCAGAATATGAAAGCTTTTAACAGAACCATTAGTGAACCTTTAGGGATCCTTCCTAAGTTTTCTATTACCTTGGAAGGTAAAACTGTCTGTATTGATCTTATGGTAGTTCGAGGTCCCTTGGATTTCAATTTACTCCTTGGATGAGACTATGTTTATGCAATGAAAGCTGTCGTATCGACACTCTTTCGCATGGTGTCTTTCCCTCACAATGGCAGTATTGTGACTGTAGACCAGCTTTCGTTCCCTAGTCCGGTTCCAACTACCAATAATATGACAGCCCTAAATGTTCCTGATTCTCAAGTGGTATCTACCCTGCCACGGGTTAATTATGTGGCAACAGGTCCCATGTTTTCAGTTACCGATGTAAGTGAGCCTCCCATTGTTTGCTCATCTTCATTTGACTTAGATCCGGTAATTGACATGGAAAACTCTATGGGATTACTTGAACGCGATGTTCTTATCCCTTTTGAGTCCCTTGACATGTGTTCCTTCCAAAGAAGTATTCTTCCTTCTGATGAAGACCTCTTGGAAGCCATGATCAAGGTGTGTCCATTGACATGTCTTTCTTCCAGTTGGAAGCCATGATCAATGTTGCGAGGACAGTTCCTTTTCCTGTGCCAACCTCGTTAAAAAATGAAACAGGTGTCCGTGAGGATAGTTTGTTCCTGTCTCAACCTCATTAAAAAATGAAACTGGATGTAGTGAGGAAAGTTCCTTTTACTGTGTCAACCTCGTTAAACAATGAATCAGTGTGTACGAGGATAGTTTTTTCCTGTATCAACCTCGTTAAAAAATGAAACAGGTTAGTATGAGGATAGTTCTTTTACTGAGTCAACCTCATTAAAAAATGAATCAGCTAGATTTTAGGATATATAGATAGATTGTAGAAAGTAGGGTTTTGAGGACAGTTCCTGTCACTGAGTCAACCTCGTTAAAAAATGAATCAGGTATGAGGACAGTTCCTGTTACTGAGTCAACCTCGTTAAAAAATGAATCAGGTATGAGGATAGTTCTTTCTTGTGTCAACCTCCTTAAAAATGAAACAACTCCCTTTTCAAGTTAAATATTGAAAGTAAACCTTCATTCCATCCATCTGGTTGAATGCAATGAAGCCTGGGGGGCATGTACCTCGCTTTGCATCATTATACTGGGGGCATGCGAACTTTTTGAGCATAGTTCCTTGTCTTGTGTCAAGCTCGTTAAAAAATAAAACAAGGGTAGCTTAAGTAGGTAGATTGTAGAGAGTAGTCATGAGCATAGTTCCTTGTCTTGTGTCAAGCTCATTAAAAAATGAATCAAGGATTTTGGAGCATCGTTCCTTGTCTTGTGTCAAGCTCGTTAAAAAATGAAACAAGGAGTCATGAGCATAGTTCCTTGTCTTGTGTCAAGCTCGTTAAAAAATGAATCAAGGTTTTTAGAGTAGAGTTTTTTGTTAGGTAGATTGTAAAGAGTAGTTATGAGCATAGTTCCTTATCTTGTGTCAAGCTCGTTTAAAAAATGAAACAAGGGTTTTGAGGATAGTTCTTTTCCTGTGTCAACCTCACTAAAAATTGAAACAACTCCCACAAGTCTTTCCAAGATCTTGAAAGTAAAGCTTCATTCCATCCACCTCATTGAATGCAATGAAGCTTGGGAGAGATGTACCTCGTTTTGCATCATTATGCTGGGGGCATGTGAACTTATAACAAGCATATTTTTTCGTTTCAAGCTTGCGTAAACATGAAACCGAATCTGAGCATAGTTATTTTCCTGTGTCAAGCTCGTTAAAAAATGAAACAAATCCTCCTCTACTTGAGTCGAGAGTTTGACTACACCTCATAAATGTTAAGTTGTATATTTAGGTTAGTTATTTCAGTGTTTTGCATAATTTTCTTACAGTTTAGGTCCAGTCTTTCAAATGATCTCGTAACTCAACCTTCATTTCATCCAATTGGTTGAATGAAATGAAGCAGGGGGGGCATGCGCTCTAGAAGTTACGCTTAGGGGGCATCAAGCACAGTTTCTCTCTGTTTCAAGCTTGTGTAAAAATGAAACTACTTTGAAGCATAGTTTTTCCCTGTTTCAAGCTTTTGTAAAAATGAAACCTATTTCGAGTCAATTTCAGTTATTTTCAAGGCTCGTTAAACTCATGAAAATGCCGAGTTCTTTCCGTCTTTTCCTGCTCGTAAATTAAATTGAAAATCGACCATATGAGTACATTTTTATCATTTTTTTGAACTCATTAAAACTTACGAAAAAGTGAAAACCATGAGTACATTTTTATCATTTTTTCGAACTCGTTAAAACTTATGAAAAAGTGAAACCTCAGAGTCATCTTTTAAGCTCTTTTCTGACTCCTAAAACATGAAAAGATTGCCGAGCGTTTCTTTTACACTCGTTAAAACGGAATTAAAAGACGGTCCCCTTATAGCTCTTTTCTGACCGTAAAATCAGGAAAAGATTGCCGGGTTTTTGTCGTTTCAAACTCGATACGGAAATAAAACGACGTGTCTTTGATCGCTTTTTACTTTTTAGGTCAGTGACACTAATTATGAAAGTACTCCTTGGTCGCAAGATCAAGCGGTTCCCCCAGGTATTATTTTATACTTTTTTCGGGCTTGAGGGACACAAATCTACGAAAAAGTTCAACTTGGAGTCTTCTTAAGTTTTTCAGACTCTCTAAAATTGAAAAACGCCGAGTTTCTCCTATACTGGGCTCGTTAAACATTTCACAGTAAAGGACCTGTTCAATTACAAACAGGAACAAACCACTCCTTCCTAGGGTTCGAATCAAAACTAGGTTGGACTCATCCGAAGGATGAGCTTATAATCAAGCATATGTTATCCTCCTCAAGCTTGTTAAAAATAAAGAGGTACTTGCCAGAAATGGTGGGGGAAAAGAGAGAAGAATGAGCCTATTTGTTACCTTTTGTCTCAGAAGAAGCTTTACTACCACTCTTGAACACGACACTTTTCATTCACCTGGGTTGGGAAATCCTTTACCTCACAGTTGATCAAACCACTTTGAAAGTCTTCAGCCGGGTTCCGGGGATTAACTTTGAGTCGTTTATCACCAAGCCATCTGTCGTGTCGTTATGTGTTCAAGAGGTCTGCAAGCAAAAACTTTCATCTGCAAAATACTTGTCATCCATTTGACCATCCCTGAGTCAGTCCTTACAACAACATTTCTTCAACTTGAACAATGATTTCGTGTTGTGGGCTTGCCTGCAACGGGTCACTTTCTATCGACATCAGCACATTATCTAGAGAGATGACTTAGAAATCGTCAGTACCTTGAAGTCTGCATGCATCAATGGCAGGTTTCCCGCCTTTGACGTCAGTTTACATCATTGACTTTCGATCGAAGGATTCCGTGAAATGTTCGACATCAACTCATTCATTCACATCTCATGGATTGTACTGGGTACTTTGAGAACCATTGACATTACTGGTGGTCTCTCTCACGCTTGTTAACAGTTCACATCATCGACTGGTAATCAAGTGGTTTCTACCATGTTCGACATCGACTCATTTATTCACATGGCTAGAATCGTACCAATTCGTGAAGTAGGAATGAAGACCCTGGATCGAGTCTTTACCATCCAGGCTGCGAGGAGTTTTGTATTCATTATCTAAGTAGACTAATCATAAACAGATGGCTGCGCCCATACTGTATCTACAAAAGTCTATGATTATGATGTACTGCAAAATCATTCCTGTATCAGAGTAGTTAGTCTGTTAGTTAAAGTTTTAATCTGAGTATGGGAATGCCTACCTCAGTGATGATATAATCTTATACATGTATTTTGTGTTGAAAATTGCAGGTTCTGACCAGGCTCTCCACGAGATAATCCTTGAAATGATAAAGCGCTTCACCCTTCCTAGATAATACAAAACCCTAATCTATTCCAGGCTTCGCACTTTAGGGGGCAATCTGTTACACTAAAAAATGGCACCATGACTATTTACAGTTAGGATGACTCTATCAACAGTCATACTACCCTCTTAGGCAAGTCTTATGCCTCTGCTCTCCATGTCAAACTCCAAAAAAGAGAGAAAGTCTTTCTAAATGTACTTATCTCTGGGGACGCAGGTTATCTCAACCTTACCCGCGGGGACGCACCCAATGTTCACAAAAACTGCGTCTTTGGACGCTCTGTATGTAAAGGGGCAGGTGCGTCCCCCTGAAAAGGTTAAAATGCGCAAGTTTCATCTTTAAAAAGTCACTTGTGGTTATTTCTAGAGCATTCTAGAAGGTTGTTCGACGTGTATTGAGCGCCTCCAGATGGTTCATGCACTCCTACCAAAGAGGAACTTATCCCATCAATAGGGGAGCTATCCCATCCAAAGAGGGGATTATCCCATTGATGGTGGACCTGATTAACTTCCTCTTGAACACTATAAATGCAGGCATTGGGCCAGAAGGAGGGGAGGTTGAAAGCTATACATTTCTAAGGGTAAATGCTGCAGGAATTAGGACTCCCATTTAGAAGCTTGTGAGGAGAGATTGCCATCTTTGCTTGTTCTATTTGGAAGTGGGTGAGCTTTGTCAAAGTAAAGGAAGACTCTTGTGGACCTTGGAAGGAGCTTGCACAACACCAAGGCTCAGGTTGTAATGGTTCCTTTTGATTACCTTTAATGCAAATTGGTCCATTCTTCTCAATAACTTGTTGTTTGTGAGTTATTTCATGTACTCCTTGGTCTATATGTTGAATATGCTTTGTTTTATGTTATAATCAGGTGCTATTTAATTGTTTGACTGTTGGTGATTGCAGGTTTTGGAGAAAAGGAGGAGCTCATCCAGATCAACAAAGCTTGGACTTCTACAACAGCGTTTGGACAAAGGTAAGAACGAAACACTTGATTTCTCATATCATAATGCATGTTTAGAGAAGGATAGCTCTAGTTTGTTTTGTTTGTCATTAGAATGTCTTGGACTTCTAGGAAGGTCGGCTGTGTCCGCACTTTTGACTGATTCCATGTGACAAGAAGTTTTCCTTTAAGGTTCACCACGTGATGTAGATATAAAATTCCTAAATATGAAATCTAAGATGATAAACAATCATTTACTCTTCTTTTTGCAATGAAAATCCTAGCTACTAAGGAAAGAGAAGTAAGATTCTTTCAACATAGAGCAGAGAGCACACACTAAGATTCACTGTCCTAAATCAATTTCCACAAGCAGTCTAAATGAAAATGCACATGCATGTATTTGTTTTCCGCTTTCTTAATGTGTGAATGACAAAAAGAATGCTAAGTACAAATCTGAACTATTTTTCCTTTAAAGCGACAGTACTAACAATTTCTTTTTGAAAAACGAAAGGAAGACTAAGACGACACTTTGCGATTTCGAATTTAAAATTGCTTTCGACACTAGAAATACTATTAATTCAAATCAAATACAATGGCAAAAGTGTAATCGACTATCAAAAAGAGGAAGTCTTTTTTCTTTCACTGAAAACGACACTTGTGACACTTTCAAATCAAAAGACGATAGTTTGATTAAGTTACTGTTTGCAAAGGAGAACTGTAAATGACGAAAAATACATAAAAACATTCACAATTCTTCTAATAATGGAGGCTGAATAATGCAAAGGAAGAGAGTTTCAACCGTGATATACTGATCAAAGACAACAAAACTACTGAATAAAGCTGAAGAAAATGAAGAGAAAACCAAAATCTAGAAGCAGAAACAATCTTACCTGATCATTGCACCTGTAACACAGGGAAACAGGGATGCATCTCACCTACAAAACACGGGAGGTGCGATGCATCCAGACTGCCAATGAGAGACAATGCGATGGTCCAGGGACGAGACTGAGCTTCGTTTTTGCTCACAGTTTGCAGCTAAGTTCAGGGGTTTAGGCTGAGCTAATGATAGGTAGTAAACACAAAGTATAGGGGCTGATCTAATGAGGTTACTTGAGCTACCACCAGGGCACTTAGGATGTTTTCAAGTCAATTGTTCAGTTCATAAACAAACCCAGAGATTGACTAAAGCAACGTTGATCTACTTTGCACTTGCATAGCAAATGTAGTTCGAAGGCTAGCTAGCTTAACTTCAGGCTCTGTCTGTAGTTTATAAAGCAAACAAATAGAAACAAGCAAACAAGCTATTCGCTCCCCAGTGGAGTCGCCATTTTGTTATCGGGAAAACTAGTGTCCATTCAGAGCTGCTAGTCCCACTAAGACGGGTAGCTATCTTAGAAACAAAAAAACTAAAGTTACTTGTGTTTTCCTTTATGAGAGATAGACGAGAGAGAAGCAGAGAGTACCAACCTCATTCTTTCGCTTGGCTCCTTACTTGTTTCCTCCCTCCTTTGATAGAGCTTCACCACTCTTTCCTCACTTGTTCCGCTTCAAAGAACACCTGTAGAGTCAAAGCAGCATAATACCATCAAATCATAGAGATATATAACCATAAAAAATATAGGATCAGATGTATATTAACCATACAAATGCATATATCAATACAAGATTCAGAGATATACAAGAATATGGAGGAAAACTCAAATAGCTTTATTGATAGAAGTAGTAGAAGAGAGGATTACAACCCATTGGTCTGACCCAGCGCCATCCTCCCAGCATGAAAGCCTTCTTCACCTCATGAAAATCTTAGATCACCCAACAATACAATGTTGCATAGAGAAACCAACAACACTTCCTTACAAAATACAAAATTCCAGCCTCTGGATCTCTAGGATGAGGGATCCATATATAGATATTTGCAGGTGGGTGAGTCAGCTTCTGGGATTTTGATTAGTGTCATTTCTCTGATAGTTCTTGGTTCCACTTGGAGATTTCTTGATCTCTTACTCATCCCTGGGCGAATTCAGAGAAGCAAGTGTCAAATGGACAGTTTCTAGAAGATTCTCTGGGTTTCCACCTAGCCAACTGCCTCTGCTATTTGTCTGCTCTCACTCATTGCACCCTATAGAAGGGCTTTCCAATATGCATTGAAATTTTTGCATGTGGTAGGTGAGATGCATCGCACCCTTAGCACTGAGCAGTCTGTATGGTCCAGTTTTGACCAGTTCTGAGTAGTCTTTCAGGGAGAACTTCTGGGAGATGATGTAATCAGCTGACCTTGTTCCTTTAGGGTATGAAACAACACTTTTAGGGGCTTAGAAGCCCTTGGTTTATGGACATATGAGATTGGGGTTGGAGTGCCCAAATATGTCTATAACAGGAGGGAAAAGAAGAAAAATTGATGTATGCATTGAATTTCGACTCTCCGTCCTTCTCTCTTAGTGCTTGTTTTTTTGGAAAACTTCTCTATTAAATGCTTTTTGTTTTTGGAAAGTTTTTCTCTCAAAGTTAATTATGTTCGGTGTTTTTAAGAGCTTTCATCATCTGTCGAGAGTGTATAAAGATATGCCACGTGTTTACATTATTTTCGACTTCTGGGGTCGTGGGTTCGATCCACCACAGTAGAACTGGTGGGTCTTGGTTGAGGTGAAACCATTATATGCTAGCTCAAGCGCTTGAAGCTGTGGCCAGAAATGGTAGTGTGTGCTGTGAGCCAGCCTTACCTGCCTTTCCTCAATAATTGGATAATCAACATTAGCAAGACAAAGTCCTTGTTATCACCGATGATTATGCTACTATGTACAAAGTGAATAAAAAATGGCCCGGGCATGCTGTTCTCATTCCTCCTGCTCTAGATCTGCGAACAACGCATCTGTTTGGATAACAGATTTGTGGTTAAGAAGTGCATTTGACATGAGTTGAGGTTTGAATTGGATTTTACAGTTAGTTTGTTTTATTTTATTCTTTCTGTTGATCCTGCTTTTCCAGTACATTGCTCAACAACAAATCACTCGTTTTCTGGTGCCGCCCTACCCTCGCCCCTTTGTTGGTCGCCGTAACAAGGAGGCAAAGATCATAAAGCCAGGAAGCAATACGGAAGATCCCTCCCAAATCTTCGGGGTGAGCAGTTCAAATCTTGTGCAAAGAATGAAGGTGGATCGCCCCGTGGAGCCTGCAAGTTTAGGAGACGGAAATGCGCGAAAGGCTGCATGTTCGCTCCATAGTTTGGTTTTAATGAAGGCGCTCCGCATGTTTGCTCCATAGTTCGATTTTAATGAAGGTGCTCCGCATGTTTGCTCCATAATTCTCACGTGAGGAGGTTCCATTCTACTTGTTCCCGCTTTATAACTCCAATATGGGTTTGGGAAAAAAACTTATTAGGTATAGAGGTAATAACATGTTAATGGAACTTCCATCGGTCTTATCCTAAACATTTACACAATTTCTCCTTTTTCTCCCCAGACAACAATATCACATATTGAAACATAGTAGAGGTCCCCACTTGATATTACCAAAACCTTGACTTCATACGACTTCTATAATTCCCGTAGTTGTAATTTACAGAACCTACAATTCCCATTGTGCAAATTCTAGGATTTCTCAATGAATTGAAGCCTAACATCTTTGGAGAACATAGACCCACCATCCAAACATATAAGGTCTTAAAGGAATTCCAATCTAGTCATAAATTCAAATAATGCTAAGGAATTCTAAGCTACTAATTATTAAAAATTGAAAAAGTGTTTATGAATACCAAAAGTGAAAAAGTGTCCTCAAATTAATGTTGATCATAATAAAATATTTCAATGTTTCCTAATAAAAAAAAATTTAATTAGTTTCTAATAAAAAGATAAAATCGAAATGTATAATTCATTTAATTCTTAATATAAAATTAATATTAAGATATTTAAAAAATATTATGAATGGTAAAAAAATTCAATCTAGGCCATAGATATAATAGTTCAATAATGATATTAAGTAAAATATTTCAATGTTAATTGCATATATGATTAAACAAAAAATTATGTATATATTACATAAAATAATTGGAAAAAATATTTTTTCTACACTCCACCCCAATTGTTCACTTTTTGATCAATCTCCTTTTTCCTCAATAATACTTAACCTACTATTCTTCTCCTACATCTTTTTTTCTCCTATATCTAAACATCAAAAAGCAACAATCTAATAAAAACTATAATAAAAGGACAGTGACAATCATTACAAAATTGCATCACTTACCATTGCATCAATGTGACAACAACCAAAATAAATGATTACATCTTTTACCCCGCATCCATTTCTAGACTCCAAATACATATTTTATGCATCTAAAACTAAGTACAAAGGAAGTAGTTTTCATCAAGAAAACGAGGTAGCTTTCCTCGTTAGAAAAATGGAAACTGTCCAGTGAGACAATGGAAATGAAACATGGCTCACTCTGAAACCATCACGAAAAATTCAATTGTTATTTTAAACTTACATGGTTAGATCATGTCTAATGGTTAGGTAAATAAATAGTTAAAAAACATTACTTTATTTGAAATATTGGTTGTAATGGTTAAAGTGGAATCATTTTCCATAGATTTAAAATTTGCAAGGTCTCTCTTTAATATATATTTTATATTTAAATTTTATTTTTTTTAAAGTGTTAATTTAATATTTTTTTGAAAAATATTTTATTTATTTATTTTATTGATTTTAAATTTATAATTTAAAAGATTATTTATAAAATTATTAATTTTAATAATCTATATACATTTACATTATTATTATTATTATTTAATAAAAATAACTTATAATAAAATAAAAATTATATATAAATAAAATAAATATTTTATCATTAAAATTGGTTGTTTTCTTCATCTATCTTATTTATTTATAATTTAATTTTATATTTAGAAAAATAATTAAATGATCAACAAATTTATGAAAATAGTTCATAATGTCAGATTGCTAAATAAAAAAAAAAATCATCAAAATTAATTGAATAATAATGATAATAATAATTATTATTAATTATAAAAGGGTTTTTAATGACGAGCACTCAACCTATTGAGCTAACCCCTAGGGCTAACAAAAAAAGTTAATATATAAGATAAACACATATATACATTTAAAAAAAAAACATGTAACAAGATTCTTAGCCATGGAGATTCACCTCCACTTTATCATGGAGATTCTTAATTTGTAAATAGGATTTGTTATAATCCCATGGGCCAACACCATGGCTTATCAATACCGTATGCCCAAAAAACCATAATTCATTTCATATGACACTTGTTTATATAACGTATTTTCAATTAATGAATTTAATTAAAAGGGAAAAAAATGCATAACTACT
Organism: Pinus tabuliformis; assembly: GCA_031772625.1. Lineage (NCBI taxonomy): Eukaryota > Viridiplantae > Streptophyta > Pinopsida > Pinales > Pinaceae > Pinus > Pinus tabuliformis. The sequence goes on from CM062818.1 coordinate 1,454,918,974, forward strand.
TTGAAAATAAATCTTAGCATTTGATTTATGCATACTATTAAGAATATTCTAGAATTATTTTATGGAGGTTAAATCCCTACCATCCAACTAAAAATTATTGATAATTAAATTAAAATTTTGGAAGCCCTATTCCAAAATTATGGTGATGATGATGATTAATGTTCACTAAGACATCCTTATCAACATAAATATTTTGTGGATATTTTATAAATGTTAAATACGTTAAATACCTACCTTCCATTAAACAAGTTCCAAAATAGACACCTACCTTCCATTAAACATGTTCCAAAATAGACACGCCTATAGAGTTAGTAATTGATTTAATTTTATGATTTATGGAATACATATGTATACTTGATTTGATTTTAATCATTTTTATGATTTATGGAATACATATGTATAATTGATTTGATTTTAATCATTTTTATTTAAAAAGTTAAGATATGATAGTAATGAAGATTTTGTTCATTAAAATCTAATGTAAATGAAACAAGAGGAAACAATTAGATTGATATTGAGTATTATAAAAATGGTAGAAGTGTAAAGTACAACAAAATGTAAAATACAAAATAACATAAATTCAAAGTTCATCATGGTAAACAAATTGCTTAGCAATACATTTGGTAGGTAAACAAGTTTGCAATACATTTGATATGCTATAAATATATTACCTTAGTAGTGGATTAGACATAGTTTATCTTTCCAAACACACATTGTTATTGGTTTGCATAACTATTTAAAGTATTTATCAATGCTTTAAGAAAAGAAATTAAGTTGGATTTAGAGTTTACATGACTAATTATATGTATAGTTGATATTTGCTCAAATCCCAATTCCATATTTCATGACATGACCACATTTTTTCACATGAAGGACATTGGCTTTGTTTTCCCATTATTAATTTAACATTGACTAATGTAATTTATAATGTTTAGAACTAATTCTCATGAGCTTCAAAGTGAAATTGGGGTTGGTCTATTCTCAAAACACCTTGGGATGAAAGAATTTGTTACCTTTGTGACAGTAAAATGGTTGAATATGAAACACATGCAATCCCATGCATGCCAAGTCCCATGCAATCCCATGCATGCCAAATATAGCAAGGAAAATACACATGCAAGTCAATACTGTAGCTGCTTGATCTTTGCTTCCTCTTGCCTTCTTTACCTTTCTTGCTCCAATGCCAAAGTGCTCTAAGAAAACTCTAAGTGTCAAAGAGTATGAGAGAGATAATAATGAAAGAGTTCCAAAGCTAAACTGACAAAAGGTTACCAACTGATCCTCATAAGCCTTTTTATGAATGAGGCCTCTATTTTCTTCATTTTCCATTATTTTCCTTCATTTTCCTCCTCACATGCAATTTGTGACCTTTCACCTCCTTTTCCTCCTAATTTCCATTATTTTCATAAATAATTGTGCCAAAAATGTCTTTTTTCCTTTTAATGCCTTAGCCATAAAAAACCAAATGAACACCCCCCTAGGATGTCTTGCCCAACATTTATCTTGGAATAAGTGTTCCATTCATCCATGGTTATTGTTTTTGACTTTTATTACATGGAATTTTCACCAGGGTTGTTACAGAACCCTCCCCCTTGGGGTACAGAAACCTCCCCCTTGGGGGACACTGTCCTCAGTGTTCAATCACATATACCTCAGCATCCTGCTGAAAGAATACATATTGCTCATGGAGCTGTATAACACAGCTCGATGCAGTATTTACAATGAAATATTTGCTCAAGAGAGAAACACCATGACATCATGACAACATACCGCGTAATGGAGCTTTATAACACAAATCATTACGGTATTTACAATGATCATCGTGCTGAGTGCCAACACATATAACATCATAACATCATGATAACATAACCACATGATAGCATAATAACATGATAAGATAACCATAATGATATGACACCCATACCGCAGAGTGGAGATTTATAACACAACTCGTTACAATATTTACATCCATACACATGGGTATATATAGCAACATCACCATAACTATAGATACCAAAACATATGCCAAAACATATATCAAACATATACTAGTCATCATATCTAAGCACAAATCAAAGCATCATATAGCTTATATCAAACCGTCATAAAGCATATATCAACCACCATAAAGCAAATACCAAACCATCATAAAGCATATACCAAATCACCATAAAGAAAATACCAAACCACCATAAAAAATACCAAACCACCATGTCAAACTGCTTTGCATTAACTGGCAAACAAGGAAGGATACATGGCCTGCATCTGATCCGCCATCTCCCATGTAGCTTCACCGGTCTCAAAGTGCTTCCATTGCACTTTAACTTGCTTGATTGCTCGATTCCGAAGCATGAGAACCTTTTTATTTAATATAAACTGAGGCTCCGGCTGGAATTATCCATTTGGTTCCACCTGCAATACAGACCAGCCAATCACATGATCAACATCCTTAACATACTTCTTAATCAAAGATACATGGAAAACATCGTGGAATTTCACTGTTGGAGGTAGTGCAAGTCGATAGGCTATTGGTCCAATCCTCTCAATGATACTAAAGGGTCCACAAAACCGTGGTTCCAACTTGACACATGATCCAATATGCAGGGATCTCTTCTTCGATTTGATGTGAAAGTACACTTTTTCCCCAACCTGGAACTCCTTGAGCAACATGTTCCTATTTTCATAACTCTTCTGCCTATCCTGTGTTTCCTTTAGATTCTTCTTGATCACCTACATCCCTTGTTCCATGTCTACCAACATATCTCGTCCAAGCAATACTCTACTAACTGCATCAGTACTCCAACTAATGGGAGTGTCACAACTCCGCCCATACAATGCCTCAAAAGGAATCATCCTCAATGAATCCTGATAACCGTTGTTGTATGAGAAATCTACCAAAGGGAGATACTCTTCCCACTTCCTCTGCTAATGCATCACATACATCCTCAACATGTCCTCCAATATCATGTTGACCCTCTCTATCTGTCCATCTGTCTGTGGATTATAAGCTATGCTGAAGGCCAAGTTTGTGCCCAAACCTGCAAATAACTCCTTCCCAAACTTGGAAGTGAACTTCACAACCCTATTTGACACAATATTCTTCGGAACACCATGTAATCTAATCACATCTCTGATGAACACATGTGCCACATCACTAGCTGAGTATGTAGAATTCACTGGAATGAAGTGTGCAACCTTTGTTAACATGTCCACAATGACCATGATGGAATCATGTTGCTTCACTGTCTTTAGAAACCCTGTAATGAAATCCATGGAAATGACCTCCCATTTCCATTTTGGAATTGCAATCGGTTGTACCAGACCACTTGGAATTTTACACTCTACCTTCACTCGCTGACAATCAAAGCATCTCACCACAAATTTTGCTACATCCCTCCTCAGATTAAGCCAATAGTAATATCTCTTCACCGCTGCTAGCATCTTCTGATAACTTGGGTGACCTAAATATGGTTTCGCATGAAAATCCCTTAAGATTGCCTTCTTGAGCTCAGTTCTATCTGGTACATATATCTTGTCTCATAACTTGACCAATCCATCTATTGTAAGATGATATTCCATGCCCTGTGCACCTACACTTGTATCTGTATCTCTACTATCACTTGTACCTGTACCACTACATGTACCTATACCTGTACTATCATCCTGCTGCTACTTGTGCACAATATCCATATACTTGACATCCTGTTGTTCTGCCTACAAGATCCTATCCTATAAGTTTGTCCCATAGGAGCTCATAGTTTCCAAGTGATGTGCATGTATCTGTCTACTGAGAGCATCTACCACCTTGTTTTCCTTACCTTTGATGTACCTGATCTCGAAATCAAACTCGATGATCGTGGCCAACAATCTAGCCTGCCTGACATTCAGATTCGATTGGTCAAGAAAATACCTCAACCCAATGTGATCACTCATAAGCACAAACCACCTACCAAGAAGATAGTGCCTCCACATCTTCAGTGCATGTATAATCGTTGCTAACTCAAGATCATGTGTCGGGTAGTTATTCTCGTGCTCGTTGATTTTCTGGGACTCATAACATACCACCTGTTCGTCTTGCACAAGGAATCCACCAAGCCCTCTCTTTCAAGCATCTGTGGATACCACAAACTATTTGTCCGGATCTGCAATCTGTAGTACTGGTGCATGCGTCAAGAACTGCTTAAGTTGCTCAAAGCTAGCTTCACACTATTTTGTCCATTCAAACTTCTTACATTTCATTTGCAATGATGTAATGGGATAATAAATCTGTGAGAAGTTCTTGATGAACCTCCTATAATAGACTGCTAGACCCATGAAATATCTCACCTCTTCCACATTCTTAGGAGCTACCCACTCCATGATGGCCCTTATCTTTTGTGGATCTACTGAAATGCCTTCCTTGGAGACAACATGTCCCAAGTAGTGCACCTCAATATGAAAGAAACTATACTTGATGAGCTTAGCATACAACTGATGCTCTCTCAATGACCTCAATATTGTTGCTACGTGCTCGGTGTGCTCTTCCTCATTTTTAGAATATACCAATATATCATCAATGAACACAGTAAAAAACTTATCCAAATATGGAAACAACACATAATTCATCAAACACATGAATGTAGCTAGAGTATTAGTTAAGCCAATTGGAACTACAATAAACTCATAATGCCCATACCTGGTCCTAAACGTAGTCTTGTAAATGTCCTCCTCTTTGATGCATACTTGAAGGTATCCAAATCTCAAGTCATTCTTCTAGAACATTGCTGCTCCCTTCAGCTGATCAAACAAGTCAATCCTCAGTAAAGGATATATGTTCTTGATAGTCACTTTTTTCAACTACCTGTAATCAATGCATAATTTGAGAGTACCATCTTTCTTTCTCACAAACACGACCGATGCGCCCCATGGTGATACACTTGGGCTAATGTATCCCTTTTCACGCATTTCCTCCAGCTGCAATTTTAACTCAACCAACTTAGGTATGCTCATCATGTAAGGTGCTCTCGAAGCTGGATCTGCCCTTGGAAATACTCAAACGAAAATCCTACCTCCATGTGAGGTGGAAACTTTGTAATTTCCTGAGGGAATACATCCTGAAACTGCTGTAAAACTGAATATATGTTCAACACATCCACATCCTTAATCCCCTTACCCTTATCACTAGAAATTTGTACTACAAATAGCTTGCACCCTTTTCTGTGACTATGCTTTGCTTGCATAGTTGTCACCATCCTAATTGATGTGGTTATCTTCTTACCTTGCAAGACTCTTGGTTCTCCATTTTCATCAACACACTCAATAGCTTTGTCATAGAAGTCAACCTTGGTTCTATGTAGATACAACCAATCCATGCCCAACAACATACTGTATGATCCCAACCGTAATACATTCAAATATGTTGTTGTAGGCATACCATTCAAATCAAATGCGCAAGCTCTTACCCAATGATGAACTCACTTCTTTGTACCTGTGGCCAACTGTACTAACCAAGACTCTGCATGCAATTCCTTAATAAAACCACACTTATCCACCAAGTTAGGACTAACATAGCTATAATTAGATATAAGGTCAATCAAAATAGAAATAACTTGATCACAAAGCTTACCATCCATCTCAATGATAGATGCCTGGTGTTCTTCTTTCCCATTGTCCACTATTGCATAGATATGTGGAATAATTTGACCAACATCCCCAATAGTCTGTGCCTCCTATGCACTGTATATCTTAGTCCTTCCACCTTGATGCTACAGACAATCTCTCCTAAGGTGTTCCTCACCACATTTCCAACACTCCAACCGACTAGTGCCCTCACCTCTATGTTGTTGTTGCTGCTGTTGTGACCCATGTCCCTATCTAGCTGCATTAAATCTCTTTTGTGGAGCCACATTTTCTTTCCCATCTGCATGTTGAGGCCTTGTCCTCTTAGGCTTCCATTCACCTATACCTTTGTCTTTTCCCTTCCATCCATGCTGAGATTCATTCTTACACTTGGGTTGCTCACAAAAATTCTTTAGTTTCCGAATAACTTCCTCAAGTGATTGAGGCTCATCATACTCAATCCGATCTCTAAATGCTAATGGCAAACCATTGAAAAATCTCTGAACTTTAGCTTTCTCATTAGTAAGATACGACACATACCTCAATAGCTCCAGAAACTTGGTCGTGTATTCTTCATATGTCATTGATCCGATCTTTAATTCATAAAATTATTTAGCCTTACTGTTGTAGTACCTTTCTGACAAGTACTTCTTCCTGAAAATCCTCTTGAATTCCCGCCAACTCAAGTCATCTATCCTGATGTCTCTAACCCACTTAACGTCTTCCCACCATATGTCTTCTTTACATTTCAAGTTGAAGATAGCTATTCTGGCCTTCATGGTATCCGTGTACTTATACAACTCAAATAATTTTTTCATCCCAAGTATCCAAGCCTCTGCATCTTCCGTATTCTTCACATCTCCATCAAAAGTAGGTGGTTTTTCTTTCTTGAATTCATCCGGTAAGTATCCCCTATCATTCCTCCTATAAGGATGATAGTGACGATGATCATGATGTCTATCAGAACTAGAACTAGAATAACACTTGTACCCATCGCCCCTCCTTTTTAGAGTTTCCAACAACCTTCCATCTCTCACTATGTCAGATCTATCTGACCTGTGTCTACTAGGAGATCTACTGCCATATGCTCCATTAGTCCCATCCTCATGTGCATGGTTGATCTGAAGTGGCCCTTGTCGCTGCAGTTCTGAAAAACTCTGAAGAAGTATAGCATTGACCTCTTCTTGCTTCTCTTGTGCTTGTATGATCCGATCATTATCTGCCTTACAACTCCTTATCTATTCCTTCAATCTTTTCAATGTATTAGCCAAATCATAAGTATGCCACACACAACGCTGCTCATTTGATGCATAGGGAGATTCTATGTAGTCTACCACCTTCCTAACCATTTTACCTTTCTCTTACTGCAATGCATAATATGTCAGATAAACAAAATCACAATAAACCAACATAGCTTAGTATAGTTTGGGGAGGATACCTTGTCTGCAAGATCACCAAATTAGCGTGATACATGTATAGCATAACCATAACAACATATCGACATAAGCAAGTAAATGTATCAACTCATAAACATCACCCTAACTAGGATCCAGTCATCAATGCAAGGCCATATCAATAATGCATGCTATGACCTCATGCATGACAACAACCATTACTCCATTATACACATTTCTACATGTAACTGACAATATGCCTAAGCAATTCCTGGCCAAATACAAATATGCATAAACACATGTAGTCAAACATAATTGATTAGTTCTCGCAATCAACCTACAAGACTGATGCATGTAATCCAAATATTCAAGAATGTAACCTAACATACAAGGATGTAATTAGGCACCATAAAATCAACATGTAAGTGACAAATAACCATATACATTCAGTCACATACTCATGTCAAATACTCTTCATGAAATCAACATCAAATTCTCCACTATAACCATACTACAACCCTAATCCAACATCAAGCAAATGTAACAAGTATATAAGTGTAAGAGACATACATGCAATTGGAATGAATGCATGACTAACACATTCAACCCATCCAGTTCGAAAGTTGAACCATGCTCTGGTACCACTCTGTAACACCCTCCTCCCACATCTACCCCAGTAACAATGTCAACCGGGGTAAACATGAGATGAGATGCTACTATGATCAGATTCAACCTCCTAGGTGACCTTAAGGGAGTGGAATCGATGGAACATCATACACAGTCTTCCAACCATCATCAACAAAACCCTTATGAGACAAGTCAGCCACTCAGACAACCTGTCCCTAGGTCCTAATGTTGTTCTGGACCTATGAGGCCATAGTCGCTCTCATGCTATGGGTAAGGGAGCAACTAGAGACCCAAAGTCACTCTCATAGGCCTTCCTGCCAGCGACTGTGGACCAAAGTTGCCAATTCTATGTCAGCTACCCTGAGATTTAAGCCACTTTTTCAAGCTTAGAGCCTAGGTCACTACCCAGAATGGAATGAAAGCTCGGAATCAAGTAAAGTATAGGGAAATAATGCTGCAAAATTAAATAGTTGATCAATACCTTAACCAGACCCCTACTAGCCAGGACAAGTATTTCGTCAAACATATCATCAACATGTAACCTACAGGTGTAAATAGAAGAATTAAGTATATGGATCTCTTACTCATTTGAGAATCACTATAAATCATTGTTCCCTCATGTCATTTGCTGCATATTCATCTATTAGGTCATAGAAACATTATCCATTCATATACAAATAAAAACATGTTAAGAGCCATACATTAATATTGTCATAAAATGTGCATATAACCAACATAATAGGAACATAAATACAATAAACATATCAACCATCAAAATCCATATACACACTAGTACATTTACACATGAAAATCAATGGAATTAATTTTTCATTAATCAATGCAATGAACCAACTGGAGATGGGACTACCACGTTCCACTCGACCATAGATTGGTTGAGCCAAGTCTCTCTATAACCAATCACCCTCGTGCCATATTCCAAGCGTGAATGTGGGACTCATAGAACACATCAAAAAACACTAATAAATGTGGATGCCACCGGATTTCTCCACCTAAACCGTGAGGAATTTGAGTGCCTCCTAGTCTCTTAGGATTTACCGTGCATCTGCAGTCTGATCTAGGGATCACTAGGCCCTACATTGAGACATATTCTATAGGATTTACCACGCATTCCATCCTATAATCACTAGCCCTAACGGAGAGAAAATATACCTCTTGGCTTTACTGTATATTCTGCCATTCACCGGCAAGGATTCCTATACCCATCGAGGCACACAATCTGAATTTGCCGCAACCCATAGTCTGGTTTAGGGGTTACTAGGCCAGTGGCTTCATGCATCCTCAGTCCGGTTCAGGGACCACTACACCATGTGTTTGTCAATTCGGAGATCCACCCCACTCAGCTTTGAATTCAATCTGTCCATCCCACATAAATCGAATGAGAAAAGAAAAACCAGGTCGATCAAGGTCAGGCATGTCCCGAAGCCCGGTAGGTCATCCGATGACCGGACGGGGCCCCTCGAGGACCGAAACTCGTACCATCCGTCCCTTCCTAACCAATCGTCCCATCTTTGACCGGCCCTTCCTAAAATCATCAAGACCGTACCTTCCGATCTAAGCTCTCTGCTACGCCTAGATTCTTAGGTTTGTACCTGTCACTTAGAAATTTGTCCCTCACATGGATCCATACAAAGATTGCTCTGTACTTGTAGAATCCATCAGGCTTCCAAGTGCCAGCAAAACGAGCAGAGAAATAAGAGGCAAACCTAGGTCCTATAGAATCTATCTATTGGTTGTAGGGTGGTTCCTTTTATGCCTCTACGGTTTTATAGATAGCTGGAAGCAAGGATAATTTTAGGGGCGAATGTTCGCCCTTTGGCGAAATTAAGGGGTTTTAAATTTTTAGTGGGCGAATATTTTGTATCATAATACATTTTTACAAATCACCTCAAATAGCCCACCTTATTTTAAGGGAGAGGGTAAAAAAGGTAAATTTAGCCCTTGAAATTAGGACTTACAAACTTCCATTCGCCCATTTTCATGAATAGGTTTTATTTAAGTGAATCCATTAGCCCATTTTCAAGAATAGGTTTTATTTAAGTGAATCATATGGGCCAAATACCATATTTATAAAAGAGGTATGGTAAATTAATAAAAATATAAATAAATGAGAGGTATGGTAAATAAATAAAACATTTTTTATATTTACTCCATAAGTCACCTTATATACATGTAAGGGTGTAAACAAATAAAAATATAAGTAAAGTGGAGGTATGGTAAATAAATAAAACGTCTTTTTATACTTACTCAAAAGGTGTGGTAAATAAATAAAAATATAAATAAACTAGATGTATCGTAAATAAATAAAACCTCTTTTTATATTTAGTCCATAACCCTCGTTCTATTTATGAAGGCTCAAGAAAGAGGTTTTATTTAAGTGAATCCTATGGGCCAAATACCATATTTGTAAAAGAGGTATGGTAAATTAATAAAAATATAAATAAATGAGAGGTATGGTAAACAAATAAAACATTTTTTTATATTTACTCCATAAATCACCTTATATTTAAGGACACTCAAAAAATGGGTTATATTTAGGTGAAACCTATGGCCAAAATACTATGGGACAAATACCATGGACTAGATTGTTATTAATACCATGCAAAAAACCATTATTAACCCTAATATTAGAATTAATAAAAATAAAAATGGCACATGGTATTGACCCATGGTATTGACCAAAATGGCACATGGTATTGACCCATGGTATTCACCTGGAATGTAGCCTATTTAAATGGGGGAATTAAACCAGCATGTAGCCTATGCTAAGATTCACTAGGACTTTACAAAGTTTTATTATTTAGTGAAAGACTCGCCAAGATCTTACAAGATTTTATAATTGAGTAAAATATTCGCCATGCCTGGTGAGAGATTCGCCAAAAAATTATATATACATATTATATTATTGATAAAATCGCATTCCATTTTTCGTATATACCATGGAGATTCGCCCATTTATTATATTTATAAATTTAGGGGGGTTCTTAAAATTTTCCCTGGCTAGAAGATCTATGACAATTTCCAGAAGGAGCACATGTTTTAGGATTGGGATTCAATCGTAAGGAGGGGGGAAGTTGAGGTTCGTTTTAAGGCTAAATCTCATCAAAGCTATCAAGAAATGGCAAGGTTGGGCTGAAAATACTATCACACCTGGCAAAACCCATGCCATGATAGAAAAGAAACACATTCAATCCCATGCATGCAAAATACAGCAAGGAAAATACACATGCAATTCGATACCTACAATGAAGCATGTTGTAGCTACTTGATCCTGCCTTTCCCTACTTGATCTTTGCTTCCTCTTGCCTTCTTTTCATTTCTTGCTCCAATGCCAAAGTGCTCCAAGAAAACTCTAAGTGTCCAAGAGTATGAGAGAGAGTGAATAATGAAAGAGCTCCAAAGCTAAATTGACAAAAGGTTACCAACTGAACCTCATAATTATTTTTATGAATAAGGCCTCTATTTTATTCATTTTCCATTATTTTCCTTCATTTTCCTCCTCACATGCAACCTCTGACCTTTCACCTCCTTTTCCTCCTAATTTCCATTATTTTCATAAATAATTGTGCCAAAATTCCTTTTTTCCTTTTAATGCCTTTGCAAATTTCCTTATCCATAAACAACCAAATGAACACCCCCTAGGATGTCTTTCCCAACATTCAACTTGGAATAAGTGTCCCATTCATTCGTGGTTATTGTTTTTTACTTTTATTACATGGAATTTGCACCATGGCTATTACAAGTGAAACCGTGGACACAAAATTGGATGCAAAAGAAGTATATGCAAAAGTAGATACAAAACAAGACACAAAACTTGATGCATAAACCTAAAACAAAAGTGGATGCAATATTTGATGCAAATTTGGATGCAAAAGTGGAAGTAAAGGTGGGTACAACAGTACATGAAAAACATGGTGTAACTTGTGGCACAACAAAAGTGGATGCAATGATAGATGTGAAAAAATAAGAAATTTTTGATGCAAAAGAAGATGCAGAAAGGGACTCAAAAGTGGATGTAAACATGGGTGCAACAATGGATGCAACAAAAGTGGATGCAACAAAAGTAGATGCAAAACAAGATGGAAAAAATGATGCAAAATTGGATACAAAAAAGGATGCAAAAATAGATGCAAAAGTAAATGAAAACTTAGATGCAAATGGGGATGCGAACGTGGATGCAAAATTAGAAGAAAAAGTGGGCACAAAGGTAGGCGCCAAACTAGGCGCAAATTGTGGCACAACAAAAGTGGATGCAATAGTGGACACAATAATGGATGCAATAGAAGATGCAAATGTGGATGCAGAACAAGATACAAAAGTGGATGCAACAAAATTAGATGTAAAACTAGGCATAAACCTCAACGCAAAACTTGGCGAAAAGGGGGATGTAAAAAAGGATGCAAAAAATGATACAAAAGTTGATGCAAGTGTAGGCGCAAACAAATGGGTGCAATAGAGGATGCAAAAGTAGGTGAAACAAAATTAGGTGCCAAACTTGACACAAAATCTAGTAGAAAACTTGGTGCAAAGGATGATGCAAAACTTGGTGCAAAACCCGGTGCAAAACCTAATGCAAATCCCGATGCAACACTTCGTGCTAAACTTGGTGCAAAACTTAGTGCAATTTTTGCATCAAATTTTGCACCATATTTGATAAATGGACACAAATAGCACCAAAAATGGGCTCTAGATGCAAAAAAGGAAGAAAAAAAGGATGCTAATCACAGGGTTTTGTTGTAGTGAATATTTTACAAAAGATTCCTTAATCATACACTTTCCTTTCCTAATTCACATGCAACAATATGTCTTTCAAATTTCATTCTCCAATCAAAGCTATGCTCTCCCTTTCAACCAGGGAGATTTCCTTTATCCAGGATCCCACTTAACTCAGGGATATTAGCTTCTTATTTTCGTCATCTGAGAATCTTTCGTGGCTTCCAACTATCTCATCAAAGTTATCATTACCATCTCTATTCACATCATGCTCATCACATCAACAAACATCTTCACCATCTTGAAGATTGTGTACCTGCACAACTTAGATAGCAAGTACAACCAAATATATAGAAGAATTAAGTTAGCCATATCAAAATTTTATAATAACGAAAGCATTTACTAACATAATCAACAAGAGGCTATACTTTAATACTTCAACTTCTTGCCTTTTTTTTTGTTACAAACCCTAAATCACATCCACAGTTCATCAAGATATCAAGCTCATTATATCTAGGGTTTCAACATTATTTTAATGACATGACACGATATTTCATATATAAAACCCTAGAAACAAATCAGATTAATGCATTTAGCAATTTTCAAATTTCATATGTTAGAGTTCCTATTAGGATTTCATGTAAACCCTAGATTTCATACGTGAGCTTCAACAATCAAAACCAATCATAGATTAATCAACATCATGACTAGCATCTACTAGGATTTGATGTAAACCCTATATTTCCATCTATAAAGTCTCAGTAATCACTATATAGATTCATAAATTCTAGACAGTTATACATACTAGAGAATTTAACTACTATTAGGGTTTAGCTGCTAAACTCTAGATTTTCCAAACAACATCGTCCTAGACCATCAAACTTTGACTAGGGCTTGTTTCCAAACCCTAGGACTCATGATCATTAACGCTTAGGTCAACACATATATCTAGGAATTCATCAACATATCATAAGCACATCATATGTTAGGAAATATTAATATGTTAGACATATACCAACCTAGAACATGCTAGGGTTTCAACCAAATGGACACATACCTAGGATTTCATTCCTAGGACTCTAAATACATAACAAGAGTTTTTCTTCTAGACGCAACCAATCCCTAAGGATCTAGGGTTTCAATTCATAACATAGAAAAACCTACTTTACCAAAACTTCAAAGGTTCAGGATTTTAGACAACATCATTTCAACCCTAACAAGTTAGGGTTTTCATGATCATACTAAAACCCCAAACATGACATCATCAACAAAAACTTCAAATAGAATTTCTCAATAACCCTAAGCAGTTTTAGGGTTTCATACATTAACATTAGCATACCCTTAGGTTAGGGTTTTCCAGAGAACCTGTCTATGGTTCTATAAAATCAATTAATAATACAAGGAGGGTAGATTTATCAAATGATGAATCACCCAAAACAAGAATCTTTATGATTCAAGGCAGCTAGACATAATGATGTTAGTAATGTAATACAAACTTTAAAAATAAGATGATCATACCTTTAAGAGAATATTGTAAGGTGTCTAGTTTAAGATGTACTTGGAGATGTTCCTTGGAAAACCTTGTATGGATTCCTTGAAGTGTTCTCTTTGTATTAAGTCATCATCTTTTATACCTGTAGTACATACTTACAAGCACAACATGTGATACCAAGAATCATGATTTAATTTCTCAAGTTAGATCATAATCATGGAGGATGGAATCTTATGATAAGTTGTTCATTCTTTCAATCAACAATGGGACCTTTTGCTTGATATCCTAGATTACTAGTAAACCCTAGAAGATAAGGATTAATGTTATAATATATTATCTAGAGAGTAAAATCTTTATCCTAGACTAGTTATAAACAAGGATTATTAGAGTTAATAGAAATCTAAAATCTCATAAATGTACTTTGTGTTTATGTACCTTTGATTTAATAACTCATTAGATTTGTTGCAAGTGCATCTTGTTAAATAATTACTTGATTTCCTTGAGCTGGTACCTTGTACTTTCATAGGACAAATTTCGGGTTCCCTTCAAACTGAATACTTCTTATAGTCATAGATACCTAAGATCATTGGTAGGTTTCATAGGCAGTGATTCTGAGACCCTTTTCCTGAACGAGTTGTAGACCTAATGTACTATTTCAATGTATATACATATAAATCCTTCAATATTATCACTGCTTCAGTAATTAGTGCTTCAACTATAAGGCAACCTTCTCATACTTTATTCTTGTGGCATCCTGTTGTAGTAAAAACACAATCCCCCATTATTGATGTGTTCACTTCAAATAATGAGGACCCTTTCTATAAAAATTTGGTTAAGCACCTTTTTGATTTTTATTTAGTTGACTACCCTGCGCTTTTGTTTTTTTTGTTTTTATTTTCTTTGGATTCTTGTTTTGATTGCTTTGTTAGAATCGATTTTTTATAATCTTCCCATTGACGCTTGTTTTGCCTCATTTGGTCAACTGGTTTGAAAATAGCACTCCTTTAAAGTCTCATCATTTATCTAGCTTGGGTTAAAAATGCATAAAATGTACAATATCGCATTTTGTAAATAAATTAGTTCAATAATGCATCCATTTTAAATATTAACCCCTAGTTAGTTCTTACTAACATTTTTTCGTTTTTACTTATACAGCCAAATCATGAAGCAACTGGATTTTAGTAATTTACTCCAATAAATTACTAATCTCAGAAAATCATAATTTCGAAGTGGCTGTAATTTTTTTTTATTTTTTATTTTTTATTTTCAAATTAGCTGTAGTTTAATTTTCATTTTTAAAAATGGTTGTAGTCTATAAAAAAAACCTCATAAAATAAAACCAAAATAAAAAATTGATCTTTAATATTAAATATTAAATTAATTATTATTTAAAATATAATTAATATAATTAAATTAAAATTTAATATATAAAAAATATATATATAAATTATTCCGCAATCAGAGGATCGCATCGATGCTTTTTAATAAACACATCTCTTAAATCCCCGACACCCCTCCCAACGCCGATTGTGAAAAGACATGTCACATGACAAGTTAATTGGTTTAATATTAAAATATATTTTTTTCATTGTCCTATCGAATCGGAACTATTGCATATAACAAAATTTGAAAACCCCGACATTTCAATATCCCTGATGCCGATTGCCTCGTATCCCCGATGGCTAATTCTCAAACAAGACTCAAACAAATTAACCTCAGTTTTATCGCTCCGTTAGTTTTTGAGTTTTAAACTCATTCGTATAAATGAGTTAAAAGGAAATGGAGTGATGGGTAGTATTAATATAATATTATAAATAATATTTAATATTAAAATTAATATTTTTAATTAATTTAATTAATATATAAAATGTAAATTAAATTAAAATTAAATTAATTATTAATGAGATTAATTTGTTAATTATATTAGTTAGTTAGATTAATAAATAGTTTATTAATTAATTAGTTTAGTTTATAATTAACAATTAAATTAGAATTAATTATTAGATAATTAGAATTCAAATTTAGGATTTAATTTTTAATTAAAATTTTGATTTTTAGCCCAACAACAAAATTTCTAGATTCATGCCAAATTTGATCCATTAAATTTGGAGGCTCATGGATTGAGTTATACTTGGCCAAATGAGGCTCAGGATAGCTCATTGGAAAAGTAAAATCAAGGAGAATATTTCTGAGGAGGTTTCACTAACAGACTTGGTCATTTATTGGGTCAAAAATCAAGGAGAAGATCAAGCTCTGAATTTTGAAAACAAAATCAATTTTCTGAGTTTTATTTTCATTTGTCCAAGCCTCTTCTAATTGCAGATTCACTCGTAATGATATTCTTGGTCAATTAAATCATCCTAGGCATCAATAGAGAGCTTATATTTTATTTTCAATTATTTAGTTAAATAGAATTTGATTGGATTTGATTTAAATGCCAACAATGCCATTTTGATTTTATAGTTGCAATTTAATTTATTTTGATTTCTTCTTGCAGGAAAATAGTAGAATAGATATGGAGAAAAGGATTTCAATCAATGAGAATGCTCCAACAATTAAGATTGGAATTTTGAACAAATAAAATTGTATCTGACAGATTTATCTTCAACAAATTCTCCTCTCCAAAATTCCTTTGCAAATAGTATAAATAATAGATTGCAGAATGTAATTGGGGCTGCTCTTCTCTGCAATTTTAGACTTCTAAAAACACTACTGTAATAGGAATTTAGAATTGTAGGGGATAGGAGAGAAAATCTCAGATCTGGGGATTATTGAGGATTTTCCCTTTGTATCTTGAATTATGCATGAAGGGCAAAGTTTGCAATATTGTGGCTTTAGCTTTGAAAGTAGAAGTTCAAGCAATGTAAAGCGCTGTTGGAGATCAAGGACAGAGAAATGGATGCAATAAATTGATATTTCTAATACTACTGTTTCAAATATCAAATTCATTTTTATGATAACAGGAATGTCTCATTTTATTCATGTTTGTGCACTACTGTTAATATGGATAATTCGTTTCAATGTTGTTATTATGTATCTTTGTTCTTATGGATTAATTTCTCATTTTTGAGTAACTACTTACTCAGAAATTTGTCTTATAAAACTGATTTATTGAATGGTAATGTGTTGTGAACTATTTCCACATATCATTATTCAATTATTGGATTTACTGATTTGATAATTAATATCATTTTTGTGAACTACTTCCTGAATGTTGTTGGTTTATTATTTCAGTTAAGAGGTCTCAATAGGATGTGTTTTGGTAACCATAATATCAGTTAATTGAACTACTTCATTAACTTGATATTCATTATAAACAAGACATATTTAAATCCCAATACTTTAATTATCTTGCTCTTGGTTGGGTTAGATCTATATCTGCCTAATTAAGATAGAATTAAGATTAGTTTATTTTGCTTGCATTATAGAATAAGCTTGCATTTAGAGTAATTTCTACATTCTTTTAAGTCCTCTCCTCAAAGAGGCAAAACTTTAGTTGTGGCTTGGCTGAACCCAAATTAGCTTAAGGGTCATTCTCTTGCTTGATCAGCAAGAAGAAGTGATCTGATATCCCTAACTATTGGTAGT
The DNA here is from genome assembly GCA_031772625.1 of Pinus tabuliformis. NCBI lineage: Eukaryota > Viridiplantae > Streptophyta > Pinopsida > Pinales > Pinaceae > Pinus > Pinus tabuliformis. Next base: position 1,454,936,404 of record CM062818.1, read on the forward strand.
GAAAGATACATCATAAACCAATAGCTATAGGGAGAAGGTAACTGGACCTAGTTAAACTAGTCAGAGCCACCACACCAAACGGAAAAGGAGCTGCTTTAAGGTCCGGACCGGGTGGTTATCCCCCATTGTTGCTGTAGTGATTTTCGAGGCATCAACATTTTTGGCGCTAGAAGGAGGGCCTGAGATTTTTTTTCTATTGGAGTCTTTTCAATTTTAATATTTTATTTATTGTGATGGCTCCTCTTAAACTTCCAATTTGGAGTTGTATCCATGGACGTGCATTTTCTAATACTCCACTCGAAGTGGTAAGACTCTTGTCTCAAATAAAGTTTAATGGTCAGAGAAATTCTTTTGCTTTCAACCATGTCCTTCAATTTATTCAAAATGTTTCAAATTATGATTTTCAAGGAATTGATGAAGGCATCTTATGCAGAATTTTTACTCTCACATTTGCGGCAAAAGCCAGAAACTAGTGTAGAACTCTTCCAGTTGCCTCAATCCACAGCTGGGATCAATTTGTTACAATTTTCATTTGTAAATTTGACGGCTACGATTATGAACAGATATGTGATGAAATTAAATATCTACGAAGATTTGAAAATGAGTCCGTTAATGATTTTAATATTCGATTTCATTTGAATTGTTTAAGATTTAAAGTTGAAGATAAACCTACAGAAGAAGAATCATTAGATTGGTTTGAATATATTTGTTCTCTTCCAACCATTCTCAATCCATATGAAATTAATTCAAGCTTTGTTCCATCCCCTTCCAATATAAATGAAAATCCCAATTTGGATGTGCAAATAAATTGTGATGAAGTGGTTTCACAAAGCTTAGAAGATATTTCTAATCAAATGAAAGAAGACAACAACAACAATTTTGGAGAAAGAACTGCCTTGAAATCTGAAAATTACTCTACGGTCAATTCAGAAAATCAGATCGCAAAAACAAGTACAAGCAGCAATCAAAGTAAATAATAAAACGCAACCTGCTGTACAAATTTCTGAATTTTTCCATGATGAGAAAATGCCGAAATCAGAGCAGCAAAGCAGCCTTCTTCAAGAAAGCATGAGTACACAAAGGAATGATTTAGAATCTGAAATTTACAATGAACATAATGCACAAGAGTTCTCAAACAGAGACAGTTTTAAATGTGTTGTTTTAGGTTCACATTTTCCCCTTTATCCTGATATTTTTAATGATGATAATTTTTCCTCTCTTGGTATTAATGATATTTCAGAAAATAAAGAGGATGGTCTAAATGAATTACCAATAAATTTTTGTCAAGATAAAGAAACAATAATTGATCATTCGTTTTCCATTAATGAGCATGAAATTTTTATTCCTCAATTTTTGGATATATTCAGTGAGATTGAAGGGAACTGTAGGGAATTTTGTGAAGTCATTTCTGATAACTCTGACATTGAGGATGTTGATTTCTATTTTTCTCAAGAGAATCCTCATGATAAAATTCAAATAACATCTGAGAATGAGGAACACTTCAATTTAGAAATTATCCCAACTAATCCTCATTTTAGAGCAGCAAATTATCTTCATGATTTCACCATTCAAGAAAACATTCCAATTTATGATTCATATTCATATCAATCTCTCATTCCTACTCATAATCATAATTCGTTTTCTAATTCACAAGTTGGAATTCAAAATTACTCAAATTCCATAATTATGGCCAATCCTTGTGAAAATGAAATCATTTCAAAACAATCCCAATTGTGTTGTAACATTAGTTGTAAAAATAATGATTTCATTTTAGTTTTTCTTTCACACTTATTTTGTTTAAATTTAGATTTATTTTCTGATTTTATTTTTCAGAATTTTAACACTTTATGCTGCCATATTGAGCACTTTATTATCAAACACTCAATTGATGAATTGCTTTATTGGGAAATTGAAGTTTCATATTATAATCATCAGCATCAAAAGCTATTTCAACTTCAATTTCAATCAATGCTAATGTTTTATCGAAAGCTTCTATCTTCTCAAAGGCAATATCAACAAGAGAATGTATTTTTACAATTTGGCCAGCAATCTAATTTAATTAATAATTTTCAATTGTATTTAACAGATTTCCATTCATTTTTCATTGACTCATTTGAAAATTATTTGGAAATTTTTCCTTCAAGGAAAATTGTCAATGATTTAACATTTGTATATAATACTAACAATTCTTTCCAGGCCTTTGAATTTAAAAGCTCATCTTCACAATCTGGCTTGTTATCTCTCCCTTTGAACATTGCTCAATCCTTAATAGAAATCCATCCAGATTTCTATGATCCAATTGGTATTCAATTGGAAAGGAAATTTCAAGAGAAAGAGATTTTAATTAAGTTCCTAACAATAACTGTACATTCTGATTTCATATTTATTTTCCTTAGTTTAGTTGGATTTTTATTTTTATTACTAACATTTGAATTGTACATAAATGCGGGAATAAAAATGAGAGAATGGTTACACTGTAAATATGACTATACCTAGTCATTTCCATGTATATGATTAGAATAGGAGTAGAATTAATTTAGTTTGTTTGTTTTATGTAGTTAATTTATTTTCAACAGTTCTGTAGATTAAAAATAAGACAAAGCAATCAACCATTCTCATACATGTTCAGTGAAATTTTTTTTCCTTATCAGAAAATTTTAATTCTTGCTTTCCTTTTTAAAATTTCTTACAGCAATATCTCTACTCTGCCTATTTTGAACAATGTCTTGATTAAATTCAATTAAGATTGCACTTGGCATCAATCGCCTCAAAGCCACTCTTCTTCATTTCAAGATTTCCTTCAAAGATTTTCTTTTGAAATTTATATGATAAAGGTTTTGAGGATATGAAAGCTTCATGATCTCATTATCCCATGAAATGTATGACTCTCTATGATAAGCTTAATTCTAATTCAATCATTATTAGTTAGTCTAATATTTCGCGGTAATCATATGAAGTTCATAGTATCTTCCTCGAAATTTGCTAAACTAATCTTAAGAATGTTCGATTTGCTGTGTGCACACATTCAAATCTGTTTTGACATTTTTCCACAATTAGTGGCTTTATCCCATTCGGACCTTTAGTTTATTATCTGATGTTGTAATACGCATCATATTTATTTACTAAAGGCATTATTGAACAGTCACTATAACAATACAGATTTTTCTCAGGTTAGTTCGAAATGAGCAGAGGTAATAAATTGTTGTTTCAACACAAAAGAGAAGCATAGTTTCAGATTTATTTCTGGTAAATTTTATATTTCCTATACATATTTTATTTAGGTTGATTGCTCACTACGATTTAGAATAAATGATGAGATGATTTTGAACAAAGGTAAAATTTTGATAAATCGAAGGAAAAATTTGAAGGTTCATGAGGTAAAAAACTACAGAGAATTTCCTTCCAGGTACACATTCACAAGTTCATTCTCATCTATTATTAGTTTCTCTTTTCCTATGTTTATTTTTATTTTTGTTTTGTTTTATTTGCAGGTTTTCATTTGTTTTCAAAACATAAAGTAAGCAGTAAACCCATTTCAAATTTGCAACAGGTTTAGGGAAATTTTATTTGTTATTCATTAGAATTTGAACATTCTTTAACTTTGCTTTTATTCACTTAGAAAACCCAATTGAAATTTCAAGGAATATCACAAGACCATTCACATCATAAGATTTTATCAGAAGTAGTTCTTAGCATTTCTTTTGATAAAAAATTGTTCATAAAAGACCTCCGATGTATTATCTTACTCATATGCCATATCGCATTTCGCATATCAGAGCTTTGCAGTTGAAGTATACTTCCATTATTGTAAATCTCCAATAATCGACTTTACCGATATTGCGATGAACACATAATTTCGGACCCGATATGAAATTCAAATAAAATTCATAAAAAATATCGCGTCTGTTTAATCGCAGTAATGGTAAGAGCATAACTTTAAAAGGGCCGATGTCTCAGATCCGATATGTTATTAAAATCCCATCATAAAAAGCTACCGGGTCCGCTCTTCATCGCATATCGGCATCGCAAGAAATATATTGTGTTACATCAGGTGCTTAAGTTTGCCAATCGCCGATTAGTTATGATATCCATCGCATCGCTCATATTACAATCGCTTCATCACATTTTTATGGCCATATCACTATTCCAAATTTGCAATGCGCAATGTGCAAAATACAAATCGCGAGATGCGATGTGTGATATAAGAATCGTAGCATGACTGTCCCTGATTCGCAATATAACAGCTCTTCAATAGTGTGATCACTACATCTCATTGCATATATTTTCTTCACATCTCATATCTGCAATTTGATATTTCAACCACCGATGCAATAGCTTCCAATGCATGCCTTTGAGCCATTAACATTTAATCGATATATGGCATAGCAACAAAGGTGAAGTCTTGCAAATTAAACTTGAAGCATGGTGAAGAAACATGTTATGTGAATCATCCGATATGGCGATATGTTATTTTAAAAGCAAGCTTGGGTAACCACTATGGGAAAAAAGCAATTGATGACAAATTTGCAGCATACAAAAATCATTTCAATTTCTCATACATTTTAGTTTTAAATATATAATTCCATAATTAAAAATGGAATTCAAGACCTCTCTATCTTCATATTTAAATTTTATTATCTTGGATTTGGTCTTGATTCTGGACAATTTATAAAATCATGGAGTTTATATGAAACTTATAATATTTTGAGAAACATTCGTTACTGCAAATTCTCATTCTCATTTCTGATGCATTTCTTTTAATTTCAATTCCCTTGAGCACTAAGCATTCCATTTTTACATTTTACTGCTTACTCTAGTGTAAGTAAAATAAATAATGATTTTGGGTTATATGATTTTGGTTAGTTTGACTTCTTCATGTTTTTAATGTTAATTAAAATAAGAAGTCAGCTAGTTTGGAGAAACTGATACCTTTCAGGTAAGATCAAAAGCAATTATCCAATGGTAAGATTCATGTACCCACTTTCATTAATTCGTTACTTTAGTTTCAATTTTGTTTTTCTGATATAAAAAATCTGTTTTGCAGTTCTTTTTGTAGTTCTTCATGATAAGATTCAAATGAAGAACTGCAAAACAAATTTTTTATATCAGAAAAACAAAACTGAAACTAAAGTAACAAATTAATGAAAGTGGGTACATGAATCTTACCATTGGATAATTGTTTTTGATCTTACCTGAAAGGTATCAGTTTCTCCGAACTAGCTGACTTCTTATTTTAATTAACATTAAAAACATGAAAAAGTCAAACTAACCAAAATCATATAACCCAAAATCATTATTTATTTTACTTACACTAGAGTAAGCAGTAAAATGTAAAAATGGAATGCTTAGTGCTCAAGGGAATTGAAATTAAAAGAAATGCATCAGAAATGAGAATGAGAATTTGCAGTAACGAATGTTTCTCAAAATATTATAGGTTTCATATAAACTCCATGATTTTATAAATTGTCCAGAATCAAGACCAAATCCAAGATAATAAAATTTAAATATGAAGATAGAGAGGTCTTGAATTCCATTTTTAATTATGGAATTATATATTTAAATCTCAATACTTTAATTATCTTTCTCTTAGTTGGGTTAGATCTATATCTGCCTAATTAAGATAGAATTTAGATTAGTTTATTTTTGCTTGCATTATAGAATAACTTTGCAAATTAGAGTAATTTATACATTCTTTTAAGTCCTCTCCTCAAAGAGGAAAAATTTTAGTTGTGGCTTGGCTGAACCCAAATTAGCTTAAGGGTCATTCTCTTGCTTGATCAACAAGAAGAATTGATCTGATATCCCCGTCTATTGGTAGTTAAAGATATATAATAAACCAATAGCAATAGGGAGAAAGTAACTGGACCTAGTTAAACTAGTCGGAGCCACCACACCAAATGGAAAAGGAGCTGATTTAAGGTCCGGATCGGGATGTTATCCCCCAATGTTGTTGCAGCGATTTTCGAGGCATCAACACATCCTGAGACAACTTCCTTTGGTTTTGGTACTATAACATTATACTTCTATCGCCCTTTATTTGTCTCATGCTTCAATTCTATAGTGATGTCATAGATTGACTTTACACTTCTATAGTAGCATCATAACTTGAATTCTTTAATTCTGTAGTGGCATCATCAATTTGGTTCTCTTTAATTAGCAGAGGTATATTTTAGTCCTTTGATTATATAGTGTCAACATAGAAGTATCTCGATTCTTCATTTTCTATGGTGGCAACACATACTTTTGATCCTGTGATAGTAGCCCAAAATTCGGTTATGATGTAGCCCAATAAGATGTTCATACTTCAACCTGAAATATTACTTCACTTATTTCTGTGGATTATATCACTGTCCTGTGGAGCAAAGTCACATTTCTCCTAAACTATGAGATCATCAAACCTTTCTCTCTGAGATGATTTGACTTTTTCATTGGCACATCCAGACCTCCTTCTTGGTGTCTTTAATATGCTCACTGTAATATTAGTTCCATTAGTTTCATTATCCTGAAAATTCCCTTCTTTAAACTTCCTTTGACCATGACCATAGCTTTGATACCATGTTGAGAAATCCAAAGTGTGGCAGTTAATTGATTTATCTTATTATGACATTATCTTGTGATGGTTCTTCATTATTATTATTTGTTCTTTTGAATTATCTTTTCTTATCATCAAGACTAATGTTAAGCAACAAATAAAAGAGAACACAATATGTAGGAACGAGGCCAGGGAAAAACCCCACTATAAGGGAAAACCTGGTCAAAATTCTTCCTTCAGTAGATTCAATATGAGACGACCAAGACCCTCACAACTTGGACTCAAGATTACCGCCATCCATATAGTCAACCTTTTCATGTCATTCTTCAGTTCTATCATTCTTTTCTCATGTAGTAGTCATCCTTATTTACACTTCAGTCCTTGCAATGGCACCAAGTTTGTATCTTAAGATGGGAACGAGCACCAAACCATCCTTGCTATGATAACACCAATTTTTCTCACTGAGATAGCACTAAAACCATATCATTGTACTTGCACCAAAGCTCTATCATTATACTAGCACTGAAACTAATCACTGTGGTAGTACCGAAAAAAAATTGCTATGGTAACATCAAAATATCTTCGCTGAAATAGCACCGAACCATTCATCGACATATCACTGAATTTCTGTCTTTATTCTTCACTGTAATCCACATTTGTATCATAGAAGGTATGGTGAAGTTGTCACTATGATTTATCCAAAATCGTCTCTGAAATCCTAGCTTCCTCACCAAACTTATCTTCTGAAATTATATCCGAGCTATATGTCCAAACTTTGGAGCAGTGAACCCTATTATTTATACTTGTTTCCATATTGAAAATGAGCTGACATGTGACTTTGAAGAGAAGTGTCTCTATTGAGCCGACATGTGATATTTTGAGGGTAGTTGACTGGATGAGGATTCTTTCAACAACAAGGAGACTTTGATGGATGGAGGAGCCTTTACAAACTGAATTTCACAGTAACCTAAAGCCTACAATGGAGGCTTGACCTATAAATTTGACCCAAGCATGAAACCGATACTTTAAAATGTCAATTAAAATAATAATAAAATTCTTTTTTCTTTCTTTTTACAAATATATATTACATTTTGACTTCAAGTACAATTATGAAGACGAACCTAGCTACATTCTTCAACAATATGGGTTGCTCTTATGGTGCTTGATCATAAAGTTTTGTAGTAATGAAGTGATCGTCTCATTAATGAAATGGGTCCCTTGGTCACTGGTGAGGCTTCGGGGGCACCCAAATTGGGTAATAATATTATCGAAGATGAATATGGTGGCAATGTCTACAGTGAAATATTTGACTGGCGCAACTTCAACCCATCTAGTAAGGTACTCTATGGTGGTAATAATATATATGGCATGGGAGTGACATGCTGGTGGGTTAATAGGTCCCACAAAGTTGATTTCCCATTTCTCAAAGGCCTACAGTGCCTGTACCAGTTGCAAAGATAGTTCATCCCAGTGTAATAGCTTTTAAAACCTTTGGAAAACATCACACCTATTGGTGTACTCCTTTGCATCTTGGAAAAGTGTGGGCCACCAGAGTCCCACCTGCAACACTTTTCTCGCAGTGGCCTTCCCACCAACATGCCCACCCACAACTCCTGAATGAAATTCCCATAATACATCATGCCTTTTGGATCAAGAACACACTTTCACAATATTTGATCAAGGCCCAACTTGTACAACTGTCCTGCAATCAATTGGTAATCAACAACACGAACCACCATTTTCCTTCATTGTGTTGTTGTGTACCCCTCTAGGCATTTTAATGTGGCTAGAAATACTGCAATGTCCTCCAAGTAGTCTGGTATGGCTTCAACTCGAAACAACTCGGCATATGGCAGATGATATTATATTGACCCTTAAAATTCGCTCGAATCTAATTGGGAAAGGTGATCGAGGCCCACGTTCAGTCTTCCTGGCTTGACAATTACTTCAAATGTGAACTCATGGAACAAAACAATCCATCTACAAATCCTTCCCTCGAGTACAGGCTTATTCACCAAGTACTCTAGGGAAGATTGATAAGTGAATAATTTGAACGGACCCCCCAGGAGATAGTGCCGAAAATTTTGTAGCGAAAATAGCATCGTAAGAACTTCACACTCTGTCAGGGTATAATTCCTTCTGGAAGTGGCTAATTTGCTGATATCAAAATAGATGGGGTGATCAATATTTCCGTCCCTAGGATGACATAGGATGATCCCCAAGGTGATACCCAATGTGTTAATGTGAACATGGAATTTCTTGTTCCAATATAGATAAACTAGGGTTTGTGCACTTGCCAGTTTTTCCTTCAACACATTAAAAATAGCTTCACATTCATTTGACCATGCAAACCTTTTGGATTTCTTTAATATTTTCTCCAGTGGTGTAGTGATCAAATCATAGTTGCATATGAACCTCCTGTAATCTTGTGTGGCCAAGGGTGGATCTCAGTTGTTTAACGCTTGTTGGTGGATATTTAAGATCATTACAATCTTAGTGGGATCAACACATACTCCCTCTTTGCAGACTATATGGCCCAGAAGTGTCCTGAAAGGGACATAGAATATGCACTTTTTTAGGTTTAGGGAGATCTAAAACTATCTACAGTGATCAAACATCACTCAAAGAAAACTGGAATGCTTCTTTAACAATCTGTAGATGCTCCAGTCTTCCATGTAAACTTATAGAAACTTGTGAATATAATCACTGGAAGCAACAATTACAATTCTTGAGAACACTGTTGGCACATTCTTGAGTCCAAAAGACATAACATGGTATGCGTAGGATCCCCATTCAATGGTGAATGTGGTTTTCTTATTTTCCTCCTCTGCAATCTAGACTTGGTGGTAGCTAGAGAATCCATCTGTAAAAGAGTAAGCTTCATTTCCTGCCACATTGTCTAAAACTTCATCGTTGAATGGGGTAGGGAAGGGATCATGAACATAGGCATTATTGAGGCTCTGATAATCCATGCAGACCCAAATTTCTTCAGTGTCCTTCTTGTTCTGTATAAAAGCTGGACTGACCCACTCAGCCTTGTTGACTGGGAAGATAAGCCCTATTACGAACATTTTGTCTATATCATTCTTCACCTTCTCCTTGGCTCTCGGGTTAAGCTTATACCGCCGATGTTTCACTGACTTTGCATCAGGTTTAAGCATAATATTCATCTCCCCTAACTCTTCCTTAATCCCCTTAAGTTTTGCAACAGACAAAGGGAAAAAGTCTTCATATTCTCTTAGGAGATTGAAGATTTCCTTCGTACTCTGCTCATCCCAGTAATCTCTGATTTAGGCTAGCTTTGACTTCTCATGAGTGTCGATGTTATGTTTCTACAACTTCAAAGGTAGTAGCTACAAACCATTGGTTATAGGCCCATCTTCAACACTCCATTCCCCCTCCGTTTTCTTAAATGTCAGTTGTCTCAATTTCTCCAAATCATCCTCATTTTTCTCTCGCTCGATCTTTCCACAAGACATGACTTCATGGAATCTAGATTCATATAAATTCTCAAAGGTGTTCTGGTCTATACATTCGTCTATAAATTGTCCTACTATGAGAAGAACCCTTTTAACAACTTGCAAAGAAGTTGAAATCCTTTCATCTCTATCGGTAAGGGAAAAAATCAATGATAAATTGAGCTTCCATACAATCCCAATCACTAGTTTGTCTCCTTATCTCCTCCTTTACATACCATGCCTTCAAAAATGTCCCTAGGGCGTGTACAAATTTTTTCACCCACAATTCCTCTGGAAGTCCTTCCCTGATCCATTTGGCCTTATAATCTTGCGGGTGTTTCCGAGGGTCGGAGCTTCCCCGGTACTTAATGAAGTTTTGTAAGTAGTCTTATGAATACCCAAATATGACTCTCATCATTGTATTAATCTCCTACCATTCTCTAAGATAGTTGTGGTGAGATCCCCACCACCTTGTTGGTGTTGCTTGTAAGACGACATCCAGTAAGGGAACATTATGTTCTTCAGAGACAATATCATCAACACAATTAATAAAATCATTAACAGATCCCATACCATTGAAACTAGAGAATTCTCGTACCTCAGTACCAAAACAGTTGGGACGAGGGATCATGGCACAAATCTTGGTGTTGATCTCTTACCCACCCTATTGTCAGTTATTCCATGCAACCTTAGAGCCGACCTACGAGCTCTGAATGCTCTTCCATCTGATCGATCCTTCTGCCATTATATTATTATAGTCTTCTATTCTTCCCATTGTCATCTGATATATATGATCTAATAACTCAGGTTCTTCCCTGTCATCTGCTGGTTCGGTGAACCTTGGTCCTTGGTATGGGTCTAGGGGCTGGATCACTCTAATTCCCTCAACTTCAAAGGTCATAAGTTCCTTCTTTAGATCAATTATCATGTAATTCTCAAAGGCCTAATCTATTCTAAGAAATTCTGGATAAGTGTCTTTGTCCCTCATAATATCTATTACTTCAAAGTTAACATAAGTTTTCACCCCTGCTATTTAGTCTTCTACACCTTCTAGCCTTCCAATTGGGAGTATACAATATTGATTCACCATGCGTAGATGAATTGGAGAAAACACCAACTTTGACCTTCCAAAGGCTTCCCAAGTTTTCCTGAGCAGGATATTCACATATGAGCCCAGGTCTAACATTGTATCCTTGATCTGAAAACCCACAATCTGAGCATCAATCCAGAACTCCCTCTTCTCTTCTTGTTCCTGCACACCATCCTAGAGTGTCTCTCAGGTAAGTTGGTAGAAATGAACCCTTCCTTGGCCGTTCCATCCTTGACAGTAGCTTTAAGACTTTCCTGCAACTATCTGAGCATCTAATTTTCATTCGTAATTTGCATAAATAACCTGAACCATTCCATTATGGGTCGAGCATTGGGTTGTGATAGGTCTGGGATCCTAGATTTTGAAAACCCTAGTTGTTCTCCTTGGGTTTCACCGCTTAGAGTTAATTTTTTAAAAGTCTCCACGACTTCTTTGTAGTACTGCTTCTGTTATTCAAAATCATATGAGCGTTTTAGAGGGGCCGATTTTATGATTCTTAGTTGTTCAACGACTCCAAATTCAACTCTAGTCTTCTTCTCCTCCCCAGGTGACTATGTTAATGTTTGAGAGGGGAGTTGTCTCATGTACTCTTGGTTCAACATTAATTAAATTTTCATCCCTTTGGCAGTTGCGCTCTTCCTATCTCTCAATCAGTTCTGGACATTATTCTATCGCACGTGTGTTGACCCTGCACTTAGAGTACCAAGATCTTCTGAGTAGCGGGTAGTCTCTTGCTACATGCCCCTCCTAGTCATATTTGTAGTAATGATCGGACCTCTTCCTCTTGTTATTCCCCCACTTGTTCCTCGTCGTCCTCGAGGAGTCTCATTAAACCGATAGCCAGTTTGATCCAATCGATCAACTAGGGTGTCTAGCGCTCTACACTAATCAGTATGGTGAGTTAACGAGCCACACAATTCACAAAAAGTGTTGTTTGGAGCATTGGAATATTTTTGTAGAATTGGACAGAGGTGAGTGATATATCCATACGTTCTGCATATTTCACAATACTCGATTGTTGCCACACTCTATTGGTTAGGAAATGCATGGAACTGCGTGTGTCCTGTATATAGACCTTGCATACCAATCTACAAAAATCTTGCGGTGGGTAAAGATGTGGATGGCCCCATTGGTACAGAGGGAGTGCTCGGGCCTCACAACCTTGGGCACTCCATTGCATGATTCCCCTCGATGGTACAACATACATGCAGTCAGACAGGTTGTGTCGGTTGCAAGTCCCTCGTCTTGTTTTTCATATTTACAATTTGGTTTTGTAGTCTTAGGATAGAGGGGTCATGTGAGGTTTCCCCCCTCGGTATTCATGTGGGTATCCATCCATAACCTCAAATCAAGTTTGTTTCTCTATGACGTCTTGCAGAGTATCAATATTTTTCTGAGTCAATGACGTGCGAGTAAGTGGTAATAACGCTTTAATGAACCAATCCCATTGATGATTAGGGTCAATCAGGTAGCTCAACTTTCCAACCACATATTTAAACCTCTGCATTAGCTCCCAAGAAGTTTCTCCTTCCCACTACTTGATTTTCCATAACTCAGAAAACCCCTACTGGCTGGTCTGGGGAAGCAATCAAATCCTGTCTGACTTCATCCACCATTGGGTTCTATTATAATGCAAACCATTTGAAGAACCATCTCATTGCTCTCTCTCGAAGGGTGGTTTGAAATTTAATCAACTTTGTAGCACCTGGAATCTGGTGAGACCTCCAGATAGCTTCGCATAGGTACCAATGCTGCTCTACATCCTCATCCCCCCTATGAGAGAACTCAGGATATCGGGTAAAAGATCCCGCCATGTTTGATTGACCTTGTGAGAGGAGTATAAATCCCTGAGACTTGGGTTGTGATGAACCTTAGAGACTTGTATTACTATTACTATTTCTACTGCTAATGGTACTAGCCTTGTAGATAACACGCACAATGTGAACCTTTATGACTTTGATTAACTTAGCAAAAACTAGTCAAGGTTGTGATAAAGTACTAGGTGAAGGTTGGGGAAGGTACTACTTGAGCTGCTGGGCAACGAATCGCTACTCACGGGGGACACATCGTTCTCAGAAAACAACCTTCTCATGGTCAAGTGCATATCATCATCTAGGCCTTCCTCGGGACTTGTAAAGCCCATTCCATCTAGCATTCCCATCTCAGCTAGTGGGGTGGAGTCCCTATCGCTTCTCTGACGCTCTGTCACTACGATCGTCTCAACTTCTCTTGTTGGGCCAACTTCCACTTTATCTTTATCCCCATCTGTCAATAAATTCAATCAAATTCTTTCTCTTTCTTGTTCTTTTGGACTTCCTAACACTACTCTTGCTTGGTGTAGCTCTCTTCACCTTCTATCGATCTCTTGTAGAGCTCTCTCCTACCATTCTTAAGCTATCTTCGCTTTCCTTCATGTTGGCTTGTGGGGGCCTGACCCAGGTTCAACGTTAGTTAGCCAAATAAATCCCTACACTATTGGCCCTTTCGGCATCATCCCATGGAGCGCAGACTGAAGTCTCACCCGAAGCAGTATGGGGGGATGTTGTAACCAAGTTTCCACACCCTTGAGATAGATGTGATGTTGTTTTATTCCAGCTATACCTGCCTTCGTGCAGGTTGCTTAGCCCTTTGTTCCACCTTTTAGTGCCTTCGCAAAAGGATACAATCGGCTTTTGGGCAGCCCTAACCAGGGGCTGATATACTTTCGCACTGCTAGGGCAGCGAGCTGTGATATTTCCCAACCTACATTAGGTATCTTACTTGTCTTTTTAACAGATCTTAGTTATCTTCGCGTAAACAAATGTGCTTACTTGCGGTCACTTATCCAACTCAATTATATATATTCGCGCATCATATAAGAATTATAAGTGAAATTCATACCAAAACATAACTAGATGCATAAATAGGAAATAAAGATGCAAAAATTGTAGAATGCTTCTCTTTATTGATACTTTTGGACAATTACAGACTCAACCTGCCTTGCGCACCTAGCTGTAGGGGTCCGTGCACTTAGCCGCAGACTTCTAGGCCTCTGCGCACTCAGCTGTAGAGCCTCTACCTACACTACAACCCAAAATTAGACTTCTACTCAGATCATTGACTTCTACCTACATCTTCGATCATTGATTCCTTCCTTTTTTTTAACTACTTAGAGCTTCTCTCTATTTATACAATCCCATGGTCCGTGGACCATGGGTAGATATTTTACAACCGACATTACATTATCAAAATAAGGGCAGACAACCCTATGACTCTTTTACATCTACGCGCTTCGTGACCACAAAATAGAGAGTCTTTACATTTGGATTACAAAAATATGGGCTTTAAGCCCCAAAAGTGCCCTTGGGGGATCCCGCGCCCAACAGGCCCCTAACACAAACATCGTGACTCATCCGCGAGTCACTCTGCAAGTGTAGAGATCTTAGTGTGAATACCTCCCAGCTCTGTTTGGATCACCACAACTTTGGCAGTGCACTGAGCGACCACCTGTTGGACTTCTTCCACACGTTGTTTGGTGATTGCTGCTGAACTACTCCTCTGAATATTCTACTGAGTTACCTATAGTTTCACGAGATTTCATTCAATAGAGGCTGTGATCGTGTAAACCTTGTCTATCCATGGCTATATGCCTACTTTTAAGACCACTTCTTTTTTCCAAGCGGCATCCACCTGTTCCTTGAGTGCCTTTGCTCCTGCATCCATGCAAGCCTCTGTGTAAGGGAAACCGTCTGCGTGGTCCCTTTTACCTCGTCACACCTATTTTCAAGCTTGCGCACCTCTGTTCCTTGATCTCCGACGGAGTTGAAGGCTGAGCCTTCAATTGCAGTTCTACGATCTGCAGGTTTAGGGTCTCGAATAGGTCTCGGTTCATGTATACTTGAGCACGCAACAACCCAGTTCTAAAAATGCCAAGTGTTGTTCGCTGGACAACCACTTGTAATTTATAGGGCCTTTTGAATTCAAATTCGACCGTTCCCCCCAATTCGGTCCATTAATGCTAGATTGGTGGTAAATTTTTAAGAATCTAGCCCATAAATATCGAAATAGTCTATAACGCGACTTTTTGAAAGCTTTTCCGGCGGGTTTTTCCGGTCGAAATCCGGCAAGAATTTATTGGATCGCAAGTTTGATAGCTAGTTTCTGCACAATGAAAGCCGTCCCAGGGGTTTTCGAGGGTGATGAATCCAAATATGCAGTTAAAAAACCATTTTAACTGCAACAAATCAAGATTTAACCTCAATTTCTTCCGCCGGATTCCGTCACCGGAATCTCCAAAAAGTCGCATTATAGACAACCCCATAAATATCGCCTTAAATTCCTGCCACCGCTCCATTTGGCCTCAAACGAACCATCAAATCGTGAATAGTGACTTTAACAATAAATTTATGACAGACCTATGCACTAGCGCAACTGTCTTCGTGCTGTCACGGACCCTGTGACACTCCGCTGCTTTGCGCAGCTCTTGGGAAGTGTAGTTTATAGTCCCATGCCTCCTTTCAGCTACCTGGAGCACTAAGACTGTGCTCCTATCATCTAGTTAGATGGTCGGGCCATCTAAATATGGCTTCAAATGACTACCATTCACTTTTCTTGGGAAGGGATCTCCATTTAACTTAACCAGCTGGATTGCGCCACCATCGGTGATCTCCTTAATAACATACGGCCCTAGCCAATGCATTCTAAGTTTCCCTGGAAATTTATAAAACTTATTGTCATACAAAAGTACTAAGTCATTCACCTTAGAGGTGCGAAACTTAATATGTCGATTGTGCCACGCCTTTTCACGCTTCTTTTGAACCTGCTGGTGAAATCCAACTAAAAATCTCTCTTCTTCCAGCTCATCCAACTGCGCGAGCCTCTCTTCAAGAGCTCCGTGATCCATCATACCTGTGAGCACTGCTATGCGCAGACTAGGCACGATATATTCCATAGGCATCACTGCTTCAACCTCGTATACCAGCCTAAAGGGTGTATGTCCCATTAAATTCTTACATGTTGTCCGATAAGCCCACACTACTACACGTATGCGTAGGTCCCAATAACTTCATTGAGCATTGCATACCTTGGTTAGCGCGGTCTCCAGTACTTTGTTGAACGCTTCTACTATCCTATTAGCCTATGGGTGATAAGGTGTGCTCCTCTCGTGATGCACCTGAAATTCTTGCATTAGTGCACTGATCGTTTCGTTCAGAAAGTGCGTACCCCGATCACTCATCAAAATATTTGGGCATCCAAATCGTGTCAGTAGATGTTCAAATAGAAACTTCGTGGTTGTCGCACCTGCGTAATCCTTCACCGGCTGCGCTTCTGCCCAACGAGTTAAGTACTCTGTTGCAATGATAATGTACCTCGTGCTTGTCTTTCCTTGAGGCTGAATAGGTCCTACAAAATCTATTGCCCACTTTTCGAAAGGTTGCAACGTCATTTGTGGATTCAAAGGCATTTCATCCCTCTGTGATGGCTTACCTGTTCTTTGACATACGTCGCACGCCTTGCAATATGCTTTTGAATCCTGATGAAGGGTTGGCCACCACAACCCTACGTGTAGAATATTCTACGTGGTGGCTCTCCCTACATAATGTCCTCTTGTGGCACCCCCATGAGCATCCGCGAGGATGCTGCTTCGTTCAAACTCAGGTACATACCTTCGCAGTATCTCATCATTCCCCATCTTGTATAGATGCCCAACAATGACAGAGAAATCTGTCGCACGCACCACTAATTCCTTCTTTTGTTGGACAGAGTATCCTTCCACCACAGTTCCAGTTATTAGGAAGTGTATTATATCCTCAAAACGTCCTTCCGTGACATGCATAGCAAAAATCTGCGCATTAGATAATCCTTCCTCCAAATTAGTTGGTTCCTCCCTTGTCTCAATGCGCGACAGGTGATCGGGTCCCACGTTTAATCATCTAGGCTTCACAACAACTTCAAAATCGTATTCCTAGAATATTAAAAGCCATCTGCATATGCGCCCCCCCCAACACAGGCTTATTGACCAGGTAATTTAGCGTGGAGTACAGGTGCACCTACTCAGGTTGGGGTTTTTCTTCATCAGCCTACATCCATGTGCGTAGATCATTCTACCCATCATACTTGTCTATCAGTCACATCTTAGGCTTCCCAAATTGTGCTCGCATCATTCTCCTACATTCACGCCAATCATCAAAGTGCCACTTGTGCGTACCCCACCATCTTGCGGGTGTAGCGTGCAGTGCCTAGTCCAAGGCCTGGAAGCGTTGTTTTTCTGGAACCTCCCTCTCAAGTGCATCCGAAAAGGTACCTACCTCATTCAGGCTATCATAAGTAGGCAGATTTCTTTCCTCTGATAACACACAACGCAGTGACCGGGTCATCATGTTGCAATTCAACGTAGTTACTTCGTGTAACCGATTCTGCCAACGTTCTATTTCTTCGTCGGAGTCCGAAGTGCAGGAACTTCATGCTCCCATGTAATCTACCAATCCGTGATGGGATTCACCCAGTCTTGGTCTCGAGTTGTTATCTTATATATGCAGTCCAGATCATCACCACTCTCATAGTCGCGGACTGGTTCAGTATAGCGCGATCCTTCAACAGGGTCCAGGGATATTATTACGCGCAATGATTTCTTCTCAAAGATCATCTTCCACTTCTTCAGATTGATTAAACCATTCATATCAGTTCGATTCCCAAGAGTGCAGGGTAGGGATTGCTTTCATCAACAATATCTATTAGTTCAAAATCTGCCAGCGCACTTGCTCCCTCAATATCCATGGTTACTCCCCGCAGCCGCCCCATGGGTATGATTTTTTGCTGGTTCCCCATCCTTAGCTGAATCAGGGACCATTGCAGCACAAGTCTCCCCATTTGCTCCCATGTTTGTTTCGGTAGAACATTCACATCTAATCCCAAATCCAGAATGACTTGATCCATCTCATATTCTCTGATCTGTGCGGTTAGTCTCATTTCACGTCCCGTCCTTGTCTTATGCTTTCTAATCTTGTGGACTATGCGCGGTTCACTTGGCGCAGTCCCAACACAACTATTGATAAGTTGCTGTAACCCTTTCATAGCCTTACTGTTACACAGTAACTTCATACAGGTTTCCAGGAAAGTAGTGAGCATAGAGGGTTCCATCTGTGGCTCAGTCTTATCTTTGCTTCCTGAAGTGGAGGCCTAAGCGAAGCTCTTCTTAGCTTCCATGAAGGCTTCCTGAGCATGCTCCAAATAAAACTCAGAATATTTCACTGGGGCTTTGTGAACCCATGTACTGTCTTCTAGTTGTTTCCCCTTGTCATATCTCATCGCAATTCCACTTCGAAGCACTATATTTACGTTCAGATCTTCCTTGTGCGGCTCAGACCTCATCATCTGCAGGTTTTGAGTCGAGGGAGGTGGTAGCACTCCTTTGTCACATATCCTAGCTATCAATGTAGGACAATATTCTGTTTCATGATCAAATAGCATGCAATACTTGCACGACGGGTGCGTTGGATTAGTGCAATCACGGGCATAGTGTCCTGGCCCTCTGCAATTGTAGCAAATCAACTGTCCACTACCTCTACCATTTCCTCCTCCCCCTCAGCCTCATCTACGACCTTGAAATCCTATTCGTGCCATCCCTGCATTTTGGTTAATGGGCCGCAT
Organism: Pinus tabuliformis; assembly: GCA_031772625.1. Taxonomy (NCBI): domain Eukaryota; kingdom Viridiplantae; phylum Streptophyta; class Pinopsida; order Pinales; family Pinaceae; genus Pinus; species Pinus tabuliformis. The sequence goes on from CM062818.1 coordinate 1,454,955,113, forward strand.
TTCGGCCTAAACCCTGTAGGTAGGAGTTATATCCATCTTCAATTCATAGCTTCTGCAAGTACGCTCATCATGTCTGATCGATATGTAAAAGTTGTAAAACAACTACTGCGGGGTTTGCGTATACTTCTATAACAAGTGGCATTTATTTGTGGCATGTTTTCTGGCTATTTGACTGATAGCGCACCACAAAGTAGGCGCCACTCTAGGTCCTTCTTGAGCTTTCAACCTTAAAGGCATCGGTCCTCCTCCTACAAGGTAATTTGTAAAGACCGGGCAATGGTCTTTTTCATGACCCTGACTCTTGCATTTCACACACCATACTTCTTTGCGTACCTCTGGCCGAACCGTCCTATCCTGCTTCAAGCTTTACATCTCAAGGCACAGATTCTTCAGCTGTGCATGGATCTGTTGAACTCCTAGATTAGGATCTTGCATCGGAGTCTCATGTAGTCTCATGGAAATCTCCAAGGCCTCTGCCTGAGTTGTTATCTTCTACTGTGATAGTGCACTCCTTAAATGTGGTAGTAGCGAAGTCACAAACTACTCGTGATGCTATCCATCTATCACATTTATTTTGGCTTCACGGATCATACATTTCAGCCTCTGATCTACTTCCCAAGGCGTCTTGCTTGGTAGCATAGTGATCTCTTTGAATCCCACAATCGACCGCCCTTCAGATTTAGGCCTGCTAAATTCCCTATTCAGTGCTGCTTGGATGTTTGCTACTCTATCATTCAGGTTATCACTAGAGACTTAATATACCAGGTTAGCGCGCGATGTTGCAAAGCACTAACTAGTGTTTCCTTATTTATTTTATCACATGTAACACCTTGAGCTTCCCATACAGCCCTTACAACGAACCAGAATTGGTCCGGGTCCTCATTTTCCAAGCCTTTGAACAAAGGCAACTTCATTGTGTTTTCCATACTGAATTGCAGTGGTGGCAGAGGTGGTATAGGTGAAGTTAGAGGTGATGGTGGTGAAGATGGAGGTGGTGTGGGCGGAGGTGGTATTCGTGGAAATCCCTATCTTATCAATTGAATAACACTTCGCAGAGAGACCTTCGTTATCCCTTCTTCATCCCTTCGTGGTGGTGAAATCAAGGGGCTATACTCTGGACCCTTATTTCCTTCGTTTCTGTAACTTTTTCCACTTCACGTAGTCCCAAACATCAAGGTAACTACATAATCCGTTTTTCGCACAACAACATTTTAATCCAAGTATTCATAGATTTTACGTACTTACCTCGCGGTCCTTTAAAAAAGCATTGCTCTACCTCACTATAGTTGACTGAGGCGTCTATTGCGAACTTAGTAACAAATCCTCCTATAATGCAATCGAGCCAATGATCGATGGCGCACATGATCTTATCCTCCGATGCTTCCAACCTTCACACTAGATTTGGGGTCCACACAATAGGACCATCACGTTTCCACTTTCCTTGGCTATCTACTAGCTTCGTGATCCACTCATATAACTCAATAGGGAAGGAGGCGAAAAATATTTCATTGATCTCCGTATACAGGTATTGGTCCAACCACTATTCCTTTGACAGTCGCGGGTTTCTGTTCTCTTGCACCGCGAACTCGTGAATCCTTCTGTCCAACCATCTTCGATTTCTTTCTTAGCTGGATTCCAGTGATACGATATTGCACATCTCTATGTAGATTCCGGTCTCGGAAATAGAACCATTTGTTGGCTTGTGGGGGCCTGACCCAGGTTCAACGTTAGTTAGCCAAACAAATCCCCACACTACTGGCCCTTTCGACATCAACCCGCAGAGCACGAACTGAAGTCTCACCTGAGCAGTATGGGGGGATGCTGGAACCAAGTTTTGCACCCTTGATATAGAAGTGATGTTGTTTTATTCCAGCTATACTTGCCTTCGCACAGGCTGCTTAGCCCTCTGTTCCACCTTTTAGTACCTTCGAAAAATGATACAACTGGCTTTCATACAGCCCTAACCAAGGGCTAATATACTTTCGTGCTGCTAGGGCAGCGAGCTGTGATATTTCCCAAAGTACGCTAAGTATCTTACTTGTCTTTTTAACAGATCTTAGTTATCTTTGTGTAAATAGATGTGCTTACTTGCGGTCACTTATCCAACTCAATTATATATATTTGTGCATCATATAAGCATTATAAGTGAAATTCATACCAAAACATAACCAGATGCATAAACAGGAAATAAAGACGTAGAAATTGTAGAATGCTTCTCTTTATTGATACTTTCGGGCAATTACAATTCAACCCGCCCTACGCACTCAGCTGCAGGGCTCCGCGCACTCAGCTACGGACTTCTAGGCCTCTGCACACTCAGTTTTAGAGCCTCTACCTACACTATGACCCAAAACTTAGACTTCTATTGAGATCTATCTCTCATACATCTTCGATCATTGATTCCTTCCTTTTTTTTAACTACTTAGAGCTTCGCTTTATTTATACAATCCCATGGTCCATTGACCATGGGTAGATCTTTAACAACCAACATTACATTATCAAAATAAGGATAGACAACCCTATGACTCTTTAACATCTACGCACTCCACGACCACAAAATGCGGAGTCTTTACATTTGGATTACAAAAATATGCATTTTAAGCCCCAAAATTGCCCTTGGGGGATCCTGTGCCCAACACTTTGTTCCCTCAAATATTTGGATTTACAGAAGTCATTTGCATCCATTTATTTGATATTTTCATAGCTCCCAGCTAGGTAACATCCCTCCCCTTAGGCCCTTCCTCTAGTACCATGGCTTTTAAGCTGCCATGGGTGGGTTCTGGAATACCAACAAGTTATCTTCTGCCATCAAAACCTCAACCCACAGTGGAATTTCCTTCAGTAGTCTTCCCCGAAACCTTGAATTGAACACAACCTTAGCATTAGATAAGGACTGATGACCCTCCATAAAAAACTCAATAATATACCCCTCTAATGTGGTCTGCACCCGAAAATCAATAACTCGCGTCAAATTTGTGATGAGTCGATGTCTTTTAACAATATATGCTTGAGTCCAGGTATGAAGGGATCAACTCTGTCCACTGGTATTTTATTTTATTTGTAGCCTCTGCAACCAATTATAGAGCTCATCCAAGAACTTGCACCAGAAGATCTAAAATTTATCCTTTACAGGTTCCATGTACAAGATTTCTTCCTTCAACCATTTCACACTTTGACAATGAGGTTGAGCTTGTTGAGAAGAAAACTGGTCTACTTTTTCGTGCGACCAATCTTGCAGCTCCTTCTTAAAGATCCTCGAAACCATATTCCAAGTTCCTTTCAGGTCTCGACAAGAGAACCATTTGTTGGCGGAAAAAATGATGGATGGGTTGAGACCCTGGGTTCAAGCAGAGGGGCCAACAAAGGCTCTGTCGTAGTCTAGCGTAACGTCGACATTTTCACCCTATTCAAGAAGAATAAGGTATCTCACCCGAGGTATGCTGCGACCTTACTTAGATAAGGGGCCAAAATCTGGTATCGAAAGAAACACATTGAGACCATCAACACTTAGTAAACCCAAAACTAGAAACTCAAAGGTGAAATCACAACAACTCAAGCGTTCAAGAAGAAGATATATTGTGCATGTACAATCATAATAATTTTTTTAAAATGCCACATCAAGTCACACATAAAGATTCTCATTGAACCCTGTAATTCCTCCTTTCATTAGATTTAACAACATTATAGTGATGCATCGGGCTCAAAGGCCTCATTACAGAACATAAACTAACATAACCAAATATACATGAGAAAAGTAAGATATAACGTGCAGGTTCAGTACACTCTGCAATATAATTTCAGTGCACTCCTTGCTTTTCTCTCTCCTCTGGCTTTTCCACCTAACCTTCTTAAACCTTGTACTTGCCTCGAATGTTGCTTCTCCCTCGGATGTTCCACCTTTTTCCTCTTTCAGCTGCCTCTGTTGCTTGGCTATATTTTCTGCTTCAGCTATTAATGCTCCTTTCAACTCAGCTTCAACTACTTGAGTCCTGATTTCTGTGGACGGTTCTCCGCAATTGCTAGTCTTTGGCATGTCCCTTATCCTTCTCCAACTGTCTCCTTCGTGACTTCCCAACAGTTACCTCTAGTCAAAATGTGGTCAATCTCCAAAACGTGTAGCAACTTAGATTTTAAAACGAAGGACCCAACATATCAACACTAGAATGATACAAGCCCCTTGTTAATCTCTTGAAGTGGATCGCCTTTCTAACACAACTAGAGAAAATGTGAGCCAAGGGATTGTAAAGATGGGTAACTTTAATTTTTGTTTATTGTTTTTAATTTTTTGTATAGTTATTTAATGATAAATTGGAACACTATAATCCTTATAATTTTTTCTTGAAAAGTATTTAAATTTTCATGTCGTGAAGGAGATTTCTTAGGCTTCAATGACATATGAAATCATTGAAATAGATAACATGTATAATTGGTTATCTATTTAGTCTAGTTCATTTGTACAAGTTGTAAGGAATGCTCAACTTGGTACTTCTATCAATCCAACAAAATTCTACATGTCATCCTATATTTTGGATGTTGTATGTGCTTCTAACTCATTCACAATTTTAGGATGGTATTGGTCACCAAGGCAACATCTTATCCATGTGTTTTTCAAATATTTATGGGAGCACAAGTACAAATATTAGTATGTTGTGATCTAGCAGTGCTTTCTTGCTTCATTATATGAATTGACCCCTTGTGAATAATGCTCAAGAATCTCTCTCGAGGCCATGATTTAGATGCTCAACAAAACTGAGGATTGGGATATTGATGAGCGGTCATCTTACACAAGTATATATGGAGCAACTATAAAAATTTTCTTGGTTGAAAATAGTGATTTGACCTTTTCTATTATAGTAGTGTAGACAAAAAGGAAACAAAAATCCATCACACTCTACAACAACTATTAGTAATCCAAACACTAAATTCATTTTTCTCATTATCAATTAGCGTGAATGACAAGCAAACCCTTTTCTTGGGAAACCTCATACAATTATTCTTTCTTTCTCTCCCTTTATAACTCAAAATCTAACAATCGTTTGAATAAAAGAGAGAGTTAGTTTGGAGTAGTCTCTATTCAATTCTATTTGGGAAAATTTTAAGGATCTATACTTATATAAAATTGTATAAAACTTGGAAAATCTTACTAATTTTTAAAATGCCAACCGTAAATTGTTTGAATAATTTTTTGTAAAAATATTCAAATTTATAAGTATTTTCATATAAATTCTAGAAAAAATGATGATTTTTAAAGCCAAATAATTTTATCTTAAAGAAATTGGGAAAATCATTTTTAGAAAAAAAAATAGAAACAAATTTGGAAAAAAACATGGAAAATTAGATTAATGGTGAAATTTTTGCCACTAAAATTTTCCCTAAGTCATTTTACCATCATTGTCACATGGAGTGAGTGTCAAAATCTTGACTAAATTGCCACATTGACTTGTATCACTTAGGTAACTAGAGGTATAATTAAGTTATACAACAACTTGGAAACTCTTATTAAAGGGCTAAAAATAACATTATCATTGGACATAATGTTTTCATTGATGACAATCAGTGTCATTCATGTCAAAGGGGAAGACTAAGGAAACACAAATGTCATTGATAAGTCTAAGGAAGTAGGATGATAGTCTGATGTCCTAAAAAATGATGTCAAAGTATCCCAAATTTTATTGATTTTTTTGTTAAAATTATGTTGCTCAAATGAATCTATAGGTGATATGGTTGGATAATCCTCTCTGGGACCTTTCAAATGATATATCACACTTGGTCAAACTCTTCTCAGATGAGAAGATATGCCAGTTTGAAGTTGGTAGTTGTAATAAGGGAAAAAACACCAAATTTGGTTGTAAAACACAAAATTTGTTAAAGATTGTGCATTTTGAGGGAGGATCTAAGCATTGGTGGATAATTAATGGCATCAGACGCACAAACATGTGCACTTCTTAACATAGCTAAACATCGTGCACCTTTTCACTGATATGACAATGGGAGATAGCATGTATGGTGGATTGTGTGCATAAATGCACAATTCTTATCAAGGAATATGCCCCCCATATGGCAGACATGTAGTGGACATATAGGTGTTAGGATGTGATTGGAGATATGGAAGTCTAATGACACGTGGCAACTCATGTCTAGCTAAATGATGATGAAATGATAGGATACAATGACATGACATACCATTATGATGTGGCAGCAAGAGATTGGACACAATGTAGTTAGTAGTGATGATGTGGCAGCATGTAATAGGTTTAAAGATGATGATGTGCCCCCCTTGACATCACTGCTAAGGTGGAAATTCTAGATTTGACAATAGGATTACAATAACATATCGCAGCTCCAGAATGACTTAGAGATGATGATGTGGAAGTTTGACATAATGCCATGTTGCATGTTGAAATGGTAGTTTTGTATAACTAATAGGGGTGATTTATGGTGACATGTGGCACCATTTAGAGTATTCCATGTGTCATATGTGACATCATAATGATTGCAACATAAGGATGATCAGTGACCCCTAACGATCAGGTCACTTGGGTCATTGGGTTGGGCCCAAATGATTGCAACAAATGAGAAAAGTCATATGTCAAGGCCATATGGGCATAAGTTTGGCTCCAAACTAAAACATGTCTGCTCCAAAATGGGTGGTATCCCCACCGATTCATTATATATAACAAGTACGATATCAAAAAATACAAAAAAACTCACTATGATGTGTGAGAGTAGTGGCTTTGTGGTTAAATGCAAAGGTGTTTCATTTAATGGCTCTGTGGTTAAGTGTGAAGGCATTTCATTCGGTGGATTTGTGGTTATGTGTGAAGGTGTTTCATTTTGTGGCTTTTTGGTTGTCTATAGGCATAATCATTTCATTAAGGTTTGGTTTTGTTGTATATTCAACAGTTAACATTGCTGGCTTTGTCATATGTTTCGTTGGAAAGTTTGTCGTGGTTTCATTGTGTTGTTAGCAATTAACATTGTTGGCTTCACTGTATATTTCATTGGCAAGTTTTCCATGGTTTCAACATGACATCTCTTTTGTTTAACTTGCCATCACGAGTATTCTAGACATTTTATACACTGACAAAGTAGTTGGTATATGGCGTGGTTTGTGTTTGGGAGGTCGATAGATCAAGTACTTATATATACATTGAAATTATTATTTTTAACAAGGTTATTGGCACACTAGAACTGATTAATTTTTGGAACCATCAAGTTATTCTGTTAAGCCCTTAAATGGCCATTTTGTATAATTAGCTTGAGAATTTCTATTTTGTCAAACATTTAATTTATTATATGGTTTTTGGGGTGATTTTGAAGCCAAATTGAATTCTAGAAAATTGGAAATAACCAGAATTCTGTTGTGATCTTTCAGAGATTATGAAGAGTATTGTAGATGTATTTTTGATGTTGTAGAGCTATATTTTTCATTTTGGGGTTTATGAATAGGTTTCAAGGTTTATGATTAGGTGTTGTATGTATGACCAGAATGGGATCCGAGAAAGGTGTTATGGTACCAAATTGATGAACATGTTATTGTGATAAACATGTTATGCCAAATTGAAGAACAAGGTATGAAAACATTGGCTATGATTACAACTTGATAAACATGTTATGATAACTTGATGAACATGGTTGTGACAACAATGGTGTGATCATTTTATAAGGAATTATATTGTTTGTGATGCTTGTAGATCTAGTTTGAAATATTGTGAAAATTGGTCCACATTAGGATGAAGAAGGAGGTGGAGGCCTCCATCAAGATTGGTGCCTTAATCAGGTTGAAGTATACTGTAAGTCAGTGCTTACACATCATTGAAATTGGTTCCTTAATCAGGTTGTAGCCTAATACAAGTTAGTTCTTACACATTTTGGGGGTTGGTTCATTCATCAGGTTGGTGCTTACAAATCTATTTTTTGGGGGTGTGTTCCTCCAAGAGGTTGGTGACTGTAAATCTATGTAATCAAAACTGAAGAAGATAAAAATAATTTGTGGTTTTCTCCCACAATGGTTCCACGTGCATTTGGTGTTCCTTTATGATGACATAATGATGTTCTTTAATTATCCATGTTTATGGCTAATTTTTTTATTGATTGGTAATTTTTTAAATTGATGATAATTTTACATTACACTAATTCACTCCCCCTCTTAGTGTAATCCTGAGTCTAAGTTAACATTGGTGTTAGAGCAGGTTCCTTTAGGAACAAATATTCACAGGAACTTTGATCATAGGGAAGATGGCCTGTATGAGATCGTTAGGAAACCCTCCCCAGTTTGATGGAACTAACTATGCATTTTGGAAGATAAGAACAAAAACCTACACCATATACTTGGAAGTTGATGCTTGGGTAGATGTAGAGAATGATTATAAAGTTCCCGTTACTCCACCCACTGAATTAGCTGGTAAGGCTCTCTATACATCCAATGCAATAGCAAATCATGACACCATCTTGAGTGGATTATCAAATTTTGAATTTTTCAAAGTAATGTATTGCAAGTCAACTCATGATCATTTGAACAAGTTGAAAAAATGTTATGAAGGGGACAAGAAGGTAAAATAAGCCAAGATTCAAACTTATAGGGGCTAGTTTAAAAGTTTGAACATGGAAGAGGATGAGAATACCTCTTCTTACTTTCTTTGATTAGACAATATTGTCAAATCTATCATAGGTATCGGTTAAAATGTCAAGGAAGGTGATTGTTTGGAAAATATTTAGATCACTTCCTTCAAGAATCAATCCTAAGGTATCAAAGATTGAAGATCTATTAGACATGGATAAGTTGAGCATGGATATGCTTCATGGGACACTCACAACATATGAACTGAGGATAGAGAAGGATAAGGTAGGGATCAAAGAAGAAACATTTAAGGAAGCCAAGGAAGGAAGAAAGCGTCAAAATCAAGAAGACTCGAGTCATGAATCTAGTGAAGAAGAATCCAAGTTCATCATAAAGATAAAGAGGGGAACAAGAAAGTTTAAAGCTAAGATTCCTTTTAAATGTTTTGAATGTGGAAGAATGTGACACTATACTTGTAAATGTACTTATGATAAAATGAAGGATACTAATGATGAATTGAAATTCAAGTCTAAGGATCATAAGAAAAGATGAAATACAAAAAATAAACACTTCTATCCAAAGGAAGAAAGTGATTATGAGAGAAATGAAAGTGAAATTGATGAAGAAATAGGTGAGATATTGTTCTTAACTGAAGAAGAAGTAATTGAAGTAGAAGTAGATTTATGAAGGAGAACTCAGAAGTGCACTAAAAGAAATAATTTTTTTTAGAAAGATGGTTGGTCAACTAGAAAAACAATTGCAAGACCTAGATCGAGATGCAAGTTTCATTGTCTCTCTCAAAGTCAAACTAGAAGAAGATGGAAGGATAAAGGAGTTTCAGTTATAACAACTGAAAAGAAGGGAAGAACTTGGTGAAAAATTAGAAGAAGAAGTTGTGCTTTTGAAAGGACATTTGGAGAAACTCAATCACAACTTAAAGCTTCTTCAAGGGTCTAAGACATTAGATAACATCATCAACATTCAAATATCTCCTCTCATTTAAAACAGGTCTTGGTTATCATGAAGATCGTGAGACATCCAAAGATACAAATATCTCAAGGACATCAAATGAATAACAAACTAAAAATCATGTGCATACCTTCATTAGATCTAGCATAAACTCAATTGAAGACTCCAAATAAGTGATAGATCAACCTAAGCATGTCCACTTGAGCATTTCAAATGACACCCAGAAAGGCACCAAGAATCAACAAGATCCTTCTAGCTCAAGTAATAAAAATCTGGATGAAAGTATAAGGTCCTACATGACAAGGAATCTTCTCAAGGGATGTACTAGCAATAAAGAAACAATAGTAAAAAATTAGTGAAGAGATGAATATCTTCCAAGAAGAAAATTTAGAAGATATGCCTCGTCAAGACAATCTCATGCAACTAGGTATCAAAATAATTTTTTTGGTAATTGTTTCTCATGCTTGAAATTTGGACATAAAGCAATGGATTGTAGAGCTTATGCCATATATGATTATGTCGGGTATAGATGATTCTATCACTCTCCCAAGAACAAATATATGGGAAATCAAATTAGAAGTTGTGACAATAGGCTATATGGGCCATTTCCACCAATATTCAAACCCAATATAGAATGCTGCAAGTGTCAAAATGGAGGACATATAACACATGACTACATGGTCAATTCGAGATTGTATAAAACAAGAATGAACACCAAGGAATGGATAATGAAACAAGAAGAGCCAAGATTAGATTTGAACACTCACATCTAGTTCATTGGTGATAACTTCTTCAAGGATATAGATGATTGTAAATGAAATTTGAAGAAGCAAGATTATAAAGAAAAAATGTAGGATAATCATTCACAAGGAAGCAATAATTGATAGAATAATTGAGAAGACCAAGAAAATATGTTGTAGGTGTGCAAAGGGAGTATGAATATATGATAGGTATTAGTTGAGTGGTCCATATTGGGCTTCATATAACATAAAATGGATTTATGCAACATGTAGGCGAATATTTTTATATAATAGGAGATTTCTATCATATTAGTTTAAAGGATTCGTGGAAGTGATATCTCAAGCCTTTTATAGGAGGAAGATGTACATAGAAAGAAGACAATGTATTGATATAAGGGGAGTCTATCATGACAGGGAGCACATTCATTGGGGAATAATTTTCTCACAAGAAGATCAGGTCCACAAGAAGATGCGAGAATAGTTATATAAAAAGCAACCATCATCAACATGTACCTTTTCCATTGATGTTAAAGGGGGAGAGAAATAAGACATTGGAGCAACAGTAGGAGTTGAAGACATTGAAGAAAGAAGGGGCAAGGTAGACATTGAAGCAAAAACTGACATTGAAGAAAACAAGAACAAGCAAGAAGATTTGTCAATAGTTTGCAAAGGTGAATCACCAACAACATGACATGGGGAACTTAGTCCATTTCCATCAACGACCATAAATGTTTGGTGGTGTTGCCATCAATGAGAAAGGGGGATATTATTGTACATAGCTTTTTCATTGAGGACAACCAATGCGATTAATTTCAAAGGGGAAGTTTAAGGAAGAAACAATGTCATTGATAATTCTAAGAAAGTAGTATGATAGTCTGATATCTTGACAAATGATGCCAAAGTAGGCCAAAGTTTATTGAATTTTTTTATTTTTTATTTTTCATTTTTTATATAAATTATGATGCTCAAATGAATCCATGAATGATATGGTAGGATAGTCCTCTTCAAGAATTTCTGATTGTAGAAGCATTAGAGCTTCCAAGTCATCAAGCTTTTTTGAGACAAAGCAGGTTCCAACATGGAAAAGGAATTTTATTTGCTTATTGTAAATAATTTTAGTTTCTTTATTTCTAAGAGAACAATGGATGGAGATAATATTGAGTAGATAAGATTTTTAAGAAGAAAATATGCCTTTAAGGCATGAAATATTTTGAAAATAAATTATGAGAGATTACAAGGAAAATACTTGATAACAATTAGCAAGTTGTTAAGATAGGAAAACATTTAGAAATATTAGGAAATATTGGAGTGCTTTTAGGATTTAGAAAATCTATGGATAGACAAGATTTTTTCAATAAGGAAAAAGCAAGCCTGCCTTGAAAAGCATGAATTATTTGTGGATTGTTTTATGGATCTAGGAAAAATTAATTTGTTTTTGTATGTTATTTAAAACATTGTAAGCGTAAGGGGAAACTAATGGAAAAATGAATGGGAAATCGGGCCATAGAGATAATGAATGCCTATGAGCATATGCACGTACAAAACTATTTTTAATGAATGAGAGTTCATGCATACTTGTGAATCTAAGAATTGTATGTGGAGTATGATCTGATTATTTGATTTCAAAGAAAGCATGGAAACTTGTTTTCTGATTGTCATGTCAATCCAATCCAATATACTTTGGATCATTGAATTAGTACAAAATTGTGGATTATTAACTTTGTGACTGCTAGAAAATATATCATTGTTTGTTATTATTAAGATTCCAGGTTCGTGGAAGTGAACATAGTAGGAAAAGTCAATTTTCTTGCATCAAGTGGTACCAAAGTGAGAGAATCTGCTGAAATGTGTTTTCAGATAGCAACAAGGAAATAGTTGGTAAATCTATTTGGAAGTGGAATTCATAAGTTGAAATTGTGGTTGATGTAGAGGTTTATGTTTATGTTCTAGTTGGTAAATGTTTTTATATGATTGCAAAATCAAAGTTGAGATTTTGGTCCTTGGTTCTTGATGTTTGAAGATGCAAATTTGAATATTTGTATCTAAACTCTGGCAAAGTGTTTTGCAAATTGTAGCAACACGTGACATGCGATTTGTGGCAAGAAATATTATAGCTTGTATAGCTATAATGGAGAGAGGAAAGGTGAGTGCAGAAACCTAGACAAGCAAGGAGTGCTCAAGGGGTTCCAGAGGATGGAACTAGGAATGCCAAAAGACCAAGTACAACTAGGAAGCTTGGTGAGGTGTTTGTAGCAGGAAGGTGACATGTTACTATAAAGGTTATTTGTAGTTCATAGTGGGTAGCGAAAATCTCATAGAGGAAGAGGAGAAGATGAAGATGAATATGGATAGTCATTTGAAAAATTTAGAGGGAATCCACAAAGATGCCACAACAATTGGGATAAGGAAGTTAAAGGATAAGAAATTTGAGAAAGAGATGAATGGGATGAGGTTATAGTTGAATGTGCTTATGGAGCTGCTACATCAAGATGAGGAGAACTAGAGAAGTGAATGGAATATGAGGAAAAGGGTCCAATGGCATATTAAGAAATTATTTGCAAGGAAGCAGATACAAAAGTTGAAAACAAGTTAAAGGAAGAACTTAGGGCAGTTGAGTCTAAGGAAATAGTTCACAAGGGTGAACTTGAGCAAGGAGAAACCCTTGGAGAGGATGGTGACGATGTTAATGGAGATTTGAATTTTGAGACATCAAATGAGGCTATAGAGACTTACATTCTTTTATGACTTGTTTATGGTTACAGGTGTTATTGCAGATGATGGACAATATTTGGAAACTATCATGAAGAAAGTGGAAGATGGAGGGGGTAAAATATAAATTTTTTCCTAAGCTAAGAAGAAGAACAATACTTGAATGAGATGCTTATAAGGGGTGATGAACCAAAGGAAGGAATAATTTTTAGTTCTCAAATTGATTGTCTTTATGTAGGAGAAGCAAAATGTGATGATGGAAAAATTTCATGGGTTGCAATTGTTGGGTTTTGTTATATTCTTTCTACGACTAGCCCACGTAATTAACTGGGGGGTAGAGCCCCACCCTTCGTTGTGTCGATTACATAGCGGGGGGAGTCATAGGGGGTTTGACGGGTGCAGGTAACCCCACTCTATGGGGTCCGGGGCAACGCCCTGAAATTTTTTGTTTTTGCACCCTATATTAGGTTGGGCGGAACTACCTATGGTTTTGTGCATGATTTTTTGCACATGGTTTTGGATGCGATGTTTTTCGGTCCATGGTTTTGGACGTGATGGTTTTTCAGTCCATGGTATTGGATGCTTCGACATGTATAAATATGTATTGTAACATTGAAAGGAATATACTGAAAAATCAAGCTGGTAGTCCCGGTTTTGGGATCCAGGGGAAAATCTCTATGTATATGTGTTTTATGTGTTATGCTCTCACATTGATTATTTTTTTGTTTTATAATTCGTATGCAGGTAATTTTTGTATGAGGTTAAAACCTACATTTGGTATCAGAGCTTTTTTGGCTTCAAGTGGATGCCTTTGTTATTGAGGGATTCACTTGGGCCTGTAGTAGACCCTGTTCAGTGGGAGATCTGTGAGATTGATTCTGGTGGTGAAAGAAGATGGCGAGCAATGGAAAGATAGAGATCGAGAAATTTAATGGTCAGAGTTTTGAGTTGTGGAAACTCAATATTGAGGATCTGTTGGTGGATAAGGATCAGTGGATCGCGGTAGATCCAGATACTAAACCAACGGGAGTGTCTGATGAAGAATGGAAGAAGTTAGATTGAAAGGAAAAGAGCACAATAAGATTGTGTATCTCAGATTCAGTATTGCTGAATGTATCAGGGGAAGCTACGATGAAGGCTTTGTGGGACAAGTTAGGGACTTTTTACCAATCTAAGTCTCTGGTGAATAAATTGTTCCTACGGAAAAAGATGTATAACCCAAGGTTGAAAGACGGAGACTCGGTGACAGAGCATCTGAACACATTTAATACTATGGTAAGTCAGTTATTATCCGTTGATATTAAAATTTCAGATGAAGATAAGTGCATCGGTTTGTTGTGTTCTCTACCAGATTCATGGGATAGTCTGGTTATTGCAATAGGTAGCAATGCAACTGCCTTGGAGTTTGATGAAATAGTCTCATCCTTGCTAATGGAGGAAATGATACAGAAAAATATGGAGAGCCAAAATGGTGATGCGTTGTCTGTACGAGGACGATCCTAGAACAGAAACAAAAATAAGTCATCGAGTGGGAGATCTAAATCTCCTGGAAAACCCGTAAAGGTGGTTTGCTGCAAATGCGGAAAGGAAGGGCACTACAAAAGGAACTATAAATCTAAATGTTACACAAAAATATCATCACCATGATTATTTGTAGTCAGTATGGGTGTATCATCACTTGTACTGTCCTCCTAAGCAAGTCTCAGACCTCAGCTCTTCAAGTCAAGCTTTGGAAATGAGAGAAAGACATTAAAAATCAATGTAACTCTGGTTCTGCACTTTCTCTCACTGTCACCTGCGGTCCCTCACCTTCTGTGTACAAAAACTGCGGACCTGCCCACTCTGTCCCTAATAGTGTAGGTGCAGACCCCTGTGAAAGTCAAAAGGTGCAAGTTTTATCTTAAAAAACTCACTTTGGGTTAATTCTAGAGGTTTCTAGAAGGAATTTCAACGTGGATTGTTCGCTTTGAGGTGGTTCATGCATCCCAAAAGAGAAGGAGCTAATCCCTTGATGGGAGGAGCTATCCCTTTGAAGGAGGGCTTTATCCCTTTGAAGGAGGACCTAGTAACCTCCCTCCATTGCACTATAAATACAGGCATTACGCTGGTTGCTAAGGAGGTTAGAAGCTGAACATTTTTCAAGGTAAATGCTGGTGAAATCAAGACTTCCTAGTTGAGATTAAGAGGAGAGATCACATACCTTTTTGGCTTCATTGGGGAGTGAGTGAAACTTGTCAAAGTAGAGGAGACTTCTTGCTGGACCCTGGGAGGAGCTTGTACAGCGTCAAGGCAAAGGTTGTAAAGTTCTTCTTCTTTTGAATTAATACAATCAAACTCATTTTTCTCAACAAGTATCTCATGTTATTTGTTTCATGGACTCCTTGACTTTCATGTTAAATATGTTTTATGATTTTGGCTTTTCAGGTGCTATTTAATTTGTTTTCCTTGTTTGTGTTTGTAGATTCGCGACAAAAGGAGCTCATTTGGATCAAAGAAGCGAGGGAATCCACAAACATGCGTTGGACCTAAGGTAGGCCCTAAAAACACTTGTTTGCCATTGTTTATAAAAGCACATTTAGAGAAAGATAGTGTCTGGTTGGTTTGTTTGTCATTAGGTCTTCTTTAGATTCTAGGAAGGTCTATCTTGTCCACAAGATCGACTTATTCCGTGTGACAAAATGGCGACTCTGTTGGGGAATTGATTGTTTTCCTTGTTTTTACTTTGACCTGAGAAACTGTGTTTTGTTTCTGTTTTTGGCTTGTTGTGTGTAAAATTGGGTAGAGTTTGTAGATCCAGGGTTATTTTTTGTTTTTCATAGCTTTGGGAGAGGATTGAACCCTAGCCGTTTGACACAGTGCGTACCTACCCACAGCTTGGCTTTTAGCACAGAGCAGGACTGCACCTGCGTCAACTATGGGCCTGCGGACCCTGTCAAAATTTTGAAAAACCTATGATTTCCTCTGTTAATCAGTTTAGTTTTTGTTTAGAAATTGGTATCCACTGCCCAGACCTGCATATAACTTGTCAGAGGCTTTCCTTAGATTGATTTCGTTAGTGTTAGGGTTTTAGGTGAAATTCCTAGGAGTTTTGCTTGTTGGGCTTGTTTTTTATTTTGGTTGTGTAGTGGCTCTGAGCTTAGAAGCTGTAGGGACTTCAGATCACCTTAGTGTCTACCAGCCTTCTTAAGAGTCTGACCATTTATGAAATCTCCCCTTGTTGAGGAATCCGCTTTTAGTTTTCGCTTTACAAAACTTCGAAAAGCTTGTGTTTGAAAGTTTGGATTTTCATTTTCAAAAAGAAAACAAAATTGGTTGTTCTTGACTTATTTGTGATTCTGCATAAATTGGTCCTTAGCTTATATCTAGCTAAGTAAAACATCCGTAAAAAGACTTTTGGTAGGCTTTGACTTCAAATAGGTTTTTATAATTTGTAGATCTCAAAGTTAGTCATTTTCATAGTTTTGAGTGTTTTATTAAAAAAATATAAAAATCTCTTTTGGAAAAAGTTTGTTTTGTAGTGATTGAGTGCTTTGAAACGAAAAGGGAAATTTTTGTGAAACAACTAGTTGTTTCGTTTTGAGTGCATTGGAAAAGGACAAAAACTCTTCTTTTAATTTGTTTGATTGAGAAAGATTTGTGTTTACAAAGTATTTGCATTCTCAAACTCTTTCTTAGTTTATAAGTTCATCGAAGAGAAAAAGATTGTTTAAATCATCTTGGGTGCATTTTTAGTGATTTTGAGTCAAGTCTTCATACCACGAGTTTCATCTCCGCACCTTTGGACTTAAACAAAAACCAATAAAAAATAACGCTTAAAGTAAAATTCATCTAGTAACATTTTTATTTCTAGGGCTCTGATACACCAACTTAGCTTAAGCTAGTGTCTTGGAGTAGGAGAGTAATTAACTATCCAAGACAGTAAAAACAAACAAGTAGTTGTATCTTGTGGTAGGGATGAAATCCAATTGTTGCATTTATGCTCTGGGAAAGCTCCTCTTAAAGGAGAAGCACGAGATCGTGTCCGAACCAGTGTGGGAATCAATCCTTCCTCATTGGGAACGACGCCAGATATTCATGTATTAAAAACGGTAAACCTCGGATTAACCATTGTCGAGGAGCCTGGGGTCACTTGTTGGTAAACCTTCGATTATGTCAAGGAGCCTTCAAGGGGATTGAGCTTGCTACTCTACCCTTGCGTGCGTATCGGATCGTAGACTGTTCCCCCAGGTATATTTGTTTCGGTTGGTAACCTTAGTGGCCATATTCTTTAGGACTCTTCCTGAGGTGACAATGGTGGGAAGATCCCACTGTACCTGGAGCAGACGTCGGCTAGACTCACTTGGATTTTTTGGGGGGTTCTCTTCACTCGAGAAGGTTAAGTGGATGAACTTGTGCCAGTCTATTCATTAAGCAGGTTTCCGGGGTAACTGTTCCAACCGCCATTTCTGTATTGAACTCTGCGACGTTGGATTTCATCACCAACTAGTGTTTTCAGTACGGAAAAGTTATTGTTTGTGTGTGTTTGATCTCCTAGATTCTTTAGGCGTGTGATTCAAATTTGTTTGGTTCTTTAGAGACTTTAGGTGGTTTTCATTGAGATTTTACTTTGTTTGCATGTGAAGTAGTTAAACGTTTTTCACTGTGGCTGAATTACCAAGTCAGTCCCGTAGACTTTGGGGCCAATCTCCTGAGTTTGTAAACGTGGCTGAGTTACTGAGGAAGTCCCGTGAACTTCGGGGCCAACCTCTTGAGGAAGTACCGAGCCAGCTTGAAGGCTTGAAAGTCCTCGTAACTCCTAGAGACAGTAGATTTGGGTCACCTGAAGAAGGAGAATCTTATTTGATAGTACATCCTGATTTTCAACCGTTAGTGGCAGATTATAATCCACAGTCAGTGTCTGTTACCCAAGTTACTGGTAGATTTTCATCTACTAGTGATATAGGTGAAGAACCTGAAATATTTGAGCTTGAAAGTGAATTTGCTGCTACTCTGACATCGAGGTTTGTTTCTCCAACTTCTAGTGGTCCTGGTTCACCAGGGTAGAAAGAGTAATCACCCAGGATCTTCCTTTTGGACTTATTGCTATTGAAGAACTTGCTCCGGAAGAAGAAGTAGGCATCCCTATCCCTAAAAATCAACCTGTTATTGAGCTAAGGGAGCGTGAATCAATTTTTTACAGTCCACCTAGGAGCAGTTCTTGGTATCTTTCTTTGACTAATTTCTTAGAAAACGCAGGGTTAAGTTTTTCACCACCTCGCGCTCCTTATCACCCAACACCTAGAGGTTTTTATACTCCCATAAATATGTCAGGACATTCATCCATGTTTACTCAATCGCCTGAATCCTTTTTGTACGGCGGTCCTTCTGTTCCCTCCGGGTATTAGCTCTTTCTGGTACTTTTTCGGGAGCATCTCCTCAACCCATTGAGCAAGGTTTATTAACTGGAAGCAATGGTACTAAGCCGTTGAGCATAGAAGACATTCTTATGATGTTAGGTTCTATTCCCAATCCTCAACCTCAAGGTGGCCAGTTATCGCCAATCCTCAACCCATTGAGCAAGGTTTATTAACTGGAAGCAATGGTACTAAGCTGTTGAGTGTAGAAGACATTCTTATGATGTTAGGTTCTATTCCCAATCCTCAACCTCAAGGTGGCCAGTTACCGCCTGGGGGGCAGCCTCAATTAACGCCTGGGGGGCAACCTCAAGGTACACAATTTGCATCTGCGGGGCAACCTCAAGGACAGTACATACCTACGGGACAGTACGTTCCTCAAGGTCAACCCCAGACTCAATATGTACCCCAAGATCAACCCCAATATCAATTTATACCTCAAGGTCAACCCCAGTATCAGTACGTGCCTCAAGGGTATCAACCCCATGGTCAGTACTCGAACCAAGGTTTCCAACCACCCTCCGGTCAAACGTATGTTGAAGGAACGGGAAATGTACCTTTCAATTATCAATCCTACCCTCAACGCGCTTATGGTCCTCAGTATTCTGAAACTGTTATGGGTCAGTACCCCAGAATGAATATAGTGTGGGATCCATTGCAAACTCAATAGGTGTTGCAGCCAAATGTACAGTTTTCATCTCAAACTGGACAACCCTTAGTTTCTGGTACACCCGAGCAACCAGTCCAGTCTAACATTCAAACTTCTGTACCTTCGGTAGTTTCTCAGCCTGGGCCTAGTACGCCTCGTACTCCGCCTCAAACGACTGCTACAACTGCCGTAACATCTGTTCAATCTACCCCACCTACTTCTGGAGTATCGACAACTCCGGTTTCTACTGTTCCTGTATCTACTCCTCAGACATCTTTACCACCGTCTGGATCTACGATTCAAACTTTAGTTCAGATGCCCGTAGGAAAACCTGGTTCAAGCACGGCTGTCACAAGTCAACCACAATTTACTTATCAACCGTACCAGGGACAGTACCAATTCGGTCTTGCTGTGCAGCAACCAGTCTATCAGTATCAACCGTACCTTGGGTACACTTATCAACAACCTCAACAACCCTAGTATGGTCCGGTTAATCCTAGTTTTCCGGGAGGATACAATATCCCAAAAAAAATTCCTATTCCTAGTTATCCTGGATATCCTCCTCCTGGGGCTGGACTCATGACCTCGAGTTTTAGGGATCCTAATCGACAGTTACCGTTTATCGAAACTTTGGATTTACCTGACTTGTCGCGCCTAACGAACGATCCCATTAATTATCTTCCGTTTTGGCCGCCAATGCCGAATAAGTTGCCCAGTGACATTCCCAAGTTCGAAGGTAAATCAGGAGAGGACCCGTCGAACCATGTGATGACTTACCACCTCTGGTGTGCATCTAACTCCATTTCAGATGATTCAATCCGTCTTAGACTTTTCCAGCGCACTCTAATTGGTCTCGCAGCCAAGTGGTACATTGAGTTACCGCGAGGCACTTTTTATAATTTTAGTCAGTTAGCTACCTCATTTTTAACGCATTTTCAGTTGCCAGTCCGATATGACAATGGCACGGAATTGTTAACTTCGTTAAAACAATCGACGTCTACTTATATTTCAGATCATATTCATGAGTGGAGACGTTGATTGCGTTTAGTGAAGGTATTTATTCCGGATCAGATCTTGGCCGAGTGGTTTGTAAAATATTTTTTGCCAAAGATCACTGAAGATGTTGCTAAAGCTGGAGTTGTTACTGAGGAGCAAGTAATTGCTCAAGCACAGTACCTTGACTTGGTCTATACTCAGTCAGGTACGTTACACGAGAAAATCCCCGATCTTCCCAAGCAAAATCAAATTGTTGCAGCTCCTTCGGGATCTCATGCCGCTGATGGTATGATTGGTATGGTTAACACTAAAAGTAAGAAGAAATCTTCCAAGAATTCTTCTCCTATCATAACCTTTCCTGATTCCCCAACAGGAGATTCTTTTGCAGAAATCTCCTCCGATATTCACGTTGTAGAGTCATCTACAGCCAAATCAAAATCCGGTGGGAAGAAGAAAGGAAAGAAGAAGACTAAAACGGACAAAAGTTCAA
The DNA here is from genome assembly GCA_031772625.1 of Pinus tabuliformis. NCBI lineage: Eukaryota > Viridiplantae > Streptophyta > Pinopsida > Pinales > Pinaceae > Pinus > Pinus tabuliformis. The sequence goes on from CM062818.1 coordinate 1,454,975,619, forward strand.
AGGAGAAACCTAAAAAGGCGGAATCCAATGATGAAAAGCACAAACCTCGTTATCCTTGTCTCATTTGTGACGATGAACATTTTACAAGAGACTGCCCTCATCGTGCAGAGGTTGCGAAGATTGTCAAGGGTTCCCAAACTCCTGCTGTTTTGAAGGATCCTTTTCCAGCTCAAGACATTAAGATGATAGGTTCATCCTCGAGTGCTAATGAAGAAACCATACTGATGATGTCCCATGTTAGGATTGTGACTCGATCGCAAGATTATGGTAGTAAAAGTCTTGTTGATGGTAAAGAAGCAGAATCTTCTCATTCTAATCCATCAACCTCAGCTCCCGGTTTCGATCCACTACAGATCGAGAAACCTAATCCAGACTTGGTAATCAAACCGCCCGCCAAGGGTATACTTCGAAAGTCAGCTTTCAATCCACATGCGAGAGCGGCTCAGAATTATAACATTGTTGAGGATTTAGCTGTTTCACCCTCAGCAATGTCGGCTTTGGAAGTGATGCAATCATGTCCAGCACATCGTAAATTACTTTTGTCGGCTATACGAGCTGTTGATGTTCAGGACCTGAACCTAATAATTTTTGATCTAGAAAATAGTACACCACGTTTGCCTCATCAAATGGCTTTCCAGATCCCAGTGATAGTAAAAAACAGGCCTATTCATCGGACTGTAATTGATGAGGGAGCCTCAACGTGTATTATGTCGATACAGTGTTGGAGATCGCTTGGTTCTCCTTCGCTAAATCAATCCCCGACGATTCTAAAGGCCTTTGACGACCGTGGGTTTCATCCTTTTGGCATTCTACAGGATTTACCTATAGGCGTTGAAGGAAAAACCATTAGTCTAGATGTGGAGGTGGTTGATGCCCCTCTAGATTACAACCTTCTCTTGGGTCGAAGTTGGTCTTACGCTATGACAGAGGTCGTTTCATCGGTCTTTCGAGTAATAAAGTTTCCACATAATGGAAATATCATAACAATAGACCAGCTGGCTTACTTTTCATCTGACCCAGCCTCTTCTGAGAGTATTTAGCATGTCGGTAAAACGACTATCCCATATAAGGATGTTGGAGTAGGATTAGTTAAAGATTTCAGTTTACTGGAAACTTTTCCTTTTCCTCCGATCAACGCATCATCTTCATTTGCAACTATTCATATGATTACATTAGACACCATTGTTTATGATGATCCTTGGATCATTTCTTCTGAATCTGAGATAGACTCATTTGGTAATGCCATGCCTTTGAGTCCATATGAAATTGCCTATGAAGCCGTGCAGTCGTTTGCCGACCCATCTTCAACCGAAAATGACTTAATGAATGTGGTCTGTGAGGAATCACTTTTCACATCAACCTTGGATTTAAACACGTTTTCTGAACTTGTTCACTCTGACGAGCAAATTCGTGAAATCCTATGTGTAGATGATTTACCATGGGAAGATCTCCATCACAGATCTTTGTTTTTACCTAAGGATGATCGTTTTGAAAATGATTTCTCATCAATTTTTACAACTGAATATGTCAAGGAACCTCAGAATCCAATGAAACATCCTGATTCATAGTTAAATTTGGGAAACATCTCTCGAACTATTCCTATTGACATTTCGGTTAAGCCCGGAATTGTTGAGAACATTCATATAGGTGCCTCGTGTACAGATGATGAAATTCAAATATATAAGGCCCTATTTCAAGAATTCCACGATGTGTTTGCCTGGTCCTATGAGGAAATGCCATGAATTGATCCCGCGATTGTTGTTCATGAGATCAAGACTTACCCGAACGCTAAACCCGTCCGGCAACGTTTGCGTCAGATTCAACCACGAAAAGCTGCTGCAATTAAAGAAGAAGTTGAAAAATTATTGAAAGTAGGTTTCATTTATTCGATCCCATTAACGGATTGGGTATCAAATATTGTTCCGGTTAACAAAAAGCAAAGAACAATAAGAATATGCATCAATTATAGGGACATTAATCAAGCCTGTCCAAAGGACAATTACCCAACTCCCTATATCGATCAAATCATTGATGATTGTGCCAGCAGCAAAATATTCTCCTTTATGGATGGTTTTTCTGGATACAATCAAATCAACATTCTACCTGCCGATCAACCAAAAACGACTTTCATTTGTCCATGGGGGACATTTGCTTATTGCAAATTACCTTTTGGGCTCAATAATGCCGGTGCAACTTTTCAAAGGGCCATGTCTTATGCGTTTCATGACATCAAGCACATTGTGCAACCGTATCTTGATGACTTGCCTGCTCATTCATTACATCGAGCTGATCACCTCGTCCATTTACGAGCAATCTTTATGAGGTGTATGCATTATCGGATTCAGTTGAACCCACAAAAATGTGTCTACTGTATAGAAACGGTTCGATTGCTGGGGTTTGTAGTTTCGAAAGCCGGCATTTGCGTCGATCCCTTGAAGGTCGAAGCAATCATCAAATTCCCTCCTCTTTCGAGTCTTCGCCAACTCCAAAGTTTGCAGGGGAAAGCAAACTTTTTACGATGATTCATTCCTAACTATGTTGAGGTTACAAAGGGTTTTACCCGGTTGTTGAAGCAAAATACTCCATCCTATTGGGATGAGATAGCTCAGAAATCTTTTGATGCAATCAAACATGCATTGACCCATGCACCGTTGTTGCATCTTCCCAACTACAACCAGGATTACTTCTTGTATCTCGCCGCCTCTCATTCCACCATTGTAATGGTCTTAGTTCAGGAAGATGAATTCGGAACTGAACATGTGATATATTACCTTAGTCGAACTTTAAATCCAACTGAGCTAAAATACTCACATGTGGAGAAATTGGCATTGGCAGCTGTTCAAGCTTTCCAACATTTTCGTCACTACATTTTACTACGTAAAACTACGGTAATTTCGGATTGCAACCCTATGATCTACATTTTGACCAAGCAATTGCTAGGGGGCAAGTACTCTAAATGGATCGTTATCCTGCAGGAGTTCGACTTGGAATTTGAGAAATCTAAGTCTAAGAAATCTTTAGTTTTTGCGGAGTTAATGTGTGACTTCCCACGTGTTGACACAGAAACTGTGGCGGAGGAGCCCATTGCGGACGAATCCTTGTTTCTAATCAGCACTTTAGATCCGTGGTATGGGGATATCATCGTTTATCTCCAAACCCAATCCTTTCAGCTAGAAATTTCAAGGTTAGAATGTCGAAAAATTCGATTCCAGTCCAAACAATTCAGGATTATTGGAGATACTCTTTATCGCCGTGGGGCAGACTCTGTTTTTCGACGTTGCTTAACTCACGAGGAAGCTGAAAGGGTTCTAAATGACTGTCACTCTGGAGCGCGTGGTGGTCATATGTCTGGGTTTGCCACAGCCCAAAAGATATTGCGCGCTGGCTACTTCCGGCCGTCTTTATTTAAAGATTGTATTACAATGGTCTGAAAATGCCACAACTGCCAAATTTTTTATCGTAAGATGCGCGCTCCACCTGCTCCTCTCCACCCTATAATTGCCGTTGGTCCTTTTGCCAAATGGGGTATCGATTTTATTACATGTAATCCTCACTCGGCCAGGGGGCATGCGTATATCATCCTTGCGGTAGATTATTTTACTAAGTGGGCCGAGGCGATGCCTACATTTGAGGCAGACGGCAAGAAAGCTGCAATTTTCGTGTTTAATCATATAATTGCTAGGTCTGGTGTCCCGCAAGCGATAATCACTGATCATGGGCACCATTTTCGAAACTTTATGATGACCGAACTTACGGGCCAGCTTGGTTTACGTCACGATAGTTCAACCCCTTATTATCCACAAGCTAATGGTCTGGTTGAATCCATCAACAAAGTTTTAGTTATCATGATCCGACGAATCATTGGGATTCATCGGTAAAATTGGCACAACATGCTATTTTCAGTGCTTTGGGCATACCGAACTTCAGTAAAAACATCAACAGGGTTCACTCCTTTCCAACTAGTCTATGGTTTGGAAGCCGTGTTACCCATTGAATGAGAAATCCCGTCACTGCAAATGGCCATCGAGTTACTTCCAGCCACTTCCGAAGAGGAAAAGCGTTTGTTATACTTGGCTCAATTAGATGAGAATCAACGTGATGCTGCATTGGCGATCGAGACTCACGCAAAACGCATGAAAGTTCAGTATGATCGGAATGTGACCCCTCGAAATTTTTCGGAAGGAGATCTAGTCTTAATTTACGATCAAGCTAATGATAAATTACGCGCTGGAAAATTCGTTCCTATGTGGCATGGTCCCTATGTTGTCAAGCGAAAGCTAGCCAAAGGGGCCTATGAATTGGTAGACTTTGATGGGGACTCTTTGGGTAAACCCAGAAATGGCCTTTACTTGAAGAGGTATTATGCTTAAAAGAATGGGTGTGGAGATTTTTAGTTAGTTCTAGCTGGTGTGTTTTATTTTAAACAGTGTTCTTAGCTTAGAGAGTGTTTTTCGTCATTATTCCTGCTTATCTTGGTTTTACTCTTGATATTGCAGATGTCGATGCCTCTCCAAACGTACATTGGTTTTGCTAATGGTGCTTGTTGTAATACACGGAACATCTCTTCCGCAGCTTGGGTTATCTATTCACCCTCTGACGAGTTGGTATCTATGCATGGGGTAAGCCTCGGTCAAACAACAAACAACATTGCCGAGTATAGTGCAGTGATTGAGTTATTATCTGAATCTATTTCATTTGGGATTCAGAGTTTGATAGTGAGGTTAAATTCTGAACTCATTGTATTACAGCTTAATAGAGTATATGCCATTAGAAATCCAGTGTTATTAAGATTATTTTTGAGAGTGCGTCTCTTGGAACGTGAATTTGATTATATTGAATATCAGAATATTCCAAGATCTTTAAATACATTAGAAGATGCAATTGCTTCTCAATTGTTAAATAGACATTTGCAACAATCATATATGTAAATTTAAAACCATTCCATAACATGATTTACAAGATAAGCAGGTAATAATGATATATATATAGGAGTGTGTCAAAAAATACATCGTCCTCGATCATAGGTTGAAAAACACCTTTGATCGGCAAAAATGATAAGTACAAAAAACAAAAATGTCACATGTGCCCACAATAGGCGACCATCCTATCACTGGTGATGATCTCTATAAGAAACCACTGCACGGGCCACCTTGCAAAGGAACCTCCTAAAAGGTCGCGGGACCCCAATCACATAGCTTTGAAGTCGACGAGGAATGTCATCTATAGTGGTCTCCGGAATATCTCCTGTCAAGCGCTCGAGATGACCCTACAACTCGGCCAAAACCTCTATTGATTCGTCCTGTGGGGCTGGCGCGGGTGTAACTGGTTGCTTCCTCTCGTAAGGCTGGAGAGCGGCTGGTTGCTGTGGACCCACATCTGCATTTGAAATTTTTTACTATCAGTTTTGAGACGATGGAAAAATAACAAAAAATTAAAATAGAAAAAATGTTGAAAAGGATTTTACCTGACTCATCCCACTGCTCTCCTGGTGGAAGAACCATGTCTGGGTCACCACGAAAATCTATCCCAGCGTAAGGGAAGTCCTGAATAGAAAAGACCTGGTTTTCCAGCCATTGGAAATACTTAGGTTTGAATCGAGTAACCTCTGTCCTCTCGTCCGGGTGACGGGCCATAACTGCGACCCATCGCATCAGTTTGGGCTCTCGAGGAAGCCCAGCTCCAACAGTAAGGTGCTACAGGATCAGCATAGGAACCCTCTCCAGGACAAAACTCACGACCAAAGCCCCATAACCAAAGGTCTTTAGTCGTCCATTCTTGTCCCTGCTCAGTTGGCCTTTCACATTGGCCAACACGGCATCACACCAGTTGAAGATGGTGCCTCGAAAGAAATCAACTGCCATACGCATCTGGGATCCTGTGGCAATTTGTAATGCGGCAGCTCCGCAAAGTCTGGTGACAGTGAACGCAATCACCATGAGCTCAGGATGAGATATGGTCTTTATGTCTATCCCTTTGTCTCCAGCCTGGATGTTGCAGTACTCTAGCCTGAGGCTATCAACAGACTGGCCACCTGCCCTAGCCCCAAACAGAGTCAAGTCTTCGCCTCTCTTAGGCAAACCAGTCAAGAAATATATGTCCTTCAGCTCGATTTCGAGCTGGTGGCCGCCAATGAAGAAGCACTGGTCCTGTACGCTCCATCGTCAACCATCCACTGTAAGAAATCCACCTGAGCCCTCATGCCAGGAATGGCCCAGAATTTGTACAAGCCGCACGCCCTCAAAGCATCAAGTGAAGGCTGATGATTCCATGCTGCGGTATCCACATCCTCATGCTCTCGTTCACGCCAATCTAGCATGATGTACTCTCTGCATCAAGTATAAGGATAAATTAAATTGCTAGAAATTATTTTGATTGGCCCATTTTTTAGAATTTTTGGGTTAAAAACCCTTGCGACGGGGACCGCACCCTCCGAGTTAGACACAGTGCATGGGACCGCACTTTATCTACATGGAAGGTGCGGACCCTGAGCTTTTTCCCAATGGAGAAAAAGTCGGGGTCTGCAAGCCAGCAGTGGTAAACCCGCGGGCCCCCACGCGCGGGTTTTATGCCTAAAAACCCTCCCAAAAATGAAATAAATGACTAAAACAAAAATTGAAATGGTTAAAAATGAAGAGTAGGATGATGTGGATTACCTGGAGAAGACGACATTTGATTCCGACAGTTGGATTTTCCGCAATCTTCACGGGAAGTTTTTTGAGCAAAAGCACTATTTTCTCACCCAAACTCAAATGGTAAAAATGAATTGACGAAGGCCCTTTTTATAAGTTTTTTGAGTAAATGAATTGCAAATTTGTTTATGTTTCACTTTAAAAAGGTATTTTTGCGACATTTTTATCTATTTTAAACAGATATGAGTAATGTTTGTGTTTTGTGCAGGATAAAAGATTATTCAGGCGAAATCTATCATTTTCGACGAAAGAACATTTAGAGTCACCTTTAAGCTCTTTTCTGACTCCTGAAACATGAAAAGATTGCCGAGTGTTTCTTTTAAACTCGTTAAAACGGAATTAGAAGACGGTCCACTTACAACTATTTTCCGACCGTAAAAACATGAAAAGATTGCCGGATTTTTGTCGTTTCAAATTCGATATTGGTTATAAAACGACGTGTCATTGATCGCTTTTTTACTTTTTCGGATCAAGGGCACTAATGACGAAAATTACTCCTTGGTTGTAAAAGATCAAGCGGTTCTCTCAAGTATTATTTTATACTTTTTGGGCTTTGGAGACACAAATTTACGAAAAAGGTCAACCTTGGAGTCTTCTTAAGTTTTTTCAGACTCTCCAAAATTGGAAAACGCCGAGTTTCTCCTATACTGGACTCGTTAAAATTTCACAGTAAAGGACCTGTTCAATTACAAACAAGAACAAACCACTCCTTCTTAGGGTTCGAATTTAAACTTAGTTGGACTCATCTGAAGGATGAGCTTATAATCAAGCAAATGTTATCCTCCTCAAGCTTGTCAAAAATGAAGAGGTACTTGCAAAAAATGGTGGGGAAAAAGAGAGAAAAATGAGTCTGTTTGTCATACTTTGTAACCACTCTTGAACACGACACTTTTATTCACCTGGGTTGGGAAATCCTTTGCCTAACAGTTGATCAAACCACATTGAAAGTCTTCATCCAGTTTCTCGGTATTAACTTTGGGTCAATTGTCACCAAACCATATGTCGTGTCGTTATGTGTTCAAGAGGTCACTGCCAATAAGCCATTCATCTGTAAAATATCTATCATCCATCCTTACCATCCCTGAGTCAGTCCTTGCAACTAAATTTCTTCAACTTGATCTATGATTTCGTGTTGTGGGCTTGCCTACGACGGATCGCTTTCTATCGACATCTGCTCATTATCTAGAAAGATGATCTAGAAATCGCCAATACCTTGAGATCTGCATGCCTCAATGGCAGTTTTCTCGCCTTTGACAACAGTTTACATCATTGACTTTCGATCAAAGGATTCCGTGACATGTTCGACATCAACACACTTATTCGCATCTCATGGATTGTACTGGGTACTTTGAGAGCCATTGACATCACTGGTGGTTTCTCTCACACGTGTTAACAGTTTACATCATTGACTGGTAATCAAGTGGTTTCTACCATGTTCGACATCAACACATTCATTCGCATGGATAGAATCGTACTGTTTCAAGAAGTAGAAATGAAGACTCTGGATCTAGTTTCCACAATCCAGACTACGAGGAATTTTGTATTCATTATATAATGGATGATTCATAAACAGATGGCTGCGTCCATACTGTGTCCACCTGAGTCTATACTTGATATGTTTTACAAGATCATTCCTATATCGGAGTAGTAGTTAGTTTTTTTAGTCAGTTTTGATCTGAGTATGGGAATGCCTACCTCAACGACGATATGATCTCATATATATATCTTGCATTGAATGTTTTTACAGGTTCCAACCAAGCTCTCCACAAGATGATCCTCGAAATGATAAAGTACTTCACTCTTCCTAAATGATCAATGAAATCCTCATCTACTATAGACTTCGCACTTTAGGGGGCAATCTGTTACACAAAAATATCGTCAACATGATTATTTGCAGTCAGTATGGGTCTATCATCACTTGTACTGTCCTCCTAAGCAAGTCTCAGACCTCAGCTCTTCAAGTCAAGCTTTGGAAATGAGAGAAAGACATTAAAAATCAATGTAACTCTGGTTTCGCACTTTCTCTCACTGTCACCTACGGTCCCACACCTTTTGTGTACAAAAACTGCACACCTGCCCGCTCTATCCCTAACGGTGTAGGTGCAGACCCCTGTGAAAGTCAAAAGGTGCAAGTTTTATCTTAAAAAACTCACTTTGGGTTAATTCCAGAGGTTTCTAGAAGGAATTTCGACGTGGATTGTTCGCTCTGAGGTGGTTCATGCATCCCAAAAGAGAAGGAGCTAATCCCTTGATAAGAGGAGCTATCCCTTTGAAGGAGGGCTTTATCCCTTTGAAGGAGGACCTAGTAACCTCCCTCCATTGCACTATAAATACAGGCATTGGGCTGGTTGCTAAGGAGGTTAGAAGCTGAACATTTTTTAGGGTAAATGCTGGTGAAATCAAGACTTCCTAGTTGAGCTTAAGAGTAGAGATCACATACCTTTTTGGCTTCATTGGGGAGTGAGTGAAACTTGTCAAAGTAGAGGAGACTTCTTGCTGGACCCTGGGAGGAGCTTGTACAACGTCAAGGAAAAGGTTGTAAAGTTCTTCTTCTTTTGAATTAATACAATCAAACTCATTTTTCTCAACAAGTATCTCATGTTATTTGTTTCATGGACTCCTTGACTTTCATGTTAAATATGTTTTATGATTTTGGATTTTCAGGTGCTATTTAATTTGTTTGCCTTGTTTGTGTTTGCAGATTCGCGACAAAAGGAGCTCATTTGGATCAAAGAAGTGAGGGCATCCAAAAACTTGCGTTGGACCTAAGGTAGGCCCTAAAAACACTTGTTTGCCATTGTTTATAAAAGCACATTTAGAGAAAGATAGTGTCTGGTTGGTTTGCTTGTCAGTAGGTCTTCTTTAGATTCTAGGAAGGTCTATCTTGTCCGCAAGATCGACTTATTCTGTGTGACACTAAAGCTCCTGAAAAAGGAAAGGGATCTGATGATGCTCCTTCTGTAGAGGCGAAAACCACCTCAGATGAAGGTGGGGATGTGTATTTGGCTTCTTCAAGTACACATGTAGATCACGAGGCATGGTTGGTTGACTCAGGTGCATCCTTTCACTTCACTCCCCATAGAGAGTGGTTTTGCGAGTATGAGAAATATGATGGTGGTGATGTCTTCTTGGGGGATGATAGGAAGGCTAGAATCGTTGGTTGCGGAAAAGTAAAGTTGAAGTTGCAATGTGGAAGGGTTAGAACACTTTTGGGTGTTGTGCATATTCCTGCATTGGACAGAAATCTGATTTCTGTAAGCAAGTTGGATGATGCAGTTGTAAAAACCATGTTTGAGCAGGATACCTGCAAGATGGTTCTGGGGGCATTGGTATTGATGCGGGGAGTTTGAATTGGAACTCTGTACAAGCTGCAAGGTAGCACTGTTATTGATGGGTGCAACAATTCTGTGGATCCTGAAAGTGGAGCAAAAAATTTAGTGGTCTCTGGAGAGAAGACCATGCTAAAGGCTTGGACATATTAGAGAGAAGGGCCTTCGAATACTTCATGGTAAAGGTATGGTAGAAGGTATGAGTAATAGATCTATCGACTTTGATTTCTGTGAAAATTGTGTATATGGGAAGCAGAATCGCGTGAGCTTCCCCTTTGGTGGTAAGAGGGCGAAACAAATATTAGAACTTGTGCACATTGATGTGTTTGGACCTGTGAAGGTTCCATGACTGGGCAAGTCTGTGTACTATGTATCATTTATAGATGACTTCTCAAGGAATGCATGGATATATTTCCTTAAGAAGAAATTTGAAGTCTTTGATAGGTTTAAAGAATTTAAGGCTCTGGTGGAAAACTGGACAGAGAAGAAGATAAAGGTGTTGAGGACAGATAATGGTGGAGAGTTTTGCAGCAAGGAATTTGAAGAATTTTGTAAGAAGTGTGGTATAGCACGACATAAGACTACTCCATACACACCTAAGTAAAATGGAGTTGTAGAAAGAATGAACAAGATGTTGATGGAAAGGGAAAGAAGCATGCTCAATGGTGCCGGGTTAAGACATGAATTCTGGGCAGAGGCGGTGGAGACAACATGTTACCTTGTCAACATATCACCTTCATCAGTATTGGAGGATAATACTCCACAAGAGGTATGGATTGGTAACAAAACCCTCTCTTTCACATATGAAGGTATTTGGATGTGATGCATATGTACATGTTCCAAAGGAGAAAAGAACCAAGTTGGATAGTAAATCTGAAAAGTGCATCTTTATTGGGTATAAGGATGGTTTAAAGGGTTATAATATTTGGAACCCAGTAACAAGGAAGGTTGTGTACAGCTGAGATGTGGTGTTTAGAGAGGTGAAAGATGTTATTAAACATGAATTCCAACCAAAGGAACCTGAGAAGACAGAGTTTGAGCTTAAGGAGGAAGAATCAGACTCTACAGTAGAGGAGGAATCAAAAGATGAAGAGCCACAAACTCTGAGTGTGAGAAGATCAGTAAAGAAGGCAGCTGGAAAGGTATAGTCCATCTTCTTTCTATTCAAATTTTTCTTTATCTGTTACTGATGATGATCCCAGAACTGTGAAGGAAGCAACAGATTCAGAAGATGGAAAACTCTGGAAAGAGGCCATGTTTGATGAAATGACATCTTTGCACAAAAATGAGGCTTGTGATCTGGTGGAGTTGCCGGCTGGAAGGAAACCCATTGGCAGCAAATGGGTGTTCAAAAAGAAGACAAATGCAGAAGGAAAGGTGGAGAAATACAAAGCTGGGTTGGTAGCAAAAGGTTATTCCCAGGTGATAGAAATTGATTTTGGTGATATTTTTTCCCCTGTTGCCAAGGTAGCTTCTATTAGACTACTTTTATCTGTTGCTACTGATTTTGATTTTGAGGTAGAATAGATGGATGTGAAGACAATATTTCTTCACGAGGATCTAGAAGAGGAAATATACATGAAGCAACCTAAAGGCTTTGCGGTGAAGGGTAAGAAATAACTGGTATGTAAGTTAAAGAAGTCTCTGTATGGGTTAAAACAGTCACCAAGGATGTGGTATAAGAAATTTGACACATTTATACGGGGACTTGGCTTCACTAGAAGCAAAGCATATCAATATGTGTATTTTAAATTAATTAGTGAGCATGTTATTTATCTGGTCTTGTACATGGATGATATGTTGTTGGTTGGAAATGCCAAAAAAATTATCCAGGATTTGAAGACCCAATTGTCCTCCAAATTTGACATGAAAGATCTTGGTGCTATAAACTATATTTTGGGCATGGAAATTAAAAGAGATCGGGCAAAGAGGAAGCTCCGGTTAAACCAGAGGAAGTATGTCGAGACAATACTGTAGAGGTTCAATATGCAGGATAGTAAACCGGTGAGGGTTCCTATTCTTGTAGGTGTGAAGTTATCTACTGAACAGTGTCTCAAGACACAAGAATAGGAAGAGGACATGTCCAGTGTTCCATATGAAAGTGCAGTCAGTAGCCTGATGTATGCAATGGTCTGTACTAGACCAGAAATTGCACATGCAGTGGGAGTATTGAGTAGGTTTATGTCAAAATCAGGGAAGGAGTACTGGACATTAGTGAAGCGAGTTTTCAGGTATTTTCATGGCACTAGTGATTATGGTTTGTGCTACCAAGGAAGACTAGGATTGGACAGAGTGTTGGATATTCGTGGCTTTGTTGATGCAGACTGGGCTGAAGATCTGGATCAAAGAAGATCTACAAGTGGGTATGTGTTTAACCTATTTGGAGGTGTAGTCAGTTAGATGAGTAAGAAACAATCTGTAGTGGCACTATCAACTACAGAGGCAGAATACATGGTAGCCAACAATGTAAACTTTGAAACGGGAACTGATACTATTACCCGTTTCGTAGAGATAGCTAAAAAGTGACCTGATTTTGAAAATGGGTGATGCAGAACGCACATGTTTTTTCTAGAGCATAGTTTTTGGCACTTTAGTTTTTTTTATGTACATCACGTTTTAGAATGGTAGTGATTTTCATGCTGATTTTAAAAAGTGAGCATTCTGCATCACACTCCTTTTTTAAAAGCCCTGTTTTTTTGCTTTAAATTTTTTAATGTATAAAATGTAAATAATTATTTAGTATATTTGATAATTTTTGAAGTGGTCGTTTTCTTCACATTTTCTTGTTTTTTATTATAATTTAAAAAAAAAATTCGTGAGGTTTTTACTGTTTTGCATTTTTAAATTAGAAGGTCGATATTTAGACTTTTCGATATTCTACATATTTATATATCCTTAATTAATTTTTCAATTGACATGAAATAATTGTTTCTAAAAAACAATATTTTTTAACAATGGACATAAAAATAAACATTTTTAACATAAATATAACTAAAAAACTACACGTTTTGATAATTTTTTGTTAGAATTGACATGTCAAAATCACAATTTTTATACGATAATTTTAACTAAAAATGGTTAAATAATATCTTTTTCTATGAATTTCATGTCAAAAAAATAATAAAAATCACTTTTCTTTTTTCAAAAAATAATGATTAACTTAAAAATCAATGCAAAAATCACATATTACCAATATTGAACGTATAACAACCATAGTTGAGTGTTTATTCTTCTCATAAAATGTCAAAGTCAAAACATTGCAAAGCTTGATTTACAAGCATAACTTAAATTTAATCAACAATGTCACGTAATCCAAACTCTTTGCCCTCTAGAGTTTCATCATTGTCCTCTTCCACAATATTTTCTATTTCATTTTGCTCATTTTCCTCTTCTAATGGGTCTTTGATGTCTGCGAAACTCCCAATGTATGTCTTTCTAAACATTCCATGTAATGGTGGTTGGGGTTCCTTTGCCTTTTTTGCCACACGTGATTCACTAAAGTCCCCTTTCTTCAACCCAATTTCTTGCATTGCATCTGGAAGAAATTGAAGAGCATTAATTCTTTGCTGAATGAAATTGCACTGTACTGGATCTTTTTCAATTGCAATGAAATTTCTTCCTTTTTGAAGGCAACATGCTAGTGTTGTACCTAATTTTCAAGCACAAAAGAAATAATGAACTAAATTAGTACAATGACATATTAATTAAAAAAATAACATATTGAAATTCAATTCCATATAATAAAACTTACCTGAGCCAGAAAATAAATCCAAAACCCAATCTCCTTCATTTGAACAAATGTCTATAAGATAGTTAATCAATAACTGTGGTTTTTGATAAATGTTAACTATCTCTCCTTTTGCTTCTTTGTCTTCATATGTTAGTTTTCTCACAACAGCATCATAACTCAGTATTTGGCTATGACTCTTTCTGTCTATCTGATTAAAAATCATAGACATATGGCTATCATCTTTTGCCCAACTATCAATATGAATGAACTCACAATCATTTATAAATTGTTGATCTTCATTGTGAAGAAGATTTGGCTTTTCCCTGTAACATGAAATAGTAAAAGTTAAATTAACTTGTACATAAATAAATTTTTCAACATTAATCAAATATACATTTTAAACGTCTTACCATGTAAGCTGCATCCTTGAATTTGTTTTCCCCTTGCAGCTTGACAATATCATTGCCAATTGTGTGTCTGAATGAAATGTCACAAATCTCCATAATGGTGATGACGTGACTTCTACAAATCCCGCAACCACTTTACTAAAAGCTTGATAAGTATAAGGGTCACTATCATAGTCAATGTTTGGAATATTGAAACCATGGGGAATATCTGCAATGACTAGGGCATAATCCCTTTTAGGTATGAGTTTAGCAATGTCTTCATAGTCGCCTTGTATTACTTGATATTGAATAGTGTCTAGCCCATTCCAAATGAAATGATTAAGAGTTGGATCAAGTTGAATATCCTTAATACGTTGCTTCCTCAGTCTTTCGATCTTTATCTTTTCGATAAAGGTTTTGAAACTATCTGGCACTCCATTATCATCCTTCCTCATCTTTTATAAAATAAACAAATATATGTGTAAGTTATAAATTAAAAATAGTACACAGGTGAATAAAAATGAATGTATAAATCAAGATACCTTTTTAAATGCCAGATAAAAAGATTTTAATGTTGATGTAGAACTTGAATCTGGATAGTTGCGTACGACATCATCCCAACTATCTTCATTCAACAATCTAACCATTTGTTCTTGAATTTTCATGTAAACTTTGTGACTGCATAGATAAAGTAACAAAAAGTTAATATAATGATATGTATAACAAATACTACCAAGAACAACATGTTTTATTTAAAATATAATTATAATCTAGAAATAAATAAGAATATTTCAAGAAACTTACTTTTGAAATTCTTCAGACATTTCCTCCAATGATAATTCCCCTGACCTCACACGAGATAATACCGTTTTGACAATTTTCTCATCTTTCACTCCTTGCATCGCCCTCCAAGGTGTGATAGTCATATCGTCTAGAAGATGCTTCATTTCAGGAGCTAATTTACTGTTGCCACATATGAATGGCTTAGACTTTTTGACCTTCTGGTTTTTAATGGCAATGTCTTCCCACATGCCAAAAATCTCATCAATCAACCTCCAAACATCTCCAGTTATAAAATGCCAATTGGAAAATGTTATCAACACCTCTGAATAAATCACTATGTTTGTTGCCATTTCCACCTTTTGAATTGGTTTTCTCTTCAATTTGATATCCTATTTCCATACAGCATTCCTTTCGGAACTCTGCAGTAACTTTTGTCCTATCCCCACCACATTTTTCTTAAAATTCACTATGAATAAATCTAACCCTTTGGATGAAAGTCATAGACATCCTATATTCAATATCTGAATTATGATCCCATGCCACTAACTTTGCTTTTGTATCAGATAAACCAGCGTAAATGATACATTTCATTGTTTCAAAACGTGGGTTATTAGGATATTCCTCCATCAATTGTCTTTCAGCTTCTACAGAATGGTTCCCCCCAAGCACATAATAATTGTATTCAAAACATTTTGACTTATCAAATGCTTCTTTGTTGGGAACTTGAAGTGGATCAACAAGAAGCACATAACTAACCACATGAGCATATGGATTGTACCTCATCAATGTCTTCAAGTTGTGAACATGCAGATGATGTGGCTTTCTAACTTGATATTGACATTGTCCTTCACTTGCTTTATAGGTTTGCCTGACATTAAGCTGAAATGTGCGACCACCATCAATTAAGTTTCTCTTTGTTAAATTCTCTCGAATGACATTTTGTTTTGTTTTGATAATGCCATCTTCTAAATCAGCTCCTGGTGTAATGATTTCTCTGCTTTCTTTTGAAGTTTCACTAGGTTCTTGACTACTGGTAATGACTGCTTCAAAATCATCAACTCTACTTTTCTTGGTCATAACATTCCCACCAGAGTTATTCTTGGGCATTGTTACTTTTGGATTTTTATGGCTCTTCTCAGTTCCAATGTCATCTTCAGTAATGACAACATATGTTTCATCGTCAATTTCAACTTCATCGTTCTCAAAAGTAACTTGTTTACCCTTGCTACATTTATCCACCAGAGACCTTTTTTTCTGATTCTTTGGATGTAGTTTTGTAGCATTATCAATTACTTCATTTTGCCTTTTTTTCCATATTTTCTTCTGACACTGAGTAAAAACTGCTGACAACTTTCATAATATCATTCTCAATGAAATGAATGCCTCCCAACCTAATTGAACAACTTTCAACGAAATTCTGCCAAACAAAATATCATATGTCAATAAAAAACAAAGTTAAAAAATATAGTGAGACACTTTAAAAAACGCAAAATACAAATATAAATAATAATACTTACGATGTTTTCTGTCATCTTATTTACGATTTGACTACACAACTTTGTAGATACCTCGCTCGTGTCATACAATGAATATGATAGTTGGTATTTAACCCTTTCATGTGACTTGGGAGCTTTTGTAAGTACGTAAACAACTTCAGTGTTCGGTACCGAACACATATCTACGACTCTTCCCATCACCTCAAAAATTCCACTATCATTCGATATATCGATATATAGATATATATTCACATTTGCGCTTTCTCTTTCTTTCACATACCACATTCTTGATGGAAATTTCACCTCTTTCGAATTCTTCCAGTCTGAAATCATCTTCTTATCACTTGAGGCACTTGAAAGATTTGTAGTCATGAGCTCAGCTGGAGTTCGTTCACCAATGTTTCTTTTAGATGCACCTTTATGAGTCTTTGGTCCAGAAAGATTCACTGAAATTCTCTTTGATGCCATTTTCCTGAAAAATAGAAACACATAAATCAGTAAATAATAAAAACATATTGACTTAAAGTAACAACGAAAACATATCATAAATTTTAATCAACAATCGCCCCCCGCCCGGCAACCTCACCCACCCGCCCGCCTCACCCGAACCCCCCTCCGCCCGGCAACCTCACCCACCCGCCTGCCTCACCCGAACCCCCCTCCGCCCGGGCTCCCTACCTCTTCCCACACCCGCCCACCCCGCACCACCTCACCCGCCCGCTCCAACCCTCCCGGTGCCCTCACCCCTTCGGGCGCCCTCGCCCGCCCGTCCGCCCGGCGCCCTCACCCACCCACCCGCCTCAACCGAACCCCCCTCCGCCCGGGCTCCCTACCTCTCCCCCAACCCGCCCACCCCACACCCCATCATGCACCCCTCACCCACCCACTCAACCCCTCCCGGCGCCCTCACCCGCCCCTCCGCCCGGCGCCCTCACCCACCCGCCTGCCTCACCCGAAACCCCCTCCGCCCGGGCTCCCTACCACACCCCTTCACCTCGCACCCCTTCACCCGCACACCCCGCACCCCCTCACCCGCCCGCTCCAACCCGCCCCTCCCGCCCCTTTAGGCGCCCTCGTCCGCCCGCTCGCCCCACACCTCCGGGCGCCTTCACCCGACGCCCTCACCCGCCCCCCTGCCCGGCGCCCTCACCCACCCGGCCGCTTCACCCGAACCGCCCTTTGCCCGGGCGCCCTCGTGTAGGGGCCACTCGGGCCGCCCGCGCCGTCGCCCGGTAGGCAGGGCGACCCTGCCTGCCGGGCGAGGGCGCGGGCGGCCTGGGTGGCGTCTGCACGATAGCGCCCAACCTCGTGCAGGCGCCACCCGGGCCGCCCACGCCCTCGCCCGGCAGGCAGGGTGACCCTAACTGCTGGGCGAGGGCGCGGGCAGCCCGGGTGGCGCCTGCATAAGGTTGGGCGCCCTCGTGTAGGCGCCACCCGGGCCGCCCGCGCCCTCGCTCGGCAGACAGGGCGATTCCGGGAATCGGGCGAGGGCGCGGGCGGCCTGGGTGGCGCCTGCACGAGGGCGCCCAACCTTGTGCAGGCGCCACCCGGGCCGCCTGCGCCCTCACCCGAGAATCGCCCTACCTGCCGGGCGAGGGCGCGGGTGGCCCGGGTGTTGCCTGCACGAGGGGGGGTGCCCTCGTGCAGGTGCCACCCGGGCCGCCCGCGCCCTCGCTCGATAGGCAGGGCGATTCCCGGAATCGCCCTGCCTGCTGGGCGAGGGCGCGGGCGGCCCGGGTGGTGCCTGCACGAGGGCGCCCAACCTCGTGCAGGCGCCACCCGGGTCGCCCGGCAGGCAGGGCGATTCTCGGAATCGCCCTGCCTGCCGGGTGAGGGCGCGGGCGGCCCAGGTGGCGCCTGCACGAGGGCGCCCCCCCTCGTGCAGGCGCCACCCGGGCCGCTCACGCCCTCGCCCGGCAGGTAGGGCGATTCCGGAATCGCCCTGCCTGCCGGGCGAGGGCGTAGGCGGCTCAGGTGGCACCTGCACGAGGGCACCTGTAGCGCCCTGTGGCTCTGCCCGGGCGCGCGCCCCTCCAGCTCGTGAAGGACAAACGGGCGACCCGTGGGCGACCCGTGCACGATGGGCAGGCGACCTATGCGGCGAGCAGGCGATGGTGAATGACGGTTCCAGCCTGCGACAAAACAATGCGATGAACTCATGCGATATATGTTACACTTAGTGCGAAGTGGGAAAAGGGCCGAAGCCTTATACCATGCGTTGGAAGCTTTGCCATGGGCAAAGGCCAACTTGAAATTAAACTAAGGCAGGGGCTTGTATAACAAATTTAATGGGTCGGCCTAATGGCTTGACACCCCTTCACCAAATGGCAAGCTAGCGTATAAATGGATGGCGCAAGAGCTTCATTTGGCATCAATCATCAATCGCTCTCATCGCATAAGAAGCAGTGCGCACTTGGAGGAAAGGCACAGCAAGACGGAGGTCGAGCGGATGTGCCCGCCGAGCCGGGCGAGGGTCGGGCGAAGGTCGAGTTGATGGTCTGGTTGCGGTGCGCATAGCACCCGCGTTTCTGTCGCATTTGATAACCGGGTTGTGGTTGGCGGTAGGTCGTGCACGGGGTGTGCCCGCCCGCCTAAACGTCGGGTCAGTGTGACTGGTTATTATATTGGATGCGGGTGGTACACGGGGTGTACACGCCCGTCTGACTATCGGTTCGTGCAGCGGATTGAAGAGTCGGAGTATTGGCGGTGGGCTGTGCACGGGGTGCGCCCACCCGCCCAACGTCGGTTCCGTGTAGAGGCACACTATATTGGTTCTTCATGTGAGTGGCGGTGGGGTCGTGCACGGTGCGCCCACCTGCCCGACGACACGAGAGTCGGGTGTTACATATTATTACTTGGTTTTCGGTGGAGTCTTGGCGGACCGCCGTGCGGGTGTGCACGGGCGGTCGCCCTCCCGAGTTGTAAAATATTACCATTGTAATAAAAGATGATTTTTATCATATTACCGTGTTGATTATTATTATGTTGATGTTATTATCAAGCATTGTTAATATGTTAATGTTATGAATTCATAATTGCTATGAATTGTTAAGGCGTAGTCCGTAAAGTTTGTTAATGATGGAATATCTTAATGGCTTAGGCGGTGCCGCACCCGCCCAATTAAGAAAAAAAAAGATTGGGGGCGTGACAGGTGGTATCAGAGCAAAGGTTGCTCGTGACGAAGAAGATATGATGAAGCCTGATCGAGCAGGGTTGCTCATGACAGGTGAAGCTGATAAGACTATGGAGAAACCATGGATGAACCGTCTAGGGTTCGTGGACTTGATGGTTCATGGCAAGACCATTCAAGCCCTGGTGGACACGGGTGCCACACATAACTTTATGACGACACGGTTAGCAAAAGAGGCTGGGCTGACGATCACCCCATCGAATATGGAGGTCAAGGCAGTGAACTCTAGAGCTAAGGTGGCGGGTTTGGTACACGATGTACCTGTGCAGATAAAGGACTGGAAAGGTCAGTTGGACTTCACGGTGATGGAGATGAATGACTTTGATATGATACTTGGGCAAGATTTCTTGAAAGGCAACAAGGCTATTGTTGTCCCTTTCTGTGATGAGGTGGTGCTGGTTGGACAGTCACAAACTTGGACTTTGCCCACTCATGGGCAAAGGAAGGAAGTCAAGGTGTAGCATGTTTCGGCACTGAGTTTGGAAAAGGCTATGAAGGACTCAAATATGGAGACATATGCGGTGATGTTCAAGGATGTTGAAGGTGATGGAGTAGAGACGCCTGTTCCAGCCGAAATATCTGAAGTGCTTACCAAATATGCAGATTTGATGCCTGATTAGCTTCCGAAGAAACTTCCACCAAGGCGTGCAGTGGACCACAGCATTGAGCTTGAGCTAGGGAAACAACCCCCAGCCAAAGCACCTTATCGATTGTCGGGGCCTGAATTGGAGGAATTGAAACGCCAGTTAAAGGAGTTAACTGAGGCAAGTTTCATTAGACCTTCAAGGTCCCCTTATGGAGCTCCGGTAATGTTCCAGGGGAAGAAGGATTTGAATGAGCTACGGATGTGCTGTGATTACCGTGCATTGAACAAGCAGACGGTAAGGAACATATATCCTTTGCCATTGGCTGCTGATTGCTTTGACAAGCTTGCGAAAGCCCGAGTGTTTTCCAAGCTGGACTTAAGGCATGGATATTATCAGGTGCGAATAGCTGAAGGAGATGAGAAGAAGACCGCGATAGTAACAAGGTATGGTAGCTTTGAATTTCTTGTTATGCCATTCGGGTTATGCAATGCTCCTGCTACGTTTTGCACTTTGATGAACGATGTCCTACGGCCATACTTGGATTCGTTCGTAGTAGTATACTTGGACGATATAGTGGTGTTCAGTGACAACATGGAGGATCATAAGAAACACTTGGCAATGGTATTCGAGGCACTGAGGACAAATCAGTTGTTCTTGAAGAAGTCTAAGTGTGTGTTCGCTCAGACCGAGATTCCGTTCCTTGGGCATATTGTTGGTCAAGGGTGCATACGGATGGAGCCAAGCAGAGTGAAGGCGATCGAAGACTGGGTTGAACCAAAGAATGTCCATGAGATGAGGGTGTTCTTGGGCATGACCAACTACCAACGGAAGTTCGTAGAGGGGTACTCCAAGGTGACATCGGCACTGACAGACTTATTGAAGAAGGACAAGAGGTGGAGTTGGACGAGCAAATGTCAGGAGGCATTTGATGACTTGAAGAAGAGGATGGTTACAGCACCGGTACTGAAGTTTCCTGACTTTGAGAGACCATTTGAGGTACACACTGATGCTTCAGATTTTGCCATAGGAGGGGTTCTTATGCAGGATGGACATCCGGTGGCGTACGAGAGTCGGAAGTTGCAAGATAGAGAACAAAGGTATCCGGTTCATGAGAAGGAGATGACTACCATCATCCACTGTCTTCTTGTGTGGAGGCATTACCTGATTGGGAAGCCGTTTGTTGTCAAGACTGACAACATTGCAGCAAGTTATTTTGCATCACAACCAAAGCTTTCTACGAAGCAAGCTCGTTGGCAGGACTTCTTGGCAGAATTCGACATGACTATCGAGTACAGACCGGGTAGACACAATGCGGTAGCAGATGCCCTTAGCAGGAAGGGACAACTTGCAGCATTAGAGGAGGGAGAAGACCGGGCAGCAAGGGGTAGGAGTCGAGTTCAGATGTCAGAAGAGATGCAGAATAAGATCAGAGAAAGCATTGAAACCGATACTTTGGCGCAGAATATAGTGAAGCAGGTAAAGGAGGGAAAGACACGGAAGTTCTTTCTACGAGACGGGTTCTTGTTCTTTGGAAATCGACTCTATGTTCCAAAGTCATCCAGACTCAGGAGACACCTTTTGAGGGAGTGCCACGATTCTCCGTGGGCTGGGCACCCAGGGCAGCGTCGTTCTTTGGCATTGCTGGAGAGAGGGTTCTTTTGGGAGAAGATGAGAGAGGATGTGGAGGAGTATGTACATATGTGCATCATTTGTCAGCAGGACAAATCGGATAATCAGAGATCAGGAGGACTGTTGCAGCCTTTACCGATTCCAGAGAGGCCATGGATGAGTGTCTCGATGGACTTCATCACTCAGTTACCATAGGTTCAGGGGTATAATGGGATTATGGTCGTGGTCGATCGTTTTTCCAAGTATGTTGTCTTTGTTCCTACAAAGATACCTTGTGGAGCTGAGCGGACAGCGGAATTGTTCTTTAAGAACATAGTGAAGTATTGGGGGATGCCATTGAGTATTGTGTCGGATAGAGATCCACGATTTACAGGGAGATTTTGGACCACATTGTTCAATATGGTCGGGACAGAGTTGTTGATGAGTTCGAGTTACCATCCACAGACAGATGGGCAGACCGAGAGGATCAACGCATTACTAGAGGACTACTTGCGACATTATGTAACAGCTGATCAGAAGAATTGGCCCGAACTCTTGGATATTGCTCAGTTTAGCTATAATATTCAAAAGAGTTCTGCAACGGGGTATAGTCCATTTGAGTTGGTAAATGGACAGATGCCGGTTGCACCACATACCGTAGTGACAGGAAGCTTCCTGAGAAGTCCTCATGCGAAGAAATTCATGAAGGCTTGGGAGGAGACCTTGGAGTTAGCACGGTTGCGCTTGCACGATGCTGCAAGGAGGATGAAAAAGTATGCTGATCGTGGGAGACGGGAAGCACACTTTGGTGAGGGGGACATGGTGTTTCTCAGGATTACCGGAGAGCAGTTTCAGCCCGCCAAGGGGACGACGAGCAAACTGACACGGAAATATGAGGGACCATTCCCGGTAAAAAAGAAAGTGGGGGAGGTTGCTTATGAGCTGGAACTTCCTCGCCATATGAACATGAAACACCCAGTTTTTCATGTGAGCCAGTTGAAGAAGTGTCGACTTGATTCAGACCATCCAGAGAGAGTTGAACCAATGAGAGGACCAGCCGGGATTGTGGATAGACCAGGACTAGAGTTGGAGAAGATTGTGAGTCTCAGAACTACTGGTGTTGGTTGCCACCGACGACGGGAATTTCTTTGCAGATGGAAGGATGCACCGGAAGAGGAGAGCTGGGAGACAGAGGATTCACTTTGGAGATGGAAGGACAAGATCGCGAAGTTTGACAGGAAGTTGAGGAGACGAGCAGGAATTGTCGGGACGACAATGACTTCTAGTGGGGGAGAATGTAGCGCCTTGCGGCTCTGCCCGGGTGCACGCCCCTCTAGCTCGTGAAGGACAAATGGGTGACCCGTGGGCGACCCGTGCACGATGGGCGGGCGACCCGTGGGCGACCCGCGCCCGATGGGCGGGCAACCTATGCGGCGAGCGGGCGATGGTGAACGACGGTTCCAGTGTGCGACAAAACAATGCGACGAACTCATGCGATATATGTTACACTTACTGCGAAGTGGGAAAAGGGCCGAAGCCTTATACCATGCGTTGGAAGCTTTTCCATGGGCAAAGGCCAACTTGAAATTAAACTAAGGCAGGGGCTTGTATAACGAATTTAAGGGGTCGGCCTAATGGCTTGACACCCCTTCACCAAATGGCAAGCTAGCGTATAAATGGATGGCGCAAGAGCTTCATTTGGCATCAATCATCAATCGCTCTCATCGCACAAGAAGCAGTGCGCACTTGGAGGAAAGGCACAGCAAGACGGAGGTTGAGCGGATGTGCCCGCCGAGCCGGGCGAGGGACGGGCGAAGGTCGAGTTGATGGTCTGGTTGCGGTGCGCACAGCGCCCGCGTTTCTGTCGCATTTGATAACCGGGTTGTGGTTGGCGGTAGGTCGTGCACGGGGTGTGCCCGCCCGCCTAAACGCCGGGTCAGTGTGACTGGTTATTATATTGGGTGCGGGTGGTACACGGGGTGTACACGCCCGCCCGACCACCGGTTCGTGCAGCGGATTGAAGCGTCGGAGTATTGGCGGTGGGCTGTGCACGGGGTGCGCCCACCCGCCCAACGTCGGGTCCGTGTAGAGGCACACTATATTGGTTCGTCGTGTGAGTGGCGGTGGGGTCGTGCACGGTGCGCCCACCTGCCCGACGACACGAGAGTCGGGTGTTACATATTATTACTTGGTTTTCGGTGGAGTCTTGGCGGACCGCCGTGCGGGTGTGCACGGGCGGTCGCCCTCCCGAGTTGTAAAATATTACCATTGTAATAAAAGATGATTTTTATCATATTACCGTGTTGATTATTATTATGTTGATGTTATTATCAAGCATTGTTAATGGTTTTCACATGTTAATGTTATGAATTCATAATTGCTATGAATTGTTAAGGCGTAGTCCGTAAAGTTTGTTAATGATGGAATATCTTAATGGCTTAGGCAGTGCCGCACCCGCCCAATTAAGAAAAAAAAAGATTGGGGGCGTGACAGCGCCCAACCTCGTGCAGGCGCCACCCGGGCCGCCCGCGCCCTCGCCCGGCAGGCAGGGCGATTCCGGGAATCGCCCTGCCTGCCGGGCGAGGGCGCGGGCGGCCTGGGTGGCGCCTGCACGAGGGCGCCCTTCGTGCAGGCGCCACCCGGGCCGCCCGTGCCCTTGCCCGGCAGGCAGGGCGATTCTGGGAATCGCGCTGCCTGCCGGGCGAGGGCGCGGGCGGCCCGGGCGCGCCTGCACGAGCACCGCTCATGGGGCTGAGGGAGGGTGGGTGAGGCCGAGGGCGGAGGGTGGGTGAGGCGGGCAGGCAGAGGGCGGGTGAGGTCGAGGGCGAAGGGTGGGTGAGGCGGGCGGGCGGAGGGCAGTCGAGGCCGAGGGCGGAGGGTGGGTGAGGCGGGCAGGCGGAGGGCGGGTGAGGCGGGCGGGTGAGGGCGCATGGGGGTGGGTCGGGCGGGTGGTTGAGGGCGGAGGGTGGGTGAGGCGGGTGGGCGGAGGGCGGGTGAGGCCGAGGGCGGAGGGTGGGTGAGGCAGGCGGGTGGAGGGTGGGTGAGGCCGAGGGTGGAGGGCGGGTGAGGCGGGCGGGTGAGGCCGAGGGCGGAGGGTGGGTGAGGCAGGCGGGCGGAGGGTGGGTGAGGCGGGCGGGCGTCGGTTGGGTGAGGTGTGCGGGCGGAGGGCGGGTGAGGCTGAGGGCGGAGGGTGGGTGAGGTGGGCGGGCGGGTAGGCGGGTGAGGGTGCCCGCGGGCGGGAGGGCGGGTGAGGGCGCCCGTGGGCGGGTGGGGCGAACGGGCGAGCGGGTCGGGGCGGGCGGGTTAGGGTGCCCACGGGCGGGTGGGGCGGGCGGGTCAGGGCGCCTGTGCCGTGCGGGCGGGCGGGTCAGGGCACCCGGGGGCGGGTGGGGCGTGCCGGTGAGGGCACCCGGGGGTGGGTGGCCCACCCGAAGGGGTGAGGTGCCCGGGTCAGGGTTCCGGGAGGGGTTGGGTGGGTGGGTGAGGGTGCCCAGGCCGGGTGAGCGGGTGAGGGTGGCGTGGGTGGTTCGACCGGAGTGGTGGGGCAGGTGGGTTAGGGCGCCCGGGCCGAACCGGGCAGGCGGGTGAGGGGGGACGGTGTGTGTGACCCGGGCGGGTGAGGGGGGGCTGTCAGGGTGCCTGGAGGGGCCGGGCAGGCGGGTGAGGGGGGGCGCTGTTAAGGCGACTGGAGGGGCCGGGCGGGCGGGCGGGCGAGGGGGCGTGTGGAGCACCCACTGGTGTTAAGAAAATGAGGTTGACCGAGTCCACCATGCTCACGATTTTTCATGAAACTAATTTAATATGAAAGTTTTCAAGAAAAAAATTTAACTTACCATTTAATTGCGAGAATTCTTCGTTGATTATGTTGTTGATAGCGATTTAGCTGCTCCACAAATTCACGACCTCTTTCAACGATTTTCAGAAAACCTGGATGTGATGTTAGTAATAGTGATAATGAAATTTTAATATGTAAGTGAAGTTACAAGGATGTTTTACTGTACAGTTAATATGGGATAATTTGTTTTACAATATTATAAAGTGAATATTATTGATTTGTTTTACAACAGGTTGAATGTGGGATAATTTGTTTTAAAATATTTTAAAGTGAATATTGTAGTATTGGAAAGCGAATATTATATGGTTTAACTATTATAATAATTGTAGAAGTTGTAGTGTACAATTTTAATTATGATTTCATAAAAAAATTTAGTTTACATTTTCCAATAAATTGTAGAACAAAGTAATAAAGGTAAATAAATTTAACAGATTTTTTGGAGGGAAATATTTTCGCGAAACTTTTTGGAGGGAAATATTTTCGCGAAATTTTTTGGAGGGAAAATTCCATTCTTTAAGCTATATAATATCTTTAGGAGACTCTCCATTTGTATCATTCAACATCTTCTATTTGAAAGGGATGGATTGTTCTGATAGTGAAGTTTCGATTTATACACCATCAACTTCTGCATCGCGTAACAACTCTATTCATATTGATGAACATAGCGGGAATTCTTCCACTATGAATAGAAAGTCACTTCTTCCACTTAGTCCTGATTCTAAGGACTATGAGAGCAGCACTGATGAAAGAGGGGATGGAGAATTTAAAATAAATAAAGAGTCACAGATTCCACTTAGTCCTACTTCTAAGGACTATGAAAGCCGCAGTGATGAAGAGCATGATGGTGAAGTTCAAAAGAACAGAGTGTCACGATGTCCACTTAGTCCTAATTCTGAGGACTATGAGAGTAGCAGTTTTGAAGAGCATGATGGTGAAGTTCAAAAGAATGGAGGGTCACGGTGTCCACTTAGTCCTAATTCTGAGGACTATGAGAGCAGCAGTTTTGACGAGCATGATGGTGAAGTTCAAAAGAATGGAGTGTCACGGTGTCCACTTAGTCCTAATTCCGAGGACTATGAGAGCAGTAGTTTTGAAGAGCATAATGGTGAAGTTCAAAAGAAGGGAGTGTCACGGTGTCCACTTAGTCCTAATTCCGAGGACTATGAGAGCAGCAGTTTTGAAGAGCATAATGGTGAAGTTCAAAAGAAGGGAGTGTCATGGTGTCCACTTAGTCCTAATTCTGAGGACTATGAGAGCAGCAGTTTTGAAAAGCATAATGGTGAAGTTCAAAAGAAGGGAGTGTCACGGTGTCCACTTAGTCCTAATTCTGAGGACTATGAGAGCAGAAGTTTTGAAGTGCATGATGGCAAATTTCAAAAGAATGGAGTGTCACGGTGTCCACTTAGTCCTAATTCTGAAGACTATGAGAGCAGCAGTGATGAAAAGCATGATGTTGATTTTCAAAAGTATGGAGTGTCAAAGTGTCCACTTAGTCCTAATTCTAAGGACTATGAGAGCAGTAGTGATGAAAAGCATGATGTTGATTTTCAAAGTATGGAGTGTCACGGTGTCCAGTTAGTCCAAATTCTAAGGACTATGAGAGCAGCAGTGATGAAGAGTGGGATGATGAAATTCAAAAGATTGGAGTACCACAGTGTCCACTTAGTCCTAATTCTGCGGACTATGAGAGCAATAGTTATGAAGAGCGTGATGATGAATTTCAAAATAATAGAGTGTCACTATGTCCTCTTAGTCCTAATTCTGCGGACTATGAGAGCAGCAGTGATGAAGGACAGGATGATGCACTTAGTCCTAATTGTAATGAGTATAAAGGTAGCAGTGAAAAAGGACGAGATGTAGCATCTTCAATAAGTAAGTCACATTTTCAACGTAGTCCTAATTCTAAGGACTATGAGAGTAGCACTGGCAATGCATATGAGGAAGAATATCCATTAAACATCGAGTCAGATTTTCCATTCAGTCCGAATTCTAAGGACTACGATAGTAGCACTCAAGAAGCAGAAGATGAAGAATATCCTCCAAGTCAATATTTGAAAAGCAAGGATGATCATAGTGTGGATAACATTCCTCTTAATGATGATGAAAAGCCTTATACAAATGATGATCAAATGATGGAGATGTTGCCAAGAAACATTGTATCAAGGAGTAGGAGCAGACCTTTTCGTATCAATGCAAGTTGTTCTAGTTATACAAGGGGTAGAGCAGAATATCTGACGAGAAGAAGTTCTATCAGTGCTCTCATTTCAAGTGAATGTTGCCAAAAGTATTGCTTGAAACATATGGATTTCAAATTTGCATTAGAAAGCAGAAAGAGATATTTGTCAATGAATAAAAGCATGCAAAATTCATATTTAGTTGGGTGCATGCAATCTACATTGTTAGGTTATGATTATCATATTGGGACTTTTTTCATCTGTAGAAAAGGTTTCAAAATGTTTCATTCGATTGGGAATTTTCGTCTCTCGAGAATTCAAGAAAATTTGGAAAAGGATCCCACATTTTATTCAGAAGTACATCATAAAAGACAGTTTGGTCCATTATCAAATACTGCAATGTCATGGATGAAATATTTCTTTTCAAAGCATGGAGAGTGTATGCCAAATGGAGAGACAATACATATTCCAGATAATTTTTCAAGACGAGAAATCTACAACTTATACAAAGAATATGCAGAAGGTGCTGAGGGACATGGCCAGTTTATTACATATCAATATTTTGTGAAGGTATGGAAGAAAGAATTCAACAATGTCCGTATTCCTAAGAAGACAAGGATGGGGATTTGCAGTACATGTGCTTCTCTTAAATAAAAAAAGGGACAAAAGTGAAGGCTCAGAAAGAGGTAAGCGTTTATAACTTTAACTTTTAAAATTGTATAGTCATCAACTATGAAAACATATTGCTTAATGAATCTCTTTTATGTTGCGTAGATTTAATTGTCAAACAACTTCAGGAGCATCGCGAACAACAAACAAACGAAAGGAAGAAGTTGTACAAGCATTGAAAAAAGTGCTATGATAATCTGAATAAATATTTGGGTTTGATAATTGATGGTATGGACCAGAAGAAAACACTTTTACCACATTTTGTTCGCACACCCAAAAATTTACAGGAGGAAAACTTTATTCAATTTCACTTGGTCGGTTGTATGGTCTTCAATGGGAAAATGTTGCCAAGAGTGTACTTCACAGCTCCAAATATTCACAATGATGCAAATCTGACCATAACTATAATTCATGATGTGATTTCTCATTGGTCTGGTAATCTTCCTGAAGTTTTGTATCTACAATTGGAAAACACTTGCCGTGAAAACAAAAATCAGGTTGTTTTTGGATATCTAAACATGCTTGTTGAATTGGGAATTTTTCAGAAGGTAAACGTTGGTTTCCTTCTTGTTGGGCACACTCATGACCATATTGATAAGATGTTCAACCATTTTTCAGTCACATTGAGGAGGAAGGAAGTTGGTAGCTTGCCATCACTAATTGAATGTATTAAGAAATCATACATGCCAGAGCCTACTTTTGATGTGTTGGAAGAAACTATTGACATGCGAAGGTTTATTCTGGGATCATATGGTGAGGGGAGATGCATTGAACAACTTAATGACATTAGCTTCCAACATCAATTTCGTATCAAAAAAATTGATGGGAAAACACTAATATGGGGCAAGAAGTATTCAACTACTACAGAATGTGCACCATCATCAGGATTGAAATTTTTGAAGTTCATTCCAGATCATCCAATATTTGCATCAAAAATATTGTTATTACAATCAGTTGGTGAAGTTCAGAATGCACGTAGATAGAACAGGGCTATAAATTATTCTGATTTCCTGGAAGAAATTAAAAAATGTATTAGATATACATATGAGTACTTTGACATTGCTGATTTAGTTTGGTGGGAGTCGTTTTTCAATAATCAAAGTGATATCATTTCGACAACAATAAATGAAGATATACCTTTGAAAAATCCATCTATTTGGCCACATAATGTGTCGAATGAACATGAGGAAGTAAACATTGTTGAACAGCAACAATCTCAAGGTATTATTAATTCTTCACAGGCAGAGGAAAGAGAGATGTATATTGGTTCCAGAAGATCTTGTGCACAACGTGAAGCCATGGAAGACCTTTATAGGGGTTCAGTACAGGATATTAAGGAGGGTTGTATGATTGCAGTGCTAGCAGATGGAGATCCCAATGGCTATCCATTTTGGGTTGCTAAAGTTATAAAGGTCTTTACAGAAAATGAGGATGTTACACGTGTTGAAGTACATTGGTATGCCACAAATACACACCCATTCAATGGTGTGTATAAGCCAGAGATGGTAGTTGACAAAAAAAATGGCGGAAAAAGAAAAAGAAAGGGTACAAATGTAAATCGCCGCCGCACAGACATATTAAAATTGGAGGATGTAGACATACTTGTTTATGACTTCAATTTAACAAAGAGAGGAACTCTTCGCTTCAAGACGATAGAGATTCTGAAAAGGTTGTTACCAGAAGGAACGGTGTTGACATGGGAGTCACCTGAAACCAGTCGTAGATCTAGACGAATTTTGAAACCTGAAATGTTGGGCATGCATGTGGACTCAGATGGGGCACTAGTTGATGAAAGAGAAGAATATGGAACATCTTCGTCAGCATCCAGTCACTCATCTGAAGATGTGAATTCTGATGGTGTGCCAGAAAACATGAGTGATTTTGAATAGTTGTTTAAGACAGTTTATATAACTGATGTATGCATCGTATCTTCAAATAAAATTAATGTTTTCCATATGGTGTTAAATGAGAAGTTATGAGGAATTTTTATGTTGTTGGATTATATGTCTTAGTTATGATAAATTTTATTGTTTAAAATATCTATAATGCAATATTAAATTAGAGATATAAAATATGTTTTATTCAATATACAAATAATGACTTTTGAATGCATTTAGTGATGTAATTTGTTCATAATGTCATGGTTTTTTTTATTTTATAGTTGAAAAAATTTCAATTTTTTTTGTATCTAGCATGTTATGGTTGAAAACATGTTAAATTTATACTTAGGAAAGAAAAATGATATTCTACCAAAAACATTAGTGTGTTTTTTCCCGCATAAACAACTTTGTTTGACACATAGAAATTTGGTTTTATTAGCATTTTTTTTAAATACTGAAAATTGACCCTAAAAAAAATCATTGTTCCAGTGTCATCAGTTTCATTTTGAAGCTATATTTTGCACGAAAATTTCATAGTAAATTTTGTAGTCACTGCCAATTTTAAAACATGTTCAAAATTGACGCCTAAAAAATGAAAACGTCGCTCTAGTATACACACTTTTCGTCTTGAGCACTGTTTTTGATGTTTTTTTGGGGTTTTTTGGCCAGAGTTCCCGTTTTGAGTTTATAGTTCCCGTTTCAAAGTTTACATTGTTAGCCACTCATGCAAGCAAGGAAGTAGTTTGGTTGCAGAGATTGTGTTCAAGTATGGGGTTAGTACAGGGAGCTATAAGGATAGACTGTGACAGCCAAAGTGCAATTTTCTTGGCAAAGAACCCTGCATATCATTCAAAGACAAAACACATTGATGTTCAGTATCACTTTGTGAGGGATATGATAGAAGACAAAAAGGTGTCTCGGTAAAGGTGGACACTTTGAAGAATACTGCAGATGCATTGAAAAATTTGTGAGCTCTGAGAAGTTATCTTGGTGTAGAGAAACAATGGGCATTGCGGGGCTGGATAAATGACAAATCTCTCTTGTGGCTCCCTATGGAAAGAAAACAATAAGTGGGAGAATGTTGTGTTGTGTTATATTCTTTCTATGACTATCCCATGTAGTTAACTGGGGGGTTATAAGGGGGGGCAGAGCCCCCCCTTCGTTGTGTCGATTGCGTAGCGGGGGGAGTCACAGGGGGTTTGAGGGATGCAGGTAAGCCCACTCTATGGGTTCCAGGGCAACGCCCCTGAAAATTTTGTTTTTGGACCCTATATTAGGTTGGGCGGACCTACCTATGGTTTTGTGCATGATTTTTCGCACATGGTTTTGGATGCGATGGTTTTCGGTCCATGGTTTTGGACGCGATGGTTTTTCGGTCCATGGTATTGGATGCTTCAGCATGTATAAATATGTATTGTAACTTTGAAAGGAATATAATGAAAAATCAAGCTGGTAGTCCCGGTTTTGGGATCCACGGGAAAATCTCTGTGTATATGTGTTTTATGTGTTATGCTCTCGCATTGTTTATTTTCTGTGTTTTAGAATTCATATGCATGTAATTTCTATACGAGGTTAAAACCTATAGTAATGAATGAGAATACAACAAAGCAAAAGGATGCAAAATTTATTGGAAGCATGGGAAAAAATCTCAATTGACAAATTGGAGAAGGGAAAATAATGAAGGAAACAACTCTACAAGCATACGATGAGGTTGAAAGTATATTTGTTTGGCTCTATACTTTTCTTTTGATCACTTTCTTGGCTAGAAAATATTCACTTGAAATGATGAGCATAAGCACGATGAGAAGTGGAAATGTAGAGATGGTTATCTTGTAGGATCGTAAGAAGCAAGAAGAGCAAGTATGGAATCATAGTGAAGTGATGAAAGTAGATGTAGAAGGACAAAATCATGATGAGATGGATGATCAACAACAGTGCAAAGTTTGTGATCCTGGAGGATTCAAAAATTAATGACACATGACTAGGAGGTCATGAATATTTTCTACCTTGGGAGTTCGATGTAGGAGCATTAAAGCTTCCAAGTCATCAAGCTTTTTTGAGACAAAGCAGGTTTCAACATAGAAAAGGAATTCTATTTCCTTATTGTAAATAATTTTAATTTATTTATTTCTAAGAGAAAAATGGATAGAGATAATATTGAGCAGACAATATTTTTAAGAATAAAATATGCCTTGAAGGCATGAAAGGTTTAGAAAATAAATTACGATAGATTATAGGGAAAAGCCTTAATATCAATTATAAAGTTGTTAAGATAGGAAAAATGTTTAGAAATCTTAGAAACTATTCGAGTGCTTTTAGGATTTAGAAAATCTATGGATAGACAAGATTTTTTCAATAAGGAAAAAACAAGTCTGCCAAGCATGAATGATTTGTGGATTGATTTATGGATCTAGGAAAAAATAATTTTCTTTTATATCTTATTTAAAACGTTGTAAGCCTAAGGGGAAACTAATGGCTAAATGAATGGGAAATTAGGCCATAGAGAGAATGAATGCCTCTGAGCATATGTATGTACAAAGCTATTTTAATGAATGAGAGTTCATGCATAATTGTGAATCTAATAATTCTATGTGAAGTGTGATATGGTTGTTTGATTTTGAAGAAAGCATGGAAACATGTTTTGTGATTGACATGTCAATCCAATTCGATAAACTTTGTATCATTGAATTAGCATAAAATTTTGGATTATTAGTTTTGTGATTGCTAGAAAAGATTTCATTGTTTGTTATTCTTAAGATTGCAGGTTTGTGGAAGTGAACATTGTAGGAGAAGTCATTTTTCCTGCATTACTTTCGAATGGTATATCACACTTGGTCAAACTATTCTTGGATGAGAAGATATGTCTATTTGAAGTTGTTAGTTGCAATAAAGGGAAAAACACCAAATTTGGTTGTAAAACACCAATTTTTTAAATATCATGCATGTTAAGGGTGGATCCAAGAATTGGTGGAAAATCAACGGTATTAAGCGCACATACATGTGCACTGTTTAACACAGCTAAAAATCATTTACCTTTCGACTGACCTGGCGATGGGAGATAACATGTATGGTGGATTATGTGCATAATGACACAACATTTAACAAGGAATGCACTCCCTATATATTCCACATGATTTTCTCTGAACCAATGAAATGTTGACACATGGAATCCTTGGTCCAATAAGCTTATGACACATGGGAGACATCTAGTGGATATACAAGTGGTAGGACACAATTGGACAAGTGGAAGTCTAGTGACATGTGGTAGGTTGTGATTGGATAAAGGACATTGACATGAAAAGCTACGATGGAATGATGTAAGATGATGATGTGGTACTAAGAGATTAGATATGATGACATCAACAATGATGATGCGGCAACATGTGATAGTTACAAAGACGATGACATGGCCCCATTGATGTGGTTGTTGAGGTGGCAGATCCATATTGTATAGTTGGATTACAGTAACACGTGATGGCTCTATAATGACTCAAAGATGATGATGTGGTAGTTTGACATGATGCAACGTGGTATTTTGAAATGGAATTTTTGGCTAACCAATAGGGGCGGTTTATGGTGACACGTGGCACCATTTAGAGTGTGCCATGTGGCATGTGTGACATCATGATGATGTTAGCATAAGGATGACCGATGACCCGTAAGGATAATTCACATGGCTCATTGGGTTGGGCCCAAATAACTGTGGCATATGAAAGAATTCATATGTCAAGGTCATATGGGTGTAAGATCATCTCCAAAATGGGTGGAAACCACACACACACACACACACACACACACACACACACACACACACACACACACATATATATATATATATATATATAACAAGTGCAATATAAAAAGATACAAAAACAATCATTGTGATGTGTGAGAGCAGTGGTTTTGTGGTTACGTGCAAAGGTGTTTCATTCAGTGGCTCTGTGGTTAAGTGTGAAGGTATTTCATTTAGTAGATCTATGGTTAAGTGTGAAGACATTTCACTTAGTGGATCTGTGGTTAACTGCGAAGGCATTTCATTTACTGGGTATATGGTTAAATGTGAAGGTGTTTCATTCAGTGTCTTTGTGGTTAAGTATGCATGTGTTTCATTATGTGGTTCTATAATTAAGTCCAAATGCATAATCATTGCATTGAGGTTTGGTTTTGTTTTATATTTCATTGGAAAGTTTGTAATGGTTTCATTGTACTGTTGGCAGTTAGAATTGTTGGTTTCATAGAAAACTTGAAACCACATTAAAACCTAGATAAGCACCACAACAATAGTACCATCTAACCCAACTAGATACAAGAAGTAATCCTGATGATAATCAGGGGGACGTAATCAAGGTGTGTGGGTTAATAAATCCTTCAAATAATTGAAGGATTTTTGGGTGATGTCATCCCATACAAAAGTAACCCCATTTTTCAATAGTCAAGTGAAACCCTTGGTAAGCTCAACGTAGTTAGGAATGAAACAATGTAAACTTTTTCCTTCCCTTGCAAACTTTGGAGTTGGTTTAGATTGGAAGGAGGAGGCATATTCAAAATGACCTCTCCCTTCAGTGGATCAACTTAGATCCATTGCTTAGAAACATTAAATCCTAGTAGACGACCAAATTCCACACAAAAAACACATTTATGTGGATTTCAATGAATATTGTAATGCCTACATTGTAGAATGATAACTTGTAAATGTATAGGATGATCTTGGAATCTCGTAAAGTGTGTAGGTAAATCTTCAAGTTATGGTTGTACAATATGTTTGATATCATGAAATGGATAAGACATGGCTCTCTAAAATGTTTCACCAATATTTTTGAGTCCAAATGGAATATTTCGATAAGCGAGGGTTCCCTAAGGAAAAACGAAAGTAGATTTATGCTGATTCAACAAAAGTATGTCAGTTTGATTATAATCAGAAAATCCATCCATGAAAGAGAAGATTTCATTCATGACACAGTCATTGACAATCTAGTCAATGAATGCGGTTGGATAATCATCTTTGGGGAAATATCTATTTATGTCCTTATAATCAACACATAACTAAATAATACCATGTTTATTTGCTACTAGAACAATGTTAGAAACCCAATCAATCAAAGGAACGGGATAAATAAAACCGACTTTTGGAATTTTTTCAACTTCAACTTTTATAGTGAAAAAATTTCTCAAATGCATTAGACGTAGCCTTTTCCAAATAAGCTTAGCATCTAGATAAGTCTTAATTTCATGAATTATAATCCATGGGTCAATTCCAGGAATTTATTCATATGTCCAAGAAAATATATCATATAATTCTTGAAATAGGGCCTTATATGTTCGAATTTATTCAAAAGAGAAAGAGGCACCTATATGAACATTCACCATGATTACATGTTTTACTGAGATGTCGATTGGAATATTTGTAGATATTTTCCATAAATTCCTTTCAGATGTAGTGTCATAAATCGAAATAGGAGTTTCAGGGTTATCAACTATCTTAGGTAAAAATAAAGTATTAAAGCTATTCTCAATGATTTCAAGTTTTGGAAGAAAGCAGGAACAATGGTGACTATTGTCCCATTGAGTTTATTCTAATGAAATAGTCTCCATAATGCTCTCATCAATAAGGAAAACATCATTGAAAGGATCAGGAGATGAAATGGAGATCAACCAAGAAGATTAAGAATACTCTTCCAAGACCGTGTTCATTTGGTCATTTGATTCAAAACGGGTCGCAAAGACTAAGTAAATAGCTTCATAAGCTAACTCGATTGGACTAAGTGGCATTTGGTTTCCATAAATGGCAAATTATGATGGGCTAGGAATCACCCAAGGATCATATGATTAATGGGAATGAAAAATGTTTGATGAAATCATATTGATTGGAGTGACAGATGGCGAAACGTTGGGTGGGGGAAGTGAAAAAGTTCCCACTAGTGATGAATATTTAAGTAATCCCACACCAACATTCTCATAAGGAACTGATGTTTTACCTATGAAATGTGCACTACCTATGGTACATGAATCAAAAGCATAAAATGCAAGTTGGTCTACTGTAATTATATTTCCTTGGTGAGGAAAGCGTAATACACGAAAAATTGAAGAAACTACTGCTGACAAGGCATAGGTCCAACTACAACCTTGTAAAAGGTTATAGTTGAGTTGTGCATCAATGAATTCTACTTCAAAAGTAACCATTTTACCTTCTAACTCCATAGGTAATGCGTTTAAAATCCCATAGGGTTTAAATAATTTTCCATCAAAAGCTTTCAAAGTAATAGGTGATTGATTAATTGAAGCAGAGTCTAAGGCTTTCCAACAAGACACATACATAATGCACATAGAGGCTCCTTAATCTCTAACAATATGGAAAAAAAAAAATCCTCATACAACAACTTGAATCTAAAAAGAAAGTAGATGCGAGAGCCTAGGTACATGGTCTTGTATATCAAAAACTATAAGACTCGAATCCGATGGATCAATTCCACCAATAGATGATAAACATGATTTCTTTTGTGTAGGGAAACTTTAAAGGACTTCGAGGGCCGACATTGCAAAGGGGGCCTAAGCCAAATCTTTGACAATATTACACTTCTGAGTAGCCCTAGAATGTGAATTGAAAGATGACCTACGAATGAAACCTGTAGGAGGGGGTCATAATCAATGTTTCAAAAGATGATCACTCGATATATAGAGGATCAGTAGGAGGTGGAGTTGATGTGAAAGGTTGATCTAGAACACTTCCATTTGGAGGATTTATGAGGAGTATAGTCTTTGGCTCCTGTATTCACCAAAATTGTCTCTAGACACATCTTTATAGCAGAAGAGTTCTGAGAAGAGGAGGATTGAATTTGCACAACTATTTTTGTCTCCTAAGAAAGAAAAGGGTTTATTAAAACAACAGGTGTAGAAGTTCCTTGAATAAATCACAACATGATGCGGACATTCTTTGGTATAATTATCCTTGTTACAAATGAGACAAGGATACCACAATTTACATTTATCATTAGTAGATTGGGTTTTTGGTTTTCTTGTTGAGGGGTGTTTTTTTTTAAATTTTCCTTTGCCCTTATTTTTACCTCCAAGTTGCTGAGATTTACCAGTTAATGAAGATTGAACCTTGTTAATATGAGAAGTATTAATAGGAGCAGTAGTAATAGGAGGGTTTTTTTGAACAATAAAAATGGAAGTAGTGTTAGAATTAGAGTGACCGAATGTTTTACTCATCGACTATTGATTAACATAACCAATCACACCATCAACAGTGTGAGATTCTGTAGATGCTAGTGGAATAGTATTTGATGGACGTAGACCATTAGTAATATTTTTGTACAACATGCCAGATTTCAAATAAACAAGATATAGGTATTGGGAATGAGTAATAAGATGCTCCTTAGTAACAAATCCACCTTTGGAAACATCTTCAATATAACAAGAAGTAATGACTTAACAAACCATTCTGCTAGTAACTAATTTGTAATATAAGATTTAACTAGATAACGATAATGTCCACATTCATGTATATGATCAGAAATATGTGTGGACTCTAAATGTCGTAATGAAGTCAAAATTTCATTACCAGTTTCATATCGAATTTGTAATTGAAAATGAGTAAAAAATTTTGTTTCCAAGGAGTTGAAATTACCAAAGGATGCTCACGATAATTCAATATACCACCTAGCTGCAGGACCAGTAAGAGTCTGTTGGAAAAGATGTAGCCAAATAGAATCATCATTTACGGAGTTATATGAACACCATAGATGATAAGCCATTACATGATTCGATGGGTCTTCTCTAGGTTTACCACCGAATTTTAGTTATCACTTGGTAGCTTCACATGAATATTTGACCATAAAGGACAATGATAAATTGGATAATTCGTAAGTTGGGACAAGTTTGGTAGATCTAACATAACAATAAATGGTAACTACTTATTGAAATTAGGTTGAGGATACTGATATCCTTTTGGATAAAGTCTAACTATCGAAGGAGGATCCCTAAGGTGTCCTGAATAGGTTGTGCCATAGCCATATGCATTCCACCAAGATGAGTCAGAGGAGGAAATCTAGGGTAACCTGGAGTAGGTTGAGATGTAAGTGGAACTAATTGGAAATGTTGACTTGTTTTCATTTTAAGATAATGTTGATATGGAATTTTAGATATATATTAAATAGGTTTCCCAATAATTATTTGAGGTGTACCATGCATAGGCTGACTAACAAGAATATGAGGTACACCCTGAACATGTTGACAAGAAGGAATCTAAGGTACATCCTGAATAGGTTAACCAAAGGAAATCTAAGGTATACCTTGAACAGGTTGACAAGAGGGAATCTAAGGTACACTTCCATAATCAAGGTTCCAATAAGTACCA
The DNA here is from genome assembly GCA_031772625.1 of Pinus tabuliformis. Taxonomy (NCBI): domain Eukaryota; kingdom Viridiplantae; phylum Streptophyta; class Pinopsida; order Pinales; family Pinaceae; genus Pinus; species Pinus tabuliformis. The sequence continues at coordinate 1,455,014,331 of CM062818.1, forward strand.
ACCATTCCTGGGAATGGACACTAGTAAGATTTTGAGTTCCGGTTGGTTGCATTACACTTACCTGAGGTGTTTTGTAGAAAATCCTGTAGATTCACAAGCTCATGTAATCTACTAAAACAAGAGACAAGAATATTCTTCTACTCTTTACAACAGAAGCACATAAAGATCGAGCAAAACAATAATCGACAAGAGGAAGAACATCAAAGGCACATAACACAATAAATATTGGGGAAAGCCACAACTCAAAACCCCGATATCTTTATTGTATTATCTAGAAAATAAAGATGATATTACAATTCTTGTTCTCTCAAGAACAATCCTGACACTCAATAAAATCAATCTCCAACTCACAAGAAAACTCTTGGCCAACACTTAGCCAATTCTCTAGCTCTCCAAATCCCTATTTCCTTTCACCCTTGGTTAAAAAATTCAGATGAATACAATATGCTATGCTCAACTTTGAGATTAACCTGCACAAGTATTTCCTATCCTCCAATTAATGACTTCCTTTGGCCAATACTTAACCAAATTTCCAAACCTCCAAGATTCTAATTATTTTCATAATTCCGAAGAAAATTAGGCCGTATTTAAAGGGAAATTCCTTAGTTCCTGAATGCATACACTATCAATGCAACTCAAAAAAATCTAAAACAAATATTACACTGTCCCTCCACTCTAGTATCAACTGGGTCTTTCTCATAATCGGCATGCATGAGTTTCTGATGAGGGAATATTCAGTTAACTGAAGTAGCACCAGTTGAGTGCATTAATGCATTAATTGATTGTTAACTCACTATTAGTTCCTCAAACAGCTTGGAATTAATTTAACTGGACTTAACTCAATAAACTGAGTTAACTAATTACAACTAATACTTAACTCATCCTGGACCCCTATAAAATAGGGAGAACATATACATGACTTCAGAAAGACTTCCAACTCAAAATTCCTAAGTTAACTAAGTCAAATCACTCTAGTTAACTATTACAAGTTGCTATGAGAATAAAATTCGATTTTAATTCACAGTTTAATTCAAGGACAAATTAAACTAGAATTTCTAGATTCTATTTTGATCATTTCTTGTTTCTATTTCAACAACTAGGAGGTGGATAAGATCCAATAACATGTTTCCCCCTGAGTGGAGGATATGTTCCTACAGGAGGTTTCCCCCCTGTAGGAAAATAAGGACCATAGGAAGATTGTTCCCGAGTAGATAAGATCCTATTGGGGGTTGTTGTGTAAATCCGACACCACTAGATAATAAATTAAGTTGTTAATAAAATCCTATTTGCACCCCAGATATGGGAGTTTGTGGAGCAACTACACTTTGGTTAGTTTGACCAATACTTGCTAGAGACAAACTAGACAAAATTTCAGGGGACCAAGTAGGAAATTGAGGAAAAGAAGGATAAATTGCAGCTCCTGAAAAGGTTCCATTGAGTCGATTATAGCTATTAGGTATGAAAGGTCCACCATAAATGTAGGACTCAGGAGGTCCAATAAACATGGAAGTCATACTTGATTCATAAGGTCCATTAACAAGAGAAAATGAAGTTTGGCTTCAAGTGTAGTCTTAGTCATGGTTGGACTATGTAAAAAATATGAATGAGTCCTAAACATGGGAATTATCCTAGGTGGAGTAACCACTCTTTGAGTGTTAAGAAGAGCTCGATACCAAGGGTTTTTTCATAAAGGAGATGCAATCTGAGCAAGGTAAGGCCCTGTAACTTGGGTAATGGGAGGGTTGACCAGGCCAAGTTCTTTAGTAATATCTTCGATACTCAACAGACTAGGTGGAAGATAGTCTAATTCATCACCTAAAGACACGGGTTCTTGAGATGTAACTAGTAAAGGGTAGGTATTAGACCTAATGAACGAGAGACGTAAGTTTCTAAAGTTACTGGCTTGGTAATTTCTAGTTCCTCAGGTGAAAGTACCTCAGGTTCCAAAATTTCAGGTTCAACTACTTCAGGTATGAAATCTTAGGTTTAATTATTTTAGGTTATAAAATTTCAATCGTTTCAATTTCTACCACTTTAGTTTGCAATGTTTCGGGTTTTTTGATTTCAATTTCTGTAATAACATGTGTTGGTGTTACTGTTTCTGTAACTTCTGATTTTCCTGGTTTTATAGTCTTTGATTTTTATGGTTTTGTAATCTTCAATTTTCCAGGTTTTATTTAAGGGGGTAAACCCTGCATGCTACGAGAACGACGTGGTAAATGTGCCACAATGCTTTTTTTATTAAGATTTTAACAATATTAAAGAATTCACACCTATGGTATTGCTAAAAATTAAAACAAAGTAACACACACTAGAAAATATGAGAAGGAAAACCACAAAACAACCTTTTCACGACGACCACACTAGTTGGTGATAGAATCCAACATCATAGAGATCAATATGAAAAGTGGCTAGAGATAGAGTGGGTGGAACTAGTTACGCTGACAACCTACTTAACGGTCATGACCTGGTGCAAGTAACTTCACATATAGCAAAGCACCCTCCAAGAAGTCCCGAGTGAGTCTAGTCAATGTTTGTACCAGGTACAACAAGGACTCCCCCCTTGTCGTCACCTTGTGTAATATCCATAGGATTATGGTAACTAAATTTACCACCTACAACAAGCTAGCTTAGGGGGACAGTCGTAAGTTAGATATATACGTAAGGGAAGGGTAGAAAAGCCTGAAATACCCTTTAAAGATCCCTCAAAATGAGGTAGTCCTTTTAAGTGACCCCTAAGTGCCTTTTGACACTATTTGTAATGTGTGCAGTTCAACACCAACGTAACCAACGAAGTAGGGTAGATTACTTCGATGGGTCTGATGTGACCTCATGTTTGACTCATGTGTAAGAGGAGCTTCCAAAGACAAGATGAAGTAAATGGATTTCTCTCCCTATCATAAGATTCTATGTTTGTATGCAACTTTGGATCATTAACTTTCAACACCTAATCCAAAGCCCCACACTTCAACTAATCTAGGTGTAGTTATGATAGAAATTTAAAAATGCCTGATTGATTTGATCAAGTTTTGTTTTTAAAATATTCTTTTACTCAATAGGTGAATGGAAATGAAACTCATTGTATTATGAATAAACTCAAATCTTAATGCAACAAATATGAAGATGTAATATTTTTCAATTCAATGAACTCCTAATTATAGAAAGGAGAATATTTTTCAATTCCCAAGATGTAAAATCCCTACTTTTATCAAATTTCTTAAAACCAAAATCAATTCCAAAAATACTTCTTTCAAAACATAACAATATACCCTCTAATATGCAAGAATTTATATTTTTTTTTTTTACAAATAGAATGAAGCACACAATAATTCAATGAGTTCAACTTAATAAACAAATTAATTCAAGCAAATATTTTCTTTTTGTGAAAAATAATATTTTATGATAAGCAATGAAAACTCTTTACCAAAATATAAACAACAAAACTCTGAAAATGATCACTAAAATGAAAAAAAAGAAAAAATAAACAAACTTGAACATTCAAAGCAGCGAAAGACTATTGTTCTTTCAATAGACAATGAAATAATCAAATCAAAGTAATGCAAAAATGAAATTTTTTCACAACAATATAGCCAAATAAAACCACAACTAAAAGTTTAACCTACAAAAAATTGAGAACAGACCCAAAAATAATAGTAATCAATAGATCAAAGATCACACAAAGAAATCCCTGGGGAAATTTTAATTTTTCTATGACCGATGCACGTATCCAGTAAATATCAGTCCGATGAACAAGGATAGTCATAGTTTATAAAAAACCACAATGTGATGCCAACACACCGCCTCTCATAGTAGAGTACAATGAGCGCAAAACTCAAGAAAAAATAAAATGATTTCAAAATGTCTAAAATATATGGGGTTTTGGAATCAAATAGGGGTTTTCAGAGACTTAGGAACAATTCAACTTAAGAAAGCAAGTAAAAAAACGGAAGAAAAACTCATTCCTCAGTGGAGTTGCTAATTTTTTGTGGCAAAAAAATTGCTCTTGCATACAAGAGCGATCTCCCTAGGTTCGAAAACGAAACATTAGAACAAAAAACACACAAAAATATACAAACTTTCCTAGAATATTGTTGAAAATGTGAATATGGACATACCTGGTAAACTGAAGTTTGTCCTTGCTTATTCTTTTTTTTGTTGTAGCTCATGTTCTTCCTTTGATCCTCAAAGCCAAAATCTACAATATTACCAAAAAAAAAACTAATCAAAGCATTTGACACGTAAAATAATCAACAGATTCTAAATAGATGATCAAGGAGTTCTATTACAATATTTGCACAATGATACAACATAGATGGGAAATAAATATACATTGTATTAATAGAGAAAAGGAGAGAGTTACAACCAAAGCCTTGATGTTTATATCTTCCTCCCAATAGTCCTCAATTCCAACCATGGATTGAAAAGCCTTCAATGGATACTTTAGTAGAGTGAAATTATACTTCAAGAGTAAAAAGTCCAACCCCTTTTCCTTTGATGCATTTTACTTGTAGGTCAAGGATGGGAGTTTGAGATCCACTTAGGTAGGAATTAGTTCCACAACAGAGGGGATGGGATCCACTATGGTAGGGATGATAGCCACTATGGTAGGGATGATAGCCACTATGGTAGGGATTCGAGCCCATATCCTCACCGATTGGAAAGATACCTTCACAAGGCTTCGAGAATGGAAGCTTTGCAACATTTTTTATTTTTTACCATTGTAAAAATACTAAAACACTTTTTATGAAGGAAAATTGCATCGACAATGTAAAATATTAACTATGAAAGGTGAAATGTCGCAGGTTGTAATGAAAAATACCTGCGATGACCTCTAAAAATAGGGTTTTTAAGGTATATAATCTAGGATTCTTATCTTTTATGGAGAGGCATTTCTTCCATCCTTTTCGAGGATTGATGACAATAGTTTGTCAGATGGTGAATTATCCAGATTTGACATCATTTACCTAGATGTGAAAAAATAATGTGTAAAAATAGTATTGACCAAAAAATAAGAAAGTGAAGGGTTAGGTAAAGTACCAAAGAAAGGATATGGTCCTAGTGGAGAAGGGAATATGACTTGCCCTGGAGAAGAGATCTCTGAAATGGATCATTGATCCTGGAGCACTATTTGAGAGGATGTGCCCTGTGGGGAGGACGAAGGGGACTCCATCAATTCATCCCCTATGTCCTTTTCAAGAGGAGAAGAGTGCTCTTTGTAGTCTTTAGCCATGGAAACAGGGGCTCTTGGTGAGGGGTTATGAACTTTTTTAGCTTTTTTCTTACCTTTGAATGACAACTGACACTAAAGAAAATTATGGCCATCCTTATGGCAATGTCTACACTTATTGTAATTACTTCATAATCCAGAGATTGTGTGTGTGATACCCCCTTGTGTACAATCTACGTTTCACTCCAAAGTCCTCCACAAATGTCCATAAGTACTAGAACCCTTGCCACATTTAGTTCCTTGGTTTCCAAGAAGCACATTTCAACATCAAGCTGCTCACCCTGATTTGAACCAATAACAGAAAGAGAGCCCAAACATGCAGATCCATATGGGATTTTATCCATCCTTTCCTTTTTGGGGTCGAAGAGAGGGTTTCAACATTTGAGGAGGAGGGGAGTTGAATCAATATGCTAATTTTTTTGGAGAACCCACAAGGCATCCTCCTTGTCTATAAAGATCAGTGCAAACCACCCTTTGGCCATAAAATGTACCGCCGACATATTTTTGAGGTGGTTTCTCTATTATGAACTGACCCAATCTAAGGGTTTTTTGACTAAAACAATGACCCCTATCCCAGTCGATCAGAGTGTGTTCCACCATGTCCATGACCTGTTGAATTTTGACATCATTGCCCAAGACCATATTTTTTTTCCTTTTAATTCTTTGATAATGGGACATGGCTTCCTATTTTCACCACCTTCAGTCGGATGGGGTTGCAGGAAGGGGGAGGGGGAGATAAGGGGGGTAGCTTGACCTAGAATTGATTCTCGGGATGGTAATAGGAGAAATAAAGACATGATCCTGAGAGGGAAAGGGATGAAATAAAGGGGCAGAGGGATTTGTTTATGAGTGCTTCAAAAAGAAAACGGGGTCAGTGAATCCTAGTGGATAAGGGGTTCCACCCACTAAAAAGGCAAGGGGAGTTGACGAAGAAACCTTAGAGACTTAGAAAAACCCCACTGTGCCAAATTTAGGGAAGGGAAGGGGGAGTGTTACACAAAAATATCATCACCATGATTATTTGCAGTTAGTATGGGTCTATCATCACTTGTACTGTCCTCCTAAGCAAGTATCAGACCTCAGCTCTTCAAGTCAAGCTTTGTAAATAAGAGAAAGACATTAAAAATCAATGAAACTCTGGTTCCGCACTTTCTCTCACTATTACCTGCGGTCTCGCACCTTCTGTTTACAAAATCTGCGGACCTGCCCGCTCTGTCCCTAAAGGTGTGGGTGCAGACCCTTGTAAAAGTCAAAAAGACGCAAGTTTATTCTAAAAAACTCACTTTGGGTTAATTCTAGATGATTCTAGAAGGAATTTTGACGTGGATTTGCTGCTCTTAGGTGGTTCATGCATCCCAAAAGAGAAGGAGATAATCCCTTGATGAGAGGAGCTATCCCTTTGAAGGAGGGCTTTATCCCTTTGAGGGAGGACCTAGTAACCTCCCTCCATTGCACTATAAATTCAGGCATTGGGCTGGTTGCTGGAGAGGTTAGAAGCTGAACATTTTTGAGGGTAAATGTTGGTGAAATTAATACTTCCTAGTTGAGCTTAAGAGGAAAGATCACATACCTTTTTGGCTTCATTGGGAAGAGAGTGAAACTTGTCAAAGTAGAGGAGACTTCTTGTTGGACCCTGGGAGGAGCTTGTACAGCGTCAAGGCACAGGTTGTAAAGTTCTTCTTCTTTTGAATTAATACAATCAAACTCATTTTTCTCAACAAGTATCTCATGTTATTTGTTTCATGGACTCCTTGACTTTCATGTTAAATATGTTTTATGATATTGGCTTTTCAGGTGCTACTTAATTTGTTTGCCTTGTTTGTGTTTGCAGATTTGCGACAAAGGAGCTCATTTGGATCGAAGGAGTGAGGGCATCCACAAACTTGCGTTGGACCTAAGGTAGGCCCTAAAAACACTTGTTTGCCATTATTTATAAAAGCATATTTAGAGAAGGATAGTGTCTGGTTGGTTTGCTTGTCATTATGTCTTCTTTAGATTCTAGGAAGGTCTATCTTGTCCGCAAGATCGACTTATTCCATGTGACAAAATGGCGACTCCGCTGGGGACTTGATTGTTTTCCTTGTTTTTACTTTGACCTGAGAAACTGTGTTTTTGTTTCTGTTTTTGGCTTGTTGTGTGTAAAATTGGGTAGAATTTGTAGATCCAAGGTTATTTTTCATTTTTCATAGCTTTGGGAGAGGACCGCACCCTAGCCTTTTGACACAGTGCGTACTTATCCGCACCTTTGCTTTTAGCACAGAGTGGGACCGCACCTGTGTTAACTGTGGGCCTGCGGACCCTGTCAAAATTTTGAAAAACCTAAGATTTCCTCTGTTAGTTAGCTTAGTTTTTGTTTAGAAATCGTTATCCACTGCCCAGACCTGCATATAACTTGTCAGAAGCTTTCCTTAGGTTGATTTCATTAGTGTTAGGGTTTTAGGTGAAATTCCTAGGAGTTTTGCTTGTTGGGCTTGTTTTTCATTTTGGTTATGTAGTGGCTCTGAGCTTAGAAGCTGTAGGGACCTCAGATCACCTTGGTGTCTACCAGCCTTCTTATGAGTCTGACCATTTATGAAATCTCCCCTTGTTGAGGAATCCGCTTTGAGTTTTCTCTTTACAAAACTTTGAAAAGCTTGTGTTTAAAAGTTTGGATTTTCATTTTCAAAAAGAAAACAAAATTGGTTGTTCTTGACTGATTTGTGATTCTGCATAAATTGGTCCTTAGCTTACATCTAGCTAAGTAAAACAACCTTAAAAAAGACATCTTGTAGGCTTTGACTTCAAATAGGTTTTTATATAGTTTATAGATCTCAAAGTTAGTCATTTGCATAGTTTTGAGTGTTTTAAAAAAAATAAAAATAAAAATCTTTTGGAAAAAAGTTTGTTTTTGTAGTGGTTGAGTGCTTTGAAACGAAAAAGGGAAATTTTTGTGAAGTAACTAGTTGTCTCGTTTTGAGTGCATTGGAAAGAACAAAAGCTCTTCTTTTAATTTATTTGATTAAGAAATATTTGTGTTTACAAAGTATTTTCATTCTCAAACTCTTTCTTAGTTTAGAAGTTCATCGAAGAGAAAAGATTGTTTAAATCATCTTAGGTGCATTTTTAGTGATTTTGAGTCGAGTCTTCATACCATGAGTTTCATCTCCGCACCTTTTGACATAAACAAAAACCAATATAAAATAACGCTTAAAGTAAAATTCATCTAGCAACATTTTTATTTCTAGGGCTCTGATACACCAACTTAGCTTAGGCTAGTGTCTTGGAGTAGGAGAGTAATTAACTCTCCAAGACAGTAAAAACAAACAAGTGGTTGTATCTTGTGGTAGGGAAGAAATCCAATTGTTGCATTTATGCTCTGGGAAAGCTCCTCTTAAAGGAGAAGCACGAGATCGTGTCCGAACCAGTGTGGGAATCAATCCTTCCTCATTGGGAACGACGCGAGATATTCACGTATTAAAAACGGTAAACCTCAGATTAACCATTGGCGAGGAGCCTGGGGTCACTTGTTGGTAAACCTTGGATTATGTCAAGGAGCCTTCAAGGGGATTGAGCTTGCTACTCTGCCCTTGCGTGCGTATCGGATCGTAGACTGTTCCCCCAGGTATATTTGTTTCGGTTGGTAACTTTAGTGGCCATAATCTTTAGGATTCTTCCTGAGGTGACAGTGGTGGGAAGATCCCACTGTACCTGGAGCAGACATCAGCTAGATTCACTTGGATTTTCTGGGGGGTTCTCTTCACTCGAGACGGTTAAGTGGAGGAACTTGTGCCAGTCTATTCATTAAGCAGGTTGCCTGGGTAACTGTTCCAACTGCCATTTCTGTATTGAACTCGGCGACGTTGGATTTCATCACCAACTAGTGTTTTCAGTACAGAAAGTTACTGTTTGTGTGTGTTTGATCTCCTAGATTCTTTAGGCGTGTGATTCAAATTTGTTTGGTTCTTTAGAGGCTTTAGGTGGTTTTCATTGAGATTTTACTTTGTTTGCGTGTGAAGTAGTTAAAAGTTTTTAACCGTGGCTGAATTACCGAGGAAGTCCCGTAGACTTTGGGGCCAACCTCTTGAGTTTTCACCGAGCTAGCTTGAAGGCTTGAAAGTCCTCGTAACTCCTAGAGACAGTAGAGTTGGGTCACCTGAAGAAGGAGAGTCTTCTTTGATAGTACATCCTGATTTTCAAGCATTAGTAGCAGATTATAATCCACAGTCGGTGTCTGTTTCCGAAGTTACTGGTAGCTTTTCATCTACTAGTGATATAGGTGAGGAACCTGAAATATCTGAGCCTGAAAGTGAATTTGCTGCTACTCCGACATCGGGGTTTGCTTCTCCAGCTTCTAGTGGTCCTGGTTCACCTAGGGTAGAAAGAGTAATCACCCAAGATCTTCCTTATGGACTTATTGCTATTGAAGAACTTGCTACTCCGGAAGAAGAAGTAGGCATCCCTATCCCTGAAAATCAACCTGTTATTGAACTAAGGGAGCGTGAATCAATTTTTTACAGTCCGCCTGTCACACGGAATCTGTCAAGGGTGCGGACACGACTGACCTTCCTAGAAGTCTAAGACATTCTAATGACAAACAAGACAAAATGGAGTGATCTTTCTCTAAATACACCTTTTACAACATGAAAACTACAAGTGTTTAGGCTTACCTTATTCCAAAACGCTATTGTTGAAGTCCGTTCTTGACGATCCGGATGAGCTCCTCCTTCAAGTCAATTCCTGCAACCACAAACAATCAAACAATTACAAAGCACTTGCATTTCATATAATAAAACATATATTCAACATGCAGACCAAGGAACACATGAAATAACTCATTAACACAAGCTATTGAGAAAAATAAACCAGTTTGTATTAATAACGAAACAAAGAAACTCTTACAACCTGGCCTTGGTGTTGTGCAAGTTCCTCCCAGGGTCCATCAAGGGTTTTCCTCTACTTTGACAAAGCTCACCCTCTCCCAAGTAGAATCAAGTGAAGACAATCTCTCCTCACAAAGGCTCTAATGGAAGACCTAAATCCTGCAGCATTTACCCAAAGAAAATGTATAGCTCCAACCTCCTCTCCTTCTGGCTCAATGCCTTTATTTATAGTGCTGTAAAGAGGTTATTCAGGTCCACTATCAATGGGATCATCCCCCTCTTTGGGTGGGATAGCTCCCTTATTGATGGGATAAGTTCCTCCTTAATAGAGATACATGAACCAACTGGAGGCGCATCCATTTCATCAAACCGACCTCTAGAATGTTCTAGAAGTAACCACAAGTAACTTTTTCAAGATAAAACTCGCGCATTTTGCCTTTTACAGAGGGACGCACCTGTCCCTTAACATACAGAGCGTCCATGGACGCAGATTTTGTGAACATGGTCAGCGTCCCCGCAGGTAAGGCTAGAGAGAACCTGCGACCCCAGAGATAAACATGATTTTTTACAAGACTTTCTCTCTTCTTTGAGTTTGAGATGGATAACAGAGGCATGAGACTTGCCTAAGAGGGTAGCATGACTGTTGATTTGAGCCATACTAACTGTAAGTAGTCAAGGTGACATTTTTTAGTGTAACAGATTGCCCCCTAAAGTGCGAAGCCTGGAATAGAATAGGGTTTTGTAATTCTAGGAAGGGTGAAGCGCTTTATCATTTCAAGGATTGCCTTGTGGATGGCCTGGTTGGAACCTGCAATTTTCAACACAAAATACATGGATAAGATTATATCATCACTGAGGTAGGCATTCCCATACTCAGATTCAAAACTTTAACTAATGGACTAACTATTCTGATACAGGAATGATCTTGCAGTACATCATTTTTATAGACTTTTGTAGACACAGTATGGACGCAGCCATCTGTTTATGATAAGTCTACATAGATAATGAATACAAAACTCCTCGCAGCCTGGATGGTAGAAACTAGATCCAGGGTCTTCACTTCTACTTCCCGAATTGGTACGATTCTAGCCATGTGATTAAATGATTCGATGTCGAACATGGTAGAAACCACTTGATTACCAGTCAATGATGTAAACTGTTAACAAGCGTGAGAGAAACCACCAGTAATGTCAATGGTCCTCAAAGTACCAAGCACAACCCGTGAAATGTGAATAGATGTTTTGATGTCGAACACTTCACGGAATCCTCTGATCGAAAGTCAATGATGTAAACTGACGTCAAAGGCGAGAAACCTGCCATTGATGCATGCAGACTTCAAGGTACTGTCGATTCCTAAGTCATCTTTCTAGATAATGTGTCGATGTCGATAGAAAGCGACCCGTTGCAGGCAAGCCCGCAACACGAAATCATTGTTCAAGTTGAAGAAATGTTGCTGTAAGGACTGACTCAGGGATGGTCAAATGGATGACAAGTATTTTGCAGATGAAAGTTTTGCTTGCAGACCTCTTGAACACATAACGACACAACAGATGGTTTGGTGACGAATAACTCAAAGTTGATCCCTGAACCCGGTTAAAGATTTTCAAAGTGATTTGGTCAACTGTGAGGTAAAAGATTTCCCAACCCAGGTGAATGAAAAGTGTCGTGTTCAAGAGAGGTAATAAAGTTTCTTCTGAGGCAAAAGGTGACAAATAGGTTCATTCTTCTCTTTTTTCCCCCACCATTTCTGGCAAGTACCTCTTTATTTTTAACAAGCTTGAGGAGGATAACATATGCTTGATTATAAGCTCATCCTTCGGACGAGTCCAACCTAGTTTAAATTCGAACCCTAGGAAGGAGTGGTTCGTTCCTGTTTGTAATTGAACAGGTCCTTTACTGTAAAAGTTTAACGAGCCCAGTATAGGAGAAACTCGGCGTTTTTCATTTTTAGAGAGTCTGAAAAACTTAAGGAAACTCCACGTTGAACTTTTTCGTATATTTGTGTCCCTCAAGCCCGAAAAAGTATAAAATAATACCTGGGGGAACCGCTTGATCTTGCGACCAAGGAGTACTTTCATAATAGTGTCGTTGACCTGAAAAGTAAAAAGCGATCAAAGACACGTCGTTTTATTTCCTTATCGAGTTTGAAACGACAAAAACCCGGCAATCTTTTCCTGATTTTGCGGTCAGAAAAGAGCTAAAAGGGGACCGTCTTTTAATTCCGTTTTAACGAGTGAAAAAGAAACACTCGGCGATCTTTTCATGTTTTAGGAGTCAGAAAAGGGCTTAAAAGATGACTCTGAAATTTTGTTTGTGAAAAATTACAATTTCCCTCGAAATCCCTTCGTCCTGCACAAAAGCGACACATTACTCATACCTGTTTAAAATAGGCAAAAATACATTCGAAAACATCTTTTCATGGTAAAAAATGAACTAATTCATCCAAAAAACCTATAAAAAGACCTTTTACCATGTCATTTTTACCGTTTCACTGTTGAGGTTGAAAAAGGAGCTTTTGACAAGAAACTTCCCGTGGTTGCTGCGGAAAATCTGACCGTCGGAATCGAACGCCGCTTCACCGAGGTATTTTACACATCCCACTCTTCATTTTTATCCGTTTAGTTTTTTGTTTTTGGTCTCTGTTTCATTTTTTGGGGGGGTTTTGGGTTCAAAATGCGCCCCTCGGCGGACGCAGGTGCCCTTCGGGTGACCTGCGTCCCCCGACTTTTTCTCACACGGGAAAAAGGTCGGGGGACGCAGTCCGCCTTCAGGCGAGCTGCGTCCGGACGCCCTGTGCTACAAAGCCGGGGTGCGTCTTCCGCAAAGGGCGCATTTCAAAACCCTAACTCTCTCAAAAAACCACCAAATTTTCTCAAATTAATTTCTAATTGACTCTTTTGATGTGCAGGGCCTAAAACATGTTAGACTGGAGAGAGAGAGAGCACGTAGAGGACGATGAAGCTGCGATTAACCACCAACCCTCTCTGGATGCCTTAAGAACATGTGGATTGTACAAATATTGGACCATACCGGGCATGAGGGGCCAGGTAAGATTTTTGGAATGGCTGGTTGAGCGATGGAACGTTCAAGATCAATGTTTTTACATTGGAGGGCACCAGCTCGAGATAGAGCCCTCGGATGTATACTTTCTCACTGGCTTGCCAAACAGAGGTGAGCAACTCAACCTTGCGGGGACCAGGCCGGGTGGCCAATCCCTTGATGATCTCCGCGAGGAGTGGTGCAGACCAGGGACTCGCCATAAAAAAGGCGTGGAGATAAAGCACATCGCTCTGGCGGAACTTAGAGTTATTGCATTTACGGTCACTAGGATTTGTGGCGCGGCCGCCTTGCACATTGCTTCCGGATCCCAAATGCGGATGGCAGTTGACTGTTACCAAGGCACCATCTTCAACTGGTGCGAAGCTGTGTCGGCTCATATGAAGAGCCAACTAACCAAGGCAAAGAACGGACGACTAAAGACTTTTGGATATGGGCCTCTAGTCGTGAGCTTTGCCTTGGAGAGAGTTCCTATGCTGATCCCTCAGCAACTCACTGTTGATGACTTGGGTCCTCGGGAGCCAAAGCTTATTCGATGGGTTGCGGTGATGGCCCGGCATCCTGACGAGGGTGCTGCAGTGGTTCGATTCTCAGACAGTTACTTCGACTGGCTAGAGGGCCAGCTTTTTGTGATACAAGACTTTCCATATGCCGGAATGGATTTCAGAGGTGATCCGGACATGGTTCTTCCACAGGGAGAACAATGGGATGACAGAGGTACTTTCATTTTCACAAGTTTTCTAATTATGTATTTTTTTATTTTTCATATATATCGTCTCAAAGTAACAGTAAAATTTTAAAAATGCAGATGTTGGACCACAGCGTCCAGCCAATCTCCGGCCTTACGACAGACGACATCCAGCTGCACCGGCACCGGCCCTACAGGATGCGACAGCAGAAGTACTAGCCGATTTGGAGCATGATCTAGAGCGTCTCACGGCAGATATACCTGAGACTACTATGGATGATATTCCAATGAGGCTTCAGCGCTTCGTAGTCGCGGTCCCTGGACCGTTTAGGAGATTTTTGCGCAAGATAGCCCGCGCAGTGGTGTCGTACAGAGAGCACCACCAGTGATTGACTAGTCACTTTTGTAGTCACATGTGACATTTTTGACTTTTTGCACTATCATTTTGCCGATCATAAGGTGTGTTAAACCTATGATCGAAGACGATGTATATATTTTTGGACACACTTCTATCTATATCTATATATCACTATTACCGGCTTATCTTGTTTAACATGTATGATGAAATGTCTTTAAATTTACTTGCATGATTATTATAAATGTCTGTCCAACACTCGAGAAGCAATTGCATCTGCTAATGTATTCAAAGACCTTGGAATATGTTGATATTCAATGTAATCAAATTCACGTTCCAAGAGACGCACTCTCAAAAACAACCTTAATAACACAGGATTTCTAATGGCATAAACTCTATTAAGCTGTAATACAACAAGTTCAGAATCTAACCTCACTATCAAACGTCGAATTCCAAATGAAATAGATTCGGATAATAATTCAACCACTGCACTGTATTCTGCAATGTTATTCGTTGTTTGACCGAGGCTTACCCCATGCATAGAAACTAACTCGTCAGAGGGCGAATAGATAACCCAAGCTGCGGAAGAGATATTCCGTGTACTACGACAAGCACCATCAGCAAATCCAATGTATGTTTGGAGAGGCGTCGACATCTACAATATCAAGAGTAAAACCAAGATGAGCCAAAATAATGACGAAAAACCACACTTGCTAAGCTAAGCACACTGACTAAACTAACACACTTGCTAGCTAGAAAGGAAATCTAACCTATCTAAAAATTTCTCCATCCATCATTTTAAGCATAATACCTCTTTAGGTAAAGTCCATTTCTGGGTTTGCCCAAAGAGTCCCCATCAAAATCAACTAACTCATAAGCCCCTTTTGCTAGCTTTCGCTTTACAATGTAGGGCCCATGCCACATGGGAACGAACTTTCCGGCACCTAGCTTATCGTTAGCTTGATCATATAATAGTACTAGGTCTCCTTCCGAAAAACTTCGAGGGGTTACATTTTTATCGTACTGAGCTTTCATTCGTTTCGCGTGAGTCTCGATAGCTAAAGTAGCGTCACGTCGAGTCTCATCTAATTTAGCTAAGTATAACAACCGTTTCTCCTCTTCGGAAGTAGCTGGAAGTAATTCGACAGCCATTTGAAGTGATGGGATTTCGCACTCAATAGGTAACACAGCTTCTAAGCCATAAACTAGCTGAAAAGGGGTGAAACCTGTTGAATTTTTCACTGAAGTTCGATATGCCCATAGCGCCGAAAATAACATGTTATGCCAATTCGTTCGATGGATACCAATGATCCGTCGAATCATGACGACTAGAACTTTGTTGATTGACTCAACCAAACCGTTGGCTTGCGGATAATAAGGTGTAGAGCTATCGTGGCGCAAACCAAGCTGGCTTGTAAGTTCAGTCATCATGACATTTCGAAAATGGCTTCCATGGTCCGTAATGATTGCTTGTGGGACACCAAACCTAGTTATGATATGATTGAATACGAAAAGTGCAGCTGTCTTGCCGCTTGCGTCGAATGTAGGCATCGCCTCGGCCCACTTAGTAAAATAATCAACCGCAAGGATGATATACGCATGCCCCCCGGCCGAGTGAGGGTTACAAGTAATAAAGTCAATGCCCCATTTGGCGAATGGACCAGCGGCAATTATAGGGTGGAGAGGAGCAGGTGGAGCGCGCATCTTGCGATCAAACACTTGACAGTTGTGGCATTTTCTGACGGCAAGGATACAATCTTTAAACATAGACGGCCAGAAATAGCCAGCGCGCAACACCTTCTGAGCTGTGGCATACCCAGACATATGACCGCCACATGCTCCAGAGTGACAATCATTCAAAACTCTCTCAGCCTCATCGTGAGTTAAACAACGTCGAAAAACTAAGTCTGCCCCCAGGCGATAAAGTGTATCTCCAATAATTCTGTATTGCTGGGATTGAAACCGAATTTTTCGACGGTTTTCCTTGGAAGCTTCAGGCCGAAAGGTTTGGGTTTGGAGATAGATGATTATATCCCCATACCACGGATCTACAGTGCTAATAAGAAACAAAGATTCGTCCGCAATGGACTCCTCTGCCACAGTCTCTGTGTCAGCACTCGGGAAATCACACATCAATTCCGCGAAGACTAAAGATTTCTTAGACTTGGACTTCTCAAACTCCAAGTCGAACTCTTGCAGGATGACGATCCATTTAGAGTACTTGCCCCCTAGCAGTTGTTTTGTCAAGATATAAATCATAGGGTTGCAATCCGAAATAACAGTAGTTTTGCGGAGAAGAATGTAGTGACGAAAACGCTGGACAGCTTGAACGGCTGCCAGGGCCAATTTCTCCACATGTGAATATTTTAACTCAGTTGGATTTAAGGTTCTGCTAAGGTAATATATCACATGCTCTGCCTTGAATTCATCTTCTTGAACTAACACCATTCCAATGGTGGAATGCGAAGCTGCGAGGTATAAGAAGTAGTCCTGGTTGTAGTTGGGAGGATGCAATAACGGTGCATGGGTCAACGCGTGTTTTAGTGCATCAAAAGATTGTTGAGCAATCTCGTCCCAAAAGAATTGTACGTTCTGTTTCAACAACCGTGTAAAACCTTTAGTGACCTCGGCGTAGTTAGGGATGAATCGGCGTAAAAAGTTCGCTTTCCCTTGCAAACTTTGGAGTTGGCGCAAACTCGAAGGAGGAGGCAATTGGATGATAGCCTCGACTTTCGAGGGATCGACGCGAATGCCGGTTTTGGAAACAACAAATCCCAGCAATCGACCTGTTTCTATACAGAAAACACACTTGTGGGGATTCAACCGAATTCGATAATGCCTACACCTCATAAAGATTGCTCGTAAATGGACAAGGTGATCAGCTCGGTGTAAAGAATGAGCAGGCAAATCATCGAGATAGGGTTGCACAATGTGCTTGATGTCATGAAATGCATAAGACATGGCCCGTTGAAAAGTAGCACCGGCATTCTTAAGGCCAAAAGGTAATTTGCAATAAGCAAATGTCCCCCATGGACAAATGAATGCCGTTTTTGGTTGATCGGCAGGTAGAATATTGATTTGATTATAACCTGAGAAACCATCCATGAAGGAAAACATCTCACTTCCGGCACAATCATCAATAATTTGATCGATATAAGGCGTAGGATAGTTGTCTTTTGGACAAGCTCGATTGATATCCCTATAATCGATACAGATTCTTATTGTTCCTTGTTTTTTATTGACGGGAACAATATTCGATACCCAATCCGTTAACGGGATCGGATAAATGAAACCTGCTTTCAACAGCTTTTCGACTTCGGCTTTGATTGCAGCTGCTTTTCGAGGGTGAATCTGACGCAACCGTTGCCGAATGGGTTTAGCATCCGGGTAGGTTTTGATTTCATGAACAACAATGGCAGGATCGATTCCTGGCATTTCTTCGTAGGACCAGGCAAACACGTCGCGGAATTCTTGGAATAGGGCCTTGTAAGTTTCAATTTCTTCTTCAGTACATGCGGCACCTATATGAATGTTCTCCTTGATTCCGGGCTTCACTGAAATATCAATGGGAATAGTACGAGAAATATTCCCTAAATTCAGCTCTGAATCAGAATGTTTCGTTGGATCCTGAGCGTCTTTGACATATTCAGCGGTAAAGATAGATGAAAAATCATTTTCAAATGCATCATCCTTAGGTAAAAACGAAGATCTGTGATGGAGATCTTCCCATGGTAGATCATCTACACTTAGGATTTCGCGAAGTTGTTCGTCAGATGACACTTCTTCGGGAAACGTTATCCGTTCTAAGGGTGAGGTGAAAAGTGACTCTTCACTGACCACATTCATTTGGTCGGTTGAATGAAAGTCGGTAAAAGACATAAGAGCTTCATAAGCAATCTCATACGGACTCAACGGCATAACATCACCGAGTGAGTCTAGCTCAGAGTCAGAGGGAACATACCAAGGATCATCATAAATAATGTTTTCTGACGTGATCATATGAATTGTTGCGAACGAAGGGTCTGCATTGAGTGGAGGGAGAGGAAAAGTTCCCAGTAAACCGGAATCCTTAACTAAACCTACACCAATGTCCCTATAAGGGATTGTCGTTTTACCAACATGCTGGATAGTTTCTAAAGAGGTTGGGTCGGATGAAAAGTATGTCAGCTGATCAATAGTCACGATCTTACCGTTATGTGGAAACTTAATGACTCTGAAGACCGATGAAACGACCGCTGTCATAGCATATGACCAACTTCGACCCAAAAGAAGGTTGTAGTCTAGAGGGGCATCAACCACTTCCACATCCAGACTAACGGTTTTACCTTCGACCCCTATAGGCAATTCTTGTAGAATACCAAACGGACGGAACCCACGGCCATCAAAGGCCTTAAGGATGGTGGGGGATTGGTTCAACGAAGGAGAACCAAGCGATCTCCAACATTGAATCGACATAATACACGTAGAAGCTCCCTCATCAATCACAGTCCGATGAATAGGCCTGTTTTTGACTATCACTGGAATTTGGAAAGCCATTTGATGGGGGAGACGCGGTGTACTACTTTCTAGATCAAAGATCATTAGGTTCGGGTCCTGAACATCGACAGCTCCAATAGCCGACAAAAGCAATTTTCGTTGCGCTGGACATGATTGCAGCACTTCGAGTGCCGACATTGCTGAAGGTGAAACAGCTAAGTCTTCAACAATGTTGTAATTCTGGGCTGCTCTCGCATGTGGATTGAAAGCAGACCTTCGAAGTACACCCTTGGCGGGCGGCTTAATCACTAAGTCTGGGTTAGGTTTTTCGATCTGTAGTGGATCGGAACCAGGAGCTGAGGTTGATGGGTTAGAGTGAGAAGATTCTGCTTCTTTACCATCAACAGGAGCCTTACTACCATAATCTTGCGATCGAGTCGCAATCCTGACATGAGACATCATCAAAATGGGTTCTTCACTGGCATTCGAAGAAGAACCTATCATCTTATTTTCCTGCTCGGGGAATGGATTCTTTAACACAGCAGGAGTGGGAGAACCTTTAACTATTTTCACTACCTCGGCCCGATGAGGGCAGTCTCTCGTAAAATGATCTTCTTCACAAATGAGACAAGGATAACGAGGTTTGCGCTTTTCGTCATTGGTTTCCGACTTTTCCGTTTTCTCCTTTGGAGCCTTGTCTGCTTTAGCCTTCTTCTTTCCTTTCTTCTTTCCACCGTTTTTGGATTTGGCCGTAGATGACTCTACAGCGTGAATGTCGGCGGTAAGTTCAGGAGGAGAAGACTCTCCTGTCGGAGAATCAGGCAAAGTGATAATTGGAGTATTGGAGGTCTTGGAAGACTTCTTCTTACTCTTCGTAGTCACGATACCGATCATACCATCAGCGGCATGAGATCCCGAAGGAGCAGCAGCGATTTGGTTTGACTTTGGAAGATCCGGAATTTTCTCGTGTAACGTACCCGACTGAGTGTAAACTAAGTCAAGGTATTGTGCCTGAGCAATGACTTGCTCCTCAGTAACTACGCCGGCCTTAGCTACATCTTCAGTAATTCTTGGTAATAATGATTTTACAAACCATTCAGCTAAAATTTGGTCCGGGATAAAAACTTTCACTAATCTTCTTCGACGTCTCCACTCATGGATGTGATCAGAAATGTACGTGGATGTCGATTGTTTTAGCGAAGTTAATAATTCTGTACCATTATCGTATCTGACTGGTAACTGAAAATGAGTTAAGAATGAAGTAGCTAACTGGCTAAAGTTGTAAAAAGAAGCCCGTGGCAACTCAATGTACCACTTGGCTGCGAGACCAATGAGTGTACGCTGGAAAAGACGTAAGCGGATAGAATCATCTGAGATGGAATTTGATGCACACCAGAGGTGGTAAGTCATCACGTGATTAGACGGATCCTCTCCAGACTTACCTTCGAACTTGGGTATATCGCTGGGCAACTTATTTGGCATTGGCGGCCAGAACGGAAGATATTGAATTGGATCGTTCGTTAGGCGCGTCAAGTCGGGTAAATCTAAAGTCGCAATAAACGGTAACTGCCGGTTAGGATCTCTGAAACTCTGAGTCACAATACCAGCCCCAGGAGGAGGATATCCAGGATAACTAGGAACAGGAGTCGCATTTGGGATATTATATCCTCCTGGAAAACCAGGATTAACCGGACCGTACTGGGGTTGCTGAGGTGGTTGATAAGTGTACCCAGGATACGGTTGATACTGGTAAACCGGTTGTTGGGCAGCTTGCCCAGGTTGATACTGTCCCTGGTACGGAGGTTGAACAAATTGAGGTTGAGTAGTAACAACCGTACTTGTACCAGGTTGACCTGCAGGCATCTGGACTGTGGTTTGAACCGTGGGTCCAGACAACGGTACAGATGTCTGAGGAGCGGTTACAGGGACAGTAGAAACCGGAGCTGCCGATACTCCAGAAGTAAGCATGGTAGATGAAGCGGTAGTTGCTGCAGCCGTGTGAGGAGGAGTACTCGGTGCAATTGGCGGCTGAGTAACTACAGAAGTTACAGGGGTCTGAACACTTGACTGGACAGGTTGCGGTTGCTGGGGTGGACCAGGAACTGCAGGTTGTCCTGCTTGAGGTACCGACTGTATACTTGGTTGCGACATCTGTTGACCCTGTGACGGATCCCATGTTAACATTCCAGGGTATTGACTCGTAACAGGTTGAGGATACTGAGATCCATAGCCGTATTGAGGATAGGGTTGATAACTGTAAGGTGTAGTCCCATATGATTGCCCTTGAGGTGGTTGATAACCTTGACCAGGGTATTGACCCGTAGGTTGATAACCTTGAGGTAAATACGAATACTGGGGTTGACCTTGACCTTGAGGTTGGTATCCTTGAGGTTGATACCCTTGGGGTTGATACCCTTGGGGTTGCCATCCTTGAGGTTGCCATCCTTGAGGTTGATACTGATACTGAGGTTGACTTTGGGGTACATATTGAGGCTGGGGTTGATACCCTTGGGGTTGATACCCTTGAGGTTGCCCCCCAGTCACAAATGAAGTACCTTGAGGTTGCCCCCCAGGCATTAACGAAGGTTGCCCCCCAGGCGGTAATTGGCCACCTTGAGGTTGGTTAATGGGAGTTGAACCTGACATCATATAAACTTCACCTATACTCAATGGTACATTACCACTGTTTCCAACTAATAACCCATGATCAACAGGTTGAGGAGATGCTCCCGCAAAGGTACCAGAAAGTGATTGATACCCAGTAGGAACAGAAGGACCGCCATGTAAAAATGATTCAGGACTTTGTGAAAACACAGATGACTGACCAGACATATTTACAGGAGAATGAATTCCTCTAGGTGGAACCGGAGTACGAGGTGTAGAAAAACCTACTGAGTTGTCTAAAAAATTGGTTAATGCAAGGTACCAAGATTCACTTCTAGGAGGACTGTAAAAGATGGATTCACGCTCCCTTAGATCAAGGGTAATTAGATCTTCAGAATCAGAAACGCCTATTTCTTCCTCTGGAACAAGTTCTTCTATAGCAATTAATCCAACAGGAAGATTTTCGGTGATAATTCTTTCTATTCTTGGTGAATCAGGAACACTAGGAGTTGGAGTAACAGGTTCTGAAATTTCAGGTTCTTCGCCTGTTTCACTGGCAGATGAAAAACTACCAGCAAGCTCGGAAACTGTAACAGCTTCGGGATTGTAACCTGTTTCTAATCTTTGGTAATCTGGATGGACTACCAAGGAAGATTCTCCTTCTTCAGGTGAACCTACTCTACTGCCACTAGGAGGAGTTACAAGGACCTTTAAACCCTCTAAATAACTGGAGTCGTCTCGAGGAGGTGAACCCCTAAGTTCACGGGATCTTCTCAACAATTCGGCCACAGAAACAACTTCAGGAGACTGGCCCGCAATGCGACGGGACCTTCTCGGTAATTCCGCCACAATTAAAGATTTTAACTACAACACACGAAATCAAAGTAAAAAATTTCAAATCAAACCACCTAAAGTCTTCTAAAGAACCAATCAAATTTGAAGCACACGCCTAAATAATCTAGAGCGTCAAACCACACACAAACAGTAGTCTTCCGGACCAAAAGCGCTAGTTGGTGATTAGGCCCAACCTCGCAGGATTCAGTACAGAAATAGTGGGTGGAACAGTTACCCCGGCAACCTGCTTAATGAATAGACTGGACCAAGTTCCTCCACTTTAACCGTCTCGAAGTGAAGCGAACCCCCCAGAAAATCCAAGTGAGTATAACCGACGTCTGCTCCAGGTACAGTGGGACCTTCCCTCCACCGTCACCTTGGGTAGAATCCTAGATATTATGGCCACTAAGGTTACCAATCACAACAATTACACCTGGGGGAACAGTCTAAACTCCGACAGCACGCAAGGGCAGAGTAGCAAGCTCCAATCCCCTTACCGGCTCCTTGACAACAATCCAAGGTTTACCGATAAGTGACCCCTGGCTCCTCGACAATGGTTAATCCGAGGTTTACCGTTTGTAATACGTACTGCCTGGCGTCGTTCCCAACGAGGGAGGAATGATCCCCTCACTGGTTCGGACACGAGCTCGTGTTTCTCCTTTAAGAGGAGCTTTCCCAGAATGTAACTGAAACAATTGGATTTGTTCTACTCAAGATAGACTATCTGTTTGGTTTTGTAGTCTTGGAGAGTTAAGTACTCACCTACTCCAAGACCCTAGCCTAAGCTATGTTGGTGCTTCAGAGCCCTAGAAAAATAAAGATTACTAGATTGATTTTAATTTAAGCGTTACTTTTAAGGTTGTTTCTTAAGTCAAAAGGTGATGGAAGTGAAACTAGTGGTGTGTTGACTCGACTCGAAACCACTACAAAATGCACCTAAAATGATTTATCCACTACTTTACTTTTTCGATGAATTGCTTAACTAAAAAGTTGAGAGAATGCAATCTTTATAAAAGCAACTTCTTAATTGAAGACAATCAAAGAAACAATTCGTTTTTCTTTTCCAAGCATAAAAACATAACTTCTCTTTACATGCACGAAAAAACTCTTTTCTTCTTTTGAAAACAAAAAGCTACTTGAAACAAGACTTTTTAAGAAGATGTTTTTGTATTTTTCTTTTAATAAAGCAAATAAATCTAATATAACCAAAAATCAATCTTAACAACTCTTAAAATCTATGAAAATGCACTCATAAGCAAACTAAAGGCAAATTTACTCTAAGCAATCTTAACGAGGCCAAAACTAACAATGATTATTTCTAAGGTGTTTTACTTGATCACAATCAAATCAAGGACTAGCTTATTGCAGAATCAAAAACTAGCCAAAACAAAACTCTAATCTTTTTGTTCTTTTTGTAAAATGGAAATCAATACTTTAAAAACAAGCAATGCGAAATTTGACCCAAAACAACTCAAATGACAAGTTGCTCAAACAAGGAGACTTTACGACAGGCTCAACTTCTAAGAAGGTTGACTAACCAGAGATATCTAAGGCTGGACAACTTTCTACTATCAAAGTCACTACAAAGCCTTTCCAAAAATCAAACCCTAGGTCTAAACTTCGTTGAAAACCACTAAAACACTCAAAGCTCACAAAACTAGTTCAGGTGAGAATTCTTGACAGGGTACTAAAGGATCTGGGCAGAAAACACTAAGAAAAAACAAAATCTAAAAGTAATTTAAGGCAAAAATGGAATTTTCTTAACTTTTACAGGAAGACGCAGGCCACCCGTTGTCACAGGTGCGGCCCCGCACTGTGCAGTCGACAACAGCGCGTCCAAGGACGCACTGTGCAGCACACAGAGACTGCGTCCTTCTGGAAAAAGGAAGAAAAACTAAAGCCAACTAAATCTAAAGCTAAGCCACCCAAATACTAATTCTCACAGTCAAAAACCAGAAAATAAAAATGATTTTCTCAAAGCAAAGTTCATATAAAGGAAAAGACTCTCTCATTAATGGATTCCCCAGTATGGTCGCCAATTTGTCACACGGAATCTGTCAAGGGTGCGGACACGACTGACCTTCCTAGAAGTCTAAGACATTCTAATGACAAACAAGACAAAATGGAGTGATCTTTCTCTAAATACACCTTTTACAACATGAAAACTACAAGTGTTTAGGCTTACCTTATTCCAAAACGCTGTTGTTGAAGTCCGTTCTTGACGATCCGGATGAGCTCCTCCTTCAAGTCAATTCCTGCAACCACAAACAATCAAACAATTACCAAGCACTTGCATTTCATATAATAAAACATATATTCAACATGCAGACCAAGGAACACATGAAATAACTCATTAACACAAGCTATTGAGAAAAATAAACCAGTTTGTATTAATAACGAAACAAAGAAACTCTTACAACCTGGCCTTGGTGTTGTGCAAGTTCCTCCCAGGGTCCATCAAGGGTTTTCCTCTACTTTGACAAAGCTCACCCTCTCCCAAGTAGAATCAAGTGAAGACAATCTCTCCTCACAAAGGCTCTAATGGAAGACCTAAATCCTGCAGCATTTACCCAAAGAAAATGTATAGCTCCAACCTCCTCTCCTTCTGGCTCAATGCCTTTATTTATAGTGCTGTAAAGAGGTTATTCAGGTCCACTATCAATGGGATCATCCCCCTCTTTGGGTGGGATAGCTCCCTTATTGATGGGATAAGTTCCTCCTTAATAGAGATACATGAACCAACTGGAGGCGCATCCATTTCATCAAACCGACCTCTAGAATGTTCTAGAAGTAACCACAAGTAACTTTTTCAAGATAAAACTCGCGCATTTTGCCTTTTACAGAGGGACGCACCTGTCCCTTAACATACAGAGCGTCCATGGACGCAGATTTTGTAAACAAGGTCCGCGTCCCCGCAGGTAAGACTAGAGAGAACCTGCGACCCCAGAGATAAACATGATTTTTTACAAGACTTTCTCTCTTCTTTGAGTTTGAGATGGATAACAGAGGCATGAGACTTGCCTAAGAGGGTAGCATGACTGTTGATTTGAGCCATACTAACTGTAAGTAGTCAAGGTGACATTTTTTAGTGTAACACCGCCTCGGAGCAGTACTTGGTATCTTTCTTTGACTACTTTTTTAGAAAACCCAGGGTTAAGTTTTTCACCACCTCGCATTCCTTATCACCCAACACCTAGAGGTTATTATCCTTCGTTAAATATGTCAAGGAAGTCGTCCATGTTTACTCAATCGCCCGAATCTTTATTGTACAGTGGTCCTTCTGTTCCCTCTGGGTATCAGTCACTTTCTGGTACTTTTTCGAGAGCATCTCCTCAACCCATTGAGCAAGGGTTATTAACTAGAAGTAATGGTACTAAGCCGTTGAGCGTAAAATACATTCTCATGATGTCAGGTTATGTTCCCAATCCTCAACCTCAAGGTGGCCAGTTACCGCCTGGGGGGCAGCCTCAATTATCGCCTGGGGGGCAACCTCAAGGTACCCAATTTGCATCTGGGGGGCAAACTCAAGGACAGTACATACCTATGGGACAACACGTTCCTTAAGGTCAACCCCAGACTCAATATGTACCCCAAGGTCAACCCCAGTATCAATTTATACCTCAAAGTCAACCCCAGTATCAGTACGTGCCTCAAGGGTATCAACCCCAAGGTCAGTACTCGAACCAAGGTTTCCAACCACCCTCTGGTCAAACGTATGTTCAAGGAACGAGAAATGTACCTTTAAATTATCAATCCTACCCTCAACCCGGTTATGGTCCTCAATATTCTGAACCTGTTATTGGTCAGTACCCCGGAATGAACATAGTGTGGGATCCATCACAAACTCAACAGGTGTTGCAACCAAATGTACAGTTGTCATCTCAAACTGGACAACCCTTAGTTTCTGGTACACCCCAGCAACCAGTCCAGTCTAACATTCAAACTTTTGTACCTTCGGTAGTTTCTTAGCCCGGGCCTAGTACGCCTCGTACTCCTCCTCAAACGACTGCTACAACTGCCGCAACATCTGTTCAATCTACCCCACCTACTTCTGGAGTATCGACAGCTCCGGTTTCTACTGTTCCTATATCTACCCCTCAGACATCTTTACCACCGTCTGGATCTACGATTCAAACTTCGGTTCAGATGCTTGTAGGACAACCTGGTTCAAGTACGGTTGTCACAAGTAAACCATAATTTACTTATCAACCGTACCAGGGACAGTACCAATTCGGTCCTGTTGTGCAACAACCAGTCTATCAGTATCAACCATACCCTGGGTACACTTATCAACAACCTCAACAACCCGAGTACGGTCCAGTTAATCCTGGTTTTCCGAGAGGATACAATATCCCAAATGCAATTCCTATTCCTAGTTATCTTGGATATCCTCCTCCTGGGGCTGGTCTCATGACCCAGATTTTTAGGGACCCTAATCATCAGTTACCGTTTATCGCAACTTTGGACTTACCTGATTTGTCGCGCCTAACAAATGATCCCATTAATTATCTTCCGTTTTGGCCGCCAATGCCGAATAAGTTGCCTAGTGACATTCCAAAGTTCGAAGGTAAATCAGGAGAGGACCCGTCGAACCATGTGATGACTTACCACCTCTGGTGTGCGTCTAACTCCATTTCAGATGATTCAATCCGTCTTAGACTTTTCCAGCGCACTCTAATTGGTCTCGTGGCCAAGTGGTACATTGAGTTACCACGAGGCACTTTTTATAATTTTAGTCAATTAGCTACCTCGTTTTTAACTCATTTTCAGTTGCCAGTCCGATATGACAATGGCACGGAATTGTTAACTTTGTTAAAGCAATCGACATCCACTTACATTTCAGATCATATTCATGAGTGGAGACATCGACGACGTTTAGTGAAGGTTTTTATTCCAGATCAGATTTTGGCTGAGTGGTTTGTAAAATCTTTGTTGCCAAAGATCACTGAAGATGTAGCTAAATTCGGAGTTGTTACTGAGGAGCAGGTAATTGCTCAAGCACAGTACCTTGACTTGGTCTATACTCAGTCAGGTACGTTACACGAGAAAATCCCCGATCTTCCCAAGCAAAATCAAATCGCTGCAGCTCCTTCGGGATCTCATGTCGCCGATGGTATGATTGGTACGGTTAACACTAAAAGTAAGAAGTCTTCCAAGAATTCTTCTCCTATCATAACCTTTCCTGATTCCCCAACAGGAGATTCTTCTGCAGAGATTTCTACCAATATTCATGTTGTAGAGTCATCTACAGCCAAATAAAAATCCGGTGGAAAGAATAAAGGAAAGAAGAAGAATAAAACGGGAAAAAGTTCAAAGGAGAAACCTGAAAAGTTGGAATCCAATGATGAAAAGAGCAAACCTCATTATCCTTGTCTCATTTGTGACGATGAACATTTTACAAGAGACTGCCCTCATCGTGCAGAGGTTGCGAAAATTGTCAAAGGTTCCCAAACTCCTGTTGTTTTGAAGGATCCTTTTCCAGCTCAAGACAGTAAGATGATAGGTTCGTCCTCGAGTGCCAATGAAGAACCCATACTGATGATGTCCCATGTTAGTATTGTGACTCGATCGCAAGATTATGGTAGTAAAAGTCATGTTGATGGTAAAGAAACAGAATCTTCTCATTCTAATCCATCAACCTCAGCTCCCGATTCCGATCCACTACAGATGGAGAAACCTAATCCAGACTTGGTAATCAAACCGCTCGCCAAGGGTATACTTCGAAAGTCAGCTTTCAATCCACATGCGAGAGCAGCTCAGAACTATAACATTGTTGAGGATTTAGCTGTTTCACCCTCAGCAATGCCGGCTTTGGAAGTGCTGCAATCATGTCCAGCACAACACAAATTACTTTTGTCGGCTATAAGAGTTGTTGACGTTCAGGACTCGAACCTAATAATTTTCAATCTAGAAAATAGTACACCACGTTTGCCTCATCAAATGGCTTTCCAGATCCCAGTGATAGTAAAAAACATGCCTATTCATCGGACTGTAATTGATGAGGGAGCCTAAACATGTATTATGTCGATACAGTGTTGGAGATCGCTTGGTTCTCCTTCACTAAATCAATCCCCGACGATTCTAAAGGCCTTTGATGGCCATGGGTTTCATCCTTTTGGCATTCTATAGGATTTTCCTATAGGGGTTGAAGGAAAAACCGTTAATCTAGATGTGGAGGTGGTTGATGCCCCTCTAGATTACAACCTTCTCTTGGGTCGAAGTTGGTCTTACGCTATGACAACGGTCGTTTCATCGGTCTTTCGAGGAATAAAGTTTCCACATAATGGAAAGATCGTAACAATAGACCAGCTGGCTTACTTTTCTTCTGACCCAGCCTCTTCTGAAAGTATTCAGCATGTTGGTAAAATGACTATCCCGTATAAGGATGTTGCAGTAGGACTAGTTAAAGATGCCGGTTTACTGGGAACTTTTCCTTTTCCTCCGATCAACGCATTGTCTTCATTTGCAACCATTCATATGATTACATCAGACACCATTGTTTATGATGATCCTTGGATCATTCCTTCTGAATCTGAGATAGACTTATTTGGTGATGTCATGCCTTTGAGTCCATATGAAATTGTGTATGAGGCCGTGCAATCGTTTACCGACCCATCTTCAACCGAAATTGACTTCATGAATGTGGTCCGTGAGGAATCACTTTTCACATCAAGCTCAGATTTAATCACGTTTTCTAAACTTGTTCACTCTGATGAGAAAATTCGTGAAATCCTATGTGTAGATGATTTACCATGGGAAGATCTCCATCACAGATCTTCGTTTTTACCCGAGAATGATCGTTTTGAAAATGATTTCTCATCAATTTTTACAACTGAATATGCCAAGGAAACTCAGAATCCAATGAAACATCCTGACTCAGAGTTAAATTTGGGAAACATCTCTCAAACTATTCTATTGACATTTCGGTTAAGCCCGGAATTGTTGAGAACATTCATATAGGTGCCTCGTGTACAGATGACGAAATTCAGATATATAAGGCCCTATTTCAAGAATTCCGCGACGTGTTTGCCTGGTCCTATGAGGAAATGCCAGGAATTGATCCCATGATTGTTGTTCATGAGATCAAGGCTTACCCGAACGCTAAACCCGTCTGGCAACATTTGTGTCAGATTCACCCAAGAAAAGCTGCTGCAATTAAAGCACAAGTTGAAAAATTACTCAAAGCAGGTTTCATTTATCCGATCCCGTTAACGGATTGGGTATCGAATATTGTTCCGGTTAACAAAAAGCAGGGAACAATAAGAATATGTATCGATTATAGGGACATTAATCGAGCCTGTCCAAAGGACAATTACCCAACTCCCTATATCGATCAAATCATTGATGATTGTGCCGGCAGCGAAATATTCTCCTTCATGGATGGTCTTTCCGGATACAATCAAATCAATATTCTACCTGCTGATCAACCAAAAACGGCTTTCATTTGTCCATGGGGGACATTTTCTTATTGCAAGCTACCTTTTGGGCTTAAGAATGCTGGAGCAACTTTTCAAAGAGCCATGTCTTATGCGTTTCATGACATCAAGCACATTGTGCAACCGTATCTCGATGACTTGCCTCCTCATTCATTACTTCGAGCTGATCACCTCGTCTATTTACGAGCAATCTTTATGAGGTGTAGGCATTATTAGATTCGGTTGAACCCACACAAATGTGTTTTCTGTATAGAAACGGGTCGATTACTGGGGTTTGTAGTTTCGAAAGCCAACATTCGCGTCGATCCCTCAAAGGTCGAAGCTATTGTCAAATTGCCTCCTCCTTCGAGTCTTTGCCAACTCCAAAGTTTGTAAGGGAAAGCAAACTTTTTACGACGATTCATTCCTAACTATGCCGAGGTTACAAAGGGTTTTACCCGGTTATTGAAACAGAATACTCCATTCTATTGGGATGAGATAGCTCAGAAATATTTTGATGCACTTAAACACGCGTTGACCCATGCACCGTTATTGCATCCTCCCAACTACAACCAAGATTACTTCTTGTATCTTGCCACCTCTCATTCCACCATTGGAATGGTCTTAGTTCAGGAAGATGAATTCGGAACTGAACATGTGATATATTACCTTAGTCGAACTTTAAATCCAACTGAGCTAAAATACTCACATGTGGAGAAATTGGCATTGGCAGCTGTTCAAGCTGTCCAACATTTTCGTCACTACATTTTACTACGTAAAACTACAGTAATTTCGGATTGCAACCCTATGATCTACATTTTGACCAAGCAATTGCTAGGGGTCAAGTACTCTAAATGGATTGTTATCCTGTAGGAGTTCGACTTGGAATTTGAGAAATCCAAGTCTAAGAAATCTTTAGTTTTTGCGGAGTTAATGTATGACTTCCCGCGTGCTGACACGGAAACTGTGGCGGAGGAGCCCATTGCGGACGAATCCTTGTTTCTAATCAACACTTTAGATCCGTGGTATGGGGATATCATCGTTTATCTCCAGACCCAATCCTTTCGGCCAAAAATTTCAAGGTCAGAACGTCGAAAAATTTGATTCCAGTCCCAACAATTCAGGATTATTGGAGATACTCTTTATCGCCGTGGGGCGGACTCTGTTTTTCGACGTTGCTTAACTCACGAGGAAGCTGAAAGGGTTCTAAATGACTGTCACTCTCGAGCGTGTGGAGGTCATATGTCTGGGTATGCCACAGCCCAAAAGATATTGCGCGCTGGCTACTTCTGGCCGTATTTATTTAAAGATTGTATTACAACGGTCCGAAAATGCCACAACTGCCAAATTTTTGATCGAAAGATGCGCGCTCCACCTGCTCCTCTCCACCCTATAATTGTCGTTGGTCCTTTTGCCAAATAGGGTATTAATTTTATTACATGTAACCCTCACTCGGCCGGGGGGCATGCGTATATCATCCTTGCGGTGAATTATTTTACCAAGTGATAATCACTGATCATGGGCGTCATTTTCGAAACGTTATGATGACCGAACTTACAGGCCAGCTTGATTTACGTCACGATAGTTCAACCCCTTATTATCCACAAGCTAATGGTCTGGTTGAATCCATCAACAAAGTTTTAGTTATCATGATCTGAAAAATCATTGGGATTCATTGGTCGAATTGGCATAACATGCTATTTTCAACACTTTGGGCGTACTGAACTTCAGTAAAAACATCAACAGGGTTCGTTCCTTTCCAACTAGTCTATGGTTTGGAAGTTGTGTTACCCATTGAATAAGAAATCCCGTCACTGGAAATGGCCATCGAGTTACTTCCAGCCACTTCCGAAGAGGAAAAGCGTTTGTTATACTTGGCTCAATTAGATGAGAATCGACGTGATGCTGCATTGGCAATTGAGACTCACGCAAAACGCATGAAAGCTCAGTATGATCGAAATGTGACCCCTCGAAATTTTTCGAATGGAGATCTAGCCTTAGTTTACGATCAAGCTAATGATAAATTAGGCGCTGGAAAATTCGTTCCTATGTGGCATGGTCCCTATGTTGTCAAGCGAAAGCTAGCAAAAGGGGCCTATGAATTGGTAGAGTTTGACAGGGACTCTTTGGGTAAACCTAGAAATAGTCTTTACTTAAAGAGGTATTATGCTTAAAGAATGGGTATGGAGATTTTTAGTTAGAATAGTTTTTCTTTCTAGCTGGTGTGTTTTAGTTTAAACAGTGTGCTTAGCTTAGAGAGTGTTTTTTCGTCATTATTCCTGCTTATCTTGGTTTTACTCTTGATATTGCAGATGTCGATGCCTCTCCAAACATAATGGTTTCCCTGATGGTGCTTGTCATAATACACGGAACATTTCTTCCGCAGCTTGGGTTATCTATTCACCCTTTGACGAGTTAGTATCTATGCATGGGGTAAGCCTTGGTCAAACAACGAACAACATTGTCGAGTATAGTGCAGTGATTGAGTTATTATTTGAATCTATTTCATTTGGGATTCAGAGTTTGATAGTGAGGTTAGATTCTGAACTCATTGTATTACAGCTTAATAGAGTGTATGCCATTAGAAATCCAGTGTTATTAAGATTATTTTTGAGAGTGCGTCTCTTGGAATGTGAATTTGATTATATTGAATATCAGCATATTCCAAGATCTTTAAATACATTAGCAGATGCAATTGCTTCTCGAATGTTAAATAGACATTTGCAATAATCATACATGTAAATTTAAAACCATTCCATAACATGATTTACAAGATAAGCCTGTAATAGTGATATATATATATATATCTATATAGGAGTGTGTCAAAAAATACATCGTCCTCGATCATAGGTTGAAAAACACCTTATGATCGGCAAAAATGATAAGTACAAAAAACAAAAATGTCATATGTGCCCACAATAGGCGATCATCCTATCACTGGTGATGATCTCGATAAGAAACCACTGCATGAGCCACCTTGCAAAGGAACCTCCTAAAAGGTCCTGGGACCCCAATCACATAGCGCTGAAGTCGACGAGGAATGTCATCTATAGTGGTCTCTGGAATATCTCCTGTCAAGCGCTCAAGATGACCCTCCAACTCGGCCAAAACCTCTGCTGATTCGTCCTATGGGACTAGCGCGGCTGCAACTGGTTGTTTCCTCTCGTAAGGCCGGACAGTGGCTGGTCGCTGTGGACCCACATCTGCATTTGAAACTTTTGCTATCAGTTTTGGGACGATTGAAAAATAAAAAAAAAAAATTAAAATAGGAAAAATGTTGAAAATGATTTTACCTGAGTCATCCCATTGCTCTCCTGGTGGAAGAGCCATGTCTGGGTCACCACGAAAATCTACCCCAGCGTAAGGGAAGTACTGAATAGAAAATACTTGGTTTTCCAACCATTGGAAATAATCAGGTTTGAATCGAGCAACCTCTGTCCTCTCGTCCGGGTGACGGGCCATAACTGCGACCCATCGCATCAGTTTGGGCTCTCGAGGAAGCCCAGCTCCAACAGTAAGGTGCTGCGGGATCAACATGGGAACCCTCTCCAGGCCAAAACTCACAACCAAAGCCCCATAACCAAAGGTCTTTAGTTGTCTGTTTTTGGCTCTGGTCAATTGGCCTTTCAGATTTGCCAACACAGCATTGCACCAGTTGAAGATGGTGCCTCGAAAGCAATCAACTGCCATACGCATCTGGGATCCGGTGGCAATATGTAATGCAGCAGCCCCGCAAAGTCTGGTGACAGTAAACGCAATCACCATGATTTCAGGACGGGATATGGTCTTTATATCTATCCCTTTGTCTCTAGCCTGGCTGTTGCAGAACTCTAGCCGAAGGCTATTGACAGACTAGCCACCTGGCCTAGCCCCAAACAGAGTCAAGTCTTCGCCTCTCTTAGGCAAACCAGTCAATAAATATATGTCCTCCGGCTCGATTTCGAGCTGGTGGCCACCAATGAAGAAGCACTGGTCCTGTATGCTCCATCTGTCAACCAACCACTGTAAGAAATCCACCTGAGCCCTCATGCCAGGAATGGCCCAGAATTTGTAAAAGTTGCACGCCCTCAAAGCATCAAGTGAAGGTTGATGGTTCCATGCGGCAGCATCCACGTCCTCATGCTCTCGTTCATGCCAATCTAGCATGATGTACTCTCTGCATCAAGTATAAAGATAAGTTAAAATGCTAGAAATTATTTTGTTTGGTCCAATTTTGAGAATTTTTGGGTTAAAAATCCTTGCGACGGGGACCGCACCCTCCGGGTTAGACACAGTGCATGGGACCGCACTTTGTCTACATGGAAGGTGCGGACCCCTGACTTTTTCCCAATGGAGAAAAAGTCGGGGTCCACAGGCCAGCAGTGGTAAACCTGCGGGCCCCCGCACGCGGGTTTTAAGCCTAAAAACCCTCCCAAAAATGAAATGAACGACTAAAACAAAAAATGAAACGGTTAAAAATGAAGAGTAGGATGATGTGGATTACCTGGAGAAGACAGCGTTCGATTCCGACGGTTGCATTTCCCCCAATCTTCACGGGAAGTTTTCTGAACAAAAGCACTATTTTCTCACCCAAAACTCAAACGGTAAAAATGAATTGACAAAGGCCCTTTTTATAAGTTTTTTGAGTAAATAAATTTCAAATTTGTTTATGTTTCACTTTGAAAAGGTATTTTTGCGACATTTTTATCCATTTCAAACAGGTATGAGTAATGTTTGTGTTTTGTTCAGGATAATGGATTATTCAGGCGAAATTTGTCATTTTCAACGAAAAAACATTTAGAGTCACCTTTAAGCTCTTTTCTGACTCCTGAAACATGAAAAGATTGCCGAGTTTTTCTTTTAAACTTGTTAAAACGGAATTAAAAGACGGTCCATTTACAGCTCTTTTCCAACCGTAAAAACATGAATTGTCGGATTTTTGTCGTTTCAAATTCGATATTGGTTATAAAATGACGTGTCATTGATCGCTTTTTTACTTTTTTCTGGTCAAGGGCACTAATAACGAAAAGTAATCCTTGGTCGTAAAAGATCAAGCGGTTCTCTCAAGTATTATTTTATACTTTTTCGGGCTTGGGAGACACAAATTTACGAAAAAGGTCAACTCTGGAGTCTTCCTAAGTTTTTTCAGACTCTCTAAAATTGAAAAACGTTGAGTTTCTCCTATACTGGACTCGTTAAAATTTCACAGTAAAGGACCTGTTCAATTACAAACAGGAACGAACCACTCCTTCTTAGGGTTCAGATTTAAACTAAGTTGGACTCATCCGAAGGATGGGCTTATAATCAAGCAAATGTTATCCTCCTCAAGCTTGTCAAAAATAAAGAGGTACTTTCCAGAAATGGTGGGGGAAAAGAGAGAAAAATGAGCCTGTTTGTCATACTTTGTAACCA
Source organism: Pinus tabuliformis (assembly GCA_031772625.1). Taxonomy (NCBI): domain Eukaryota; kingdom Viridiplantae; phylum Streptophyta; class Pinopsida; order Pinales; family Pinaceae; genus Pinus; species Pinus tabuliformis. Next base: position 1,455,049,237 of record CM062818.1, read on the forward strand.
CTCTTGAACACGACACTTTTATTCACCTGGGTTGGGAAATCCTTTGCCTAACAGTTGATCAAACCACATTGAAAGTCTTCAGCCGGTTTCTGGGTATTAACTTTGGGTCAATTGTCACCAAGCCATCTGTCATGTCGTTATGTGTTCAAGAGGTCACTACCAATAAGCCATTCATCTGCAAAATATCTGTCATCCATCTTGACCTTCCCTGAGTCAGTCCTTGCAACTAAATTTCTTCAGCTTGATCTATGATTTTGTGTTGTGGGCTTGCCTGCGACGGATCGCTTTCTATCGACTTCAGCTCATTATCTAGAAAGATGATCTAGAAATCATCAGTACCTTGAGATCTGCATGCCTCAATGGCAGGTTTCTTGCCTTTGACGACAGGTTGCATCATTGACTTTCGATCAAAGGATTTCGTGACATGTTCGACATCAACACATTTATTCACATTTCATGGATTGTACTGAGTACTTTGAGAGCCATTGACATCACTGGTGGTTTCTCTCACACCTGTTAACAGTTTACATCATTGACTAGTAATCAAGTGGTTTCTACCATGTTCGACATCAACACATTTATTCGCATGGATGGAATCGTACTGTTTTGGGAAGTAGAAATGAAGACCCTGGATCTAGTTTCCACAATCCAGGCTGCGAGGAATTTTGTATTCATTATATAATGGACTATTCATAAACAGATGGCTGCATCCATACTGTGTCCATATGAGTCTATACTTGTGATGTTTTACAAGATCTTTCCTGTATCAGAGCAGTAGTTAGTTTTCTAGTCAGTTTTGATCTGAGTATGGGAATGCCTACCTCAGCGATGATATGATCTCATATATATATCTTGCATTGAATTTTTTTACAGGTTCCAACCGGGCTCTCCACAAGATGATCCTTGAAATGATAAAGTACTTCACTCTTCCTAAATGAAAAATGAAATCCTCATCTACTACAGGCTTCACACTTTAGGGGGCAATCTGTTACACAAAAATATCGTCACCATGATTATTTGCAGCCAGTATGGGTCTATCATCACTTGTACTGTCCTCCTAAGCAAGTCTCAGACCTCAGCTCTTCAAGTCAAGCTTTGGAAATAAGAGAAAGACATTAAAAATCAATGAAACTTTGGTTCTGCACTTTCTCTCACTATTACCTGCGGTCCCACACCTTCTGTTTACAAAATCTGTGGACCTGCCCGCTCTGTCCCTAAAGGTGTGGGTGCGGACCCCTGTAAAAGTAAAAAAGGCGCAAGTTTATTCTAAAAAACTCACTTTGGGTTAATTCTAGATGATTCTAGAAGGAATTTTGACGTGGATTTGCCGCTCTTAGGTGGTTCATGCATCCCAAAAGAGAAGGAGCTAATCCCTTGATGAGAGGAGCTATCCCTTTGAAGGAGGGCTTTATCCCTTTGAAGGAGGACGTAGTAACCTCCCTCCATTGCACTATAAATTCAGGCATTGGGCTGGTTGTTGGAGAGGTTAGAAGCTGAACGTTTTTTAGGGTAAATGCTGGTGAAATTAATACTTCCTAGTTGAGCTTAAGAGGAAAGATCACATACCTTTTTGGCTTCATTGGGAAGAGAGTGAAACTTGTCAAAGTAGAGGATACTTCTTGCTGGACCCTGGGAGGAGCTTGTACAACGTCAAGGCATAGGTTGTAAAGTTCTTCTTCTTTTGAATTAATACAATCAAACTCATTTTTCTCAACAAGTATCTCATGTTATTTGTTTCATGGACTCCTTGACTTTCATGTTAAATATGTTTTATGATATTGGATTTTCAGGTGCTATTTAATTTGTTTGCCTTGTTTGTGTTTGCAGATTCGCGACAAAGGAGCTCATTTGGATCGAAGGAGCGAGGGCATCCACAAATTTGTGTTGGACCTAAGGTAGGCCCTAAAAACACTTGTTTTCCATTGTTTATAAAAGCATATTTAGAGAAAGATAGTGTCTGGTTGGTTTGCTTGTCATTAGGTCTTCTTTAGATTCTAGGAAGGTCTATCTTGTCTGCACGATCGACTTATTCCGTGTGACAGGGAGATTTAGAACCTTAATTGGGTGGGGACGCAAGGAGGAAGATCAACAAGAGAGTGAGAAGATATGGAGACGCCAATGGAATAAGAAAGTGGGTCTAGCAGGGAGAAACCTAGTGGGAGAAAATCTTCATGGTGAGTCTAGGCTAATGAAAAAGAACCAAAATTTAGGAGGCTATCTTCACAGGAAGAAGGCTTGGATATGGGTTGAGAGGAAAGAAGAGGGAAATTTTGAAACAAAGAGGAAATACCATCTAGAGAGGGAGAGGAGGGAACCAAAACCTAACTAGTAGAGAAGTTCTTCAGTAGATTTTCACCTAGCGTGAAGGTAGGGTAGGTGATCCTTGTGGAAGTGCCCAAGATAGTACAAGAGTCCACCACATTCTTTAATAATGTCTTCCTCCATTTTTGACCTTCCACTTCACAACTATTCTTGTGGGCATGTGTCTCCTCTAGGTTCATGCCTTCTAGATCTTGGTAATTTTTCTTCCCATTTCGAGGACTAGCAACTGACAAGGTGAAAATGGGTAAACCCTCATGAGGTTCCTCAATAAAATATACTAAAATTTCCTCCATGGGGTAAAATTTAAAGCGAAAACGACATCATATGGAAGCCTAAATTGATTGATTCGTTGTAATGGGGGAAATGGGACGTCGTTACCATAACTTTGTTGCAAGAGAAACTAGAGAAAATCCTAGACTGCCCACTAAAAAAAAACCCTGACAGTCATGGAAAAACAATATGCATGGAAATAAAACACATTGTGGATTTCAGAAGGCAAGGCGGGCCTTCGAGGAGGCAAGAAAGATCATATGTGTGTTAGAGGGGAGTTAAAAGTCTAGTGGAGGATGTCGCTGCAGCTGCTTGTAGTGATCCTTCCTCCATCTCCCCACTTGTTGCATGACATAAACTAAACCTTTTGGTCAGATTTCCTGGGAGGAACCAAAGTGGTTGTGATTTTTAATGAGGTATGCCATATTGTATGCCTAATAAAAAGCAATGTCAACATTGTACATATTAAGAGGCTCATGTTAATATTTCTAATTGTTATCTCAATATATCCTACATGTGTCTTTCTCCCTTATATTCCCAAAATTGCATATGTTGAATATTTCATCCAAATCCTTGTCTCCATCAAAAACTTGGTAGGTAATTTCTAACATATTTTTTCTTTAGCACAAGTTACATGTGCACTTCACAAACATGAAAGTGACTCTCCAAGTGTGGTCGAATACAAAACAAGAAATATTTAATTGGTCTTCAAGGAAGAATCAAACTATGGGCTAGAAATGCATAACCCAAATGTATCACAAACTTGGTGCACAATACTTCCTAGCTCTAGGTTTAAAGGCACAATTCTTCATGAATACATTAGGTGTGAGGGATGGTTCCCAGACAATAGATGAACCTATGATTTAAGAGCACAAGAACACATCTGATTTTCCCATATGGATTAACACATAACAATGAGCTAAGCCAGATAATCTTCATCAAAGAACACTGGGATAAAAACAATCTCTTCATGCAATAAGGTCTTGTCACCAGTATTATATGCATCCCACATAAGCTTGAATTTAGATTGTATTACTAGAAATACTTCCTCTTGTGTCACCAATTCATTCATAGCCCACCCACTGGTGAGTTGGGGTGGCCTTCAATGTGGTTTCCAAGATGACAACACACAACATAAAGTATATTTTATCATGCATTTCTTCTAGAAAATCCCTCACATTCCGAATGCCACCAACCTTCAATGATTTGCACAATTCAATGATAATAAAACACATAGATTAAATCACAATGGAAGATATGCAACTTGCTTGCATTTAAATATTTTCCATCTATTCATTGCCTCCTCATCTAAATTGGTATCAAACAAGAACAAAATTGACCAATTGAGTTCCCCATAGATAATAATGCTAAAGTAATCCTTAGGCTTTCTAGAAATCAATATAATTGATATAATTACACAGCTCGAAAAAATAATTGTTCATAAGTTCCACAAACTTCTCTTCCTGCATCAAATCAAATATTACACAAGAAAATTCCCCTCCACCTTGAAATCATCCACATTTTCTTGAGATTAAAATTAACATCATTGTTGATACCTAGCTTATACCAAGCAACACAATATAGGGATCCCTCACATCCATGGTCTCATTGACTTGAAAATAGGTCTGCATTCAAACACCAATAATTTCTATTTCAACCTCCTCCAAGTGTCTAATGGGAGTAGATCATGTATTGATTAGGTTAGCTTAGTTGGATAAGACATTATGGAAACATAATCTACCCATAAAATCCCAAGATTCTTAGGCAAAACATTAAAATCAAAGCCATATATAACATGACACTGGATACTTCTATCCACAAATTTTAATGTGCAATCAAATATCCTTCTTGGTGTATTTCTTTTTCTATCCCACTCGACGCATGTCTATTAGAGAGGGGTGTTGACCTTAGGCTCAACTTTTGTGATGTCCAAAAGATTATCTAGTAATTTACATAGTCATTGCAAGGAATCATAAAATGAGAAATTCCCATAAATGTTTGTAACCAGGCTTTCACTTCTCCATCACCTAAATATTACTAATCATATGCAATGTTAAGAAATGCACTATGTGAGTCACAGTTTTGGCATGCACATTTGGTGTTTATATGACCCATTTTGGAAAATTTCATTAAACCTGAGTGCTACTTGTGTAACTTTGAAAAACTTATGACTAGGTACTATCTTAGTGTCAACATTGATCCTATAATTAATGCAGGTCATGATTTTCACCATCATTTGATAGTGGGCCCACATCCCTAAGCTTAGTGTAAATGGAATTGGTTCCCACATGTCCCCTATGTTGTGCTTCAAATTTATAAATTAGCTCTGGAAAATCTTTATTATCATGTATTATTTTCCAATAGTGTCCACATCTCGGCACATAATGTAATAATAAATTAAACTCAATTTGGCCCAATTGATTTCAATTTCAACACTATGGGGGATCCTAACCTCCATACATCATATTCCCCTAGTTATCATTGACTTGGTCACACCTCATGACTAGAGGTTTTGCTACAAAGGAATTATTCCAAAATCACTTGAAAACATATTATAGAGGAAAACAATTGGTAGTTGTATGAACAAATAAATATTACAAAAATCACAAAATGTATCCTTGGATATTTCTTGTACCTTTCCAACAAATGGTAGTGTTGAAACTTTGGAAGCACTGCTCACAATCTTACGCTATCTCTCCTACATATTTCTTGATCCCCCTAGCTCAAATATATATGTTGATAAGACTTAATTTTCCAATATTATTTCATAATTTATTGCCTCATCTCATTCATATTTATAACAAACCCTAGTAGGGTCCTTTTATTGTATTTCATATACCATTGAATATCCCTTCCAAACATAGAGTTGGAAGTAAAAAATGTGCAATTCATTATCATTTTTGTATGCATCCAAATTGAATCACACAAAAACTAATGTTGCTTCATTCCCTCCTAGATCCTCCATGAGAATATAGGTAATAATATCGCAGAGTTTCCTTATATCTTCACTATGATAGAAAGAATTTGGATTTGAAACCAATCAATTTATTATGGATAATATTAGTTCCTTTGTGTTATTCCTTAGGTTTGAATTCCACTTACACTAGTATTGCTACTCTTATTGCTTTCAATTGGTAATGGTATTGATCCGATACATAGATATTTGTTTTTTTTTGGAGGGGGAGGCAGCGGTGTAGTGTGTCTAGGAATAATCATCACATGAAATCACCACAAGATTAGCTTCATGGTCTTCCACAATTCTTGCAAAAAACCCGAGATTCCTCCCAATTTATCATTCTTGTTAGAATGTGTAATATTCTCTCCCAAATATAACTACTATTTAGGTACAATTCTCATATTCGAGACTTTTATGTTCTCTACCTAAGGGGTTGCAATTATTTGGGTCCAATTTTTCTCCAATATTGTTGTTTCACACATGCTCTTTTCATTCAAATGGGACTTTCTCTTACAAATACTATCTCTCCAACACAACACTATTAACCATCACAACTCTAATCTTCAACTCTCTTAACTTGTGTAACTAAATATTTTTAATGATTTCTACTTTGCACTCTTGTGTGATGAACTCTTTTCTTCCACACACTTTCTCCATCTTTTCTTTCCACCATAATTTTGTTAATGTTTCTCCTTCTAAGCACACTTCTATCTATTATTTTGTTCCTTTTGATGCACAAAACCTTGATGAAGGGAAAGCCAATTTTATGAGTGAGAGCCAAGGGGAAACCATTAGGAAATCCACCCATTGTCATCTTGGTGTACTTACCTCTCACTTCTATGCAAATAGGATGATGTCCTAGACCAAGGGGGGATCCCTAAATAGGAAAACTAGGTCAAGGTTGCTTTGGAGCCACAAAGGAAAACATAGATCTTGTTCAAGGTAGCTCACCCAACCCCCAAAGGAAAAGGCACAAAGAGAGAAGGAAAATGGATAATCTCAGTGCAAATATTACCTACTTAACTTAACTTGCACCATGGCAAGTTATAGAAATACCACAAACATGATTGATACAATTTCAAATATATATATAAGTGACAACAATGGTTATTAATGATATTCCAAATCATGGATAAAAGTTCATATGCAATAATAACAATAACAATGTAGTGCGATCAAATTTAAAACCAATGATAATCAATGATAGTTGGATCACTATAACCAAGGGAATCATTTACTTAGATATCAATCTGCGTTGTGCATGAATATGCATATAATAAAAATAAGCCTTATGCAATTACAAACTTCTTGTCATCATGTGCATATGTGCTTGGGTTATAAGCTTGCAATGAGTACAAGCAATGACGGTGATTATAAAAAATGGAAAAGCCTAGTTAATGATGGCCATGAAAGATAATGAAACACAAGCTCAATGATTAATAACCAATGATAATGATATTCCAAATCATGGATAAAAGTTCATATGCAATAATAACAATAACAATGTAGTGCGATCAAATTTAAAACCAATGATAATCAATGATAGTTGGATCACTATAACCAAGGGAATCATTTGCTTAGATATCAATCTGCGTTGTGCATGAATATGCATATAATAAAAATAAGCCTTATGCAATTACAAACTTCTTGTCATCATGTGCATATGTGCTTGGGTTATAAGCTTGCAATGTGTACAACCAATGATGGTGATTATAAAAAATGGAAAAACCTAGTTAATGATGGCCATGAAAGATAATGAAACACAAACTCAATGATTAATAACCGATGATGATATTATGAGTTGCTTTCAAAATAGGATTAGGCTTGATGGGATCACATAGATTATTCATGCCTCAAACTAGAAAAGGGTTTATGCCCCTTATTACATCATACCACATGAGTTTAATGTCAAAATTTTAAGGGGGACTAGGGGAGTAATTGTTGATTTTCTAAGTGCAATAGCGGCTAGCACAATATTTTTGAAAAATCTGATAATCACTTTTTATGTTGATCTTCTTTTAATTATTCCAATATATCATTCAACAATTACACTTCAGAAAATGAACCATAACAGAACAGTAGAATGATAGAGATCACAATGTACAAAGAGAAGACAAGATTTACCCTTGGAAAACCCACAAGGGGAAAAACCTAACAACATTTTCAATAGACAAATTATTTTGTTCAACAAGAGACACACCTAGACCGATGGTCAAACTTGGTCTATCCCTCCAAGTCAAGCCTCCCAATATGATCTAGAACTTCATTCCACCTGATTTGACCCAAAATTTCGACCCTCCCGCAAATTCCAGAATCCCAGAAATTTCACCCTTGTAATAGAAACTACCCACAAAATGCGAAATGTAAAGAGAGAGAGACTATCCACATGTGTTAGCATGTGTGAGAGAGAAAAAGATGCAACTAATCTTCTTTTTGTCCTCCTTTTCCTTCTTTATCTTCGCTAAGATGCCCATAAGTTGTCTTCCTGAGGAAGTGTGAATTGGTGGGGGAAGAATGAGGTCAAGTTGTCTTTATATAGTGACCTGCAAAGTCAAATGGGTGTGTTCTTCCCTAGGTTGACTTGAATTGGAAGGAGGTCGAATCGAAAAACTTGGAACAAAAAATTTCAATTTCAAAATTCATATTTTCTTCTTTTAAAATTCGGAATGGGATTTTGACTCAAAATATATTTTTCATTTGACTCAAGAATTTAAATATGTCTTACAATAATCAATATAATTACATAAAATGGCTATATATACATTATGAAGACTAACCATAGTTACAAAATTTAAGACTCCCTCTTAACTAAGGAGGTATTAAAAAATGATTGTCGTAGATTTTCTCAAGTTGACAATTTTCTCTAAGGAAAAGGTTATATCAAATCATCATCAACATCATCATTAATAGCATCATCTTCTACCATTAGCATCTGCTAGTAGTCATATCCTAGTTGGTACCTAACCCATGGATTACCATCAACATATCAAGACTCACTCTCTCAGAGTGATCAATCCTCAAATATAAATACCTCTTACTAGGACAAAATGTTGAAACTCAACCCTCCTAAGGAGTACGAGAAGGAACTCACTCAACCATCTTGGGGAGTCCTCACTCAACCCTCTAGGGAGCACTCTGGGCCCTTATTCTAAAATACCTCACTCAAACCTACCTCAGGGAGTGATCAGGTCTGCAATACCTCACTCAACCCTATCCCGGGGTGTGATCCAATCTAGATGTTGAAAGACCTCACTCGACCCTTACCTAGGGAGTGATCGGGTCTAGATGCTGCAAGAAATCACTCAAAAATTACTTGGGGAGTGATCGAGTCTCCTCATCGAGGAACACTCACTCAACCATATTCTAGGTAGCACTGGGCCTATCGAACCATTCTCCCTATTGGTATAATTTCTATCCATGGTGCTATCAAATCAACACTCCCTCTCAATAAGAGGGGTAATCTTCCCAAGCCACAACTTGTCTCCAATGTACATGGAATACTCCTTGGGAAACGAATTCGTTAGAACATTAGCTATCTACTCATCAATGGAGATGTACTTGTTCCTTATCACTCTCCTTTATACCATGCCATAGATGTAGTGGTACTTGATCTCAATATGCTTCAACCTATAATGGAAAATAAGATTCTCTGAAATCCTCACACAAATTTTATTATCAAATTGCATCATGGTTGGTTCCATCTCTTGGTCGAGCAATCCTGCAAACAAGTTTTGAATCCACAATTCTTTTGTACATGCTTCATTTATTGCAATATATTCTACTTCTGCAGCACTGATTGTGATAGATATCTACTTCCTACTCATCCAATATATAATAATGGAGCCCAAACTGAAGCATACCCCTAAAGTGATCTTCCTATCATCAACACTTCCAACCCAATCAACATTTACACAACCCTAAAGCTATACATACTTATTTGAAACATATTTCAAACCATAATTCATAGTACCACTTAGATATTTCAGAATGGCTTTGCTGCAATCCAATGCTCATGTATTGGTTCCACCTGGAACTGGCTCAATGTGTTTACTATAAAGCAAATGTTTGACATGGTGTTAACCAAATACATCAACGATCCAATCAATCATTGGTACATAGATGGATTTACCAATTTGGATTCAGAGCCTCTTAACTTCTTCAAGTTAGTCACAATGGAAGTATCCATGGATTTACAATCCATCATGCAATTTTTTTGAAGGATCTCAATAACATACTTTCCTTAACCAAGGAAAAAATCAATAGGTTTCCACCATACTTCTAGTCCCAATTAATACTGAATCAAACAAATATCCTTCATATCAAACTCATATGCCAATTTCTTCTTGCACTGAATGATGAGAGACTCGACACTTATCAAAAAAAAAATCATCAACATATAGCAATAGGATCATAGGTGTATTCTTCACAACCTTAAAATAAAGGTTTGGATCAACATGTTCTTGGTAAATCCAAATATTTTCAGATAGTTGTCAATTCGAGCATACTAACCTCTTTGAGATTGTCTGATTCCATACAATGCCTTCTTTAACCTACAAACATGATATTCCTTTCCATGCACCTCAAAAGAGTGAGGATGCTCTATGTACACCTCTTCCTCAATCACACCATTGAGGAAAGTAGTATTCACATCCATATGATGTAAATTCCAACCTAATGAAGCTACAAGATAACTAATAGATGTAATGGAGGTGTACCTAGAAACTGGAGCAAAGGTCTCGTCATATTCTTCTCCCTCTTTCTGGAAGAACCCTTTAGCCAAAAAAACATGCCTTTTATTTGTCAATACTTCCATATGAAACATGCTTGATCGTGTATATCCACGTGGAAGTCAACATTGACTTCCCTTCCAACCTTGGCACAATCACCCAAACATCATTCTTAATGATTGATTTTTATTCTTCCTTCATGGCCTCCTTCCATACTTGGTGGATAATTGCTTCTTCATAAGTGGAAGGTTTTTCATCAATAAGGTTAGTCATAAGAGCTCCATAGATAGAAAACCTCTTAGGATTCTTAATTTCTCTATATGTTCCATCAGGAGCTACATTTTCTTTTGCTACTTCCAATGTAGATTTAAGCCATGTTGGTCTCTTCTTGATCTTAGGGACAACAACTGGTTCCACTACTTCACAAGGCTCTTTAAGAAATTATGTAGAACTTGAATGATCTTCCTTTGAAACTTCCCGCTTTACTTCATCATAGGAATCCATGGATACTTTCTTAGACTTATAATATGCCACTTTCTCATCGAAGGTGACATCCTGGTTGACCTTGATCTATTGCTGCTCCAGAATGTAGATTTTATAGGCCTTTGATGATTCACTATAACCAACAAATATTTATTTCTTTCCTGAAGGTTCAAGCTTGTTCCTTTTATCCTTAGGAACATGGATGTAAACAAGGCAACCAAATATTCTCATATGTCCAACCTATGGCTTTCGTCTAAAGAACACTTCTTCATGAGTCATATCTTTCAGAATTTGATAAGGATTCTGTTTTGAATATATATAGTTGTTAATGATGCTTCTCCCCATAAAAACATCAACAAATCCTGATCATGCATTGTAACCTTGACAGGTTATTTAATGGACTTGTTCTTTCATTCTTCCACACCATTCTGTTGTGGATTATAGGGAACAATCAACTCCCTCTTAATACCAAACCTTTTATAGAAAGAAACAAGTTCTTTTGAGGTGTACTCTCCTCCATTGTTAGATCTCAAAATCTTGATCTTCTTACCTATCAAGTTTTCCACTTCAACTTTGAATTCTTGAAACTTAGTGAAGACTTCATCCTTGGTCTTCATGACATAGATCCATGTATTATGAGACATGTCATCAAATGTTACATAGTATAGTGAACCTCCAAGAAATATTACAAGCATCAAACTACCTAAATCAGAGTGAATAAAATCTAAAACTTCTTTAGATCTATTGTCACTACGTGGAAATGGTTTCTTGATATTCTTTATAAGAGTAAAACCTTTACAAACACCTTCATGATCTATCTGCAATTCAAGGATGCTTAAAACTGTTTGATTCAATTTAGTTAGTGCTCTATAATTAAGGCGAAGATATCTTTTATGTCATAGCTCACTTGGATTGATTTCACCATGCACAAGGCTTGAGTTGATTGACTCACAAGCCTATACAACCTTCCTTCATGAATCCTGATATCCCTAGCATCATCTGCACTAGATCCCTTGGACCATACAAGTACTTTACCATCCACAAAATCTACTCTATCTCCTTTATCTTCTAAACATGAAATAGAGACTAGATTCTTTCTCAAACCTAATACATATAGGACATTGTTGAGATGAACATTCTTACTAGATTCCATCTCAATGGATGCCTTTCCAACTCCTTTGACTGCATAAATGTGGTTATCTCCAAGCTCTACTCTTTGGGATAACCTATTTTCCATCATACTAGAGAGATTTCCACAATATCCTATCATATGTCTAGAAGCACCACTCTTTACTAGCCACATATCATCATCATCTACAATAGAAACTGTTAGAGCTGAAAAGTAAAAAAATATTTGTCACCTTTAGGCTTCTTTGGAAGTTCATCTTCAACGTCGACTGTGGAAGCATGATTTTTTCCCTTTCTCTTTTTGTTCATTAGTTAATTTAGAACAATCCTTTTTATAATGTCCAAATTTCTGACAACCATAGCATTTAATTCCTTACATATCCTTCTTCCTTTGGGGAGGAGGTGATCTTCTTTCTGACTTCTTGTTTTGAAAGGCAAACTTCTTATTTCCTTTATTTTTCTTGAAGCGAGCTGCTAATGCTTGAGAAGCTTCTTCCTTTTTGTCTCTTGATATAAGCCTTGATTATTATTGAGCACTGGAGGTCCATAAATTTTCAAATGAAGGAGATTCCTTCTAGCTACTTATACCTGCTGCAAACACATTCCATGATCTATGTATACCATTGAGTGCTATAGTCACATGTTCGTTCTTAGAGAGATTTTCTCCAATTTCTTGAATTTGGTCTCTTATTTGTGAAATCATTACAAAATATGAAGGCACAGTGTCATCATTTGTCATCCTTACATCACGAAGCTCATTCTCCAAGCTCATGGCTTGATCAAAATTCTTGATAGTAAATAGATTAGTTAATACATGTTCTTGGAAGTATCAAGCTTTGCAATATACAAGACTAGATGATATTTGATGGAGTCCACAATAAGACTCATGGAAATGATGTCATCCTCCTTAAACTTTTCCTTTCCTACAATATCTTTTGGTTCTACAACTTTCCCTGTCACAATATCCAAAACTTTGTTCTTTGCAAGAATAAGATCAATTCTAAGTTTCCAATCTCTGAAGTTTGAGGCTCTTTCCAACTTGTTCTTAGATTTCATAGAAGAAGCCATGGATTCAAATCAATAAGAAGGAATTCAACAATAATGATATCAATGTATGATTTCTTCAAAGGTGATCTCAATGTTCCTTCCTTCACCAAAGCTCTGATACCATGTTGATTTTCCAAGTGTAATAGAGACTAGCACAATATTTCTGAAAAAAAATGATAATTGATTTTGACTTTGATATTCTTTTAACTATCCCATTATATAATTCAATAACTATACTTAAAAAATTAAACCATAAAAGAACATTAGAACAACGGAGATCACAATGCACAAAGAGAATACAATATTCACCTTGGGAAAACCTACAAGGGGAAAATCCAACAACCTTTTCAATAGAGAAATTATTATGTTCAAGGAGAGACACACCTAGACCTATGGTCAAACCTGGTTAACCCTTCCAATTCAAGCCTACCAATCTCATCCAACACTTCACTCTGCTTCATCTGACCCATAATTTCATCCCTCCTACAACTACCAGAATCCCAAAATTTCAACCCCCAACAACTGCCCAAAATTTTTGACCCCTACAATAGAAACTGCCCAGAAAATGTGAACTGTAGAGAGAGAGAGACTATCCACATGTACAATCTTGTGTGACAGAGAAAGAGATGTAATTTTTCTTCTTTTTCATTGTCATTTTACTTTTTGATATTCAATAAGATGCCCATAAATTGTCTTCTTGAGGAAGTACGAATTGGTGGAGGAAGAATGAGGTCGAGCTGCCTTTATATAGTGATATGTTGGGTTGAATGGGTGTGTTCTTTTCCTTGGGCCGACTTGACTTCGAGGGAGGCGTAATTGACAAACTTGGAGCCAAAAATTTCAATTTCAAACTTCAAATTTTATTCTTTAAAAGTCGCAATGGAACTTTGACTGAAAATATATTTTTCTTGACTCTAACATTTAAATATGCTTTACAATAAATAATATAAATAATCAAGTGGCCAAATATACATTATGAAGACTGACCATATTTACAAAATTCAACAATAATTTAGGGTTATCTCACGATGGTTGAGGTGTCATCAAGACTTCCTGTTAAGCACTACTTAGGGTGATTAGGGTTTCTTATAGTTTAATTTGGGGGTGGACTTGTTTAGGATGACACCCAAGTGAAACATGGGATATGAAAGGAGGAGAATGTCAAGAGAGAAGAGTCAAGGGAATATGAATTCAATGCAAAACCACTTACCTATGATGTTTAAAAGAGAACTGTGTGGATACCTTAGCCTTGATTGTCCTTTTGGTAGAGCTAAATGCCCTTCGTTAGCCTTAGTTGTAGCTCTATCTTGAGAAAACTTGTTATAAAACTTATAGTATCCCTTGAATAATACTAGTGACCATAGAGAAAACAAAACTAGATTGTGTTCAAAATGACTCAGACAAGCTCGTCATCATTCTCCCCTCGCAAATGAGGAAACCCCCTCCTTATATAGAATGGAGTCCTCATTTCTTACAATGAATTAAAATAAGGGGGTTCAAAACCAATAGCACTCAAACCACTTTCTCAAACTATGATTAATATTAAAATAATGGGAATATCCCTCTTAGTATGTTCAATGATAGGATTTTTTAGAATAAAATATCCCCTAGAAGGGCTTCCACTAAAAATCATGGGGGCCTCAGTAGTGAATTCTTCCTCAAATGGTGGATTCAACAAAATATCCTGCAATATTTGTTGAAATTAGATACAATGCCCAAGTTAGATAGGTGATGTGGTATCCTTCTTTGTAATAAAACAATTGTATTTTCATTTGGAATGGTGGTATGAAACTCTTCATGATTTGTTAGGTAGTGAAAACCTAATAGGTATTCCTGAAACATCATAGTAAATATTAGTTTAATAACTTGCCTATATGTACTATGGAAGACAACCATCAACCCTTACTCATGTAATCAACTCTTAGGACAAGTTATTCTTTCTAGGGGTCTAGACAAACATATGTTGTATGAGGAATTTCTCATGGATAGTAAATGAAAAGGGATCCTTCATGGAATGACTATCAAGGTCAATTGAGGCATAGGTATTTATTAATTCCATGGTTAGCTTTTAGAGCCAGGAATTCCTTTTCAATGACCCTTTAAGAGGGATCTTGGAGCATTGAGTTTACATTCCTTAGCATTATTTAATTACCCCTTATTTTCATTTACTCAAGTGTTAAGTTCATCGAATATGTCCCTTTCATTCATTATTTTTAGAAAAACTAGGGATTAAGGAAGAACCTCATAATGAGGTGGCATGAGCTTAAGCTTCATTAAATTTGATGTTTTATCTTTACCTCTTTGCCCCTTTAGATATTTTATAGACAATCATGGGATTTTCATTTCAATGTGGCTTTCTTTTACTTTCATACTTTCATTTCACATAGACCTATTAAATAATGACATATGAGAAATCAATCATGAATGGGGAACGACTCCTTTCAATGAATGGAATGGAGGTGAAGGAGTAGAATGGAAAGTGTTATGTATGAAGGGGATATGGGGCATTATTTCAGCAATATACCTAGTAACACAACCTAACCATGAGAGATGACATGATCTTATGAGCATAGTATGTCCTACTTACTATGAAAAGACACATAAATATATTATAAAATTATGAAGTTTCGTTAATTCCCACTTAGGTAAGCACGACTGACCACCCACTAAAGGCCATAACACCACCCCCTTATATCAATAAAATCACGACACATCATTAAATAGTTGAAATCTCACATCTAATAGGTGAGAAAGACATGCAATACATAATGGTTGAGCTAGCATGAGTGCAAAAATGAGTGAGTGAAGACCACATGTAAGCAAAGAAACTTCAACAAGTTCAACAGCATACACCCATCTTCAGGTAGTTACCCCTTGGGGGGTAATAACGCTATTGTCACTTCCCTTTCCATGCATTGAATTCTTAGAGGTTTCTTTCCATCTTATGGACTCTACTAATTAACCTGCACCCACTACTAAGTGAAATGATTAAGCTTCCATCTCTTTAGGGCTAAACAAAAATCCCTTCTCCACAATTAACATCTTAATCCAAACTGGAATTTCAATGATCAATGCTTTGGAAGGAAATTTCTTAAAATATTCCAATTCCATAATCAAATGCAACAAGTATTCAAAATAAAACTCTATAATAATCCCTTCTTTAATGCTCTAGAACCAAAAGTCAATTATGCATGTGGGTTCATGGTCATTTTTCTCCAATTTCAGTATATTTGATGTACCCCATTAAACCGATGACTTGAGGCACTAAGAAGAGTGAGGTAGCTCTTGAAATTGCTTTAGTGATTATAATAAAATTACTAATAATGTATAGAAAAATATTTTCCTCTAATAATATGTAGTATACCTAGGGGGGATAATATGGGGTACAGAGGGAGGTACCCAAGGGAATAATGTAAGGATGATAAATAATTGGGCCATAATTAATAAATAAAGTGGTTAACCCACATTATGCAAGGGACCACAAGTAGTTAGGGGATAATGTGATAAGTCTATTGTATTAGATGTATGGTATTGAGAGACCCATGGTTATTACCAATGATATTGTATCTATTAAGCCTATATAGAGGCTACAAACTCTCCATTGAGATATGTCAGGATTTGTTGTATTGGAAACCATATGGCTTGTGGAGTGTTGTCCTTCCTTAAGGAGTATTTGTATGGTGTTACCCTACCTCAAGGGTTTGATTAATAAAGAGAAGCATTTCTATCTTATTTGTGTATTAGCTCTTGGGTTTATTTTATCAGAGAATTTCATATATTTTGAGGTCAGATCTATTACAAGTGTTATACCCATGGGGGATAATACATGGTATAGAGGGATGTACACAAGGGAATAATGCAAGGTAATAATGTAATGATGATAAATAAATGGGCCATAATAATTAATAAATAAAGTGGTTAACCCACATTATGCAAGGGACCACAAGTAGTTAGGGAATAATGCGATAAGCTCATTGTATTAGATATATGGTATTTAGAGACCCATGGTAATTACCCATGATTTTATATGTAAGAAGACTATATAGAGGCTAGGGACTCTCCATTGAGATATGTCAAGTATTGTGTATTGACAAACATATGGCTTGTGGAGTGTTCTCCTTCCTTATAAAGAGATTGTATAGTGTTACCCTACCTCAAGGGTTTTGATTAATAAAGATTTGAAGCGTCTATATTTTGTTCTTGTATTTCTCTTGGGATTTTTTTAGTTATTGGGAAAATTTGCAATTTTAATATATTCGCAGGTCAGATCTAATACAAGTGGTATCAAAGCTCTTTCTTGGGCAAAGTAGGGATTTTTTTTCCTTTTTTTGCAGGAATTTTTTGGGCGATGAGTTTGCAGATTAGATATGAAAATTTTGGTGCAAAAATTTCAAAAACAAATTGTATATCTAAATTCCTTGCCAAAAAGTAACCAATTTTTTAAAAAATCAGTTTAATCAGAGTCCGAATGAAGGCGATATTGTTGATTTAAAATCAATTGTTTTGTAGAATTTTTTCTAATGACCATTTGTGGACGACGACTCTTTAGTAATTTTTTTTACATTTTTTGTGCAGAATTTCAAAAAATAATTGTAGATCTGAGATCCTCTTGAAAAATCACCCAATTTCAAAAAATAAAAATCAATTGAATTAATGTCTGGATGAGGGAGATATCGCCGATTTAAAATTGGCTCTTTTTTTTGTATCAAAATTTTTGTGACAAATGGACAGTTGTAGCATGGATCTGAGTTTCCCGAGTGTCTGGACCATGATTTCAATCTTGTGGGAAGATGCAGAATGGATGTTCCATTTCTGAAAATAAACTATAATAAGGATTCTGATCCATATTGACTGAGTTGTGGCCATTTTAAAATTTTCTGCACAAAGAAGGTAAAATTTTTCAAAACCCTCATTCTACTTCATGGGTTCTACTCAGTTATTTTTTACAAGAAAAGATGATGGCCCTACTATTGAAGAATTCCTAAAAATACATAAGTCAAAGGCATTATGGAAACTTTATTATTCCTTCATTTTAGAGATGAGGCTACCATATGGTGGAACTCACTTGACACAAAGAAGTTGGTAAGCCTTCTTGATGAAGAATTTGAAAAAGTTCTTTTGGACAAATGGTCTCATGCTAGAAGACAAGATAATGAGACACATAAGGGGTCATTTTTTGATGGTATCTCCTTATTACAAGTTCATGGATGTATTCAGAAAGAGAAGATCATTATGTCTATCAATCCTAGTTGCAGGCATAATTTTATCAATGTTAATTTGGCAAAAAAAAATGCAAATCCCAGTAAAACAAATGGAGCACACACATGTTGATGATGAGGAGGTACAAATGTATAAAGCTTTGAATATTTGTTGGATACGTATGTGTTGAATTCTGAATTTTATGCTTTAGATATGGATGATGTGGATGTTGTTTTGGGATACCCTTGGATGGACTCTGTTGGTACTATCAATATTAATGCATAGAAGAAATTCCTGAAGCTTTGGTGTAAAAAGAAGAAAATTACATTACATGATATTTCCATCAATAAACAAGTAGAGTACAAAGAGGCCCAAGTAAACATCTCTACAAATACATACATATCAAATGAGGAATCTGTGGTGGAATTAATAATGGAAGACAAGAAACAAGAGCAAGTACCACTAAACGAACCCGATACTACTCAAACTCTGTCAGGTGGAAAATTGAAGAAAGATACTCCATTAGTTAAAAATTCAGCATATCACTACCCACACCACCCAACAAGACAACAACAAGCACGGTGGTAATGAATTAGCAACAAGGATGACAACCCCTGGAATACACACAGAGAGGTGCGGTGATCCACCCACAACACATCAACACAGAGGAACCACAAGAACCAACTTCCATCTCAAGTGAGCAAGGCAATGGTTAAATCAAGTGTTCACCTTTCTCTTGGATGGCTAGATGCACATGCATAGTACCAATGGACTCATCTTTTGAGTAGATCTTATTATTTGTGCTCTTCTCATGTTTCGGGGATGAAACATGTTTAAGGGGGGTGGAATGTAGTATACATAGGGGGATAATATGGGGTACAGAGGGAGGTACCAAAGGGAATAATGTAAGGATAATAAATAAATGAGCCATAATTAATAAATAAAGTGGTTAACCCGCATTATGCAATGGACCACAAGTAGGTAGGGAGTAATGTGATAACTCCATTGTATTAGATGTATGGTATTGAGAGACTCATGTTATTTACACATGGTATTGTATGTATGAAGCATATATAGAGGCTAGAGACTCTCCATTGAGATATGTCAAGTATTGTGTATTGACAAGCATATGGCTTGTGGAGTGTTCTCCTTCCTTAAGGAGTGATTGTATAGTGTTGCCCTACCTCAAGGGTTTTGATTAATAAATGTTTGAAGCTTTTATATTTTTTTCTTGTATTTCTCTTGGGATTATTTTCATTTAATGGGAAAATTTGTAATTTTAATATATTTGTAGTCATATCTACTACAGACTAGGTATGGGCCTTTAAATTTGTGCACATATAACTTGAAATAGGCACATTCTTATTGAACAAAATTATTAACCTATCCATCAAACTAGTTTTAAATCTCAAGCTGCTTGGGTTTTCACCACATCACATCTTATCAAGAACTAGTTTGAACTGGACAATAACACTATTTGCTAATGCTTAGATGAGGATTCAAACATATATCCAAAAAAGATTCAGTTTAGTTTAAACTGTTGGACACCTAATCCTCAATGGGTTAGTGTGGAAGTCGAATGGACAAAAGCAGTCCAAGAGACCTTGGGATCTGAAACCCAAGAGTCACATAATGTACTATAAATGTAAATCTCTTGTTAATAAATTGTATTGCATGTTTTATCTTTCATATTGTCTTTGTTGTCCATGTGTGTTTAACATGGTATCAGAGCAGGCGTATTCCTGCCCTGCATAATTAATGTGAGCCATTTGTCTTATGGCCTTTCTGTGAAGTCATTTCTGCCATCAATTCTGCATCTCAGGAATATTTTCCCACGAATATTTCTTCAGCTAAATGTTAGCTGCTCCTCCATATAATTAGCTGCTGTTGTTGCACATCTGTCCATATCGGTTTAACGTTGTTTCATAACATTTTTGAATGCGTTTCCATTTGAACGTTGTCCATATCATATTAACGCTGTTCAATTTTAACGCTGCGTTGGTATCATTATTGAATGGTTGTTGAATATTAATGCTCTGCGTTACCTGACCTCTGACTCTGCCTCAGAAACGCTTGTCGACCTCTGCGCATTCCATTTTTACTACACCTCATTATTAAACGATGGTGACATTACTGTACACTGTTATGACATTAATGAAACGTTGTGCTGCTCTTTTCATTCCATTGAAATGCCCTTGCCTGGCCATCAATAGCACCATTTGCAAATCACGCAATTAGGTTGGGAGCTGGAAGACTCGGCATCATTGACAACGTTGTGTACGCTGTCTATTGAACCTGTCTATTCATACGGGTTTCTCCTTCCGACCGCACTTTGGTACCTCTCCGCACAGGCGACTCCTCACTGCACTCCCACTGCTCCAGTCTCTCGATTCAGGTTCTGGATGCTGCTGGGCATCAGTTTATGGAGCGAAGCAATTGAGAAACATGTCCTCGATGCAGCTGCTGCTACGACTAGTACTAGTTAAAGTAGACATCATAATCTTCAGCGCAGAAGATGGCAACTTATTCTTATCGCCCGGCTGGAGCTTCTTAGATTCCTCGCCCTTATTTTCGTTCAACGAAATGCTACTATCAGCTCGTTTCTGCATCAACATATTTTGGTTCCGGCGGCTTCTCACATAATCCTCTGCCATATAAATGTCCATAGCGAGATCCATTGAAAACCTGTAAGCTGTCGTTGTAACGTGTCACAGATAACTAAAGTAGGCCCCGCGATCTGCGATAAATTCTTAGTCTATTAAAACTAGATATTCCGAATGAATGCACGAAGACTTGAACTCTGAGTGATGAATCAGTCGTCGTTTGGTGATGAACTTCAATCGAAAATTTGTGGCGAACGATAGCAATAGGCGTGGGGTATATATCACTAGAGAACAGAGAACCAGTGGGCGTTCTCGGTGGGCTTGTAAAACCGAGGGTAATGATATTATGGAGACAATTTTGAGGAGGACCATCTTTCAGCTGAAGTTGCAACAGCTTCCAAGCTTGCAGATTTATACAAGCAGAGCTCTGAGGAGTGGCGTCAGAAGGCAAATGAGCTCGACGGTGTCATCAAAGCTTTAGAAACTCATTTAAGTCAGGTTGAAGCTGATTATAAAGATAAGCTTCAGAAAGAATACTCAACACGAGAGGAGTTAGCAAAAGAGAGTGCAGAATTAAAGGAGAAGCTGGATAAAATGCGAGCGGAGATTGAGGCCCTCAAAGCTCAAAAGGATTGTGATTCACTTGCATTAGTCACTTACTCAAGTGATAGAAATATGGACCAATTGTCAAACATGGACACAGACACTATGTTGGAACTCCATAGAGATGGGATTGTTGTTCCAAGGATTCCACCAGGAATATTTGGAACAGCTTTAGCGGCTTCTCTAATAAGAGATGGCTGGAGTCTGGCAAAGATTTATACCAAGTATCAAGAAGTTGTTGATGCATGGCGGCATGAGAGGCAAGCGTGCAAACATTCACAAGCTATTTTGGAACGGGTTTTACATGAGATAGAAGAAAAGGCAGAAGTAATTTTAGATGAAAGAGCTGAACATGCCAGGATGATTGAGTCCTATATTGTAATGGAACAGAAGCTGCACCAATCTATGACTGATCAAGGAAATCTAGAAAACTCTATAATGCATCTGAAGTCTGATTTGCGGAAGAGGGAGCGGGAATACAGTATCGCCCTAAAAGAAATCCAGGACCTTCAAGCCCAGGTTGCAGTGCTTTTAAAAGAATGCGGAGACATTCAACTTCGATTTGGTATTAGTGAAGGCATTTCTAAAGATGATGCTATTATTAATGTTGTTCCTCAGGACCACAATGAAACTGCAGTTGACAAAGTGATTTCTGATAGGCTTTTAACATTCAAGGATATGCATGGAATGGTGGAACAAAATTGTCAGCTTCGTAGCTTAGTGCGTACTCTTGCCCATCAGAATGAACAAAGAGAAGAAGAGATCAAGGAGGCATTTGACTTTGAGCTTAAGAAGCGTACCAATGAGGCAGCCTCCAAAGTTGTTGTCATTTTGAAAAAGTCTGAAGAGCAATCGAGTATGATCGAGTCACTCCAGGGCACTGTGGGAATGTATAAGAGGCTTTATGAGGAAGAGATCAGAAATCGATCTTTCTTTCAGTATCCTACGGAAGGTTCTCCAGGTGAGGGCAGGAATGATCTTCGGAAGCTTGTGGAAATTTCTCAGGAAACTACTCAGAAGATGCAGGATCAGTCTGCTGAAGAGATTAGGCGTCTAAAAGAAGATATAAAAGCAGCCCAACATGAAGCCAATGCCCTACACTCTGAAAGTGACCGACTTCATTTGGAAGCAACCTATGCTCGTGAAAGGTTAAATTCATTTATGAAGGATTCAGAAAACCAGCGGAATGAGATGAATGCTATTCTAGCAAGGAATGTAGAGTTTTCCCAAATGATAACAGAGTATCAACGGAGATTGCGTGAAAGCTCTCAGAGTACTCAGGCAGCTGAGGAGCGTGCTCGGAGGTTTCAAATGGAGGTCTCTGTACTAGAACATGAAAAGGAAATTCTATCGAATGCAGAGAAAAGGGCATCAGAGGAAGTGATTCTATTGTCAGATAGAGTACACCGATTACAGGCTACTGTGGATACAATTCAGAATGTAGATGAAATTCGTGAGAGTTCAAGGCAAGCGGAAAGAAAGAGATTGGAAGATGACCTGAACCGTTTGCAAGAAAAGATCGATTTTTTGCAGCTTGAATCACAACTACAGCAAGAAGAGCTACATCAAAATAGACACCATTCTGAACCTGTTTTTGTTCAGAACATTGAGACAACCACCCATCAGCAGCATGTTAATAATGTTACAGTTCATTCAAATAAAGCAACAGTTGTATATGTAGATGCAGAAACTCAGTCTGCACTTCCCAAGCCCATCATCAGACCTTGGGAACAGCTTGTCCACAACAAGCATAGAACTGGTCTTGGATATGACAAGGACTTGTCCTTTCATATTCCAGACTATGCCAAGCCCATTCAGTTTCAGAGTGCTGGATTCATTCATGACAGTTCACCTGCTCCTCATGACAGTTCAGCTTCAGTTGTTCCAGACTCTGCCCCTCTTCCACAGCAACAGCAACAACAACAACAACAACAGATCATAAAATTCCAACACTGTGACCGAGTTGGCCATCTGAAAGATCACTGTTTTGATCTTCATCCATGTGAGCACTGTCATAAAACTAGCCATTCTTCAAACAGATGCTTCAAAAACAAACACCCTGCAAGAACAAAGATTCATCTTGGATGGATCGCTTCTTGGCAATGGGCATCAACAGCCAAGAAGATATTCCAAACACATGTCAGAACTTGTTCCAGAATATTGAACAGTCTTGCAATTGAGTTTTCTCCATCTTCTCACCTTTGTACCTGACAGGGGGGAAATGATGGTCATCTACAAGCTTCAAAGTCACATCAAGCGAGCCTGAGCCACAACCTGCCACACCAGTTTCAGAGTTGTAGCCAACGATAAAGATGCCCCTGAATATGCCTTCAGTTGGCAATCTGGGACACTTCCTCTAGCAGAAGACTTCAGCTTCTTGCCAGTTTTGGAAGCATTCCAGGAACACAATTGAGAACACTTCCTCTAGCAGAAGACTCCAACTTCTTGCCAGTTTTGGAAGAGTTCCAGGAATTGCATTAAGCATTCCAGAGTTGTTGGTCATCCTTAAACCATCACAGGTTGAGACTTCCCTTTTCAGGTTGAAGTTTTACCTTTTATGCGGGTGAGACCTCCCTTTTATGGTTGAAGGTTTCCCTCTTTAAAACAATAGGATCACTTCCTCTAGCAGAAAACTTCAGTTTCTTGCTAGTTTTGGAAGAGTTCCGGGAACTGCACTAAGTGTTCCAGTGTTGGTGGTCATCCTTAAACCACCGTCCTTTATACCAACATTTCATAGAGCACATTCAGCCTAGTGCTGCCATGCATTTTTTGCACATTTTGTATTACAACTCTCTTCTTGGACTCATACATAACCCTTCGGATTAAGGGGGGGAATGTTGGACACCTAATCCTCAATGGGTTAGTGTGGAAGTCGAATGGACAAAAGTAGTCCAAGAGACCTTGGGATCTGAAACCCAAGAGTCACATAATGTACTATAAATGTAAATCTCTTGTTAATAAATTGTATTGCATGTTTTATCTTTCATATTGTCTTTGTTGTCCATGTGTGTTTAACATAAACCATCAACATTTTTTTTCTATGTGGTTCATGGTCCCTAGAGATCGACAACTGCTATGTTCATGGAATATTTGCACCTAGAAAATCCACTCGAATGGATCACTTCTTGTTGGATCAAACACAAAGCTTGACCTTGAGAGTGTCAAGAGAATTGAGCCCGTGACCTCTCAATAACAAAGATGCTTTAACGATAAGGACTCGACCAACTGAACTAACCCTCAGGGCAAAAATACCAACATTATCAATTATTGTTATAGAAAAATAAATCTTTCCCAAAGCCTTAAGTTAGTTGCCTAGAAAACTAATGTAAAATAATATATTGCACATTAAGTTTTATATTTATTCATTATAACATAAAATAATCAGAGCAGTTGCAATAACATAATGGGAAACTGAAAGAACCCATTCATGCACATACAAAATGCAATAGTCTAATAAAACAACCTTTTATCTCATTTTTAATCAACATTTCTAGTCAATTTTACTCATAATTCAATCAAATTAAAAAATCATAATTTTAAGTTGTTGATTCTAGACAATTTGAATGCCTCATAAATTTTCTAAAACAATTAATCTATTTTTGTATTTATAAATACCAATACAATTCAAATTATCAACATCACAATCTCACCAAAATTGTATCAACAAATTCAAACCACAATAACCCAAAAAAAAAACACCAAAAAAATCACCTCATTATACTAAAAGCCATAAAAATTGGGAAAAAAATAGGAGAATTATAAAATTCCTCTTACATAATTCCAAAATAGTATCATTTGAAGTCATACCTACCTAGATTCTAAAATTCCTTTTAAAGGAAACCGAAAGGCTATTCACCAATTTATAATGGTGGTATGAAATCGTCTAGAAGGCTCTCGATGTCCAACGACCATGACCGACCCCACATTAAATGTTAATCAAGCCCCTCGAAGGCTCTAGATGTCCAAAGACCCCACATTAAATGTTACTTAAGCGTCTGGAAAGCTCTCACTGTCCAACTAGCCCCCATTAAATGTTAGTGAAATCAGACACATGGTTTACATTATTGTATTTATATTCTTTTTATACAATATTTGTTTTTCAACCCAACAAATTATTGTATGGTTTACATTATTGTATTTAAATTATTTTTAAGATATTTCATATAAAACAAATATTATATAATCAATTATTTTACAAAGTTGGTAGTTGAAAGACATATTTTAACTTCTTCCATTAATTATTATAAAGAGGATGTTTGGAGCACTTTTTTTCCTTATTAAACCTCCTTTGATAATTTTCCAATTGCACCGAGAAAATCGAGTTTTTTTTAACAGTTTTGAATATAACCAATATGATATAGTTTATAGTTTTTTTTGGGGGTGTAATGTGATAATTTCCCAAAATTGCAAGGAGAAAATGGAGTTTTCTTTAACCATTTTAAGATAACGAATATCATATGGTTTTTGGTACAATGTTGGGCAAGATATCAAATCTCAACTCAATGGGAATGTTCCCCTTTTTAACTTCATCAAAAAAAATGTGCCTTTAAGATGGTAGATATAGTTCTTTATGTTTATGTTCATACTGTTTGGTGATATTATTTATGGGGATATGTTATTTTTTATATATATAATTTTTTTAAGTTACTATTGATGTTATAAATTTTGTCGTTGTTGTTTAAATTGTATTTTTAAACGTATAGATATATTTAATATTTTAATTTTTTTTCCTGTAAATTTAAAAATTTAAAAATGTTATTTTAATAATTTCTAATGAGATTTTAGATAGATTTCATAAAAAAATATGTCAAAATCTAAAACACTTTATCTTGTATTTTGTGTGATTAAGACATATTTTTTATTTTCAACTTTGCATTTTTAATCAAAAAGGTGTACAATTGCTCACTAAGTTCCTTTTGCCTAGAACAAATAATTAACTACATCTATTTTTATGAAGAATCTTCGGCGAAAATCACATAGAAAAACTTATGTCGACGCGTTTCGAACCTTCCAGTGTAGTTCATCATCAGGACAAGTTGAATGAGCAGATCTCATTTAGCACATTAAATAGACAGGGCAGAGAATCCATGACTCAACGGCTAAAAAATAACAGCTAGAAAATGATAACGGTTAGTTTGACCGAGATAAAGAGACATTAATAATAATAATATTATTATTATTAAAAATATTTTCTTTTAAAATTAAAATTGATAATAAGTAAATCAAAATTAATAATTTTAAATATGTTGAAAAAAATAAAATGAATTAAATTATATAAAATGAATCACTTTTTCCTTCTATTTTAGATAATGAATATGTTGCATATTTTGTTGTATCCATTTTTCTTCAATTTCAAATAATGAATATACTAGCATACTTTAAAGCAAGAGAAAGTGAAGATCGAAGAAAAATTGGGTGGTTGTGTGGGAGAACCATCACTGTTTTTTGATAGTCAATGTATACATAATATAGAATTGTTTAACTGGTTGGGGGTTGAAGGGCTCATACTAGAGTAATATTAATGGAGACAATGTAAGGTGGAATAGGTCCATCATATTATTAAAAAATTGTCACTATAGTAGTTAGCATTGAATAAATGTAATGAACCCTCATTAAAGAAGGTCTAATAAGTATTTATAAGGTTGTTATGATTAAGGTTCTCTTGATTAAATTATGAATAATGATGGAGTCCTCCTTAAAACATGTGAAGAAGTTTATTGTATTTAGAGCTTAGCTCTTTAGGAGGTTGCCACCTCGAAAGGGAAAGATAATAGGAGTGGATTCCTTTGATAAACAAATCAATTGCAAAGTGTTAGCCTACCTTAAATGTTTTGATATTAATAAAGTGTGGAACATCTTTGATATCTTGTATGTGATATGAATTTAAGATCTAAGGTATGTAGCAAGTGATGTCAAAGCTCTTTCTTAGGCCAAAATGCTTATTATTATTAATATTATTACCTTGGGGGTTTCAGAGGAAAAAAGAGGGTCACAACACTTACATAAATTCATGTACCTTTTTGAGCAAAATTTGAAGAAATTAGTTGTATATTTGAGATTCCACTTCTAAAAACAATTGATTTAAAAAATTAAAACTAAAAAAATTCATGTAAATTTGAGTTCGGGAACTGAAGATATCATTGATTTAAATTCAATTATTTTAGGGTTTTCTCATGACAACCATGTGCACTACAAGAGTTGATATCTTTTGAAAAGTTGTTTAGATTGCCAGCATACCAACACAATTTGATAGATAATCTTTTCGGATTTGATTTGGTATATTATATGTTGTTCTTATGATTAATATCTATAGTCCTTGCAAATTTTCACTCTCAAAATCCAATGGGGATGAAGAATGACAATGCGGTGGAACATGCCAAAATATTGTTGGAAAAATATCTACATAATTGGCTTGAGGGAATACAAGATATGACCTATGATCTTCAACTCTCTCAACTTGTGCAATATCTCATCTTCTTCAATCACCCCTACAATATACTCCTATGTGAGGAATTCTCTTCTTCCTCAAACATTCTCCATCCATTCTTTCCACCATAATTGTTTTAGTATTTTTCCTTTAAGCATGCTTCTCTCTATTAGCTTGAGCTATTGTCACTTCTCTTTCCATGCATGAAATTTTTAGAGGCTTCTTTCCATGTTAGGGACTCAACTGCTTAACCTGAAATAAACACTAAGTGCAATGCTTAAGATTCCATCTCATTGGGTCTAATCAATAATCCCTTATCTATCGTCAACATCTTAATCCACATTGGAATTTTTGTGATCAACCTTCTGTGAGGAGATTTCTTAAAATAAACATGTAATACATGATTTACCATGATCTCCACTAGATCACTAGGCCAAAACAAGCATG
This sequence comes from Pinus tabuliformis, assembly GCA_031772625.1. NCBI lineage: Eukaryota > Viridiplantae > Streptophyta > Pinopsida > Pinales > Pinaceae > Pinus > Pinus tabuliformis. The sequence continues at coordinate 1,455,077,449 of CM062818.1, forward strand.
GATCCCACCAGATTTCTCCATCTACACCGTGAGGAATTTTCTTATATCCTAGTCTCTTAGGATTTACGCAATCCACATTGGATCACTAGGTCCTAAACCGAGACCCACTCTCCAGGCTTTACCCCATATCCCATTCCGATATCACTAGGCCTAATGGAGAGCACCCACCTCTAGGATTTACCATATACACTGGTCGAGGATTCCTAGGGCCACCAAGGAACACAATACTTGGCCTTACTGCAACCCATAATCTGGTTTAGGGGTCACTAGGTTAGTGGCTTTACCTCAATTCACAGTTTGATCTAGGGATCACTAGGCCACATGTTCTTTCTTTTGGAAATCCATCTCACTCAGCTTTGAATCCATCCTGCAATCCGGCTCAACCAAAACATGATAACCCCATCACACCATGGCTATTTGGAAATGGCAAGGCTAGACTGAAAACATTGTCACACTTGAGAAACCCCATGCCATGACAACAAAGAACCACATGCAATACCATGCATGCAAAATCTAACAAGGAAATCACACATGCAAATCATTACCTACAAGAATCACTATAATTGTCGCATCCTACTCTACTTGGATTTCTCTTCCTTCCTCTTACCTTCTTTTCCTTTCTTGATCTAATGCTAAAGGGCTCTAAGAAAACTCTAAGTGTCCAAGTGTGTGTGTGTGTGAGAGAGAGAGAGAGGGAAATGAGAGAACTCCAAAACTGAATTGACAAAATTCTATGAACTGATCCTCATAAGACTTTTTATCAATGAGGCCTCTATTTTCTTCAAATTTCCATTATTTTCCTTCATTTTCCTCCTCATTTGCAACTTGTGACCTTTCACCTTCCTTTTCTCCCAATTTCCATTATTTTCATAAATAAATGTGCCAAAATGAAACTTTTCCTTTCCAAAGCCTTTGCCATTACCTTTTCCAATTTCCTTTAGCCATAATAACCGAAATGAACACCCACTAGGATGTTTTACCCACCATTCAACTTGGAATAAGTGTCCCATAAATCGTAGTTATTATTTATTTTTACATGTATTTTTAACCAGGGTTGTTATAGATTAGATCTCCTCATGAATATTGCATCACACATGTAAATGTATGGACTCCCATAAACGACTCCACATACATCAAGGGGAACCACATCCAGATCTACTTCATTAATAAAATCATCACTGATAGAAAATATAATTTTGCACTATTTTCTTACCTTTAGCTCTGCATCCTTATTTACCCATCACATTGGATATTAGTTTGGATGATCACGAACTTTTAGCCCAAACTTATTGACCATCTCTGTTGTAATGAGATTCACCTGCAATCGTGACTCAAACAGAGCATCAATATTTATCTTCTTGACCTGTATCTTTTTATGGAAGAGTTTGGTCATTTATTTCTCTTCCTATTGTTGAAGGCTACTCAGATTCACCTCCTTCTGCACTAATGTACAAACGATCTTCTCATCCACATTTGAGTTGCTTTCAAATTGATTACTCGAATCAATGGCCATGAGATTATTCTTCTTGTTCTTTGGGTTTAGCTCTAGATAATACTTCCACCACTTCTCCTCCGTATGGCCATCAATGTTACAATGGTTGTAGTTGTTGCTAGGATCTTTGCACTAATGTGATGTGGCTACCATCTTTTTAACTTTTCCACCTTTTTGCTTCTTCTTCCTCTCCTTAGAAGCTTCACGTTTCTCCTTTTGCTTCGATCCACTTGATTGTGCTCTTTTTAGGCCTATGTTCTCCAGGTAATGTGCCTATACACAAGCCTCGTCCACTGATTTGGGCTTGAACTACATCACTTGCTCACACAGATGGCGGTGTAGAGCCCCCAAATACATGAGGAGTACATCTGGGTTCTTTGGAGAGATACCCAACATTATAGCCATCTTTCTGAATTATATGGTGTACTCTTGTACACTTTGGCTCGACTTTTGCTTGAAGTAATGCCATTGGATTCACTGGTCCTCCACGTACCCAATGGGATAAAATTGTGACTTAATGAGGGTTTTGAAATTCCCCCACTTAGTCACTAGATGTTCTCCCTCTAACCTTAAGGTTTTCGTCAAGTCAGTGCATGACCCTCTAATTTCAGTCGTGCGAATGAGATCTTTTTCCCTTCCTTGATCTGATGGACACTGAAATAAACTTCCAATTGATGCAACCAATGGTTCAACTTTAGAGCGTCGATCTTGCCGTGGTATGGCTTGATATTGACTTTTGCTTCCATTTTGAACAGGTATTGATTCATGACACTCGAACTGGGTTGATATTTCCCCGGTTCTTTCTTTGGTTAGTTCTTTCTGTCTTCTAGATCTCTCAATCCCCCTTCTGATTTTTCCTCTAAATTCGAACCCACATCTTCTCCAAATATCCCCAGCTTATTTATTAGGGCCACAATGAGGAGGTTTACATTGTGGTTTATATCTGCAACTTATTGTTCGAGCCTTGAAAACCTCACCTCTGAATGATCACGAGGTTTGTTTATAGATTCATCGGCCATGATTAGGGTTTTATGATTTTTGACCCCGCCGACATAGATCCCATACGAATATCCAAAAATACCTAAAGAAACCTGCTCTGATACCAAATGATCTGTAAAATTTAGTGGATATTTCACTGGATAGTTTGTCACAACATATCTGATAATAATACATTAAAATACTATTTTTTTACACTATTATAGTTTTATTAAAATTCTAGATATGTATATTTTATTGTAATTAGTGCATGCATGCGAATGGAAATTATGCAGAAAAGTAGACAACGAAAAAATAAGCTCACGCACACATAAGACACAAGATATGCTCTATGGGAAACCCTTTTGGGAGAAAGCCCAACTGGAAGGTGAGGCCGCTTCGCTCTCTTTCTTTGTTTGGAAATATGCCTGCAGTTAAAAAGAAGTAAAGTCTGAGGCCCATGGGCTGCTACAATGCACAAATCCTCTCTGTGCGCTCTACCTCCTATCTCTCCTGGCTATCTTTGCTCAGATATGGAACAAAATTCTCTTGAAAGAACGGAATGCCTCTTCCTCCTAGTGGTCCCTACAACAAAAATTGCCCAGAAAATGTGAACTGTAGAGAGAGAGAGACTATCCACAAGTGCGATCTTGTGTGAGAGAGAAAGAGATGTAATTCATCTTCTTTTTTGTTCTCATTTTCCTTGAACTTGATATTCACTAAGATGCCTAGAAATTGTCTTCTTGAGGAAGTGTGAATTCGTGGAGGAAGAATGAGGTCAAGTTGCCTTTATATAGTAATCTGTTGGGTTGAATGGGCATGTTCTTTTCCTTGGGCCGGCTTGACTTTGAGGGAGGCGTACTTGAAAAAATTGGAGCCAAAAATTTCAATTTCAAAATTCAAATTTTATTCTTTTAAAAGTCGCAATGGGACTTTGACTCAAAATATATATTTCTTTTGACTCTAGCATTTAAATATGCTTTACAATAATAAATATAAATACATCAAGTGGCCAAATATACATTATGAAGACTGACCATAGTTACAAAATTCAATAATAATTTAGGGTTAGTTCACAATGGTTGGTGTGTCATCAAGACTTCTTGTTAAGCACTACTCAGGGTGATTATGGTTTCTTATAGTTTAGTTGGGGGGTGTAGTTGTTTAGGATCACACCCAAGTGAAACATGGGATATGAAAGGAGGAGTGATCCAGGATACTTTCACTTATAGATGTATGAAAAGAATCACATGTAAAATTGCAGCTTAACACATAATTTAATGTGCACACAAGAACAGAAGAAGAAGAAACACATAAAGCATAAGGAAGACACTAAGACTTGATAACGGAGTTCGTCCAACTCGGACTACGTCTCAAGACCCTGCTCGAACAGTGGGGAGGCCTTTATATTAAATGGCATGAAAAGAAGAGAATTACAATCATCAACTACATACAAGAGGCTTATACCTCCATTTTGAAAGATGGTTGTGAAATGGAGATCTCAGATGGAGAAATGGGTAGCACCAATGCGTCCATGGCGTTGAAAGGGGTTGAAAGCATCTAAAAACTTGTCCAAAACAGGCAAAATGCACTATCGGCCTCCTGGAAGCTCCCTGCCTCGAACAACGTGCTGAGAAATCCCCTCTCCTGTCCTTTTTCCAATCGTTGCGTTTTATATGTGTCATTTAGGACAAAAGCTGCTTCAATCGGGGCTGTCTATTTCAAAATAGAGGCTGGTGGAGTAGAAGGATCGGTGGTCACAACCGAACCTTAAAAATAGCCTCTTTATCATTGTAGCGATAAAATACCAAAAACCCCAAAAAGACACTAAAATCCGGCAAAAAACCATTTACCCGGATTTCAAATTTATTAAATCGGGCTTATATTCTTATCGGGTCCAAGCCCGAGATCACAATCGGCATATCGGGAGTGCAACAGTCTTGTTAATCGGGGATTTCCGACCACCGATCATCGATATCGGCGTCAACCGATCGCATCGACACCCCGCTCACATAACAGCCTAGTGTCTTAATCGCTGATAACGATCTTGCCGATCGTAATCGCAAGTCGGCCCCTGCCTAGTTCTGATACTGCCGATATGTATATATGGCCTTCCTCCGACCCGATATTTCAGCAATCGCTGATTGGGGGTCTTAAGGTCCGCCCTCTGCACGTTTTCCAATGCAATTCCCTAAAAGTCCATTTTTAAAGGAAAATGCCTCATTTTCTTAAGGAACAAAGCAACCTTCTTTTCACGAAAACTTCATCATCCGAACTCGGATTGAAGTACCGTTCACACCACTGGAATCAGGATGACGAGATCTACGCTCTGGTCCTGAGTTGACTTTATTTTGAGCACTTTGATTTCTGAGCTTTTCCATGCCATTGTATCTGAAGATCCACCTAGATTAATCCTCTCCATTGAGGAGATTTTGGATTGCCAAAAGCTTTCATTAGTCAATTGGAAAGTGAGGGAATTGTTCCCTCACCTTTCCCATCTCCATCCATTTGGCCTTGCTGGGGTGCATTCCCTTAAAACCCACTCGAAGGTATTCCACATCTCCTCACTGTGAAATCCTGGTTCTTCTGTCAAGGATGATGTCTTCAGGAAACTCATCGAGATATTTTGGTGCAAAATCATCGACTGTAGGAACTGTGCCCACCTCATCAGTGTCCATGATCAAAGGTGGTTCATATAGCTTTAGGTTCTCCACATTCACTACTGAGTGCATCTACATATATACCGGCAAGTCAAGATGAAAGGCATTGTTCCCAATCTTCTCCAAAATGGTAAATGGTCCATACCGGATTGGTCGCAACTTCTTTCCTTCTCCCTTTATCCTGTCTTTGCTGATGTGGAACAAAACTTTGTCACCCACTTGGAATTGATGGTCGACTCATTGTTTATCATGTCGAGCCTTGTAACGAGATTGACTTTTCTACAACTGCTCTTGCATTTCTTGGTGAATCAATTGGATTCCCTGAATGAACTATTGAGCTTTGGCCCTATCATTACGTCCACTGGAGCCATCTTCCCTTCCAAAGACCATATCAAAAATGTCCTTTGGTAAGTAACCAAAACATGTCTCAAATGGTGAATGCTGCGTAGATGAATGCACTTCTCAGTTGTAGGAATGTTGTACATAGGGGAGGTGTTCATCCCACAACTTGGGATGTTTCCCACAATAGCCTCATAATAAGTGTACCACGGTACAGTTTACCACCTCTATCTGTCTGTCAGTCTGCGGATGAAATGTCATGCTTCTTTTCAATTTGGTGTCCATCATCCTCCACAAGCTGGTCCAAAACTCTCCGAGAAAGCGAGAGTCCCGATTTGACACAATTGATGTGGGTAATCCAAAGTGGACCCAAACATGCTGAAAGAAAAGAGAAGCAGTCTGCTCTGCAGTAATCTGATTTTTACAAGGCATAAGAATACACATCTTGCTAAAATGGTCAATGACGACATACAAATAGTCGTGACTCTTCCTAGACAAAGGCAAACCTCCTACAAAGTCCATTGACACACTTTCCCATGGATGACTCGGAATAGGGAGTGGTGTGTAGAGCCTGAGTTTTCTATTAGAGGGCTTTGAAACAGAACACATCACACAACCCTTTACATAGCGAGTCACAATGTTTTTCATATGAGGCCAAAAACAAAATCTTTCTACATGACATAAAGTCTTTTCGACACCAAAGTGTCCAGACACAAGAGAGGCGTGGCCCTCTCGAATTACATGTACTCTTTCCCCTGTGGGAATACACAATTTACCAAGGTGATACAACAGTTTCCCCTGCAAGTGATAGTTTTCCACCTGTGAACCATGGGTTAGTTTTGCATAAACCTCCTTAAAGTCATCATCGTTAGCATATTGTTCAGCATAACTTTCAAAAGATAACGAAGCATTATGCAAAATAACAGAAGCAAAAATAGGAGGGCGAGATAGCATATCAGCCACTTTATTGCTAGGGCCCTTCTTATACTTTATTACCAAATGAAACTGTTGAAGAAATCCCATCCACCTGAAATGATGAGATTGTTGCAACTTGTTTTGTGACTGAAGGTATTGCAAGGGTTGATGATCTGTATGGATGATGATCTCCTTGTCGATCAGGTAGTGTTTCCACTTTTTCACACTCTGCACCAAGGCATAAAGCTCCTTGTCATAAGTGGGATAGTTTATCACAGCTTGAGAAAAATTCTCATAATGGTAAAAAATTAGCTTCTTTGATGCATTAGTACAACTCCCATGGCATAACCGCTAGCATCGGTTTCGATCTCAAATGGCTTTTGAAGATCGGGTAAGGCTAAGACTGGCGCGGTGCTGATTTTGTCCTTCAATGTTTCGAAGGACTTTTGCTGTCTTCCTCCCCATTGGAATACCTGTTTCACACTTGTCAATGTGTGCAAAGGTGCTACAATAACAGAGAAATTAGCAATAAATCTTCTCCAATACTGGACTGCACCTAAAAAGCTACGGACCTCGGTTACACTAGTAGGCTTAGGCAAATTTAAAATTGCTTCAACTTTAGAGGGATCAATTTTTAACTGACCATGGCCAACAATATGACCTAGTTAACCCAAAGAGGTTTTCCCAAACTCACACTTTGACAATTTTACAAAGAGTTTTTTTTTTTTTTTTTTTTTTTTTTTTTTTTTTTTTTTTTTTCAGTACCTAAAGCACTTTCTTTACATGACACACATTCTCAACCCAACTCTTGCTAAAGATAATTATATCATCTGAATATACAAGAACGAATTCATCAATGAAAGGCTAAAAGAGATCATTCCTAACCCTCATAAAAGTGGCTGGAGCGTTGCAAAGCCCAAATGTCATCACCATCCATTCGAACAACCCTTGTTTGGTCTTGAAGGCGGTTTTCCACACGTCCTTCTCTACGATTCAGACTTGGTGGTAGCCACTGTGCAAATCCAACTTGGTGAAATAAACAACATTCTTTAATTGATCCAATAAATCTTCTATGCGAGGAAGGCGATAGCGATTTTTCATCGTGATATTGTTTAGCGCACGGTAATCCACACACATCCTCTAGGTGTCATCTTTCTTTGGGACTAAGACAATCGGCGAGCCACACAGAGAGGTGCTCGGCCTAATGACCCCTTGGTCCAACAATTCCTGCACTTGTCTCTTGATTTCCTCCATCTCAATAGTTGACATCCTGTACATGCCAATATTTGGTAGAGGAGCATCATGCTACAAATGGATTTCATGTTGGATTCCCCTCTTCGGAGGTAATCCCTTCGGTTCCTGAAACAACTCATCATAGTTAGAAATTAATTCAGATAGTTCCTATTTATGTTCTTGATCACAGCCCTGGAAAGCATCAGTGAATTCGGCCTCTTTCTCCCTTACGATCATAAGCATGCAACCCTTACTGGAATTCACCAGTCTTTTCATCTGTCTAGCACTTACAAAGCTGGCATTGATTTTATTTTGATGAGCCCTTACTATATATTTTATCCCATCTTTTGTGATATGGTATTTGTTTTCATGACGGAAAAAGACTGCCTTTCTATCATACAGATATGGGCTCCCTAACACCATGCCATAGATATCCAATGGTATTACATCCATTTCTACTTCATCTACTAGCTTAGAAGTGATCACAAATTTGACTTTACACTGTTGGGTTACATTCAGTTTTGCTTTATCATGTATCCATCCCAGCGGGTAAGGTTTCGGGTGTGGTTTTGTTTCTAAGCCGAGTTTCTTTACCAGGGATTCTACAATTAAGTTTGCTTGGGACCCAGTATCAAACAGAGTTTCAAATTTAGTGTGATTTACAACAACTCTGATATGAAACAGTTCAATTATTTTTCGGTCATTAGAAAGGGATTCATTTATAGAACTGGTGCCTTCATGCACTTCCAAATTAACATGAGGTGTAAGAGTACCTTTTTTTCCTGCTATTGTGATCAACGCTTCATCTCCCGAATCTGATCCAAGGTCTTGCTGCGCTGCTGCCACTATCTTCTGCTTCCCTTTTCCTCCATACTTGTTTGGATGCTTTTTTGGGTGCTGCTTCCAACAGTGATCATCATCGTGGCCTTCCTTCTTGCAATGATTGCAATAAGGCCGCTCTCCTTCTTTGATTGCTGATGTTTTCTTCTCCTTCCCTTTCCATTTCGCTTTGGATTTTCCATTGGGAAGTTTGAACGATGGCTTTCTAGACTGATCATCTCTTTCATTTTTTCCCCTGTTCTCAATATGAATTGCTTTTACGCTGGATGAATCAATAGTGGTTAGTTCAAACAACAACAATGAATGCCTAATATAGCTATACAATGAGCCAATATACTTAGTTACAACTTTAGGTGTATCAAGTGCAATACCCAAATTCAGTGCTTGCTTTCTAAACTCCTTTGTAAAACTCTGAACATCCTGCCCTTTTCCTTGCCTTAAATACTGCCAATTCATCAAAGCTTTTTGCTTGTATCCTAAGGGATAAAACTGTTCCTTTAACGCAGAAATAAAATCAGGCCATGAAGAAAAGAGGTTACCCACATTCTTACTGCACTACAATTTTCTCTCCCACCAAAGGAGAGCGGTGTTGCTTAGCTATAAAGAGGCCAACTAAATCTTTGCCTTGTCCTCCATGATCTGCTGAATCCTGCAGTAGACCTCAATCTGCCTAATCCAATTATTAAGCTTCTCTGTGTTACTTTCACCATTAAACATGGGAAGATCAAATTTAATATCTAATTTAAAGAAAGGTTTCATAGATGCATCGTTTGAATTTCTATGATTATGGTGGTGAGAGGAAGGAGAACCTTCACTCCCAGAAGGAGAAGGAGGGGGTTCTTCTCCACCATTCCCATGTGTTGAACCTTGTCCTTTTGGTTTCTCTCCTCTGCTTTCTCTAGCCTTAAAACCAACTGACTGATATTCTCTGCCATTGAATAGAAGGTATTTCTGAAATTACGCTCCTCTTCAAGATGAGTTTCATCTTCTGCCATGTTTCTCTTCGAGGTGCACGCCTTGCTTCTAGATCGAAAGGTTCTAGTTCCCCTTCGCCTCTTTGGAGCCTATTTCTTGTTAGCATACAAACATGCAATTCACATCTAAAAAGCCCTGCTCTGATACCACTTGATCCAGGATACTTTCGCTTATAGATGTATGAAAAGAATCACATGTAAAATTGCAGCTTAACACATAATTTAATGTGCACACAAGAACAGAAGAAGAAGAAACGCATAAAGCATAAGGAAGACACAAAGACTTGATATCGGAGTTCGTCCAACTCAGACTACGTCTCCGGGCCCTGCTTGAACAATGGGGAGGAATTTATATTAAATGGCATGAAAAGAAGAGAATTACAATCATCAGCTACATACAAGAGGCTTATACCTCCATTCTGAAAGATGGTTGTGAAATGGAGATCTCAGATGGAGAAATGGGCAGCACCAATGCATCTGTGGCACTGAAAGGGGCTGAAAGCATCTAAAAACTTGTCCAAAACAAAAAAAAATGCACTATCGGCCTCCTCAAAGCTCCTTGCCTCGAACAACATGCTGAGAAATCCCCTCTCCCATACTTTTTCCAATTGCTGGGCTTTATATGTGTCATTTAGGACAAAAGCGGCTTAAATCAGGGCTGTCTTGTTCAAAATAGAGGCCAGTGGAGTAGAAGGATCAGTGGGCACAACTGACCCTTAAAAATAGCCTCTTTATCACTGTAGCGATAAATACCAAAAACCCCGAAAAAACACTAAAATCCGGCAAAAAACCATTTACCCAGATTTCAAATTTATTAAATCGGGCTTATATTCTTATCGGGTCCAAGCTCGAGATCGCAATCGGCATATCGAGAGTGCAATAGTCCTATTAATCGGGGATTTCCAACCACCGGCCCATCGCATCGACACCCCGCTCACATACCGACCTGGTGTCCTGATCGCCAATAAGGATCCCACCGATCATTTTATCGCCGATCTCTTTATATCGCCAATCATAATCGCAAGTCGGCCCCTGCCTGGTTCCGATATCGCCGATATGTATATATGGCCTTCCTCTAACCTGATATTTCGGCAATCGCTGATCGGGGGTCTTAAAGTCCGCCCTCTGCATGTTTTCCAATGTAATTCCATAAAAGTCCATTTTTAAAGGAAAATGCCTCATTTTCTTAAGGAACAAAGCAACCTTCTTTTCACGATAACTTCATCATCCGGACTCGGATTGAAGTATCGTTCGCGCCATTGGAATCAAGATGATGAGATCTACACTCTAGTCCTAAGTTGACTTTATTCTGAGCAATTTGATTTCTGAGCTTTTCCATGCCATTGTATCTGAAGATCCACCTGGATCAAGGCTCTTGAGACGAGTGAAGGGAATCTAACTTCAATGCAAAACCACTTACCTATGATGTTTAAAAGAGAACCGTGTGGAGACCTTAACCTAGATTATCCTTCCGGTAGAGCCAAATGCCCTTCGTTAGCCTTAGTTGCAACTTTATCCTCAGCAAACTTGTTATAAAACTTATACTAGCTCTTGAATAATACTAGTGACCATAGAGAAAACAAAACAAGATTTTCATGTTCAAAATGACTCAGACAAGCTCTTCATCATTCTCCCCTCCCTTGCAAATGAGGTGACTCCCTCCTTATATAGAATGGAGTCCTCATTGATTACAATGAATTAAAATAAGTGGGTTCAAAACCAATAGCACTCAAACCACTTGCTGAAAATATGATTAATATTACAATAATGGGAGTGTCCCTCTTAGAATGCTTAATGATAGGATTTTTTATAATAAAAAATACCCTACAAGGGATTCCACTACAAATCATGGGGGCCTCAGGAGTGCATTCTTCCTCAAATGGTGGATTCAAAACAATATCCTTCAATATTAGTTGAAATTAGATACGATGTCCAAGTTAGATAGGTGATGTGGTATCCTTATTTGCAATAAAACAATTGTATCTTCATTTGGAATGGTGGTATAAACCTCTTCATGATTTTTTAGGTAGTGCAAACCTAATAGGACTTCCTAGCACATCATAGTAAAGATCAGTTTATTAACTTTCCTATATGTACTATGGAAGACAATCATCAACCCTTACGCGTGTAATCAACTATTAGGACAAGTTATGCTTTATAGGGGCCTAGAAAAACATATGTTATATGAGTAATTTGTCATGGATAGGAAATGAAAAGGTATCCTTCATGGAATGACCATCAAGGTCAATTGATGCATAGGTATTTATTAATTCCATGGTTAGATTTTAGAGCCAAGAATTCCTTTTCAATGGCCCTTTAAGGGGGATCTTGGAGCATTGAGTTTCCATTCCTTAACATCATTTAATTACCCCTTATTTTCATTTACTCAAGTGTTCAGTTCATCGAATTTGTCCCTTTCATTCATATTTTTTTTAGACAAACTAGGGACTAAGGAAGAGTCTCATAATGAGGTGGCATGAGCTTAAGCTTCATTCAATTTGATATTTTCTCTTTACCTCTTTTCCCCTTTAGATATTCTATAGACAATCATGGGATTTTCATTTCAATGAGGCTTTCTTGTACTTTCATACTTTCATTTCACATAGACCTCTTAAATAATGACATATGAGAAATCAATCATGAAGGGGGACAACTATTTTCCATGAATGGAATGGAGGTGAAGGAGTAACATGGAATGTATTATGTATGAAGGGTATATGGTGCACTATTTCAACAAGCTACTTAGTAACACAACCTAACCATGAGAGATGACATGCTCTTATGAGCATATTAGATCTTACTTACTATGAAAAGACAAAAAATAAATTATAGGATTATGAAGTTTCTTTAAGTTCCACTTAGGTAAGCACCACTGTCACCACCCACTAAAGGCCATAACACCACCCCCTTACATCATTAAAATCATGGCACATCATCAAATAGTTACAATATCACATCTAATAGATGAGGAAGACATGTAATACATCTTGATTGAGCTAGCATGAGCGTTTGGAGGAGAAAAATGAGTGAGTGAAGACCACATGTGAGCAAAGAAACTTTAATAAGTTCAGTAGCATACACCCATCTTTAGGTAGTTACCCTTTGGGGGGTAGTAATTCTATTGTCACTTCCCTTGCCATGCATTGAATTCTTAGAGGCTTCTTAAGTGCAATGCTTAAGCTTCCATCTCTTTAGGGCTAAACACCATTCCGTTCTCCACCATTAACATCTTAATACAAACTGGAATTTCAATGATCAATGTTCTGGAAGGAGTTTTCTTAAAATATTCCAATACCATAATTAACTGCAACAAGTATTCACAAGCAAAATCTATAATAATCCCTTCTTCAATGCTCTAAAACCAAAAGTCAATTATGCATGTGGGTTCATGGTCATTTTTCTCCAATTTTAGTATATTTGATGTACTCCATTAAACAGGTGACTTGAGGCACTAAGAAGAGTGAGGTAGCTATATAAATCACTATAGTGATTACAATAACATTACCAATAATGTCTAGAAAAACATGTTTCTCTAAGAATATGTAGTATATCTAGGGGGGATAATATGTGGTACAAAGGGAGGTACTTAACATAATAATGTAAGGATGATAACTAAATGGTTCATAATTAATAAATAAAGTGGTTAACCCGCATTATGCAAGGGACCACAAGTAGTTAGGGAATAATGTGATAAACTCATTGTATTATATGTATGGTATTGAGAGATCCATGGTAATTACCCATGATATTGTATGTATGAAGCCTATATAGAGGCTAGAGACTCTCCATTGAGATATGTCAGGTATTGTTTTATTGACCAACACACGACTTGTGGAGTGTTCCCCTTCCTTAAGGAGTAGTTGTATGGTGTTACCCTACCTCAAGGGTTTGATTAGTAAAGGGAATATTTTCTATCTTATTCGTGTATTGGCTCAACTTGGGTTGATTTTACCAAAGAATTTCATATATTTGCAGGTCAAATCTATTACAAGTGGTATACTCATGGGAGATAATATGGGGTACAGAGGGAGGTACACAAGGGAATAATGTAAGGTAATAATTTAAATATGATAAATAAATGAACCATAATTAATAAATAAAGTGGTTAACCCGCATTATGCAAGGGACCACAAGTAGTTAGAGAATAATGTGATAAGCCCATTGTATTAGATGTATGGTATTAACAGACCCATGATAATTACCTGTGGTATTGTATGTATGAATACTATATAGAGGCTAGAGAATCTCCATTAAGATATGTAAAGTATTGTGTATTGACAAACATATGGCTTTTGGAGTGTTCTTCTTCTTTAATGAGAGATTGTGTGGTGTTACCTTACCTCAAGGGTTTTGATCAATAAAGATTGAAAAATTCTATATTTTTTTCTTGTATTTCTCTTGAGATTATTTTCAGTTATTGGGAAAATTTACAATTTTAATATATTTGCAGGTCAGATCTACTACATGTGGTGTTAGAACTCTTTATTGGGCAAAGTAGTTTTTTTTTCTCCTTTTTTGCAGGAATTTTTTGGGTGACGAGTTTGAAGATCAGATATGAAAATTTTGCTGATTTTTTTTTCAAAAAATAAATGTATATCTGAATTCCTTGCAAAAAAATACCCAATTTCAAAAAAACGATCGGTTGAATCGAAGTCTGCATGAGGGAGATATCGTTGATTTAAAACCAGTGGTTTTGCAGAATGTTTCTAAAGACAATTCATGGAGGACGAATCTATAGTAATTTTTTTATAGTTTTTGTACAAAATTTCATAAAACTAATTGTAGATCTAAGATCCTCTTGAAAAATCATCCAATTTCAAAAAAAAAAATCAATTGAATCGGTGCCGAGCTGAGGGAGATACCGTTGATTTAAAATAGATTTTTTTTTCAAAATTTTTGTGACGACGGGACAACTGTAGCACAGATCTGAGTCTCCCATGTGTCCGGATCATGATTTAAATCACATGGGAAGATACAAAATGAATGTTCTATTTCCTAAAATAGGCTATAATAAGGATTCTGATTCATATTGATCGAGTTGTGGCCATTTTCAACTTTTTCGCACAAAGAATGTAAATTTTTTCAAAACCCTCATTCTACTTCATGTGTTCTACTCATATATTTTTTACACGAAAAGATGATGGCTCTACTATTGAAGAATTCCAAAAACTACAAAAGTCAAAGGAATTATGGAAACCTTTATTATTCCTTCATTTTGGAGATGAGGCTACCATATGGTGGAACTCACTTGACACAAAGAAGTTGGTAAGCCTTCTCGATGAAGAATTTGAAAAAGTCCTTTTGGACAAATGATCTCATGCTAGAAGACAAGATAATGAGACACATAAGGGGTCATTTTCTATTGATATCTCCTTATTATATTTTCATGGTATATTCAGAAAGAGAAGATCATTGTGTCTATCAATCCTAGTTGTAGGAATAATTTTATCAATGTTATTTTGGAAAAAAAATTGCAAGTCTTGGTAAAACAAATGGAGTACACACAAGTTGATGATGAGGAGGTGCATATTTATAAAGATTTGAAGATTTCACTGGATAAGTATGTGTTGCATTCTGATTTTTTTGCTTTAGATATGGATGATGTGGATGTTATTTTGGGATACCCTTAGATGGAATCTGTTGGTACTATTAATATCAATGCACAAAAGAAATTCCTGAAGCTTTGGTATGAAAAGAAGGAAATTACATTACATGATATTTCCATCAGTAAACAAGTAGAGGCCAAGGAGGCCCAAGCACACAACTCTATAGGTACAGACACATCAGATGAGGAATATGTGGTGGAAGTAATAATGTAAGACAAGAAACAAAAGAAGGTACTACAAAAGGAACCCGATACCACTCAGACTCCGTTAGGTGGAGATTTGAAGAAAGATACTCCAATAGTTAAAACTTCAGCATATCACCACCCACGCCACCCAACAAGAGAACAACAAGCACGATGGCCAAGAATTAGCAACAAGGATGACAACCCTTGGAAGACACACAGAGAGGCACAAAAATCCACCCATAACACATCAACATAGAGCTGAGAGGAACCACAAGAACTAGCTTCCATCTCAAGCAAGTGAGGCAATGGATAGATCAAGAGTTCACCTTTCTCTTGGATGGCTAGATGTACATGCATGGTACCAATGAACTACTTTTTTGAGTAGATCTTATTATTTGTGTTCTTCTCATGTTTCGAGGATGAAAAATGCCTAAGAGGAGTGGAATGTAGTATACCTAGGGGGATAATATGGGATACAAAGAGAGGTACCCAAGGGAATAATGTAAGGATGATAAATAAAAGGGCCATAATTAATAAATAAAGTGGATAACCCGCATTATGCAAAGGACCACATGTAGTTAGGGAATAATGTGATAAGTCCATTGTAATAGATGTATGATATTGAGAGACCCATAGTATTTACCCATTGTATTGTAAGTATGAAGCACATATAGAGGCTAGAGACTCTCCATTGAGATATGTCAAGTATTGTATATTGACAAGCATATGGCTTGTGGAGTGTTCTCCTTAAGGAGTGATTGTATGGTGTTACCCTACCTCAAGGGTTTTGATTAATAAATATATGAAGCTTCTATGTTTTGTTCTTGTATTTCTCTTGGGATTATTTTTAGTTATTGGACAAATTAGCAATTTTAATATATTTGTAAGCCAGATCTACTACAAAATAGGTATTGGCCTTTAAGTTTGTGCACATCTAACTCGAAATAGGCACATTCTCATTGAACAAAATTGTTAACCTATCCATCAAACAAGTTTTAAGTCTCAAGCTGCTTGGGTTTTCACCACATCACATCTTATCAGGAACTTTTTTGAACTAGACAATAACCCTATTTGCTAATGCTTAGATGAGGATACAAATATAGATCCAACAAAGATTCAATGTAGTCTAAACGGCCAACATTTTTTTTTCTATGTGGTTCATGGTCCCTGGAGACCAACAACCGTTACATCCATGGAACATTTGTACCTGGAAAGTCCACCCGAATGGATCACTTCCTGTTGGCTCAACCAAGAAGCTTGACCTCATGAGTGTCAAGAGAATTGAACTCGTTACCTCTCAATAACATAGATGCTTTAATGATAGAGACTTGACCAACTGAGCTAACCCTCAGGGCAAAAATACCATCATTATCAATTATTGTTATAGAAAAATAAATCTCTCCCAAATCCTTAAATTAGTTGCCTAGAAAAATAATATAAATTAATATATTGCACATTAAGTTCATACTTATTGATTATAACATAAAATAATCATAACAATTGCAATAACATAAAATTGAAAAAACCCATTCATGTACATAAAAAAATAATAGTCTAACAAAAACAACCTTTTATCTCTTTTTTAATCAAAATTTCTAGTCAACTTTACTCATAATTCAGTTAAAAATTGGGAAATCATAATTCGAGTGTTTATGGATTTTCTAAAACAATTAATCTATTTTTACATTTAAAAATATAAATAAAATTTAAATTATCAACCTCACAATCACAATCTCATCAAGATTGTATCAACAAATTTAATCTAAGACATGACCGACCCCACATTAAATGTTAATCAAGCCTCTCGAAGGCTCTAGATGTCCAAAGACCCCACATTAAATGTTACTTAAGCGTCTAGAAAGCTCTCACTGTCCAACTAGCCCCCATTAAATGTCACTAAGCGTCTAGAAAGCTCTCACTGTCTAGCCCCCACCAAATGTTAGTGAAATCGGACACATGGTTTATCAAGTGTGTTGCATGTAGGGTACCTTAATTTGTCATTTAAATATATATTATTGTATTTATATTTTTTTTATACAATATTTGTTTTTCAACCCAACCAGCATAGTCCTTGAGAATTAAATTATTTTAAAGATATTTCATATAAAAGAAATATTATAGAATCAATTATTTTACAAAGTTGGTAGTTGAAAGACATATTTTAACTTCTTCCATTAAATATTATAAAGAGGATGTTTGGAGCACTTTTTTCCCTTATTGAACCTCCATTGATAATTTTCCAATTGCACGGAGAAAATCGAGTTTTTTTAAAAGTTCTAAATATAACCAATATCATATGTTTGTTGTTTTTTTTTTTTTAATAATGTTATAATTTCCCAAAATTGCAAAGAGAAAATGGAGTTTTTTTAACCATTTTAAGATAACGAATATCATATGTTTTTTGGTATAATGTTGGGCAAGATATCAAATCTCAAGGCAATGGAATGTTCCCCTTTTTAACTTTATCCAAAAAAGGAATGTACCTTTAAGATGGTAGATATAGTTCTTTATGTTCATACTCTTCGGTGATATTATTTATGGGATGTGTTTAATTTTTTTTAATAATTATTATATGAATTTATTTATAAAGTTAATAAAGCTATAATTTTTTTGTTATTTAAATTATATTTTTGAATGTATAAATAAATTTAATATTTTTTTTTTCAATACATTATTTCTATAAAGTTAAAAACTTAAATATGTAATTTCTATAATTTCTAATTAGATTTTAGATAAAATTGGTCGAAAAATATGCCCAGAGAAAATCTAAAACACTTTATCTCGTGTGATTGAGACATATTTCTTATTTTCAACTTTGCATTTTTGAAGGGTGTACAATTGTTCACTAAGTTCCTTTTGCCTAGAAAAAATAATTTACTACATCCATTTTCCTTCTACTTTAGATAATGAATATGTTGCATATTCCGTTTTATCCAATTTTCTTCAATTTCAAATAATGAATATACTAGCATCCTTTAAAGCAAGATAAAGTGAAGATTCAAGAAAATTTGGGTGGTTGTGTGGGATAACTGTTACTTTTTTTTATGGTCAATGGATACATAATATATAATTGTTTCTTTGGTTGGGGGTATTATCACTCAGATTTTCCTTAGAAGTTATTAAAAGAAGGAAAGGATCCAAGGTAACTACAAACCAACTTTTAGACTCAGGTGCTAGCCCACCCAAGTCCAGAGAGGGCTCTCTCTTTATGATTTAGCTATGTTTGAAAAGATTTTAGGCTAGTATTAATGTTCAGTGAGGTTGTTTTGTTTGAGAGTGGTGGAGTTCTGAAACAAATGGGAAAACTAGGCTTTTAGGCCATTGGGCTATGGATTCAATCAGGGATAATTCACTGGATTAAGTCAAATTGCTGAGGTATGAGTTCAACAGGTAGGATAGCAGAATAAAAACAAACTTTGGGGCTTGAATGGGTGATAGTTCTGCTCAAAACTAGAGGGCAATCAAGAATCCTCAAGTTAGGATTAGAAAGAGGAAAGGAAGATAGGTCAACTAGCAGAGGGCAATTAAGAATCCTATACCAGGGACTTATTAGAGAAAAACTATAGGGATAGAGGAGCAGTTAAGAATTCCTTTATCGAGATAGTTTAGAAGAAAACATAGAAATGGTAGACTGTTGATAATAGAGAGAAATAAAGCTAATTCTGATATACTTTGACTATTTTACCATTTAGATTTAAGATGCATGAAACATTGAAACATATAGAAAGCACATAAAATCACAAGGATAGAATACTTATTTGTAATTATACTGCACGGGAATCTGATGAAATGTCCTCAACTTTCATTCCTTTTCCAGCAAAAATCCAAATTTGAGTACAAAAGCTTTCTCAGCTTGATAGCATAGATTTACAGAGATGTTATAGAATCCACCCACAATACTTCGAATGGAGAAGTATTTATACAAAAATTACATCAAAAATATCTCATAACCACATGAGATTTATTATAGGGAATACAAAATATCTTTTACAAAAAGATAGAGACAGATGGAAAATTGATTGTTGTTGTCCCTTTATTTGTGAATGAGTTGGAGGTTGAAACTCGGATTTGCCTCTTGCTATTGCTTTAGTAATTGTGTGCTAGATCTTTGCTTACTTTTCCCTATTGATACTCTTTGTCTGTTCTTGATACTCTTTACGTATTCCTAGACTTTACCTCAGTAAATATTTTCTATTTACCTCAGAGTTACCATAGTAAATTATAGGATATCGGTCATATTGGTCCACCGTTCTTCATTTGGTATCTTCATTCTGATCAATTTCCTGTATAGTTCGTTAACTTCAGTGTACTTAGCAAAATTGGGCTAGATGATAAATAGGTGTTTCAGTTCATGCTCAATATAGAAAAGATTTTCCAAACCATCATACAACACTTTTCCTGTAGGTAGTTCTTTCACTATGGAAGAGTTGGCTTGATTTCTGGCTTGTTTGTATAGTTTCTCAATGTAGTCATCATGAGTCATCAGCTTGTCATTTATGACCAGTGGGCTTGGAAGTCCTTTATCCCTTAGAATGTCATATTTTAACATAAAATCATCTATGTCCTCTTGAATACTTTGGCATATTTTTTCCAAGTTAAGCATTAAGTTCTTTTTAATAAGAACTTTCTTAATTTCAAGGATAGTACTAGTTCGATCCTCGATATCCCATTGTTCCAGCTACTGCTTGATTTTGATATTCAAGAAGTTGATCAATTGGGTTGCCTCTTCAGGTTTCTCTCCCAATTCTTCCCTGGTCTTCTGTATAGCCTCTGTAGCTACTTTAACTAACTCAGTCTGTTAAAAATAATCCAGATAGAAGACCAAATATCATTGATAGACTCAATGATATTGGTCCATAAAATCTCTCTAATATCTCTCAAAGGCTTTTCCAATGTTAAGTCCTTCTCTAATGTCTTGAGTCTTTCAGTCATCCTTCTATTTTTTCTTTCTTCTTCAGTGTAATGAATCTATGATAGCTCATAATTTTTTCCAAGCTGATAACCATTTCTTTTAGTTTCTTTATTTCAGTTCTTGGATTTTCACTTCCTCCATGGACTTTATTAAGTCCTCTGTTTGCCTTGTTGAAGTTACTACTGCTTCTGATGTACTTGTTGTTGTTGTTACTGGCAAAGCTGTTGCTAGGGGGAATGTTGGGTGCCAAAGATGTTGCAATAGTAGATGGCACTGCTGTAGAAATTATGGGTATTACAGTATGAGGAACGGTGGTCAGGTCGCCCTGTTTGGACTACAAAGCTTTTTCTAGTTCTTTCTCTATTTATTTCAACTGCTCATTCAACTTAAGGACCAAGTCCATAAGTTCTTCCTCGTTTTGTTTCTCAATTACTTTTGCAGTTTGTGGATGTAGGAGGGGAGGGAGTTTGAGTTGTTTCCTGAGTGCAGCAATGTCATCATTCTTTTTCTTTATCAATATTTCAGCTGCTTTAACATCTTTGGGATCATGTCCCAACTCAATCACCAGGTCTTCTAATGATTTTATCCTGGTGTCCTTAGCTTGAGAAGAGGCTTTTTCCAACTGTAACTGTGTTGTAGTGTTACTCAGAGAATTCTGCAACTGATGTGCAGTAATGGCTTTACTGGTCAATGTGGAATAAACCATCTCACCCGTTTGCTTATGGAGCTCAATCTGATCAATTGGGTGGATGTCTCTGGCAAGAAATTTAGTGTTTTTTTTAAATAATTAGCCATGGACTTTGACTGTTGTACTATTGGCTTCAAAAAGCTCATCTGCATCTTTCCCTCTTTGATGTCAAAACCTGACATCAACCTTGTCTGATTTGTAGGAGCCATTTTTAGATATTGAGCATAGGTTTGAGCTTTGAGCTTCTCATTCCTAGCTTTAATCTCTTTGTACTTTTCTTTCAAATCCTGGCTCTGCTATGAAGTTGTCCTTAGTGATGACACTTCTACACTTTGTTGCCTGATTAGTGCTTGTGTTTGGGAGGTAGATGGTGTCTCCCTCGCTAGTGTTGTCTGCACTGTGTCACTTCTTGTCTCTTCATATTCCTGCTCGGACAGAGGATTCAATCTCTACCTCTTTACGTATACCTGGTCCAATGGCACTGTAGAGGGGATAGCCTCATTCCGACTTCTTCTTTGAATTCGATACTCATTAAGAGGGGTCTGCAATACTAGAGGGTTGACCATGTTTGTATCAGTCTGGGTCAACTCCTCAGAAATGCTCAATGACCCTGAATATTTTCCTTGTACTGAAGTCTCTAGTTGTCCTGATGTTTGTGCACTATGCTCTTGTGTTGGTCTCTGTGAAGATTCTTTAGGCACCTGTACAAAGGAATCCAGATCAAGTCTTCTTTCCAAATCTTTCAAAACATTTTCTACTTCAACTTGTGTACTATCTTGTTCTATAAGTGTTCCCTCCACCCATTCATTTTGATTTGCATATTGTTCTATCTCTGGAATTCTATGATGGATGTAGGGGGATAGCTTATGCTTTTTCCTTCTGTCACAGATGAAGCTATGAGGATCATAAGGCTAGATGAAACTCTTTTTCAATCTCAATCTCTCAAGGATTTCCTCTACCTCTTTCCCTGCTTTTCTGTTGTTGCAAATAAATGGGCCTAGGTGATCCTTTATCCTTAGCTGAGCTTTCTTCTTAGTCTTCATAAAGTGGATTTCATCAGAATTGATCATTTGCCTGTAGTACTCCAGGGAAAATAATCGCATGGGGAGGTATTTGGGCAGTTTAAAGGGAGGCAACTCACACCCATAAATTCTGATCTTGGTATGGTTCTAGTATAAGTACCAGTCCCCAACCTTGTATTGCTTGGATAACTGAAGGATTCTCTTAATATCATCACTGATTCTGGGAGGGGGACTTCCTATTAACATGGTGGTTACCGGATGCACAAATTGATCAATAAAATATGTATAAGGATGAGGAGAAGAAAGCAAATAGTGAAAAATGGAAGTCTAGAAGATGACTGACCTAGGGTTCCCTCTGGTGTCAAGCTTTTGTACAGAGAAAGGGAATTTATCAGTTTGGTAGTAGAGGAAAATATGATACCAGACTAAAGAATATTTAAATACTCTCTCGTTCTTTAATCTCATGAATTGGTCATGCATCTTCTCAGCAATGAATGCAGCATAGTCGAATTTGGCTACAGGAGGTTGGTCAGGGGTGAAGATAGACATGTAGGCAAAGGTCGTTTCATCTACATACTCATTAGTGGTAAAACCCAGAATGCAAGCAAACATGGTGACAATATCCCCGCCCAGACCAGTAAAGGCGCATGACATGTAAGGAGGGGGGTATTTTGATCTGTATTCTTCTTCAATGAAAGTCTGACTAACTCGGTTAATTTCGGAATGGATAGCCTTGAATATTTTTCAAGTAAATCGGCAATGGAAAGGGGAGTGAGGTCCTTGATTTGAAAATCTCTATCGGCCAAGGGAAGGTGGTCCAAATACCTGTGGGGAGTAGTGATTGGCGTGACATTTAGGGTGACAGGAGCTTCCATCCTTGGTTCTTGTGTATTCAAGGAAGAAAGTTGGGGTTTTCAAGGATTTTAGATAAAAAAGGTGCTTGGGGAAGCCTTGGGGCTAAGAAACAACTTAATTGTACTGGATTACTTGAGTTTAGAGTAATTTGGTGGAGGTTTTAGTAGGAAAACAGGGTTTCTAAGAAGGAAACATGGTAAATACCTAGTTATGGTTGATTGAAGGGACAAATGGCTGTGGTGAATGCTTTGCTGGGTGCGCACAGTAGTTTGCAATGGCCTGGAGTTCAGTAACTGATGGTGGTTGGCGGTTGGGAGTAAGTTGTTGGTTTGGATGTACTCTGTGCGTGCATGGAAGGCAAAAGTTTCTTTTCTCGATAAAAAGGGAAAACAATGAATATTTTTGTTTTTATGCACAAAGTCAATGACTTTTGGTGGGTGAATGGGAAAACGACAGTTGGCGTCAACTAACCGATGGGACACTTTGTCGTTTAGTGGAGGTGGTAAGTAGGATTTATCGCACCGCTTTTGGGAGGTTGGTGGTTTTGGTAGAGGGTCGTGTGATGCCACAAATTGGATGACACGTAGCATCGTCGATAAGCCAAAACAGCTTGCATCAGATGGTTAACGCTCGACCAAAAGGCCCGCATGATATGAGTGAGAATTGTTGGATGAGGGAAGGAAGATCGTGTGGTAGTCGACAGTGGCAAGTGTTAGGGAGTCAATGGAGGGGGCCCGATGGCATAATCAACATAATTAAAATGACTTTAATTATATAAGGGATGATATGATTGGACAAATAACAGATTAATAACTTTAATGATATCGGGGTTGATTGTACTACCGGAGAGGCTATTAATTAATCCAGGTGACTAATTAATCCCTTTTTAACACGTCGGGGATTTTGGCTCTTAATTAATCGCGGTTCGATTAATTAATCCAAATTAATTAACTTTATTATGGTTTATTTTCCAAACCATCGGGACGGGATATTTATTTATTTTGGGATTTTTATTAATAATACGGGAAAGGGTAATTTGTTTCGGGAGTTAAATAAATAATAAGAATTAAAAGTTAATATGACCATGGAAAAAGAAAATGCGCTAAGTAAATGTTTCCGAAAATACATTCATCATCCAACATTATGACTTAGGCTAAAATGTGTTTGGGGGGGGGTTTATAAAGAACCATTTATTTTTCCTAAGTAAAAGAGTGATTTTACCTTGGGAAAAGGATTTGAAGGGAATGAATGAATTATGGAGGGGGTGAATTTTGATGAAGGGGCTTTAGCACTTAGGCCTTACAAGTTATTGGGCCGAGGGTCCGGTCCCTCCAGAAGTCAAAGAAATGCTTTGAGCCCCTTTAATCTTTAGGTTGTTGGTGCCTTTAGTACTTATGGAAAATTAGTAAAATTTAGGGAAAGCATGAGTGAGGAGGTTAATTAGTTTGACTTTTGGCTATGATGTAAATGTCTTCATTGTCATCCATATCTTTAAGTGCTTTTGATGATGAAAGTATATGACTTTATATCTAGATAATCATTCATCATACATAATTCTGCAACCATTCATCTACTTACCCTACCTACTTATCCTACCATTTTTCTTCTTTTTATTAGGGTGCACTTAAACTAGCAAACCATTATCAAAACATTTTCTTTTATTTTACAATGGTATTCTAACTAAGTCTAACCATATTACATCCAAGGGCTCATATTAAACTGTTGAGCTCCTTTTATTTACTCTACCTATCTACTTATCTGCCAAGATTAAACAGTTTGGTCAGATTTTATTCTCTATCTCTAAGCATGAAATTCAAAACATGGAATAACCAAAATTAAACTATTTGGTTACCATGGATTGTGGCATAAGTAACAAGTTGCACACAATCATTTATACAAAAGGTGAAATAGTAGTGGCATTTTGACTTGCACACTTTCATGGTCTTTTCATTTTTCTTTGGGGTTCATTTTCTTTCATTTTTTGACCTTTTCTTTATTCTTTTTGTCCTTTTATTCTTTTTCTAGGACATACCCTCTTTACATTTTTTAATTTTTGATTTTGAATATGGAAAACATTTGCAACAAGCAAAGGTATGTACATATTTCAGAGCTAAACCAAGTCAATTATGATATATGACACCTATTGATATAGGAACATAACAGGGGGTTGAAGGACCCATACTAGACTAATACTAGTGGAAACAATGTAAGGTGGACTAGGTCCACTATATTATTAAAAAAGGGTCACTATAGTAGTTAGTATTGAATAAATGTAATGTATCCTCATTAGAGAAGGTCTAATAGGTATTTATGTAGTTGTTATGATTAAGGTTCTCTTGATTAAATTATAAATAATGAAGTCCTATTTAAAACATGTGAAGGGGTTTATTGTATTTAGAACTTAGCTCTTTAGGAGGTTGCCACCTCGAAAGGGCAAGATAATAGGAGTGAATTCCTTTGATAAACAAATCGATTGCAAAGTGTTACCCTACCTTAAATGTTTTGATATTAATAAAGTGTGGAACATCTTTGATATCTTGTATGTGATATGAATTTAAGATCTGAGGTATGTAGCAAGTGATGTCAAAGCTCTTTCTTACGCCAAAATGCTTATTATTACTAATATTATTACCTTGGGGGGTTTCAGAGGAAAAAAGAGGGTCATGACACTTACGTAAATTCATGTACCTCTTTTAGCAAAATTTGAAGAAATTAGTTGTATATTTGAGATTCCACTTTTAAAAACAATTGATTTAAAAAATTAAAATTAAAAAAATAATCTAAATTTGAGTTCGGGAACTAAAGATATCATTGCTTTAAATTCAATTATTTTAGGGTTTTCTCATGACAACCATGTGCACTACAAGAGTTGATATCTTTCGAAAAGTTGCTTAGATTGTCAGCATACCAACACAATTTGATAGATGATTTTTTGGGATTTGATTTGGTATATTATATGTTGTTCTTATGATTAATATCTATAGTTCTTGCAAATTTTCACTCTCAAAATCCAATGGAAATGAAGAACGATAATGCGGTGGAACATGCCAAAATATTGTTGGAAAAATATCTACATAATTGGTTTGAGGGAATACAAGATATGACCTATGATCTTCAACTCTCTCAACTTGTGCAATATCTCATCTTCTTCAATCACCCCTACATTATACTTCTATGTGATGATTTCTCTTCTTCCTCAAACATTCTCCATCCTTTCTTTCCACCATAATTGTTTTAATATTTTCCCTTTAAGCATGGTTCTCTCTATTAGTTTGAGCTATTGTCACTTCTCTTTCCATGCATCAAATTTTTAGAGGCTTCTTTCCATGTTAGGGACTCAACTGCTTAACTTGAAATCAACACTAAGTGCAATGCTTAAGATCCATCTCATTGGGTCTAATCAATAATCCCTTCTTCGTCATCAACATCTTAATCCACATTGGAATTTTAGTGATCAATCTTCTGTGAGGAGATTTCTTAAAATATTCTAATGCTTTCATGAAAGACAATAAATATTTACAAGAAAACTCTAAAAGAATCCCTTCTTGAATGCTTCAGAACCAAAAGTCAACTATGCACATGGTTTCATGGTCATATTACTCCAATTTCAGTATGTTCAATGCAATCCGTTGAACATCGACTTGAGATGCTAAGGAGAGTGAGATAGCTCTATGAACTTCAATGCAATCCGTTGAACATCGACTTGAGGTGCTAAAGAGAATGAGGTAGCTCTGCAAACTTCTTTAGCAACATTACAATCATGCCTACAAAATCTCATGTTCATCTAAGTATTGGCCTACAAATTTTGTACATCTAACTTCAATGAGCACTTTCTTATTGAGAATAGGAAAATAAGAATGGACATTATAAATTGTGAATCTCTAATAACTCTAATAGCCATCTTGACCACTATGGTTGTGATGTGCCATCGTATAAATTAAAATTCACCATGGTTGGAACGTGCACATAGTGTATTTGTGTGGAGGTAAAAACGTGTCTAAGAGGTATTATGATAGTCATTGGTTTGCTTTTATGTAAAAAGAATATTTATACAAGGTTATCAAATGAGTTTTAAATGTGTTATGTATGGTAATCAAAATGAAATTTGCAAGGGCTTTAAGGTTATCAAATGCCTTATTGATTAGACATGTTTCATTATCTAATGATAGGTGCAAGTTGGACATATGGGTGGTATTTTATTTTTATTTTTTTAAATTATTTTTATTTAAACATATAAATATAATTATTTATTTTAAAGTATAACCCTGCAAGGTATTCATAGTTGCTGTTGAAATTTAAAATCACACCAGCATCCTTCACCACCCTCAATTTCCTTAATTTTTTTCCCACTTCCTCGATATGCATGCCTGTTTACATTTAATTAAATTTAAACTAACATATTTAAACTAACATATCTGGGAAGTGGAGAAAAAGTTAAAAAACCTAATAGTGATGCATTGCATGATGTACTTGTGTGATTTTAAATTTCAACAGCAACTTTCAATACTTTGCAGATTTATACTTCAAAATAAGCAACAAGGCAGATTTCATTAATCCTCTCTACCACGATATTTATTCTCAAGGGAGGTTTTACTAGTTGGTCAATAAACCATGATAACTTTTACCATTATAGACCAACTTTGGAAACAAATCCCTATAGAATAACTTTATTGGTCCAAAATCCTTTTATGACTTTCTTGTTATATGCTATATTATCACAATTCAACTAATAAAGTCTCATTCATGCTCCCACTAGGGTAGATTTATTACTTCAAACTTCATTATTACTCTTTCATGTTATGCTATGTTATTATCAATCAAGAGAACCAACATGTTGTATAAGATAAGTATTATAAAGTCTCATTCATGCTCCCACTAGGTTAGATTCATTACTTCAAACTTCATTATTACTCTTTCATGTTATGCTATGTTATTATCAATCAAGAGAACCAACATGTTGTATACGATAAGTATTATCATTTTATATTAGGCAAATCTAATATGATAGCAACATTAGGAGATTTGTGTGGTTGCAAGGTATTAAGTGCTAAATGGTATGAGGAATATGCACATGAGGTTTTGTTGTTTTATTGGAGATGTTATGGTGCGAATATGGTGTTAAAAAGGGTGTGGATAAAGTTTTAAAATTCTTTGGGAATGAGTGGCTTGACATGGAATTTATTAATGTTTTTGGTGGGTATTTTAAACATTTATATTTTTGTGATTTTAATTGGTATTTGGGTTTTAGGTCATTTTCTTTTTACTAGGTTATGAGAACTTTTGATTCATTATGCATTATTTTATTAGTTTTAAAGTTTTTGTTATGTTCTTGATAATTTTTGTTAATGCTAATTTTTTTTTTGTTAATCATTAAGTAATTACTATGCAAACAATAAATTCACATATGTGAATTAGATTGAAGGGTGTGAGAAATTAGTGATGTGTGAAGTTGCTATTAGTGAGTTACTTGATAGCAAAGTCTTGAATCCTACCGTCATAACTTTTTAGAATTTAACATGTTCAAGAACTTGATTGGATTTGCACCCACTGGTGCCATGTTAGGGGTGGGGTGTGTTTCAATTCCAATGCATCGATTATTGCCTTTGTTGTATTTATTGTAGTCAGTCAATATCTTAACCAAAACATTGAGAGCTCTTTGTGTTATGTGTTTTCATTTGATTTTGACATGTAAGCATGAATGAACCTTCCACAAGGGGTCATTTTTATTGATAATTTCATAAACAAGTGCCCCAAATCTCAAATACTATGAAGAAAATGAGGTGGATTTTATATTCTAACATTAAAATTAAATATAGTCTCACTAAACCATAATGAGGTGGATTTTATTTAACTAATATTAAATTATTAAAATTAAAGTAGTCTTGCCTAAACATGACATTGAAGGGGTTCTATTGCTCTATACAACTTTTTTATGCTAGTCAAGTCAAAATCAACATGGAAGGAAGCTAGTAGGCATTAACATCCAATGGTGGAAAGGATTTACATGTACTAGTCATAATGCCTTTATTAGGGTAAGAACAGTTCCACTTGTTGATGTTTTTTGCATGCTTTCTTTGGATCAAGCTGTGAAGGTGAAGGAAATCATTAATGGAGGTTTATTTCCATTTTATTTTGGTTTGAGTAGTAAGCAATAAGGACAAGGCATGATGAAAAATAATTATTCCCCCTTAGTCCCCTTCCAATCCAATTAGTTTTAGCTTAGTTTCTCTGAACGTGGATGCAGGGTTAATTTTTGGGTTGGTTGTAGATGGGAATAGAAGGTGGAAAACAATTGGCTTCATAAGTTTCTTGCTTAAGTATGTTTACAACGAAAGTTGTGAATGTGGAATCCCCTAATCGAATCTTAGAGGTTGGTGGGAATTGGGGTAGGAGTAGTTTTGGTTGGAGAAATGCCTCTCATGTTTGCCTTGGCTACATGCCACCACATGAAGTTCAAGAAAAGAAGACAAAGAAACAACCACCACCTGATTAGTGATATTATTTATCACAGTTGAGATCCTCACACCCTCACCCAAAAAAGCCAATGGCAAAGTATTTCACTTAGTCATTATTCATTTCATTTCCACTTGATTAGTGATCTTATTTATCACAATTGAGATCCTCACACCCTCACCCAAAAAGCCAATGGAAAAGTATTTCACATAGTCATTACTCATTTCATTTCAAGGTGGTTTGTTTATCAAAGGAATGAAGGTAAATGATACTCAAAACTATTCTAATGATTGTTATATACAATGCATCAGTTACATAATTTTACATGAATTACATTTTGAGATAGAGGTTAAATTGTTATTGGGTATAGTTGATTTCAAGTGTGGGGCTAATTATAGATACCACTAGAAAGCACATAACCTCGCTAGAGGTAGCCACATCAATGACCACAATGGACACTTGCTTTCTTGTGGACAATCTAGGTTGAAATTATCTTTTGCTCTTCGAGTAAGATATATATACAATTTTTTGTTGGCTCAGAACTTGTATTCCTTGGAAGTAAAGAAGCATGTTAACGATCTGAAACATAGAGGCCTTTGGTAGTTGTGGAGTCCACATTCGGACGAACTACCAATGGATCATTTTAGGTGGAGTGGTTTTCCTTGAATATTGGTGATGAATCAACTCACATTTGTGGATGACAACCAATGATGATTGTCCTCATTGTTAATTGACAACTAGGTTATGATATATTTTACATTGTAGAGGTGCTAGAGAAGTATGACATGTATAGCTTTGGGGTGATGGTATTGGAAATGATAGAAGAACACACATCATCTTCCAAACAATCTAACTTATCGAACACTACATATGTATGTTTGTTTCACAATAGGCACTTCTCTAAGGTAAGGAATTGATCCAGATTGGATCATTATATTATTTGTCATCCATATCGATGCTTTCATAGAGGAAAAGTGGAGGAATCATATCTAAGGACCATTTGGAAATTTGGAAAACTGGGGTTTGAAACCTTCTCGGATCATTTTGAGGCATCAAACGATGTTTTTTGGGGGTAATTTTCTTTCACAAAAGTGTAGTACCTTTTTTCCTATTTTATACACAAAGGCCTTTCCAATAGCGCAAGAATCTCCTCAACCAGAGTTTGTATGCAAACGTTACACCACTCAGAAGTTGTCCGTCTACCAAAATTAAGAGGATGCCACATTACCCCCATTACTCATGGAAAAGGGGCTAGGCACATGATCATGATGACGAGGACTATAGAAGAGTCAATGTTGTAACTCTATTTAAAAGTTGAAGGAGTCAACCTAACTGCTAATAGGCTATTGGGTTGTGATATAACTAGGCCACCAAGAGGAAAAGGGGTTCCATTCATTTCAAGTGCATTTTTGTTCCATAGACGAGTAGATTAGTCGAGAGGGATAAGGAGAGAGCACAAAGAGAGTATTTGTGCACTATAGTAGCTCATAGACCAGAGGCGTTACTTCTTTATACTCACAACCATTTTCTATTTAGAGAAAGAGAGAAAAGATACCTGACCTTTCAGTTAGGTTTTCTCTCAAAAGGGTTCCCCAGGTTGTCAAATCATGGTTTCTGAGTTTTTATTTCATTGTTCTCTATTTTTTGCAAAATTATAATTTTCTTGCATACATAACAAATAATAATTTACATATCCAAAAATAAGAGAAATAAACCCTCATAGTGTAGATTTTGGATTTTTAAGTATAATTTTATCAAATCCGTTGTGGTGAACTTTCCAATGGAATATCCACGATAGTTTATAGATCAATATATTTTCATGGAATAAGGAAAAACTATGAGATTTTGTTCAGTAATTAATTTTTTTTAATCTATGAATTGGATGTCTTCATTGTTGTTCACAAACAAATCACCTCTAAGACTTTTGACGAATTAAAAAGTTGATAGTTGTCGAATTACAATTGATAAAGTCGTTTTGTTCTATTGGTCCTTTGCTTCTTTTAACATTATTTGATGAAAAAGGTCTCACAAAAAAAACATTATGGCCTTGAATGTGGCTCAAATGTGACTTAACTAGATAGATCGACTCCATTCTAAAAAAACATTCAATTATCAATGCCTTGAATATTCTAAATGAAATTGTGTGGATAAGATTGATTACAATTAGAAATCATATAAGGAGTATTTGTGAAGTTTGGTGCTTTAATGATCATCTACACTTGTAGGTTTTCCTCATCCTCTTGTGGGTGAATTTTATATGCACTGTTGATGGAGCTCCAACCTTGGGAGCTTGTCATCGGGAGGAAATGAGTCATCACTAGTGCACATTGTTGAGGTGAAGAACCTCTCATGTTATTTGAACCATGGATCTCATCTAAATAAAATGTTTCAAACCTCTATTTGAATTGTATCAACTCCCAAAAAAATTCCCTGATACATAGCAACAACCCTCCATTTCCTCTAATTTCAGTCCTTGGAAGATTATTTTTATATATCACCACTACACTATTCTTGAAGCATCCATTAGAAACAATAATTAGGTTTAATAAGTTTCATCCTCTATCTAGAGCATCTTGAACACTAATACATGTCATTTGATGTTTGGTCTTTGTTCTTTCCTACAAAACACCATGTGTTATTTGCTGATTGGCCTATGTTCCATCTCTCAACATACTCTACATATCCATCTTGCCCAACACCCCCTCTTCACCTTCATACTACCTTTGTTTGCCAAACACTGTCCTTTGGTTATATTCCATCATTGTCTCTTCACCCTCTTAATCACTAACTCTTCTTCCTCTTCTCTTTCTCTCTAGAAAAATCATGGTCACATATTTACAATTATTACATGTGGGGATGTAGCTGGGAAACTCAAATTAGAGTCATAAGATTGTTGAAAATAATTTGTAACCTGTGGAGTAAAGATTGACCTTGTGGAGAAGTCATTTTGTATTCAAAAATAAAATCCCACAATTTTAAAATAACATAACTACCCCAATACACTTCGATGTTCCCTTTCCCCACTTCAAGGGTATGTTAAATATAAAATAAGAAATGAACACAACACATTAACTTCATATTTGTTTATTATAGTATTAGTCAATCATGACACTTAGAATAACACCAACATAATAGAAAATCCAATGAATCCACCCACTCACATGGAGACAGGTGGAAAATTCATCAACCCATGAAATGTAGACCAGTTAATTAGTGTGAAGTGTAGTCCCATCAAATTTCAAATTAAAATCTCATTGAGAAATTAAAAATATGTCCGACTTATAAAGAATAAACTACTCAAAAAATATACTATCTCAATCCAACCTTACACACTGTCCAATCTCAATCCAGCATTACACAATATCCCCACCTAAACTTAAATTATATATATATATATATATAGATATATATATAATCCCTCATATCCTTCTCTCATATCATCATACCTACCTAATTGCAAAAATCCTTTTAAATGAAAGCCTCAAGGGTATCTATCGATGTATAAAGGTGATTTGAAAGCATCTAGAAGGCTCTGGATGGCTCTCGATGTCCAAAGACGGTGAACGACCCCACATTAAATGCTACTCAAACCCCTCGAAGGCTCTGGATGTCCAAAGAGCTCGCATTAAATGTTACTCAATCATATATAAGGATCTGAATGTCCAACAACCCCACATTGAATATTAATTTGTTTTTTTAAAATAAATTATTGTATTTATTCTTTTAACACTTAGTTTTTCAACCGAACCAAGGTGGTCCACCAGGAAAACACGGTTAGTATAGAGTAGTAGCTGAATCCACGTGGCATCGGGAGTGAAGAGGGAGCAACTACGTATGGGCCAGTCTACCAACAAAATCATTACTATTTTTATTTAATTATTTTCGTATAATGAAGATATATTACGTAAGTTAGTAGGTGAAAGCCCTATTCTATCGGTTTTCATTAAATATCATAAAAGTGGGCCAAAATCAGAGGAACGTTTGCTAAACATAAATAATTTTCCAAGAGAAAATGGAGTTTTTTAAAAACAATTTCAAGGTAACCAATGACATGGAGTTTTATTAATGTCCACTACTTTACTTTAACTTTAAGATCAGATGTTATCCATTATTAACCAAAATTTAGAGTTTAATTTTTTATTTTTATTTTAAATTATATATATATATATATATATATATAGATATATATAGATATATTTTGTATTTTTGAATATGTAAATGGATTTATTGTACTGTAAAAATTTCTAATAAACTTATATTATATAGATTTAAATCATTTGAACTTATAATTTTATTAAATTTTGAATACAAATTAGTCAACATGCTAGAAAATGTTTAAAGCATGGAATTTTTATAGATATATTTCTTATCTTAACTTGATTAGTTTTTTTTGCCTAAATAAAATAATTAACTATATTTATTTTTCTTCAACTTTTAAGTAATGGATATCTATTTTTTTTATGAATATATTACCATATATCAAAGTAAGAGAAAGTGAAGATCAAGGTAAATTTGGGTGGTTATGTGGGAGAAGTGTTATTTGTTTTCATGGTTAATAGATATGTAATATAGGATTCTTTGATAGGTTGGGGGTTGAAGAGTTGATATTAGAGTGATAATATTGGAGACCATTCAATATAAGATGGATTAGGTAGGAGCCCCAAGGGTTAGCTCAATCGGTCAAGCCGGGGCCTCGCCAATGGGAGGTCACAGGGTCGAAACCCGAAAGCTCTTGGGGTTAGGTCTGTGATGGCCGAGGGGTGTGACCCCCTTCGGGTGGGGTCCATCCTAGAGAATTCCGATCCTGGACGTAGCGGACCACTGACCATGGTATCCGTGAACCAGAAGTGAAAAAAAAAAGAAAAAAAAAAAAAAAAAAAAAAGAAAAAAAGAAAAAAAAGATGGATTAGGTCAACCATATTATTAAATAAGGCCCATTATGGTAGTTAGTATTGAATAAATGTAAAAGATCCTCATGAGAAGGTCTAGTAAGTAGTTAGCATGGGGTTTCACTCCATGAACCTCTAACATAGCACGTGTGTTTGTGGCATACTAAACAATACCCTCAATTTGACTACATATTGGAAAATACCTCTAAAAATCACATTATTTAACTCCCTACCAATACGAACCCAATACACCTTCCAAATTTAAAAAATCACTACTTTCACTAGATATTGTAGGTATCCATTTTTTCATTAACATTTTTTATACCCATTTATATTTTTTCATTAACTTTGAGCTCCATTTTTTATACTTGCCAATATAGAAACACTTTACCCCCTATTATATGTTTAACATATTATGTATTTTTTCGTTAATATATATCCCCCAATATGAATGCACGTGGTATGGTATTGCTCCCATAATGAAACCCTTGTGGTAGTTAGGAGGATGTTATGACGAATGTTCTCTTGACTAATTATAAATAATGATGGACTCCTCCTCATAAGATGTTAAGAAATTTCTTGTATTCAAAGCTTAGCTCTTTAGGAGGCTGCAACTTCGAAGATGCAAGCGAATAAGAGTGGATTCCTTCCATAAAAGGATCAATTGCAAGGTGTTACCCTACGTTAAAGGTTTTGATATTAATAAAGTGTGGAGCATTTATGATATCTTGTATGTGATAGGATTTTGAGATATAAGGTGCATAATAAGTGGTATCAAAGTTCTTTCTTGAGCTAACTTATTATTATTTTATTTTATTTTGGGGGGTTTCGAAGGAAAAGAGAGTGTAGTGACACTTAAATACAATCATGTAGCTTATTGAGTAGAATTTGAAGAAACCAATTGCATATATGTAATTATAGTAGGAAAAGCGATTAATTTAAATAACAAAACAACATCCAAATTTGAGTTTGAAAGTGAAGGTATTGCTGATTTAAAATGAGTTATTTTATGGTTTTCTCATGACAATCGTGTTCACTATAGAGATGATATATTTTGACAAGTTGCTCAGATTACTGCCATAGCAACACAATTAGATAACATAATTTTTGGGGATTTGATATATTTTATGTTGTGCTTATAATCAATATTTATAGCCCTTGTAAATTTTTGTTGTGAAACCCCAATGGACATGAATAATAACAATACAATGGAACATACCATAATATTGTTGGAAATCTCTCTACATGATTGGTCTCAGGAAATGTAATAGCCCTGGGTAAAAATTTCATGTAATAAAAGTTAATAAAGGTAAAATAAGTCCACATGCAAGGGGCACTTATTACAAGCTGAATGTTGGGAAAAACATCCTAGTAGGTGTTCTTTTTGGTTTATTATGGCTAAGGAAATTGACAAAGGCAATGGATAAGGCTTTGGAAAGGAAAAAAAGGTATTTTTGGCACATTATTTATGAAAATAAACGAAATTAGGGGAAAAGGAAGGTGAAAGGTCACAGGTTTCATGTGAGGAGGAAAATGAAGAAAATAGATGCATCAATGATGAAAAGGATTATGAGGATCAGTTCACAACCTTTTGTCAATTTAGTGCTAGATCTTGTCTCAAAGAAGAGAAAGCACCAAGAGGAGAAAGAAAGTAAGAAAGAAAGGAAAGGAAAGGAAAAAAAGAAGAAGAAGGAAAATAAAGGAATGCAAGGATCAAGTAGCTTCATTGGGAATACTTGCAGGTAACAAATTTCATGTGTGATTTCCTAGCTAGTTTTGACATGCATGGTATGTGCATGTTGGTATATGGTTCTTTTGTTGTCATTGGCATGGATTTTGCCAAGATTTGACAATGGATTTGAGCCTAGCCTTTCCATTTCTGGATAGCCATGGTGTGATGGGATTGTTCTTGGTTTGAGATTTGGGTTGCCGGATGGTTTCGAAATCTAGGATGAGGTGGTCTCAGGAGAATTCCCAAAGGCCTAAGAATCCCTTGACCGGTAATGGCAGGATACACGGTAAAGGTTGAGGGTGGAGACAAGAAAATTCATCAAGGATGTGAATAAATTATGAGGCATCTAAGCTCGGTTTCGTTTTGTGATCTCAATACCGGTTTAGGTGTAATCATGGTATAGTGAGGGTGGAGGTGGTTTAACCTCTAGATTCCCTTGGTTGTTTATGGATTGGTTTATCACATGAGATCCCACATTCATGCTTGGAAAATGGAACAAGGGTGATTGGATGAAAGAAAGAAATGGTTCAACCAATCTATGGTTGGGTGGAACATGGGAGTCCCAAACCCGGTTGGTAATTTCCTATGTTTAATAAAAGCTAAGTTCTCTTGATTTTGGTAAGGAAATGTACTAGTTATTATGTAGCTTTAATGGTTGTTCTCTTATGGTTATTTATCTGGTTGTATATTGGTTATAAGCACAATTATATGACAATTCTCAATAATGGATCTATTCATTTTTTTACTTATAACAAATTAAATAGTGAAAGCAAGACCTAAATAATGATATGACAACTAAAGTGAGAAGGTAGAGACCCTTCTAGTTAAACCTCAGTTAAGTTTCCAGTCCATTATGTTCAAACTTGCATTCATGACTTGTAGGCTGCATATCTATGAAGTGTTTGTCAAAATGTTAGTCCCAGTTGGGAATGGCTAGGTCAAGTCCTAGTTCCAGTTTTGGTTTGTAAGCATTATCTTCATGTCTTTTATGAGTTCTGGAAGTTTCAAGGATTTTTGGACAGAGGAGTAGCCTTCATTTCCACAGTCGCTGGCACAACACTGGCACAAAAAGGCCATAGTCACACTGATGCCTTGCTAAGGGAGAAACTAGGGCTCAAGGTCAGGGAAAAAGTGAATTGTCTTAGAGGTTGGACACATGGAGGGGTTGAGTTACTCCTGAAGGTCCTGTGGTACCTAAGGGAAGTCAGTAAGGTCTTCAATTATTGATTCCATTCCTTAAGGTCACATAGGAGGTTGAGTCATATTGTAGTGACCCTTAGCTCATGTTTTCCCCGGGCAAGCCGATGAAAGTGGGTAAATGTGGGAGGAGGCATTACAGGGTGGTATTAGAGTGGGTTGCACTCTCTTTGGGTCATATATGATACCACAGGGTAGTATGGGTCATATATGATACCACAGGGTGGTATCAAAACATGGTTCAAACACTTGGATTGGATGGGCTAGATGTATGTTGTTATGCATGCATTGTCATGGTTAAGGTTGTTGTGCATGAGGTCATTGCATGTAGTTTATGTCATAATGATGCCATTGGTATGTTATGAGGCTGACATTTTTCTGAGATAGAGTAGGAGATGCAGATCATCAGAGCAAGGTTGCAACACTAGACTTTGGGGTAAGAGAAGATCATCATACAAGTATTGTATGTTTGGCATGCAGGTATGTTGGTTAATGATTGTTATAAGAATTAGGGTTGTGTACATGTTTGTTAGTATATGGTTGTTGCGGTTACATGTATGATAGATGTTGGTTAATCAATGTGATCATATGTATCTGTGCCGATTAGTCATGAAGGATAGTAACTTGTTGTTATATGCATTGTGGTTGTATGCATGATGGTTATGGTCATTGTACTTAGGATCTTGATGTTATATGTATCACACTAATTTGGATTGGACTATGAAAATGGTTAGGGTTATGAAATTAAGGTATGAGCCGATATGCTTGTGATATTGTGTCATAATAATATATAATGACTGTGCATATGTGATTGTTATGCATGAACGACAATTTTTTATGAGTTTATTATGTGAACATGTTAGCTAGTTATTGTTATGGACATCATGGCCTTATTTATGTTTAGGTTGATATGTTGTGAAGTTATATCGTGCTAATATAGATTGATTGTGCATATAAGATAGCCTCCCCTGAGATACATTGAGGTATGAGTTCGATTATGTCGTACGTTTGGTGTTTGAGTGTTTGATTATGTCACCTATTTGGTATGAGTTTGCCTATGTCGTCTACTCGATGCTTGAATGTTTGATTATGTCATCCATTTAGTGTTTGAGTGTTTGGTGTCTATTATGTCATCTATCTGTTGTTTGAATGTTTGAATAGTTGCATGATATGAGTTTGTATCTATAAGATTGCATGAAGGAATGATCTTGTTTGAGATGGTTGCACTAACACATATGTGCTGAGAACAACTGATATGTACTTGAGTGTAAGCAGGTGATAGTTGTAGAATTATGTATTATGACTGATGAATGAGGGTTGATTGTGGATTATGACATGGTTGTTAGACTTGGTCAAGGTTGATTTCAAATTAATACATATGAAGTCTTGATCATTGGAACTTGTGGCTGACATGTGTGTTTAATTACAAGGAAGCGTGCTTGGCACAACAAAGGTAAGGTAACCGATATATTTTTATATTTATTTATACATTGATAGTTATGTGTTTACGACAATATGATACAGGGAATTGCATTGCAAAAATGACTGCTATGAAATCGTGAAGAAGGCTCAGGTTGAGCTTTCCCTTGGAAGCATTAAGAACCCATGGGGATTGATTCATGGTGTTTGTTTCTAGTTTAATGATTTCAATCTTTTGTGATTTGTTTGCCCCTGATTTTAATTTCGTTTATGTCTAGTGTATGGCCATACCACTTTGTTTGTGGTGTCATATTGTTAATGGTTTTCATGTGTTTCTTCTTGATTGCTTTTGGTTCTTTCCTTTTATGTTTTGAGTGTCTTGGGGATTGGTTTGGGAAAGAGGAAAGTTAATGGAGCTCAAGGAGAGATGTGTGGAACCTATCAGGTAATATACGACCAATGTGGTCTTTGGATGTGGAGTACTACTGTTGTGTATCTGTTGTACATGATGTACCTATGATGTTGTGTGCATGTTACATATATGAGGTTGTGTGCATGTTGCATATATAGTATTGTGTGCATGTTGCACATGCAGTGTTGGGTACCTATGGTGCTAAGTACATGTTTTATATGTAGTGATATTTATAGATGGTGCTACATACATGTTGTGAATGCGCTGCTATGTACATTTGGTGCAGTGTGCATGTTGTATATGTAGTGCTATGTACATATGGTGCAATGTATAGGTTGTACATGTGGTGTTGTGTACATATGGTGGTGTGTGCATGATTTTACATGTGGTGTTGCGTGCATGTGGTGTTGCATGAATGTGGTGCTATGTACATGTGGTGTTGTGTGTATGTGGTGCTGTTGTAGATGGTATTGTGTACATGTGGTGTTATGTACACATCGTACAACTGGTGCTGTGTACACGAGGTGCTATGTACACGTTGTGCAAGTGGTGCGATGTACATGTAGTGTTGTGCACATGTTGTGCAGGTGGTGTCATGTACATGCGGCGCTGTGTACACATTATGCAAGTGGCACTGTGTACATGTGGTAATGTGTACATGTTGTACATGTGGTATTGTTGTACATGTGGTATTGTGTACATGTCGTATTGTGTACACGTTGTACATGTTTTGTTGTGTATATTTGGTATGATGTTACAAGTATTGTGTAGTCATTGTATCACGAAATGTGTATTTGTGGTATGGTATGGTGTGTGCGTATACATATTGTGTTGTACATCGGTTGTTGATGTATGTATTGCGTTGTACACCAGGTGTAGGTGTATGTGTGGTGTTTTACACTAGGTATAGGTGTATGCATGGTGTTGTACACCAGGTGTAGGTGTATGTGTGGTGTGTACACCAAGTGTAGGTGTATGTGTTGCATTGTACACTATGTTTGTGTATGTGTTTTACAGTGTGATGGGACATGCATGCATGGGATTTCCTGGGCCCTTGTGTTGCTATTGAGGGTTGAGGTGGTTTAGTATTTAGGTACCCTTGTTGTTGATATTGAGGGTTGAAATGGTTTAGTCTCGGTATTCCCTTTGTTGCTATTAAGGGTTGGGGCAGTTTAGTCTCAGGATACCCTTATTGTTGATATTGAGGAAGGAGGTGGTTCAGTCTCTGGATTTCATTGTTGCTTAAAGAGAGGGCACTGAGTTCTTTCCAAGTTTGGCAACTGATTCAATGTGTGTACAGAAAGGAAAAAGAACAAAGGCAGAAGATTGAAACATAAGTATCAATATTTTATTTAAGTTTTAATTGTGCATTTAATTTATGATTATAATTTATGATGGTTTGTTTTTTAGCTAACCGGATGTGATATTTTTATACATGGTTATTTGGTCAAAGATCTAGTTTAACTTGTTGAGATAGGAAGTAAATAGAATTGAAAGTGTACCTTATTTAAGGGCCACCAATGAGGTATGATTTGAATTTATTTCAATCCCTTTTTGTCTAATGGAAATTATGTGCCTGGTGTAAGACAAAATGGAAATTCTCGGTTGGGTGGTTGAAACTAATTGCAAGGATTAGAAACAGTG
The DNA here is from genome assembly GCA_031772625.1 of Pinus tabuliformis. Lineage (NCBI taxonomy): Eukaryota > Viridiplantae > Streptophyta > Pinopsida > Pinales > Pinaceae > Pinus > Pinus tabuliformis. The sequence goes on from CM062818.1 coordinate 1,455,117,891, forward strand.
GCGAAAGGAGTTGGAACATGCAACAACATGCTAGTAAAGCACTTCAGGAGTAGGGCCATTGTGGCACACTAGTACCCAATAGTTTCCATTGGTTTCCATGAGTATTCTATGATCGATATGATTGTTTTGAGGTAGGTATATATCTTGGTTATTTGAACTTCTAATTTGAGGAAGCCTTGCTAAGGGATGGATCACCTAGGATAAGGGATGCTAGGGAACTTGGAAGGTGAGTGACTGCATGGAAGGGGTGGCCAGATTTCTTAAGGGACTGTGTAGTGGAGAAGGGAAGGTCGTGGATGGATTTGTTTTGGTCACTAGCATTGTCAGATGGAACCATATGCACATTGAGATTGTACCCTGAAACAATGAGTCAGTAACTGTTCACTGAGGGAACAAGTGGTGCAAGATTGTAGTGTTGGAAATTGGATGCAGTTTTGACTTTGGAAGTGGATTCTGGACTTCCTCGGAAGGAGGTAAATCTTGGTATTACTTTGATGGTGGAGGTGTGGCCTCTAAACTCCCTTGTTATGGATGTGGGAATCATATCCTTTTATTTTCTAGTTGAGAAAATGTTCATATGTGTATACTATCGTAAATAATGTATCGAGTCAGATTTATAAAACTCCATAAACATTATGGTTATTTGTTGGTTGAATAAAATGTGCATAAGTATATGTGGTTGTTATTGTAAATATTGTAATGAGTTGTGTTATAAAGCTCTAGTACATGGTATGATTGTCATGTTTTCAACAGGTTGTTCATTGTAAATACTGCAATGAGATGGGTTATAAAGCTCTAGAGGAAGTATGTTTTTGATTTTAAGAGGTTTTGTTGGGTATAGGTTAACACCGAGGACGATGTTCCCCTAAGGGGGAGGGGTATGTAACAACCCCGGGTTAAAAGTTCATGTAATAAAATTTAATAAAGGTAAAATAAGACCACGAGAAAGGGGCATTTATTCTAAGTTGAATATTGGGCAAAACATCCCAGTGGGTGTTCATTTCAGTTTATTATGGTTAAGGAAATTCATAAAGGCAATGGATAAGGATTTGGAAAGGCAGAAAGCTATTTTTGGCACATTATTTATGAAAATAAAGGAAATTAGGAGAAAAGGAAGGTGAAAGGTCACATGTTGCATGTGAGGAGGAAAATGAACAAAATAGAGGCATCAACGATAAAAAGGATTTTGAGGACCAGTTTAAAGAATTTTTTTTTTTCAGTTTAGTGTTAGATTTTGTCTCAAAGAGGAGAAAGCACCAAGAGGAAAAAAAAAAATAATCAAGCAAGGGGAGGAAAGGAAAATCAAGGAAAGGAAAGGAAAAGAAAAGAAGGACAAGGAAAACAAAGGAAGGCAAGGATCAAGCGGCTTCAACGGGAATACTTGAAGTTAACATATTGCATGTGTGATTGCCTAGCTGGTTTTGACATGCATGGTATGTGCATGTTGGTATATGGTTCTTTTGCTGTCATTGGCATGGATTTTGTTGGGATTCAACAATGGATTTTAGCATAGCCTTGCCATTTCCAGATAGCCATGGTGTGATGGGATTGTTCTCGGTTTGAGCTATGGGTTGCCATTTGGTTTTGGAATTTGGGGTGAGGTGGTCTCAAAAAAATTCCCAAAGGCCTAGGAATCCCTTGGTTGGTAATGGCGAGATACATGGTAAAGCCTGAGGGCAAATACAAGAAAATTCCTTAAGGATGGTGAAGAAATTTTGAGGCATCCAAACCCGGTTTGATTTTTTGATCTTGACACCAGCTTCAATGATGATTTTTCTCAATTCAGGCTCAAAACAGGCCGCTACAGGATTTCCTACAGGATGTCCTAGTTCTCCTACAGGATCCCCTGTTTTACTACATGATGTTATAGATTTACTATACGAAATTATAATTCATCGAATGACCAAGAAAATCAAATCCAAATTGGATGGGATTTTTTTTTATTAACTACGATGTCTTAGGTCCCCATTCCAAGTGGAATCACTGAAAATAACCTCTGTAACCCATGCAAAAAAATAGCATAAAATTACTAGTCAAAAATCTAGAAATTCGAGAACTAGTGACCTAGTAAATCTATAAAATGCCTAACCTAATCAAGTGCAAATGAAATGGAGTAATTTTTTTTATGAACTATAGTGTTTTTGTGGTCTAATTCAAGTGGAACCAACTTGATTGAAGCTCGTTAGCATGCTCTAAAAATAGAATAAATTTACTATTCTTTGCCACAGAGGAGTTCCTGAAATCTAGATTTAAGAATAAGAAAGCTAATCCAAGTAGCTCAATGATTACTATGACCTTCCCAAGCTTTTCCAAGGATGAAATGATGCTTTTGATCCTAAAAAAGAACTTACACCAACCATTTAACCCAATCCTACAACAAGAAATCATTAAAACTAAACACGAAAATAGAAAGAAATAAAAACAAGAGATGCATGTGAATAAGAAGTAAAAAGAAGGAAATAAAATGATACAAAAGGGATTTGAGGCTCCTAGGATGGCCAAGCCCAAGGAAAATCAGAGATCTATGGAGGAGAACAAGATTTAGAAGCTGAACATGACACCAATCTTCATTATTTTCATCAATACAATTACATCCCCACAAGAAAATACAATGGAGCTGAAAAAATACGAGTTCTCTCCACAAGAAGACTAATGAAAATATCTCCCTAGAGGCCATTCGACTTGGTACTTATACAAAATGATTAGGAATCATTCCCCATGAAAGGAGGAATCTTTCCCCACCAAAATCCCTTGATTAGTGGATCTGGTTCCTAATACTAGGAATCTGCATTAAATGGCAGGGAACACATTCCTAGATTTTCTCAATCATTGGAATTCCACAATTTGTGCCATAATTCCATAATATATTGTTGATTTATTATTTAATAGTGATCCTCCTGTATTAGGGAGAAAGTCCCTAAATTATCTCCTCCAAATCTTCATAATCTGCCCAATATTCTCATAATATTCCACAAAAATAAATAATATTAGGCACAAATATGCATTTTTTCATAAACATTCCTAATGAATATATTAAATTTAAAAATACATTATCTAATGCAAAAAGAGAGGTTTAATGTGCTGAAGGATAGTCAGATGGGCCTTAATTTATGTTTAATTCAAAGGCATGGGCCTTAATTTATTTCTAATTTAGAGGCCCATCAATCCTAGGAAGAGCTTTCTCTGAGATTGGATTGATTATTTGTGTCATAATTTGGTTGGATATGCATCAACGCTCCCCCCTGGTTTAGAGATAGAGTGCTGCAACGCACTCTAGCTTTCTTTGCACCTGCACTATGGAGCACTGGTGCCCTTTCTGCACTTGCGCTAGCCCTGGTAAGATGCAAAAACTGCATTTTGTGCCTTACTATCTGATCTGTTTGGTTCCATCTTGTTTTCCTTGTGTCTCTAAGTGTGTCCTTTTGTCTTTGAAGCCAATACAACACTTGATTTTGTGTGAAATTGAGTGAATTTTCCTTTGCTCATTATTTAGAAGTTTGATTCAGTTTCTTAACATTTTTTTTAGTGTTTTTTCTTTCATTTTTGGAAACCCCCCACCCCCCGAATTGCCAGGGCGGGGGGGCTAAATTGTGTATAAGTGTTAATTGAATTTGAGTGTCATCACCTTTCTTTATAAGATTTTATTTCATCCTTTATTTCTTCTCGTTAATTCAGGTTTGTATGCATAGATTGATTGTTGAATTTGAAAAGTAACTTTTAAATAACAGTTGAAGTCTGTGTGGTTGCTTTTAATCAACGATCAAGTTGCATTCATATGTTACTTTGCATTTGAAACGTTAAAAAAAAGAAAAGAAAAACAATTATTTGTATTGCATATAAGGCTTTGATTTTGATTGGAATAGTGTAGTTGAAGAGATCAATTGTTGCATCACTTCCTTGTTGTTTTGTTGATTGATTTCTTCTTCCCCTACTTAGCTAGGACTTTCATTGTTAAAAAGAAAATGAAAAGAGTTATTTTTTCATATTAGTTGCATCATAGGTGTGTTCAGGTGACATCAAGTTTTGAGCCTTAAAATCGAAACATAATTCAAGATAAACTCTAAAATTCATTCAATTAACATAATGAGAATTTGAAAGTTAACAACACACATAGAGGTCTAGGCTAAAGACGTGTTTCGACGTATTTAAATGTACGAGATGTCATTTTTTTTGCTACCGTTGCATTCAGGGGGTGATATTCCATTCCTGTTACTCAAGGTTTTCATTGATGTCAATATGGCATTTGTTGTGATGGCAACTTCTTGTGATCCGTGATGTTGCCCATTGATCATGGTGATGAAATTTCTTATGAGGATTCCATAACCTCATGTATATTATGATATCCTTAATGAAGGAATTGATGACATATGATGACGTGGTTGGAGATCATATGATGAGATAAAGGACCATATGGATTGCATATATACAAACATAATAGAAGCATTGGACCCAAGGAGCAGTCCCAAGGAGGAAAGCCATCTAAATCCATCAGAAAGCCATTGGAAGCCATTAGGAGCCAAAGGAAAGTCATCGGAAGTCAAGAGTAGGAGTGACAAGCCATGGAGGATCATATCCAAAGAGAAGCCATCGGAAGTCAAGACAGGACCCAATACAAGCCAAGGAGAAGCGGATCCATGAGAAGATTGCATATGCGCAAGATAAGGAGACAAAAGGAAAGAACAACGACAACGAAGGAGCAAAGAGAAACATATCAGTGAAATATTCAGAACCAAATAGGAGAAATCATATCGTTGTTTTATTATGTGTCACCACTCAGAAACCCCGATCTCCGATCTCTAACGCAAACTTGGATCTCTGATTTGCAATGTGGACCTCCAATCTCCGAAATGTGATATGAACCTCCAATTGCGGATATGCAAATTTGATTAGTTCATCGTAACAACTTTAATGTGAAATTTCATTTTCCCTTTATCATAGCTTTTGGAATGGGACCTTTGACAAGATCCACCAATCTCTGATTGTGATATGCCTTGTAGACTCAACTAGCCTTATTATAACACTTTAAAATGTAATATCGCATCTGTGCATTGGAAATTTCTTATCACAATTTTGCAGGCCGTGTCATGTTAGAATATCTTGCAATATGCCTTGCGGACCCGATTGAATTTATTATAACAGTTTTAATATAATATCACATCCGTGTGTCAAAACTTTCCTATTGCAAGTTTTGCAGGCATGTCATGTTAAAATCTCTGATTACGATATGGTTGCGGACCTGATTGGTTTATCAAAACTATTTTATTGAAATATCGCATCGATCAGATGTCAGAGTATGTTGCGGTCCCGATTGGTTTATAAAAACGATTTTATTGAAATATCGCATCTGCTGCATCAAAGGTCAGAGCAAGTAAGAGCGATTTGTGATATCGCAATATCGACAATGTTGACATATCAGAACTTTTGCTTGTGCAAAAATTTAAAAATCATTGATATTCATGTGGTTGCAATATGCAGGAGTAAAGTGATGATGTGACATGTGGGACCTCCGGGCATCTATTATAATGTGGGTTCCATTCAATGAAACTATGTTTTATTTGGTCAATTATTAAGAAATACCCCTTCAATATATTTTTAATGTTCCACCTCATGCACAAGTCGAAATCTCCTCCAATTAACGTGCCTTTTCAATTATTGGCGAAACTCATATATTCAAGTCAAATATTTCATTATCAAGTATCGATCTTGGTCATAGATTATAGAGAGTAAGATACAACTCACAACTCGTGAACTTGAAATAACAGAGGAAAGGAAGCTTAAGGCCAAGAAGGAAAATAAATTTTTGATTCGGTTAAACTTGATGAAGTAATCTTTGGAATGCTCAGACTTGTGATGAATTAATCTGTAGAAGAATTGCATACCGCGACCTAAAGAAAAATCATGTGGAGGTTCATTTAGTAGCTCGGTTCAGTTCTCTAACGTTGTCTCAGATTTGTGAAAAGATTAATTCTCGAACCTCTGTGACCTCAAATTTGTATGACCTCATACCAGCGATGTAAGGATACATCTATCATCATTTGAAGGGTGTTGAATATGACACCAACATTGAAGTATTTGTGAAGTAATCATATCACAAACCTCTGAAGCAGTCACCTTGACATTGTGAACAAAGGCTTGAAACATAAACATTGAGGCTTAGCGCAGCCTATTGAAGATATCTTGTTGAAAAGCTTTAGAAGATCTTGGAGACATCATTGGAGACCATGATGCATTGTTGAAATCATCATGAGGTAACTTTGCAGATCTTGTTTGGGTAACATGAAGAGTTGTGGAGACTCCTTCATGTGAATACAAGGTTGTCATTGATGAAGTAATTTGGAGGAAACATTTTTGAATATTGACAGGGCTCGTTGAAGAAGACGTTGGGATATGTGAACAATTACTAAAATTATCTTGACGAATTGAAGCAAGAGGTTGGAGCCTCATAGAGATAAGGTTGGTGCCTTGTAAGAGAGGGTTGGATCCCTAGAGGATAAGAGTCCTCAATATATCAGGTTGGAGCCTATACCAGAAGAGGGTTGGAGCCTTAGAAGATAGGAGTCTTTAATATACCAGGTTGGAGCCCTAGAAGTTGGTGCATCAAAGTTGACAAGGTTGGAGCCTTGGAAAGTCCAAGTCAAAGTTTGGAAAACTAGAGGTTGGAGCCTGGGAGGTTGAAGATTGGTGTCTTCATCTAGGGTTGAAGCCCTACACATTATTTTATTGAATTTATTGTAAAGAGGATTGGAGTCCTTGTCATTGATTAATAAAATTATTATTCTATCATTGTTCATTTTGTGTTCTAATTATAAGTGATCTAATTGGTAAAATATAACAATTGAAAAGAAATACTGATTCACCCCCCTCTCAATATTTACAACAATTGGTATCAGAGACAATACCTTCTCCCAAATTTTAACATCTTGAAGGTTGATCATTAGAACACAAATGGAAAAGCCATGGAAGAAAGCCTTCAATCCTTCTAAAGATGTCTCTTCCTCAACTATGAAAACGGAAGCCAATCATATTGGGAAAGTTCCATTGTTCAATGGAAACTTTGATGTATGGAAGGTAAGAATAAGAAATGTATTAATGGCTCAAGGCGTTGAAGTATGGGAATCAATGATTACTGACATCATGATGGAAGGAGAATCGAATGAATATTTTACAAAATAAATAAAGGTAATCTTGAATGGGCTACCAGATGCTATAAAAACCAAAGTGGAGAAATGTTCATCGGCAAAAGGTATGTGGGACAGACTTCATGATCTTCACTCAAAAGGAGCGTTGAACATGACTGTTAGTCAAGAAGATGATGGAAAGTAAGAAGGAAATATATAATCCATTAAGGAAGCATAAAACATGAGTGAAGACATTAAGGCCAAGGAATACATAGAGGATGAAGTGAGTAAATATGACTTTGAATAAGATCTCATGGTGAAGCTTGTAGCTTCCCTAGAAGAGATAACAGTTTGAAAAAGGATAATGAGGAGCTCAAGAAGTAATCACAAGATGGTGACCATGAACTTGAAAAGACAAGGAAGGAAGTTAACCTATTCAAGCATCGAGTACAAGAAAGAGATGAGGAGCTCACCAAGCTTAAGGAGGAATTTCATCAAAACAAAAGAAAGCGTCATGAAGAAGTCATATCCATGACAAATCAATTGGATAAGGCAAAGAAAAGGGAAGAAACTTTGTCAAGCCACCTTGAACAAAGACACAAGATCTTGAACAAACTTGAAGCAAAAATTGGTCAATACAAGGAAGAGGTTTCCTCCCTTAGATATCAACTAGAAGAAACAAAGAAACAAGCACAAGGAGGTGAGAAGGTGATGGAAGATTTGGCACTCATAGAAGGACAAGTTGATGATGTAGAAAAGGAAAGAAACACCATGATATGCCAACTAGAAGAAAAGGATGAAGAGATATTCAAACTGAAATCATATATCAACTTTCTCAAGGCCGAAATATGTGAAGCAACAAGGATGAAGGAAGAAATGGAGATCAGTCTAGAAAAGGAGAATGAAGAAATATTCAAGGTGGAATCATATATCATCTCCCATAAAGTAGAAGCTAATGAAGAAAAACGAGTCAAGGAAGAAATTGAGAAACAACTAGCTAGGAAAAATGATGACTGTGAAAAGATAAAAGAAGGGATTGTTTCACTAAGGAAAGAAGTTGAATTTCTGAACAATATATTGAAAATTTCTCAAGACTTGGATGACTTTCTCAACCATCAGATGTCTCCATTTGATAAAATAGGTCTCAGTTATACATGTGAATCCTCAAATAGAAGTGAAGCAACTCTTATTGCTTCAAACAATAGAGATGTGGAGAAACCTGGAAGAAACATTGATGTCCTCAGTTCCAGCAAAGGCAAAGAGAAGAGTCAAGATGACATTGGAAGAAACATTGCTCCAAGAAGATGTGAAGATGGTGTCAAGACTGCAAGAGGCAATAAATCTGATCAAAGGCTTCCAAGACAAAATAACTTTAGAAGTGCATCGAGACAAAACTGTGTAGAAAGTGTTAAGGATGCAAGAGGAAATGGATATCATCAAAGAATTCCAAGGCAGAATGCTTTCACAAATGCATCAAGGAATTCATCATTTCCTAGGTACCATAATTTATTTCATGGTTATTGTTATTCTTACTCAAATTTTGGACATATGGATAAGCACTATAGAGCTTATGAAGATCCCTATTAGTTCTCCAGAACAAGATTTACAAAAAGAAACTATGTTCTTTCTTTCATGTTTAACACTGAGTGCTTCAAATGTCACAACATTGGACATGTGGCTCATGATTGTAACTTTTCTGGGGTTCATAAACAATCTCAAATCATAACTACTAAGCCATAAAATAAAGTCACACAAGTCTGGAGGAAGAAGCAGATTGGATTAGAAATCCTCTTCAACACTCAAGCCAACAACACATGTTGTTGATCTGATAAATACATCTTTGAATTTTTTTGATGATGAGATTTTGCCAAGAAGAGATGATCCATATTGTTAGGGGGAGCTTGTGCTTTTGAACTTTTCTTGCTAAATATATCTGTGAAGAGCCCTATGAGACACTTGATGAGTCACATATGGACAATCGTGTTATGAGGCATATCTCCCGATAGATCATCTCTCGGAAGTAACTCCATTGAAGAAAATCATCCATTGATTGATGATATCTTCCACTTGCAACATTCTTTCTTGATAGAAGTAAACAAAAAACTAGAGGAGTTTATGCAGGTAGAGGGAGCTGATTGATCATCTACAATTGAATTGTAGATAGTCACTAGCATTGAAAAATTATTGGTTGCTAATATCAGAATGATAGCAGAATGCAATAAATGATTGGTAAAGATAGAAAAATGAAGCTTATCTCAAAAGATTCTGAATAGAGCTAAAATCTGGAAATGACATTTGAGGAAGTAGACAATAGTTGAATTAGAAGGATATACAAATAGTTACAAGTATTCAAACTGGTATTTGAGTCTCTACAAAGACGAATATACAACCAAATGTCATAATACTTGAGGGATGGAGTAAAACAGACCCAGATTAGTATAACATCATTGGAGAACTATAGAACATAATGATAGAGGTGACTGAGTAACATGATGATAGAAAAGGGAGCACAAATTTAGGGGGGAGTTGTACAAGCTACTGTCTAAGTAACAACAAAAGAAGCAACATGACAAGAAGCAACTTGATAGGGGGAGTACTTGGGCACCCCGTTTTCCATTGATGTCAAAGGGGGAGAGAATGTTGGAAGGGAAAGAATATTTTCGTCAATGAAAAATGGGAAGAATTTTAGTCAAGATTATCATTGATGTCAATATGGAATTGGTTCTGATGGAAAATTATTGTGATCCATGATGTTTCCCATTGATCACAATGATGAAAGTTCTTATGAAGATGCCATAATCTCATGTATATTATGATATCCTTGATGACATAGATGATGTGGATGGAGATCATATGATGAGATGGAGCGCCATATGGATTGAATATATATATAGATAGAATAGAAGCATTGGAACCAAGGAGGAAAGCCATCTAAAGATGAGGAAAGCCATCAAAAGATGAGGAAGCCATCAAGAAGCCATCAGAAGCCATCAAGAATCAAAGGAAAGCATCAGAAGCCAAGAGTAGGAGAAACAAGCCAAGGAGGAGTAGATCAAAAGAGAATTAGTTCAAATAGAAGCCATTAGAAGTCAGGATAGGAGCCAAGACAAGCCAAGGAGAAGCAGATCCATGAGAAGACCGCATATTCCCAAGAGAAGGAGACAAACGAAAAGAAAAACGATATTGAAGGAGAAAAGAGAAACATATTGGTGAAATATCTAGAACCAAATCGAAGAAATCATATCAGCGTTTTATTATGTGTCACCACTCAGAAACCCTGATCTCCGATCTCCAACTCTGACTCTGATCTCTGATTTGTGATGTGGACCTCCGAACTCCGAACTGCAATATAAACCTCCAACTGCTGATATGTAGACCCGATTAGTTTACCATAACAAATTTAATGTAAAGTTGCATTCGCCCTTTATAAGAGCTTTTGGAATGGTACCTCCTATAAGATCCATTGATCTATGATTGCGATATGCTTTGCGGACCCAACTTGCCTTATTATAATGCTTTAAAATGTAATATCCCATCCATGCATAAGAACTTTCCTATCGTAGTTTTGCAAGCCATGTCATGTTAGAATCTCATGCGATATGCCTTGCAGACTCGACTGAATTTATTATAACGATTTTAATATAATATCGCATCTGTGCGTCGAAACTTTCCTATCACAAGTTTTGCAGGCATTCCATGTTAAAATCTCCGATTGCGATATGGTTGCAGACCCGATTGGTTTACAAAAATGATTTTATTGAAATATTGCATCCATTAGAGGTCAGAGTATGTTGCAGACCCCATTGGTTTATCAAAATGATTTTATTGAAATATCACATCTGCCTCATCGGAGGTCAGAGCAAGTAAGAGTGATTTTTGATATCGCAATATCAACATTGTTGACATATAGGAACTTTGGCTTGTGCACAACCTTAAAAATATTTGAAATTCATGTGGTTGCGATATGTCAGAGTAAAGTGATGTTGTGACATGTGGGACCTCCCGACATCTATTATAATGTGGTTTCCGTTTAATGAAACTATGTTCTATTTGGTCAATTATTAACAAAGACCCCTTCAATATATTTTTAATGTGCCACCTCATGCCCAAGTTGGCCTCTCCTCCAATGAACGTGTCTTTTCGATTATTGGAGAAACTCATATAAATACAAGTCAAATACTTCATTATCAAGTATCGATCTTGGTCATCTATTATAGAGAGGAAGATATAGTTCACAACTCGTGAACTTGAAAGAACAGAGGAAAGTAAGCTTAAGGCCGAGAAGAAAAACAATGTTTTTATTGGGTTAAACTTGATGAATTAATCTTTGGAAGGTTTGGACCTGTGATGAATTAATTTGTAGAAGAAGTGTAGACCACAACATGAAGAATAGTCTTGTGGAGGTTCATTTAGTAGCTCGGTTCAGTTCTATACCACTATCTTGGATTTGTGAAAATATTAATTCACAGACTTGTATGACCTTGGATTTGTATGAACTCAGATCTGTATTACCTCAAAGCAACGAAGTAAGGTTACATCTGTCATCATTTGAATGGATTTGAAGACGACACTGATATTGAAGCTTTTGTGAAGTAAGCATATCACAAACCTATGAAGCAATACTCCTGAGCAATCACATCGACATTGTGAACAGAGGCTTGAAACAAAGACATTGAGGATTAGCGCAACCTATTAAAGATATCTTGTTGAAAAGATTTAGCAAATCTTGGAGACATCATTGGAGACCATGATGTATTGTTGAAATCATCATGAGGTAACTTTGCAGATCCTGTTTGGGTAACATGAAGAGTTGTGGAGACTCCTTCATGTGAAGACAAGGTTGTCATTGATGAAGTAATTTGGAGGAAACATTTCCAAAGATAGATAGGGCTTGTTGAAGAAGACGTTGGGATCTGTGAACAATTACTAAACTTTTCTTGACGAATTGAAGCAGGAAATTGGAGCCTCATAGAGACAAGGTTGGTGCCTTGGAAGAGAGGATTGGAGCCCTAGAGGATAGGATTCCTCAATATATCAGGTTGGAGCCATAGAGGATAGGAGTCCTCAATATACCAGGTTGGAGCCTATATCGGAGATAGAGTTGGAGCCCTAGAAGTTGGTGCCTCAAAGTTGACAATGTTGGACCATTGGAAATTCTAAGTCAGAGCTTAGAAAAATATAGGTTGGAGCCTCGGAGATTGAAGATTGGTGTCTTCATCTAGGGTTGAAGCCCTACACATTATTGTATTGAATTTATTGTAAAGAGGATCAAAGTCCTCGTCATTATTAATAAAATTATTATTCTATCATTGTTCATTTTATGTTCTAATTATAAGTGATATAATTGGTAAAATATAACAATTGAAAATAAACATTGATTCACCCCCCTCTTAGTATTTCCAATAGTTCCACGTATGTAAGTGTATCATACCATTCTCCATGTACCTTCGGGTATATCAGATGGTGATGCATACATGATAGGTATATGGAAACACTCTCATCAAACAATTATGTATTAGAAAAACTACTACATACTGCAATTCCACGTACCTACGGGTGTATTTTGGAAGTCCCCACTAGGTTTCTATCCCACCATAGGTAAACGAGTTAGTCGCCTTATATACTATGATACAACGAGAATAACATTTGGGGAGATTTCCTATAGATACATAAATACTTGGTTTACCAAGGTGGTATATTGCAGTTCACAATGACTCGGTAATCCTTTTTGCCTAGTTACCCCTTTGTTTTATTTGTTTCTTTAATTTATAAAATCAATTAATTGACTATGAAATAACATCCTCCTCGTGGAACAACTCCTTAGTGGATTATAGGTTGAGACTGATGGCAACAGTTCTTGATTCTACCAGTCATGAAATCCCCTCTGACGGGAATCCTAGTCCTTTTCCTCCTTTTGGAAATATTGGTGCTCCTTATATAGTAACATTGTCCCTTCCCAGATTTACCATTAGTTTTCCAGTTTGGTTGTTTTCAACCATTATGGTTTCGAATGTCCAAACTGCGCCTCAACCAAGTTCCCCTCCACCTGAACAACATCAACCTCAAGTTGATCCTAAAGTTGACCCCTTACCTTCTTCACATGTTGTTTCTTCATCTCTTTCTTCCTCCTCACCTGATGAAATTCTTGATTCTAGTAACTAAGAAGATAAGAAGAAGAAGAAGCAAAATAAGTAGGGGGGCAACCAAGCAACCATTGCTACCCATGAAACTGGTATGGAGAAACCTTCCAATCAATCCTGCAAGGTTAAATTTTCTTGCATGTTATGTAAGTGTGACCATATTCTTAGAGATTGTCCTGTTATTCCCAAGGTATTAGAGTTGTGGTCCACTGGTTCACATCAGCCTTTGTTGTCAGCTTTTGGAGATCATGCTGATGACAAACCTTCAACTAGTGGTAGTAAGGTCCACAGGAAAAAGAGTAAAGTTAAGTTTCCTTGTAGGTTATATTAAGGGAATCATCCAATTCACCTTTGTACTTATATGGATTAAGAATCCAAATTGTTGGGAAATATTACTATTTCTCAACTGCAACTTCCAGATAGCTACCATAAGCTTTCCCCTTATCCTCCCTTAGTTGATAACGTGATTGATCAAAATTCATCTTTAGTCAATCCCACTCTCTCTGAATGTGATTCCCATGAGTTTGTTCCCGAACAAACATTGGTTAAGAAAATGGTTGACTTTATTCCACCTTCAGTTGATTGTACCTTTCCCATAGAGAGTGAACTCCATACTGCTTAGGTTCTTCTCATTTCTTCATATTTCAATGAATTAGGGGGAAATCCTACCATTCCAATGACATAGGGGGGACGATCCTCTTGTTCCCATGATACAGGGGAGAAGTTCTCCCATTACCACAGCATAAGGGGGAATTTCTCCTGTTCCCACGACACCCCCTCCAAGTAGTATGGTAACTTCCTTTGATTCGAGTCGACTGACAGGATATCGTATTTCGCCTTATGTGCACTTCTAGATCATAGTACATGCTTATAATATTCTCGTACCTGGCATAGTCATAGAAGAAGGCACATATGTTAGTATCATGTCCTCAACTACTTGGAAATATTTAGGTTCTTTGCATCTCATGCCTGTTACCCAAAATTTGTTGGCCTTTAACTGAGGAACCAATCAACCATTAGGGATCCTTCCTCAGTTTCCTATTACTTTGGGAGGTAAGACTATATATATCAATGTGATGGTAGTCCAAGACCCTTTGGATTTTAATTTACTCTTTGGGCATGACTATGCTTATGACATGGAAGCTCTCGTCTCTTCACGCTTTCGTGTGATGTATTTCCCACATGAAGGAAGAATCGTGACCATTGAATAGCTTTCATTCATTGGTCCTACTTTGACTCTTAATCAACCAAAATCAGTAAATGGTCCTTATATGCAAGTGGTATCTTCCTCGCCATAGATTAATTATGTGTCCACCTATTCCATGCCCGCATCAACTCATGATCTAGTTGGTGATGTAGTGCATAATTTAGTTGGGGAATTAGAGTCTAATCATTACGTTAGATCCTTTGAAACCTTCCAGAGCATTTTTCTTCCATATGATGAGAAACTCTTGGAAGCCATGGCCTCTTAGAGGTCATGACCAAGGTACCCAAAGCATAGTTCCTTGCCTAGTGTCAAGCTCCTTAAAAAATGAAACAAGGTTTTCAAAGAAAAGTTCCTTTTATTGTGTTAAGCTCATTAAAAAATGAAACAAGGTGTATTGAGCATAGTTCTTTTCCTGTGTCAAGCTCGTTAAAAAATGAAACAATTTCTCTTCCAATTTGATTCTTTGATTAGATCTCATAAATTTCCTATCGAGTCTTTCACTTGATCTCATAAATTAACCTTCATTCCATCCACCTATTAGTAACAAGTAGTCTGCATAAGTGAATGAAATGAAGCTTGTGGGGAATGTTCCTAAAATTGAGTCATTATGTTGGGGGAATGCAAACTCATACCAAGCATATTTTTCCTTTGTTTCAAGCTTGTGTAAAAATGAAACCATTCTCAAGCATAATTTTCTTTTGTTTCAAGATTGTGTAAAAATGAAACCAATTTCAAGCATAGTTTCCCATGTTTCAAGCTTGTGTAAAAATGAAACCATTCTCATTTTATCCCTTGTGAATGCTATTTTTTATCAGCCTATTTTTTCAATATGAGCCTTGTTTTGGTCATTCAGTCATCACCACCTGCTTGATTGATCATACACTTTCACTAGGTTGTTTTACCCTTTCTTGAGGAACCACTACGATGAGTGGTATTATTAGCCAACCTCTTGACCTCTACGTGTTTTGAGTAGTTCCCTTATGACCGAAACTAGTTTTTACCTTTTATACCACTCGTTCCTCCAGTGGGAGTCCTCTTTCAACTCTTTTCAGACTCCCTAAACATGAAAAGATTGTCGAGCACTTGTATTTTCAAACTTGTACAAGTAAATGAAATACAACTACTCAATATAAGTTTAACCCTTTTCCAGACTGAGATAGACTATTTACGAAAAAGGAATACCTTAGTCAAACATGGCTAAGAGGTTCTCTTGAGTATCGTTTTCTACCTTTTCGGACTCAAGGGACTATTTATGAAAATGAATCTTTGGAGTTTTTTTTTCGCCTCTTTTTCAAGATCTCTAAACATGAAAAAGGAGCTGAGTTACTCCTATGTTGGACTTGTAAAAACATCAAACAATGATGGACTCTTTGAACATGATGGGGCCAAACCACTCCTTCTCAGGGTTCGTTAAAAATACTAAGAGGGATTTATTCGAAGGATGAACTTACAGATGAAGCATATGTTATCCTCCTCATGCTTGTTAAAAAATAAAGAGGTACTGACCAGAAATGGTTGGGGAAATTGGGAAAACATGCTACTCCACCTATTAATGGCGGCGAGTCGCTCTTGAACATGAAACTCTTCCACTTCATCTTCGTGGATGTTGGGTTGGGAAATCTTCTTGTCTTTGGTTCATCACACCATATCAAAGCCTCTGCTTTCGGTTTTGGGTCAATGCTTCTACCTGTTAGGATATTCCGACACATAGGATATAAGTATGGGGGATTTACGCAGTGCATTATATTAGATATCATTTTTGGGATTCAACTGCGTTAAGTAAGTCATTCAAACGTATGACCATTTCCATGAGAGGTAGTCGTAACTGACTAATTTCTCATGATTTTTGAATAGTTCACTTAGCACTCATTGCATCGGGTGATGCTTACAGGGGTGAAGAAGTGGGATTGAAACTAGTGAAATGTGGAGAACGAATCACATAGCATCAATCATCACTTCCGGGGCTTGCACCCGGTAACCAGGACTTCCCAGGAGGTCACCCATCCCAGAACTCCTCTGGCTCAAGCGCACTTAACTGTGGAGTTTTTCCACAATCAAGCCCACTTAGCTTGCTACCCCATTTGCAAAACCTTAGCAAGTATTGTGCCTCATGAACCATTCAAGTAGAGATCCCTTGACTCTTTTTGTAAATGGATCACCCCTGTAAGCATCACCCGATGCAATGAGTGCTAAGTGAACTATTCAAAAATCAATCGACTCTTTTTGTAAATGGATCACCCCTGTAAGCATCACCCGATGCAATGAGTGCTAAGTGAACTATTCAAAAATCAATCTCTACTTGAATGGTTCATGAGGCACAATACTTGCTAAGGTCTTGCAAATGGGGTAGCAAGCTAAGTGGGCTTGATTGTGGAAAAACTCCACAGTTAAGCGCGCTTGAGCCAGAGGAGTTCTGGGATGGGTGACCTCCTGGGAAGTCCTGGTTACCGGGTGCAAGCCCCGGAAGTGATGATTGATGCTATGTGATTCGTTCTCCACATTTCACTAGTTTCAATCCCACTTCTTCACCCCTGTAAGCATCACCCGATGCAATGAGTGCTAAGTGAACTATTCAAAAATCAATCTCTACTTGAATGGTTCATGAGGCACAATACTTGCTAAGGTTTTGCAAATGGGGTAGCAAGCTAAGTGGGCTTGATTGTGGAAAAACTCCACAGTTAAGCGCGCTTGAGCCAGAGGAGTTCTGGGATGGGTGACCTCCTGGGAAGTCCTGGTTACCGGGTGCAAGCCCCGGAAGTGATGATTGATGCTATGTGATTCGTTCTCCACATTTCACTAGTTTCAATCCCACTTCTTCACCCCTGTAAGCATCACCCGATGCAATGAGTGCTAAGTGAACTATTCAAAAATCAATCTCTACTTGAATGGTTCATGAGGCACAATACTTGCTAAGGTTTTGCAAATGGGGTAGCAAGCTAAGTGGGCTTGATTGTGGAAAAACTCCACAGTTAAGCGCGCTTGAGCCAGAGGAGTTCTGGGATGGGTGACCTCCTGGGAAGTCCTAGTTACCGGGTGCAAGCCCCGGAAGTGATGATTGATGCTATGTGATTCGTTCTCCACATTTCACTAGTTTCAATCCCACTTCTTCACCCCTGTAAGCATCACCCGATGCAATGAGTGCTAAGTGAACTATTCAAAAATCAATCTCTACTTGAATGGTTCATGAGGCACAATACTTGCTAAGGTTTTGCAAATGGGGTAGCAAGCTAAGTGGGCTTAATTGTGGAAAAACTCCACAGTTAAGCGCGCTTGAGCCAGAGGAGTTCTGGGATGGGTGACCTCCTGGGAAGTCCTGGTTACCGGGTGCAAGCCCCGGAAGTGATGATTGATGCCATGTGATTCGTTCTCCACATTTCACTAGTTTCAATCCCACTTCTTCACCCCTGTAAGCATCACCCGATGCAATGAGTGCTAAGTGAACTATTCAAAAATCATCCCCCATACTTAAATTCAAAAAGAGTCAAGGGATCTCTACTTGAATGGTTCATGAGGCACAATACTTGCTAAGGTTTTGCAAATGGGGTAGCAAGCTAAGTGGGCTTGATTGTGGAAAAACTCCATAGTTAAGCGCGCTTGAGCCAGAGGAGTTCTGGGATGGGTGACCTCCTGGGAAGTCCTGGTTACCGGGTGCAAGCCCCGGAAGTGATGATTGATGCTATGTGATTCGTTCTCCACATTTCACTAGTTTCAATCCCACTTCTTCACCCCTGTAAGCATCACCCGATGCAATGAGTGCTAAGTGAACTATTCAAAAATCATGAGAAATTAGTCAGTTACGACTACCTCTCATGGAAATGGTCATACATAGGATATAGTTAAGTTCAACTTGGTCTAGTATAGAGTTAGGTTAGAGTTAGGTAAAGTGTGTTTCTTTACCGTTGTACATTTTGTAACTTACAATCCGACGGTTCACTCTCACCTCGGTATTACCGACACTTGATCCGTGGCTTGACACCCGATTGGTCCATGAGTTCTATTTAAAGCGCATGGAGGGTCATTGTTCGGGTAATCCGTGCATGAGAGAAGCTTATGTAAATTTTCATTCTTTGATTAATAAATTGCCTGTAGTACCCACGTTGGGACAGGCCGTGGACTGTTTCCCTCCTTGCACTCTGAGGGTTTTAACCACGTCAAAAATACTAGTGTATTGATTTGAGATCTGGTTGTGAGCGGTGTCCTTTTGGTATTCTTTCTGTGGAACTTACCCTGTAAATTCCTACATGGTATCAGAGCTATTTGAGGGCCGCGTCCGTTGGTGATCCAAATATGAAGCCGGTAGAACTGCATGCGGCTGTCGTTTCCTAGATCTGTTGTTTCTGACTGCTTTCGGGCCGAGAGGACTGCTCTGTTGCGTTCGGAACATCTGTTCCAGTGAGGAACCCCTATCGTTTCACGTGAAAAGGTTTCCGGTAGCCCTAGCTGCGTCATTTTTCAGATCGGGAGGTATACAATGTTTTTTTTTTGCAGTTTACTGTTATTTTCTCTCTGCTTATTTCGGTCTCAGTTTATTTAGCCTTTTTTTTTTAACCGGATCTATACCTTTCATTTCTGCGTATGCTCTTTGCCCTGCGACTCTGTGCGATCTGGGCAAATCAGAAACAGAAAGGAAGGATTTTTCTCATGCGTATGCTCTTTTCCCTGCACCTTAGTGTGATCTCGGAAAATCAGAAACATTGAGAAAAATATTTAGTTTTTCGGCTAAAGCTAACTTTGAGATTTTTTTTAAAAAATTTCTAGTTTTTTGGCTAAAGCTAACTTCGAGCCGCAAGGTTCGTTTTTCTTTGCATATTCGTGTTGGGTTTTGTGTTTTGTGTTTTGTAGGGAAAAAGAGCTTTCTCAAGGCAAGCACGCAAACCAAGGCCCCCCCCCCTCCTCTCTCTCTCTCTCTCTCTCTCAAATTTTTTGTATAGATCAATTGGTTCAAAGCCATTTTAAGAGAGTAGAGGTCTTGGGTTCAAGTCTCCATTTTGTGGGGGTGGATTTTTTCATTCCCGCACATTCGCGCACTTTGCCGGCAACGTCAACAATTTTTTTTCAAAAAGCCATAACTTCTTCATCCGGAAGCCTTTTTCAGAGCCGTTTTTTTTAAAACCGCCTATTTTTTCGAGATCTATCTGTTGGAACACTTACTTTCAGCATCTTCAGCTTCAGTTTTTAAAAAAAATGGAAATTCCATGCCAAGTCATTCTTGACAGCACTAACTACTTCCAATGGGTAGAATACATGGAAGATTTACTTAGAAGTAAAGGTCTCTTCAGAATAGCCACAGACCAAGAGAAGAAACCAAAAGATGAAGACAAGGCGGCAAAATGGGAAAATAGACAAGATCAAGCACGTGGTTTGATAGGGATGTCTATTTCTCCTGATCTTAGATTCCACATTGCAGGACTTGAGACTCCTCATGAAGCATTAGAAAAACTTGCTAAAGTTTTTGGGATTAAAAATGAAATTAGAGCCCATCAACTTGAAAATGAGCTGCTTACTTTGGATCCTAATAATTTTTCTTGCATTGAAGATTTCTTGTCCAAATTCAAGACCCTTAGATATCTCTTGGAAGGTGTTAAAGTTAAGAAAGAAGATGGTAACCTTATTTATTCCATCCTTACTAAGTTGGGACCAACCTACTCTGTATTTGTTTCCACTTTCCATTCTACAAGGGAAGCTTTCATTTGTCAAGGACAAGACTACAAGGCCCCTTCCTTTGACTCCTTTTGTGATTCCTTAATAAGAGAACAAGAAAAACTCTTACACCTTGGTCTTCTTAATCTTGGAAACTCTTCCACGAAAGCGTTAGCCGCCCAGCAGCAACCAAATTCAAAGAATCCTAAGAAGTCATATCCTCAAAAGAATGGTCCTAAACCATCTCAGCCTCAAAATGAAATATCATTTCAGCAAAATGATAAGACCAATAAAAAAAAATGGAAGAAGACTGATAGACATTGTAACTTTTGTAATCGAGATGGCCACTTAGAATCTAAATGCTTTAAGAAGATGGAAGCCTTGGAAGCCGCAATGAAAAAACATAACATCCATGTGGAGCCTACTTCAACTTCAACTTCCGGAATGGCACTTTCTGCATGTCATTGTCAATCATCTCAGTCTGGTTATGCATTAAATGTATCTTCTTCTTCTTCTCATTCTCATGAGTGGCTCATTGATTCTGGAGCCTCTTGTCACATGACCAAAAACCAAGCCATGTTTTCTTCTTTAAATGATTGCAACACCAAAAATATATATATTGGTGATGATAGATCTCTTAATGTTGTAGGGACTGGAACTGTTCATCTAGACAATGGTAAGTTTAATGATGTATTATGTGTTCCAACCTTATCCTGCAACCTTCTATCTGTCTATCAGATAACTCATTCAGGTGAAGGTAAAATTGTTGAATTTTCACCTCATGATGTTGTAATCAAGGATCTAAAAGATCCTAAACAGATTCTAGCTACTGGTCTTGCTGATGATTCCAAAAGGTTGTATAAGTTTCACAACTTTGGGTCATCCAATCTTCCCTCAGTATTTGTTGCTCATAATGATGGAGTGAGCAAACTTTGGCATGAGCGATTTGGTCACTTAAACTATCGCTCCCTTCAGCATCTATGTAAAGAAAATATGGTGACAGGTCTTCCTATGGTATCTTGCAGAGATGGTGTTTGTTCCGGATGTGTACTCGGAAAACATCATCGGGACAGTTTTGACAAACGTGCCTCTTGGCACGCCTCAGCCCCTTTACAGCTTGTGCACAGTGATTTATGTGGTCCTCTTCCTGTTGCTTCATTCTCTGGCTGCAAGTACTTCTTAACTTTCATTGATGATTTCTCCAGACGCACTTGGGTATACTTCTTAAAACTCAAGAGCGAAGTATTTAACACTTTTTTGGGCTTCAAAGCCTTTGTTGAAAAACAATCTGGACATCAAATTCTTAAGCTAAGAACTGATAATGGTGGAGAATATGTTAAAAACACATTCATCAACTTTTGCACCGAAAATGGAATTCAAATGCAACATACTGTTCCATACACTCCACAACAAAATGGTGTAGCTGAAAGGAAAAATCGCACCTTAAAGGAAATGGCTAATTGTATGCTGCAATCTAAAGGACTCAGTCTTAGTTTTTGGGCCGAAGCAATTAATTGTGCAAATTATATAATCAATCGCACTCCTACTAAGGTTCTAGAGAATATCACTCCAGAAGAAGCTTGGAGTTCCATTAAACCAGATGTAAGTCACTTTCGTGTGTTTGGAAGTGAAGCATGGGCCCATATTCCAGATGAAAAGCATAAAGCTTTAGAACCTAAGAGTGAGAAATGTACTTTTGTTGGATATTCTGAAGATGTAAAAGGTTATAGACTTATTCCATTTAAGTCAAAAAATGTTATCATTAGAAGAGATGTAAAATTTGATGAAAATAAATCGGCCTGCGAGCCCATTCCGGCGGATGTGCCACCTCTTCCTATCTCTTCTACTTTTGAAAACATTTCTTCTTCAGATGATGAAAGCGAGGATGATAATCCTCCCCCACCTTCTCAGGATCCTCAACTTCCAAGATGGGTCCGTGCTACTCGGGATGCAGCAGGTGATCTTGCCGGTGATCCTACAGATCAACGACGTACACGTTCTCAGTTTGAAAGAGCCTCTTCTTTACTGGCTCAAGCTCCAGTAAATCATGATCCTGACACTTTTGCAGAAGCTTCAGGCCATCCACATTGGGAAGCAGCTATGAATGAAGAATATCATTCATTAATGACAAATGATACATGGGATCTTGTTCCTCTACCAAAGGGACGCAAACTTGTTAGATGTAAATGGGTTTATAGAACCAAGTATGGACCAGATGGGACAGTTGATAAACATAAAGCTCGTCTTGTTGCTAAGGGATTTTCACAGGTTGAAGGCATTGACTACACTGAAACCTTCTCCCCTGTTGCCAAAATGAACTCTATCCGCCTTGTTCTTTCCCTTGCTGCCTCTTTAAAATGGGAAGTCCATCAGATGGATGTTAAATCTGCCTTCTTGCATGGGGACTTGCAGGAAGAAATCTATATGGAACAACCCATTGGCTTCATACAAACAGAATCTAGCCTTGTTTGTCGACTTAAGAAATCCCTTTATGGCCTCAAGCAAGCTCCTCGGGCTTGGTATGCCAAAATGGATAACTTTCTTTTAGAATCTGGCTTTTCTAGGTGTCATTCTGACAATACTGTCTACACCAAGAAAGTGGGCAACTCTCTTATCATCCTTGTTCTTTATGTTGATGATCTTATTCTTACTGGTAGTGATCCCAACCTTATAAACCATGTGAAGTCCAGCCTTAAAAAGAAATTTGAAATGACAGACTTAGGACATTTACACTATTTTCTCGGTCTTCAAGTCTTGCAATCCCAAGAGGGTATTTTCCTTTCCCAGTCCAAGTATGCTTGTGATATTCTTCGTCATTTTCACATGGAAGACTGTAAGCCAGCCCCTTCTCCCTTCCAGTCTGGAGTCAAACTTTCAGTCTCTTGTACTTCTCCTGAAGTTGATGCTACCTTATACTGTCAACTTGTCGGAAAACTCTTGTATTTAACCCATAGTCGTCTTGATCTTTCCTTTGCTGTTGGCCTTGTTGCTCGTTTTATGCAAAACCCCCGTGAAAGTCATTGGAAAGCAGCTAAAAGAATACTTCGTTATGTTCGAGGTACAATATAGTTTGGGATTCATTACAGTGCCAAAGCAGCTCCTCTGTTAGTTGGTTTCACTGATTCTGATTGGGCTGGTGACCCTGATGATCGGAAGTCTACTGCCGGTTATGTCTTCACTCTTGGTTCAGGACCTATTTCATGGGCTTGTAAGAAACAGGCTGCCATTTCTCTTTCGTCAACAGAAGCAGAGTATCGTGGTGCCGTGGAAGCTAGTAAGGAAGCCTTGTGGCTTCGTCAGATCCTATCAAAGTTTGGCTTTGAGCAGCAGCATCCAACCACACTTTGGTGTGATAATCAAAGTGCCATTCAGCTATGCAAAGATCCAGTCCATCATCAGCGCAACAAACACATTGAACTACACATGCACTTCATCGGAAAGATCATTCATGACCATGTTCTTGAAGTGCAATATTGTCCAACAGATGATCAGGTTGCAGACATCTTCACAAAGGCTCTCACAGAGGCGAAGTTCACTAAACTTCGATATATGCTTGGAGTTCAGGAAGTTGTCACTAAGGGGGGATAGGCTCTAGTGCCTCCTTCCTTCTCCTATTGTGTCATATTTGTAAATCCTTCAATCCTATCCCAAGTTGTTCTTAAGGGGGGATGTTAGGATATTCCGACACATAGGATATAGTTAAGTTCAACTTGGTTTAGTATAGAGTTAGGTTAGTTAGTTAGGTAAAGTGTGTTTCTTTACCGTTGTACATTTTGTAACTTACAATCCGACGGTCACGATATGTAGTGATCCGACGGTTCACTCTCACCTCGGTATTACCGACACTTGATCCGTGGCTTGACACCCGATTGGTCGATGAGTTCTATTTAAAGCGCATGGAGGGTCATTGTTCGGGTAATCCGTGCATGAGAGAAGCTTATGTAAATTTTCATTCTTTGATTAATAAATTGCCTGTAGTACCCACGTTGGGACAGGCCGTGGACTGTTTCCCTCCTTGCACTCTGAGGGTTTTAACCACGTCAAAAATACTGGTGTATTGATTTGAGATCTGGTTGTGAGCGGTGTCCTTTTGGTATTCTTTCTGTGGAACTTACCCTGTAAATTCCTACACTACCTCCAGTCAGTGTCGTTGATATGTTCAAGAGAATTCATTCAGTTGATATCTACTATGATACTCTTAATCCTCCATTCCATGTCTATCGTTCTTGAACCAATTCCACATCAACATCATTCTATCTCAAATCATGATACCCGTTTCGTGTTGCTAATGGGGGATACATCAAGGCCCTCCTGTGACAAGTCGCTTCCTATCGACATCAACTCATTATCTGGGAAGTTGACTTAGAACCACACCTTTAAGTACCTTTGGACTTGTATACATCAATGGAACTTTTCCTCACTCTCGTCGACAAGTTTTCATCATTGGCCTTCGACCGATAGATTTTGTGTGGTGTTCAACTTCAACTCATTCATTCACACCATATGGATTGTACTGCAGTACCTTGAGAGCCATTAACATCATCAATGATTTCTCTCCCATTTGTTAATCACTTACATCATTAGCTGGTAATTAGATGGTGCCTACCATGTTCTACTTCAACTCATTTATTCACATGGTAAGACTCATATGTTGAATGATCGAGTGAATGAGATAGAAGACCCCTGATCTAGTTCCATCCATTTAGGTTGCGCTTTCAGGATTAATGAAAAGATACAAAACATGATGGCTATGATGATATGGAGAGTCATCCAATCATGGATCCACACTTTGTTATCAGTGGACACGACTTCTTGATCATTGTACATGTAATGTTGGCTTATTGTTGAGTATGGGTATGCCTCCCTTAGCAAAGATATCATGATGAGAATGTATTGTAGTAGATGATGATATCAATGAGTTGTTCTTTATCTGAACTTGTGACAAGGTAAAGCACTTCAGTCATCAACCACTGTTTTTTACTTTGCGCTTTAGGGGGAAATCTATTATAGGCCATTTTGTCACATCTGGTCAATAAGCCTACAAACTAGGTCAATCCACATTCCTGAACACCTTTTCATCATCCCTACACAAATCCTTAAGCATGAATCTTCCAAATCCCTAAGTTTCTAGGTCTCACTACTTCAATTTAATCATTTTAAGGCCTAACACACCCTAGCCCATTAGGGATTTGTGTTCAGTAGCAGGTTGCTCAATTCTGCACCAGCATTGATCAACAACAGGTTGTCCCTTGTTGGGGGTGTGCTAATTCTAGAAATTCGGGAAAATTAAAAAGAATCCCGAAGCTTCCTCTTCCAGAAGCTTCTAGGAGTTGTTTCAACCATTTACCTTGGATAAGAACTTCGAATCCTATATGATCCTACCTTGGATATTTCACCTCTTATCCCTTGACCTCATCCTCCCCTCTTAAGTGAATCTTAAGCCTAGATTGGTAAATGGATAGAATTACTAAACTATCATCCCTCTCCTATAAATTTACAACCATCTACAACATCAGGGTTGGATTTTGGAGACTGATCATACCCTCATGCTGCTACCTTGAATCTAATGGAGTCATCATCTTCATGAGTTAGGGTGACATTGAGGTGTTCTTTGTTACAAGGAAGGACAAGTCAACTTGGGGAGATCCCTACATGATCAGTGACTATTCTTGGCTATAAAATCTCTCCTATTCATATTAATAAAAAGATTATACTCTTTTCCTATATGTGTTATGTTATGTTTACATTCATATATTTTAATGTTTTGTTGATCCATTGAATAAAGTAATTGAATAATGCTACAGAGATGTCGTAGATCTTTGTCTTGTGTTGATTGTATGTGAAAGTTCTAATTATACCAACCAGAGCTATGATTGGAACTTACAAGCCAATAAGAGAGAAGAGCTTGCGATGAATTCCAAGTAAGCCTCTTTCCATTCTTCAATTTCTCTAAGGGAAACTTTATATTCTTTGCTTTCTATTGTTCTAGACCAGTCGAGTAGGTCCATGGAAGATATTTTTTTCCATAGTCATAAATTTCACATAACACTTAACATCATCCTTGTGCATTGTTAGTATCCAAAGCTACATTTTCACCCTCACCATGACTGTGGAAAGCATCATGCACATGTGAATCCATATGTGCCATATGTCCTTGAAAGTTGTCCATTCTATCGTGAAGCTTCTCCTAGCCTCTACACAGGGAAACCTGACGATCCAAGATATGCCATTGGTTATGATGGATATCATTAAGAAAATTTATTACTTCATTCCGATCATCATGGATGTGTTGAGCTTGTTGTTCAATCCCTGCTTGAACTACTCAGATCTGATCTTCCAAGGAGTCGAACAAGGGTGGTACATCCATGTGCTTAGGGGAGCTACCAAACGACTATTCCACATCCCCTTCATCGGATGGATAGTCTGATGGAGGTCGGTTGCCCCTGCCCTCGCTGCCATCTACCTCGATGCGATTGTTCTTGTTAACGCAAGATGGGGGATTCTCGTCAAATACTACATAGTTCTAAAATAAGGCAAATGCACCCCACCAACCAGATCACTCTCCAAGTGCATAATGGCACTGCCTTTCCAAGCTAGAGAAATCCAATTGACCTAACCCAACTCCATATGATACTGTGGGAAGGAAAAGCTGGTGCAACTCCTAGCTTCCAAACAACCTAACCCAACTCCATAGGATACTGTGGGAAGGAAAAGTCGGTGCAAATCCTAGCTTCCAAAAAACACTATATACAAAATCCCACACTATACCAAGCCAAAAAACTAAAGAAACCACACTTCCCTTTCTAACACCACAACACACCACAAATAGAAAAGTTGCAGACTAGAAAATTTCATAAAGAAACCAACAAGCAGTCACAAGGTCCCAAACAACATGAAAAAATACAACACGACCCCCTAGGCTGCTGCAACCTTTACGAGTTTTGCAAAAAAATACTGCAAAGAGATTTTCCAAGCTAGAGAAGATATAAAACCACCCACCACCAAAGTTCATTAGGATGGAGCAAGGCGACTCGTAGAGCCACCCCCAAAGAAAGCGTGACACTTTGCCTCACCACCTTAGTGGAAAATTAACCCCATGAAAATGAACGAACCATAATTCAAGCCTTATAGCCGGATACATACCATATTACCTGATAGCACTCGTAATCCCTTCTCCATCATCCTCGTTGTCGATAGATACCAATTCCGAACACGACTCCTCTCTAGGGTTCTCACTTGTGTCGACTTGACCTTCATCGATAGCCCATTTCAGGCAGAACAAAGGTACCAAATCCCATATTACTGTTTGATCGTCGAAGCCTGACCTTGCACCTCCAACATGCACCCTATTCCCCTCAGAAGAGTTTCCTCGTTAAAAGAGGAGCTGACAAGGCACTCGAGAGCGACCCCTTGATAATACCACACATGCAATTCCTCCAACAGACCCTGCTCTCATATCACAGGTCCAAAAAACACAATCAACTAACATTACCCACATCATTATAACCAAAATAGCCTCAAGAATGTTCTAGTGCAGGTTCCCAGACCCTGTGCGATTACCATGTCACATCGTTTAGGCCATCACGTTAGAGGGGCATTAAAGCCCCTCGGTTGAGCCGTAGTATCTTCGTCCGTCACCCCCAACGAGGAATTCATAATTACACTTTAAATTAGTGAAGTCATATAAGTTAAATGGGTAGATGCTAATAGATATCAAAACACTTACCTCATGATACATCTATCATTACCAAGATTGAATAAAATATTTAAAGAATATATATTTTAAATTATTATAAATTACAAAAGAATATTATAAATATATAAAGATATATATATATATATATATATATATATATATATATATATATATATATATATATATATATATATAGGTCTAGGTTCATAAGTTGTTGAAGTAGTTGACTCCACAGCTATTGATTACCCAATAGCGTATTCAATAGCATGGGGACAGGCATCTGAGCTAGAAACTACCAAAGCTAGGGTAGGATAGTGGATGAGGAGATCTATTCTTATTCTCTCCCCTTTGTTTCAACATTTACTTCTAGTTCCAACACCTATTGACATCCTTTTAATAAGATTTCACTTATGTACTCATTTATGGATATGTTCTCAGTTGCCTTCCTTTTGTTCATGGTATGCGCCTGTATCCTAGCCCCCGTTATGCATATCTTACGACAGAAAGTGTGATAAGGATACACCCGGAGCCAGCCCAGAATGAATGGTTGCATATTGAGATGGGTGGTAAATCAAGGTTGGGAAGGGCGGAAAAGAGCATATACTCAGAGGTGGGTTGGGTAATGGGTGTTGGGTTGTGTTATATTTTTTCCACGACTAGCCCACGTAGTTAACCGAGGGGTTAGAAGGGGGGCAGAGGCCCCCCTTTGTTGCATCGATTGCGTAGCGGGGGGAGTCACAGGGGGTTTGAGGGGTGCAGGTAACCCCACTCTATGGGGTCCGGGGCAGCGCCCCGAAAATTTTTGGTTTTGGACTCTATATTAGGTTGGGCGAACCTACCTATGGTTTTGTGCATGTTTTTCGTACATGGTTTTGGACACGATGGTTTTCGGTCCATGGTATTGGATGCTTCAACATGTATAAATATGTATTGTAACATTGAAAGGAAAATAATGAAAAATCAAGCTGGTAGTCGTGGTTTTGGGACCCAGGGGAAAATCTCTATGTATATGTGTTTTATGTGTTATGCTCTCGCATTGTTTATTTTTTGTGTTTTAGAATTCATATGCAGGTAATTTCTGTACGGTGTTAAAACCCACAACGGGGAGGCTAGGTGGGGTAAAATCTATCTCTTCCCCATCATTGCTACCGATCATTGCCAGGATTCATAGCCATGAGGCCTAGCCGATAGCCAGTAGTACTAGCCTTAAGGTCATTGCCTGGATGAAGGTCATATCCGAGAAAGGAAGGAGATGTCCCCTCTTATCGTTTAAGTTGCTCTCTACTCACTTGTGTGTTAGGTCCCTATAATACTAGTGATTCCCCCATTACTATTGTCATTGTAGCCCTTATTGTTATTATTGTGCCCCTATTATCCCCATATTGTTATTAGTGTGCCCCATAGAAGCCCACTATTGTTATCGTTGTGCCCTTATATTATTATTGTTATGTCGGCTTTGATTATATTGTGACTCCTTAGACTCCTATATATACAAAGGAGGTTTACCATGAATTGTTCATTTGTGTAATGTAAAGGAGGTTTCCCCCTAGAAGAGGCTTATTTTGAAGTCATTGATATATCTTTTCTATCTTTTTGTGATCTGAAATGGGGACCTAAAGGCTTCTTGTCTCCTTACAAGAACCTCTCCCACTCCAAAGCTTTTATATTCCCAATATCTATGCTTATGATTGACAATTTGCGGAATAAATAACTTGAAATAAGTGTATGCTTGTGTTTTTACTTTAACTGTCAAGTGCTTTAAGTTTATTTGCTTGAACTGATATAAAACACATAACAATGAATACAATGCAGCAATAAGCAATCACACATAACAACAATATAATATGGAGTTCACCCAAACCTCTTGGGCTACGTCTCCTTGAGCTCTAGTCGACTCGATTAGACTCTTTGGGATTATGGCTGAATTCTTTTACAAGTTCCACACTCAACTCCAATAGGTTACGACTGAACCATTGGGATTAGAATACCATTTTTATCCCTGGCCGTTTGGCTCTTTGGCTCTCGGCTTTGGTTCTCATCTCTAGCTCCGGCTTTGGCTCTGGCTCTTGGCTCTCACAAGCTTCTGGGTTCACTCAACCTCTAAGCGACCCTCTGTCAATTGTGCTCTCTATGTTATCTCTTGGCCTTTGCGAATCCCTGCTAATTGTGTTCTCTGTGTTTTTATAACACATTTGTTTTCGCCTCCCAAAAGCATGGAAGACTGATCATTTGATCAAAGAATCCGTTTTCCAATTGAAAGGAACGGAAACACAGGGTAACCCAATCATTTTGCCTTCCTCTTGTAGAAATCCTGAATTCGAACACGTAACGGAAATACATAGGAAAACTCACGAAAACACATCATGAGTCTTTAAGCCGGATCTCAAATTATATGAAATCGCGCTTATAATCCCATCGGGTCCGCCTTTGGTCGCAATATCGCAATCACACAGGCATAAGGCCAAGAAACCCAAATACACAGAAATACAAAGAAATACATTGAAAAACAGATTAACCTAGATCTCAAAGAACAATAAACTCACCACTATAATGTCGTCGGGTCCACCCATCGCAATCGCATGTCGCATAGGCCCTGCTCCTTTGTATTGTGGCATCCTGATTCACCGATCGCCGATCGCTGATCAGCGCTATCGGAGCATCGCACATCGGCGCTATCGGAGCATCGCACATCTGCGCTATCGCATATCGGCGAGTCACATGGTCACGGGTCTTGGTCCTTCAACCTTCCTGATTAGTGATCGTCGATTCAATCACAACCGTTGATCCCTTTTATTCATCCAACGACTACGATGGAAGCGCTCGTCGCAAGACTTTAAGCTATGGGTCCCAGTTCTTCTCCCTTGGTTCGTTGTGATGCGATCTTGGTAGTTAATCTGGACCATTGATCTGTCTTTTAATCTGACGGTTCACACTGAATCTGAAACGACAAACAATCCGCTCAATCTCCACCGTTGATCCTGTGATCTCCAATCCAATGGTTGACAGCATTTTCGGATGGCCTACTTGCGCGGAGATCACCCGCTCGAAAAGCGGTTTTCTCTCTCATGCTACATGCTACATGTCGGACAATGTATAGAATCGGGTTCAACCCTTCCAATACCATTTACCACCTGGAGCCTGATCGAAATACAGTTTATCACCCTTCCTCCCGAAACTCAAAAGGTTTTAGCTCGATTTCTATAAACTCTTCGGATCCACTTGGCCGCTACTTCCCACATGCTTTATCCGAATTTCAATGTAAAACGCGCTCTATAAAGGTTTAGTGCTTAATAAAGGTTTTTAGTGCATAAGGCTAATATTAGCCCTTAGGCCAAATTTAATAAGAAATGCCTCCTTTTCTAAGGACATTGGGCAAATCTTCTTTTTACAATAACTCTTTTGTCTGGGGTTCGTTTTGGCCCGTTCAAATTGTGTTGGATTCATAATGAAATAATCTACGAAATGAGACTATTTTCAAAATCATCCAATGAATTTCATTTTTCCTCTGTGAGGAAAATTCATAGACTTAAAAGTCTATGTTAGATCCATTTTGGATCACGCCTTCCCACTAAAAATCTTTTGGACTCCAAAAGATTGATATACTAATCTAAACAGTAAATGAGAGTACCTCACCCTCTTCTTTCAGCCTCCATACACTTGCCTTGCATAGTGCCTCTGAACCAAAGCCTTTAAACACTTTCCTTCCTAGATGTGCTTATCCTCCGGGGAAGAACTGTCTTCCTCCTTGACGTCATGCAGAACTCTTGCTGAGAAGGTTACAGAAGGTAGTTTAAACCTTTCTTCCTTGATCATTGATCCAAGGTGGCTCAAACCAACGTGAAGTTACATCTGCTTCACAAAATTTTGATTTGTACCTATTTGACATACTGTCAAAACAATTGTTAACAACAAAAGGATTACAGACAACAACTGGATGACCTAAACTCTTGCTTCATCAAAAGAAACATATTTCACATCTTGTGAATTACCTCCATGTCTTTACATCTGCATACAAATGATTGACTAGATAACAAGCCAATAAAACATGCCTTTAAAACAATTGACCCTTCAAGTCAAGCATGTAGAAAAAGAATTCTACAGTTCTTTTTCAAAGATGAAACACTTCATCATCATCTCCATCTTGGAGACCAAATCAACTTTTCTCAAGTCAATATTGCATTACATCCATGTTTACAACAAAGTAAATAACCCATCAAGTTAATCACACATACATGTTTAAATACAAGGAAATCATCAACATCCCTGTGTTCATACATATCAAGCTTATGCATGCATTTCATCTTTCAACTTTCGCTTAAGTACACTGTACTTTCGAAGCTGAAATGAATATAATGTTGTAGCAATAAAGTGAGTCTCATACTCAACTTTTCCCATTCACCTTCTTGGTAAAAGCTTGCAACTTGCATTCCATTAACAAAGAAATGCATTCTATTGATTTGATGCATTTTCAAAAGACATGCAACCTTAATTGGATAAGAACTCTAACCATTTCTTACCAATCCATTTCAAAGGTCCTTCCTTTGTCTGCACATCAACATCAACATGTGAATCATCCTGAAACACATCATTCATGGAATCTTTCTTTCCATTCCTGCCATTCTCTCTTTCCACCCTCTTCAAGTTTTGTGGAAGCATTGTTGGATTCAGAGTCCAACATTTTGCAGCAATATGTCCTTGCTTATGGCAATAAGTGCAACACATGTGCATCCTCTTGACAGCATGATTTTCCTTGTCCAATGGACCTTTGGCTTCTTGCTTCCTTTCCTTCAAAAGTTTCCTATATGTGGCCATTCTCTTCCAATGTCTAGAAACATTATGGTTATCCAAACCACAAAAGGAACATGCAGTTCTTTTCCCATGCTTATATGGAAATTTATCATGTTTTACATAATCAAAAGGAATATGATTAGAACCAGATTTATACCTTTCTTTTTCACCTTTATTGCCTTCATGAGGAGGTGAATTGAATGAATAAGTATCTCCCTTTGGAAAACCATCAACCTCTTCAATGGTTTCAGAGTTTCCACAACTCTCTGGTTCAAGTGTATGCTTATGAACACCTTCTTCCTGAAAATTATGTTTCAAGCAATTGCATTCCCCATGAATACAATCTTTACACTTTTGAGGTAGAAGACCTAAAATGAAACTCCTTGGAACTATTTCAATTGTCTTCATGGCAGCTTCAGAAATTTCTCCATAAGATTGTCCATAGCCAAGACCCAAATACTTAGGCCTTTCCTCAACCATTATTGGCTCAACAATATCCTGTGCATGTTTTCTCAATCCTTTTCCTTCATAGCCCATCTTGGACATTAACTTGGAACCTATGCCTCTGGTATGTTTTTCAAAAGAACCAACATAAACATTCTTAGAGGAAATTGAAGACAAACTGGAATTATTTACCTCTTCTTCAAGCTGATACTTGACTAAGGCTTCTTTGGAAACAAAGAGCTGTGTCTCCAACTCATGCATCCTTTCCAGGTTCATATTTGCAATATGAAGTTGTCTTTTTATCTCCTGCAATTTGTCAGAAAGCAACTGGTTCTCTTCCTTCATGGAATTCAATTGCTCTCGAAGTATGATGATCTTCCTTCCATCCTCATACATTTCTCTCACCATATCCATCATGATGAACAAGCCTTTCTTCATGTCTTCATCGAAGAATCTTGTGATGAAGGAAGAATTTGAGGACTCAGTTGTAGAAGTAGTCATTATGAAAATGAATAAGAGAACTTCCAACAAGATTAACAACGAGCTTATTCAAGCAACCTTTTGCAACAAACCTCTTGTGATTCCAAGATTGCTTTGAGGCCCTTTGGGATAAGAAGAATGCCTTCAGCCCTTATTCCTTCTTGTCCTCTCCTGGACTTAGCTATCAACAACTTTCCCTTCACCTCTGCAAACACAAACAACAGTCAATTTACAAACAATCAAACAACAAAATCCTTGCTACTGTTTGAACACCTTTCAAGTCAAACAAGCATATAGATTTCTCTGTCAATCAAGCATCCTGATCTCATATCACTTGCATCATGATATAACCTACTCTGTTATAACTTAACTATGATATCACCTTCTTTGAAGGTGGGGTTAATCATCTTGATGCTCTGATATAACTAGCTTTGATACCACTTGATCTGAAATGGGGACCTAGAGGCTTCTTGTCTCCTTACAAGAACCTCTCCCACTCCAAAGCTTTTATATTCCCAAGATCTATGCTTATGATTGACAATTTGTGGAATAAATGAATTGAAATAGGTGTATGCTTGTGTTTGTACTTTAACTGTTAAGTGCTTTAAGTTTATTTTCTTGAACTGATATAAAACATATAACAACAAATACAATGCAGCAATAAGCAATCACACATAACAACAATATAATATGGAGTTCACCCAAACCTCTTGGGCTACGTCTCCTTGAGCTCTAATCAACTCAATTAGACTCTTTGGGATTATGGTTGAATTCTTTTACAAGTTCCACACTCAACTCCAATAGGTTACGACTAAACCATTGGGCCTAGAATACTAATTTTATCTTTGACCGTTTGGCTCTCTGACTCTCGGCTCTTGGCTCTTGCTCTCAACTCTGGCTCTGGCTCTGACTCTGGCTCTCGACTCTGGATCTGTCTCTTGGCTCTGGCTCTAGCTCTGGCTCTGGGCTTTGGCTCTTGGCTCTCACAAGCTTCTGGATTCGCTCGACCTCTAAGTGACCCTCTGTCAATTGTGCTCTCTATGTTATCTCTTATCCTCTGCGAATCCCTGCCAATTATGTTCTCTATTTTTTTATAAAACATTTGTTTTCACCTCCCAAAAGCATGGAAGACCGATCATTTGATCAAAGAATCCATTTTCCAATTGAAAGGAACGACAACACGAGGTAACCCAATCATTTTTCCTTCCTCCTACAGAAATCCTGAATTCGAACACATAACGACAATACACAGGAAAACTCACAAAAACACATCATGAGTGTTTAAGTCGAATCTAAAATCATATGAAATCGTGCTTATAATCCCACCAGGTCTGCATTTGGTTGCAATATCGTAATCGCACAGATGTAAGGCCAAGAAACCCAAATACACAGAAATACAAAGAAATACATTAAAAAACAGATTAACCCAGATCTCAAAGAACAATAAACTCGCCACTATAATGTTGTCGGGTCCGCCCATCGCAATCACATGTCGCATAGGCCCCGCTCCCTTATATTGTGGCATCCCGATTCACCGATTGCTGATTAGCACTATCAGCGCATTGCACATCGGCGCTATCACATATCGACGAGTCACATGGTCACAAGTCTTGGTCCTTCAACCTTCCCGATTAGCGATCGTTGATTCAATCACAACCGTTGATCCCTTTTATTCATCCGACGGCTATGATGGAAGCGCTCGTCGCAAGACTTTAAGCTATGGGTCCCGGTTCTCCTCCCTTGGATCGTTGTGATGCGATATTGGCAGTATTTGGACCGTTGATCTGTCTTTTAATCCAACGGTTCACATTGAACCTGAAACAACAAACAGTGTGCTCAATCTCCACCGTTGATCCTACGATCTCCAATCCAACGGTTGACAACATTTTCAGATGGCCTACATGCACAAAGATCACCCGTCTGAAAAAGTGGTTTTCTCTCTCCTGCTACATGCTCCGTGTCAGCCAATGTATGGAATTGGGTTCAACCCTTCCAATACCATTTACCACCTGGAGCCTGCCCGAAATACCATTTACCGCCTTCCTCCCGGAACTCAAAAGGTTTTAGCTCGATTTCTATAAATTCTTCGGATCCACTTGGCTGCTATTGCCCACGTGCTTTATCCAAATTTCGATGTAAAACGGACTTTATAAAGGTTTAGTGCTTAACAAAGGTTTTTAGCGCATAAGGCTAATATTAACCCTTAGACCAAATTTAATAAGAAATGCCTCCTTTTCTAAGGACATTGGGCAAATTTTCTTTTTACAATAACTCCTTCTTCCGGAGTCCGTTTTGGCTCGTTCAAATTGCGTTGGATTTAGAATGAAACAATCTACGAAATGAGACTATTTTTAAAATCATCCAATGGATTTCATTTTTCCTCTATGAGGAAAATTCATAGACTTAAAAGTCTATGTTAGATCCACTTTGGATCATTTTGTGAGCTAGTTCATAACATTTGGTATCAGAGCTTTGGATTCTAGGGTTTTGTTGCTCCAAATAGGTGATCATGGAATTTTCGATATAACATTTTTTTTGCGACATTTCAGAAGCTAAAAAAAACCCATGTGAGCTGAAATCTCGATGATCCTCGGGTCTGAATTTCAAATATTTAGCGCTAAATTTTCGGAGATATAATCTAATGAAGATAGGGTTTTTTCAAGATCCCGAATTACAACCCAAATAGGTGACCTTGGGAAAATCATCATAACTTTCTTTCTGAGTATCTGATCGAAATTTCGTAAAATTTTGTAGAAAGAGGACAAACTGCAGTTTTTTGTGCATCATTTTCAGGTATAAAGGGTGAAATAGTGACACGTGGCACTTAGTACAAGTTCACTCTACTTAAAAAGTGTTCAATCGGGTCATCTTGGAAGATTGAACATCACTTTTTCTTGGAGAATCCAATATCGATCGGACTGGTGGCGTTGGAAAGAGGACTTAGAGGGCTACCACAATTCATAATTTCATAACTTAGAGATCTAAAAATTCATATATACATCAGATTCAATATCGAGCTCCTACAAAGTGAAAACAAATGTGTAGTTTTTTTTTAAATTTTGCATAAGTTTGGTTTGAAAAATAGTTTGAAGGAATTCAAAGGGAATAGTGAAGCATAATTATCATTAATTGATGCCCCAAAGAAAGAAAATGGAAACACCTAACAGGCAACCTGAAAGCTCTAGCATGACTCATGAAGAAGAGGAAGAAATGCAACATGATATATCAAAATTACGAGACCAAGTGCAACAAAATTCACTCTCACAAAAAGTAACAGAAACTAAGATGGATGGTTTAAAGAAAGGCGTGGAAGCTAGGATGGATGGCATGGAAGATAAGATGGTTGGTTTAAAGAAAGGTATGGAAGCTAACATGGATGGTTTAAAGAAAGACGTGGAGGCTAATATGAATGACGTGGAAGCTAAGATGGAAGGAAAAATGGAAGATTTGAAGACATATTTGACAA
The DNA here is from genome assembly GCA_031772625.1 of Pinus tabuliformis. Taxonomy (NCBI): domain Eukaryota; kingdom Viridiplantae; phylum Streptophyta; class Pinopsida; order Pinales; family Pinaceae; genus Pinus; species Pinus tabuliformis. Next base: position 1,455,154,870 of record CM062818.1, read on the forward strand.
ATTTGCTACAAGAAATGTTTACTAAAAGTGAAAGGGTAGTAAAGGGAACTCATGATGAGAAAAAAATAAATGTTAATCATGATTTCATAGACTCTAACGTTGGATTGAAGACCCACCATATTCCAAAGATCGATATGAAGAAGTTTGATGACAAGGATCTCGTAACATCGATACTACAGATGGAGCAATATTTCGATCTCCATAATGTGCAAAGCACACAAAAAGTACACATTGCAACTTTATATTTGGAACCAAATTAGTTTTTATGGTATCGATGGCTTTTCTCTTGTAAACAAATTGTCACTTGGGAAATTTTTACGCAAGAAATGATAGCACATTATGAGGATACAAAAAGCAACATCTTTTTTAGCTAATTGATAAATCTCAAACAAAAGGGTTCAATGATGGGGCACATTGAAGACTTCCAAAAATTGAATATAAGGGTAAAATATATTCCAGAGGAGAATAGGATTGATGTGTTCATAATGACTTAGGATAACATCCAACATGAGGTTTGCCTTTGGGAACTTGATTCATTGGAGAAGGCATTCAAGTTGGCAAGGAAAATGGAAAGAAAAATTATGGCAAAAAGGAAGCCTACCACTCACAACTATAAATATGGAAGTGTTTTTGCCCCTAGCCTTCCACAACCTACAAGGTTGACACCACAACAATTGGAAGAAAAAAGAGCAAAAGGGCTTTGACACAGTTGTGATAGAAAATACACTAAAGGTCATGAGTGTGCTGAGAAGAAATTATTTTACATAGATTGTGAAGAGGAGGAAGAAAAGGAACAAGAAACGTCAAAAGAAGAGGATACACACCAATAAAAAATCATAGAGAAAGAAGAAATGAATCCAACTATATCTTGTGATGCATTGGCTGGAATTACCACTCCTCAAAATATCAAGATAGAAGGACATATCAAGAAGAAAAAGGTAATAATGTTGATTTATTCAAGCAATACCCATAATTTTATTCATTGTAATATAACCAAGGAATTGAATTTCTTCCTATATCCAACACCAAAGTGTCAAGTGATGGTTGCAAGTGGAGGAACTATAAATTGCTCTGGAAAGTTCCATAATATCAAGTTATCCATGGGAAAATATGTATTGAATAGCCCAATGCTTTCCATTCCAATGGGCGGTGCTGATGTTGTACTAGGAGTCTAATGGCTAGAATCTCTTGGTACAATAGCTTTTAATTTTCAAGAACTTTTCATGAAATTTTGTTCAGAAGGAAAGGAAGTTGAATTAAGGGGTATCACAGGGAAACCGAGAAAGATAATAAGCTCTAACGGAATGACAAAGCTTCTAAAGAAATAACAACGAGGCGTAATTGCACAATTATGTTCACTAGAGGCTCCCACATCGAAACAATCTATTTCTCCAGATCTCCAAACAGTCTTGGACAATCATTCCAAGGTATTTGAGACTCCCAAAGGCCTCCCACCTATTTGTGATCATGATCATGCTATTAATTTGATTCCAGGAAGTGTTCCTCCACACATCATGCCTTACAGATATCCCTATGCCCAAAAGAGTGAAATTGAACGTATGGTTGCAGAAATGCTAAAGACTGGTATAATTCAACTTAGTCAAAGTTATTTCTCTGCTCCAGTAGTATTGGTACATAAGATGGATGGATCATGGTGCATGCGTCTGGAATATAGGGAGCTCAACAAACTCACTATTAAAGATAAATTTCCCACTCCTATCATTGATGATTTATTGGATGAATTGCATGAATAAATTTACTTCACCAAGTTGGATCTTCGTTCAGGATATCAACAAATCAAAATGAATACTGAAGACATTCTGAGAATAACATTTAGAACTCATGAAGGTCATTATGAATTTTTGGTCATGCCTTTTGGCCTTACCAATGCGCCTTCTACATTTCAAGGTTTGATGAATTCCATTTTCAAACCCTTCCTTAGAAAATTTGTGTTAGTATTTTTTTGATGATATACTAATCTACAAAAAGTCTTGGAAGGATCATGTTCAACATGTTGACAAGGTGCTCAAACTATTGGAGGAGAAATAGTTATATGAAAAAATCTCCAAATGTTTCTTTGGAGTACAAGAGGTGGAATATCTGGGTCATATTGTATCTCATGAAGGTGTTAAGGTAGACCATAGCAAAATTAAAGTCATTAAGGAATGGAAAATCCCCACATCCATAAAGCATATGCGAGGATTTCTCAGGTTATAGGGTATTATCGCAAGTTTGTTAATAATTATGGGAGAATAGCAACACCTCTAACAACATTATTGAAGAAAGATGCATTTTCATGGACTCCAGAAGCAACAAAGACCTTTGAACATCTTAAAGAGGCAATGTGCCAAGCATCGGTCTTAGCTATGCCGAACTTCATAAAAACCTTTATTGTCGAATGTGATGCCTCGGGAAATGGAATTGGTGTTTTTTTAATGCAAGAAGAAAGACCCATTACTTTCGAAATTCATCAAATCAAAAGAAAGTATTTAGACAAATCTATTTATGAGAAGGAAACGTTGGCAATACTACATGCACTTAAGAAATGGCGACCCTACCTAATGGGAAGACACTTCAAGGTAAAAACGGATCATGTTAGTCTTAAATACTTTTTAAAACAAAGATTATCTTTAGAAGAACAACAAAAATGGGTCACAAAGATGTTGGGTTATGAATTTGAAATCATCTACAAAAAAGGGAAGCAAAATGTTGTGGTAGATACACTCTCAAGAAAGGATGAGGATGTGGAAGCATTGCTTTGCGCCATTTCTATTATCCAACCAGATTGGATAAATGAAGCAAGGGATGAATGGAAGAATGATGAAGAAGTGTGGGCACTCATTCAAAAGTTACAACAAGATCCCAGTACATCTGATACATTTAGCTGGAAAAATGATTCGTTATGGTACAAAGATCGCTTATACCTATGTAAGAATTCCCAACTCAAACAAAAGATTCTTATGGAATTGCACACTTCTCCCTTAGGAGGGCACTCAGGATTTTTAAAAACTTACCACAGGGTTAAGAAGGAATTTTTTTGGAATGGCCTTAAATCGGATATTCAAAAGTTTATAGTCGAATGTTTGGTTTGCCAACAAAATAAAGTTGAAACAATTAATAGCTTGGGTCTATTACGACCTTTATCCATTCCAAGCCAACATTTGGAGGAGGTTTCAATGGATTTTATTATGGGTTTACCCAAGTCTGAAGGAAAGAGTGTTATCATGGTGGTAGTTGACAGGCTTACCAAGTATGCACACTTTTTTTTTCATTATCTCATCCATTTAAATCCAGTATAGTTTCTACGGAATTTATGGAAACAATTCAAAAGCTACATGGAAACCCAAAGATTATTGTAAGCAGCAGAGATCCCATTTTCACTGAAAATTTTTAGACATAATTGTTTTCTTGTCTCGGTACTCAGTTAGCTCATAGCTCAGCTTATCATCCTCAATCTGATGGGAAAACTGAGATAGTAAACAAATGTTTAGAAGGATATCTTCGTTTCTTTTTCTTTGATAAACAAACACAATGGGTCAAATGGTTGCCTCTGGCCGAATGGTGGTATAAAACTTCCTTCCACACTGCAACAAAAATGACCCTATTTATGGCACTTTATGGATATCCCTATTTATGGCACTTTATGGATATCATTCACCATCCATCATATCATATTTAATAGAAAATTCTAAGGTTCAAGTAGTGGAAGATCACATTGAGCATCAATAAGTTCTCCAACTCTTAAAGGATAACCTCACTTTGGTGCATAATAGAATGAAACAACATGCAGATCAACATCACAGTGAAAGAAGTTTTGATGTAGGTGACTGGGTATTCCTACGGCTACAACCATATAAACAAAAGTCCCTCAAGCAAGCTAAGAAGGATAATAAATTATCACCAAAGTATTATGGTCCATACAAGGTGTTGCAAAAGATTGGTACCATGGCATACAAATTGGAGCTTCCTGCAGCTTCCCGAGTGCACCCAGTTTTCCATGTTTCATGTTTAAAGAAGGTTATAGGTGACAAGCTCCTAGTTCAGACAATATTGCCAGAACTTGATGAGGAAGGGAAAATCATATTAGAACCTGAAGCAGTCACAGAAACAAGAACTCGACAGCTACGAAATCGATCAAATTCAAATTATCTCATCAAGTGGAAGAACTTACCCGCTGAAGATTCCACATGGGAGGATGAGAATTTTATATAGAAGCATCCAGAACTATTCAAGCATTGAGGACAACACTTTTTTGAAGGAGAGGGGCATGTTAGGTCCCTATAATACTAGTGATTCCCCCATTACTATTGTCATTGTAGCCCTTATTGTTATTATTGTGCCCCTATTGTCCCCACATTGTTATTAGCGTGCCCCATAGAAACCCACTATTATTATTGTTGTGCCCTTATATTATTATTGTTATGTTGACTTTGATTATATTGTGACCCCTTAGACTCCTATATATAGAAATGAGGTTTAGTCATTTGTATCATCCAAGAATTGTTCATTTGTGTAATGTAAAGGAGGTTTCCCCGTCGAAGAGGCTGATTCTGAAGTCGTTGATCTATATTTTCTATCTTTTTTTGAGCGGGTTCATAACACTGTGCCTCCTTTTCTTTTGTGAACTGAATCCTTTCTCGTTTGGAAGTAACATGTTTTAAATTATATTGTGTATGGAAAACTATCTATGGCGATGACTGGAGCTTATGTCTATCTACTCTTGTGACTGGCCACGATTGGCTAGCTATGACTAGCTCAGTAAGGTAGTATGGCGACGTTGTTTGCTTATGTGCATCTAGCCTCACACTCGACGAACCATTTTCATAGGTTCGATACCTAATTAATTAAATATGAAAATATTCCCTAGTTAGCATGTACACCAACCATATGATATGTTCTTTCACCCTGGCTCACTTCCATAGTTTAGAGGAAGGAGAGTTTTCATAGGGTTATTGCCAATGAATCTCCTTGCATGTATTGGGACAATAATTGTTGCATATTTTTTTGTTTATAAAAAGCGTTAGAACATTTTTGGATCAATTGTAACACCCCCACAAATTTAACTAATATGGTGATTTAAGGAAGGGGATATATATATATATATATATATAACAAGTTTCTTAACCATGGAGTTTCCTAACTTGTAAACGGGCTTTGCTACAATTCCATAGTTTATTGATACCACATGTTAAAAAAAACCATAACTCATGTTACTATGATAAAGAGTATTACTACTTTTGAAATAAATATAAACCTTTGATTTTCACTACTACTAGGAATATTTTATAAGAATAAATCCCATAATTAAAACGTTATTCCAAAATAAGCACATGTAAGAAGAAATCACCCATAAAAAGAAAAACTTTTAATATCAAAAACAACTTCCGATATCACATATGAAATGAAAAACCATTTTATTCTCACTAATATTTATCAATTTTATAAAATATATATGTAAATTTAATAGTTATTAAAAATTATTAATTCTTACAAATTTCTATTTATATGTGCCTCATTGATATGATTTGGATTATCACCATTGCTCTTAGACTAAATTTGATATTCACTTTTACGTAAGTGAAAAAGTAGGTTGAAAAATGTGCTCGAATAACTTTGAAACACTGTTCTTTGTGGAAAACTTTTTTTTTTTTTCATCATTTAAATTTGATCCCTATACATATAAATGTATCCCACCTTTTAGGAACTTCAACCACCAAGTTTCATATGCATTGTTTACTTTTTAATTTATGTTGAGTTTCAAATGTATCGTTCGCTTTATAATTTATGTTGTATTTTATCTTATGTTGAGACACACATAAATTCCCTAGAATCAACCTCCAGCAAAGAGATGGACACTGTACCAACAAATACTTTGCTACTGAAACAACATTTACAATTTGTTGAGTATGAAATTATATGTGAAACCATTTGTGGCATCAATGTTAATGACATATGGAATAAATTAGATCAAAATGATGGATGTCTATGTCCTTCTACAAAGTGCACACTTTGCGCTCATGGATGTAATATTCTAACAACTTCCAAGGTTGAACAAGGTGAAAACAAAGACAAATTTGTCAATTTTTGTTTCACTTTCTTTTTTTACTTATATGTATATAGTTAATGGGTAGGGACTGTGTTGTATCCAACACCACTTGTTTAATAGAGCATTGAAAATAATTCATTACTTCAAAAATTGAACTTAAATTATTTTAGTGATATAATATTTAATAATAATTATTAAAATAACCAGGATCCATAAAACTTATTATCACGAGTAATATTGAAAATAGTCTCTTTGTAAAAGAATTTAGATGATGTGTAGTTTTTGTAAATCAAGGGAAAATATGACTTTTAAGAAAATGAATATAAAATGACATGTATACAATATGTAGAGATTTATATTAGAAAGTATTAATAAAAAAAACTAATACATAATAGATATCTATCAACTTTGATCAAACTAGTCAATACCTAATAGATACCTAATATAACCATGCAAATATATGCAAAGACACACATGCCATGGAGATAGCCATGTAAAAACATGTAACTACTCACATAAAATACCATGAGTTACCCCACACCATGGGATGGTAAGTCACCAATGACAAACCCAACAATACTGGAATCAAGGTTATTTTAATCACTCTATGACCAAGTCAAGATAAACCTAACAACCCCCTTTTAAATTTGACTTGGGTTAAACACCTATCCCCCTCAAAGTTTATAAACTAGGGCTCATGAATACAACATGCCCCCTTTCATCTAGATCTATGTCTAGACTTTATCTTGGTGAACCTCAATCTATGCACACCTAAATAGATCTTATAGCAATCTACCCATTTACATGTGACAAAATCCAACTATGTCAAAAGTAATTACGATTGTATGCATGTGCTTCCATCCTTCCCACTCCAAATACAATTACACAGACCAAGTACTTCTTGATCAAGGACTTATCTTGCGACATATGCTTGAGAAAATGATGCAAGAAGCATCTACCAACTTCTTGACCAACATCCCTCCCTACTTCAAATACATCCTCCCTACTCTAAATATAGTGGCCAAAAGCACTCATTCACCAAAAACTTCTTTCTCAATATGTTTTCACCTATGCTCCATATCAATCCATTGTAGACCTAGGCAAAAGATGCAAGAATCACCTACTCTCTTTTTTACCAACATCCCTCGCTCCAAACATAGTGAGCCAAAATACTCATTCACAAAGTACTTCTTTCTCAACACAGTTCTTCTTATGCTCCAAATCAATCTACTATATGCTTGAACAAATGATGCAAGAACCATATACCAACTTCTTTGCCAATATCCCTCCCTACTCCAAATACAATGAGCCAAAGCACTATTTCATTGAATACTTTTTTCTCAATCTCAATTTTAAAATTGTTTTGGTATCAAATGTAAGTTTTAAACTAGTGAGAAGTAAACTAGATAAAAACAACCAATGACATATACATAGTATAAAAAGATTTACCATAGAAACCCCTAATAAAAAAAATCAACACCTAATAAATATGGATTAACCTTGACCAAACTAGTTTAACCACCAAGACACATAAGCAATTGAGACTCCTAAACAAATGAACAAAAAACTAAACTAAACCTGACAAAAAAAAATGAGAATTATAAAATTAAATTTCCTAATACTCTACTTTCACCAAATTTTTATAGACAATTTTTTATTAATTAAGAAAAATATGTGAAATAACTAAACTACTTTTTAACCAAAAGTTATTTATTTAAATTTTAAATAAAATCATAAAAAAATATCATTTAAATTAGATTTTTAAGTATAAAATTAGATTCAACCCACTAAAACTATGATTTTTCCCATCCTCAACAAAATTCCCAAAAGGAACCAAAAAGTAGTCTAGACTGCTTTTTCAAAAGATTCCCAAAAGGAGCCAAAAAGTACCCTAGATTGCTTTTCAAAAGCTTTGCTGGTTTCTGTCACAAAGTGTGGCAATTATGAAAATATTATTGAGACAAGACCTAGCCTTGACTACTGCTTTTCAAAAGTTTTTGCTGGTTTTTCTCTGTCGTGAAGTGTGGCAATTGTGAAAATAGTAATAAGACGGCCTAGCCTTGACTACTGCTTTTCAAAAGTTTTTGCTGGTTTTTGCCTGTCGAAAAAGTAAAGTGTGGCAATCGTGAAAATATTAATGAGACAAGGCCGTGTAGGAAGAGGGGATTGCCTAGAAAATATTAATGACATAGGACCGTATAGGAAGACTGATGTAGTTCTGGAAGGGGAAATGGAATGATATTGCCTCGAACATAATCATGTTTCTGAAAGAGTTATTTCATGGTGGAATATCGTTGTCACTCAGCTACAAAAGGGTCAATGACAATTCTTGTATTTACTTGATTTCCGACAACTGGAACTTAACAATCAACTGCTTTAGATGGATGAAAACGACTTTCCTTCTGGAACATTTCTTTGAGGGCAGTGCAATCGATGGCTGCTTAACAGTGAGCAGCCCAACATGGAAAAGCAATGTTGTTTCTGCAGTGAAGGAGATTAAGAAATTGAGTTCAGGCTAAAATTCTAATCAGTGGGATGCAGAGTTTGAAGTCTGAAAATTGTGAGGAGGTATCCATTACTCAGGTCAAACTATAGAAAGCACAGTTTCAATCTTTGGCTAGAGTCCCAGTAAATTGAAACAAAATTCTAATGTCACTTGGAAGCCCAGTGAGAGGTTTATGTGCAACGAAACAGATGAGGGAATGAATGGGTGATTGTGATTTTTTTTTCCAATTGAAGAAATCTTGTTTGGAGTAAGCTCTCAGGAATACATAGTTTTGCTTTGGATTGTGTTAGGATTGAGACCGAAGTTGTTATTGCCCATGGTATTCAGAACCCATGGTAATTTTTTCCGGTGGTTTTTCCCCAAAATGAGATTTTCCCAGTCAAAGTTGTTAGTGCTTATGGTATTCACAACCCATGGTAACCCTTTCCCTTTGGTTTTTCCCAAAATGGGATTTTCCAAGTCAAAGTTGTTAGTGCCTATAGTATTCACAACCCATGGTAACCCTTTCCGGTTTGTTTTTCCCCAAAATGGGGTTTTCCAAGTCAAAGTTGTTAGTGCCTATGGTATTCACAACCCATGGTAACCCTTTCCCCTTGATTTTTCCCCAAAATGGGGTTTCTTAGGTAAATCTGGTGTTTTGTGTTTGGGTAAATTTTCTGGCCTATTTCTTGTTTTAGTGCATGAAAAGGTTCTATTTTTCAGTTAAATCAATTTTATTAACATATTGGACCATAAAACTCATGGGACCAAACCTCCTCACCTAACTATTAGACCATATCCTCTTGACTCAATACTTGTTGATGATTCATAATCTTTGTGTTACCTTAATAGTTTTGAATTTTTTAGATTTGTTGTAGTAAGTGAAAAACTAATTGAATCAGATAATAGAGATCATGAATATGTAGCTCTGAGAAGCTCCATGAATACGTAGATGTGAAAAACAAGTTCTGGGCAAGTCCTGGTACAATTACAACATTTAAGTTTTTAACAGTATTGTTGATATTTATTGATGTATCCCATCAACCACTTTTGCTTTGATTAGACTGCAGGCCAGTTTTCATGAATGAGAATCCATGAAAATGTAACTTCTTTTATTAATGAAAGCAAGCGTGTTTTTTCCTTTTTGAAAAAAAGTTTGCTTGACACTCTACTAGTTATTTATATTAGTATTTTGCACTTTATCATGTCATTTAGGTTAGTGTTTTCGCACTTTCAATTTGGCTTTGGCCCATATGGTTCAGTAGTCAATCAGGATTTCAGAAGATCTAGCATTACAGTTCCACTTTTACGTCTGAGTTCGGTGTATTTTGCGTCTGAGTTCTGCGTATTTTGCATTTGATTTACATACAGTGTAACAGTATCGTTTTTTTTTTAATGATATGCAATGTTGTCGATGGAGGAAAATGGTTAAGGGAACATGATGTCGAGTACTCTTGGATTCAGTAGAGCATTCACATATTTATGCTCTTCTTTCTCTGCCATGTGTGCATGAGATTTAATCCATGGAGAGAGTAGTGATAGCAAGGAGGATTCAAATAGTTTTTACATTTTGTCATTTTGATTAAGAAGCAATATTTGATAATATAATTTTGATTAAGGTTATTATATTTAATTGGTTCAAATATATTTTTAAATATCTAAATATATTTAAAATATTTAATTTATACAAATTAATTTACCATTCTAATAATTTTTAACTGAATTTTAATAAATCTCATTAAAAAGGAAATAAAAGCCAAAATCTTAAAAGCATTTTGACTAAACTCATTTATTTTCTTACCCAAGTCAGTATTTGAGAAACCTAACAACTCAGTGCAGTATAACAACAATCTAGCATTCATTTTTTTCTAACCCCAAGCCAGGATTTGAGAAACTTAACAACTCAGTGCACAAAGATAACAATTTATCAAATTGTAGACTGATGACACTGATGAAAATGGTTTAGGTTATGGCAACGAGATTTCTGTGGATTCTAGTAGGACGTTAGTTGCCAAGAAAATCCTATAGAGCAGGGATCTTGGTGGCCAAGAAAGACCTTCACACAATGAAGATTCTAACAATGATACGAGCAGCCAACTAAAACCTCCAGACTTTGAAGACTCTAACAGCCACATTCACACTAAAGATTTTAACAATGATATGGGCACCCTATTAAAACCTCCAGACTTTGAAGACTCAACAGCTAAGCAAAAATATCAGATTTCACTTTAGAAATGATATGAGCAGCCAACTAAAACCTCCAGACTCTGAAGAATTTAGCGTCCAAGCAAAAATATCAGAATTTATTCTTTTTCATTCTATCCAGTAAATATTATTTTAACCCGATATCCATTAAATATCATTTTAACCAGATAAAAGTACAATCCAATGAGCTAACCCGATATCCATTAAATATCACTTTAACCAGAAAAAAATACAATACAATGAGCCAACAATTGGCTCAATGTTTAATATTTATCTCTGTAATATGAGTTCTCTGAAATATTTATGTGGATTCTCAAGTTACTCTAGCATCCTTTGTAGCTATATTTGAATATATTTTGGTTGTGAGATTTGTATTTTAATGTCTTTTAGTGTTTGGGTGGTTCTCCTATCTTAGAGGCCGAGATTATGATCACGACCAGCATAAGAGAAAAGCCTGAGGCATTGGTCATGCATGGATAAAGCAAATAATATTAGCAGGCCTGGTCTGGTAGAAACCAATAATATCAGCATGCTTGATTTGGCCGGTGTTTATCCAGTAAGCTATACAGTTACAGAGACAGCCGGTGGGTAGAGTTGATCAAGACCTGTTGCATTCAAACTTAACTTCATTATCACTAAATTTACCACCGGACTAGCTGACCATCTATGAAGAATGTAAGAAATGTACAGTTGGGACGTTTAATTAACCATGTGGTAGTGTTGCTCGAAAGTTCTTCAAAAAATAACAGTGGTTTTTTTTCATAAATTTGGATGCATTAAAAGCACTTATAATTGAACTTTCAAATATGGAATGAAATCTTTAGTTTCTATTTGATTCAGAAAATCACGAAGACCATTGGATTAGCACGCTTTTACTTTTGGTACCAAGTTCCATCTGTAATGATATATTTTACAGAAAAAATGAGTAGTTTTCAATTAGTCCATGTTGTGAAGATTTCTGATTTTCTTTTAATATGTTTTATTTCAAAGGGAATGATGATTAGTTTTACAATATCCATGCAACAAAAATATCTGAATTTTTACAAGGGAAGATTTCTGAGTTTTAAGACGAACTCACTCTGATTTACCCGAGTATGTAGTTTTCAGCGTATTTTTCTAAGAAAAAAATTGAATTTTTTTTCCACTTATTAACTATAACAAATTATTTAAACAAAATTTCCCTAAAATAATAATAATAAATAAACTCAAATCATTTCAAATGACGAAAATTTCTAGGATGCTGATAATGAATAAATGATGATTACTCTTTCATTGATGATTGATAACTAAATAAGTTCTGAATTTTACCATCTTTTAAAAATATATATAAATACACTTTACCAAATTTTAAAACCAACATTTGTCCTTTTTAATCCAGAGAAGGCTACTCATAATTTACTATATAATTTTCATGTGTCTTTCAAACAGACTCACAAATTACCCATGACATAATAGTTCTTGATATGGTGGCCGCTGAATCCAGGGGGCCAGGAGTGTGTAGCGGAATGAAGGGGGAGCGACTGCCTGTCGAACATCCGTCGTTATGAAAACCCTCTTCTTCACTTATGTAATCCTGCCATGTCATCACTTTGCCAGGGTCCCAGCTTCAAAGTTGCAAGATATCCACCTACGTGCCAGTTTGCCTATTAGACCTGAGAGGCTATGTGGCATGAGACGCTCGGTGGCGCGATTGGTCATGTATTTATTGATTGCTTCTAGGCCATCTCTAACTATCTCTGGCGGAGGTCGAATTAGCGGGTTCCCCTCCAGATTTAGCCGTTTCAACTTCACTAGCCCTCCAAAGAAGTCGGGCAGGGTTTTAATCTGGTTGAAACTCGCGTCTAATTCAACGAGCGAAGACAGCCCACATATCGAATCCGGCAAGACGTTAAAGTAGCCAAAATTGCAACTAATATTGAGAGTTTGAAGGCTTACCAGGTTGTCAATATCTTCAGGCAGATATCTGAGCTTGTTCATATGGACGTCCAATACACGCAGAGACATCAAGCATGAGATGGAGGAAGGAAGATAAGAAAGTTGGTTGGAATGAACAGAGAGCTTCTGCAGATTAAAGAGTTTAATGCCTATCGTTTCAGGTAACCGCTGTAGCTTGCTGAAATCGGCCATCAGCTCTTCCAGCGAGCTGATAGAGTTAATTTGTAATATGTTAGGTCTAAAATCATACAATCCATCAGATTACAGAGAATTAAATATTCTTGGAAAAACCTAGGGTTTGGATACGATTTTCATCGGCCAAAAATATTGAATATTTGAATTAAATATTCTTGGAGAAAACTTCGAATGCAATTTTTACCGGCAATTTTGAACGCTTTCTGGCAATTCGGCAAAGAAATTTCCAGAAATGTTGAGGATTTTAAGTTTCTGCAGTTTTCCCATGGATTGCGGCAGCGATGTGAGCTGGTTCGAATGGACGTCCAAAGTTCTCAAATTCACCAGACTCGTCACGGATTCGGTCAGCGACTGCAGGCAGAAATTAATATTACAAGAAAAATCAGATGAATATAATCAAGAAAGTCTATTTAGGGATCAATATTGCTGTATTTACCTTCATATTGTTATTTGAAAGGTCGAGTTTACCGATAGTCGACAGTTTCTGTGCAGAGTCCGGCAAGTTAAAAAGTATAAGCCTGTTAAGTTCGTGGAGAAGCTGTTGAATGTCTAGCTTCTTATTTCCCTTGATATAAGCTTCGGTTTTTGAGATTCCTGAATTCTCAGACTTCTTGATAATATTGTCGTACATTTGATAGAACTCCTCAAGCTGTATTACGGATCTGTGCGGAGCCTTTTCTTCTTCTGCAATTCTCTTCGCCTCGGCCTCCATGGCAGCCTGCTTTAATTAATCGATTTAATTTCTTTATACAGCTAATAAGTTTAAAATAGGATTCAGAAAAGGAAGAATTGAGTCTGAGGTGAGTCGACCTTGGCTGCCTCGCAGAGCGAGATATCCATGTCGGGGGGATTGGAGAGAGCTGCGATGGCTTTGATCTTCCAGGCCAATTCGGACTCAATGCGCGATACGGCCTTGCGCGACGCTTTTACAAGATCGTGACTGGGCCGAGTTCCCAGGGTTCCCTCCTCTGCCGCAACCCCTGCCAACGCCATTGTTGCGGAGTTTCGAACCTGGGCTGCCTCTTCAAAGATTTAAAAAAAGATAACGCCCGTGTGACGGAATTGCTGAAATTAATTACAAGTTAATTGAGGTTGCAGAGTCTTTTTCTAACTATCTGCAACCAAAACCACAGACTTAAACATCCAGCGCGACGGTGACAACCAAAGAATCCCGATGAACGTTTGGCAGAAAATGTGGTGTGATGGAATAGACACGTATGGTACATATTTGTGATGCTAAATGTGGACTTTCAGCATCCAATCAATGGCAGAATTATTATCGTAATATGGAACAGACGATACTTCATAATCAAAGTAGTACAATAAACAATTGTTCGATCAGGAAGGTTGGTAATAGGAATAGAGCGTGGGGTAAACGGCGCTCAAACCTACCATGGAAAGATATATATTACCTGCCATTGTTGAGCAGTACATTGAGTTTACGTAGGAACATTCCATCAACTCTATCCTTTTTTCTGGTGTGGATTCTTTTTTCAATCACATTCTTTTGTACTGTGCACAAAACAAATATCAAAAAGTAATTCTGGCCTGTGCAGAGTTAATGTCAAAAGTTTTCTGTAAGGTCAGCAATTTTGGCCTGTCCACAGAGTTAAGGTCAAAAGTTTTCTTTAAAGTCAGCAATTTTGGCGTATTAACCCTAAAAAATCAGAAAATCAAAGTATTTTCCTTTCTAGTAAAATCCAATTTAAACTCGTTGGATCATTAAAATTATATATGACGTAATTGTTTTTTATATATTTTAAAATAAGGGAAAACTATAATAGTTGAATTAATCAGCTTAATTTTTATTAATGAAATTTAAATAAATTTTGATATAATTGTATTAGTGAATGTGTATAAAATCTCTTATGTGAGTAGTTAACACAATAGGTTTCTACTTATATATAAAATTAATTGACTAATCAGTTATATATATATATATATATAATATAATATAAAATAATTGATTTATATATATTAAAATATTTATACATTAAAATAATATTTAAATAAATAAAAATATTATGAATTTAATAAAAAAAATATAATTGAATTATATATATTATATCATAAAATAATTTATTTATATATATATATAATATTTAAACATTAAAATAATATTTAAACAAATAAAAATATTATGAATTTAATAAAAAAAATATCTAATAATGGTTTATGTATTTTTAAAATAAAAATATTATGAATTTAATAAAAAAAACATCTAATGATGGTTTATGTAATCAAAATACATACAATGAAACCATCATTTAATCTAACAAAACTGAATTTAAGCATGTGTCTATATATATAATTTAAATAAATGAAAATATGATAAATTTGGTAAACCATGGATAAAGACAATTAAAATAAATTAAAATACTTTTAATATTATGAGATTTTGATGATGATGATAATGGTGGTTAAGCTGAGACGAAACAATGGTCTATAAAACCTAAAAAAACAAATTATTTATTTTGATTTATTAAATAATCTATAAAATATTAAAATTATATATTAAATAGATATTTCAATTTTTATATATTTTAATGTATTTTAATGTGGTGTAATTTTTGTATACTTATTAATTATTATATTATCTATATATATATAGATATATAAATTAAATATTATTAAAAAAATATATTGTAGAATTGATAATAGGTTTATTATGATGATGGTGGTTAACGTCCGTTGAGACCAAACATTGGTCTATCGGACCTAAAGAAACAAATTATTTATTTTGATTTAAGAAAACATTGGTCTATCGGACTTAAAGAAACAAATTATTTATTTTGATTTAAGATTTTATTCCTATGCTCAAAAAGCTTGGAGAGAAGCCTCCCGTGCTCACTATAATTTTGAAGGTCATTATTGTAACAAAGATTGTGAAACTGAGATCTAATGTGGTTGTACGCGGGGCACTCTAAGAGGAAGTGGTTTTCATCCTCGATGTTCCTATTCTCACATATATGAGAGATTCTTTCCATCCATGGTGTTTTAGGAACTGCCTAACAACCTATTTCACTATGGAGCTCATGAGAACTCGTTCTAATCTTTGCTATATTAATTTTCTTCTTTGAGTTAGTTAAAATAGAGAGATACTTTTGATCTTCCAGGGTGGGGTTGATGACCTTCTTATAATAACTTAATTTTCTTTTAGCCGCTAAATCTTTCTCACACCACATTTTTTCTTTGAACTTAGAAGTAACAATATCTTTAATATTATTAATGTTTTGCAATGCATCATTCTCGTTGATCTCCCAATAGTTTAACCAGGCCCTTGTGTCTTTATGCCACCCCCGATTGAACCTTAGGTGGTTTTGGCTAGAATTTAAAGCTAGCTTAGGAAGTCTATGATTGTCTATGTTATTGAGTTTGTGCTTGTACAGCAGAAACCTAATCATAGCTAGGCTCTCAATAGGGGAAAGACCTCCTTCTATAAGGAGAATAGGAGAATAGGATAGGGTGTATTACTTTT
Organism: Pinus tabuliformis; assembly: GCA_031772625.1. Taxonomy (NCBI): domain Eukaryota; kingdom Viridiplantae; phylum Streptophyta; class Pinopsida; order Pinales; family Pinaceae; genus Pinus; species Pinus tabuliformis. The sequence goes on from CM062818.1 coordinate 1,455,171,214, forward strand.
AATTTTCAAGTTATTTTTATAATCAACCTAGATTCATAATTTTGGATTTACTAAGTTGAGAGGGATTAAATTTTTTGATATGTAAATTTCTTTTAGAATGAAAAGAGATTTGATCTCTCTAGTGTTTGATAGATCTAAAGTTAAGATGAATCTAGGCTGGTTTAATTTTCTCTTCTAAATATGTTATATTCTGTATGAATACGATGGAACATTTTTATTTTTATAGGGTTATTTTTAATTTTTATTTTATTTTTACCTAGCTAAAATATCTAAATATTACATTACATTAATATTTTTATTTTATTTAATTTTTATTTAGTTGCAACTTGATTTAGTCAAAATGTTAAACATTACATTACAACATCTCTACCATAATGGACTGACATATTTAATTTTTTTAAATTATTATTGATATATTTCAAATATTTAATTTTATGAGATTTTTTTTTTTTTTTTTGTAAGCTAGTGCGGGACCTTTACATTTTCCAACATACAACATCATACACCTGCCGCAGCAGGACTCGAACCTGGGTGGGGGGTGCTACAGCCATCCGCCCCTACCATTACACCGTGCACCTCATGTGCTAATTTTATGAGATTTATTATATATTATAAATATTTAATTTTATGTTTAAAATTAAAATTAATTGTGTTATATTGGTGTGTGGAAGGTTGGTAAATACTTAATTAAACTTTTTAATAGAAATATTCTATGAATTTAATAATAATATATGTATTTTAGTTTTTTTTAAATGTATGTATAATTGGATATCTCTCTATGATTTTATATAAAAGTTTTTATGTAATTTGTAATTTTTTTGTTTTTCTATTTCTTTAATATATATTTTATTTGTATTTATTTTTGGTAATATGTGATAATGATATTTATTGTTATAATATTTTAATAGAAATTTTGATTTATCAAACTTTTCTATGAAAATGAGAAGAAAATAATTGATTTGTTTTTAATATTTTATTTCTTTTAATTAATAAATTGAAAAAAAATTGCAATGTTATTTTTTAAACAATAGTATATAAATTTGCATTTTAAAAAGTTCATGGTCAAATAGATGAACATTATAATATAAGAAAAAAATAAAAAAACTCCACTTTAAATAAAAAAAATTCCAAATAATCCAAAAAATACCTATAAACTTTTTATTTAATTTTTATAAACTCAAAAAATATCTCTAACATATTTATCTAATTTCTATAAACTCAAACCTAACAAATGTATTACAAAACATAGTTATCTAGAATTAAAAAAAGGTGTAAAAACCTCAAAAGACTATAACAACATAAATAACCATAACAATTTTATTCTCAACACAAGAAATAACCATAGCAATTTTCTTCTCTAATGTGAGTACATCAAGGAACCCGATTCCTTGAGTTTGGATGTAAAAGCTCATGCAATTTACCATTTCCTATAATGATGCATTTGCTTGAGTCTTAATCATATTTTTGATACTCGTATGCTTCATTATAATATTACATGAATCTTTACAGAATTTTTTTTTTTAAATGAACAAAAATCTCATACTTAGCATTTTTTTAATATTATATATATTTTATATTATTATTATTATTTAAATTATCATAAATATTTTATTAAACTATGTGTGATAACAAATTTGTTAAAATAAACTACAATTTATATTATAAAGGTTAATTTTTTTAGATTCTATATTTGTTATAATTTATTTTGTTATTTATGTATGCAATAGATAAAATGTGAAAAATTAAAATAATAAAATACAAACATATAACCAGTGAGAATAAACATCAATATATGTTTTAGAAAACTATTTGAGGAAAAAAATTAACTGTAAGGTAAGGTTGCTTTGTTCTCTTTTATATAGAATGGAAATAATGGATGTAAAGAAGACACTTTCTATGGAGTTACTTTTCTATGGAGTTACTTGTAAGGTAAGGTTGCTTTGCTCTCTTTTATATAGAATGGAAATAATAGATGTAAAGAAGGCACTTTCTATGGAGTTACTTGAGACCCTGACTCATGGGATGCTACATAATACAATCCTCTGCTCTCTCTCTATCCATTCTTAATTACTCTACTATGAAACAAAATGAACTCGAATAGAATGGAACATTTTTTCCTTCTATTGGCTCAGTTATAACATAGCCCAATAACTAACTAGGGGCTATGTTTGACCTCAATTCTTAAGTAGAGTTATACCTTTGATCCTTCTAGAGTCTTCTTCATAGTCTGCACATGGCTAGCCCATTTTCCATGAGTAATTGATGTAGCATACTCTCTAATCATGGTGAACAAATAGGGAGGTCAACTTTAACCTGGCATAACCTTTGCATACACTTTATTTGACATCTTTTTTGCATCCTTGGAAATGTCTTTAAATGTAGAACAATGTGAGGGGGTTTGACACAAACAAAAAAAATTGGATGCCACTTCATTTAGTGCATAAAACTACCTGTGGAAGGTTTCAACCTTGATTTTCCAAACTAGACCTGCTTGTAAAAATGACCCTGAAAACTAATTCCTCCAATTTTTACTTTAAAAATAATAAAATGAATGAAAATAATAAAATCCAAATTATACCACATTTATTAATACTACAAATAATTCAAAATTATATAATAATAATAATATTAAATATTTATAATATTTAATTTTACCTCATTTCTTCTCAACAACTGCCAGAATTTTCAATTAATATTTTTTTTTCACAGGGGTAGAAAACCTATCATAACTTAGTTGTCAAACCATCTCTGGCTGCTCTGCTCCGTGAATATCATCATGGTTATTCAAGAAAAACCACACCACCTGGAATAACCCACTAGTGATCTGTAAGGGGGTAGACTTTCACTCCTGCGAAATACCTTTAGATCTTGGGCTGTTAATATGTTTCCTTACATCCCAAAAAAAAAGTTCTTATCCAAACAAAAAAACAATTTTAAAACACACTCCAAACTTATTTCTTAATAATATTTTAATGTTAAATTTTAACTTTATAAATGAAAATAAGCAATTTCATATGACCTTTTAAAGGACACACCCTTCCCATGGAAATCACGATTTTCCATATCAATTTGGAGAGACCCTTTTTGTTTATAAATATCTATTTTTGCGTCATTTCTTCTCAACAATGGCCAAAATTCTCAATTCATCTATAAAACACCTTTTTCAATATAAATATATAATTGTGCATCAAAATAGTTTAATATTAAATTTTAATTATCACATCTGAACAATGGCCAAAATTTTCAATTAATCTATAAAACCCCTTTTCATTTAATATTTAATATTTTAATATTAAATTTTAATTATCACATTTTAATGAATGTGAATGATAAATTTCATGTTATAACACTTCGAGTGACACACCCTTCCCGACGAAATCATGATTTTCCATATCAAGTTGGAAAGACACTTTTTATTTATAAATATATAATTTTGCAATAATAATTTCATGTAAAATTTTAAATATTGTATTTTAATGGATGTAATTTAATTATTTGAATATTTGTTTTTTGGAATAAAAGTAAAATTATGATTTTTAGTTGTTTAAAATGTATTTTTGAATGTATAAATGGATTCACCATTTTGAAAAAATCATAGAGTATTAAGGTTTTGCAGGTTATATGGTTCAAACTTATGATTTGAATAAATTCTCATTAATTTCAAGAAAAATAAATCTTAAAATATGTCCATAAATAAAGGTCAAAATGTTAAAAGTTAAACTATTCTTATTTTGATGATGGTAAATGACTATTTCCATGTTATAATGTTTTTATTCATTGGAACATTAGAAATACCTCAATTTCAATAAACAACTTACCAAGTTGCTGGTTCGAAACGTCGATCTAAAGAATACTAATGCGATGAATCCAGAAGATGATCTACACAAACTTACCAAGTGATTACAAAAATGTTGAAAATAGCAATAAGAAATGTTAAAAAGTGCATCAAGAAAGTTCTAATTTAATTTGTTCTTGAATTAAATTAAGAATAAAATTGTAATTCCACATCTCATGATAACTTGTATTAGTTAACTAAGTTAATTTGACTTAGTTGGCTCAGTTAATTCGAGTTGAGGGTCTAACTAGAATCATATAGAGTGTCTCCTACAATTAGGAGCACTGGTTGAATTTATTTTGAGTTGTAGTTAATTAATTCTGTCTAACTAAGTTAAAGTCAGTTAAACTAGTTCCAACTGATGGAGGAACTAGTGGGAGGTCTAGTAGTGTGGTGCTACCTGTAGTCGAGTGCGGTGATGTCTGAAGTGCAGTGTGGTGCTGCTTGTAATGGAGTGTGGTGTTACAAGTAGTGATCAACTAGTAAATTGAAGATTCACTCATAATTAGCTCATGCATGTCAGATCAGAGAAAGACCAAGTTGAGATTGGAGTTCAGGGATAGTGTACTATCAGTTTTATAATCATCTAAATTGTACAAATGGTGCATGAAGTCAGAGGAAGAACTTAAAGAAACTATGCAATCCAATGGAGGAAAAATCCTATTAAATAGGGGCCTAATTCCTCATTGAACAAGGCAAGGAAGTAGGAGCTTGAAAGGCTAGGAATTTGGCTAAGTATTGGCCAAAGGAAGTCAGTGAGGTAGAGGATAGAAAATAATTGTGCAGGTTGAGAAAAACATATTTTATTCATCCAAGGCTTGCCTAGGAGGCCGTGAGACAAATAGAGATAGTGTAGAGGTTTCTCAAGCTTGAGAAAAGCATTGTAATCTTCTCATATTTTATGATTAATGCAATATACAAATACCAAGGGTTTTTAACTGTGACTTTTTGATCTGAATGTTGTGAAAAATTGTTAATGCTATGCAAGCTCCCTCATGAGTATTAAAAAAATGTGTTTAGGATCGTCTCAAATTAACCAAAATGTGAGGAATTATGTGTCAAGTGTTGAGTGTCTTTCAAGAGAAATTTATGAGGTGAATTAACTATTAAAAAACACATATAAAACAAGTAAATTGCAGAGAAGTAAAACACAACAACTCATAACACAAAGTTGATAAAGGATTTCACCCCTCCTGGGCTACATCTCCTTGGACCTGCTTCAATGGCTAGGCCCTCTTTGAATTAGTGGTCAATTCTCTGATTACATGCACCTACAATGCTTCAATGGCTTTGAAATCTGATCCATTGGATTCAGAAGACCCAAAAACCCCAAAAATGACTATCCAAGCTCTGCAATTGGACTTTAGCTGATCTAGGATTGACCTCCTTTCTTGGTGGCCCTAGGCTTCTTTAAAATTCAATGTAGAAAAATCATGTACATAAGTGCCTTTTTGCCTCTAAAACCCATTCCATTGTGTTCAGAGCATCCAAATCATCTAGGAATGACTTTTCCTGAGCCAAAATTGGTCGAAAATTGAAGAATTTCTAGTCTCTTCAGTTTTCCCTGGGAAAACTCCACCAAATTTGGAGAAACTTGAGTTAACCCCACCAAAAATGGAGAAATGCCGAATTTTTTGGACCTACCAAAACTGTCGCCAAGATAATCCACAATTAATTAGGGGATAAACTTGGTTAATTAGCGCTAATCTCTATTTAGCGCGTTAAACACGTGGTTAGTGTTAGTGCTGGCCTCCGGTTATGGTATTGGTGACATGTGGAGGGTGCTAGCTCGTGGGTTGACCCTCTCTTTCCCCAACTGTCAACTACTATCTCTTCAAATACAAATCGCGCCCCATGTTTGTTAAGTAACATCGTTATGGCATAACTGTAAGGCGTGGGGCTTGTGTGGGAAAGGTCGTGGGTTCGACTTTGCCAACCTTCCAAATAATTTTACTCGACCTTTGAGAGGGCACGTGGTGGCCTTCGGTCTTGCCACGTGTCAGCCTCTCATTGGTCCACCTCAAATGCCATTGACCAATAACATGTTGAAACTTGTCACAATGCGATTGAGCCACCTGTCGAAATATTCTTTAGAATATTCTTTTTGTTGACTGGGTTGTACGAATGCCTAGTCAGCATCCCAGTCGACTCTGTACCCAAAATTTTGCATGTTTGACAAAACGGAGATAAGTCTCTATCTTTCTCATACGAGCTCCGTTTTGAATGAAACAAGTTGCATTAGGATCATATCGCCGAGATGGATGCGGTTGTTCATGTTTTGAGTGATTCTAAGCACTTTGATTTTTGAGCAAATTTTTGCCCCTAATCCAGATTCTGATCACTCCCCATTGACAAGATTTTGGACCCACAAAAGTTGGTTATCTAATGAGAGTTGAATACTCTTCTCTTTCCCAAGTTTTATTATTTGATTCTACTTGGAAAAATCCCATGACAACCGATTGGGTTCACTGACATGCCTTGCCTTGCAAATGGCTTGGCACTTCAACTGATGTTCTCCTTTTGCTGCTGACCTAATCCAACACTTGCTGGCTGCTTTCTGATTAAACACCATGCAGTACCAAAGCAATCCCTCGGTTCTTGGAAAGTAGACTGATGGCCTTCCCACCAAGAATCATGTTCCTCCTTTGCAACACATGCATTCGATGCAAGCTTCTCCTTGGAAACCACTTTTCCAAGTTAAGCCCATCTGAGTGAACTACAACAATGAGTTTCAATATCAATAATAATAAGAAAATAAATGACCATTCTTTTACCTCCACTATTCCAAATTCCACATTTGGAAGAATGCATTCGCCATCTCTTTCGCTTCTTGGCGTCAACACATCAAATGGTCTACAATGGTTGCAAATTTTTTTGGCATTTTTGTCCACTTTCACTTCTTGATTCCATCATCCTCCAGTATTAACATGTTGCTCATGTCATTATTTGAGAATGAAGGCTAATCATGAGCCTCTTGCTCAAGCGTGGACCTTCCAAAATCTTGCGACATCTTGTCACAAGAAACACCATTAACCTTGAAAAACACTCATGCAAGAATATAACTTGACGACCTCTTCCTTTTGCTTCTTCAAAGCAACAAATGTCACATCATGTGAACATCACCATGTACTCTTACATCTTGGTGTATAAACCATTGAATAAACACAAGTTGACAAAACATGCTTCTTCAAACAACTGACTTTCAAGTCAAGCAAAAGCATGTACAACAACTTGATGATTTACAACAAGAATTCCACATTCTCATGAAACAATTCATCACATCTCCCTTTCATCTTTGGAGACAAAATCAACTCTTCCAAGTCGATATAACATACATGTAACAATCAATCGACCACATAAGCCGACACTCATGCATGTGCAAAGGATCAATATTCTCAAGTTGACAACATACATGTTAACAAAGCAATCAACTAATACAAGTCAATCACTCATGCATGTTCAAGCACAATGAAACTATTAAAAATTCCACTGTTCACACATACAAAATCTCATGCATGTATAACCATTCTCAACTCTCTCACAAGTACAAGAATCCCTTTGGTATGTACAAGTACTTAAAGAGCTGAAATGACCAAATTTGCTGCAATAAAGTGAGTCAACATACTCCACTTTCGAACACCTTCCTGGCGTAAACATGCAAGTTCAAGAATGCAACATGCATGCAAATTTGTAGTTGAAAATTTCCATCTTTGCTGCATCTAAGTGAGTCAACATAACTCTACTTTTCCAACATCTTGCTTCATGCAATATGCAACGTAATTTTAGGAGAGAAGAAATGCATCCAAATAATAAGGAAATGAATTAATAAGGCAAGATTTGCATCAATTATCAAAAGAAATGCAAGGCCTTATTTGGTTAAGAAATCTAACCATCTCTTTCCAAACCATTTCAATGGTGCTTCTTTCAGCTACACTTCATTATGTGTATCATCCTGACCCACATCAATTATGGAATCTTCTTTCCGTTCTTGCCAAAATCTCTTTCCACCTTCTTCAAATGTTGTGGACGACTTATTGGATGAAAAATCCAACACTTGTCTACAATATGACCCTGCTTATGAAAATGAGTGAAAATTAATTGCATCTTCTTTTCAACATGGTTTCCATTATCCAATGGACCTTTGGCTTTCTGTCTCTTTTGTTTTGAAATTTTCTTGTGTATGGCTATCCTCTTCCAACACCTCGAAACAACATGGTTATTCAAACCACAAAAGGAACATGTAAATTTTCTCCAAATCTTATGTGAAGATTTACCATGTTTGTCATAATCGAAAGAAACTTAATTAAAGGAAGATTTATACCTTGCACATTCACCTTTTTCGCCTTCTTGAAGAGGTAGTGGCTCTCTTCGGAATACCAACAATGGTTTCGATGACCTTAGAGATTTCAACATCCTCTTGTTTGCCATTTCCACTAGTTGCATGCTTATGAGCATCTTCTTGCAAAGTGGGTATAAAACTTTTGCATTCCTCCTGAACAAAAACTTCACAAGCTTGAGGTAATGAACATGTAATGAAATTCCTTCTTGGAACACCTTCATGTGCATCCTTGGCTTTGGAGAATTCTCCATCATGTTGTCCATAACCAAGACCCAAATACCTAGGCCTTTCCTCAACAACAATTGGCTTAACTATGCCTTGTGCATGTTTTCCTAACCCTTTACCTTCATAGCCATCTTCATCAACAATTAGGACCTATTCCTCTAGTGTGTCTTTCAAAAGCACCAAAACATTCATTTTGAGAAGAAATTGAAGATAAACTTGAATTGCATACCTCATTTTCATGCACATACTTGGCTAGGGTTTCCTTGGCGTCATGGAGTTGAATCTCCATCTCATGCATCTTTTCAAGAAGCTCTTGCTTCTTCTCCTTCATGGCCATCAACTCCTCTTGAAGTATAGTGTTCTCCTTCCTATCTTCATTCATCTCTTGCACCATATATCTCATGATGATAAGCTCTTGCAACATCTCTTCATCAAAGAGTCTTGCTAAGGAAGATGGATTAGAAAGATCACTTGTTGAAGCTTCCATCACACTTGTAATGTATAAAAAATCTTCACAAAGCTTAAAAAAATTTCTCAACAAAGAAGCATCTCAGACCATCTCCCTTCTTCATCTTACACACATAAACTTGCACACAGTTAAATTCTCCTTGCACAAATGCAAAACCAATAGCTAATTTTCTAGCTAACCTTGGCAAACCATCGGAGGGTTAAAATGAGCTAAACAGTGCTATGATAGCAACTTGATATGAATGTTGGGAAAACTTATTAATTCTATGCAAGCTCCCTCATCTGTATTTAAAAAAATGTGTTTAGGATCGTCTCAAATTAACCAAAATGTGAGGATTTATGTGTCAAGTGTTGAGTGTCTTTTAAGAGAATTTTATGAGGTGAATTAACTATTTAAAAACACGTATAAAACAAGTAAATTGCAGAGAGGTAAAACAAAATAACTCATAACACAAATTTGATAAAGGATTTCACCCCTCCTGGGCTACATCTCCTTGGACCTGCTTCAATGGCTAGGCCCTCTTTGGATTAATGGTCAATTCTTTGATTACATGCACCTAAAATGCTCCAATGGATTTGCAACCTGATCCATTGGATTCAGAAGACCCAAAAACCCCAAAAATGACTATCCAAGCTCTGCAATTGGACTTTAGCTAATCTAGGATTGACCTCCTTTCGTGGTGGCCCTAGGCTTCCTTAAACTTCAACGTAGCAAATTCACGTACATAAGTGCCTTTCTGCCTCTACAACCTATTCCATTGTGTTCAGAGCATCCAAATCATCTAGGAATGAATCTTTCTGAGCCAAATTTGGTCAAAAATTAAAGAAGTTATGGCCTATTCAATTTTCCCTAGGAAAATTCCACCAAATCTGGAGAAACTTGAGTTAACCCCACCAAAAATGGAGCAATGTCGGATTTTTCAGACCTACCAAAACTGCCGCAAATTTAATCCACAATTAATTAGGGGATAAGCTTGGTTAATTAGTGCTAATCTCCATTTAGTGCATTAAACGCGTGGTTAATGTTAGCGATGGCCTCCGGTTGCGGTATTGGTCACATGCAAAGGGGGCTGACCCTTTCTTTCCCCAACTGCCAACTGCTATCTCTTCAAATACAAACCACACCCCGTGTTTGTTAAGTAACATCATTGTGGCATAGCGATAAGGCGTGGGGCTTGTGTGGGAAAGTTTGCGGGTTCGACTTCGCCGACCTTCCAAATAATTTTACTCAACGTTTGAGAGGGCACGTGGCGACCTTCGGGCTTGCCATGTGTCAGCCTCTCATTGGTCCACCTCAAATGTCATTGACTAATAACATGCCGACACTTGTCACAATGTGATTGAGCCACATGTCATAATATTTAGGAATATTCTAAGGAATATTCTTTTTGCTGATTGGGCTATACGGATGCCCAGTCAACATTCCAGGTAGCCCTGTACCCAAAATTTTGCCTATTTGACAAAATGGACAAAAGTCTCTATCTTTCTCATACAAGCTCCGTTTTGAGTGAAATGAGTTGTGTTGGGATTGTATTGCCGAGATGGACGCGTTTGCTCAGGTTTTGAGTGATTTTGAGTACTTTGATTTTTGAGCAAATTTTTGTCCCTAATCTAGATTCCGATCACTTTCCCTAGAAAATTATTGTGTTATGTGTGATTGAATTCTTTCTCTTTTATGCTTCATGATTTTATCAATCAATTATTGTTTCTGTTGATGATTAAAGCATATTCAAGTCAATTATTTTAGCATATTACAATCTACAAGGAATTTATACAAAGGTATCAGAGCTAGATTTGTAGAAATTTCTACATGGTATTGGAGATGAAATCACAATAGAAGAGAAGAATTTGAAGTTTTCCTTAGATATTGATGGAGCTCTAGTTCAGGGAAGATCCAAAAGACCCTATGTGCTTCTTAATGGAGCTACAAGGCTGCTAGTGGGAAGATCAGTAAGCCAATGTTTAGTGACACAAAAGGGAGTTGTGATCATTGATATTGGTAGATTGAGGAACACCGAGATTTTCCATAGGGAGATCGATATTCATAAGGAGTCTAGTTTCAGAGGGAGTATCCCTATGGAAGCTAGTAATTCAGGATCTAGGGAGATTAGACTCATTATTGCAGTAGTTGCAACAACAGTGCGGAAGCAACAACAGTATGAGTAGACCATATTTAGCTCATGCATGAAAAGCCTTGAGGAGAAAGGAATAGGTTAGAGACTTGGAGATTGAGAGGGAGCATGAATTACCTCTCAACATGCAACCTCAAAAGTAACCTCAAAAAGTTGTGGAGCAACCACAATTGGAGAAGCAAAGAGGAGACTGAGTGGAGATATCCACTCAAGCAGAGACCCCTAATAGGGGGGAATTTTGAGCCAAGTGGACAGAGGGAGCACATACAACCATACCTCCTAGTTCGAGGTGGGGTGATGTGAAGCAATAGTCCCAAGAGTTACAGAAATTTGGGTAGGGTCCATTGAGGTGTGTTTGTCTCATGGATCATTACCTTGCTACGAGGGCCCACAATATTTAGTAGCAGGAAGATCCATGTTAGGCAGATACTGAGAAGTGCAGAGAAATGTTGCCAGCAGAGCATGAGGCTCAGTAGCAGAGTCAGTAACCACACAGTTTATTTTCCTAGTAGAAAGTTGTAGGCATAGTTGATTCAATTTATTTTGTTTGGATGCTTTTTGGTTCCAAATGTTGTAGTAGCAACAACAACAATGACAAGAAATGCATGCATAACATTCCAAAGGTACTGCATTGAGATAGATGTGAATACATTTCTTATTGAGAGGGAGTGCAGAAAATAGCAACAAGAAATGTTAAAGATAACACCAAAAAAGTTCTAATTTAATTTGTCCTTGAATTAAATTGGGAAAAAAATGTAATTCCACATATCATGACAACTTGTATTAGTTAACTAAGTTAATTTGACTTAGTTGGCTCAATTAATTCGAGTTGAGAGTCTAACTAGAGTCATGTAGAGTGTATCCTACAATTAGGAGCACTACTTGAGTTTATTTTGAGTTATAATTAATTAATTCAATCTAACTGAGTTAAAGTCCATTAAACTAGTTCCAACAGATGGAGGAACTAGTGGGAGGTCTAGTGGTGCGGTGCTTCCTGAAGTGCAGTGTGGTGCTGCTTGAAGTATAGTGTGGTGCTGCTTGAAGTGCAGTGCGATGCTTCTTGAAGTACAGTGCGGTGCTGCCTGAAGTGTAGTGTGGTGCTGCCTGCAATGGAGTGTGGTGTTTCCTGTAGTGATCAACCAGTAAATTGAAGATTCACTCATAACTAACTCATGCATGTGATATCAGAGAAATATCTAGTTGAGATTGGAGTTTAGGGACAATGTAATATCAGTTGTATAATCATTTGAATTGTACACATGGTGCATGTAGTCAGAGGAAGAGCCTAAATGAACTGTGCAATCCAATGGAGGAAAATTCCTATTAAATAGGGGCCTAATTCCTCAATGAATAGGGAAAGGCAGTAGGAGCTTGGAAGGCTAGGAACTTGGCTAAGTATTGGCCAAAGGCAGTCAGTAAGGAAAATGATAGAAAATACTTGGGCAAGTTCAGCTAAAGGTTGAGCAGAGCATATTGTATTCATTCAAGGCTTTCCTAGGAAGCTATGAGACATATAGAGATAGTGTAGAGGTTTCTTAGGCTTGAGCAAAGCATTGTAATCTTCTCATATTTTCTGATTAATGCAATATACAGATAGCATGGGTTTTTAGCTGTGGCTTTCCCCAGAAAATTATTGTGTTATGTGTGATTGAATTCTTTCTCTTTTATGCTTCGTGATTTCAATGATCAATTATTGTTTTTGCTGCTGCGTAGAGTAGATTCAAATCAATTGCTTTAGGATATTACAATCTGCAATTTGAATCTACAAGGAATTTCTACTTGGTATCAGAGCTAGATTTATAGAAATTTCTACCAAAAATTCCCAATTTCTAATATTTTATGCATAACTAAATAAGACACTTGAATGTTTGTCAATTGGCTTTATCACCATTCAAATTCAATTCCTACCATTTACATAAAAAAATGTTGTAATAACTTAAAACCTTGTTTTTGTATATTCTTTATATCAAATCTAAACATATTTTTCATGGGAAAATGACATTTAAATGTAAGAGTGATTTATATGCATAAATAAATATAAAATTAAATGCTAGAATGATTATCATATTTTAATAAAGGACTAACACAAATAAATTAATTTAATACAATATTTTTATTTTAACTTAATATATTTAATATAATATTTTTATTATAAACTATATTTTATATATCTTTGTTAGTTATATTGTTATATAGTATCTAGATTAGAGGTTAAATTGAAATTAGGGATAATATAGTGTTTTATGTATGGAATTAAAGTTAGATGTTATTGGAAAGTACGATCCCTATAAGTGTAACTTTAATGATGGGAAATAAGGATAGTAGCTTTATTGTGGATAGTATTTAGGTTTAAATTGTCTTTTGGTCTTGAAGTGACACCTAATATTGCTTATTGTTGGCTAAGATCTCTTTCTTGGATGTAAGGGCAAAGGTTAATAGACGAGGAAGTAATAGCATTAGGTAGGAGAGAAAATCTATCTCATTACAAATCACCATTAGAATATATTTTGTGGAGTGGTTTTCTTTGAATAATAATGACGAGTCAACTTGCATTCATGAATAACAACCATTAATTGTTATCCTCATTTCTTGTTGACAATTGAGTTATGATAAGGTTTTCCACCTTTAAGGAAAAAAAAAGAAAAAAATTACAATTTATATATGCATAGAAATGATCTCATTCCATTTTCTTTATTAATATAGATGGACAGATGAATTTGTTTTAATATTGGAATTAAATTGAAAGAATACTAGTACAGGTCCATCTTAAGCATGGATTTAGTAGGCGTCGAGAGGGATCAAATATTTTGAGATGAAAACCATTATTATATTGCAAATCTTGAAAAAATGTTTGCTTCAAGAGATTTGATCTCTCTCTCTCTCTCTCTCTCTCTCTCTCTCTATATATATATCATTGTTTAAATTGTATTTTTGAATTCATAAATGAATTTAATGCCTTTAAAAATATTTTTGGACACCTAGATTGTGTATTTTGCATAGCTTACATTTGCAATTCCAACAAAACTTTACTAGATTTTAGACAAAATTGACCAAAAAATTACTTGAAAGGAGGCTAAAATGTCAAATAGTAAGATTATTTAAAATGTTCTGACCATAAGAATGATTTTTTTCAATTGCTTTATATATATTAAACTATATATAATATATACATAGTTAACATTGAAACATTTTACTTATCATGATTAGTCAAATGTTTTATTTATAAACCACTAGTAAAAAGATTTATTTTATTAATATATTTTTAAATATTTGTTAATATTACTTAACTCTAGTTGAAGGAGTTGAACTCAAGGAGTAGAGGCATATGTTGTGTTTCTGGAGGTGACGAGTTCAAATATTTGGAGACATGTTCTACTTGGTGAAAATTGTGAAAAAATCTTATAAATGAGTTCTACCAGGTAGTTCTACATTTATTTTTGATTTTTGATTTTTTTCAATAAGAATATAGGAATATTATATATAGGCTTCGTCTAATTTATAAACGAAATAACCTTTTTCACTAGAATTGGAGAATACAATTTCAAGCTAGATTGTGATTTTTTGTCATTTAAAAAACATTTTTGAATGCATAAATGGAATCAAAACCCTAAAAAATCCTCGGGGCATTGAAATTCTACAGGTTAAACAAATTAAAGTCAATTTTTTGAAAATCTATGCTAGATTTGGTTAAAATTAACTACGAAAAATGTCATGAAAAATGTCATTTCGTCTCTAAGTTAGACTATATCATATATATACATATATATATTTTTTTAATTTAGTTATATTTCATTTATTTTTGAAGTTTTTTAAATTTTAAAAATATTTTGATTTTTTTTCATAAGAATATAAGCATATTTTCAGGTTTCATTTGTTTTAATTTTCAAATAATTTTTAAAAAATCATTATAGTTTCAGGTTTTTTTTTTTTTTTACCTGTAATTTTTTGTTTTGATTCATTTTTTTTGTTAAGCTTGGTAGATCTTCATTTTTCATTAATTATAAAGCAAATTTACACCACATAGATTGGCTAGGTGGCCTCAACTTGCCCAATGGGAAACCAAGTCTGTTGGCCACCTATCCACATTGTATGCCATCCAGTAACAAAATATTTTAAGTCTTTCTATCCAAGCTATATAAGTCTCAGATTCTTGTCCATACTCTAGAGATCTACATACATATATATTTGCATAAGGAAATGTAAAAGCTATCCGCATATATAAACAAAACCATTAAAAGTAGGCTTGCTAGTCATGTTGTTCAACAGAAGCTGATTCCACAGGCGCTGGATCTTTGGCATTCATCCCCGACATCTCGGTCTGGATCAAGATACAAGGCAAGTGCCTCTTAATTCAGTTGAGTCGAACATCCTGTTTGTGCAGTTGAAACTGCACCTTCTGGAATTCTTGTTTGTAATTTGGCATGCCTTGGACAGTGACAACCATGCCCACTGAATTCTGTTTTATAACCATACCGAGCAAGCTTTTCATCAACCAATATAGGTAGAGGGTTTGCTTGTATTGAGTGATTCTTCCCGTCGTGTTTCCAAGATTTGGGACAAGGGTTCTCCAATCCTCCATTTCTGTGTCTGTCTCACTCTCCTGCTTCACTTCTTCTTCCCAATCCTCTAACAGTTTGCAAATTTCCTCATTAGTGCCTTCGTGGTAGGAAACTGTCGCTTCACTTATTAGCCTTTCAACAAATTTCCTACCTCTGTGTCCCACAGACAGGCCCGGTTTTGTGTTCTTCCTGGTCGCTTGGGGCCTCCTTCCACTACCACGGGTTTTTGTAGGACATGCCATGGTTTCTTTGACCCAACCCTGTTCATTGCAACAAATCGTAATCCAGTTACAATTTAACGTAATACTACATGGAGCTTTGACACATGTGGTAGGATTATATCGCACCAACTTGCCTTCATCATATCCTCCCCTATCAGTTGTAGTGCCTAACCCTTCGAGGTCGCAGGTCAATTCCTCATAGGGGTTCGACCCACAACTAACACCAGTGGTTACACTTCACCTCAGACACCTCCTCTCAGCCTCAATCTAGTTTGCTTCTTCTCCCCAGTTCCAGGTTGGTAAGCGTAGCCACTTACCAACTTTCAACTGACCCTGGCTAGCATACCCTTTACCCTTTTCCCAGGACGCAAAAGGAGGACTCGACCCAATCATCCACCCATCCTTGAGCCCCATGACGCCGCCATCTTCAATCTGTCGTCCATAGCCAATGCCACTCCCTTGCCAGACTTCCCGCCCGTAATTTTGAACCTTCTCCCTCATGCCAATGTTTCTACTTACCTCCCTGTGGCTACACATGGACCTAAGGCAGAGGCTGCCACCCAGAATGCAAGTGGACTGGCCGACTCTACCCCCAAGGCCCATTTCCTACGAATTGCAAAACTAAGCCCTCTGTCCAGTGCCAACAAAATTCCCATACGGGAAAGGAGAACTTCAAACAAAAGAGAAATGGAGAGTATTCCAAACAGGTGTGAGATACAGATACAGAACCAAGAACATGCCACCAGCCTACGACCCTAGTGCTTCTTAATTTTTCAATTCTCTCCCATAATTCCTCCCCTCTCCCTCAAACGAAAACTAGAGAAGGTCAACATTACGAGAGTGGAGATATATCTGAGTACATACCCATTAACCTTCGCACACAGTTGATAGGCTTGTTGCTGTTGGTGGCGCCAAAAAACCCACCCTTTACACCAGTCTCCTCGTCCGCAATCGTTTCGATCAACACCAACCTTCCCTCTTTCATTGTTACCAAGACCAACATTGTCTTTACTCCCGCTGCCACCTTCCCATATACACTGCATGCCATCATGCAAGGGGCCACTGCACCCATCGCCTCGAGCGCATGGGGGGCGGTGGTACTGTATGCAGTGGTACAAACCATTAATCACTTGTTTGAGTGCTTAACTGCCGGCTCGCACCCCAATCGGGGTTGGTTTTGATTCATTTTTATTATTGATTTTCTTTTAATTTTTTTTTTTTTTTTTTTGTATTGATTGGTTGATTTATTTATTTAAATTTCATTTTTTCATTTAATTTTTTTTGTATTACATCTTTTTTTTATTTTTAACTTATGTATGTTTTTCATGATTTTGTATATATTACTAATGATTTTATAAATCATAGTTAAAAAATATTGTAATTTTAGAAACTGATGCAAAATAAATAAAGTTGTTTTTAAAGTAAGATCTCAAAAAGATAATTTTCTCTTCGTAGAATTACTCTTTGTTAGATTTGGCTTTCCCAATACTCCATTTCCATATGAGCTAAATATGGTAAGTTGTAACCTCACATAAGGACTTGCATCTACCAGTTGTCATAGTTATCCTTAACTGACACTGGGTCTCCTCCCCTCTTGTCAGTGATTTGCAGAGTTTTCGTCAAATTTCCTGACATAAAACTGTAATTGCTTCCGAACAAAGACTCTGGCCATTGCCATGATCGACACCAAGCTCTCCAGTGTGAAAGAGGCCGATGGATCTGGATCTAAAGAATGGTTGGGTCGTTTTATTTATTTATGTGATTCTGTTTGTTCAATTTGCGATCTAAATTTGATTGAATTTTCTCGGGGAATTTCATTTGTTTGTCCATAGTTATTGTCTATTTTATTGGAGCTGACCATAGTTATTGGCACAACGCAACATCCATTTCTTCAAGGCACTTGCATTTGCTCTTTATCGTTGAGCTCGTGGTTTCCACGATGGTGGAAATGAAGGCCGTACGAATTGTTGAATGATCTCCTGCATCTCCAATCTGCGTTCCACACAACCACGGTCTCTCTGGAAGCACGTGACTTCACTTGGTTGTAAGAATCTTCATTTATTTTTTCTGCACGTGACTTCACTTGGTTGTAAGAATCTTCATTTATTTTTTTCTGGACCTCTGTGGCTTCGATTTTTCTTTCACCGGACCTGTTCGTGGGTATGTGGAGCCATTGGTTGGAACAGATAGCCACTTGGGATGGATGCTGGATTGAAACTTGAAAGCTTGATCTCAAGAGAAGGAGTGACAACTGATTTTAGACCATCATCAGATCATTTACATAAAAAAAATTGTGGGTTTTGTCGGATTTAGCAATGGATGTTGGTCCACCGTCCTATGGAAACAATGGTAAAGCAAGTCTAACGTAGCCACAAGTTGGATGAGCGGCCTGGAAAAACTCTAGAGCGTCGGCCTTTAGCACCTGAACCAACACGTGCACAAGGCCTCAGGCTAGATGAGGTGGAAATCGAAGCGTCCTGCTGGCATTATTGGCAAGCTGGGAGTTGTAATCCTCTATCATCTCCACTGCGTGGTCGCTCACCTATTTCTCCTTCTCAATGGAGAGATCAACGTCTCCTATCTATGATCTAAAGTAGGTTCACTGACCAGGTCGAAAAAGCACCATGCTATCACAATTAGTTTTGGGGATTCAAGTCATGCTTTGATTTGTTCTCTTATATTATTTTTCATAAAGATTTTTTTTAAATGGTTTTCCCCTTAAAGGTGTCTTGGGGAAAAACTAAAAAAAAAAGAGGCTAAAATGTTATGAACATATGTGTTTGATCTTCATTTTGGGTGAAGCATATACTTGCACTTTTTCTGGTTCACATCATAAACTTTTTCTACAAGTCATTCTTCTTTGTTTTGATGGCTAGTGAAAATAATTTTTCCAACTTGGTCCTTTCAAGATCGGTAAAAGGTTGTAGGAGCTTCGTGAGAAGAAGGCAACATATAAATTTCATAAAGAGGTCTTTTAATTGCAGTGAGTTATAGCTCTATTT
This sequence comes from Pinus tabuliformis, assembly GCA_031772625.1. NCBI lineage: Eukaryota > Viridiplantae > Streptophyta > Pinopsida > Pinales > Pinaceae > Pinus > Pinus tabuliformis. The sequence continues at coordinate 1,455,189,995 of CM062818.1, forward strand.
CAATAGCTGAGAAAATACAAAAGGTTGACCATCTAGATTCAACCATGGGAAAATATTTCTAGATGCTTGTAGATGAATTTCAAGAGAAAATTGACCTTTTTGATGACTTGGAGGAGGAAGCTGAGCCTTTTTCTGACTCAAAAACTGAAAATTTGAAGAAGCAGCGAGAAGAGAAAAATAATGAACACATTATGGAGATTCAATGTTTAAAAGAAATAATGTTGGAACATTATCAACTTTGAAACAAGATTATGATGCATTGTCTCAACAATTGATTGAGAAGGATGAAGTTATTCAAAAGCTGTAGGAATCGAAGCAACAACTTGAATTGGAAGTTAGTCATCTTCAAAAATCTGAGATGGATATAGTTGATGTTGAACTACTAGACTTATCTTCTTCCACACTTGATGATGTCTGATGCTGATGATCATGAACCATCACAAGCTTTTAATACACCAAGTTTTGAAAAACATACTACTGGTATTGGGTCTCGATTGTTGAGCAAAATGGGATATGCTAGAGGACTTGGGAAGAATGGACAAGGAATTTATTCTTCTATTAACCTTATAATGTAGAAATCAAGATTAGTTCTTGGATATGATCATGTTGTTGTCTCATCATCTACATCCAATTCTGTTGAGATTAGAGAGGTATCATTTGTTGTTGAAGATATTTAGACTAAGGTGTTGGAAGAAAATGCTCATTCCGATTGTGATAAACATATCAAAGACATGGTTTTTGATGCCATTCCAAATGACTATGTTGTTATACTCAACTTTGAGTCTGTAGAGGAAAAAATTGAGCCATCAACACATCCTCATCAGAAGAAGTTACCCAAGCATCATCATTCTTGGTCAATTACTAGTCTCACATTGAAATCATTAGAAAAGAGACATGCTAGAATGAATTGTGGACCAATTCCAACCATTAGGATGGACTATGGATGGATCGGTGGATGGTCATGGCATCATCTGAACTAATGCTTGTAGAATTCATATTGTCATGTTGCATCAGTTGTTCGTTGATGATTGTATTCTCTCAGTTGTGTTTCAACGGGGGAGCTTTGCTAATTGTCATTTCTTGTGGTTGATCAGTGTGATGGTAACGGTGTTAAGACAACTTTAGGAGTGTTGTTGTATGGCATCTGAGCTAAGTTTTCCATACTTATAGGCCTCATTGTTTTTTTGTTGGTTTATTGTGTTGCTTATGTTTGAAGCCTTTGTCCTAGTTTTTTACTGATGCCTATTTCCTTTGGAGTTTTTTTTTTGGGAAGTTGACAATTTTTTCCACCCTTGTGTCTTTGTAGCAATCCTACTTCAGAGATCGACCAAACTCATTAAGGTTTCATGGCTCTCATCTTCAGAGTTTTGGCACTTCAAAATTTTGTACTTCTTGTTTGAAGCAGGCCTATGTTCTTGCCATTCAATAGATCATCATGGGATCTACAATTTCAACTCCATGATAATTTGAGCACTGACATCTTTCTCTCTTTTGTGGGGGAGTTTTTTCTTACAAGTTTTTCTTTCTTTCTCCACTTATCAGAGTTTTTACATGGGTACTTAATCAAGCTTCGTTGTTTAGACCCATTCTTTATTTTCTTTATTCTTTAGTTACTCCCTATGTTTCACTTAAGGGGTGGAGCAGGGCGGAGAGGTGTTAGAGTTGTATTTTCCAACACTTCATTTCCATATGAGCTAAGTATGGTGAGTTGTAACCTCACATAGGGACTTGCATCTTCCCAGTTGTTGTAGTTATCTTTGACTGACACTGGGTCTCCTCCATTGATATATAATGGAGGCTTTCTATTTACTTTTACATTAAAACATTGTGAGTAATAAAATTCTCTTACATTCTTTAATTTAGGTGTTGATTTTTAAGGTTTTTCTAGTCATGATATTTGGTTTATAATTCCATGGTTGAAAAATGTTGATTCTTTTTTTATATTCATGATATTTGGTTTTAATTTAATGGTTGAAAATTTTAGAATTTTAAGGTTTTCAAAGTCAGGATTTTGATCTTTAACATTTGAATATTTTTGGAATTTCAAGGGTTTCCATGCTCATGATTTTTTTTTGAATGCAATGGACAAAAAATGTTGAAATTTTAACCCCCTTCTTGGCAAAAAAGGTGATGTAGCATCACCATTTTTCGATTTCAAGGTGCTTTTTTCATGTATTTTTGTCCAGAAATAAGGTTTTTTTGGGCTAGAGTTATTGTTTTGAGGTTACGGTTCTTGTTTAAGTTGGTAACATTTTTTTTTTCTTTGACATGTCCTTGTCTATTTCTTTTTCCTCCTCTTCTTCCTTCTCTATTTTCTCCACATCCTCTTCTACCTTCTCTTCAACCTCTACATCCTTTCCAGTCAAAGCATTGGTATCAATATCTATAAGAGATGGTTAAGTAATATTACAAGATGTGTTTGGCCTAAAATGGGATCCATTTCTTCATTTTCAAGTTCCTTCTCCTTGTCTTCTAGATTTTTTAAACCATTTAGTTTGCTATGAACTTTGAATTAGTTCAATCTTCCCTAGGGTTTTCTTGTTGTGAAGACCCTTTATGTTGATATTTATTATGGTTGCTTGTCACTGTTATAAAGTATAAAACACCACATTCTCTAATGCCATATTAGGATTGTGGGGTGTAACTAAACCTGACCTTCAAGATTTATTATAAAGATGGGGTTATCAAATTTCCTCTTTCTTCCATAACCTCAAATTACAATTATGATACAATGATCGCAATAAATTTCTAAGGATATAAATTTCATCTTGTTTTGAGCTCTAGGCACAAAGTTATGCCCATTTGAAGATTTACCCTCCCTTAAGGGATACATCATCCTCCATACAAGCCACATGGTTAATAGATGGTTTTCCTTAGCCACACAACACCCACACATTGGTCCATATCCATTGATTGCTTGGCATACTAAAGCCTCTACCATTCAATGGTTCCCTTTAAACATTACTTGTCCAAACCTTCAAGCTTCTGGTAGTATGATCTATTAGTATACTCGATATGGGAAATATAACGATATAACCATTATCGCAACATAGAATACCAGGATATTGGTACTTTAATGAAATCTCCTAGAAACAAAATACTCCACAATTCCCAATATGTCGATGGGACAATAGCCATCTTAGCCCGCCACCTCATATCATTGTCATCCAATTGTATTCCAACACATGTCAGTTGCTAACACGTCCCTAAGCATGTGGCACTATTGACGTGTATACTAAAATACTTGGATATCGATGATTTTCTAACCCCAAACCCACACAAAAATCTTGATATTTCGATACGATAGATCAACATGCCATCTCATTCTCCACAATCCAATCACCTCCTGACACATGGCAAATGCAAACATTCCCTTGCCACATGGCACTGAAATGTGCCACATGTGACTCATATTTCTACCTAGATGACATGCTAAAATATCGAATCTAGGTGACAAAATTTCCTCCACATCATCTGCTTGATGTCATGCTGACATCATTCCTCAATACCTATGGTGCTTTGATACTTTGGTGTCATTAGGTAATGGGCCTAGTATATAGAAATAGGGCCAGGAAATGAAGTTCCATCGATTGGGCTTGCACCATATCAAGCAGTCTGCTAAAGACATTTCACCCATTCTTCCAGGGCCTAGAATCCTAGTAAGTCCCTTCCAGTTGGCTCTTGGTCTTACCTCTAATTAATCAATGTGACTAGCGGGTAAGACAAATGCCTCCAACGTCAAATTTTCTGTTAAAGTTGAATGTTTATTGTACAACCCCATTTTTGATATTTCAAAATCTTCAATTGCTTCCAAGGTCCCCAATCATTCTCTCCCTCTAACTAGAAAACATCAGACTTATCACCAACACATTATTGATTCAAGAGACTTACAAACTAGCTTCTCTCCGTGGTCATAAAAAATCTTAAGCTCCTTCCATCACATAGATTTACCATATTGTTACAGTATGCACAACAATCCATCATGACAAAATTCATGAAACAATATTAAGTGTAGCCATTACAACCTAGGATAACATGTCAATTTATGAACATACAAAATATAGAGGTCACAATTAACATATGTGACAAGATTCCATTGCATACAACATTCATTCATACAAGAATGAATATCAACATTCAAGAAAGCCATGTTAGTTACTCAACACACTAATAATAAATATTCAATATGAAAATACAACTTTCTTCCTATCATAGAATGCATTCATAATGAATCTAGCGTAGGATTTAACCATGAAGAATTAAGCAACATTTGCATCTCATTTACAAAGAGGGAAATATACTTATTTGTTTCACTTGAATTTGCTAGAAACTAGAAAATGGATAGCCACTCTCCACGCAAACATAGGCACAACTACAATACAAATTTCTTGTAGCTAGACACTCTTGAGATGAATCTAATGTTTGAAGGATGCTTCTCTTAGGGAATTTAAACTATGGTTCAATTAAGGGTTGTGAGTATGAAGGCCATTCTCCTTCACTTGTAGGAAACATGAGTGTTGCCTCTCCAACTTTGAGCCTGAGATTTTAATTCAACAAAATATGGCCACTAAGGGCTTACATAGCATAAAGTGAGATCCCTTCAATAATTCTTATGGTCCCCCAATGATCCTCCCCCTCTTATGTTCTTCTTGTGCATAGTAAAATCAGACAATTGAATTCCTTTTTGGTCTACCTGACTCAGTATGAGGGTTCCTAACTAGTTTCCATCAAAAATGAAAATAGGGACTTCCTCTCTCCTCCTTTTCAAGTCACTCTCTCTTAACTTTCTTGGTCCCAAATCCACATGCGTTCATAGGTCTTTGGTCTCATAAAGGGTTCTAGGTTCTTTTCCACACAGTGCGTTTGTCTCCAATTTCTACAATTCATATCACACACATTGTCTCCTTCAATCATCACAATGGAAATTTTTTCATTTCCTCAGTGCTGCCTCATTGTATGAAAAATTGAGGGTCCCTCTTAAGGATGTATAGTTAAGTAAGACTGCCACATAGTATGTAGCCTATGCTTGGGAAATATGGTACCTCCTTCCCCATATATTTCATAAATGCTTGGTAGTTGGTTGGCTTAAATAGAAAATTAAGGGTTAGAAACACTAAATTTAGGGAAGATAGGAAACTCCCTTGTCTCCCTTGCTGAATTCCTTAAGTAAGTTGTCCTTTTAGACATTGAGATCCATATAGACTAGTCCTTCTTCTTTACTTTTAGGAATTTATAATTGAATCATATAGGATATTTACATCATATAGATTTCACATGGAATCCATGCAGGACCTAAAAAATTATCATCCTTTACATTTACAAATGTTGGGTATTAGAAAAAGGGAACTACAATCCCCACCCCCTTAAAGGAACACTATCCTTGGTGTTCTATTTTTTTCCAAAGGAAAAAACTCATATTTTCATTTCAACTTCTGAAAAAAAGGAACAAAATTAAATATTGCATATGCTAAAATCAATGAGTATGAGCAACTTTATGGCTCAAAAAGTAGAGAAAAAATTAAAAATGGGAAATACAATGGAGAATATTAAGTGGCATAAAAATCCTGTATCTTCCCTTTTTTCCTTTCTTTTTTTGGACCTTCTACCAACCCCCTGCAAAATGTCCACTAGAACCATTGACAAATCATTCATAGTTGTCTTTGATAAGTGGTCTTTTTCTGAATCATATATTTTCAAAGTGTAATCTCTCTTTGTGACCATTGTCCCATCCTCTTTGTGTGATACAATTTCCTATTGATCTAGTTCTTATGTTGTTTATGATTCTGTCCCATTCTGCCTGGGGTTTGCATTTCGACCATGTACCTGAGTGCTACCTTATTCTTGGTTTGGTGGATTTTCTATGATTTTCCTTTCTTCCTCCTCCATGGCAAAGGGATCAAAAAAGTTTCCGTCCTTTAGTTTTGTTATCATGCACCCTTTTGTTTTTTGGGTGTTTTTTTCCTAGGGGCACGTGTCCTACAAACGTCCTTTTTGGTATCATGAATGACATCTGAATGTCATAGTTTCATAATCCAACAATTGGCTCCATTGGAAGGTTTTATGTTTCAAGTTAATGAGATTGATATACATTTACTCAAGTCTATTTCTATATAGATTCTGGAAAATGTAAATAACCCTTTCTCCATTCTTTCAGAGTCCAACTTTTTAAAAGACCCCAATGTGTTTCTAATATCCTCGAGAACCTTGTGGTTCCAAAAAGGAAGGGGACGATTTGGTAGCTATTGTTTTTCCACGATCTTGGTGTCTGGTTGGTGTCTAGGATAGAATCTTAAATCATTGATTCTATCAAACCAAAGATCACAACAAAACTACTTTTCACAGTGAAATGTAAACAATAGTAAATCTAGTAGTGCACAAAATATGGAAAACTTTTTACAGTTTTCAACCCAACTTCATTATATTAATCAAAATATAGTACAACAATTTAGGGCTCCCGTACCAGGGATAATGGCCCTCATACATCCACTAGTAAAAGAATACAAAACTGGGGCTTGGTGTCAGTCCATCGACAACCAATCTACCCTCAACAAGATACTCTGACCATATGGCTCATGAAGTTGACTTTCTCAGCTCCCCTTAGTCGTACCATGTACCTTCTCGTTACTTCAGTTCCTAGTCTGCAACTCCTTCCTTTATCAATGCTCCAAGTCCATCTGGCCATTGAATCTCAGCTATCATTCTGCTCACTAGTTGTAGCAACTATAACACCCTCCAAAATTTTAGATAACACTCAATTTTTGGAGCCTTCCTTGGTTTTTCTTTGATGGTTGCAAATGCTCGGGCTCATCCCGTGAGCTCCTGCTGAGTCTTTTTCACCCTTTTTCTTGTTTGACCAATTGCCGTCTTTTGGCATGCTGATTTCTTTATCATTCTTGCAGTCCTATTCTAGTGATTTTGAAGATTTTTTTTGTGTGTTTGAGTTGTCATAGTTATGTAAACATTTTTCGTACTCATACACACTAAGCACTGTCATGCAAGTGTCGTCACAATCATCAAAAGGTATATCCCAAGTGTCGCACTTGTCATTTTTAACTCTAGACAGTCTCACAGAGGGAGATGTTTTATCTTGTTGTCCCGATGGTTTATGTTTTCATGTTGTCGAATTATGCTAAATGTGTGATCACAATGTTGGGTCCTCATAGGTAGACTTGCTTCCCACACTTAGCCATTTTCCTAAAAATCTTTCTGACCAGACAACCCCCCTCTCATCGAACTCTGGCTGGGATGCACTACATAGTCTAAACCCTCAGTGATGTTGCTATACTACCTAGAACTAGGCAGTGCTTGAGGCTGTCCTCCAAGAAAGTTGCACTACATAATCCTAGAAGTGAGTTGCCTGCTTTCCTTCCCAGAATTGCGAAGAAAATGCCTTAGAGCCCAACTTGAACTACACACTTCATGAGATGAGTCATGAAGCCTCCTCCCTGTGTGCTAGAACCCTGTAATGGGTAGAGATCTAAGCCTACTTTTCCTCCCAGAACTACGTAGATATGTCCTCCTAGTGTCTTCCCTTAGTCGGGACTCACTGCTCCCAGAAACTACACATGACTATCCTTTCTCGTCCTTCGGTTGCCTTGTATTGTCTTCCCTCATAAAACTGGGCAAAGGTGCCTCCCAAGGTCCCACCTTGCAGCTTCCACTGCTGACCTCAACTGCACAATCTTGCCTCCCAGTGGCCACTGCGCATTTTTCCCGAAAGTGAAGATTGTGCCCCAGAGTTCCTCATCCGAGCTTGAGTTGCGCTCTGTGTTATCTCAGTGACCAATCTCCCTCCCTGTCACTTGAAATTGCGCAGTTATTGGGCATTCTTCCCACCTTGTCATCTATCCTGGGTCTGGATCATGGAAAATAATGCATCATCTTAGACTAAGAGGTTTTTGATTTGATGTCGTTCCATCACGAGTGAATTTCAGAAATAGATACACTAATAGATCATAATGAAATGATTAATGGGATGAAGAAGGAGCGCACATACTAGAAGACTCACTTGCATCTAGATGGACGAGAGAAGCTCATCAAAGAGCAAGCGAAAGAAACACATGCATGTAACCCTCTTACAAGACCAAGTCCACTGAAGACCGCATAGTATCAAGCCATGCGGAGGAGAAGACAAAGCACATCCAAGAAGACACCCATCACTTAGCATCAACTACAACTTGACATTGCCACCGCTACCATCCAGTCCATGTCAGCAGTTTCATGTCAAGTTGTGCCATGAGTTGTCAAGGCCACATCACTACTATGAGTGATATCTATTGTAACTGAATGTAATGTAAGGTAAAAGTCCAACAGATGCACACATGAAGATAAAGATTTATGTCAGTTGAAAATTCATAGGAAGTTGAATCGTGATCCAAGATATTTTACTTATAGATGCATCAAAATTACATGAAATGGAGATTATAAACCATGGAACTTAAAAGCACATAAATAATGCAGAAATAACATGATAAGCAATAAACCATCACATAAATATTTGATTATGGAGTTTGTCCAATTGGGACTACGTATCTAGACCTTGCACAATAGTGGGGAGGCCTTTTGTCATTAAGTGGCATAAAAAGAGATAAAAGTACAAGCAACATTCAATTACAATCCTTATACCTCCAAGCTAGAAGATGGATGAACAATGGAGAGCCCAACTTCAGAAACATACACTACCACTGAAATCCTGTTGAATAATCATGCAAAAACGCCTATCCAAACACCCAATTCGGATATTCGAGCTTTTTGCACCCTGTTAGAACCTCCCTGCTACTCAAGGCAAGGTTATGGTCCTTGCTGCCAGGTCGGGTTACTGCTGTGTACAATTTTGAACTATCATCCAGTCTCCTCCTTTTTCTTATGTTGTTAGTAAACTATATATACTTGGTGGCTAACCCCTCAATTCCCCGGGTAGTTCCAAATGAATGATAAACTTTAGTAGGCAGGCATTTCCAACAGAGATTCCCAGGGCCGCAAATAGTACGCAGGTAATAAAACTTGTTTAAACATGGGAAAACCGATTTAACACTGTTTCCACATGAATCGGTGTATTCCCAATGGCTTTATTAGTGTTGATAACCCATCGATGCAGAGATAGAAAATTGCAATCGATGTTTTCCACCGACATACAAACCTCAACCTTTAGAACAGGCACCCTGTGATAAAAATGGACATGACGACTTATTAAACACAGTTCATAATATATCGGGCATCATCGCTAATCACAATTGGGATATAACCGAGGTTGGAACTCCATACTACTGCTCCCCTTTTGCGAACTGCGATTGCGATGTATCACATCGCAACTGGACTCTATCAGGTGCTGATTCGTAAACACTTGATCCCCTCTGATCCCGATATGCGATATCATAATCGCAACTGGGATCCTACCAGGTGCCACTTCAGAAATACTTTTCCTTTTGTGATTACAATATGGGATGTATCACATCGCAACTTTTCTTTCCTAGGGCCGATTTGAAACAGTTGACATGTAACTTCTACGATAAGTGAACTTGGCACTGTAGCAGCACTGTAGCAACATCACTATAGCAAGCTTGTGACCAGAAGCCCCTGTTGGAAAATTGGTATCATAGCCAGTAACGTCCGGTTCAGAGGTCGGTATTCTAAAAATCTTATACTCATTAAAATAATGGACCCTCCCCGGAAATCAATTTTTTTCGAGAACTAGAAGAGAGAGATTCTCAAGCTGAAGAAAAACCTTTACGGGAGATGTTTGCTACTAGTTATAGTAGAGTGTTAAATTCTGCTGAACTTTCATATGAAGAACCCTAGCCTTCGGCCCGATGGGAACTACCTGTAATAGCTCCCTCAGAAGTGTATAGTGACCTTTCTGCTTTTCATCTAATAGTAGCCACTAGAATAAGCATTAAAGAGTCTGTCAGTCAAATTCAGGAAAATTCTGATAATGTTCAAACTATATCTCTGTTGAAACCAAAAGAATTACAGGCAGAGGCAAAGAGATTAAAGACAAATTATTTGCATTTAGGATGTATCCGAGTAGGAATCAATGCTTTAACGCATAAAGGTATAAATACTTTTGTGCTAGCTACTATCAGAGATATGACGCACAATAAGTATACAGATTCCTTAATAGGTGGGATTGTTGCTCCTCTATCTGATGGCCCAGTCTACTTTGATTATTACCCCAATTTCTTTGTGTATACCTTTGACGAAACCATAGACCAGATCTTACAACTCCAGATCCAAACTACTGGTTTCGACATGAAGAAAAAGAGAAATAATATTGCCATCTAGACCAAAGGTTGTTTCCGACACACTAATACCCTTTGGCCAGCCATCTTCCATACACCCAGTAGGGACTCCAGGTCAAGTATAGTTGTTCTCACTGATGCAAAAAATCAAAAAATTGAGCATCAGACCATCTGATGGGAAGACTTGATATTTCCAGAACACTGGGTTGTAAATAATCCTAAGCCTCTTATTCCTAAAGCCATTACCTCTGCTGATATTACAGAAAATCTGTCTTCTGCAGTTATATCATTCCCCAGAAGATCTACCATTGATCGGATAAGGATAGAGTTAGCCTGTAAACAATCCAAACATTATAGAGATCCTTCCACTGTAGATACAACTTGTTCTACTTCATCTTCTTGTAGACATAATTTTTTGTATGAATTAGCCCAACTTGTAAATTACTGTTCTTTAGAAGTCAAATGTCTAGATTGTCAAGAACTTGTAAATCTTCTTACCCTGGTAGAATCTGAAATCCATACAAACCATAATCCCAGAACTGGTATAGCTCCTCCAATTACATCTGTCAATTCATGCCCAAATCCCAAATGCTCAGACATCCCTTTCCCACATGAACCGAATGCTGATCATGTGTTCAATGAGACCAGCCAAAGCTATCCCTTTGGTCCAGAAAGATGACAATGCTTTAGGCATTGATGGTCGGATACAGAAAGCTAGTGAACGGCTGAACTGGACAAATACTACAGTAAAAGGCCTAGAAATGAATGTGGTTAAATCAGTAGAAGTCAAGGAACAAATTGATACTGTCCAAGTATCACTTAATGATGTAAATAGATTTTTGAACAATGTACAGTTTGAATCCAGTATGATTCGTTCTTATGCAAGAGATTCTTTGAATAAAATAGAAGGAGTCGAAGAAAAGTTAGTTGATCACTTAGATACAACTAAACAAATTCTAACTGGTTTAACAGACAAAATGGAAAAGATAAGTCTGTCTAAAATTGAGAAACCAGTTCCAAATTCCTTTCTTGTAAAAAGAAGCATAAGAATTCAAGATGCAATGAAATCTGTAGATAAATTTCCATCATTATTTCCTAAAGAGGTAGCCACATCTTCAGAATCTGAGGCTACAAATAAAATCACCATTGCATCCTTATTTAAGGATGAAGAGTCAGATAAAGGGAGAGAACAACAAAGGCAAGATACACAGATCTTTCCCATATATGAACCTCTTGAGCATAGGTTCACCAAATATCCTGCACCTGACATAGAAGGAAAAGGAAAGCTTCTTGAAGCACACACCTTTTTCCCTAATTCCCATAGAGAATGGAATATAGATAACATGAGTGTTGGTCAAATAAGACAAATGATTGACATAATGTATACCGAGTATAAACTCATGTGTCTTAGAGGGAAATCTGAAATTGATGCTTGCAGGACAGTTATTCAGTGTTTCACAGGGACAATCCTTAGGTGGTGGGAGACAAAATCATCTCCAAAACTCATAGAAACAATGGAAGCAGAAGTTCTTAAAGATGAGAAAGGAGATGTAATACATAATACTGATGGCACAGTTATCAATAACATGATAGGAGCACTTACATCAATGATCTTGGAACATTGGTGTGGAAGTGAAACAGAAATTGTTGATAAAAATGAAGTTATTTTGATGAATTTAAAGTGCCATAAAATGTCTAAATATGATGACTTCCACAGGGATTGGATGCAGAGAATCTATGAAGTCAAGGACTCAAAGAACCTGTTATGGAAACAGGTATATCTTGCAACTCTACCATCTAAATTTGTTGATTATATAAGAATGCAGGAAGTCTTTCAATTACCTTTCGAGTCATACACATGGGAAGAGATTTATTCTCTCATTACAAAGACACTGGTCAGTCTTTGTACTAGCTCAAAGATAAATAAGTCTCTGGAAAAACTTTCCAAACTGCCTGACAGAAAATCCATATGCAGCAAGTATGGATTAACATTGGATGATCCTTTGGTAAAGAGAAGGAAGGCTAAGAAAAGAGCCAAAAGAGAGTTTAAAGAAACTTTCTACAAAAACCGAAGAAATTATCCAAAGAACAAAAAGAGATATTCAAAGTTGAGGCAAGGTCAAGCCTCCAGAACAAAAAGAGAATATTATAAATCTGTTCCCAGAACACATTATTACAACCCCTTCGATATTCACCTGCACACTAGTAAGCAAGAAAGATGGAATAAAATTACTTGTTGGCTATGTGGGAAAACTAGACACACTTCCTCTAGATGTCCAGAGGGTGAAGAGTCAAAGCTAAACAAGGGAAAGAAATCCCAAGTCTTTTCCCAAAGAAACAAACAAGTAAAACAAGAAGGAAGAAGACCAATAGTGTGCATGAAATGTGGTTCTAATGCTCACAACACAAAACGCTGCCTGAATGTCACAATCAGAGACATAGCCCAACAGCATCAAATAGATGAGTCTTCTTATGATTTTTTTAGTTCTTCATCGGGAGAAGAACTCCATGCTCATATGGGGTAATATTTAGATTTCGTTTCTTCAGATTGTTTATGTTCTGATTCTGAAGAATGTGCATGTCATGTTCAATATAATTCTGATTCTGAATATTTCAGTGAATCAAATAATGAAGAAGGGGAAAATCCTAAGCCCTAGAAAGAAGAAGTCCTTATGGCTGCTACATAAGAAGAAGAATTGAATATTCTTTCACAAATCTGAGCCATGGAGGATGGAGAAATGAAAAACTAGCTGATTGAAGCTTTTATGGATCAGCTAAAAGCAAAAGCTTCAAACAGCTCAGGTAAGAAACCTCTATTTGTTGATGCATCATATGAAAGAAATACAAAATCATTCCAGAGGCATCAGCAGAAGCCTGATAGAGTAAGATCACTTACTCTAGGAGAAGTCAGTCGAGAGATTCATAATCTCAAGACAGAAATTTCTGCAATAAAAGCTCAAGTTGCAGAAATACAGAAAGGGAAACAAATGGCAAAAGAAGAAGATGATGATCAGCCATGGAATACTGCTTCATACAACAGTAATCAAGAAGTTCAAATTGCTGAAGGTATGAAGGATCCAAATTTTGGATTCAGAGATATGAGGCTACTAACTATCTCATACCAACAGCATCATGTTTTAGTCAATATCTGCATAAAAGGCCAAATGTTTGAAATGATTGTTGTTATTGACTCAGGAGCAGATATTAATATTCTGAATATGAAAAATATCCCAACAAAATATTGGGTGACTGCTGAAAGAGAAGTAATAGGCTCGGGTAATAAAAAACTCAAATATGAAGTACCCAAAGCATCTATTTGTTTTGATAGCCACTGTGTTTATTTGAAATTTGCAGTAGATGACATTCCAGTAGACTGCATACTTGGTAATGTCTTTCTTGCAGTTGTAGAACCTCATGGGTCCCTCAGACTCAAAGGAGGCAAAGCTGGATATTTTATATCTGTCCCCACTTCAAAAGGGACAAGAAAGAAAATTGAACTTCCATATATCTCAAATCCTAGAATTTCTACAATGGTACACATTGTACAAAATCTGGATAGAGCCGAAGCTAGACTGTCAGATCTCAAAGATCTAAAATCTACTTTGAGAATCGAAGAACAACTCAAATCACCCTAGATCAAAACCAAAATTTGAGAATTAAAGAAACAATTAGAAGAAGAATGCTGCTCAAAGGAACCTAATGCCTTTTGGCATAGGAAGCAACACACAGTCGAGCTCCCTTACAAGGAAGGATACACTGGTAAACCTTGTAAGAGAAGAGCTATTCCAATGAGCAAAGAATACAGAGATATTTTCCAGAAAGAAATTCAGTAGCTCCTCAGAAGAAGATTGATCAGAGATTTCGACAGTCCTTGGAACTGTTATGGATTCTATGTGAATAAGAGAGCTGAATAGATCAGAGGCATTCCCAGATTAGTCATCAATTATAAGCCTCTAAATTCAGTCCTAGCTAATGACACCTATCCAATCCCACATAAAGGAGACTTAATCAGGAGGATAGCTGGTGCCAAGATATTCTTAAAGTTCAACTTGAAAGCAGGATTTTGGCAAGTGGCCATTGCTGAAAAAGATAAATTCAAGACTGCTTTCAGTATACCAGCAGGACATTGTGAATGGAACGTCATGCCTTTTGGATTCAAGAATGCTCCATCAAAATTTCAAAAGGTAATGGATGGTATTTTTAAGCCATACTTTGATTGGCTGATTGTATATATTGATGATGTATTAATATTTTCCAAGAACATCCAGGAACATTTTAAACATGTAAATATTTTTAAGAATTTGGTTAAGCACAATGGTTTGGTGCTTAGCAAAAAGAAGATAGAGATATTTCAAACCACTATCAAATTCTTGGGTCATACGATCTGTAATGGCCAGATTTCTCTGCAAAAACATGCTTTAGAGTTTGCAGATAAGTTTCCAGATGTCATCACAGACAAGAACCAACTGCAAAGGTTTTTAGGCTGCCTCAACTATGTCAACAACTTTTATCAAGACTGTGCCAGTGACAGAAGGATATCAAACAAGAGACTGAAGAAGAATCCTCCTGAATGGACAGAAGTCCATACAAAAGCAGTCAAGAACATCAAGGCCAAGGTAAAATCTTTGCTTATTCTGTATGTTGCTGATGATCATGCATACAAAATTGTTGAATCAGATGCAAGTAATGTCGGATGGGGTGGAGTCCTGAAGCAAAGGATTGGAAAAGAAGAGAAAATTGTTCAGTTTGCTTCTGGGGTATGGAACCTAGCTGAATTTAATTACTCCACAATAGAGAAAGAGGTTAAAGCCGCATGGAACTGCATCAGTGAATTTGAAGTGTATCTCATAAATTAACCTTTTTTACTCAGAACTGATGCATCTACTCTGTAGAAGGTACTAACAAAAGACATCAAGAAGGCCGGTGAAGCCAAGTTTTCCAAATGGCAAGCTCTTTTTGCAAACTTTGATTTTCAGGTGGAGCATATTAAAGGCAAAGACAACAGTCTCCCTGATTTTCTTAGCAGAGAATACATTGAATCAAAAGATCATGTCATGATGATTATCACTAAGTGGGACCAGGATCGAAAGCAAGAAGTCTTAAGGACTATCCCAGATAACCAGGAGTGGGAAACATATAAGAGAAACTAGAGACCCACCTGTCAGCTCAGAAACACAAAAGTGTTAGATGCAAACTTGCAGCCTCATACAGATCTCCAAAACCTTGTCCCAGAGAGAAACGTGTACCCTAAAGGAGGCAAGTGGATTCATGATATGATATATGATAAAGCAAGACGAGATGCTGAGCTTGCACAACAGGATTTGGAGCAAAACTTTCATGACATTGCCACTATTTGGTACCATGGTGGACGTAGCACAGGCATTTATGAAAGATATGTCTGCATATACAGAACAAGAGATCTTTGGAATGAGCCTGGACATGTTCAGACTCAACCTGCTGATGGCCAAGGAATGATCCTAAGATCATATTTCCCGATAAAGTGTACAACTTTGTAGACTACAAGCAACTTTGGTGGGACTTCCTCAACATGGACGACAAAGTAAAAACCTACTACACCAAACTTAAATTCAGTGTCATTGGTCACTATCAAGGATATCAACAATGTAAGTGGTTTAGAGACTGGTGGATTGATTATGGAGTAAACAAAACTGCAATGGATCCTTTGTGGCGTGAGAACTACTGCAAAAACCATTGTAAACCATGTATTGAGCAATGTGCCATAGACTGTCACCCTGTTTATAACACTGTTAAAAACATGATTGAAGGTGAATGGTCAACTTACAGGTCATCACCCTATAATAATTCCCTTGAAGAATATATGAGAGAACATATGGAATGGCTTGTATTAACCAAATTCCAATATCAAATTGTGCTAGGGAAACCAATGATTATCTGCAGGATCTATACAAAAGCCTGGGACAAAATGTTATACAAAAGAGGCAGATTCCCTGAACTGACAGTATTCTCACATTTCACATGGATTTTCAATCCATGTTGTACAAGTACCAGTCACAAGGGCTAAATTGTGACCAGGTTTCTTGTGAGCTTTGTTGTACCAAAGCATTCACAGTGTAAATAAATTATGACTTTTCTCGTGGACTTTTACGAAAAAGCATCCACTTTGTTCTGTTGGCACTAATTTCTCGTGGGCTTAGTTTAAAAGCATCCACTTTGTTATTTTCCGTAAGATTTACTTTTCCAGACAAGAATCTATGTTCAGATGACGCTTTGGCATTACCCGAAAGCAACTATTCCATCCTCCGGACTGGAATCTTTGTGCGGATGTTGCCCTAGCATTATCCGAAAGAAATGATTCTATCTGCCTATAGGTCAGATCACGGATGACCTACAGTGATGTTTGTCCCCCCTCATTTCCTATATAAGGAGGGTAAGGCTCATTACAGAGGCATTCACATTTGGAGTGAGTCCGAGTCTTTATGTGTTTGAGTCTAGTTGAGTGCCTCTCTTGCTCTACATCTGCGGACATTCTGTGTGATCTGCTTGCAACAAGAGAAGAACTCAAGTCCTTAGGTGATTTGAGAGCCTGCGCATCAGTGTGCTTGGCATTGGTAATAACCTAAAGTGGCCGAATCAATTAGAGAGTCTTCCAGTCTATAATTGAGTTGTGTCATATTCTGAGGCAGAGCCTATCTTTCGCCAGGTAGCCTTCGGTATTGCTTGTTCCTTGAGAACGGCATAAAGTCTGATTAAATGCGAAGACAGTCAATCTCTGTAAAGAATCTCTCTGTAAAAAGCTTTATCCATTCTGAAATAAAATGAGTATACCATTCTGTATCTGAATACTTTGCACATATATAATGTCTGCTGTGGTAGTAGTTGTCCATGAAGCTTACATCTGAAGTTCGCAGGAAGTTCGCCAAAAGAACGAAGGGACGCCAAGGCCGTTGTTAGGCAAGGAATCCGTTGTTGAGGTTGTGAGAGCGTGAAAGTTCTAAGTAGGTTCACCACTGGTTCACCAGGAGTTAGCAAGCTTGTGACCAGAAGCAATGGCGGCTTGCCACTTGGTGCTTCCCCATTCGCTAAAGTTTTGCCACATCATCTCCTCCTCTCACCTGTCCAAGACAAACATAAAATTTGACTTGCTCTAACTTCTTCATATGAGCTCGGATTTGAGAGTCGTTTACACAATTGGAATCAAGACGATGAGCACTTCGATCTGATGCTAAGTTTATAGAGTTTTTTCCACTTTGAGTTTTGAGCCTTCTTACCATGCCTCTGGTACTTTTTTAGATATCCACTTGGATAAATCCTCCCCACTAAGAACTTTTGGATCACTAAAATCCTTTTCAATCTATTGGCAAGTGAGGAAATTTCTCCAGCACTTTCTCTTTCTCCATCCATTGAGCTTTACTCTGAGCCAACACGAATGTACTCCACATCTCCCCATCATGAAATTCTGGTTTTCCTGTCGAGAATGATATATTCAGGAAAATTGTCTAGATAATTTGGTGCAAAATCATCCACTGTAGGAATCTGTTCAACCTCTTCGGTATCTATAAACAATGGAGACTCATAAAGCTTCAAGTTTTCAGCATTCACTACTAAGTGTATTTGCATATAAGCAAGCAAGTCAAGATGAAAAGCATTGTTTCCAATCTTTGCCAATATTGTGAAGGGACCATATCGAATGGGTCTCAATTTCTTCCCTTCTCCCTTCCTTCTATCCTTGCGAATGTGGAGCCATACCTTGTCCCCAACTTGAAACTGATGGTCAAATCGGTGCTTATCATGTTAAGATTTATACCGAACCTGACTCTTCTCCAACTGCTCCTGTACTGCCTGATGAATCACCTGTATCCACTAAATAAACTTCCATGCTTTTTCCCTATCATCTCGTCCATTTCCATCTTCATCTTTCCCAAAGACCATGTGTAAGGGATCCCTTGGCATGTAACTAAAACATGTCTCGAACAGTGAGCTCTGCGTGGATGAATGTGCCACTTGATTGTATGCATGTTTCACATAAGGAAGTTGTTCATCCCACAAATTGGGATGTTTTCCACCATAGCCTCGTAACAAGTGTACCACGGTGCGGTTGACGACCTCTGTCTGCCCATCGATCTGTGGATGAAATATCGTACTTATTTTCATCTTAGTGTCCATCATTCTCCACAAGATGGTCCAGAACTCTCCAAGAAAGCAAGAGTCTCAATATGACAAAATAAATGTGGGCAATCCAAAATGGACCCAAACATGCTGAAAGAAAAGATAAGAATTCTGCTCAGCAGTGACCTGCTTTTTACAAGGAATTAAAATGCACATTTTACTAAAACGATCCATGATGACATACAAATAGTTGTGACCTTTCCTAGACATAGGCAAACCAGCTACAAAATCCATGGACACACTTTCCCATGGTTGAATCGGAATAGGGAGTGGTGTGTAGAGCCCAAGTTTTCTATTAGAGGGCGTTGAAATAGAACACAACACACAACCATTTACAAAGAAAATCACAATGTTTTTCATATGAGGCCAAAAGCAAACCTCTGTAAATGACATAATTTTTTTCAATCCCAAAATGACTAGACACAAGAGAGGTATGAGCCTCTCAGATTACATGTACCCTTTCATCAATGGGTATGCACAGTTTTCCAAGGTGATACAATAGTTTTTCCTGCAAATAATAATTTTCCACCTGCGATCCATGAATCAGTTTTTCACAAATATCTTTAAAATCATTATTTTTAGCATATTGTTCAGCATAACCTTCTAACGATAAAGAAGCATTTTGAAAAACTACAGATGCATAAATAGGAGTGCGAGAAAGCATATCTTCTACTTTGTTTTTGGCGCCATTTTTGTATTGTACTACCAGATGAAACTGTTGGAGGAATCCCATCCATCTAAAATGATGGGCTTGTTGAAGCTTGGTCTATGATTGAAGGTATTGCAAGGGTTGATGATCCGTATGGATGATGGTATCCTTGCCGATTAGGTAGTGTTTCCACTTCTTTACACAGGCTTACTTTGCTACATCAATACAACGACCATGGCATATCCGCTGGCATCTGTTTCAATCTCAAAAGGCTACTGAAGGTCTAGAAAGGTTAGCACTAGTGCTGTGTTGATCTTCTCTTTCAGTGTGTCGGAGGATTTCTGTTACTTTCCTCCCCACTAAAAGGCCTACTTCACACTTGTCAATGCGTGTAAGGAGGATGTAATAACAAAGAATTTCACAATGAACCTTCTCCAATACTGTACTGCACCCAAAAAGCTTTAGACCTCTGTAACATTTGTGGGCTTAGGCCATTTCATAATCGCATCTACTTTAGAGGGATCTATTTTCAATTGCCCATTACCAACTATGTGACCTAAATAAACCAGAGAAGTATTCAAAAACTCACACTTTGACAACTTTATATATATATATATTTTCAAAACATAAAGCACTTTCTTCACATGACATACATCTTCATCCCATGTCCTACTATAAACAAGAATATCATCCAGATATACAAGAAAAAAATATCAAGAAAAGGCCTAAACAGATCATTCATTACCCTCATAAACGTGTCCAGAGCGTTGCATAGTCCGAATGGAATCACCATCCATTTGAAAACCCCTATTTGGTTTTGAATGTAGTCTTCCAAAAGTCTGGTTCTACAACTCTAACCTTGTGATATCCACTACGCAAATACAGTTTTGTAAAATAGACAACATTTTTCAATTGATATAATAATTCATTAATCGAGGGAGAGGGTATCGATTTTTCACCATAATTTTTTTTAGCACCCTGTAGTCTACGCACATTCTCCATGTGTCATCTTTCTTTGGCACCAACATGATCTATGAGCCACACGGAGAAGAACTCGGTTTGATGACTCGTTGATTTAGCAATTCCTACACTTGTTCTTGATCTTGTCCATCTCTATAGAAGACATCCTGTACATGCCAATATTTGGTAAAGGAGAACCCTGTTGTAAATGGATCTCATGTTGGATTTCCAATTTTTGGGGCAATCCTCTCAGTTCCTGAAATAATCCATCATAGTTAGAAATAATTTCAAACAATTTTTTCTTATGATGTTATGAAACCAGCTCACAAAAAGATAGAAAAGATAGATCAACACCTTAGAAATCATCCTCTTCGAGGGGGAAACCTCCTTTACATTACACAAATGAACAATTCTTGGATGATACAAATTACAAGACCTCCTTTCTATATATAGGAGTCTAAGGGGTCATAATATAATTAGAGCCGCCATAACAATAATAATGTAAGGGCATAATAATAACAATAGTGGGCTTCTATGGGGCACAATAATAACAATATGGGGACTACATGGGCACCACAATATAATAAGGGGGTTGTACTAATAGCAATAAGGGGCTACACTAGTAGTATAGGGACCTAACATGCCCCTCTCCTTCAAAAACTGTTGTCCTCAATGCTTGAGTAGTTCTTGATGCTTCTGTATAAAATTCTTGTCCTCCCATGTAGAATATTCAACAGGTAAGTTCTTCCACTTGATGAGATACTCTGAAATTGATTGATTTCGTAGCTGTTGGGTTCTTGTTTCTCTAACTGCTTTAGGTTCTAATACGATTTTTCCTTCCTCATCAAGTTCTGGCGATATTGTTTGAACTGGGATCTTCTGCAACTTTTGAATGAGTGGCCACACTTCTTCGTCCTTCTTCCATTCATCCCTTGCTTCGTTTATCCAATTTGGTTGGATAATATAAATAGCACAAAACGATGCTTCCACATCCTCATCCTTTCTTGAGAGTACGACTGCAACAACATTTTTCTTCCCTTTTTTGTAGATTATTTCAAATTCATAACCCAACATAATTGCGACCCATTTTTTTTGTTCTTCTAAAGATAATCTTTGTTCTAAAAGGTATTTAAGACTATCATGATCCATTTTTACCTTGATTCTTGATGTGATATTTCACTGCTTGAATATTTTTCTTCTTGATATGTCCTTATATCTTGAGAGTTTGAGGGTTGGTAATTTCTTCCAATGCATTACAAGATATGGTCGGATTCATTTCTTGATGCTCGATGTTTCATTTCTTCCTCTTCTTCATATGTCATAGTAGAGATTTCAGGTTTCTTACTAGGTGTTTCCATTTTCTTTCTTCAGGTCATCAATGAATGATAATTATCCTACATAATTACCTTTGAATCACTTCAAATTACTTTCTCAAACAAAACTTATGCAAATTTAAAATAAAACTACACATTTATTTATTTATTTTATTTTTATTTTTTTCCACTTTGTATGAGCTCGATCTCAAAAGACCTATAACTATGTAATTTTGGATCTCCATGTTTTGAAAATTTGGCCTGGGATAGCCATCTGATTTCTGTTTACAACCATGATCGTGAGTGTATTCTCCAAGAAAGAGTTATGCCCAATCTCCTGCAATGACCTAATTATAGACTGGTTCAGTAGAGTGACCTTGTACGACGTGCCACGTATCACTGTTTTGACCTTCGACTCTAAAACAAATAACCAATAAACCTCAGTCCATCCTCTTTTTTCTACTTTTTACGAAATTTGAATCCGATGCTCAGAGAGAAAGTTATGATGATTTTCCACGATGACTTGTTCGAAGTAACGAAATCCTAAAATCCAAAGCTCTGATACCAATTTTTATGCAACCAGCTCATAAAATAAAAGAAAGAGATAGATCAACGACTTCGAAAGTAGCCTCTTCGAGGGGGAAACCTCCTTTACATTACACAAATGAACAATTCTTGAATGATACAAATTACAATACCTTCTTTCTATATATAGGAGTCTAAGGGGTCACAATATAATCAGAGCTGACATAACACTAAGAATGTAAGGGCACAAAAATAACAATAGTGGGCTTCTATGGGGCACAATAATAATAGTATGAGGACAACATGGGCACAACATTAACAATAAGGGGCTACAATGACAATAATAATAAGGGAATACACTAGTATTATAGGGACCTAACATATTGAGCTCGCGGGGAGCTATGCATGGTATGGATTTACATGTGATATTCAACATTTTCTTCATTATTTTCACTCAATTATTTGTAGCAGATATATGTGTTATTCATGAGCGAAAATGAGCACATTTTTCAGCTATGTATATGCTTTTGGTTTCCACTAATAACTGGTTGAAAAGATGTCCATCCATCCATAGATTGTGATCATCATTTCAGGATGTATTGTGATGACATGTGACATGGACCAACCATATGTAGGTTTCCATGTGATGATTACTATAGTGATGTACTTGATATTGTTTCATCGTTATGTATCGGTTGAGAGTCTAGTCAATAATATGATGGGTCATCATGGTGATAGGCTTGTTATGGATAAGTCTTATGGAGTCATATTGCAGCCACATGTATGGGCTAATGATGATATATCATTCATGTTATATTATGTTTTTGAGTCATTGGTCCATAGGAGATGATAAAAACAATTATGTATTTCATTATGTATTCATGTAATATGCTCATTGAGCCATGTACTTGTATTGTACTATCATTTGGGTGTTATACTCATCAGTCATGAGGTCATCATATGGTCATGTAATAATCATGTATGAGGTCTTATGTCACTACTACAACCATGTATTTATCATTGTATATGTCACTTGAGTCATGTTCATGTGGAGTCTCAGTCCATATGGTGCTTCTATTTGTCAAAGGAAGCATTATTTGTAGTGGAAGCAGTCATTTCAGCCCAACAATTGGTATCTCTACAACTTGGAGATGGCATGTGTTTAGGGGGAGCATTATTTGCTCTTATTACTTCAACCATACATTGTTGGAATTATGATCCATTTGGAGGTGTTCATGCTATGCCTCATACTATGCTATGACAGTGGGGTTCTTGGCCTCATGTGATGATATGTTATGATAGTTGTTGCTATGTAGTTATGGGGAGATTGTGTGTGGTTGCCTCGTGGATATTTCTACATATTATGATGATGATGCATATGTTGATTATGGTTTCCTTATGTTGGCATGATGTTGTTTGATACTAGTTGTTGGATGGTATTCTACTCCGGATGTTGATTGGATATATATGCTTATAAGGAGGCATGAATGATTTTTGGTGCATTATATCTCAACCATGTAAAGATGTATTACTCCATTTCTTGTGCTTTAGTTCTTGCTTCCTATTCATATGGAGTTGACCCTTTGCCATTGATGTCAAAGAGGGAGATAATTTGGATGGATAAAGATCAGCTTCAGAGTTATAGTTTCAGTGGAGATCAACCTCACATGTTGTTGAGGTTGACATCAATGCCAAAGTGGGAGTTTGTTGGAATTGTAGTATTGAAATTGATGTCAACATGGTAATGATGTTGCTAGCTGAGTTGAAATTGAAATTATTATGTTGGAATTGATGTCAACAATATGATGTTACTCATGTTGGTTTGTGTTGGCATTGATGCTGATCAAATGATGGCATTAATGGAGCTTGATAGTAGCATGATGGTCTTGGAGGAGTTGGCATGTGCATTGAGGGACATGTCATGATGATTTGTTGATGTTGTAAGATAGTTGGATGGCGCTGCTATAGGTAGAGGATGCCACTACAGGTTGATCATACATATCTACATGTGATAGAGATGGTTGATGTGACACTAGTTGAGTTGTCAACTAGGCCTTCATTAGGTCATCATGTCTATGCTTATGAGGATGATTTGTTGTAGCGATGTGATGGCTTAATGATGGTGATACATAAGTGTCGCAGGTCCGTCAGAGGTGTTGCAACTTGTTGTGAGGTTTGTCGGAGAGTGGAGGACTTGTTGGCACTCCTACCAACCTTGTTTATTGGCCTTCTAGGTCAATTTGGCAGTGACACTTGGGAGGAATGTTTGATCCACTTGTAGATGTGTTAGAGGCCATGTTATAGGTATGGAGGCTAGTAAAAATGTTGGAGAAGGTGATCCAACAAGTGGCAGAGTTTCTGAGCTAAAGGGATGATGTTTTCCCTGATCCTTAGCCACAATTGCATGGAGCCAAGTCTAAGGGAGTGACTGGAAGGTTCCAATCACTGGTAGAGTAGCCTATGGGAGGGGCTATAGGTCCCAGTCACATGGAGATAATGTCATGCATGGGACTGAGGGATTTGACGAGATTTTATTTGCATTCTTCGCGCTCTTCATAAGGAAATTAGCAATGAAATTCTTAGAGGCTCCCAGAATTGTTTGAAAAGTTAGAAATGGTTTCAAATGGTCGTCCAATGATGTGAATGCATTTAGTTCACAAGTAGTGGCCTTAGTGTATTGATTTGGTCCAATTTTTTCACCTTTGATCCTAACCATCAGCTCAATTTTTCCCTACATGTTTTATATACTTGGTCTTGTGAGCTTTGTGGTTGTTGATGGAGTTAGATGTTGAGTATGTGTGGAGAGAAGGCTAAATAGAGAGATTATGCTTCAGACCTTGAGTAGAGCCTAAATGCTTCAGTCTATGAGTGTTAATGAATGAATAATGATTAGATCTGGAGCATGCTACAATGTAGATAATATTTGAAGATATTTGAGTAGAGATTGGTTGGAGTGTTTTAAATGCTACTGGAATATATGTTGGTGATCCTATCGCACTTGTTTTTACAAGAGCTGCTATGAAATTTGGTGCATAGCCTTAGTGTTGCATTTTGCTAATTATAGTATGCAACAATTACATTCTAATGTGAGGGTTTGATATATGTATTATTCAGATTTATTATGGCCACATTTTGCTATTGGAGAGCACATGTTTTGTGCATTTGATGATGAGATATTGTTGCTGAGAGAATGTATGCAAAGATGATTTCTTGTTGAGCATAGTGCCTTGGATCCAGTTTGAAAATAGAGGAAAGGAGTTATGCATTGTGGTAGAGGAGTAGGGAATTCATGAGAGAGGATCAATGAATTCATGAGAGGAGAAATGATAGCGAAGCTTCGACGAAAGGAATGATTTCTCATCCAATGGTAGTTGGATAGTCCAATTAGAATTGGGCGAGGATCGTTGATCATGGTGACCTTCAATGGATGGTATTCTGTAGATTTGTAGAGAACATAGTCTTTCGAGCTGATTAGTAATATCGAGTCTCCATGTTGATGGGAGTTAGCTAGCTATGTAAAAGATCAATTGCTTGACATAATAGAAATTTAGAGCAGGGGAGCAACAACAAGGGTGGTTTTTCCCTCGGAAGGGTTTCCACTAGCAATATTGTGTCTCTTGTGTGGATGTGATTTTGATGTGTTGATTATTGTTTCTCACATGATTATATTGTTTTTAGTTGCTTCTATATCTTATATGCATGGATAGTCTAATGTGTTGTTAGTGCATATATGTGTGATTCAATAATTGAAGTAATAATTGGTAAAAATCGTATATAGATCACACCATTGATTCACCCCCCCTCTCAATAGTGCTCAAATGTTTCCAACACTAAGGTCAGAACTACGGTCAATTAAAATTTAAATAGGGCGGTTGGAAAGTATATGTTCCATCTCCACCATTGAGGCTTGGTGGTTCACTTTCCTTTTTTTCATAGTTGCATAAATATAGGGCACACTCCTAGCCACATCATTGACGATAGTAACCTCTTGGAAATTTTAAACACTTTTTCTATCTTGTTATGGGTGTGGACAATCTCCTACAAAGGTATCTTCTCTACAACCCCAACACTTCAATAAATTTATTGTTGGTTCTTCATCCTCTTCCCTTGTTCATTGAATTGACTTATTCCCACTTGGAGTGAGGAAATTTTGTTGGAACTCTCTCTTAGCTAGTAGGCTAAACTTGACACTTTTTCTAATGTGCATATAGCATGAGGATCTTGATCCTTTCCTCATGAAGTCAGTCCTTTCCTTATTTTTCCATTATGTCTAAAATTCATTCTTATTCTTTGATTGGTCATAATAGTATATAGGTTTCTAGATAGTTTTCTCTAGTGCCTTAGGTTCATCAAATTCTATTTTGTCTTCATAGGGCTGTGGTAGTACATTAAGAAAGTGATGGATTCTTATCTTCTTATCTCTTATATAAGGTAATATTGGAGGGGCTAGTTGAATCCGTCAACTAACCAAGACGAGTTGGAAAACATACAAAGTAAAGATGAATATTAAGATAACTAAAGTTGGATTAGTTAAGAGTTTGGTTGGACAGTTAGATTGTTCTAACTGTCTTGACATGATATAAATATCTATGTATCAATGTATCAGTTCTACTTAGATTTTACGAGACATAATATAAAGTGTGCTTTTGATGGTTCTGTACTACTTGTATCTCTTCTCTTTCTCTCTTTTATATGCTTTTCTATGTGAATACTTAATGTATATGGTACTTGTAACGATGTGAACTTTCCCCTAGACTACAACATTGGTAACGTTGTCGGTATTTTGGAATCAAGTCATGAAAAATATGCAACAACAAATGTTAACATTGGAAGAGACCCAGTTGTGGTGGGAGAACAAATTAAATAACTACCTAAAGAATTATGCACGAAGACACCAAATGTATTTAGTATAAGCCAAAGCCATTTTTTTGGCTGGCACATAAGTGGTTTATTGAAGGCACTCTGATAGAAATGAAGAAATTCCTTGATTGAGTTGCTCATTAAAAAACTCAGAGTAAATTTGACGCTCGAATTTTATTGAAGCTCCCAAATGACGGTCAAACAAATTTGCACGAGAGGGTCGAGTCAATTTTGGATGATTTGTGAAGAACGAGCAATAAGAGAATGAGCCTCTATCAAATGTGCCAAAGCTAGATTAGTTGACTATTTCCATGATAAGTTGTTTTGTTCGATTCCCACCCATCTACATAAGTTCCTCCTCCACAAGGGTGCAAATTATATTGTCGAATACCGACCTCCATTTTAGACTCCAATAAATATCAACTGACAAAAGTGACAAATTGATTGGCAGAACTTCTTAGATGCCCACTGTAAAGATACAAAATAAGCTTGGGATTAATTTTAAGAAAATAAAAATGGTTGTTATATACTCCCTCGCTCATAGACACCAGGTCGATATGGCATGGGGGGTAATGAGTCATGAGAAATAAAACAAAGAAAAAGAATAGAGTAAATTTGGAGAAGTAGTCAAGAGTCATAAAGATGGAAGGAGGATGGTCAAGTACCATAAAATAACAACAATAAAGTATTCAATAGATATTAGAGAAATTTTGAGGTAAAAAATGGGTCTTAAAAAAAATTTGTACAACCAAAATCAACTTTACAAGAACCAATAGGATTCAAGATGATGATGTCAACCATGGGGGATGATTCACCATTTTTGGAGTCAAAATATTAAAAATAAAAAAATACCTTTTCAAATCGTATTTTCAACTTATCTCCCTACGGTTTTACTCAAATTTCGAGTGGAGCACTCATGGGATGCAAAATTTAATTAATCATCCAAGGAGTACCCATGTTGCATACTTTCGATGGACCCTGTTACACAAAAAATGAGAAATACATAAAAAATGTGATTGCAATCATTTTTCATGTAACAGGGTCCATTAAAAGTATGCAACATGGGTACTCCTTGGATGATGAATTAGATTGTGCATCCATTGAGTTCTCACACTTGAAATTTGAGTAAAACCATAAAAAGATTTGTTTGAAATGCGAGTTGAAAAAGTAGTTTTTTCTTTTTTTTTCCCTTTAAAATTTGATGATGTAATCTAATCTTATTTTATTATTTCCACTATTATTTTATAATATTCCTTAGGAGGTATATTTTAGACCTTAAAATTTCTCTAATTAATATAATCGGAAATATAAGTAGTTGAATGATACCTAGAAAATAGCAAGGGACAAATGACAACAACAATGAGAACAAATAAACAAAGAACAACTGAGAATGAGAATGCAAAATCATGAGCGTGTGAGACAATATGCACAAGATTCCTTAGATGAGTTCAGAGGTGTTTCACTACCCACTTTGACAGAGAATAATGGTCTACTCGTAAGTCCTAGAGGGAAAGTAGACATAATGGAAATTGATGACTCTAGTCCTGCCGTTTGACAAATTATGATTGTATTGATAGCAAGTCCCATTTTGAGATAATTCCTTCAGCAAGCGCCATGACAATATTTAGACATACCCACATTTTGGCATAATGAAAATCAACCAGAAGTCATAAAATCTATTGAAAACAACTGAACAATGAGAATCAAGAAATTGAACAAGTACTTCTCCAACTTAGCAATCTCGCGATCATGCCCCCTGCTGCAATTAGTATCCATTGAAGAAGTTGAAAGGATAAACCCAGTCGATGAAGATTCATGACCCAAGCTAAGCCATTTTACCATTTTCATAGATAAAGTGTGCCAAAATGACGAGTCATTGTCAGGAGACATCATCGATAAGGAAAAAATTAGCACGCTTGAGAGCAGTCGACCCACCATAGATCTTACCGTAAATGACCAGTCAAGTAATAATTAGACATTTTGAACATCGAAAAATTCAATAAGAAGAAGATACAAGAAAACACTAGTTCATTTGTGAAAAATTTTATTCTACAAATGATTTTACTAATAAAGATAAGAAAGTGGATCAATTTGCAGCCACCTTGAGGAAGTGAGCATTAACATGTTTCATGAATCTTACAATGAAGCAACCAAAATCAAAGGATGAAATCAAGAACAATTTTCTAACTTTCTTCAAGGCCAAGGATGTCAAACATCTTGCAGCACATAAACTAAATGAAATTAAACAATGACCAAACGAAATAGTGAGAGAATATGATAAAATATTCAAAGACTTATTGAGTAATATCCAATATGTTATTGATGAAAAATTATTAGTACAATGGTATGTGGCTGGTCTCGTCCAAAATATTCACATCCCGTTGAGAATTCATGAAGTTACAACTTGTGAAAAGGCTCTTAAGATAACACAATGCATTGAAAAAAATGATGAAGGTCATTCAATTGTCTCATTGACTGATAATAGGCTTGAAGATAAAATTGAGCAACTACAACATTAGTTGTTGGCGTTGACACTCCAAAATAACAACTTGTGGTGCACTAACTGTCAGAATGAAGGACATGCTAAGGCAACTTGTAAATATTTAGATTATTTTGGTTAGGATGTCCAATGAATACAATCTTATATATATTACGAAATATGTCAGATTGCTTCTAATCATACAACTAAATATTAATAATACAATCTTTAGAACTCCAAGCCTAAGTGGTGTGCCATTTGTGAATATACTACACATTCAACACAAGAATGTTTGCTATCTAAATGGATAAGACAAGCCAAATTATCATGTTGTGTACCACACACAAGTTACAAATTAGTTCAATGAGCAACCATCATATGAAAGACAAGAAAATGGTTGAGAAGGTTATAATGGCTGATGAGGAGGATACAACGACAAAGGTCGAGGTCGTGATCGAGGTCGAGGAAGGATCTACTATTTTACCTATTGGTAGGAATGGAATACAATCCTGAACTGTCCATTGAAAGATAAAATGTACCCATGTTTCTACATTATGCACAACTTAGGCGATCATTCATTAGAAGATTGCCCCACAATTATCAAAAAGGTTTTAAATAAAAGAAATGTCAATATTTTGCAAACCATTCCAAAACAAGATATATTGAATTTGAAGAATATTCATGTAGTTACAAGGTTAGGCACTAGAAAAGATAATAATCGACAAGTTATTCGACCAACCAAAAATGTGACTAAATACTTGGACATTCAGGCACAAAATAATGTAATGGAAACAATAATCAATTTCTTTTCCAAAGAAGTTGACTCACAAAAACTAGTGAAGGATGTTATATTAGAAGAATTTTTAGAACTAATAAAAGAAGAACATTCATTTGGTTGTCTAGTAAAACTTCTCAACATGTTAAAACATTTCAATGAAAGGAGAGAAAAATGCAAAAATGTCAGACAACTATCACAAGGAAAGAAATTTGAAGACCATGATTCATAAGTCAACCTGAAAATAAATGGATATATGGTAAAACAAGTCGTCATCGACTTCGGATTTAAAGTCAATATACTATCGAGAGAGACATGGATAAGCATGAGTAGGCCAAATCTACATAAGATGACTAATTATCTTAAACTTTCCGATCAAAGATTCATATATCCCATTGGGATGTTAAGGAAAGTGAAAACTTCAATTATGGGCATCCCAACAATAGTTGATTTTCAAGTTAATGATTTAGCTCATGGAATACATACATATCTTGCTCCAGTTAGAATATTGTGGGGTTGGAGGATGAAAGTGACTATTTCATTAGAGAAAGACAGAATTAAGCTTAAAGGTAACGACAAGAAAATTATTATTCCTTTGCACCCACGTGAAGAAAATTCATGGATAGAAGCTTGCGAAGAAGAAGCGAGAAGATTGTACCAAGTACTACATGCAGATAGAGATAATGTAGAGTTAAGTTAATTTGGTAAAATTTTGACAGGATTGCCACTTTATATTGGTCATAATTTTGACACGAAGCTCTATGAGTGGAAAGTCAATAACTACTCATCAAAATCTAAAGAGCGTTGGATGATTGAAGAAATTATGATGATGAAAATCTAACCTTGTTACTACATCAAAGAAGTGTCTATTCTAAAAGAGAATAATTGAAGAGGAACATGGTCACTACTTATGAGAGATCTAATGCAATATTCCAATAGTATGATTTTTTTTAATGAAAAAGATTCATTTGTAAACCACGTTGAACAAGTAACAAAATTCACTGGTGAACATGGAAGGATGTAGAGTTTGGTGCAAACCTTTAAGGGTCAAGAAATGAGATGATGGGACAACCATTCATCTCGACTTCAAACATTGACAAAAATGACAATGTGCTTTATTGAACGCTTTGGAAGTCAGAATCTTTCTGCACCAGAAGACATACCCATCTTCAACCCTGGATAAGACCCCATTCGTCACATATAAAACTGCGAGACAAAATGGTGAAGGATCATATACAGAAACGAAAGAGTCTGGCCTTACATGTTCTCAAACACTTTAGACAACTTGCCCAATAAGTGGTATAAAATAGAAGAAGCTTGGGGGAAATCATGCAATGGAAATAATTGAGAGAGAATTTCATCAAATATTTTGAATTTAAACTAGAGGAACAATAATTGAACGACATAGTTTAGAAAATAAAGGAATTTATAAAAGATAAACCAATCGACAATCATAAATCAATAGTTGATACGTCATTGACTTGCAATTTTGTGTCATGTCATTTAGAAATGAAAATAGCCAGTGAACTAGAAATGGAGGAAGAACTTATCCCTGGTCAAATATTTTTCTAGAAAAAAGATCATATGGAGAACCACAAAAGAATAAGGTAAGTGTACAAACTTGATAAACAAGAAATCAAGAAACAAAAAAAAAACCATATTTTCCACCTGCCTACCAAGAAATAAAAGTCGGGGACCAATGACTTGATGAGTCGAAGGAACCCAACTAGATGGAAGCAAAACTGAAGATACGAGAAGTTGCATATCTAATAATGATCAACCAAAGATCACCTGACTTGGTGACTATTGGTCAGAAAAACATATAGCAAAGTTCGTTGACATATTTTCCCATGATTACAAATATTCAAAGGTACTTGTGAAAGATATGGGGGAGATGAAAATCAACCTCATTCCGAGAGTTAAGCCAATAAAAAAGAGACCATATAAGCTTTCTCATAAGTATAAACCCATTGTACAGAAGGAAATTGAGGGGATGCTTGTTGCCGGTATCATCTACCCAATAGAGATACTATAATGGTAAGTCCCATGGTCATGCAACCCAAAAATAATGATCCAAATAAATTACGCATATGTGTTGACTACTGTGGGTTAAATAAATTAATGGTGACCATTCCATTCCCTACTTTGTTTGCAGATGAAATTATAAATGAAGTCGCTGGTCACAAATGCTATTCGTTTACAAATGGTTTCTCAGGGTACAATCAATTACCTATAATAGAAGAAGACAGAGAAAATAAAATGTTTGTCACTAAGTTTGGTTCTTTTGCTTATGCATAATTCCTTTTGGATTACAAAATGCACTATTAGTACTCTCATAGATTCTCGTCAAATAATTTCAAGAATATATTTATAAAACAATGGTAGTCTAGTTTGATGACAGGATGATATATACATTGCTCAAAGTTCACATACAATGGCTAAGATTAATGTTGTAAAGATGCAGATGGATTCACTTATCATTGAACATTATAAAATGAGTCTTTTCATGCCCATTGGAATACTGCTAGGACATGTGGTTTCAAAGGATGGGATCAAGGTTGATATGGCAAATATTAAAGTGATTCTAGACTTGACACCCCTTGTAAACCAAAAGAGAATTAAAATATTTTCAGGTCACACTAGTTATTGCAGTTGGTTCATTAGGCATTACTCGGATATAACATTTTAAAGAAATATATGCCATTCATTTGGTCAAATGAGTGTGACGAATCATTCCAATTACTAAAAAAGAAGTTAGTCGAAGCATCTATTCTTAAGTTTCTCAATTGGTCAAAACAATTTCATGTGCATGTTGATGTATCAAATGTGGTAGTCAAAGTAGTTATGGCGCAACCTGATGATGAATTTATAGATCATACTAATGCCTATGCTAGTTGGAAACTCAAAAAATCCGAGAGAAATTATTCAATGACTGAAAGAGAAGCCTTATATATGTTCTTCACTTTGCAAAAGTTATGACATTACCTTCTAGAAAACCCATTAATATTCTATACGGATCATTGGGCATTAAAGTACCTCATTAATAAATTAGTTCATCAAGGGCACATTTGATGTTGGCTATTATTATTTCAAGAATTTGAATTTGAAGTTATTGTTTGACCAGTAAAGAAGAACATCGATCTTGATCATTTATCCCGACTAGAATCCAGAGAAGAGCCGTTGGATATTGAAGATGACGTCCCAGATGCACACTTGTTTAGAATCGAAGTAGAACCTACAGAGTTGGTTGAAATAGCAGAGTATTTGTACACGGGAAAATTATCTACGGGACTATTTGAAAATAAGAAAAAGACTCTTGCGATCAAGGAAATTCCATTTACTTTGATAAATGGACAATTATAAAAATTGGGTATTGATGAGGTACTATGCAGAAGTGCTTGGAAAATGAAAGGAATGATATTATCGACAAGGAACATAAACGGCGAGCAAGGAGTCATTATGGTGGCCAGCAATATTTCAATACTATCAATTTCATGTACAAAAATGTGATATATGCCAAAGCTTTGGGAATCCACTACCTAAACACTAGATGTCATTGCATTCAATTTTCATGTCGCTACCCTTTGTGATCTAGGTAATCGAATTCGTCAGACCATTTCTCAAAAGAGGTAGATGGATGAGAGAAAAATATATCATAACAACAAAGGAATATTTGATGAAGTGGGTGGAGGTAGAACTGGTCAAATCATCTACCAAAGAAGTAGTAGCAAAATCCATATATGAAAATATAGTAGCAAAATTATTTTTTCCTTTGGTTATAATTAGTATAGAGGAACTCATTTCATAAATTCCATGATTCAAACACTAATGAATAACTTCATGATTGAAAACATAAAGACCATTTCCTATCATCCACAAGCAAATGGTGTTGTCAATTATTTTAATAAAACATTACACAAAGGATTAATAAAAGTTTGTGACCTAGATAGATATGACTGGGATGATAAGGTAACAACCATCCTCTAGGCATACCATATAACATACAAGTAGTCGACAGACTCGACACCTTTTAAACTTATATATGGGAAGGAAGCAGTCGTTCCATTCCAGTGCTCTGTAAATGTAATAAGTGTATCGACCATATTAAAGTATGATACAAAGTTGTAGAAGGAACGACTCCAACAACTACAACAACTAGACAAAGATCAACTCCACTATAAATTTGCAAATGAATAATTTTAACCAGTGATTTAGTCTTGTTGTACAACAATCAAGTGAAGGGTAAACCAAGGAAACTAGAAATTACATGGTTGGGACCCTTCATGATTGAGCACATAAGACCTTCAAGAGTTATACAATTGAATACAATGCAAGGACGTCACTTGTCAATAATGCATGACTCAAGAAGTATGTCTCCTAACAACAATGGTGTGTTCTTGGGGAAAAAATTCAGGCATTAGGAACATGGGTTAGCTTAAAAACTACTTCGTGGTTGACTAACTTACTAAATTTGAAAAATTAATAGTTTTCTTTCTTAAGAATAATTTAGCAAGTTATTACAAAAAGCAGTTATAGTTTAGAAATAAAATAAATAATAGAGCAGTTAGAGATCCAATAAAAAAAGAAAAGCACAATCAAGTAGACAATATTGATAGAAAAATGGAACAAAAAGTGGATTTGTGTAATATCTTAAAGAGAAGGGTTGAATAGAATATGGATCAACACCATTCAAAGGAAGAAAGATGGAAAGAGTGCAGACAAAAATTTAGAGAACACTATAAACAATTTGACTTAGCAGATAAATCAAGAAATTGACTGGAAAAGAACAACAAAAGTTCGCCAAATCGTGGATATAAATAACATCTTGACACGATAGATAACTAGGAAAAACACTTCAACCACGTGTTAGAATTTTTTTTCAGAAAACCAGTTATAAATAAATGCCAAGCATGTGACTATGACAATGCAGTTCACAAGAGAAAAAAAATAGAATTCAAAAAACAAAATACTCGAATACATCAATCCAATCATGGACATCATATACTGCACAAGTCCCATCACTATCACATGTACACTATGAATCCTTTCAAATCATATCAAAATAATTCACCACCCCGCGAAGAAGGTGTCATGCACACATTAGGTGACATTGGAGGATCAACTCAAAATTCGACAAAAAAACCATGGAAGAGGAAGTAAGTGGAAATGCTGGTGCATTAAATTATAATTCCATAAAAGTTGATACCGTCTCGGGTGTGCTTAACATTCTCTGGGCAATTTTGTTAATTTTCAATTGCAACCTTGACGATATTCCAGACATCCTAAGCCCTATGATTTCCAATTATGATTTGTTAGATTTCTTAAGGACTACAAAATTCCATACTAATTTTGCAATGGAGAAAAGAAAAGTTTGCTTTGAGGACAATGACATTACAATTTAACCACAAAGCAAGGCCAATTATGATCTTGTAGGAAAATCAGAGCTTGAAGTCTACATGCATTATATAAAGTAGGTGAAAGTAGACGAGCCTTCTTGGGAGAAGCATTATGAGTCATTTCTTCGATGGGCCAAAGAAGACAATTAGTGGAATTCAAATTCCGAGCAGTTGGAGAAAGAAGAAATTCACAAAATTCTAGGTGCAACACTAATGGTTGATATGAATGAAATAAAGTAAGAAGTTGTCAAATATTTGATAAGTAGACACCACAAAAAAAAATCTCTGACTCGCCCATCCACAATTGATTTCTATGACCGAAATCCACATGATTATAGAACTGCCATACAAAGGAGGGAAGTTACCCAATACTGCCAGCTATAACAAGTGTCTCACAAAATTCATTGGTGGAGCATATGGAAAGAATTCACAAGGGTTAGTAATCAACCAAGTTTAGGAACCTTTTTTAAAATGGAGTTGTATGATTGTTTCTATTTGTCTCACATTTGTTGGTCAGGATTCCAATGTCAACTAAAATATGTTAGAAGCAATCAAAGAGATGGCAGCCTCTTGGAAGACTTACAATTGGGTAGAATACCTCGCAGACCTCATAAAAAAAAACTCTTAGGACTACTAGAATTCAGGTAAAAACATTTCATTCCCTTATTTAATTATTTGGTTAGCAATGAAATCTAGTCCACCAGTTGGGGAGACAAACTTCATAAGGAAGGATATGCTGCTCACACATAATTTTAATATTTTTTCACATGTTTGGTCAGGGAAACCCATGTCTCTGGGTCCCCATTAGTTATTCATAAATTGGTTGATGAATATCAAGTCATCCTCCAATAAGTGGAGGGTTACACAACATGTTTGTTGGGCTTTGCCACCTTATTCACATATACGATTATGTCTAGATGTTATGAAAGTTAGTAAAATAATACCGTTGAGGTGGATCTGCAGGAGTTTCCTTATTAGCCCATTATTAAACAAGTGTTTAAAGAATTACGCCGACAATCTAACACAAACATTCCTATCCCTCATGGAGTCCTAGAATCATCTGAGGACATTATTACCCCGCTCTCTGATGCAGAGTTGGAAGAGGAGGCAAAAGCTACATTGTATTTGCAACCCTTTAAGGTTGAATTGTAGATACCATTAGATGAATCATCAAATAAATTTAGTCGGAAAGAGTCTAAGAGTCCTATGGCCATTGCGAATTATTCTAAAGGAATTCAATGGGAGGAGGTGTTATTCGAAATTCAACTACAAAACCCTCAACAACAACAATGTCTTGACAAAGTTCTTTGACAAGTGGTCAAATCAATCAAAGAAAAAGGAAAAGAAGTCAAAGGCCCTGTAAGACAAAAACAACAGTTCTATCTATCGAAGTAGACATACAACAACCAATAGGAATGGCCAAGGATGCTTTTATGGAAATATTCGACAAAAGATGGAAGAAATTTATCAAGCTTCATCAGGACATAATCTTGTGCAAAATGGCACTACTATTAATGGGAAAAATGGAAATTCTACTTAGAAACATAATAATATTTATGACCAGTAATAGAACCAGTCAGAGCAAGATGTCGACACATGAATACGACTCAAGTGACTGAAATTGATTTAACTAAGGATACTCCACCTACTTCCCTGATGCATATTGAAGAGGAGCAACATCAATCAGATGAAAATGTGTTGGATCAACAGAAATATTAGGATAATTCATCTGAATGTACTTCGTTGGTTGACACAGTCATAACTCATAATGAGAAGACTCAACAAACATTGATTGTGCCAACAAAACAATGAAAAATAATACCAATTGATATTCTATCGACCAATCCATCAGTCAATTAGCTTGCTTCAACCGACACAATGCCATCTGATTTGACGTCAACAAGCACATAGGGAACTTGAATTAAGAAAGAACTTATTGATATTCACACTAAGTATGCTAACCTAAAGCTTGCTAGTGATACACAAATTTTTTAAGTCTTGGAGCATTCTGTAAAAGCAACCAAATTATTGTTGAAAAAGAGAAAGAAAGACACCAGTAAGCTTCAACGAAGATGGAAATGAGAAAGGGATATTTGGTTGGACTATCAACACCGAGTAGTAGAAAAAGTTAACATAGAAATTCTAGTCAAAGTTGATGATCATCTCATTTCCTTTCAATAGTTGGTGCATCGGTTGATTAATAGAAATGAACAACTCAACGCATAGGTTTTATACTTACAAACCAGACCAACAATGGCGAGAAGTGATCAATTCATAGTGATACTTCAGAAATATCGTCATGAATTCCTAGCAGCCAAGAAACTATTGGAGCAGACACTTGATAAAGGAGCTGCTTTAATAACTAAACTCAATAAGTGGCCCGCTTATTTGGTAGTAACACATAGTCGTATCAGAGCATAGAATATAGATATTGATGATTCAGCGTCAAGGGAAGTGATAGATCCAAGAGCTAAGAAGGCGTTGGACAAGAATTTAGAACAACAAAGTGAGAATCAATGGCTCAACGAAGAAAATAAATCAAAACTCGAAGCAAGTGGTGCTTCTGACTTCTTGCAGGGTATATTTAATAAAGTCCAATAGATTGAACATGCCAAGCCTTTTGACCAAAGAATATCATTGGAGACCATGGTCATAACTGTAAACTTGCCATTAGATGATATACCTCATTAATGGTTGATTGTATACTTTGTTACTAGTTGACTAAGAACTAAATTTAAAAAATGATCGGCCATAGGCATATCAAAAGATTACAACTATGGCATTGTTTTTTTAATGTATCTTATCAATTATTTATGAAATATAATAATCGTCCATTTCCTTCATGGAGGTTCATATTTTGAATTTGTGTAGATCAATAACCTCTGTTTGGGTTATATTTTGTATTTCACAATCCATCTTCAATTTAATATTTTTCACTAATCCATCTTCAAATTTTCCCCACTCAAGCCACGATTTTGATCATTCAACAAAAATATATTGTTGTATGGAGTGCGGAGGTGGCTTAACACTCTCCACAATGACAAGCACCTCCACACTCCCATCTCTGGAGATATAGGGCCAATTTCTTGTTGCAAAATAGATTACCATCAATTGCCTCTTTCTGCCTCTATCACTAACTTGACATGTTTTCAATTGGGACACCATGATCTTCGACAAGCTCAAGCATTGAATATCATAGCAATACTTCATTTAGAAGATTCGTGCTCAAAGGAATTTGCATTGAACTACTTGAAGTGTACTGGCATTCTTGAACGAATGAAATAGTATGAGAAATATGGTAAATAAGAAGAAATCGTTCAGCCATTCAATGGTCTCAAAAACATCTAGTGGGATAGTTACGAAAATTCTAATCTATCTAATGAAATTATTGTGGGGCAAGTTCCATTTTTATTTTGTAGAGATATAAACCAACATTATTCCAATTTATGTCAAACCTATCATAAATTCGAGGTTGAGTGGTCTACTTTAATGGACATAGTGTTAAGTGACAGTCCTTTATAAAAGGTACATGACACTTCCTTCGTAGACATCCCTCTGTCAAATAAAACAACAATGATAATTAGCAGCCACATGGAATTTTTTATCCACCCTACGAACACAAACAAACGTTTTCTTACTGAAACCATACTTATTCTGATATTGCTCAGTCAAATACTAAGATCACTTTAGGCATGTGGAACTTGATAATAACATGACTACATGTGATCTCTATTTTTTTGCTACATAGTAGTGACCCACAATGTTAAATTTTCGATACTGGAAAAACATAGATTAATATAAAAGAACTACTTAATGTTATCCTTGTTATTTTGTCAATGTATATGAAGTTGGAAATATAACATTAACTTGTGGTTGAATAATTAAAAAAATTTATTGAAGTATCATTACAATGTCATCAATACAACATGTGTCGGAGAACGAGCACATTATGTGAAGTGTAGAGAAATGAGCTTTCTTCCTTTGCACTCGGAATAACTATATCAATTAATCATTGTTGTGTCCATATGTCAGGGTTTTCTCATTGTGATATCAATGTGGCAGAAAGAAGGCACTCCAGGAATTCGTTGGTGTTGAGCTCTTCATAACTAAAAAGTTTTCATACCTCCTCATTTTAGTGTATTTTAACATTCTATTTATGCTTACTCTCTCTTACCTGTCTTCATCATTGATTTTTATTAATATTATTTAATAAGCATTTTATATCAACACAAATAAATAACCATAAATATTATAATGAACATAAAAGATCTATCAACCGTTCAAATGAGCAACCATAATACAACAAAGTTCTTAGAAAACCGCACATGCATCCATCAAACAACATGAACAATTTGGTCAAGAGAATTAGCCTACAATAAAAAATCCTACAATAAAAAAGATGAAAGCCTCAATAAGAAAAACAATACCCAAAATTTACTAACCATGGACCAACCAACTAGAACTTATTTTGAATGCTTAAAGTTTTAACCATCAATCAACTAAATGAAATTAATGACCAACTTTACCGTTTGTTATATGCATTTCAAAACACTAAAATAAAGGATAACCTCACTTAACAAATAAGAATAGAAAAGGGCCTCACATGCATGGAACCACAAGGTCATTAACTTACTTTTAAAGGCATTTTGTACATTCTAGATCTTTGGATTGTGAAGTTAAATATGTGCTTGTGGGTTCTGTTAGGGCCTAAATCTACCTCAGGCTGAGAAAGGTAGGTCTAGGGTAACATCAAACCATGCTTAACCTAGTAGCTATCCCTACCAGGTCTAGAGAGGGCTCTCTCCTTGTCAATGTTAGAAGAGTATGGTATATAGAGCTTGAGATGACTAATGTAAAGACTAATTTTAGGCTAGGTATATGCTCAGAGGAGTTTGATTGAATTTAATTTTGGTTTGCTGGCTCAAATGTGAAAGGCAGATTGGGGTTCAGGGAATGGACATAGTCTTGCAGAGATCTCTATGGGGCAAGGTAGGAAAATGGTTTAGTACTTTGAAATAAGTGAGATGGAGAGTCTTAAGACTGGTGAGGAGTTGGAGAGGGCATGAAAGTCTTAGGGATCCTCTTCAAACAGTTGAAAACATAAATAACTAAACAAAACCAAGGTAGAGCACTGCAAACATCAATGAATTCTACCTTTATCCTTGTTTCATTTAGTTAAGATGAACAGAGAGAGATGATGGCAAACATAAACACATGTAAACTTGCATTATAGAAGGAAAAACAATACCAAATCAAGTTGCCACAAGAATCCCACAAAGTGCTACAAACCCTGGTCTATTCCTTTGCCAAACTGCAGAGATGAAGGTACAATAATGCTCAAAGCATTCACAAGAGTCCAACCTTTACCAGTGACTAAAAAACTACTAGATATAGGCAAAAAACAACTTATCCTAGCCTCTAGGGGTCGAGTTCATAAGTTTAGGAGCTATTCAACAAGATCTAAACTGAGAACTAAAAAGTAGGTAGTGGAACAGCTTGCCTCTAAAAACTAGGAAATTGATTCATTCAGTTGCAAACTACCTTTTCATGATGAATCTACCTCCATGAGTGGAATTTTAGCATATTTACATCAAAATCCATCAAATTACATCAAATTACATCATTAGTTTGACTATGAGGAAGAGAAAAGTCAAACTGAGAAAAAACTAGGTGAAAAACAGAGTTTTTTTGCAAAAATGACAATTTTTCATCCTGTGCACCGCGCCTCTGTCCCTATCCGTAGCGCCATTTTTTATCTAATTTTAGAGGCCTTCCCGTCCACCAATTTTTCTCCAAGTGGGCTTGTTGGAAAGGTATATCTATCTAATTTCCCGAACAAGTGGAATTTCTGA
Organism: Pinus tabuliformis; assembly: GCA_031772625.1. Classification (NCBI taxonomy): domain Eukaryota; kingdom Viridiplantae; phylum Streptophyta; class Pinopsida; order Pinales; family Pinaceae; genus Pinus; species Pinus tabuliformis. Next base: position 1,455,231,190 of record CM062818.1, read on the forward strand.
ATTTGGAGTCCATTTGCCCCTCCAAAAGTGAGTTCTCCCAACACTACTTCCTGTGTGGCCAAAAAGGGGTAGAAAGGGCATTTTGAGGTGTTTTTGATGCTTTTGGAAGCTCAAAACCTGAAAAAATTTCTTGGCCATTTGTGGGCATTCATATGTTTTCATGAAGAATCCAAAAATACTAATTTTTCCTCTAAATTAGGTCCTTAGAAAAAGCGCACGCCAGGTGGCGCGGCGCATCATGCAGAAAAACCTGTGTTTTGCTCCAAAAATTCAAAATTGACAAAAGGTATCCCAAATTTCTTGAAATTTTGGCTAAGTTTCCTGCATCAAGTCCTGTGTTGGGCTAAGGAAGCCTCAGCCAAGATTTATAGCTTGTCTTGCTCTTTTCTCTTCCTCAATGCTTTCCTCAACTTGGCCTTCAAAGTCCTATTCTTTCCTTGCAACTTTTGTTTCTTGCCAAATAATGATAGGCCATGTGCCTCAACATATTTTTCTCTTTATTGGCCTTCTACAGTAGCTTATCCAAATGAATATTTCCCTTTCAAGCCAAGACTCACGATCAGCTTCAATTTCTTGTTCAAGTGGTGTCAACTTGACTTTCGTCCTCTTGGCAGCTTGCTGGTTTTATCTTATGTTTTGGAGCTCCATGATGGTTTGTTGATCCTCTAACTATTTGTTTCTCTGCTCCAGATAGTTGATTATCTGCTTGGCTCTTTCCAGGTTGAGAGACAAGTCATGAATGTCATCTTGCTGCTCCTGAACGATCTCTTTGAGCTTTGAGCCCAAATCAGTGCCATCATCCTGAATGAGAATGAAATTTGCCTCTTGACCTTCTGAAGGCCCCTCATCATGCAATGGCTGCTTACCCTTGTCCTGTACCTACTTTGCTGTTGAAGGAAATGAGACCCCTTCTACCTCGGGTGGAGATAGTACTCGTTTTGCTACTACAAACAATCTCCTTGTGCCCTTTTGGTAAGTGACAAACACTAGCACACTAGTGGTTTGAGTCTCATGCATCTTTTGCTGACGTGAAGGCTCTCCTGCCTCATGAAAAACTGGTGGGGGTACTTGGGAGCCTGTGAAGACCTCATGTGAAATGAAATCCTCCCATGAAACATTCAGTAAACTACGCTGATGCAAAACCACAATCTTGATTAATGCAAAGTGATAGATGTTTTTATACTACTGATGAGGAGGTTTCCTTTGCACTAATGTGGTCATTTTCTCGATATTCCGACATATGAAATAGGGGAGGTTCATGATCCTCACCCTAGTATAATGCATTAAAAATCTGATGTGGTAGGCATACAGGTGAGAAAATCTGCCTTCACAGCTGAAATATTTGATTATGAGCTTCATCAATGGAGCATATGTGTCTTGAAGATACCTGAAAGGGAAAACTCTACTAATCTTCCTTTGAAAGCCAACCTTCATATAAGGCTCATAATGTTCTCTGTCCACCAGCTGTCTCTTGTTCCATTGTTCACCCACATTCAGAATACCTGTTGCTTCAGCTATAGATTCTGGTGTCAAAGTGAATGTCACACCTACCAAGTTGACCTGACCATTGTGAAGATGGAGGAAAAACAATCTAGCCAGCTCATGATGGTATTTTACTCTTTCCACCATCTCACAAAATTGATAGCAGGATTGATGTTTGAAGCATCCTACAGCCATTTGGCATGCCAACAACTCAGTAAGTGTAGTGGGCTCCTCTCGGATATGTTTTCCACCCTTGTGAGGTCTCCTTGGTGCATGAATTTCTTTGGAGGAGTCACTTACTGTTTCTTCATTTCTGTCATAGGATGAATATGACTCCAAGTTTGCCATTCTTTGATGTTTCTTAGATGAGTATGAAGAGATTTTATAGTGTCAATAGGTATTTGATGCTAAACAATAGGGATTGATGATAAGGACTGTGAATAGGGGGTTTGGGATGCTGCTTGTAGGGTTATTGGAAATTGCAGGGTTTGGGGAATGATGTTTAGGGTTTTGGGCTATCAATTTAGGGTTTGGGGTAGTGGGATTAGGGGTTAGGGTTATTAGTTCTAGTGATAGGGGGAATAGGTAAGTGTGAGTGAAAAATGAAAGGACAAAAGAGGTTGATGAAATGTAGTGAGGGAGTGAAAATGGTAGGGATGGGATTTAGACAGAGAAAACAATAATTTGCAAACCCTAGGAAGCTTTTTTCAACTAATTGTGCAAGGAACTAGGGTCTATTTTTTTCCCTATTGAAACACTATAAACATTGATGGAAACTCATACATCGGCAATATGGGGGTGTCAACTTACTTGTGAAACGAAGAATTTGTGATTTGGGAGCTTTGGAGGAAGATTTGGATGATCTCGGGCCTTGAAGACTGATGCATCAAGCACACTCACAGATGCGTTGTGCCTCTCTGGTGCGTCATGCCAGTTAGAAACCCAGTGCAAATTTTTCTCAGTGTGCACCGCGCAGGCCAGGTGCGTCGCGCCTTGACCCAGGTGCGTCGCGCCTCCAAGTTTTCACTATTTGGATGCAAAATCGCTCCTTTGGCTCGAAAACACAATTTTCACTTACTCTCTTCTCGTTTGGCATACAAATGAGCTTCCTTTGACATGAATACACTTTATATACCAATGATTTTGATTTTTCACTTATGAAAACCCACTTTCCTAATGTTTGTATTTCACTTGTTTTTTAAAACTCTGTTTTGGGCAGTTTGTCTTACTTTTTTCCTTTGATGGACTAAATGCTTTGAAATTTTGTTTCTTTTGCAGGAACTAGAGTGCAGAGGCTTGGGAAGGTGACCAGGGCTGCCTCTTGAAATTATTACATATAGGAAAGATGAAATTACATGAAAATTTGTACATAAAATATAAAAACTCTGTTTTGATTACGGAAAAATCAATCACTGAGCATGTGATTATTGGAATTTTAGTTGCTGAGACTTTGTTTGACCTCCTCATGTGCCTGCTGACCATTATTGAGCATTTACAATACCTTATTGACAAAACCCTAGACCTAATGAGACCTAAAACCCTAAAAATGACTTTTGCAGATGTAAAGGAAAAAATGACTCAAATGACTTGAATGTATGAAAATGGGCCAGCAGGTAAAGATCATGAGGGAAAATTTATAATATGCCACTACCATTAGATGATCCATGACCCTAATGGAATGCAGCTGATCGGATGAGACACCTAACATGCAATGCACCAAGAGAATTTGAGCACTGATGGAGGGATGAAGATACCAACACTAACATTGGCTCTAATGGGGATGGTAGCTCCTTGGAGGTGCCAAGAACTATAGATCTCTAGAATGCAGAAAGTTCCTTCTTCCATTGGGCTATGGAGTCAATAACTTCGATAAACGAAAACCAAAATCCTGACGCAAAACCGACTCAATTTCAGGACTGAAATTTGACTCAAGACTGACTCAATTTCAAGACTGAAATCGACTGAAAATTGACTCAAACAATCCAAACCAAAACTGAAATCAAACCTTCAGTGTTATAGCCTTCACCTCAAGCCCCAAACTGAATGAATGATGACAGTACACACTTGCACTTGCAATGAAGAAAATAAAATGGTATGTATAGTGAGACATATGACAACAGGAAACATTTTAGAGATAGTACTGTTTGAGCAGCCGACCATTGACCGGCCCACCTAGACAATCTTCTGCATTCATTTCTTTCAGTAGAAAATAATTTTGACCTCGATATGCAGCGATTCTGAAAGGTTCCTTCCACAGATTCTCGAACTTGCCATGCTTTCCCTTGTCTTCGTTTCGAGCATCCTATTTCAGCACTATGTCTTCAATCTGAAACTTGTCCGCCTTTGCCTTTCGATCATATATTTTCTTGATTCTCTCTTGCAGCTTGAAGGTATTCTGAAAAACCTCCTCTCTAGTCTACTTTAAATGGATCATTTGATTTATTCTTCACTGCAAATGATCTTCCTCGCTGCCAGCTTCCTGCAGAAGTTTAACGATCGCGACTACGAGAGAGGTCGGGAACACCGTGTCAACACCATACACAATCTTGAAATGGGACATGCCAATTGACTTTTTCTGACTTACTCTATTTGCCTGAAGTGCATTAACAAGCTTTTTGTGCTAACTCTTCTTGTTTGTTTCCAGCAACTTTTTGATAATGTTAACCAATGATTTATTTGAAGATTCCGCCAACCCATTACCTTGTGGATAGTATGCAGTTGAATGCCCCAAGGTAATTTGATATTTATTACAAAAATAAATCATTCTTTAAGATTTAAAAGTTGTTGCATTATCCGTAATCAGCTTGTTAGGACAACCAAAACGTGACAAAATATTGTTTTCAAGAAACTAAATAATTACTGAATCAGTGGCCTGCCTAGTGGGAATCGCCTCAATCCATTTAATGAAATAGTCTGTCGCTGTGAGGATCCACTTATGCTGTGCTGAAGAAGTAGGATGGATCTCACCAATGAAGTCTAAACCCCACTGCTAAAACGGAGCACTTACTTCAATCGTCTTGAGTGGTAAAGGCTGTAATTTTCTCCTTCCTTGAAAAATCTGACACTCATGGTAGCTTGTAACAGTTTTGTACACATAAGCAAAGAGGGTTGGCTAATAATACCCCGCTCTCAAAATTTTATTGGCTGTTGTCTGCCAAAATAGAGGACCTCCACAATCTCCCTTATGAAAATCATCCACGACTTGTTTTGCTTCATCCTCAACCAAAAAATTCAGCAAGACACTGCCGGGATCTTTCCAATAGAGTGCATTATTCATTATACAAAACTTGGCAGCCTTTAATTTCAGGGTCCTACTTTCGTTCTTAGCCATTCCAGGTGGTGGTGAAAGATGTTGGAGCACATAAACTATATCTGAATACCAAGGAGAAAGAAGAAATATTTTTGGTACCTGAACAAGAGAACTTTCTTCATCTTCTTCAGACATAGCAACAATGAGATTAATGTCCAAGGCATGAAAATTAGACTCCACCATTAGTTTGGCCAGCCCCTATCCTTTGATGAGCTTCGATGGTTTGATCTCCACATCATATTCTAACAAAGCTGTGATCCATTTGCCTCGTCTCCCTTCCGGATCTGTTTGCACTAAGACATCTTTAACGACAGTGTTAGGGACATAAGCAAGGATGTGAGAATGCAGAATATAGACTCGAAAATCTTTCAATGCCTTTACCAAAGCAAGAGCTTGATTTTCAATAATATTGTACTTTAAAGTTGCATCCCTTATGGTTCTGTTGAAAAAAGCAATTGGTTTCTCAAGTTGGTCACTTTTCTGCATTAAGACCACTGCCATAGTATGATCCGAAGAAAATGAAAACAAAATGAAATCTTGGGAATAATCTGGGCTGATCAAAACGGGAGCTGAAGAAAGGGTCAACTTTACCAAATTGAAAGACTTGATGGCTTCCTCGATCCACTTCACTACACTGTCTTTCTTTAACATGTTTGTGATTTCCCTCAGATGTTCTACAAGATTTGGCACAAAATGACGTAAGAAATTCATCTTACTGTTGAATGCTTGGATCTCCTTTTTACTTCATGGAAAATCAATTTTCTAAATGGCTTCCACTTAAGCTGGGTCGATGCGGATGCCTTCCTTAGATATGATATGGCCGAGAAGCTTGCCTTCATCCATGGCGAACAAGCTCTTCTTTGGATTAAGTGATATGCCATACTTTCTACACCGCTGAAATACAATCTTCAAATGATAAAGGTGCTCTTCATATGAATTAGAAAAAACTGTCAAATCATCAAGATAAACAACTAAAAATACATCTTTTTCATTAGCAAATGCGATATCCATAGCCCGCTGAAAGGTTGCACCGGCATTCTTTAATCCGAATGGCATCTTGGCATAATGAAAAGTTCCCCATAGAGTGGTGAACGCTGTTTTGTCCCTGTCATCCTCATGGACCAGAATTTGGTTATAACTAGAATACCAATCAATTAGCGACATGCGGGATGCTCCAAATACTCTTTGAAGTATGTGATCCATCTTGGGAAATGGATAGTTATCTTTCAAAGACACCTTATTCAGATTTCTAAAATCAATACATAATCGAATCTCACCTGTTTTCTTGCGTACGGCCACCAAATTAGAAATCCAATCTGAAAATCTTATGGGAACGATTATACCAGCTTTATACAATCGATTCACTTCCTTCTCTATTGAGGGCAGCAGCTTTAGCTTTATCCTTCTTAGTTTCTGTCGAAATGGCTTTTGATTTGGCTTGATCAGTATTATGTGCTGAATTATGCTCTTATCATATGCCTTCAAATCTGAATAGTCCCATGCAAATACATCAGTAAATGAAGATAATAAACTAATGTAATTTTCCTTTACCTATGGAGGCAATGCCTTTGATAACTTCACCATTTTAGGATTTTCTGCTGATCCAATGTTCACATCCTCAACTCCTTTCTCAGTTGGCAGCAAGCTCGGTTTCTGGGCTACATCATCTTGATTAAACAACTCCTCTAGCTGCAAAACTTCCATCTGATTTACTTCCATATCCGCTTCACCATCAGCATGCTCCCCATCTATGGAAGTGTCTTTGTACTTGCCTTCATTTTGTAGAAATTCTTCAATCTCTTTATCATCTTCAAACACCTACCAATACCTTTGATTATCAGGGACAACTGAGTGATGTTTCAGGTGAATTTCAAACTGATTGTTTGAATTCATCAGAATTTTCAAATTACTTGCAGCTGTTGCAAGTGAATCTACAATAAAATTCTGTACACGAGGGACACATGTTAAAGTGTAATCTGGAAACATTCTCGAAATATTTAATACCGCATTATGGTAGACCCGCATTCGAGGATACTTAGCTTGGTATACACCTTTCACTTGCTTGATAACTAACTTGGAGTCGCCATATACTGAAATTATTTTAGCATTTAACTTCTTGAGGATTTTCAAACCAGCAATTAAAGCCTCATATTCAGCCTCATTATTTGAACAATCAAAAGCCATTTTATACTAACAAACCCTTACATTACTTGGCACTTTATTTGGTGAGAACACAGGGCTACGTATCCAAATACCAATTCCATCACCTTGCCTACCTACTGCGCCATCAATATCCATGCTCCACAAACCGGCTTCGTCCTCCAAATGCTGAAATTCTGTTTGATCTTCTACTTTTTCTTGTTGTCCATCAATTTTTTGCTGCTTTCAGAAGGCTAATTGCTCAGCGGTACTATCAAGCCTTTGTCTTTCTTGCTTTAGTACAACTCTTAAATTTTCAATGATCTCTGAAATATCTTCTACTTTAACTAATTGACTATTTACATCATTAAAACTATCAGAATACAAAACAAATGATTCTAATTTAGTATGTACATAGTTGATTGAACGATTTAGAGGTTTCTCCTTGCTAGTGATCATGTACTTCATCTTTTTCTCCCAGTATAATTTCCTCATCTAACAAAACACAAGAATAGTAGCATAGGAGAAATCAAGCTGCAATGTCCCTTTGAGTTTTTCTCCCCAAGATCTGGAAAGAAGCATGCCAAATCTAGGAGGAATTTCGGCCACAACCACATCCATGAGAACATTTTTCACTGGAATCTAATCCAAACTTACAACCAAATCTTTAATGAGACCAATACATCTTACTCTACCAGAATCAAAGGAATAAAGGTCATGATACTTTCGAGTGATGTCCAAACCCAATTTTTCCATGATTGCCTTTGGCATGAGATTATGAGACGCTCCCGAATCGAACATGGCATTGTGCAAAACATAATCATGCAATCTAAGGCTGATGTAAAAAGGAGCTACATCACTATCCTCAAATTGACCTTCTAATGCTAGACCAAAGATAAGTTCAGGTTGGTCATCTTCCACATTTACCATATCAGACAAAGGATCTACATTCAAAATCTTAGCCACTTGACCTTTATAACTGTTGTTCTTCATTAATTCAGTCAAAGGTATTGACACTTTTAACTTAGCAATTTCATTTTCTAAGCTAAAGGCTGTAGTTTTCTCTACCTCTTTGACTGGAGCATCTTTCTTTTCAGTCTTCTCCTTTGTTTCACTTGGCTGATTTGACTTTTCGTTTGCTGATTGTGTTTTGCTGGTGGTAGGATCAACTGTCTCTTTTCCCTTTTTCTGCATAATTGAAGAATCATTCTTTGGTGGTGTCACTTCTTTCCTTTTCTGAATTGGATTGATGGGTAATTCTCTACTCCTGAGTGAATATTGTCACTGCTGGGCTGTCAAAGCATTCATGTACCCTCTCTGATATTCCTTTGATTCCTCTTCTAGAACTGTTTCATTTGCCAAGATAAAATATTCATCCTTTTGTACAACTGAGCTTTCTGAATACTCTTCATCTTCGGTGATAAAAATTGGCAGATCATCATGTGTAAAGAAATGGTTCTCCTCTGCAATTATGTTATCATCATCATCTGATTCCAAACCATGTACAAAACTCTGCTGCAAGGGTGTCTTAACTTGGTGCTATGCTACTTGGTCTTGAGCTCTTTGCTCCCGCTGCTTGATTCTAAATTGTGGTTGCTGCTGACCACAAAAGTTTGGACTTCTAACTTGTGTTGCAGGCTTATCAATGGTTAATCTATCAAACATCTTCTCAATCTTACAGAGCACTTGATCTGAAGTGGAAGCTTCTTCCTTTATAGTCACCTTTTTCTCGGCCTTTGTCCTAGCTCTCTTAGCTAACAAATTTGCTTCAACACTCACTGCAATTTTCTACATGTCCTCCAATGTAGCCGAGTCTCTTTCTCTCAACTGATATGCCATATCAGGATCAAAACCATCGGGAAATTTGATCAAATCCAGCCCCATAGGTGGCTTGATGTCAGCTGGAATGGCATTGTAAACAGTATTGAATATGACACAATAGTCCTGGACGCTTTCACCAACATTTCTCTTTATGTTCACATACTTGGAAAGGATTTGGAGTGGATTTTTCTTTACCTCCCGGTGGTCTAAGAATTGTCTTTGAAGTGCTTCCAATGAATTGATTGTTGCAGCAGGCAATGCTCTGAACCACTTTCGCACTTTGCCTTCAAAAGTTTGCACAAATAATCTCATAGTTACATTTTCTGCATCAATCTCATGAAGATTAAAGAAATCACTCATCCTATCAACATGTTGTTGAGTGTGATACCTTGGGGGGTACCATCAAACAATGGGATCTTGCTTTGGTAATCAGCGGACATATAATTCAAGTTCTATGGAAAAACAAGAGGTGCATATCTGGCAGCCATTGCTCGAGGTGGATTTACAACCAGCCTTGGGGATGTAGGAGGAGTTGGAGCAGCTAATGTATGAGGTGTAGAACGGGGTGAAGAAATTCTTAATGTTTGAGGTGTAGAAGGAGTGGATGGGGGTGAAACCATTGTAGATTTCTAATCAGAGATGGCGGGCTGCACGGGAATGGTGGGAATAAAAGGAGGCTCTGTAGTAATTTCTGATCTAGACACAACGACAGATGAACCAAGAGTAGCAGATGCAGATTCTAAGAACTCGAGAATATTGGTAGCCACAATTGAAGATTGAAGATTCAAAATATAAGCATCAATTGATCGATTTTCTCTTTCATTTTCAAGATCTTTGACAAACTCGGGATTTAGAGCAGTAGCACCAACTGCACTTTCAGACTTAGTCTCAAACAAAGATAACTCAAAACTTTCATCAAACTCAAGATCTTCAAGATATTCAAAAACAACTGGACATGAATGAGATCTAAACACAAGAATCACAGAACTTCCTTGGCGGAGAATTCTTGGAATGAGATTTAGATTTTCATACACGGGAGGAGGATTAGGATCAGGATTTGCTCTGGTGTATTGTTTGGAAGCCAGTGTGTTGAATTATTCCCAAAAATCAAATGGACATCACAATCTTGTTCAACCTACTAAATTCTAAACTCATCATCCAAAAGTCTAGAATTATTTGATGTACTGGGACAATTTGCAAGTCAGATGTTTAGTTTATAAGACTAGACCAAAGATTGACTGAAGTAGCTTTTATCTACTTATGCACTCGCAAAGCAATGTGCAGTTCAGAGGCTACCCGGCATAACTTTAGGCTCCATTTGTATTTTATAAAACAAAGAACATTAACAAATAAATAAGCTTGTTCCCCAGTATGGTCGCCACTATGTTAGGGCCTAAATCTACCTCAGGCTGAGAAAGGCAAGTCTAGGGTAACATCAAACGACGCTTAACTTGGTAGCTAGCCCTACCAGGTCTGGAGGGGGATCTCTCCTTGTCAATCTCATAAGAATATGGCCAATAGAGCTTGAGATGAATAATGTAAAGACTGATTTTAGGCTAGGTATATGATCAGAGGAGTTTGATTGAATTTAATTTTGGTTTACTGGCTCAAATGTGAAAGACAGATTTGGGTCCAGGGAATGGAAATAGTCTTGCAGGGATCTCTATGGGGTGAGGTAGGCAAATGGTTTAGTAATTTGAAATAAGTGAGATGGAGAGTCTTAAGAATCGTGAGGAGTTGGAGAGGGCATGAAAGTCTCAGGGATCCTCTTCAAACAGCTGAAAACATAAATAACTAAACAAACCCAAGGTAGAGCACTGAAAACATCAACGAATTCTACCTTTATCCTTGTTTCATTTAGTTAAGATGAACAGAGAGAGATGATGGCAAACATAAACACATGCAAACTTTCATTACAGAAGGAAAAACAATACTAAATCAAGCTGCCACAAGAATCCCACAAAGTGCTGCAAACCCTAGTCTATTCCTTTGCCAAACTGCAGAGATGAATGTACAATAATGCTCAAAGCATTCACAAGAGTTCAACCTTTACCAATGACTGAAAAACTACTAGATATAGGCAAAAAACAACTCATTCTAGCCTTTAAGGGTCGAGTTCATAAGTTTAGGAGCTGTTTCAATAAGATCTAAACTGAGAACTAAAAAGTAGGCAATGGAACAGCTTGCCTCTAAAAACTAGGAAACTGATTCATTCAGTTGCAAACTACCTTTTCATGATGAATCTACCTCCATGAGTGAAATTTTAGCATATTTACATAAAAATCCATCAATTTACATCAAATTACATCATTATTTTGACTATGAGGAAGAGAAAAGTGAAACTGAGAAAAAACTAGGTGAAAAACAGAGTTTTTTGGCAAAAATGACAAATTTTCATCCTCTGTGCTGCGCCTCTATCCTTGTGCTTAGTTCCCTTTTGTAGCTGATTTTTGAGGCATTCACGTGCACCAAATTTGCTCCAAGTGGGATTTTTAGAAAGGTATGTCTGTCTACTTTCTAGAACAAGTGGAATTTCTGAATTTGGAGTCAATTTACCCCTCCAAAAGTGAGTTCTCCCAACACTGCTTCCTATGTGGCCAAAAGGGGCAGAAAATGCATTTTTGAGGTGTTTTTTAACCCTTTTGGAAGCTCAAAACTTGACAAAATTTCTTGGAAATTTGTGGGAATTCATATTTTTTCCTGAGGAATCCAAAAATGCTAAGTTTTCCTCCAAAGGAGGTCCCTAGCAAAAGCGCGCGCCAGGTGGCGTGGCGCATCAGGTAGAAAAACCTGTGTTTTGCTCCAAAAATTCAAAATTGACAAAAAGTATCCCAAATTTCTTGAAATTTGGGCTAAGTTTCCTACATCAAGTGATTTATTGGGTTAAGGAAGCCTCAACCAATATTTATAGCTTGTCTTGCTCTTTTCTCTTCCTCAATGCTTTCCTCAACTTGGCCTTCAAAGTCCTAATTCTTGCCTTGTAACTTTTGTTTCTTGCCAAATAATGATAGGCCATGTGCCTCAACATATTTTTCTCTTTATTGGCCTTCTACAGTAGCTTCTCCAAATGAATATTTTCCCTTTCAAGCCAAGACTCACGATTAGCTTCAATTTCTTGTTCAAATGGTGTCAACTTGACTTTCCTCCTCTTGGCAACTTGCTGGTTTTCTCTTATGTTTTGGAGCTCCACGATGGTTTGTTGATCCTCTAACTGTTTGTTTCTTTGCTCCAGATATTTGATTATACACTTGGCTCTTTCCAGGTTGAGATACAAGTCATGAATGTCATCTTGCTGCTCCTGAATGATCTCCTTGAGCTTTGAGCCCAAATCAATGTCATCATCTTGAATGAGAATGAAATCTACCTCCTGATCTTCTGAAGGCCCCTCATCATGCAATGGCTGCTTACCCTTGTCCTGTACCTGCTTTGTTATTGAAGGAAACGAGACCCCTTCCACCCTGGGTGGAGATAGTACTCGTTTTGCTGCTGCAAACAATCTCCTTGTGCCCTTTTGGTAAGTGACAAACACTGGTACACTGGTGGTTTGAGTCTCATGCATCTCTCGCTGATGTGAAGGCTCTCCTACCTCATGAAAAACTGGTGAGGGTACTTGAGAGCCTGTGAAGACCTCATGTGAAATGAAATCCTCCCATGAAACATTCAGTAAACTACGCTGATGCAAAACCACAATCTTGATTAATGAAAAGTGATAGATGTTGTTATACTACTGATGAGGAGGTTTCTTTTCACTAATGTGGTCATTTTCTTGATATTCCAGCATATGAAATAGGGGAGGTTCATCATGCTCACGCTATTAAAATGCATTAATAATTTGATGTGGTAGGCATACAGGCGAGAAAATCTGCCTTAACAGCTGAAATATTTGATTACGAGCTTGATCAATGGAGCATATGTGTCTTGAAGATACTTGAAAGGGAAAACTCTACTAATTTGCCTCTGAAAGCCAGCCTTGATATAAGGCTCATAATGTTCTCTTTCCACCAGCTGTTTCTTGTTCCATTGTTTACCCACATTCGGAATACATGTTGCTTCAACTATAGATTCCGATATCAAAGTGAATGTCACACCTACCAAGTTGACCTGACCGTTGTGAAGATGGAGGACAAACAATCTAGCCAGCTCATGATGGTATTTGACTCTTTCCACCATCTCACAAAATTGATATCAGGACTAATGTTTGAAGCATGCTACAACCATTGGGCAAGCCAACAACTCAGTAAGTGTAGTGGGCTCCTCTTGGATATGTTTTCCACCCTTGTGAGGTCTCCTTGGTGCATGAATTTCTTTGGAGGAGTCACTTACTATTTCTTCATTTCCGTCACAGGATGAATCCGACTCCAAGTTTGCCATTGTTTGATGTTTCTTAGATGAGTATGAAGAGATTTTATAGTGTCAATAGGTATTTGCTGCTAAACAACAGGGATTGATGATAAGGACTGTGAAGGGACTGTGAATAGGGGGTTTGGGATGTTGTTTGTAGGGTTATTGGAAATTGCAGGGTTTTGGGAATGATGTTTAGGGTTTTGGGCTATCAATTTAGGGTTTGGGGTAATCGGATTAGGGGTTAGGGTTATTAGTTCTAGGGATAGGGGGAATAGGTAAGTGTAAGTGAAAAATGGAAGGATAAAAGAGGTTGATGAAATGCAGTGAGGGAGTGAAAATGGTAGGGGTGGGATTTAGACAGCAAAAACATTAATTTTCAAACCCTAGGCAACTTTTTTCAGCTAACTGTGCAAGGAACTAGGGTTTAAATTTTTCCCTATTGAAACACTATAAACACTGATGGAAACTCATACATCGGCAATATGAGGGTGTCAACTTGTGAAATGAAGAATTTGTGATTTGGGAGCTTTGGAGGAAGAATTGGATGATTGCGAGCCTTGAAGATTGATGCGTCGTGCCTCTCTGGTGCGTCACGCCAATTAGAAACCCAGTGCAAATTTTTCTCTGTGTGCACCACGCAGGCCAGGTGCGCCGCGCCTTGACCTAGGGGCTCTGCACCTCCAAGTTTTCACTATTTGGATGCAAAATCGCTCCTTTGGCTCGAAAACATGATTTGCACTTGCTCTCTTTTCCTTTGGCATATAAATAAGCTTCCTTTGACATGAAAACACTTTATATACCAATGATTTTTATTTTTCACTTATGAAAACCCACTTTCCTAATGTTTGTATTTCACTTGTTTTTTAAAACTCTGTTTTGGGCAATTTGTCTTACTTTTTGCCTTTGATGGACTAAATGCTTTGAAATTTTGTTTCTTTTGCAGGAACTAGAGTGCAGAGGATTGTCAAGGTTCCCAGGGCTGCCTCTTGAAATGATTACATATAGGAAAAATGAAATTACATGAAATTTTGTACATAAAATATAAAAACTCTGAAAAATCAATCACTGAGCATGTGATTATTGGAGTTTTAGTTGCTGAGACTTTGTTTGACCTCCTCATGTGCCTGCTGACCATTATTGAGCGTTTACAAGACCTTATTGACAAAACCTTAGAACTAATGAGACCTAAAACCCTAAAAATGACTTTTGCAGATGTAAAGGCAAAAATGACTACAAATGACCTGAATTTATGAAAATGGGCCAGAAGGTAAAGACCATGAGGGAAAATTTATAATATGCCATTACCATCAAATGATCCATGACCCTAATGGAATGCAGCTGATCAGATGAGACACCTAACATGCAATGCAACAAGAGAATTTGATCACTGATGGAGGGATGAAGATACCGACACTAACAGGTTCAAACATTGATTATAATTCTTACGAAACAATATTAGTTGGAGTGACAACGTAATGTTTAAAACGAGTGACATAAGTCCACATGATTGCTGAACTGTATCATTTAAAAGGTGATTGGTTTCTGGACATCATGACTGTGTTGGTGAACATATCAGAGTGATAGAAAGTGACAGCCTCCCTTAACATGAAAGTCGCCTCAAATTTTTTTACTTCTCTGATTCTCTCTCTCATTTTTTTCACTTTTTCTAATTCTCTTTCTTTACAAATATGGGTTGGAAAAATGATGATAAAATTATTATTGTAACTGAAAAAGCGTTGTCATCATTGTAGGAGTATCGATAAGTTACCATTCCCCTCATTTTGGAAGTGTGGAGAATGGTGATTTCCCCGCACTTCTCCACACTTATGCATTATAAGAAAACATGGGCATGTGGCAGTGAGGAGGTCCATTCCTTGCTCCATAGATTGATCAAGAGAGGCCAACAAGGGAGGACAGGATTAATGCTAGGCACTTTCTACGTGAGCACTAGTTTACGTGGGGTCTTCCTTGATCTCAATCTGCTACAGGTCAGATTGAATCACAAATGAGGTGGATCTAGAGCTCGATTTTCTGGCGTGGTGAAGAAAAATTAGCTTTGTGACATGTGGCCCCAGCTATGCTGTTGGCTTTACAACAAATTCTTGACCAATATTTGCAACCCCTTGCTAACGATGTTATAGGAACTGCATGCCCAGATGTTGGTCTAGGTGACTTGTGCCCAACAAAGCAAGCCTTCATTGTTGAATTTAGCCTCGCATAATGAGCCCTCATAGGCTTAAGGTTGTGTGTATTACCACGATGACTCTTTTTGAAGAAGTCGAAGACAAAGCTGCCTTTCTCCACTCAAATAGCCTTCTTGTGAATTCATGTCCTTGCATCTATGAGAAAATATGTTGGGAAAAACACTTGAAAGAAGATGAATTATTTGATTATCGATAGTATGATTAGAGAAAATTTGAGCTCTAGAATAGACCTCCTAAGGAATATTTATAAAATAAAAGTGGAAATGATAAAATAAGATTAGATTAAATCATCAAATCTTAGAGGAAAAAAAAGAAAAAAAACATTTTTTCAAGTCATATTTTCAACTTATCTCCATACTGTTTTACTCAAATTTCGGGTGGGAGAACTCGTTGGATGCATAGTTTAATTCCACATACAAAGAGTACCCATATTGAATACTTTCGATAAACCCTATTAAATGAAAAATGAGAAATACATGAAAAACATGATTGCAATCATGTATTTCTCATTTTTCATATAACAAATTCCATCGAAAGTATGCAACATGGGTACTTTTTGGACAAGGAATTAAATTTTGCAACTAACGAGTGCGTGCTCCCCCTCGAAATTTTAGTAAAACTATAAAGAGATAAGTTGAAAAATAATTTTTTATTTTATTTATTTTAATCTTTTTACTTTTTTACTCCAAAAATAATGAATCATCTAACATCGTCAATCTTATTGGTTATTATAAAATTAATATTGGTTATACATTTTTTTAGAAACTTATTTGTTAAATCAAAATTTCTCTAATATTTAGTTAATTGTACTTCATATTCATTAATTGATTTGTACTATTCTTTGTGAGTAAATGTGGGAGTGTGGAAGTGTAGAGGAATGTAGAAGTGCAGAGGCAGCGCAATGAATGTCTCATCCACATCTCCACACTCTATTTGCCCTCTTTAACTCTGCTTATAAATCCAAAAATAAAATCTAGTGTGACTGGAAACTCAGACTTTAACCTAGTAGCATGGCTATGAGAAATTAGCATATTGACTAGCACCCACGGAGGAGTCCATGTCAACTGTAGGGTTGCCAACAGTTAATGTTGATTGGAAATTTCAATTTCAGTCAGTTGAGATTTTGAATATTATTAGTCCCTGCCGTCCCGGCATGGGACTATAGTAATCGGAAATGAGCACTTTAGTATTATATGAGTTGTTTTTATTAGTCCCTTATCAACTATAAACAAAGTTTGCAGACACATATTGATTTATGATGTTATTTGGCCTCTTCCCGAGGACCAAAGCTAAAACAATAGGTTATAAATTTTTGTTTGCTTCATATTTTGAAACTCCTAAAAATACTACCTAATCTAATGTTGGCATTAGTCGACGACATTAAATGTTAGCTCAGCTGAGCTCTGGAACATGCTTAAGGCAACAACATATAAGGCAGTAGGTCGCTAGCTACACCACGATCTGCATGTACTACTTGTCAGCCAGAAATTAAGGCTTCCTTGCAGGCAAGCCATGTATGTTCTGGTCCGGGGCGAGCGCCACTATGTATATTGGATTGGACCGATAACAAATTGATTTCTCTGGGCATACAGTATTCTAAGAGGGAGCATTCTGATTTTGGAAAGTAGCTCAGGACTGAAACCAAATGAGAGCGAGCTGCAGTGTAATTTGCTAAGAGGAATTTGTGGGATTTCCTCTTGCCCAGGAGGGAGCTGCAGTGTAATTCCTCAAGTCCCCACTGTATGGAATCTGCGTAGGTAAGACTGTATGGAAATCTCCTATTAGTAGCCCAGTCAACCACTTTGCTAATAATGTAATGCTTTGAGTTGAGAATATATTTTTCTTACTGAACCATGCCTTGCCTTCTCAGAAGGTTTCTCTATAATTGGTGGTTGAAAGTCAAATTGCGTGCATAGAGTCCCTAGTTCTCGCGGTGAAAGAGACAGTGCCAAAGCCTTGGAATTATAGATATACTTAGCAAGGCGATTCCTCTTGCTCTACCTAGCATTAGATATTGACCTGCCAAGCAACTAGAGTTAGCCCCTTCTTAGCTTTTAGCATCACAGAATTCATTTTGGCTCCTTAAAAAAAAATTATTTCATTTTAGCGTCACCTGTATAGCTAGCTTTTGTGTAAGCTCGGCTCTCTAGCTTTTGTTTAAGCTTTTATCAACATTGGATCACAAGTATTCCTTATGAAACCAACATTTTACCAACACTGGATCACAAGTATTCCTTATGAAACCCTATATTAAGATTAGTTACACACATTGGCCCAGGTTGGTGCCATAGGAGAGAGACGGAATCCTAGTTACACATCCCTGTACAACTCCCTTACCATTTCATGTGCTAATGCCATGGTTTCTGCAATTCAGACTTATCCCTAGCCCCAGCCCAGGCTCTGCAAAGGGATGGCTCTGCTTAGGTAAGATCAGGACCAACCCACAACAAGTCTTACTTCTCTTTTTCCTGCTCTGCGAAGGGAAGGAAAAAACAAACTGTTCATAAAAAACCAACATGTACGAAGCCCCACCGATATGAGTGTCTTGAGCCAGGAAGGCGTAACAGATTGAAGCCAAAGCCAGGCTATATATAAGTAGGGGGCCAGGACTAGTTTTGGCACAACATTGCTGCCGCACACATCCCTGTACAGCTCCCTTACCATTTCATGTGCTAATTCCATGGTTTCTGCAATCGACCTACCCTTCTTAAGCCTTCCTTCTTAGATAAGCTTTCTTAGATGAATGAGGGAGTCTGACTGTGGATAGAGGGAGAATCGAATTACTGCCTGACCCTCGACTTCTACAGTGAACTAAAACCCCTAGAGCCCCTTGAGAAGTGTTGCTTTTGGCCTGTTACAAGATTAATCTCTTTTGTTTCTCACAGGTTTTTCCTGGATTTTAATGAATATATTGCTGGCTTTTTAGGCATTTCTGTCTGGGGTCTCGATAGTCTCTGGCTGGATTTCTCTATTGTGTCTAACCTGAAATATACTCTTTGGCAACTCAGTGACGAAACCAAAACATGAACTACGAATTCCCTTTATCCTAAATCTTAAATTAGAGTGTCTGCTTTGTGTTGTCATCGTGCATGTTAGGTTATCGCAAGATAGACAAGTGGTAAGATCATTGGCCCACAGCGTCAAACAACCAGTAAAATCATCGGCCCACATGACCAAACAGGTGGACAGTCAGAAAAGTGGTGATTTATATGTGATGATTACAAATCTTTGTATGTTACATGTTTGCATGTATTCCGCGTGCCTTTTGGAAAGCTCTAATAGGATGTTGAGGTGTCCACAACATGGCTTCTAACAGGATGTTGAGGTGTCCGAACATCTACAATCTCTTCCTATTCTTGGCTTGGTTTCTCGTGGTTTCTTTCTGGTCATCTATACTGTTGTTATCCCCTCATAATTATTGTTATTATTTCTTCCTGTAAGCTTAAATGGTTATTATTTCTCCTTGTAAGCTTATTTTCTATGGTTTCATTTTCACGTTTTAGTTGGTTTCATTAGAGGATTTACAGAAACCGAGGAGGCAGAGCAACCGAGGACGAATCTCTCACAAATCGTAAGTAATTTGTGGTCTTTTTTTGGTTTCTTTCTAGGGATTTATTATGCTATTTGCAATGAGGCATTGTGATAGCATTGTAATAACAAATATTTTTGAAAAATTGCTTGGATTTGATTAAATGTTCATCCATCCTATAATGTTTTTGCTTTCAAAGAAAATCTTGAGGTTTTAATTTTTGAAGGAAGTTCATTTAGGGGAAAGATTTTAACATCATCATGTCTTCAATGACATTACGAAGCAGACCATTCATTTTTCGAATGAACTTGTATACAGAGCAAGAGAATGTTGTCTGTACTTATTTGCACTGACAGGTCCGTGTTTGAAATGATCGAGTGGGACTTGACACAGTAATTGGCACACATTTGTACCCTCCAAACCATCTTGCATTAGTGCTTATAAAATGGGTGTAATTCAATGGTTTAATAGCACGCAAATTGGCTTGTTGCATCATGCTATATGACTGTAGTCAGGTGTCATGCATGATTTGGTATTAGCGTTGGATCCAGTATATTGATTTTATCAGTCACATTGTGGGCTTTGATGTTTGCATATTGTTGTGGGCAGAGTTGGTAATTAAGTGCTCACAAATGAAGCTGGAGAAGTTACAAGGTAGCTATTACTCCTTTTTGGCTTTCATGCAATATTAAAAAAATGTTAGAAATGAGGTTCTAAAATGTGATTAACTACCAGGTTCTGAAATGTGATTGAGTACGAGGATTAAAAAATTGGTGTCATCGTAAAATTGGAACCAAGGAATTAACACATTTGAAATTGTATTGTTTTGTGCAACCATTTACAGGGTAGGTTCACTAGCACAATTAGATTATTAGAAGTTGTCTGGGAAAGAAGAACTGAAAATAGTTTCATTTGTAATAAGTATTTTTACTATTTTCTTTGAAATTTGATTTTCTTGATATTAAATTGTAGTACTACTTGTGTTTATTTGCATGTCACGTATGAGTTTTAGCAAACGCCCCCAATTTTGAAAAATGAAGAAGTTGCAAAGTGGTGAGCATTTCTTTACATACGAGTTACAGTGTAGTTTGGTTGCTTCACATTCTTCCAAATGTAGTTTTTCAAATTTGATATCTCGAGAGTCTCTATATTTCATGTTATAATGTCCTTAAAATGCTTAAATGCTCATTGAGTTCCTCATTTATGGGTAATTTTTCTTAGCATGACCTTTTGTTTAGCTTCTTTGTGCATAGATATTCTCACACTAACAGTTTTCTCATTTCTCATCTTTTAAAGAAGCAACATGGCTTCAAGGTGTTATTCACTATGTATTTTAAAATTTTGATTGGTTTTGTTATTTTTTTTCAAAAAAAGATATTTTGTAAAACATCCATTTAAGTTTTTTTTCATTATTATACAATGAAATATTAGTATCCGTGTATTTTTTAAATTTTGATTGGTTTTTTTTTTTCAAACATTCATTTAGTTTTTTTTCATTATTATACAATGAAATATTACTATTTTGAAATAGTAATTGAATTTAATATATTTATAGCAGTTTAGTTTAATACTTTTATTCGAGTTGGGAGGGATCCATGGATAAAATTCCTAGGAGATCTGGATTATTGTAATGGTATTTTGCATACTCCTTGAGAATTTAGTATTGTTCTTGATATTAAATTGTAGTAGTACTTGTGTTTATTTCCATGTCAGGTATGCTTTTTAGCAAATGCCACCAATTTTGAAAAAGGAAGAACTTTCAAAGTGGTCAACATTTCTTTACTTACAAGTTACAGTGTAGTTTGGTTGCTTCACATTCTTGCAAATGCAATTTTGCAAATTTGATATCCCCAGAGTCTCTATATTTCATGTTATAATGTCCTTAAAATGCTTAAATGCTCACTGAGTTCCTCATTTATAGGTAATTTTTCTTAGCATGAACTTTTGTTTCGCTTTTTTGTGCATAGATATTCTCGATGAGAAGATGCAATGGAACACTTAAACTGAACTCCTTTACATGTATGCAATGAAATATTATTATTTGTGTATTTTTTAAATTTTATTGGTTTCTTTTTTGTTTAAATATATTTTGTAAACAATCATTTAGTTTATTTTTTCATTATTACACAATGAAATATTACTATTTTGAAATAGTAATTGAGTTTAATATATTTATAGCAATTTAGTTTAATAAATTTATTCGAGTTGGGAGGGACCCATGGATAAAATTCCTATGGAGATCTGGAATATTGTAATGGTATTTTGCATACTCCTTGAGAATTTAGTATTGTAATGGTATTATGCCTTGCTGAAAGGTGAAAATCTAGTGACCTTTAGTTTGTAAAAATCCAATCTGATTTTATAGAGTGATTACTTATATGAAGTTTTGACAATGATCCATTTTGCAATCTGATTTTACAGAGTGATTACTTATATGAAGTTTCACATGTGTATGACCAACAAACTTAAATCCTAAGAGACTCAATAGCTAACCAATTGGATATTTTTATCCTTAGTGTGTAAAAAACAAACTAGATCAAAAGTACTAAACTAGCTCAAAAATACTTTGATTCATGTTGCTCACTACATTTGATCCATTTTACAATCTGATTCATGTTCTTGTGGGCAAGACATCTGCGAAAGGACGTATGGTGAGAGCATACCACTTTTCTAATTGCTCCTTAACAATTATGTTAGCTACAAGATTTCAATCTCTATGTTCAATTCCATTCAGATAGCAAGCATAGCTAAATTAAATTTGTTACAACTCTCATAGAGCCGATTTCTAGAGGGAAGCTTGCATGCTTGCACATCTTCATCATCAAACCCAAATGTTTCTGGACAGGGTAACCTTGGCATCGCATCGATATGTCCTTGCCATTGTAATAATTTGTAATCTATCAAATAATATATTGTCAGATCCTTTTCATACAAAGAAAGAAGGTTGTACCTCACCTAATAAAGAAATGCTCTTACTAAGACTAAGTGAGTAGCTCTATATCAGAAACATGCATTTGGAATGAACAAAAGATCTATTTTGACTCCTCACTAGATGGCACTTTTTACATTATCCTTGGCCTTTGCTGAACTAAGTATCATGGCTCTTTCTTCTCTATGAAACTAATTGTAGTTTTTTTTTGCAATGATTTTGAAAATATGAAATCTGAAATTCGACTTGCTATGTGGGGTGCTACCTATTTGACCTGGGACCATGGAGGCTCCTCCCTGACCTATTGAAAAAAACAAACTATGCTATCCTGTTGTTTCCGCCCTACTACTTGCTTTAGTCTCCCTTTCTTATTAGTTCCAAGAGCTCTTCAGGGAGGGGAGGTTGTTGAGCCAAGTTCCCACAAGCAAATGGAAGGTATACCATGTGCAATGCAGAGGTTCTGAGGTGAGTCAGTGTGTAGAGCTTGAAGTGGTATACAGAATTCCACTACCACCTTTCTAGGCTTCTTTTCATTATGTTTCTTCCTCTATACCTTGCTCAAATTACTGTTGATGAAGGGCCGGGACTACCAGTTTGTTTCCTATTATTCCTACTATTTAATAGAATCTCAAAAATTCCTAATCCTTATAATAAAAGAGAATCTAACCTAATTCACAAACGTTGTTTAATTGAACAAATTAGGGTCATTTTTCATAGATCTATTGGGCCTATAACATGTCACATGTGGTGGACGCTCAGACGGATTAAGCCTTCGGAATAAGTCGTGGACAGAATGCTAAGTTCGCAGCCTTTTCAACAGAGAGAGAGATGTCTGATGGAAGGAGGTTATGCCTTAGGTAGTAAGAATGAGGGTAATGGCCAGTGTTCTAGAGGGTATATAAATGTGATAAAGCTTCAGTAGTTGACTTCTGTCTATTCTATTGATCCAACTTCCACCTTCCTCCTTAATGTGTCTGTCCAAATAAAATAAGATAAGAAATAGAGTCTCCACTTAAATAGGAGGAGAAAAACAAATTCCATATAACATCTATAAAGGTAAGAAAGAAGAGCCTTAGTCTTAAACTTAGTTCCATGGACACTATAGTTCAAGCTAGATGTAGTAGAGACTATTAGATGTAGAGTTTATTAGCCTTAGTCATAGCCC
Organism: Pinus tabuliformis; assembly: GCA_031772625.1. Lineage (NCBI taxonomy): Eukaryota > Viridiplantae > Streptophyta > Pinopsida > Pinales > Pinaceae > Pinus > Pinus tabuliformis. Next base: position 1,455,254,113 of record CM062818.1, read on the forward strand.
TAGTTCAAGCCTTTCATTATTCATTGTCGTTGTTTTGTTATACCCTTATTGTAATTGTCATAATATAATATTATGGGTCCTTTTTTGGCACTCACATTTGGGTGAAGGCTGACCTTTCATGCTCTTTCTCAGGTATGACTTTTCTTGTTCCAATTCGCAATATTGATATCTTTATGATTCTACACCTCACTCCTCACAGCAACAACCCGTTGTTGGTTACCAATGGTTGCAATATTGATATCTTTATGATTCTACACCTCACTCCTCACAACATCAACCCATTTTTGGTTGCCAATGGTTGCAGGTATAATCTATAGAATGAAACGTTTTCTTGGCTAATTAGTACCATGGAATTCATCTTAATTCTGGATTTGACTTCTTTGATCCACATGTTAGAATCTTCAATTTTTCTTCCAATTCTCCTTGAAACTATTGAGATTTTTTAGCTCTGAATGGTTTATTAAACCCCAAGTTAGGGTTTTCTGGTTGTGTTGCTAACCTTATTAGGGTTATGATTTCTCCTACCAAGGTTATAAATCTTGATGAACTATAAGTATTATTTTTATCTAGGATCTTCACTAAATTTCTAATCCTTTTAATATAAGCTTAGTATAAAACATTTCTTTGTAATAGAGTTTTTTCTATATCTAAATTATAATAAAATAAATTATTTTCTTTTTGTCAAATCATGTGAGGCATGTGATGATGATGGCTCTAACGATAATGGCTGCCATTAACTACGTCTCCCTTAAGTTTCATATAATAATTATATTTAACTAGGATGGAATCTATGACAATATTTTTATACCAAACATATGACTTAAAATGACGAGTTGTCCTTCAAGTTTCAGGATAAAAGGCAGATTTTTTCGGTGAATAAGTGGAACTATGGAAACCTATGGAATTAAGTTATGTAGTTGTTTATAATGCGATTTTTTGGAAGCTTTTCTAGTGGGTTTTTCTGGTAAAAAACTGGCAGCAATTTATTGGAATCGCAAGTTTGATAGCTAGTTTCTGCACAATCAAAGCGTGCCAGGTATTTTTTAGGGTGCTGAATCCAAATATGCAGTTAAAAAACCATTTTAAATAATACAAATCAAGATTTAACCTCAATTTTTTTCGCCAAGATTCCGTCCCCAGAATCTCCAAAAAATCTCATTATAGACAACTCCTTAAGTTATTATGTAAGTTGACATAACATTATTATGTAAGTTTTTGCTTTTGGCAACTTTTCTTCCTATTCTTTAAATGCAGGTTTTGATCCAGAACGACAAGTTCTAATATGTGAGTAGACATAATGATTACAGTTCTTTAATCATCCATGAGATGTTGACACTCTACCTTGAATTTTTATTCTTTTATTTTATGCTACCATATGCTTTTTGCAGTACTCTCACATTATTTCAAGCCCACCTAGTTTATCCAGCGCTCTTTGCATTTGTTCAATTCATAGAACCGTAACTACAGATTTTTAATTTGACACGTTCAGGAGTCAATCTTGGAATTGATAACTACAGTTTCTTTTATGAGGCTATTTTATCCTCTTCAGATCTTTCACTCCGTTTTTCATGGAATGATATTCTTTGACCACATTTTTAGATTCTGCCTTCAAGGGCAGGCCCTAGTTGCCGCGCAGACCCCCTTGTTTGAATTTGAAATGCTCTAGCACTTCTCCACGAATAAGCTATATGTACTTCCTTCTTTCATTGCGTGTATCATAATAAATTATCGCAAGTATTCTTCAATAAATTTTGGCTTACAAAACGAGGGGGCAAATTGAATTTCTGTAGTTTTCGATATCATATTCATTGACTTCAAACCATTGTTGGAGCTCATGCATATACGATAACTAATATGGTTAACTGAAACGAAACGTATTCCTCAAATAACTAACAATAAAATGAGAAATAACGCCATTGTACCCCACCATTTGACAGTACCAGCCTCTGGAAATAAGATAGTAAAGTTTGTGCGAAGGAAGAGGTGAAAATTGAGGTTTCAAATGAATGCTTCTTATATTAAAGTGAATCGAAATACAGTCGTGGTGGCATTGTGGAGGAAGTACAATGAAAGCTTTATCGACATAATTGGTTGTGATTGGTTTTTATTTTGCATATTTGGTTGACATTTTCTCTATATATTTTTAGAGATTTTTTTAAATTATTTTTTCTAATGAGTGAAGCATGAAAATAGTAAGTCGTTTTGGAAGGATTAACTGCATGAGGCTGTCACTGAGCCAATTGGTTTTTTGCAGTGAAAATCATTCTTCAAATAGCCTTGAGAAAGTTGTAAGGAGGTGGTTTTCATTGTGTGGAGTGCAGATGTGCGAAGAAAGTGTGTGCAGAGAGGGAATAACGAAAGTTGTACAGAGGTGGCTTTCATTGTGTGGAGAGTGGATGTGTGGAAGAAGCCTCTCAAGAGATAGGAATAATGAAAGATTATAGAGATGATTGTGGAAACATAAAATTCTTGAAAAACCACAAAACACGGACCCCCACTGTTTTAATCAATTGATTAGCACTAGATGCAAAAACTATGTTATAGCTCAAGAACTATGTTGTGTTGCAGCTATTATTCTCATTGAAGTATTGATTCCTTTTCTATTTCTAAAAAAAATTTAACCATATATCTTAGTACCCCACAGTGCTTTAATCAATTGTTTAGCAATAAATGCAAAAACTATGTTGCAGCTCAACAACTATTGCGTTACAGCTATTAATCTCGTTGAGGTATTGATCTTTTTTATTTCTAAAAAGATTTAACCATATATCTTAATCTCGTTGAGGTATTGATCCTTTTTTATTTCTAAAAAGATTTAACCATGTATCTTAGTACTGCAGAGAAGTATTTTTCTACACCAAAATTTCAGTTTCTAAAAAGATTTAACCATGTATCTTAATACTGCAGAAAAGTACTTTTCTGCACCAAAATTTCAGTTCTACATTCCCGAAGACTGTTGTTTCTGAAAGACAACAATATTAGGCCCAAGTATTTTAATTGGTTTTTCTTGAAGTCATGTTCTTTTAGTTTTCATCTCATGCCGCGGTTTTAAGAAAAAAAGGCCAGGCGTCGATTTTTTTTCAATTATGCAACGATGTTTGGGTATAACTGAAATTTGTTACAGATGTACACATTGTATTAACGCTATAACATAGTACAGTTAACAAATTTATCTACGATTCGATTTGGACTTTTGAAAACAACGGCCGCATCTCGGAAGCAATTTAATCCTTGCCTTTTTGGGATATTGACTTTTGAAATTCGGTACTGTAACTGGTCAGCAGTTCAGTACTTTGACGAATATGATATATTTATTGTTAATGCAATGCAAGAGGGCAAAATAACAAAAATCAATAGAACATTTGATTTAATGAAGAGTAATCCTGAAATGCAAGAGGGCAAAATAACAAAAATCAATAGAACATTTGATTTAATGAAGAGTAATCCTGAAATGATTTATTATGCATTTACAGAAGGAGTGGTTTATCAGGTGGAGGAATTATTTAGAAGGTCAAAAATCACTGGAATTTCTGGCAAAAAAATTCAAAAGAATCTTGTAGAATCAGTGTTTGAATCGTGTTTTTGATGGTGGAAATAGATTCAGCACCATCAAAAATTTCGAAGATACTTAAAATTTTGAAATTTAACCATTATAACTTGGATTTACAAAAATCTTTACCAAATTTTATTTAAATATAACTGAAATTTCGATAATTTTCAAGACTGACAAGTTAGACTACGGCTTTACAGAATTTGATTGTACGGTCAATTGGTTGAAAACTGAATTCACATAATTTAATTGTACGGTGAACTAGTTGATGATGAATGAGTGACTTTACATTTTTGAATGTTTGATTTGCATAGGCATGTAGTTCTCTAAGTAATATCGAACTTACAGTTTATCCATTTATGTTGTGGATTTTCATTGAAATTAAGTAATTTGTTAGTGGGTATTAAATGACCATAATTATATATATATATATATTTATTATTAATTTTTTAAACAGATATAATCTTAACTCATTTAATACCATTAGCAAACAACCAGACTTTCAGTATGAATGATCTTGTTAGCACCTCAGGGTACAAATGCTGGGACAAGAGTACACCACAAATGCCTTTAACGTACTATTTGTCTTCAATAACACGCGTGGCATTGATAAACTAAAGTTGTACTTCTCCATTAGTACTAGTGAAGGTACTAAAGGGTCAATAGCGTTAGTTGCCTAGTATTTAAAATGCATCGTTTTGTGCCTGGTAAGACTGTTAGACTTTAGTGTTGATTGTTGGAATGGCGTTGATTTTCAGTCTTATTTATTTTATTTTTTCATTAAAAATGGATTGAGCGAAATTTAAAGATGCGTTCACATTTAATTTGCTACTTTCCTCGTGAAAATTGCAATCACTCAAGTAAACACAACCCTGTTTTCAATGTCTGTTTTATTCCTACATATTCTTGGGTGGTTAATGCAGTTTTACTTTTGTAATAGTGAAGGAAGTTAAATTAAGCCTGCATCATTGTCACTTTTTTGGATATAATAGATTTAATCTATTGTGTCAGGGTACTAATATGGATGTAAGTTTTTTATTAAAATCAAAATGAGGTAGGTATATGTAAGAGAACTTTTTTGGATATAATAGATTTAATCTCTAGTGTCATGGTACTAATATGGATGTAAGGTTTTTATTAAAATCAAAACGAGGTAGGTATATGTAAGAGAATAAATTGTAGCGAGTGTATATTAAGATAGGTTTTTTGTTTTAGTTAAACAAAAGTATTTTATTTTATGTATTTTTCTAAGAGTGTAAATAATGGGAGTTTGCATTATCTTAAAATTTTAAATGTCAATCATATATAGATTGTGTATTAAATTTTTTTGCAAAAAAAAAATTTCAAGTACCTTTTAAAAAACTTAGGGTGGAAAATTTATTTATTACTAATATCATTTTAGCTACATGGTCTTCCACAAGTACCTCTTGAAAATAAGTTTGATTTTGTTGTTTTTGAACACAAGATTCCATGTTTGAAGTTGGAGGAATTAAGCACAAGGTGAATTTCCATGCTAAGAGAAACTCATTTCCTTTGATTTCCAACTCTAAGTCATAGATGCCTCTCGTTTATTCGACGAGTATGCTCATCACAACTTTGTTTTTCATGGTTACCATCTACCATGGATAAAATTTGTGTTCAATGGCCTTGAATTTGGCATATATGTCATTCATTTCATTATCTAAAGTCTTGATCCTGTTTTCATGTATTGATGGTGATTTCCTCATTTCCGTGAATTTTGCATAATCAATTTGCAGTGATGACTTTGTTTACCAAAATTCTTAAGAACTATGAGTATTCACCACTTTAGGGTCTAGTATTCGGTAACAGAGGAGGCCCATAAGTGTAGCTCAACTTTGCACCACTCCAATCTCCCCTTTAACACCATGAACTAGGGAACAAATGACTGCCAACATGTAACTCACATCAAAATTGAGACTATGATCTAACCAAAAACAATCAAGGGATGTCTCCATATCAGGGGGCTAAGGAAACCCTACTAGTGCGAACCTTCACCAAGCCCTTGAGGAAGAAGAGAAGTTGTGGGATGACAAAAAAAACACTAAGCCAAAGACAACCATAGATAACTAGAGCACCTAACGTTTGGACTCGTGTATCCCACTTATGTTTTGTAGCATTAGAGTAAGGAAATCATTAACAAGGTTGATGTGAGTTTACAACATGTGACTGTAGTGGCAAGTCCTATTGACGAGTGCCATTCAAGGTCGTAGTAATTAATAGCCTTGTGTTGATCCATGTGTCATCTTGTATTCATGCAGTGTGGTGAGTTCATGGAATAATTATGATATGGGATGATCATATGCCTGGTAATTAATTATAATGAACCCCATCTTTTCTTTTATAGCCTAATTAGCTTGACCTTTTACCACTTGATTTTGTTTTCTTAGGGCATGGAAACAAGGCATTGACTATGGGTATTATTTAACATACTAAATTAATTCGAGAAGTATGTCCCATTGATAATCTTGTGAAGAGAGTTTGGAAAGGAAAGGTCCAATGAATAATGTAGAATCTACAATCATAGTCACCTTTGAGGCACTGCATATTTTCGCAAATTTTAATCTTATAAGAAAACATAAACTTTAATCATATTATTGTTGGTTACTCCAATACTCTAGACACATGAAGTAATTTTTATTCTTTTGAAATTATAAACCATCTCTACAATTACTACCCTTTTGAACATTTTTTTTATTAACACAAATAATAATAATAATGTATATTTATTTAATTTATTTATTTATTTTACATTAAATTTAATTTGTGAATTATAAGCGTGATTATTTTATTGTGGTAAATTGAGAGTCACACTAACCATATTACTTTGATATTATAGTGCATTGATATGACATTAACATTGTTTTAATGGTGATATACATTTTATGTTTTTTAAATTTGCAATTTTTTGGGTAATGATCTAGATTTTTTATAAGGAAAAATATCCAATAAAACTGATTTTAAATTGATGAAATAAGAAAAATCATTCTATAAAATTAAATTTCATTAAAACTATTAAATAAGAAAATTTAATTTACAAAATTAGATTTCATTAAAACTATTCTAAATATTACTGTTAACATATAAAATTTAATTGAATATATTTTTACAAATTAATAGTTTTAACAAGAGTCACATGGTAGTAATATCACATTTTTTTTGTATAACTATATTTTCTGTAAGTTACATGTAGAAAATACAAAGACAATGATATTGTCACTAGGTGATTCTTTTTCTTAATATACTCACTTAATTATTACTAGGTGATTCTGGTTCTTAATATACTCACTTAGTTTTCAACGATATTACATTAAATACATTTTGCAATAATTAAATTCAAATAATTGATTTGTCTTTGGTCCTGTGCTGAGGCTAATAATTGATTTGTCTTTGGTCCTGTGCTGAGGCTAATTTATTTTCAATATACTTAGCAAGGCTGATGACACCCTCACACTACAATTTTCAATTTGACAAACATTTTATTTTACAGACCATCTCCGGATGGTTTGAATCCAAAAAACCCACTAGCTGAAAATAACAAATATCAAACAATATAACTCTTTCAACAATAATGGAAATAACCCGTATCATAGCAATTGTTAGCTACAAATATCACACAATCGCTGCATGATCCAAAGGAAAAGGCAATTAGCTACATGATGACAATGATGTAAATATGCCAAAGGAAAGAAGAGGGTTTTCAAATCCAAATGTACGTAGGTGTAGCGCAACTTCTAATAATTTAAGGCTTAATCGTAATTAGGCCGATAGGCCTTTCCTATGCATCAACTTTTCGTCAACACTTTTACTCTGATCCGTTAGATCAGATGAAACACTTTCAACCGTTGATCTGAACCAGAAAACAAAACAATGGAAAATCAAGAAAGCATAGAAAGTCAAGAAAGCACAAAAGCTCAAAAAAGATTCTATGCAAAAAAAATCAAGAAAGCACGAAAAAATCATAAAAATCAAAGATCGAAAGAAAAAGCTCAGAAAAGCAAAGATTTTTGAGGATTTTTATTTTTATTTTTATTTTTTAAATGCAATGTATTATTAATTTATTTTTATAATTTAATTGAAATATAAATTTTAAATTTTAAATTTAAAAATTAGTTTAGATTTATTTTTAGTTGTAAGTTTATTATGTGTTAAGAGGGACTTTTTTTTTGAGGTATTGATTTTTTAAGTGTGAAAAGAGATTTGATTTTTTTGGCATTTGGTAGATGTAGAGTTAAAATGAATTTAGATTAGTTTAAATATTAACCTTTAAATAACTCACATTAGAGAAAAATACCATGGGAAAAAACCATAGATTAAAAATATAATAAGGAAAAACCATGGGTTGGAAAATTTTATATTTTATATTTTAATTTTAATTTGACTAAGTCAAAATGTTAAACATTGTAACATCTCTAAAATAACTAAATTCAATTTAAGTCCATGCTAGCTCCCATCATTTTCCTGCTCAAAAGATAGGTGTTCTCAACACCTTAGCTACTTCGGCGGGCATTGCAAGTTTATGACGAAAATCACCTTGAAGATGAGAAAACTCACCTCCTGGAAGTTTTTAATAAGAATGGTTATAGTAGATATCAAGGTCTTAAGGCTTTTCAAAATGTTGAAAAGGGTCCTAAGAGTAAGATTGACCCCAAGGATTGGTCTTCCAATGTTCATCTTCCCTTTATTCTAGGGACCACGGATAAAATCGCTAGGATCTTGAGGAAGCATAAGATTCATTCTTCTTTTAGACCTCTTAACACTATATGAAGTTCTCTTCATTTTGTTAAGGACCCGATTAACCCCAAGGATTAGAAGGGTGTTTATATCATTCCCTATTCTTGTCGAGCTCCTTATATTGGTGAGACCGGTCAATCCATTAACCAAAGGATTTGTGAACATGCTGCCGACATCAGGCATGGAGTTCTCGCTCCTCCGCTTTGGTAGAGCATGCAGAAAAAACCAATCATCACATCTCCATTGAAGAGGCTAAGGTCATTGCGAGGATTGACAATTTTCATTATCGTAAATTTAGAGAGGCCTTAGAAATTGAAAAAAAGACTTGTTAATTTAAATAGAGATGACAGTTGGAGTATCAACAGATGCTAGATTCCTGCACTTTCTTCCTAAAAAATTATTTTTATTTATTTATAGATTAATTAATTAATTTTTTTTGTTAATCCCCATATTGCTTAGTTTATGACTCTCTTAAATTATTCTTGGTAATATGAATAGGATTAAACCTTAATATTAATATTATATTATATATAATAATATTCATTAATAAGATTATATAGGGTTATGGATCCTTTCTCACCTAAGGGGGGATGTGAAAAAGAGAGCGAGGAGCGTTCCGTCGGCAGGAGGACTCGAACCAGGGCAGCCTAGGCCATTGGCTTAGGGTGATGCAGACTAGACCTCATTTTGGATGACGAAGACTAGGAGGTACGGGGTGGGTCAACAAGTTTTCTGTGGAGATGGTCCATACAATGGCCATGTAGGCTGTGGGTTGGATCCAGGGTGCTCAATCTGCAAGGATCCCAAGGAATATGTTTACTGGGACAAATTTCATCCAACTGAGAGGGTACAGTGGATGATTGCAGAGGAAGTTTTGGGCAGGGATTCTTCCTTCGTTTCTCCCATGAATCTCAGAGGCTTGATCCAGTACACAAACCCCACCCCTTCCCCCTTTGATCCTTTGTTTACGTAATATATTATACCCTAAATTATTCATTAATCGACCATGTCCAAAGGTATGAATCAACAATCCAACTGTATATATTTGTGATGCTTATTGGTGCAAATTTTCATTTTTCCACAAATGCATAATAGCGAATAGATTTACCTTAAATTATTCAACGTCCAAAGATATCAATCAACAATCCAGCTGTATAGGTATATGTGTGACGTTTACTGGTGCAAATTTTAATTTTTCACAAAAGCAGAATCGTTGTGAGGTTTACCGAGAAGAGTTGTGGCAGTGTAGGTGACTAGGCTGATTGAACCAATATCTCTTCTAAAAAAATTCAACAATTCCAATTTAATAATCCTATCGGCCTCTCTTTGTACCTTTTGGTACAATTGCTAGTATTGTATTCATGGCAATCTCTAGTGTGTTGCTAGATGAAAAAAGCAACAAGCCCTCTAGCGTTTAGAGTTGTTACAATTAGCGGTTACAATGATACAAACTAAAGTAAGTCGGTATAGCAGTCATGAGGAGACCCAAGAATCCAACAACCCGAGCTACAAACTTCCAGCTCAACACAAAGCTTCCTTCTGATTTTTTTCTTACAGTAGCTTCTTTTGAACCATATTTTGACTGCGTCGTAGAGATGGCCATGAACTTTGTTCATGCTTCCTTTAAGGAAGGGCTGGCGCACATTGTACCACATCTTGGCTATGCACTCATCGATTAAGCTGAAAATCGGTGGAATCTGATTCTCAAACTTAATAAAATCGGGCATGATAACGCATAATAAGTCGCACAAAACCTTTCCGTTTCAAACCCTAAGGTGAGCGTTGATATAGAAGAGAAATATGTGAGGATTAAGAATTGCAAGAGAAAGGATGAATCTATGGCCATCATGAGAGTGAAGTTTAGAGAATACTTGCCTTCTATACTTGGCAAAACGATAGAAGCTCACAATCTCTGGGCAAAACGATAGAAGCTCACAAACGATAGAAGCTCACAATCTCTGGGCACATCTGGTTCACTATTTCAACTATGGACTTGAAGTTCATTTCATATTGGCACAGATTTTGTGAGAGCATGACCACATACTTGGCTTTGTACCTCTTTGTCAGAGAGTCAATATCTTTCTACAGCTTCGAACGGTGGTAAGGCCCCGGCCAGAGTAACTTCGTAGTAACATGGGCTTTTTTCATATTGTTAGTAGTAATTTCGTTGTGTATGCATAGAAAATTATTTAGTTTTTTTTTTTAACATAATATTTTTTTTTAATAAACCCCACTGAAAGGACAATGTTGGATTTTAGTGAAGTTCCAAACAAAATTCCCAGTTATCATTATTATAATATTTTTGTTATTTAAATAATTTTTTAAAATTCTAAATAAGATATCAAATTTGATATTTGAGATTCATTTGTTTGTTTGTAATACAATGATTCACTTCTCTAAAATTTATAAAGATCTACAAAGTAGTAGCTTCTTAAGAGGAAATGCATACTCTCAACCGTTAAATTTTCAATAAAATGGTTCTGTTACATAATTATTATTTAAAAACAAATAAATCTTAAAAAGAATTACAATAAAAATTCGTTAATGAATTATCTTTATTTTTAGGAAACATTATCAAATTTGGTTAGTAATTTAAAATAAATGAATATGATATCATATCATTTACCATCCAAACATAAAATTAGAATTCAGAAAAGAAAGAATTGAGTCGAAGGTGAGTTAACCTTGGCAGCCTTGCAGATTGAGATATCCATGTCATGGAGATTGGGAATGGCTGCAATGGTTTTGATCTTCCATGCCAATTGGCAATTTGTTAAAGTACATACTAGGTTAAGTTCAATTAGGTAAGATATAAAATGTTTGAAATGGTATATCAGCAAATTGCTCTCTTAATATATCTGTCAACTGTCTGTCTTTAATCACTCGGCTCTTTTAGTTTATTATAGATGAGTGTTTTTGTTGGAAGAATTAATTCCAATCACCACTTAGTTGTTAGGAAATGTTTATGAGGTGTTTCTCTTGAAGTCATTGTTTTCCATTGTAAGTGAGTTGTAGCCGAGTCAGAGTCTCTATCTTCCACGTTGTTATGTTCATCAAGTTTAGTGATCCATCACTATATAATGGGACACATTGTGATCTATTTGGTGTGAGCAGGTTTAGGACCAAGTTAATAAAAGTGTTGTGCTATCTTTTTTTATTCTTTCTAATTTGGTATTAGAGCAAAGGTTGGAGCTTTCGTGAGAGACATAGATTATTGTTGTGTTAAGCATTGTGTTATGTCCCTAGTGGAATGCACACCAAAAAGAACCAAAATTTGTCGTGTGGTGTGCAGATATGGAACTAAGATTAGTTTATGCTTTTTGCTCAGTGCAAAGGAGTTTTGTAGGTTGATTGTGTTTGGGGGATGGGATTGGAACCCTATTAGATCGTTGTCATATCCATGGTTGAGATCATTCACATCTACAAAAGAATTTTGTGCAGCTCGTGTAGTGTTGGGATCTGCCTGTGACTCTTGTGGATTTGGGTGTGGATGTTGCATATTTGGATGCGAGCATTGATTAACAAAATCTTCGGTTCTAGTAGATAGATGTGAAATTTGTTGGAAGGGAAGCATAAGTGTTGTAGAGAGATCAAAGTCAGTGAGAAAGTTGTTTCTCATTGCATCCTAGTCAGTACCTTTAGAGATTGGGTAAGCGACTAGTTATCACCCCCTAGATCTTTGTCTTTGCTTTTGCATGGATCAAATTGGTGATCTCATTCTTCGTTTTGAAGTGGATCAAAAAAGTAAGAGGCAGAGGGCACCAGAAAAATTGAAGGCCACTACAAGGTATCTGTTGCGCCTGATATGAGAATGTGAAGAGTTTCACTGTCCATGGGTTGGAATGAACGTGCATGTAGTTGCAATTGTGGAGGTTTCTGAGGTTACGTGGGTGATATTGTAGCGGTCTGAAGCATACGTATGTTTGCATTCGACAAAAGATTAGTGAAGGTATGTTCATCATCTACATTTGTGGTTTGGTCTATCTTGTGCAAAAGAAATTTTGATAGATGTCGAGTTAGGAGTGCTTTATGAAAGTTGTGCCAGAGCCATGCTTGTGAAGGTAATTTGTTGGCATCCAAGGCATGAGGAAATTTAGTTATGGTGAATTCCATCTATCCATGGTTTCGTATTTGGTGTTTGCACCAGTAGACAATAGAAATGAAGAATCAATGAATGATGCAAATGACATATAAATTGAAATAACATTGGATACATCTGAAGAGGTTCATGGCATTCTAATGCATTCGAGCCTTGAATAAATCATACATTATTATGAACTAATGTGGTCACAGTCCACTGAACAACGAATATATGAATATAATGACAAAGTGAAACAACATACTTATGAATGTGATGAACAATTTGCAAGCATTGAAGACAAATTCAAGTCCCAAGAACCTGATGAAGTATTGCAAATGATGAGAAGAAGACCACAAACTAGTTGCAACATGCACTTAAAAAAGATAAAACTAAGGAATAAGCATCATCACTATTTAACAATAAGAAAGGTCAAGTTGTTGAAGTCAAATTCTAAGCTTGGTTGATACTTAGACCAACATGGATTGTTATTTATGTTATGTATTGTAGCAAATCCATTTCTCCATTAAGGGGGATGTTAAAATGATGTAGAAATGGAAGAGTATAGAAATGTGATAGGTTTGTTGAGTTGTATTCTCATATTTTCATAGGGAAAACATCTTAGTTTAATTTTTTTTGTCAAATTTGTAAGTGATATTGAATTTAGTTGCAGGTTTCTATTATTTGAAATGTTTGTGGTTGTAATTAAGGGGGAGTTATGTAAGAAGTAATTACAACCACCACTTAGTTGTCTTAGATGTTAAGAAATGTTCTAGAACTATGTGAGTTATGAGGTGTTGTTCTAGAAGTTGTTGTTTTCCAATGTAAGTGATTTGTACCTTAGTCAAAGTCTTTATCTTCCACATTGTGATGTGTTTGGTGTGATCAGGCTCAGGCATGAATTAATACAAGTGTTCTACTGTTTTTTCTTTTTCTCATTTTTTTTTTTGAAATTAAAACATAGATATAGAATAGATTTAGTTTCTCTGTTAGTTCTTGCATTTTTCTGTTAGTTTTTTTTTTTTTTTTTTTTTTTTTTTTTTTTTTTTTTTATGTATAACAAATGCAGGGTCTCAGTTTCCTCCATATTTCTTGGTTGTATTTATGTTGACATTTAAGCGTTTATTTGTAGCTTCAACACCATATTCTCGCTACCCTTGCTCGCGGCTCATTCAAGTTCCTAGGCATTGCTTCCAACTTGATCTGACGTTAAACAAGAACGCAACAAATTACACATATAACCATAAATAAAAAAATGGAGCATAAATAACATGTCATTTAATTAATATTAGAATATTGAAATATGCTTACAAACAGAATGGAAATAAACTAGCTTGGACGATGGTAGCTTATCTCTGATAAGTTATGTGGCGGCTACATGTCTCTAAACTATGTTACAATGAGGCTCAAAGGCCTATTTATTATTCAGAAACAATGGAAAACCCTAAACATCCAAAAACCTAACCCTAGGAGATGAAGCGCCAAAACTGTGGGCCTCGTTTGGGTAGATTGGTACATCAACTTCTCGGGGTTGTAACTTTCGCATACTATCTCCGTTTGGCTATCATAATACCTTGTTTCGAAGATCTCAAAGAGTAGGTTGAAAACAAATTGTTAAGCCAAGTTGGAACATTTTTGGTCTCTATGTTTTCCCTAAAAATGTCGTTTAGTGCCTCAAAATGGCTCTAGAAGTTCAGGACCCGAAAAACTGCCAAAAATAGTAAATTGTGCTGCAATTAAGGAAACCAAAAAACTGAAAGAGGGAGTGTTGGGGGTCGAAGTGGAATAGGCGGGTGGCCACCAATATCCACCTAGATCACAACTTCTCATGCTTATCATCAACTGTTGCTCAATTTTTCTGAGGGTTTGGGCGCTTTTTGTGATAGGCCTCACACCTTGAGGCCTTCCTCTTAATTTTTGTGCCCTGTCTTGTAGATTAAGCTGCTCACAACATGTACCCTAGAAATGGAATTTGCAATGGAAGTCACTTCTCTCTGTATTCCTTGACTGTGGGAAAATTTCTGCGGTTTCAATTCAAACATTAAGGTTGATTTTGCATGACTTTTTATGGCCTTCATTGCACTCATGAGAAAGAGGCTTTCTTATTCTTCATTGAAGTTGGAGTTCAAAACTTGGTCGATCTTGTTGTGAACCGTGGTTCCTCGGTTAGAGTTTTTGGTTGGAAAAATTATCATCAGATTAAATGGGTTGAATTTGCTATTGAATTGTTAGGGAATCGAACCCTTGATTGCGTGTCAGGTTGTTTTTTTCTTTTATTTGCTTTTCTTAGCCTTACGTGGGTGAAAACTTGGAGTTTTTATGGGGATATTTGATGGCATTGCCGAGGTTTTGACATTTTTGAGTTTATTTATATTTTTTGTTTATAAATTTTCTATTTACTTTTTAATTAATATTGGTCGGAGTATGTTTTATTTTAAACATAAATATTTGTATAATTTATATAAGGAATATACATGTTTCTATTTATTTATTTATTATATTCATCACGTCCTCCAAAAATTGAACCTAGGTGGGGAGAATGACAATCATTCAGGGTCTCTATCTTCCATGTTGTTATGCTCATCAAGTTTAGTGGTCCATCGTTATATAATGGGACACATTGTGATATATTTGGTGTGAGCATGCTTAGTCTTGAATAAATAAAAGTTCTATGTTGTTGTTTTTTTATTTTTTTCTAATTTCGTATTGGAGCAAAGGTTAGAGATTTGATGAGAGGCATAGATTGTTGCTGTGTTAAGTGGTGTGTTGTGTCCCCAGTGGAATGAGCACCAAAAATAACCAAAAGTTTTTTTGTGGTGCACGGATTTGGATCTACGATTATTTTATCCTCTTTTCTTAGTGTGGAGGAGTTTTGTTGTTCGATTGTGTTTGGGGGTCGAGAGTGGAACTATACTAGATCGATGTGATATTTTTGGTTGAGATCGGTTAGATCTAGAAAAGAATTTTGAGTGGCTTGTGCCATGCTAGGACTTGCTTGTGACTCTTGCGGATTTGGGTGTGGCTATTGTAGATTTGGATGCGAGCATTAATTAATAAAATCTTTGATTCTGCTAGATAGATATGAAATTTGCTGGTAGGGAAGTGCAAGTCTTGGTGGGGGGAACCGAACCCTCGATCGCATGCCAGGTTGTTTTTTAGTTTATGTGCTTTGCTTAGCCTAGGTGGGTGCCAACTTGGATTTTTTATGTGGATATTTGATGGCATTGCTAAGTTAGACTTATTTGGCATTTTTTAGTTTATTTGTATTTTGTGTTTATATTTTTCTGTTTAATTTTTAATTATAACTAGCCTAGATCCATCTTAACTCCATATCTATCAAGCGCTAAGAGGTATCAAATATCTCAGGGTGCAAACCTTTCCTCAAGTTTTTCACTCAAAAAAGAGGTTTGCACCTCGTGATATTTGATCCCTCTCGACGCTTGATAGCTTTAGAGTTAAGATGGATCTAGGTTGGTTTTTAATATCCTAGATGTATATGTATAAGGATTCTCTCTAAAACATTTTTCATAATGTTTATTTTGTAATTTGTGTTAGGGTAGTTAAGATAAACATGAATATGTCAATTAGTAATGGTTTTTGGGCTCTAGAGTTATGAAAACCCATGTTATTTCCTAATCCTAACAATTGGTACCAAATTTGTGATCGGAGTTGTTGTGTGTGTTGATCAGACTCTTGTGAGCTCAAGTTGAGTTTTGATGGCCTAACAAAGTATGTGTGGATCAAACTAAAAAATGACTAAAATTATTGTGTGTGTTGATTTCCACATGATCCTAACGCGTTGGAGTTTGAGAGATGAAGATGATTATGAGTTGGTACTAAATTTGTTAAAAGCTCTCAAATTTTTCAAAATTGTTGTGAAGTGTAAAATCTCTAAGGAAATGCATGGACCTATTTCATGGATCTACTGGAATAAAGTGGATATCTAATAGATAAATTCCCAACGAAGTATTTGTAGTGTGTTGTTTTATGAAATGATTGGTGAATCCAAGCATCAATTGTATTTGCAGTGTGATGTTGTATGGAATGAATCCAAGATGAATTGTGTAATAGAAGAGTTGTTTCAATTTTTGGAACCCCCCTCATCAAATAATGGATCTCACGATCAGGTGCAAGGTTCAAGGTTTCATACATTTTCTCAATTCTCTCTTATTCTGCATGGACTACTAAAGTGAATTCCACGTTTAAACTTTGATCATTGTATCAAAATTGTTGAACACTTATGGACCATTTATTAATTCTGAAATTTATAAAAGAAATATAATTAATTGTTTTTGTTATAGTATTTAAAAAATAAAAAAACATTTGAATTTTTTTTGGGGCTCAACTTCCCTTATGGGAGGATGTATATACCTCATATATTGGATATTTGATTTTAATTTATAAAGAATAAAAAAAAATTTCACTTTGCCTAGATCCATCTTAACCCCATATCTATCAAGCACCAAGAGGGATCAAGTCTCTTGAGGTGAAAACCTCTTTTTTGAGTGCAAAACTTGAGGAAAGCTTTGCACCTCGAGATATTTGATCCCTCTTGATGCTTGATAGATTCAGGGTTAAGATGGATCTAGGCTGGTTTTAATCATGTGCGATCATACAAAATTTGTTGAACATCTAATTATTTTGATTATTTTCAGTATGCTAAATATGTGTAAGATTAATTTGGTCAATTTGATTTTAAATTTGCTTAGTTACCTTAATTTGTTGAGATCAGAGAGACTATTAGTAACTTGAATGATGAAAAATGATCAAATAAAAATCTTGAGTGGAAAGTGATAATGTAACAATAGATATATAGATAGATATGGAGAGAGAGTGTGTATGTTTGGGGGGTGAGACACAAAGATAAAGAAGAAGAGACAATGGGAGATAGAGATATAGATGGAGGGGGCAGAGATGTGCTTACACTAAAATAAATGCACAATATTAATCTAATTACTTTGAAATTAATGTACATCATACATCTAGTTGCATCAAATGAGAAAACAACATCTACACTGAAATCAATGCATATAGTGCAAACAATCAGATAGGATTAGAAATCAACATCTACACTGAAATCAATGCATCTAGTGAAATCAATTAAATAGGATTAGAAATCAATATCTACACTGAAACCAATGAATCCAGTGAAAGCTATCAAATAAGAGTAGAAATCAACATCTACACTGAAATCAATACATCTAGTGTAAGGTACTAACTAGGATTAGAAATAAACATCTACACTGAAATCAATTCATCTAGTGAAAGCGATCAAATAGGATTATAAATCAATATCTACATTGAAACCAATGCATCGAGTGCAAGCAATCAAATAGAAGTAGAAATTAGCATCTACATTGAAATCAATGCATCTAGTGTAAGGTATTAAATCGGATTAGAAATCGACATCTACATTGTAATCAATGGCTATAGTGCAAGCGATCAAATAGAATTAGAAATCAACAACTACATTGAAATCAATACATCTATTTTAGTGAAAAACAAAAAAATTCACGACTCTCTAAATCTAACTTCTATGTCTATATTTGTCTCTGTGTGTATCTTTCTTCTTTCCTCTCTCTCCACCTCCCATTTTGTGTCTATCTCCCTCCCTCTCTCTTCTCTCTCTCATGTCTGTCTCTCTTTCTACCTCTCCCTCCCTTTCTCTATCTTTCTCTTCTTCCCTCTCTCTCCATGCCATCTATATCTATACCTCCTTCCATCTTTCCTTATTTGTCTCTCTATCTCATCCCCTTAAACACATGTCATTCTCTCTCGCTCTCTCTTTCTCTCCATATCTATCTGTCTTCATCCCTCCCTATCTTTGTCTTGCTCTTCTCTCCTTTCGCCCCCTCCATCTATATCTCTATCTCCCTCTATCTCTCCTTATTTATCTCTCTATATCATCTCACAAACATACACACACACACATTGTCTCTATATATCTATATATTTATCTCTCCCTCTTCGTCTCTCTCTCTCTCTCTCTCTCTCTCTACCCCCTCCATCTATATCTCTATCTCCCATTGTTTCTCTATCTTAGCCCCCAAACAAACACACTCTCTCCCCATATTTATCTATCTATCTTTCTCCCCCTCCTCTTCCTCTCCTTGTCTCTCTCCCTCCCTCTCTTCCCCCTACCCCCCTCTCTCCATATATATATATCTCTTTCTCCCTCCCTCTATTTACCTCTCTCTTGTTCCATCTCTCCCCCCTCCATATATATATAGCTATCTCCCCTTGTCTCTCCTTCTCATCCCCAAAACATATATACTCTCTCTCCACATCTATCTATCTCTCTCTCCCTCTCTCTTCCTCTTCTCCCTCTCTCTCTCCTTCTCCCTCCCTCTCTCTCTCTCTTCCCTCTTGCTCTCCTCTCTCCCTCACCATCTCTCCATCTCTCCCTTGTCACGCCCTATACCTCTCCAACTTTCTCTCTCTATGTCTTTCTTCCCCTTCCAAATCTATTTCTCTCTCCTCTCTATCTCTCCTCTCTCTCTACCTTCCTCTATCCCCCTTTCTCTCCCACCTCCCTTTGTATATCCCCCCATTCCACTCTCTCTTTCTCTCCACCCTCCAACTCCATCACTATCTCCCTCCCTATCTCCTTCTCGCTCTCCCCCTCTCTCCCTCCTCCATATCTTTGTCTCCTTATCTCTCTCTTCCCCTTCTTTCCCTATCTTGATCCTCTCATTTTCTCTCTCTTCCCTCATCTCCTCTCTCCCTCATTCCATCTTCATATCTCCCTTCTCACTCCCTCTCTCTATCCACCTCTATATCTCAATGTCTTTGTTCTTCCCTCCCTCTCTTTCCCCCTCCAAATCCATCTCTCTCCCTCCCTCCCTCTCTCCCCCTCCAAATCCATCCCCCACTCTCCCTCCCTCTCTCTCTTCTTTCCTCTCTCTCCCGGTCTCTCCCCCACTCTATTCCCCTTCCATCTCACTCTCTCTCTTAAATATAATCCCATTATATTGTATTTAAGAAAGTATCGAAAAAAAAAATAAAAATTGGTTGTAAAATAGTAAACCTATATTTTGGATCAATCATGTCAAAGAAAATACAATAATAAAAAAATTAAAAGAATCATGCACTATCTTTCCTATATCATTATTAGCCACTTTGCTTTCTCTCTTTGCTTGGATCCTTGGTTAAGATGCATCTATCCCAGTTCTTTATAATATTATTTATATATAAATTTCACATATGTATATATAAAAGCATTCTCATATTTAATTTATTAAAACTTCGATTTAATTTCTATGGATATATTTTTAGTAGTCCCCGGGATGGAGAGTTTAGATATACCTCAAAAGTAATTATAACTTGTTTGCTTTTAGATTTAATTAAAAAAATGTTATAAAATTAAATTAAAATAAAATAATTGTAAAATATTTTGATTTTAAATAAAGTTCTGGTTTTTGGGCATGTGGCATTGATAAGCCATGGTATTGGCCCATGGTATTGCAACTGAAAAATTAAAAGCCTAGATCCATAAAATAATAATCAAAAGCCTAGATGACCTATGGTATTGCTAAACCATGGTATTATGATTTTCTTCCCTCCTCTCTCTCTCCCTTCTGGGGTTGGAGTACAATGTTTTTAAAGATAAATATTTGTATAATTTATTAAAAGAATATACATGATTTTGTTTATTTATTTGTTATATTCATCATGTCTTATGAGAATTGAACCTAAGTGGAGAAGATAACCATCATTCCTCCCAACTCCCAACTGCATAAAATAAATCGAATTGACAATTTCTTTTTTTTAAGAATATTGATAAAAAAATTGTCAATATTTCTCATCATCATATCAATTATTATTATTTACTTTAAAATTTAAATATATACACTTTAAAATTACTTAATCTTCTCCTTTATAATTTTGATAATATTTCCTATTAAATTTTTTAACCTTAATTAACCTGCTTATGCTCTTTTCTTTCCATGCATTTTCATGGAATCTGGGATTTTCTTTAATTTTTCTATTGCAAAATATTTCAGCTTTAATGTTCCATCCTTCTCTGAGTCGTGTTCTGATTCTTTGTGCTTTAACGTTTCATCCTTCTCTGAATCGTGTTCTGATTCTGTGTTAAGGTAAATTCTTTAAATATTTTGTACATAAATACTTATCCCTATCCCACCCTTCACCAGGGAGTCATTTTTTTATATTTAACATGATTTTAATACTTTCTAGACTTTTGCATGAATTTTATGTTAATATATACTTTATCTACATTCGCTTTGATAAAATATTAAAAGAGGAATTGGTATACTTGCCCATGCTCATATGACGAAAAAGGATGACGTCTGTGTGACGGAATTGCTGAAATTAATTACAAGTTAATTGAGGTTGCGGAGTATTTTGAAAACTACCTGCCAGCAT
Source organism: Pinus tabuliformis (assembly GCA_031772625.1). Lineage (NCBI taxonomy): Eukaryota > Viridiplantae > Streptophyta > Pinopsida > Pinales > Pinaceae > Pinus > Pinus tabuliformis. Next base: position 1,455,274,878 of record CM062818.1, read on the forward strand.
ACACTATTGATTGTTATTATAATCGATCTCCTCTGCAACCAAAACCACAAGATAAAGTTATCGTGGAAATGCGTGGCAATGCGACAACCGAAGATAGCAAGAGTTTGCCAAGTCCCCATGAACGCTTGACAGAGAATGTGGTGTGATCGAATAGACACGTACACGGTACGTATTTTCTGATACTAAATGTGGACAATCACCATCCAATCAGTGGCGTGTTATGGGTGACACCAACCACACATATATATTCCCAGAAAGATATAATTGCTCAATAAATTGTTGACCAAACCATAACTAATCTTTCTGATATGGACTGAATAGTATGCATTTAACCTTATTACGTTAGTGTTATCATCATGATAGCGCCCATTGCCAAGTTCCATATTGATATATTTTAGAGATAAAATGATGGAGTCATTTACGGAGGTGGAGGAATTGTTTGGATGCATTTTTTTTTATGTAAATGCATTGTTTGAATCATGTTTTTATGGTAGAAATAAATTCTACACTATCAAAAAAATTTAAAACACCTAAAATTATGAATTTTGACAGCTTTAATTTGGATTTACAAAAATTCTACCCAATTTTTTCAAAATAAGACTAAAATTTTCATAACTTCAAATAAAAAAAACATAATTTTTAGACTCCCACTAAGCAGTAAAATACACACGACTTTCATAAAGTGTAATTAATGTTATTAGAGATTTAATTTGAAATTAAAAATTATATTTTAATTTTAAAAAAAAATTATTTCCACTTTTCAATATTAATAAGTTAAAAAAATTATTATTTTTTATATGAAAATAGAAAATAATTTGAGATGGCATAGCAACGGCTCTTTAAAACAGTGGACTTCTAAGAGCTTTTACAATCAGTTCACAATTAACGACCAGGAGCAGACATCTCTGAATAACCTATCGAACTAACTTACCATGCTTTACTCAAGTGGGGATTGTAACAAATTTCAGTTGTCAGAAAGATATAATTGCTCAGTAAATTGTTGAAAGATATAATCGCTCAGTAAATTGTTGAACATATTGTTAGCTGTTCAGTAAATTGTTACACCACAGTTGAACTTGATTTCATTGCAGATTTAGAGAATATATTCCAATCTGAAACATAGGAATAACGTAATTGGCTTAACTTAGTTATTATTTGTGAATTCCAAAATATTTTTAAAGATAATTTAGATTATATAAGAATATATTCTAGTTGGTGGAGAGGAATTTATATATTGACTGCATGAAATTTGTTGAGATTTTAAGTTCCAAACTATCATCATTATTTTTTGAAAAGTAGATTCACCATAATGGTTAATCATTCCCAACTAAACTGAAAATCTAACCAATTTTATTATTATAAAATACTTTGGGAAATTAATAAAATGCTTTAGAAAATTAAAAATAAATAAAAATTGGAAAGTTTCAATCATCTCTTTTTCATGAATTGATATGCACTCAAAACAATAACTAATCTTTTCTGATATGGACCGAATAGGATGTTTTTGCCCTTATTACGTTAGTGGTTCTTATCATGATGGTAATGCATTTAACTTACTCTTGCAGGGCATTTATAAAATAAAGATGCAGTGAAGGACCCATACCTTCCGCATTTTTGTTGCGGGGTATTTAAAATCCATCCTTTTTTCTTTGATAAGACTGTTTGGTGTTAATGGTTGGAATGGTGTTTATTTTCATTCTTATTTATTAGTCCCTGCCATCTGGCATTCGGCAGGGACTATAGTAATCGTTCGCGTGGGATTTAGCATTAGTTCTTAGTTGCTGCCCGGGGTTATTCGGTGATTATGTTAAGGTTTGCAAATGCCTTGTGCGCCGATGTGCCCAGATAACCTAAGTTCCATTTCCATCTGAGACTTTGCGATCTTATTTGGCCTTTTCCCGAGGCGGAAGAGGCTCGAGCATAGCTTAAATTGGTTTTATGCCTGGTGCATTATTGCTAACCGTCAACGGTCTGGTTTTAATGTTAACATTAATTCGATTCGTATTATCTGCAGGGGTATGCTAAGGTTTGGTAAGGTTTGGTGTTCCCTGTTACAAGGTTGTGCATGTTGAACCGGTTGATATCACTGTTGCAATGTGTCACTCTGCATGCAGAACAGATGCTGTCTTTCTTGCCTCTTTGCTGTGATATTGTGTAGGCGCTGGTCGCACAGCAACATTTCATTCCCCGCCCACTTCCCGTTGCATGCAGAACAGATGCTGTCTTTCTTGCCTCTTTGCTGTGATATTGTGTAGGCGCTGGTCACACAGGTACATTTCATTCCCCTCCCACTTTCCGTTGCTGCATGAATTCCTCGAGCTGCTTGCTTGTGGGAGGATAGGAGCGGAGAAAGACTAATAGCTGGAGCTGGAAGCTGGACCGAATGAAAGCATGCTCGAATGAACCTCAGGGAACGCCTGAACAAGTCTCAAATGCTCATTTGATCTCATGATAAAGACTGGTACAATTACTCATAATAAAACATGCAATTTTAATACTACTGTACAGGTCTCCACAATTATTGCATTAATTTGAAGAATTTCTATTATACCAACAAAACATAGAATATACACAGAGAAATACAAGAACATTTTGAACAGATGATGTCTTTCTTGCCTCTTTGTTGTGATATTGTGTAGGCGCTGGTAGCACAAGTACATTTCATTCCCCGCCCACTTTCCGTTGTTGCATGAATTCCTCGAGCTGCTTGCCTGTGGGAGGATAGGAGCGGAGAAAGACTAATAGCTGGAGCTGGAAGCTGGACTGAATGAAAGCATGCTCGAATGAACATGAGGGAACGCCTGAACAAGTCTCAAATGCTCATTTGATATCATGATAAAGACTGGTACAATTACTCATAATAAAACATGCAATTTTAATACTACTGTACAGGTTTCCACAATTATTGCATTAATTTGAAGAATTTCTATTGTACCAACAGAACATAGAATATACACAGAGAACTACAAGAACATTTTGAACAAATGCTGTCTTTCTTGCCTCTTTGCTGTGATATTGTGTAGGCGCTGGTCGCACAGTTACATTTCATTCCCCGCCCACTTTCCGTTCCTGCATGAATTCCTCGAGCTGCTTGCTTGTGGGAGGATAGGAGCGGAGAAAGACTAATAGCTGGAGCTGGAAGCTGGACCGAATGAAAGCATGCTCGAATGAACCTGAGGGAACGCCTGAACAAGTCTCAAATTCTCATTTGGTCTTATTAAACTCTCACTGGTACAATTACTCATAATAAAACATGCAATTTTAATACTACTGTACAGGTTTCCGCAATTATTGCATTAATTTGAAGAATTTCTATTATACCAACAGAACATAGAATATACACAGAGGACTACAAGAACATTCTAAAGCTCAGAAAGGGATCTTACAGCAACCATAGAGATTTATAGTCTCGTCTATGAATCTCTTATAGTCTTCTTCTTTGGTCACATCGGCAGCAATCACATGAACATTTTTAGCACCCAGAGACCTTGATTTGTCAGCTACGTCTAGTTCCACTTGCTTGTCGCTGAGAGGCTTGGCTGTATATGCTTCTTGCGGAAGCGACACAGGCTCCCCTACTAAGTACTGTGCCAGTTGCTTCAAGTGAATCGTTGCGGCCTGCCTGGACACTCCACAGGTATAGAATTTATAAAATTCACTGCTCAAACTTGCTATTCAAAGCAATCTTCACAAATCCTTATCAAATTAGGGACAAATTCACAAATCCCTACCAAATTAGGGACAAACTTCACAAATCCTTGCCGAACTAGGGACAAATATCACACATCCTTACCAACAACCGCTTTTGAACGCCGCTGGTTAAAAGAATCACTGAAACTCACTTTAGACTTCAGCCGGTTGCCAGAGGGAACGAAATTGCTTCAAGTGAATCGTTGCGGCCTGCCTGGACACTCCAAAGGTATAGAATTTATAAAATTCACTGCTCAAACTTGCTATTCAAAGAAATCTTCACAAATCCTTATCAAATTAGGGACAAATTCACAAATCCCTACCAAATTAGCGACAAACTTCACAAATCCCTGCCGAACTAGGGACAAATATCACACATCCTTACCAACAACCGCTTTTGAACGCCGCTGGTTAAAAGAATCACTGAAACTCACTTTAGACTTCAGCCGGTTGCCAGAGGGAACGGAAGCTCCATTGCTGCTGGCTTTGGGAATCAAACAGGTAGAAGCAGTTGCCGGAATGTACAAACCAGAAAGAGTGCATGCCATCACTATTTACAGAACCGAACCTGACAAAATACAGAATGAAAACACAAATTGATACAAAGTCCACACATTTTCCTGAACATAGCTTCGCACATAATTCGCAATCGCAGAATTGCAGAAATTTTCTTCGAAATCCATGGAAGTAGCAGATGTTAAGACACAGTAGCCTTCACAAATCCCTGCCGAACTAGGGACAAATATCACACATCCTTACCAACAACTGCTTTTGAACGCCGCTGGTTAAAAGAATCACTGAAACTCACTTTAGACTTCAGCCGATTGCCAGAGGGAACGGAAGCTCCATTACTGCTGGCTCTGGGAATCGAACAGGTAGAAGCAGTTGCCGGAATGTACAAACCAGAAAGAGTGCATGCCATCACTATTTACAGAACCGAACCTGTCGAAATACAGAATGAAAACACAAATTGATACAAAGTCCACACATTTTCCTGAACATAGCTTTGCACATAATTCGCAATCGCAGAATTGCAAAAATTTTCTTCGAAATCCATGGAAGTAGCAGATGTTAAGACACAGTAGCCTACGTTTGAAAGCTTCGCAGTTGTCAAGAGATGAAAGCTGGAAAATGCCGCAAATACGAATACACTAAATTCTGCATGTGTCATTGTGGGCATGTGTCGGTGTGCTTCTGCGTGTCAATATGTTCTTTGGCTATAGAGCTTGATTACAGTTTCTTGGTGTTTGATAACAATTTCGAATTACCGAGCGGCTAGCGTCCTGTATAATTGTTCCTATACGATACTTGCATCGATACGTTTACACTTCGTTTTAGCATATCTACTAGTTAACATGAGATCTAACCATATATATCTACGTTATTTTGGCAAGTAGTGCCGGTCTATAAGTCCATAGAATCCACCCCGAAGAGGGTTGGGGAGGGTAAGCGCATGGGTCCATACTGGCATAGAAGGCATAGAAACGTTTGCACATAGGTTCCTAGACGATATAGCCATCATCATCTCTACGTCTCACATCGCATATATACTGGGCTCCTACTATGATACGATATAACCGGTCATACATATAGGTATTATGCCCTAGGACCCAGGCCCATCATAACTAGGCGGGTATGCAGCCCTTGCGCCATAACCGGGTCTACTGCAAACAAGTACCCCAGATCTTACGATGTTGGCATTCTGACGTTGTCACCTAGACAATGCATGTTAACTATTACGAAGCCAGGTGGATGCCAGAGCTGGTTGGTATGGCGTATACCATGTTAATATATGATGTAGGCATGGAGAAGTTTCATTTGCCCAGAGTAGTGTCATATGAGCTCGGCCTAGTTCATGCTCTGGAGGCTCCTCCTGGACCTACACCTAGAGTGTCATACAGCCCCAGGCATCAATATATGATATCGCCTTATAGATGTTTACACTTGCTTGGATCTTCATAGTCAATAGCCTAGAAGCTAACTACCTCGTTGCAGCCATACCTACGTGTACATATATGATATTGGCATCTCTACCTGAGCTCCTAGAATCTAGTTCCCACTAGCTCTACTCTGGTGTAACTGGGTCTCCCCCCGCTCTAGGTGTCAAACCCGGGGCCGGCCGCGGCATACAGAACTACCGTAGAGTATAGTTACTATACGAGTTTGCATGGAGACGTTTACACTTCTAGTCCATCCATGTTCTAGCTATAGACTGGGCAATGCCGGTGTGCTTCTGCGTGTCAATTCTTGGTGTTTGATAACAGTTAAACTCATTCTAATTTTAGCGAGCATGCTTTTATTCATACTTCGTCTTGCATATATATCACAATATTTATATTTAACTTTTAACTTTTATTTATTTAACTTATGTCCTCGTTCTACTTTCTGATAAAACATGTGAGGTTCTAACAAAATTCCCAAGGCAGGGACTAGTTGCGATGCAGCCACCCTTGTTTTACTTTTCTCGCTGAAAGTTGTGAAAGTTTCCTTCCGCCTTCTGTATTTTCCAAGCAAAGTCAAAGGATTCTCGCATCTAGATATCCGAGCTGATAGAATTCAGAATTATGCGAGCTGATAGAATTCAAAATTATGCAGGGAAATAATACGCAAAGCAGAAAAAAGCCATATTCGTTCCCTAACAAAAATATATACAACAAGTCTTATGAAGCTCCTGTCCAAACCCTTTCTCAAAATTCACTTGGGAGCTGCCCCTCCAATCCTACACACTCCTTCAATAATACTGGCTCACAATAATATCTCTACAGACAGAGAAATTGGACATTTGTCTAACAAATCAAAACTACCAAATTCCTAATTCTACACTGGTTACATTGGCAAAGGCCCACTTAGCCAACCACTAAACAAATTAACACCTCATTCTACTAACTCATATTATTACACTGAGCCACAGGGCTATACTATCAACTCAGATTCCTACTAAAATTTCCTAATTTCTGATTTATACACAACAAAAATAAAAGCTTCTTCTAGAGTCTACATGGCTCCATTGGGGCTTTAAACAAAATGATTCACGAGGGTGATGCTCCTACATTACACTCCCTAGGTGGGAAAAATTTGTTGTCCTCCTAGTCAAATGCCTTCGATTTGCTAAAACATCTAGGATCCCAAACAAAGTGTTGTTGTTTCCCACATATATGGTCATGTTGTTGCTTCAACCGTGACTTTAGCTTTCCAGGATCCCATACTTGATTTTGTAGTATACCACTCACTTTGTTGAGGCAACATTGTACAATCAGCTTGATGTTGACTATTATCTTCCTTCCACAACCCCATATTCTTTCGTATCGTTGCCTTGCCTCTCCAGTTAGTCAAGTGCTGAAACTTATAACTCTTTCCTTTCCATTTTACCACACCTCTAGTACTCCCTTTATCAGCGTATTATCTCCTCAACCTCCATGTCCAATCACCCTTCTTGTTGTTACATGTTGCTTCTCCCTTGTTGGCTTAAATTATTGCTAATTGATTGAGTGCATTTAACTTACTCCTGCAGGGTATTTATAAAATAAAGTTGCAGTGAAGGATCCATACCTTCTGCATTTTTGTTGCGGGGTATTTAAAATCCATCCCTTTTTGTTTGATAAGACTGTTTGGTGTTAATTGTTGGAATGATGTTTATTTTCATTTTTATTTATTTTACTTTTCTCATTGAAAGTTGTGAAAGTTTCCTTCTGCTCTGTGTATTTTCCAAGCAAAGTCAAAGCATTCTCTCATCTAGATATCCGAGCCGATAGAATTCAGAATCACGTAGTTTAACAAGGTGGAGGAGTTGCCTCGAAAGTTATGGAAATTTTGGTCATATTTAGAGAAAATCTGGCAAGGATTTTTGAAAATCCAAGTTATACTTGTTAAACTACAAAATTTTAGGTGTCCTAGACCTTTTTGATGGTGCTGAATCCATTTCCACCATCAAAAACACGATTCAAAGACTATCTCTACAAGATTTTTTGAATTTTTTTTGCCCAGATTCCGGCCACTTTTGGCTGTCCAGGCAATTCCTCCACCTGGTTAGACGACTCCATTCAGAATTATGCAGGTAAATAATACACAAAGTAGAAAAAAGGCCATATTCGTTCCCTAACAAAAATATATACAACAAGTCTTATGACGCTCTTGTCCAAACCCTTTCTCAAAATTCACTTGGGAGCTACCCCTCCAATCCTACACACTCCTTCAATAGTATTGGTTCACGGTAATATCTCTACAGATAGAGATATTGGACATTTGTTTAACAAATCAAAACTACCAATCCTAATTCTACACTAGTTACATTGGCAAAGGCCCACTTAGCCAACCACTAAACAACTTAACACCTCATTCTACTAACTCATATTATTACAGTGAGCCACAGGGCTATACTATCAACCCAGATTCCTACTAAAATTTCCTAATTTCTGATTTATACACAACAAGAATAAAAGCTTCTTCTAGAGTCTACATGGTTCCACTGGGGCCTTAAACAAAATGATTTACCGAGGGTGATGCTCCTACATCACACTCCCTAGGTGGGAAAAATTTGTTGTCCTCCTAGTCAAATGCCTTCAATTTGTTAAAACATCTAGGATCCCAAACAAAGTGTTGTTGTTTCGCCACATATATGGTCATGTTGTTGCTTCAACCCTGACTTCAGCTTTCCATGATCTCATACTTGATTTTGTAGTATACCACTCACTTTGTTGAGGCAACATTGTACAATCAGCTTGATGTTGACTATTATCTTCCTTCCACAACCCTATATTCTTTCTTATCGTTGCCTTGCCTCTCTAGTTAGTCAAGTGCTGAAACTTATAACTCTTTCCTTTCCATTTTACCACACCTCTAGTACTCTCTTTATCAACGTATTATCTCCTCAACCTCCATGTCCAATCACCCTTGTTGTTGGTACATGCTGCTTCTCCCTTGTTGGATTAAATTATTGCTACCAGTCATCCTTATGAACATCTACCAAGACTGTAGGCTTTCATTCCCCACCTCATTAGATTCTTCATTATAGAAGTATGTCACCACTTTCCATACTTGCTCTATGAAGAATAAATACAAAATGTGCCTATAGTAACAAATATTTTCCTCATTTTTTCCTCAACAAAATATATTTGTGCAAATTGTTGGCTCCTTCATAAGATAAAATTTCGCCCCATGTTCCTTGTTTGCAAGTTAATGAAATAAACTGTCATGTGTCAGACTTGCCTCATTCTTCTTCTCATTTTCTTCTCCTAACATCATTTGTTGTCCTTCCTCTACATCTTCAATTATGCTTTCAGCACTTTGCGTTCCACACAAATATGTCCTTCCTCTGCATCTTCAATTATGCTTTCAACACTTTTCTTTCCACACAAATATTTTGAGGCTTTAAGCACCTGAAAATTATTCCCACAATATTATTCTTTTGAGACAGTGATTAAGTGCATTTCCCAATTGTTTTAGTTCTCTATTTCTTGGAACAAAATTTTCTGCTTCTTCCTTTTCTGAATAGCTTGCTTAATTTTGACATCTAGTGACAAAATTTGTTTGCATCCTCCAACTTCACATTTTTTGCAGTCCTTCTCTACCTCAACAATGTTCTGTACAGGAATTGCAAGAGTCTTCTTCCACTTTTCTTCATTTATCTCCGCAATACATGGTTTCCATGTCAAATTCTCTATTAGGCTTATGAAAGGTTACATGTGTTATTCCCAAAATTTTGAAATCTGGTCACGCTAAGAAAATGAGTTTCTCCTTGAACCTTTTTTCTATCTCCTACAACTTCCTAGATGACACTCTTGTCATTGTTACATAGGACTATGGCTTGCTCTGCATAAGCCCTCTCATCTATGTCTCAGCATGCTCCTTCTTGAGGTACTTCTATGTACCATGCCTCATAACTATCCTCATAACCCAGTATTTTTCTCTCCTTGATTGGTTGAGACAATGGTGTCTCCTCCTTGTTAACAACAAGCTCTCGGTTACCTTATTTTCCTTGGGTTTTTTTGACCTCCTTTGGATCAACTAAACCATATTTTACCGAGGGATTCTCTCCAAATATCCCTCCATCATGTTCATACTAATCCAATCCACAAATCTACAAAACACACAATTTTTTCTCCTTTCCCAATTTCCAATAGACTAAAAAAATGATCCAATAAACACTCAATAAGAGAAAACATAACCAACCAATTATACCTCTAAGGTTACTCTTCCTCTCATTAACTTGGAGAGTGTTAGCCTAAGATTCTTCATGGTCTTCATCCACATTGTCTTCATGAGATAACTTTGCATCTCCTTCCTTTGTGATAGTTCCTTGAGGATGTCCACCTTCTGAATCATTTCCTCTTGCTATTGCTTGATAGCATGGCTCAATTCCTCTTGAGGTTCTACATTCTCCATAATCCTTTGCACATGTTCAACTCCATGGTAATCGATACCTGCAATTCCAAAATCACTCAAACAATTAGATAAAAATACATTAAGTTCTTCCTCCTCCTCATGTGATGTTAATGACATCTTTTCTTGATGCTAGGATAAGGACATAATATTTTCATCACTTTCATCATATTCTCCTAAGGTTGATCCTTTCTCTAGTTCATAAAAGTGATCTTACACTCCTCCATATACAACAAATTCGAGTTCTTATTTCATTAATGAAGTATTCACGGTATGTGTGAGCCTCATTTGCAATAAAGGCCACTTCATTTCTTCCTCCTTTTCAATATTTGACCATCTCTTTGGGCTTCTTGGAGAAAGCTTATATTCTTGTTCTCCCTTTGAAAAAAATTCCATGCCTTCGATATCCAAGAGCCTTTAATGGCTACTCATCGTCCTTGCTTACAAAACCTACATCCACACATAATTTGTTAGTTTTGGAAATATAAGTTTCTCTGAACTCATTATCCATAACCTTCTCCTGCTTTGGAATTTCCACTAGTCTCCTTATATTCAAGAAGTGGTCTTCTTTTTTGTTGGTGGTAATGAACTGCTCCTTCTTTAGTCTTAGATACTCTGAGCTTTTCTTCTTCCATCTAAGATTTTATTAAAGGCCTCATCCTTTACTTCCCCGACTCTCTCGATTTTGGGAATTTTTTCTTAAATTCCTTTTGTTCAATAGATAACTCGAAACTACTCCTCAGGTTTTGTCTCTGACCTTCTTCCCTCTCTTGTAGCAATTTAATTATCACATTAATTTGTGCCTTTAACTCATTCATCTCCTTTCAAATTCCTCATGACTTAATTTACTCATGCCATTTATCTTGGCATCCTTCTCCCCTCCCTTGTGGCTTTTACTTGGCCCTTCATGTTGATTTGTGTAGCTTGGGAGGTGCTCTAAGCCCTAGGGTTTGGGGTTTGGAGGGCGAAGCACCACAAGCGTCACTGTGGGCTTGTAACCGAAGGTTGGGGTTTTTCACCCATCGGTATTTGGTCCAAAACCATGAAGAATTTGAGCATGAGAAAATTTGAGGTGATATAGCTTGGTGTGATGATTCTAATGCTCCGAAGATCGCTCAAATTAGATCTCTAGAAACAAAGATATGAATTTTTGAAGTTGACTATTAATTAATGGGTAGTCAAGTATGTAGGGTCGAAGTGAATTCATCCAAGGGACATGTCTTTTCATCAATTCATGAATCCCTTTTTTATGTGTATATATACAATGTGAAGTGGAGGTTATTATTCATCCATCTTGTGCAACGCAATCTCTAGAAGAGGGCTCGTTGGAGAAGGGACATCTTTATGCCATAGTCATAACATAAGGAGGCAGGAACAACAAGAAAAGGTGGATTTTTTTTGGGTTTACTACAGGGTTTGAGTTGCTGTAATGGAGGCCAAGTATGCTATGTGCTAGGCCAAGCCCTTAAAGGCTAAACATTGCTTGTTTAGGAATTGTTTTGAGGGACCGAAGGCTACAATACTATTGTATGCTACGATGCAGGCCATAACACCACAACAAGGCTTGTGTAAGGGCAGATTAAAGGTTGATATTGATCCTAGGCTGTAGCGTAGAAACAAAGGTGTCTCTTAAGGGTGTGCTGCATATTTTCAGAGGGTTCTTCAAGGACTGTGGGAGGTGTTTAGGGTTGCAGTAGTGTGCCCTAGTGCCCTAACCAGAACAGTCACAAACAACAGTGTACAAACATATTTGGATCAATGTTTGGAGGTGTGTTGGGTCAAAGGGGTTGACCGGATTTGGATAATAATTGGAGCAACCTGTTGGTGCCATGTGGAGGACCTTCCATGGTGGTGAAGAGTCCATCATAGGAGCAAAACATACAATGTAGTATTGGGCATCATTGGTCTGGTGGATGGCATCATGTTGATAGCCCAAACTAGCCCTAGAAAAACTATCTTAAAGTGATGAAGAGGAGTTGAAGGTTGGGTGAAGTTTGGTGCCAAAGTGTAGCACCTTGATGGAGAAAGGTGACCGCTAGCCTAGTAGATTGGTGCTCAGGATTAGGCCTACCTAGAGAGGAGATTAGATCAGATCATGTACATGCTATAGAAGTGACATGCAATAGTGTTAGGTGGCAACCCTCCTAGAGTCTTGATGTGTTGTCCTTTGAAGGACTAAGGGGAAGCTAGTGAGCCTTACAGGAGCAAAGGATTGACAGGACAAGATACGACATAGAAGTTGCAGTGAAGTTTATCATTGTATCTTGTATACCATAGATTGTTGTATTATTCATATTTGGTTTAATATAATGAAGATTGGGTTGTACATTATTGTACAATATTTGTTAAAATTTGTGTATACTTGTGTACATGTGATTTACTACTTTATATTTTCCATTGTGCAAAGTAGTTTTTGTTGAGATTCTTGTCTTGGTAGCATCAGTGCTAAGATTCTAACCTTGACCCAAGATTGTGGAAATTCAACATGGTATAAGAGTGTGTCTGAGCTACTTTGGAAGTAATTAAATCATAGTTGTGTGCAACGAAGTACAACGTGAGAGGGAGTTGGTCACATTGTAAGTGAAGGGCTCACTACAATATCAAAGTTACAAGCAGGTCTTCGGTATGAGGACAGGTTGGAGGGGTTGTCCAACTATACTCCTTGGAAGGAAAGGATCAAGTTCATCTTGCAGGTCAACAAGATCTGAGAGTTCACTAAGAAAGAGATTAAGAAACCAACCGACCCTAAGGAGCTGAAAATATATGAAGACTTGAATGCAAGGGAAAAATTGATCATCCTAGATGGTGTGAAGGATGCCCTAATACCTCTTTTTTTGGTAAGAACAACACACAAGAGTTGTGGATGGATCTTCAAAATTTGTTCTAGAATAAGAACGAGAATCGAGTACTGGTATTGAAGGATAAGTTGAAGTCCACCAAGATGATAAAGGGTGAAGGCATGACTTCATATCTGACGATATTGTCTTAGGTAAAATATGAGCTTACTGTCATCGGTGTGACTATTTCACATGGAGATATGGTGAGGATTTCCTTGAAAGGATTCACCGTGGAATGGACGCCATTCATCAAAGGAATCATTGCCAGAAGAGTTGCGAGATGAGGATATTCAACCAAAGAAGAAGAATTTTGATGATGACTTGGCATTTGCAACGCAAATGAACGGTAAGAAAAAGAAAGACTTGAGTAAAGTCAAGTGTTTCAACTATGGAAAGATGGGTCATTATTCATTGAGATGCCTGATGAAGAAGAAGGGAGATGACGAGAAGAGGAAATGAAAGTAGGTCGCCAACATTGCCACTTCAGCTGAGATAGATGATCTCACCAGGAGATTGGAAGAGGGGGACTTTGCTATGATATCTCATTTCTTACAAGGTACTATTGATGAGGATGCATGGCACATGGACAGTGGTGCGGTGAAGCATATGAGAGGGTCACAAGAGGTTTTTGAGACTCTAGTTGAATGGGACCCGAAGTTGCACATGGTGTTGGGTGACAAGAGTCAGTTAGAGATTCGAGGATTGGGTGTTGTACCATTCAGGATGGAGACATGATGTGTGATGTGGCTCTAGGATGTACTATTTATACCAAGACTCAGATATAGCATGATATCTGTATTGAGAGGAAGGGGTTTGAGGTATTGTTCCAAGATGGTAAGGCAAGAATCGGGCCCAGAGGATCTAAGTTCAATGGGATTGTACTTAGAGTTAAAGAGTATAGTCTCTACATGTTGATGGGAAAGGCTGTAGATCATGGAAAGAAGTAGGTGGAGTAGGTGTAGGTTCCAGAGAAACAGGAGAAGGTGCAGGCTTCAGAGGTTTAGGTACGGGTTCTTGAGAAGAAGGTACACTTTCAAGAGAAGATAGTCTAGGTTCCAGAGACTTAGAGGGAGTCAAGTTTGAGAGGGAGCTTGTGGGTTTAGAGGGAGACTTTGTAGCGCAAGAAGAGCGTGTGGTTAGTGGGGAGCAAGGGTTCTCATACAACTTCCAAGAAAGAATCATGGAGAGATTGGAAAGCGATTTAGGAGAAGAAGAAGAAGCAAGATGCTTCTAGTGACAACGACACTTTTGAGAATGGCGTAGTTCACCATACATGGATTGCTGCGATTGTGAGCACCAGGACAAGGGTAAGCGTTGCGACTAGTGATGATGATAACAAGTTACTTCCTAGTCTTGGAAGTACCTCCCTCGCTAAGAGGGAGTGTTTATTTTCGTATCTTGGGAGGTACTATAAACCATAGGGTTCGAGGTTTGGAGGGCAAAGCACCACAAGGGTCACTTGTGGGCTTGGAACCCAAGGTTGGGGTTTTCCACCCATTGGGATTTGGGTCAAAATCATGAAGAATTTGAGCATGAGAAAATTTGAGGAGATACAGCTTGTCGTGTTGATTCCAACGCTCCAAATCTCATTCATATGAGAGCTCTATAAATGAAGATTTGAATTTTTGAAGTTAACAATTAATTAATGGATAGTCAAGTCATGTAGGATTGAAGTGAGTTTGTCTAAGAGACATGTCTTTTCATCAATTCATGAAGCCCTTGTTTATGTGTATATATACAAGGTGAAGTAGAGGTTATTCCTCATCCATATTGTGCAACACAATCTCTAGAAGAGGACTTGTTGGAGAAGGGACATCTCTATGCCCTAGCCGCAGCATAAGGAGGTAGGAACAACAAGAAAAATGAGGATTGTTTTGGGTTTATTAAGGGTATGAGTTGTTGTAATGGAGGCCAAGTATGTTGTGTGCTAGGCTGAGCCCTTACTTGTTTGGACATTGTTTTGAGGGACCGAAGGCTATAGGACTACTGTGTGCTAGGTTGTAGGCCATAGAACCACAACAAGGCTTGCATAGGGGTAGATTAAGGGTTGATATTGACCCTAGGCAACAATGTAGCAAAGGAGGTGTCTCTTAAGGGTGTGCCACATATTTTTATAGGGTTTTTCAATTTATGTGGGAGGAGTTTAGGGCTATAGCAGTGTGCCCTAGTTCCCCAACCAGAACAGTCACAAATAGCAGTGTACAAACTTATTTGGATCAGTGCTTGGAGGTGCGTTGGGTCAAAGGAGTTGACCAGATTTTGATCATAATTAGAGCAGCTTGTTGGTTCCATGTGGAGGACCCTAGGTGGTGGTGAAGAGTCCATCCTAGGAGAAGAACCTAAGTGTATTATTGGGCATCATTTGTCTAGTGGAGGGCAATGTGTTGATATCCCAAAGTAGCCTTAGATGAGCTATCTTGAAGTGATGAAGAGGAGTTGAAGGTTGGGTGAAGTTTGGTGATGAAGTGCAGCACCTTGATGGAAAAAGGTGACTACTGGCTTGGAAGATTGGAGATCGGGATTAGGCCTACCCAAAGAGAATATTAGATCAGCCAGTGTACATGCTACAGGAGTGACATGCAACAGTGTTAGGTGGAAGCCCTCCTGGAGTCTTGATGTGATGTCCTTTGAAGGACTAAGGGGAAACTAGTGAGCAGTACAGGAGAGAAGGACCAGCAAGACAAGGTACGACATAGATGTTGCAACAAAGTTTATCATTATATCTTATATATCATAGACTATTGTATTATTCAGATTTTTTTTTAATATAATGAAGATTGGGTTTTACATTATTGTACAATATTTGTTAAAAATTGTGTACATGTGATTGACTGCTTTATGTTTTCCACCGTGCAAAGTAGTTCTTATTGAGATTCTTGGTTTGGTAGCGTGAGTGATTCTAAGATTATAACCTAGACCCAAGGTCATGGAAATTCAACACTTCATCGTGACCAGAAATGGTCACCTTATTCCTTCTCTACATTTGTTCCTCCATGTTCATCGTGAGTTGCAACGTAGTCTTGTAACAAGCTTCACCTCACTTGTTATCTAAATATCTCACCCCAACCTAGCTATTCGTGTTCCTCTAGATCCCACCTCTGGAACCTCTTGAGAACTCCTTGCTCCTCTCTGGCTATTTCTCCTCTTCTCACCTCCTGAGAACATCTCTTGTTATGTTCTCCTTGAGGACCTCCTCTGTCACCCTCTTCTTTCCAACCTCACCGAGAATGTTTCTCTCCATATTCATCTTCTTTGTTGCAAGGTATTTCTTCTACCAAAGTCTCTAAGAACACAACTAGTTCTCTCCTCAACCTATATCATCCACTTTTTGTGAGAGAAGATTCTCATGCTCACCTTGCTTTGCAGAGCATCTCTAGCTATATATGATGCTAACCGCACTCACAAATCCCTTAACCAAACATAAAACATAAAACTAGTTATACCTTTCTAGCTTTGCACCTATGATATATCTCACTTTGAGCTCTCTCGGTTCTTCCTCTTGATGGTATTTTTCTATCTATTTCCAACTTTGTAGTTGGATGGATTTTATTTTCTACTTTCTACAATCCTTTGTTTCTACCTTTGTGTTCTGGTCCACCCTACATTTTGACTCACAATATTCATTGAATTATTTTCTTTCACGAAATCTTATTCAAATGGAGGCTAAGATCCAACTCCAAACTCTTCACGATCTTCAAAAATGTCGACCACAATCTTCTTTGTATTTTTTAAATCACTCTGATACCACATGATAGAAATCCCTTCAGTGGCTTACTATATAACCCAATATTATTCTTGTCAATTCCTTTATGTCTTCATGAAACCCCGAAACCAAAAAGGAATAAAGGATCCCCACCTTTTCTCCCTTCTCAAAGTGGTGGAACTTCTCTTTTTATAACAAACTTCTTCCTTAAGTTGGTGTGATCCCTTTCTAGTATGCCCTCATCCTCTTTAATGCTTTATTGGTGAATTAAAAAAACTCCTTTATGAAAAAATTCCTCAAAATAATATATATACTTTTGATCCCAACTGGAATTGATCGGAGGTTGACCACTGCCTCCTCACAATTTTCCTCCATGCACGCCGACTCACTCCAAGACTAACTAATCTTACAGGTCGGGGTGTCAGGTTCTCTTTTTGCTCAGAGGTTGTTCCTCTTGGGATTCCTGTGTGCCTAACTTCCCCTCACACTGACTAAATAGACATGATCCAACCCTGAATATTTAGAAATTTCTTCGTTGGGTTGGTCACAAGCCTCGGTCGAGTTTGACATTAGGTATATGGTTATGCATTCCAAATCCTAGATTCTATGGGCGAATTTACAAGTGGTTTTGACTTTGGTATTTTCAGCGTTCATCAAATAGTAGACCTCTGAACCAACAAAATTGGTTTCTTCACAATTCAATTGGAGCTTATATGCATAACTATACTCGATCCCCTTTCACATGGTCAACCTTAAACCCATAAAATGATCATTGTTGGAATTTTGTGTCAACTCAAATTCTTGGTTGAATGGATAGTATCTACAGATATTGAACGAGATTCTCTCATCTAGATATCCAAACTAACCGAATTTAGAACTACGTAGGGAAATAATACATATAACAAAGAAAAAAATCCATATTCATTCCTTAACAAAAATATATACAACAAGTCTTATGAAGCTTCTGTCATAGCCCTTTTCAAAATGCACTTGGGAGTTGCCACTCCAATCCTACACACTCCTTCTATACAATAGTATTGGCTCAGGAAAATATATCTATAGACAAAGAGAAATTGGACATCTGCCCAACATATCAAAATTACTAGACTCCTAATTCTACACAAATTACATTTGAAAAGGCCCATTTGTTGAGCCACTAAACAACCTAACACCTCAACCTACTAACTAGAATTATTACAATGAGCGACATGGTTATACTAGTAACCCAAATTCCTACTACAATTTCCTAATTTTTGATTTATACACAACAAAAATAAAAATATTCTTCTAGAATCTACATGGTTCCATTGGGGTCTTAAACAAAATTATTTGGTTAGGGTGATGCTATTACATCATTATATTTCAATTTGAAGGACTCCAATTTGAATTTTCAATATTGGCATGTTAAAATAAATTATTATTTTCATATGAATGGAAAATAATTTGAAATTTTATGCATAGCTTACACATCACACCTTCCATTGTGTCAAGTCTATCTATAGATGCAAACTCCTGATACACTTGAAATTTTACACATAGATTGCGCTGGTTCACCAAATTTACAATCTATATAGGAAACATATGGAGGGAATTCAACAGGAATTAGAGGAAACTTGAGGTCTAAAATGGACCTCTTAAGGAATATTATAAAATAACAGTGCAAATAATAAAATAAGATTTTATTACCTCATCAAGTTTTGGAGGGAAAAAAATTACTTTTTCAACTTATATCCTTATGATTTTACTTGTATATCATGCGAGAGCTCTTGTTGGATGCGGAATTTAATTTTCCATTGAAGAGTACCATTGTTGCATAAATTTGATGTACCATACTAACAAAAAAATGTGAAATACATTTAAAAACATGATTGGAATCATGTTTTTTTCATGTATTTCACATTTTTCCTATAGTAGGGTCCATAAAAGTATGCAACATGGTTACTCCTTGGATGAAAAATTAGATTATGCATCCAACGAGTGCTCCCTCTTGAATTTTGAGTAAAATCGTACATGGAGGTAAGTAAAAATACGAGTTGAAAAAATAGTTGTATTTTTTTAATATATTTTTCCCCTTTTACTCCAAGGATGGTGAATCATCCCCCATGGTTGACATTTCATATTTAATCCTAGTAGGTCTTATAAAGTTGATTTTTATTGTACAATTTTGTTTTGAGGCCTATTTTTGACCTCAAAATTTCTCGAAAGACTATTTACTCTTTCATCTCTTGGACACTATTCCTTCAATAAAATCAAATTGTTATGTAATGAAATTATTGTTCTTTCTTGTATAATAATTGGTCCAATTGTTCAAATGATTGCAATTGGTTTTTTAAAGTTAATCAAAACATAGGATTATTTTATAGATATCACTGCACTCTCCCCAAGATAAATAGATAACTATTTGAAACCTCCAACAACATAATTTTTCATAAAAGAAATATAACTTATAAGATTTTTTTTCCATAAGAATTATAGGCTTAACAATTGGTGCATACGTGCATCATGATGTAAAACATCATCTTTAAACAACACATAAATAACATTAGTTTTTGTCCATAAAAAAATGCTTCAACTAAATACTACATATTCCACATTAAATTTTTGATATTAAGAAATCAAACCTATGTTGAATCAGTTTTGATCGCTGGTGCCCATTGTTGTGTCTTCATGATAAGTAGACATAAAGAAGAAACCTATGTAATATTAATAAATCCAAGTAAGCTAAGCAACTTGTAAATGCAAGCAAACAGTGTAGACAGAAAGTACAAACAAGTGAGGTAGGCAGTAAGAAGGTCTACACATGGAACCATAGAAGATTGGTGGGAACCATTTGTAGATATTAGAAGCAAGAGGATGGATATATTATTCCAATTATAATTATTTATTTGGTGCGAGTAACAAAATGATTCACTAAAGGTAAATATTTCAATATTTAATATCCACCACTATGATGTAATTTCAATAATTAGGTGATACATGTATGCATCAATTCCATAACAATAAAATATTATTGTATAAATATGACAAAATTTCCTTTTTTTGAACTATCATGACATGGAGGAAAATTGTTAATATTTTTCTTTTAATTGTCATGATATATAGAAAAATACTTCATAAATAAATAAATATATAAAAATAATGACAAGTAGAGCATATTATGAAAATTTGGTTGACCATTCAATTGAAAAATTAGGAAAAACATTTTAAAATTGACTAGTAATTTTTTATTTTAATTTTCATTTGTATGGGAAAATGTTTTTATGTCCTTCTATGATGAGCTAGGCGGTCCTTGAAGGGGAACTATAACAATTTTTAACTCTAAATGTGACTAATCGAGCAATATTATTGATGAAAATAAAAAAAATTGTATGTGAACCTTTTCACAATGAATTATGAGCAATGATCTCCATGATTTTTAAATAAAAATTATTGACGAATTAAGTGTCTAGCCAGGGATCAATTTCTCTTCGTAAGAGGCCCTTAAATCACTCTATGTCTAAAACATATAATGACTATGGAATTACTATGAAACTAATAAATACTAAAGAAACACATTGTTACTTAAAAGCACATTAAACTAAGGTAATTTCAACTAAATACTAAGTGTCTAAATATTGCAAATATTTTACATATACTAAAAAAGCACACTTTAACTTTAAAAATACATCAAGACAAATTAATTTTAACTTGGTCCTATATGTCTAAATATTCTAAGTCTATCTAAATTTTAAAACATACACAAATTACCACATTTGATACACATTCTTGATAAAAATAATCTCTAATTGTGTATTAGTTATATTAATGTGAAATAAGTAAACAATTTAATGTTCATATATATATATATATATATATATATATTATTTTGAATTTGTAACACATTTTTATCATTATTGAAATGTTTTATAGAATTTGATTATCTAAAATAAAGGGAAGAAAAAACTATATTTTTTTATTTGAAAATAATTTCAAATGGATAGAATAATGAATATAAATTATTAAGATTGTAAAATAAAATTGTATGTATTTTTGTTTGTTTGTTTGTTAGGGTATGTGAGTCCTGAGATGACTGGCATGCCTAACCTATGGCTTGAGTAGCCATCGCCTACAGGCATTTAAGCCATCAAAATCACCCAGGAAATTCACGCGACCTTGACCACGCCAACAATTAACATGGTTTTTTGTGTGAAAATTGACATGAGTGAAATTTGAAGATGCGTTCACATTTGATTTGCTACTTTGCTTGTGAAAAATGAAATCAGTAAAATACACACGCCCATGTTTGTGATCTATGTTTTATTTATCCATTTTTTTGGGTTAACAACACATTTTTACTTATTCAAGTAAGTGGTATTTGTTTTTTTTTTCCTCCAAAAACAAAGTATTTGGTAACACCTTTAATAATTATAATTATTAAGTGGTTTAAATTTTTTATAAGGGAAACACTTCACAAGTGTATTTAATGTGACTAGAGATCAAATTTGAAAATAAGGGTTTTATTTCAATTTGAAGGGTTAACTTCGTTTTGACTTTTCAATATTGACAAGTTAAAATAATTTATTCTTTTCATATGAAAATGGAAACTAATTTGGAATTGCATGCATAGCTCACACATCACACCTTCCATCGTGTCAAGTCTTATCTATAAATGGGATCTCCAAATACACTTGAAAGAGTACACATAGATTTCATTGGTTCACCAGTATTAAAATCTATATAGGAAATATATGGATGAAATTCAATAGGACTATTTACTTTTTCATCTCCTAGACACCATTCCTCGAATATAATCAAATTTCTTTGTATTGAAATTATTGTTCTTTCTTATATAATAATTGGTCCAAATGTTCAAACTATTGCAATTGGTCTTTTAAAATTAATCAAAACATAATATTATTTTATGGATATAACTACATTCTCCCAAAAATAAATAAATAACGATTTAGAACCTCCAACACACCTCCAAGAACACAATTTTTCATAGAAGAAATATAACTTATAAGAATA
Organism: Pinus tabuliformis; assembly: GCA_031772625.1. Lineage (NCBI taxonomy): Eukaryota > Viridiplantae > Streptophyta > Pinopsida > Pinales > Pinaceae > Pinus > Pinus tabuliformis. The sequence continues at coordinate 1,455,296,493 of CM062818.1, forward strand.
TTTTTCCATAATAATTATATGGCTAATGATTTGTGCATATGTGCATCATGATGCAAAACTGCATTAAACAACACATAAATAACATTATTTTTTGTCAACAAAAAATAATAGTTAAATTAAATACTACTTACTCAACAATGATTTTTTGATAATAAGGAATCAAACCTCCATTGAATTAATTTTGATTGTGTTGAAGAATCTAGGGCAAAGTAGTGTAGTGTGATTCTGCATTACACAATTTCTAGGGTCTTTTTACTTTTCTTGTTAGCTTATTATTATTATTCTTCTTAATAGTGCATATGTGTGTACTTCATCAAACTACTACCAAAACATAAAAATAAGAACACGAGATGTTTGCTCTCTGCGAGGGCCAAAACCTCTCTACTATTGAGAGGAAAATCCTTTAGTGAATTTCTCTTATTGAAGCTTCTATTGACCAATGCCAAACCCTAGACCCATGACAAAGAGATCCTCCAAGCACAAGTCAAGTCTCCACTCCTTTCTTCACCATATACCCCAACACTTCTTCTGGCACTTTGTCCTCCTACGTATGACACTTCTTCTTCTTACTATGATTCTTGTATAGAGTTAGAACTTCCTTGAATGAGCCTTCTCAATGAAGTGTTGCTCTTCTATTCCTTGCTCAAGTATATCTTTGACTTGCGTATGTGATGTACGCCCTTCTCCTTTGCTTTAGTGTCTTTCTTCCACGCTGGAGGAGGAGGCCTTGTAGGCCTAGTTTCAACCCCAACAAAGGTAGGTAAGTGTCTATGGATTGTTGTTTTCCTAGCCGCAGAGACATCCCTCAAATTTCCTTGCACGTGTGACTGTAGCAACCCCAAAATAGACTTCTAGGCATTTCTGGTGTACCCTTTCTCTTCGCTGCCTTTGGAGACCTCCTTCCTTCATTCTTTCTTACCTTTCCCTTCACAGATTTTAGAGAACACTTGATGTGTTATCTTTGGAGTGGATAGCATCTATAAATAGATTATTATCCCTCCATTTAGGCCGACTAGTCCTCTGTTTGTAGGCCAACTTTTAGTGATGTAGGCAAATTTGTTGAGAAGTTTTTGGATAGCTTCGATGGTGGTGTAGCATACTTGAAGGAGCTTATTGAAGTTTCCATTCATAGGAGTAGACTTGACTTTTCTTGGAGGTTTCCCTTTGACTTTCATATATATTTATACATAGTGTAATATGCCCTTAAGGACTTCAATATTTTCTATTAACTATTTGACTCACCTATAGCACTTTGACATGTGTTAGACCTACTTCAATGAGAAAGAAACTCATTGTCATATATTATAAAAATAATATTTATTTTCTTGAATAAGTACAAATATCAAAAGTACATTTATGAAGACTGAACCTAGTTACACTTCCTTCAACACTCCCTTTTAACTAGGGAGGTATTCATACAAGATTACAAGGTGTTTGGCAATTTGAAATCTTGAGGAATTCACATAAGAGAAACTGGATAGCAATCCATCTGTTATAGCATCATGGATATATCCATCAACATTGTCATAGTGAAAGGTCTAGACTAACAACTCCATCTCTTTACAATACCATGAGCTACAATGCTAGCGAGACCAATGATTTATAGACACCTTCATCATTGTCTTTCAAGGTACACAACCACCCGAGTGTTCTTTGAGTATGACCTTCTAGGAATATTCTTATCTTGGTTTCCCAACCCTCAAATAATATCGGTCCTCTTGCCTACTCTTGTCTTGGATTCCCTACACATCCTTAAAGAGTATCAGATGCCAAATGATTGCCCAATCCTCCCAATCTTTATTCCTAAGTGAAGACAATAATGTAGTGTCTATCTTGTGTCTACATTTCCATTTATTGCCTTCATATTGACTTACGACTGTTAGTCCTGGTCTAGTACATGACCCATGAAATGGAAAACACAATTGCCACTCCTTTGTAATGAGGGGTGATCCAAAAATCCCTCTTGATCAGGGACTTGTCAGACCTCCATCTTAACTGGGGACTCTTTCCTTCATCAACAACTTCTTCTTCATGGGTCCTTCAACTGCTTGATCTCCTTCCTTTCTTGATGTCATGAAGTCTTTGTTCAAACTTGTTTTAGGTAGGGAACCATCCGTCGATTACTTTCTTCCCTAGTTTTTCATGTCATTGCTTCCTTCAAGGAAAGTGGTTTTCATGTCACACATCATGTTTTCTTGTCACCTTGGGTACTCCTTTGTCATCTTGTCCATGCTTCAGAATATTCTTCTCATGGATGCTTCGTTGTACTTGCTTGTTTACATTCTTTGACATAGTAGCCCATTATGATTTCATTATGATATTGCTTCAACATTTCCTTTTTTTGGATAGCTTATTCATCATGACATCTTCGTAGAGTAGAATCAATTATCTACAAATTTTATATCTCCAAGGCATCCATAGGTGTCAAGGGTCATTTTTTCCTTTATCAAAGTTGTCTTGCCTTCTTTCGGGAGGTATCTTCAAAGAATTTTGTCAGATAATGATTCTTGGTGATCATGGTGTTCTTCACGTGCTTGATCTCTTTCTTTATTTTCTTCTTTTTAGACAAATAGGTCAACCATCTAATGTTTCTTGTGAGAGCATTCATTCATTGCTTCCTAGACTTGTCAACATTTCTTCTTGCTTCGTAGACTCCTTAGGTGAGCATATTGTTTTATTGACCTTCATTGGATTGTGGTACATGCCTTCCAGCATGTTCTTGATGAAAGAGATTCTTTCATTCTTGATCATGTTATACAACTACCCCATGACTTAATAATATACAAATTATAACATGACTAAACTTTAATGCATACATACCTCATATTGATTCTCCTTTGATCATCCTTTGCTGTGGCCCTTCTTGATTCATCTTAGCTTGCCTGCATATCATCCTTTTCGTGAATCCCATGAATGGGATTCCCAATGAGACATCTACCTTGGTTCATGAACCTTCTTTTGGAGATTCCATCATAGGATCTTAAATATCCTTTCCTTGCAAATGTTTCTTTTTCTTTTATGATCGAGATCTTCTAAGATACTTAATCATGATCAATTTTTTCTTTTATCATGGATGAAGTTCTATACTCGGTATTCTCCTTCTATATGAATATCTTGAGATATATCTACCATGCTCCTATATCCTAGAAGATATTTCTACTTATGCATTTTTGTTCTTATCATAAATGCTACATCTACATGAGTATCTAGAGCTCTATGTACATCATGTTTCTAGATTCTAGAGGATGTTTCTAGCCATGCAATTTTAATTTATTCCTACATGCTCCTATCCTACTCAAAACTTTGAAAGAAGTCTATAAGTAAAGAGTTTTACCTAGTCATAATAGAGATCTAAAGGATCTTACTTCTTTTGCTTCTTTCCTTCTCCTTTCACCTCTTGAGTCAAGTGAGCTTCTTCCCTCTTTCTTTTGTTGGTTTCCTTCTTAAGCTTATGGAAATTCATTTGTAATGTCCATATTCTTCGCATCCAAAACATTGGATCTTGGACATGTATTTGATGTTTGTTCTTCGTGGACCAAACTTGCGAAATTTACCCTTTCTTTTGGCCATGGTAGCAAATTATTGGTCCTTTGATCCTACATCTTCTTTTGCCTTAAGTCTGGTTTCCTCTGTTCTGCATAGAGAACACATTTCATTGAGAATGGTTGCTTCCTTCTTGGCATATATGATTGATGTGAAGGTTACCCACTCCTCAGGTAGAGCATTGAGTACTATAGTTGTCATCTCTCTGTCAGACATGACTTCCCCAAGCTCTTGAAGTTGATCTCTCATTTTAGAGATTTTCATGAAGTAGGGAGCTATTCCTTCCTTTGTTATCTTCATCTTGTATAATTCATTTCTTAGAGATACTACTTCTTCAGTTGTGGATACCGAGAATATATCTACTAGATTATCATAAATTTATTTTGATGTCTCAAACTTGGAGACATAAGGAATGCGAGAGACTTTGATTAATTCTATCAGAATCCTTTGAGCTCCTATCTCATCCTTATTGTATTTGTCTAAGGCTTGAGTTTGTTACTTAGCAGGGATATTGATATTCCCTTTGACATGTTCTAGGAGTTCATTCTCCTTGATAAGTAGATAAGTCATCTTCTTCCATGCAAGAAAAATATTGGTACCTACCAATTTATTTCTTTCCTTGCAAAAATACATTGATGTATATTCAGAAGGGAACATGTACACTTACTTGATAGATTTTATGATGTAATGGATTTTCTTCCTCCTTGAAGGCTTGATGGCTTGTCTTCCCTAGATATTGATGTTCTTTAAGTTGCCTTCTCCAAGTGGAATTGGTTGGTGACTAGGTTTGCTTGAAGACTTATAGCTTGATGTAGGTCCTGCTTCAATCTTATCTTCTTTGTAGGTGCCTTTATGTAAGGCTCTTCTTCTAGCTTTGTAGACCTCCTTGATGAATGATGGATTGTAGACCCTTCTTGTCCTTGAATTAGTTGAGACTTATAGGCTTGATTCTTCAACCTTGTAGATGTTTCCCCTTGATGAGTGTTCTTGAGTTTCCCTATCCTTGATGTGTCACCTTAGCTCTAATACCATGTTGAAGAATCTAGGGAAAAGTAGTGTAGTGTGATTCTTCGTTACTTGATAACAATTTGTGGAGTCTTTTTACTTTTATTGTTAGCTTATTCTTCTCATTAGTGCATATGTGTGGACTTCATCAAACTTCTACCAAAACATAAAAACAAGAACACAAGATGTTGGCTCTTTGCCAGGGCTAAAACCTCTCTACTCTTGAGAGGAAAACCCTTTAGTGAATTTCTCTTATTGAAGCTTCTATTGATGAATTCCAAAGTTACCCTAGACCCCTAAAAAATAGATCCTCCAAGAATACGTCAAGTCTCCACTCCTTTCTTCAGCATATACCCTGACACTTCTTCTGACACTTCCTTTGGCACTTGTTTCCTATCACTTCATCCTCTACTTCTGACACTTCTTCTTCTTACTATGATTCTTGTCTAGAGTTAGACCTTCCTTGAATGAGTCTTATAAATGAAGTGTTGCTCTTCTATTCCTTGCTCAATTATATCTTTGACTAACCAAGATCCTCCTTGAGTGTATCACTATTCTATTGTTATATTACCTAAGTTTCTTGCACGTGTGGAAAGTATTGCTAGGTGGTGTATGCCCTTCTCCTTCGCTTGATGTCTTTTCTACACGCTGGAGGAGGAGGTCTTGTAGGCCTAGTTTCAGCCCAAATGAAGGTAGGTAAGTTTCTATGGATTTTTGTTTTCCTAGCCGTAGGGACAACCCTCAAATTTCCTTGCACATGTGACTATAGTAGCCCCAAAACAAACTTCTAGTCCTCGGTGGTGTACCCTTTCTCTTCGCTGCCTTTGGAGACCTCCTTCCTTTATTATTTCTTGCCTTTCCCTTCACAAATTTCAGAGCACACTTGATGTGTTATCTTTGGAGTGGAAAACCTCTATAAATAGAGGATTGTACCTCCATTTAGGCCAACTAGAAGGCTGACTAGTCCTCCGTTTCTAGGCCGACTTTGAGTGTTGTTTGTAGGTAGATTTGTTGAGCAGTTTGTGGATAGCTTCCATGGTGGTGTAGCATGCTTGAAGGAGCTTCTTGAAGGTTCCATTGCATAGGAGTAGACTTGACTTTTCATGGAGGTTTCCCTTTGACTTTGATATATATATTTATACATAATGTAACATGCCCTTAAGGACTTCAATATTTTCTCTTGACTATTTGACTCACCTATAACACTTTGACATGATCAAGAAACTCATTATCATATATTATAAAAATAATATTTATTTTCTTGAATAAGTACAAATATCAAAAGTACATTTATGAAGGCCAAACCTAGTTACACTTCCTTCAACAAATTCTTGGTTCCCATTGTTGTGTCTTCATATTAAGTAGGTATAAAGGAGACATAAAGGTAATATTCATAAATCCTAGTAAGCTAAACAACTAGTAATGCATGAAAATATAGTAGACAATAACTACAAATAAGTGAGGTAGGCACTATGAATATCTACACGGGGAGCCACAGAATATTGGTGGGTACCATTTGTAAATATTATAAGTAAGAGGATGGAGATATGATTCCAATTAGAATTATTTCTCCTCTATGAGTAACAAAAACATTCACCAAAACTAAAGATTTTACTAAAAATAAATTCCATAAAAATAAGATTTTACTATATAAATATGATGACATTTCCTTTTTTGAAGTATCGTGATATGGAGAAAAAATGTTAACATTTTTTTTAATTGTCATGATATATAGAAAAATAATTAATAAATATATAAAAATAATGACAAGCGGAACATATTATGAAAAGTTTCCTCACCATTCAATTGAAACAATCAGAAAGAAAAGAAAAAAAATCATTTCAAAATTGACAACTAATTTTTTATTTTAATTTTCATTTTGGATGGGAATTAATTTTATGTCCTTCTATGAATAGCTAAATAGTTCTTGAAGGATATTATTTATAATAAATAATTTTCATGTGGCTCATTGAAGTGATATTATTTATGCAAAACAAAATTTTTATATATGAAACCTTTTCACAATAAATTATGAACAATGATCTTCATGTTTTTTAAATAAAAATTATTGACCAATTCAGTGTCTAGCCAAGAATCAATTGCTCTTAGTATGAGGCCCTTAAATCACTTTATGTCTAAAACATATTATGACTATGAAATTACTATGCAACTAATGCATACTAAAGAAACACATTGATACTTAAAAACACTTGAAACTAAGTTAATTTTAACTAAATTCCAAGTGTCTAAATATTTAAAGATTTTATATTTAAAAAAAACACACTTTTACTTAAAAATACATTAAACCAAATTAATTTTAAATTGGTCCTAAATATTCTAAAAAATTTGGTCTCTCTAAATTTTAAAACATACACCAATTACCAAATTTGATAGACATTATTGACATAAATAAACTTAATCTCTAATAGTGTATTAGTTATATTAATATGAAATAAGTAAACATTTTAATATTGAAAAGTTTTTTAGTTTTTTTGTTAATACATATTTGTCATTATCAAAATGTTTTATAGAATTTGATTATTTAAAAAAAATGTTTATTCATTTATTTGAAAATCATTTTAAATTAATAGAATAAGAAATATCAATCATTAAGATTGTGAAATCAAATTGTATGTAATTTTTGTTTGTTTGTTTGTTAGGGTATGTGAGTTCTTAGATGACTGGCACACCTAACCCGTGGCTTGAGTATCCACAACCCAGGGACATCTAAGCTGTAAGAATCACCCTAGGATCTCATGCAACATCAAAAGCACCAACACTTAGCATGGATAGATATGTGAAAGTTGACATGAGTGAAATTTGAATACATGTTCACGTTTGATTTGCTACTTTTCTTGTGAAAAATGCGAGTAAGATAGACACAACCCTATTTGTGATGTGTGTTTTATTTCTGCATATTTTTGGTTGAATACTACATTTTTACTTATTCAAGTGAGTGGTATTTTTTTAATTTTTTTTCAAAAAGAGGCTATTTGGTAACAACTTTAATAATTATAATTATTAAGTTGTCTAAAATTTAATAAGGGAAACACTTCTATAGACTATAAGTCCAAATGCACTTGAATAGTACACATAGTTTATGTTGGTTCATTCGTATTACAATCTAAATAGGAAACACGTGGAGGGAATTCAATAGGACTATTTACTCTTTCATTTCCTAAACTCCATTCTGTAGATACAATCAAATTGTTCTATAATGAAATTATTATTCTTTCATATATTAATTGGTCCAATTGTTTGAACTATTGCAACTTGTCTTTTAAAGTTAATAAAAACATAAGATTATCTTATGGATATCACTGCACTCTCCCCAAAACAAATAAATAACTATTTAAAATCTCCAACAAAACAATTTTCCATGAAATAAATATAGCTTATAAGAATATTTTTTGATGAGAATTATAGACCTAATGATTGGTGCATATGTGCATCATGATACAAAACATCATCTGTAAAAGCACATAAATAAAATTATTTTTTGTCAACACAAATGAATGTTTAAATTAAATACTACTTATTCAACATTGATTTTTTATAATAAGGAATCAAACTTACATTGAATCAATTTTGATCCCTAGTACCCATTTTTGTGTCTTCATATTAAGTAGGTATAAAGAAGACAAGTAGGTAATATTCATAAATCTAAGTAAGCTAAGCCACTAATAAATGCAAGCAAACAGAGTAGACAATAGATATAAACAAATGAGGTAGGCAGTATGAAGATCTACAAAGGGAACCATAGAAGATTGGTGGGTACCATTTGTAAATATTAGAAGCAAGGGGATGGAAATATGATTCCAATTATAATTATTTCTCCTTTGTGAGTAATAAAAGTATTCACGAAAGTCAAAGATTAAATCTTTAGTTTCCACCATTATGATGTAATTTCAATAATTAGGTGATACATGTATGCATAAATTCCATAAAAATAAGATTTTATTGTATAAATATGATAATATTTCCCTTTTTGAACTACCATGACATGGAGAAAAAAATGTTAACATTCCTTTTTTTTAATTGTCGTGATATATAGAAAAACAATAAATAAATAAATCTATAAAAATAATGACAAGTAGAACATATTATGAAAATTTTTATCCCCCTTGAATTGAACAAATCAGGATAAAACAAATAAATTCATTTCAAAATTGTGAAGTAATTTTTTATTTTAATTTTGATTTGCATGGGAAATATTTTTATGCACTTCTATGACGATCTAGGTAGTTTTTGAAGGGAAATGACAACTTTAATTTTGAATTATGAGTGTGACTAATTGGGGTGATATTATTGATGCAAAACAAAAATTGTATATATGAAATCTTTTCATAATGAATTATGAGCAACAAACTCCATGCTTTTTAAATAAAAAATATTAACCAATTTAATGTCTAGCTAGGGATCAATTGCTCCTAGTATGAGGCCTATAAATCACTCTATGTCTAAAACATATCATGACTATGGAGTTACTACGCAACTAATGCGTACTAAATAAATACATTGTTACTTCAAAACACATTAAACATTGTTAATTTTGACTAAATCCTAATTGTATAAATATTCTAAAGATTTTATATACTAAAAAAACACACTTTTAGTTTAAAAGTAAATTAAACCAAATTAATTTTAACATGGTCCTAAATATCTAAATAGTGTAAAAGTTTTAGTCTCTCTAAATTTTAAAAAATATGCAAATTATTACATTTGATACACATTCTTGATATTAATAAACTTAATCTCTAATTGTGTATTACTTATATGATTTTTGTTTGTTTGTCAAGTGTTCTCAGTTCATTAGAGATTACATCAAGCTTGACCTGTGGCTTGAGAAACTGTGACCCATGGGTATCTAAGCTGCAAAACTCACCCGGGGCTCGCACCTGACCTGGGCCACACCAGCTCTTAACATTACTGTATTTTTTCCCACGGAGTCTCGAACTGGTGACCTTCACATCATGGAGTGACTTAAAAATACACCCCATCACCGTTTATTCTACACCTCGTAGGCGTATTACTTATATTATTTGAAACATTTTAATATTTCTAAGTATTTTTTATTTCCACTTGTACTCATATTTGTTATTATGCAAATGTTTTATAAAAAATGATTATTTAAAATAAAGGGAAAACCATATGTATTTTTTACTTGATTTTTTTTAAATGAATAGAATAAGAAATATCAATCATTGAGACTGTAAAATCAAATTGTATGTAATTTTTTTTTGCTTGTAAGGGTATGTGAGTCCTGAGATCATTGTCACGCCTAACCAATGGCTTGAGTAGCTACGACCCAGGGGCATTTAAGCCATCAAAATCACCCAGGGATTTCACGATGCCTCGACTACACAAACACTTAACATGGATGGATTTGTGAAAATTAGCTTGAGAAAAATTTGAAAATGCATTCGCATTTGATTTTCTACTTTGCTTGTGAAAATTGCTAGTAAAATACAAACAACCCTATTTGATGTCTATTTTATTTTTGCATATTTTTAGGTGAATATCACATTTTTACTTATTCAAGAAAGTGGTATTTTAATGTTTTTTTTCTTAAACATGGCATTTGGTAACACCTTTAATAATTATAATTATTAAGTGGTTTGTATTTTTTTATAAGTGAAACACTTCATAGGTCTATTTAATGTGAGCAGAGGTCAAATTTGAAGATAAAGGATATATTTCAATTTGAAGGGTTAACTTCATTATGAATTTTCAATATTGACAAGTTAAAATAAATTATTCTTTTCATATGAAAATGAAAAATAATTTGAAATTTCTTGCATAGGTCACATATCACACCTTTCATCGTGTCAAGTCTTATTTATAGAAGGGAACTCCAAATACACTTGAAAGAGTACACATAGTTTTGGTCGGTTCACCAATATTACAATCTATATATGAAACATATAAAGGGAATTGAATAGGATTGTTTACTCTTTCATCTCCTAAACAATATTCCTTAGATACAATCAAATTGTTCTAATGAAATTATTTTTATTTCTTATATAATAATTGGTTCAATTGTTCAAATGATTACAAATGGTTTTTTCTTAAGTTAATCAAAACACAGGCTTATTTTATGGATATCATTGCACTCTCCCAAAAATAAATAAATAAATAAAACCTTCAACAACACAATTTTTCATAAAATAAATATAGCTTACAAGAATCTTTTTCCATACGATTTATAGCCCTAATGATTGGTGCATATGTGCATTGTTGTGCAAAACATCATCTATAGAAACGAAAAAAAAATATATTATTTTTTTTCAATAAAAATAAATGTTTAAATTAAATACTACTTATTTAACATTGAATTTTTCATAATAAGGAATCAAGCCTACATTTAATCAATTTGGATCCTGGTGCCCATTGTTGTGTCTTCATATTAATTAGGTATAAAGAAGACATGTAGGTAATATTCATAAATCCAAGTAAGCTAAACAACTAGTAAATGCAAGCAAACAAAATAGACAATAGCTACAAACAAATGAGGTAGGTGGTATGAAGATCAACACAGGGAGCCGTAGAATATTGATGGGTACCATTTGTACATATTAGAAGTAAGATGATGGAGATATGATTCCAAATAGAATTATTTATCCTCTGTGAGTAACAAATAAATTGCCAAATCCAAAGATTGCAATCTTTAATTTCTACCACTATGATGTAATTTTAATAATTAGGTGACACATGTATGCATACATTCCATAACAATAAGATTTTATTGTATAAATATGATAACATTTTCTTTTTTTAACTATCATGATATGGAGAAAAATGGTTAACATTCCTTTTTTAAATTTTCATGATATATATAAAAAAAATTAATAAATAAACAAATCTATAAAAGTAATGATAAGTAGAACATATTATGAAAAGTTTTCTCACCCTTCAATTGAAAAAATCAGATAAAATTTTCATTTCAAAATTGATAAGTAATTTTTTTTTCTTTTAATAACCATTTGCATGGGAAATAATTTTATGTCTTCTATGACGACCAACATTGTAGTTATTGAAGAGCAATGATGACTTCAATTTTCAACTCTAAATGTGACTAATTAAAGTGATATTATTAATGTAAAAAAAAATTGTATATATGGAACCTTTTCACAATGAATTATGAGCAATGATCTCCATTGTTTTTAAATATTTGATCTATATGAATATTGGATAGATCAAAAGTTAATATGAATCTACATCAATCCAATAACAAACATGAATGTTATTCAAGCACAATATTAAGAAAGATGCCCCTTCTCCTTCTTTGAATGATATTCCTCTTCTACATTTGGTTCCCTCATCATTAATTGATTCATATAAGATGTGTAAATACATTAAAGTAAAACTTTGACAACTCATGTCCTTCGACCCTTCAACAATGAGCTCAAAGAGGTAGACTAAACATTATTTGTGAGTTTCAAGGACGTTTTTGTCCAACAATACTATTTCACTAGCAATTGCACTGAGAGGTGCAAATGAATGTCAATAGGAGGAGTGGGGGGGATGTGGAAGGAAACTACAGCCTTACGTGACATGTCAGGTTGCAACATCGATGTCATATTATGGGGCATGCAATTACACATTGAAGGGAAAGAAATTTATGACCTTCGTACTCTAGTAACCACTCCATTCCTTGGAATCAAAGGGGGTTGTGTCAAGGGAGATGGTTTATTATGTGGAAGGTGAGTGAGCGATGGTAATAGTGATGTGGTTTGGGTGGTGCAAGTGTTTGACTTGCATTTAAGTGCTTACCATCGAGAGTGATCAAAGGAATTAAAGAAATTGTTAGCCCAAAGATGAAGCACATAGATAAACAATAATGAGGTAAGAAAACACACACGAGGACTTATGTAGGGGTTCTTGATTCTCACCTCTGTGCATCATTGTGAAATGTGTTGTATGATGTATTTTTAAGTGGTGCAACCATATATATATATATATATATATATATATATATATATATATATATATATATATATATATATATATATATATATATATATATATATATATATATATATATATTTATTTATTTATTTCATGGTTTGAACTATGAAAAAAATCGTAAAATGCTTCTATGTCAATGGTCCATCATCATAACAGACAAACATTCCATGGAACTAATTACTATGAGTTAGTCACTACACACATTGTCATACACACACATGATGGTGTTTCAAAAGCTCCTTTTATAAATAATTCAAGGCCTTCATCTCTGCTTAAGGGTTCAATGTTCTTGGAGTACTTAGTTGACCCCATTCTTCCTGTTACCTCTATTTTACGATTGGATATTAAGGTTTTTCTTGAACTATCATTGCCAAATCTAACACCCACATCAGTTTCTAAATCTATTGGAATCAATATGATACCATTATCTCACCATTTTTCTCATCCTCTTTTGTGGGGGGGATTTTTCATTCTGTTGATTTTGAATAGTTTCTTTCTCTTTGCTAGATTTTCATCTAAATTTTTGTTGAAATAATCACCAAGTAAATGTAATACCATTAGTTATCCCTTCATTTGGGCTTCATACTTCCCTCCCAAAACAAGTTTACAAGTTCTCCTTTGCTATCTTCAACATTTCTCGTTTTTTTTAACTTTATAAGTTTACATTTATACTTTTTACTTCTTCATAATTGTATGAAAATAAGTGATTTTCTTTGCTATTGTCTTTTTAATATATTTCTCTTATTGCATTACACTGTTCATTGAACTATGAATGTAATTTAAATTCTTTTAATGTTACTTTTCCTTTACTTAAGGTTTTAGCTTTGTCACTTCCCCATATTATTTTGAATCTCCTCCATTAACTTTTCGCATAGATCTACTTTTTCATTTATGATTAAATATGAAATGAAAATTGGACAAACACTATACATCCAATAATAGAATAATAAATGTTATATATGTTGGAATATACATTTTTGGATCTAAAGCATATGCTCTATAGGCTAAGTTGAAATACAAACCATTAATATGAAATGTTGAAATCGACACTATTGGATTTGAAATGTTGAGATATATGCCATTATACAATATATATTTTACGCATAGTCTAACTCTTCTACATTTTGGTCATTTTCCTAAAATAGTTTCCAATTAATTTTGGATGAAATCCGACAAGGATTTGTTGAAATCGCAAGTTTGATATTTGTAGTTTACGCAATCCGAGTGTTGTTGGGGTTTTTAAGGGCATTGAATCCATTTATGCATTGAAAAATGCATTTTAAACAATAAAAAATTACAATCTCGCCAAAGTTTGTATCATTGGATTATGATGGAAAAAAAACATAGAATAATTAGGCTATGTCTATATTTAGGATCTGACAATGTGTATCATAACATATAAATCTTTTATTATTTTATTGCATTTAAATTAAAAAAAATTATGTCCCAATTGACACAACATTTTTTATTTTACTACAATAAATATTTTGTATTCTACTACTGAGTAAATATTTTTTTATTCTACTATTGAGTACATATTCATTGTCAAAAAATTGGACTTGTAGGAAATGGATATAACTTTCCTACCCCTTTTAAACAATTTCCCCAAAATTTGTATTATATTTTCTTTTGTATTTGGTAGAATCAATAATTGGGATAAGTTTGTATTCGCTTGGCATGGGGTTGATTCCATCCACTACTACTATAACCTCCAAGCATACCCAACATAACCTCACACACAACATACATGATTAGTTGAGATTAGAATCAACCACATAAAAAACATTATTTTAATAGTGCACTCTATTTCCAAATGATCTACACCTGGAGGCTCTAAAATATATAGTATTCAATATTATGAACTATAAATATTGCACAATGTCCATGAAACCACCAACAATAATAAAATAATTCCCACATAATAATCACTAGCATTTTTTTAAAATTTCAATGAAATATTGATACAAACTTTTTTCCCTTGTTTAAAAAATGAGTAGATTATAAAAATTAAGTAACTTATAAAAATAGGGACACATTTTCTAATTTACAAGAAAATAGTGTGAATCAAAATAAAAATAAAAATAAAATATATAATATATATATTACAACTCAGAATATTTTATTGCGATATATATATATAAAATCTGCAAAACGGTCGCGGTGGAGCTCATTACAGGTATAACAACTAGACAATTTACAAAATTGGGTATCAATGTGCAGAGCACCCCAAAAATCGAAACCAAAACTGACACTATCATAAAGCAAACTGAAAAAAGACCAAAATGACACGTCATTCTTTGGATCCTTCAGCTACCTGTAATCAGACATGTAAGAGAGCCAAGTAGCCGCATATAGTGGATCACAAAATCTTGTACTTTGTACATAAAAATACATACATAAACGATGAGACAAGCCAAAATTCAAAGGATTACTTCTGTTATTAAGGTTACTTGGAGTTGCGGTTTGTTGTGAGTAATATGTCAGTTTCATAGTGTTTAACACAAATCAAATTCAAAAATCAAAGGCACAAGGAAAGGATCCTAACCTGCTCAACCTAACATAACAGAACCAAACCTAATCAAACACATCACCATCAATAATTTCATTATAGAAGCATGAAAAATGTCATGAGGTGCATTGACATTATCAACACACGTCATTGGGTGGACAAGTGTATTAACCAGTCAAGGCTTTGCATGTAGAATGAGTCATTCGGATTTGTAGATTTCAGACTGAATAATTTAGTGGCCCAAAGTAACATAGAATGGAGGACTTGAAGTGATGTGTTGTGAATCACCCTCCTTTGTTCCCAGTTTGCTTCATTGAAATAGTTTCTATGGTCTATGGAGACTCCTCCTTCGTCGACAATTCAACTTATTTGACATGGTCTCAAACCTATCAACGGTGTGGCGGGCTCGCCTTTGATCTATACTCAAAATATCTCACCAGGGGATGTTGTAAGCATTGAAAATTTATGTATAAATGGCCATTCTCATGGGAATTTCTTAATATTTCAGGAATCCGAGCAGAGAAGAAAGTACAAAATCTTGATATTGTTATATGTGGCTGCATGCAGGTCTTTGTGGTGGCTCCCACCATTCCTTCCATTTATGAAATTGATTTTTCAGTTCCAATGGCAGCTCTCAAGACCGTCAACATGCGACTTAATGTTCAAACTATGGTTTCTCAATTCATTCACTGTAACTCCAAGATTATTTTTTATTATTACCAATTGTTTCCTCTCATCACAAAATCTCTACATGGAACCAACCATAAGTCCACCCTCGTACTCATCCAGGAGCTCGTTAATGGGACATAAATAGCTCCCATGAGTACAGAAATAGCCACAACATATGAAGGGCTATTGCAAGAGGGAGATCCAGAGCTTAATGGGCTTGTTAATTGCGGTCACTCGTGAGTATTATTATATTTTATTGAGCATGTATGACGTTATACAATTCTAATTTCACTAACATGGTGGAATTGTCATTTTTTCAAGCCACTTCGGTAAAAATAAATTAAGTTGACCAATTCCACCAGGTCGACATGGCCTCAATAAAATTCCCTAAAGAAAATAGTAGCGTCGGGTAAGACTTACATACATAGAAATATTATATGGTCATTTAATTTAATTTAAATGCATAATTTTATGTTAACAATGTATGTTGTGGGATTGATTAATAAATTGAATGCAAGTGAAGGACAAAAAACCAACTTCAAGATCTCAAACATCATCCCTCTTACACAAGGGTTCTATACACCCAAATTTATACCTTCATTATTTGCATAGTAATCCCTTCCCACTCAATTTGAGTTGCATCACTGCATCCTAATTTGTACTCTACTTTCAGTAATGTTTCTAATAGATATTTGGATCAATATGGAAGAGAAGTGGGAAGTTTGTATTGTAGAGAGGTAAGGATACTTACTCTGAGGCTGTTGGAAGTAATATTTGAGAGCCTAGGAATGGAGACCGACTTCCTAGACAAAGGACTGGGTAAGCACTAGGCAAGAATATACAACACATGGCTATAAACTACTATCCCAAGTGCCCCAATCCTAGCCCATTCAGATATAAATGTTCTCACTCTCCTTTAAGAAGAGGTGCCGACTTACAAGTGATAAAAAAATGGACATTGGATTGTTGTGAACCCCATTCCTAATTCTTTTGTTATCAAAATCGGTGATCAATTACAGGTTCCATCTATCTGCTTGGCACTCAAATTAATTAATCTCATTTTCTGGTTTGTTTTCATTTGTATAATCCATGGTGTATGGCATGGACATAATTAAATGTTGTAATGAAAATATTTATGTGTAGATTCTGAACAACAGAAGATAAAAAAGTGTGTTGCATCGTGTGGTAGTAAGTTCTTCAAGAGCACACATTTCAATTCCGACATTTTAAAACCCTTCTTTTGATGCAGTTATCGCTTCTCCCACAATATTGACTAACAAAGAGCATCCTGCTGTGTTTAAAAGATTCACGTACAACGAATATTACCAAGATTTTTGGAGCAGACAATGGAAAGGAAATGCATGCTTGCACATGTTCTATGATCATTATGAAGAGAAACCAGCACAAAAAATGAATCAATGTCCTTTTGAGGGGAACAATGATCAATTGGAGCCTTGGACCTCTAGTTGATACCATTCATATTTTTCAACATATGTAGCACACATGTTACCATTCAAAAACAAATTTGTTTTTCGCATGAAGTTCACAAATATTTGAAAAGACTCGGTTCACAAATATTTCTTAAAATTAAAAAAAAAAATTATTTATTTAATGGAAATGAAAACTTTGACTTTAAAACTTTTAAATTTATATTAATAAATTAAATTAGCGATTAAAATTTATATTAATTTCAATATTTTAAAATGGTAAAATAGGTTGGATTTTTGTGACTCGAGCCGAGAGCATGCAGGGGGTTTATTTAAATTTTTTTCCCCGCGTGGATCGTCATGGCGGCCATGACTGAGTTTCTGGAGCTAGCGGTTGTGGGTCCGAAGGCGGTAGCGTCCAAGGAAGTAGTTTTTTTGTCTGGAAAAGACGGCGTCGGGCCTAGGTGAAGTGCGGGTGGGTATTTTTTAAAATGAGACGTTGGACATCGATCCGATGCCCGAAGACCTCCTCGCCTGCTGGGGTCTGGAAGAGTCAGAGGAGAACCTGCATCATTTCTTCCCGATGCAGGCAGTGAGGTCATTAAGTGTGGAAAGGTCAACGGAAGCGGGAGCTAAGGTAACAGGTGTTATCGCCAGGAGTCCAGGGGAAATATAACGCGGGAAGGGCGGCTATTTAACTCTGCTCGACCCCCGACATTTGAAAAGGTGGGAAGAGATGTAAAAGTCTCCGGAGAAGAAGGTCAAAATCCAAGTTACCTGGTAGGATCGGCGGGTGGGGGTTCCAGAAGGGCTGAGGAGCCAAATGAAGGCATCTTCCTACAGCCTGATAAGCGTCCTGGATCTTTTGAGGCTGTAGAGGGAGGAGATAAGCTGGAGGATTTGGGTGGAAAGAGGAAGAAGCCCAAGATTTGCAGGAAAAAGTCGGCAACACCCAGCTGTGTCTTTGGAGTGGATATCCACATAGACAGGGCGTTGGAAGCATCGGAAACCCTGCTCGTAGGCAGAGTTGGTGGAAGGAAGCTCTCGGTGGCCTACATTAAGAAATGGGCACTGGCTGAATGGAAAGAAGCCCTGGGACAACCAGAAGAGTTCAAGATGCTTGACAGAGGCTGGTTCTGTCTTCGTTTTGGGCAAAAGGAGCATGTCGACTGGGTGTTGTCCAAGCACTGGAGCCTAGGGAAGAGGCCTATCTTATTCAGGAAATGGACGCCTCTCTTTGATGCCCAGAAAGAAAAATCAGAGGAGTTTCCAGTCTGGGTCAAACTAATGGGACTTCCTATTCATTTCTGGACTGACTCGATTTTTTCCTCCATCGTAAATACTCTGGGTACGTTCCTTGTTGCTGACAAATCCTATTTACATTCTCATGACTAGAGCGCAGCCCGTCTTATGGTAAGTTTAAATCCAAAAGAAGGTTTGGCAGATGATATACTTTTAAAGTATCGGGGCCAAGAGTTCATCCAGACCCTGGACTACGATAACCTCCCGTTCAGATGTCACTGGTGCAAAGTATATGGTCACCTAGCTCGGGATTGCCCTCGTGGTCATCGTAGGCGTCGAAGGCAGAGGCAAAATGGTTTTAAGGCAGAGGAAAAGGAAAAAATGAAGGTCACTGCTCAGATGGAAGTTTTCCAGTCCAAGGAGGTCGAAGTGTTGGGAAATGTCCAGGAGTTAGGATCGGAACCTATGGAGGGTATTGGAATATCTCAGACTGAGGTGACAATGAGTGCTGTTGTTTCAAATCAGTTCCCTGCAGCTGGTTTCTCAGCGGTCATTTCAATGAAAGAATTGAATCAGGCTTGTCCTCCTCCCCCTAATCATTCCCCCCTCTCTTATCAAGCGCTTTGCATCTGTCATGTAGTGGTGAGATTGATCGCTTAGGTCAACTCTCAATAGATATGACAGACACGAAGAAGGGACTAAACACAACTGACAGTGTTTTAATGACGGTTTCATCCTCCCCTCCTCTTGCTCCTATGCATTCCAGAGATGGAGGGCGCG
The DNA here is from genome assembly GCA_031772625.1 of Pinus tabuliformis. Lineage (NCBI taxonomy): Eukaryota > Viridiplantae > Streptophyta > Pinopsida > Pinales > Pinaceae > Pinus > Pinus tabuliformis. Next base: position 1,455,315,636 of record CM062818.1, read on the forward strand.
AATCTCATTACAATCTAAGGCCTTTAGCTACTAGAAAAGGAAAAGAGTCGATAGCAGGCGGTTTGGCAATGGATGACTTGTCCATAGGTCCAAAGAAGTTAAGAGGGAGGAAGTCGGACTTATCGAAAGCCAAGCTGAAGGCTATCATTGATATTGCTGGAGGAAAGCAGTTGTCATTGCCAGGGGTGCTTAGAGCAAAGCAATCACCTCCCGGAGGTTTTAAATGATCATTTTATCTTTCAATTGCAGGGGTCTTGCTAGTACCCCCAAAAAACTAGCTTTGAAGGAGCTGGTCAGGGCTAAAAAATCTGATATCCTCTTTCTTCAGGAAACGATTGGGAAAGGAGATGATATTTTAGGTTGTCTGCATAAACTTTTGCCGGGATGGATATTTCACGCAGTGGATGCTATTGGGAATTTTGGAGGTGCGGCTTTGGGGTTTAATGTGAAGGTTGCGTGTGAAATCTCATCTTGGGAAGCAGAACACGTTTTGGCGATGGAACTCTATTCCAACAAACTCTGTATTCCTTTTCTCTTTCTGAATATCTATGGTCCTAATTCGGAGCGGGAGAAGTTTTGGAACTCCTTCTTTGCGAAGTCCTTTTTTGCGCATCCAAATCTTATTATTGGAGGAGATTTCAACTTTTCGCTGGGACTGGATGAATCCTGGGGGGTTAATTCTAGAGCGGATCCCCTCTCTGCTTACATTCAGCATAAATTGGCCATGCCGCCTCTTGTTGATGTTAACCCATTAAAGATGCGCCCCTCTTGGAGCAATCGCAGGATTGGCGATGACTGGATCGGGAAGAAATTAGATCGCTTCTTAATAAACGATATGTTGGTGGAGAAACTACAAACGTTCAGGCATTGGGTTGGAGATGGTGGTCTCTCTGATCATTTCCCGGTTCTTCTGGAGGTGAAAGGTGACTTAACTAAGCCAGGTATACCCTTCAAGTTTAATTCCTCTTGGCTCTTGGACGAATCTTACATCAGTTTATTTCACAATACTTGGAGGAAAGTCGTGGCAAATGAGAATGAGAACCGAAGTCAGTTGTTTATGGAAAACCTATTAAGGATGAAGGCCGCTTCAAAATGCTGGGCTCTTCATAAGAAGCTAAAGGAGGAAGAAATAATGCAAGCGGTGACCTCAGAACTCGATCTTCTCGAACATCCAGACAGTCAGGGCTATGGATTAGGTGCATCTCGTTCGAGGATACATGAGTTGGAAATGGAAAGAAGGAGAATTCTGCAGCTCAGGGAGCAAAGTTGGTGTCTTAAAAGCAGAGCGATCTGGTTACAGGCAGGGGACGAAAATTCAAAATTTTTCCAGAATTACGCCAAAGGGAGAAAAATCACAAATACAATTTGGGAAATGAAGAAAGCAAACGGTGACTTAGCGCTCTCTTTCGAAGATTTGGCTACTGAAGGGGTAAACTATTTTAAACACCTCTTTAAAGCCCCAGCTGAAGCCACAATTGCAGAAGTTATAAGGGTTGCCCAGATTTTTCTGCGTTTCATAGAGGAGGAAGACAATGAATTTCTCATGGCACCTATTTCTAAAGAGGAGGTTGCAAGCGTACTCAAATCAATGCAAAAGGAAAAAAGCCCCGGCCCGGATGGCTGGACTGTTGAATTCTTCCAGCATTTCTTTGAATTCATAGGTGATGAGCTAGTGGAGGTGGTGGAAGAATCCATACTTTCAGGTTCTATTTATCAACCCTTTAATGCTACATTTTTAACTCTCATTCCCAAGTCTGACCTCCCAGGTTCTTTTGCCGATTTTAGGCCCATTTCTTTGTGCACCTGTGTTTATAAACTTATTGCTAAAATCATTGTTGTCAGGCTAAAACCTTTCCTTTCTAAAAATGTTTCTCCGGAGCAGTTTGGTTTTTTAGATGGTAGGAAAATACATGAAGCTGTGGGAGTTGCTCAAGAAACGCTCCACAGTCTCAAAGTTGGGAAAAAAAAAAGGAGTTGTTGTAAAAATAGATTTATCGAAGGCTTATGATAGAATAAGCTGGCTGTACCTGAGACTTTTACTAACCCATCTGGGCTTTAGTTTTGAACTTGTAGGATAGATTATGAGCCGTGTCTCGTCTTCTTCTATAGTTGTTCTGATCAATGGAGCAGCTTCTAGTTTTTTCAGTCCTGAACGTGGCCTGCGGCAAGGCTGCCCTCTATCTCCCCTCCTGTTTTTGCTGGCAGCAGATGGAATCAGTCATTTGATCCATGAAGCGAAAAGCCAAGGTTTGTTGAAAGGAATATAAGTTGCTCAAAATTTTTGGGTCACTCACCTTCTCTTCGTGGATGATATTATACTCTTCAGCAATGGTAGCCTTGAGGATTGCAGGATGCTTAAGAAGATCTTGGACCTCTTTCTGAAAGCGACTGGCCTCTGTATAAATGAGAGAAAATCTACTATTACCTGCTCTGGTCTGGCTAGAGAGGAGATGCGTAGGGTGGCCTTAGTTCTGAACTTTGAAGTTAAATCGCTGGAGGACTCTTTCAAATATCTGGGGTTCTATCTGAAACCAGACAATTACAAGATAAAAGATTGACAGTGGATTCTTGTAAAATTGGAATCGAAATTGAAACATTGGAGCCACAAGTGGCTCTCCCGGGCAGGTAGACTTGTTTTAATAAAATCTGTTTTAATGGAAATTCCAGTCTATTGGGCGAGCTTGACTTGGGTGCCCAAAGGTATTATAAACTCAATTGAGAAACTTTGCAGCAGCTTTCTGTGGGCGGGGTCTAAGTCTGAGAGAGTTACCCCGTGGATCGCATGGGACAAAATTACTCGCCCTAAAGAGTGGGGAGGTTGGGGCATAAAAAACCTTGCAGATTTCTCCCAATCCCTTGTAGCAAAGTTGGCTTGGAGGATCATCACAGCGGAAAATCTATGGACTACAGTGACTAAAAGGAAATATATAGATCCATTAACAATGCTTGATTGGATCAGACTGCCGCAAAAGTCGTCCAAAAATTCCTCGGTGGTTTGGAAAGCAGTGGTCGCCTCCGTTCACATCATTGAGAAGGGGTTGGCATGGTATGTAGGAGATGGAACTCAGATCCGCTTGGGGCGCGATCCTTGGATTGGCTATTCTGAGGGGTTTAATCTATCTCAAGGTTTGGTTGAAGTTTTAAAAGACAAAGGTTTATTCACTTTAAACCAGGTCGCTGATCCCCGGGCCTCTTCCATCTGGAATCAAGGGTGGCTTAAAGGACGAGACTTAGATTTGACTGAAGACAGGTTGGAGGAATGGGACAGGTACACAAGGGATCTTGTTAACTCTTCGCTGCGGCTTTCTGACTCTCCGGATGAGTTAAAATGGGTTTTTGCTCAGAATGACTTTTATTCCCCAAAGGAAGGTTACAAATGGGTGATGTCTCAAAAGGGTATGGAAAATCCGGGCTGGTGGGCTAAACCTTTATGGAAGTTAAAAGGACCAGCTAAAACGAAACTGTTCTTCTGGTGTGTCCTTTGCCAGAAAGTCCCAACGTGGGATTTCCTTCAAAGAAGAGGCAGGATTGGTCCTGGTAGATGCCCTCTGTGTAAAGACAGTGCCGAATCTGTGCAACATTTATTTCTCTTTTGCCCTTTCAATTCTAGTCTCTGGGCAGCAATGCTAAGCTTAATAAATGTTCCTCATAAATGGGAAGGGCAGGGGCTCTTAGAGGCCTGGCAGAGTTGGTGGAACATTTCTTTAAACGAAAGGGAACGATCCATTCCTTTACTCATTACATGGGGGACCTGGCTGGCCAGAAATCAAGCTATTTTCAAGGACTCTGTTTTCCCTATTGGAAGACTTGCTGCTGAGGGAGCGGCTATCTATGATAGTATTCCTATCCCTCCAGCTCCAATTTCTTCCAGGGCTGTTTGTCAAGAAGTCATTAGACACTCTATGCCGTGGGCTTATTTTGATGGGGCTTCGGATATTAATGGGCGGTGTGGGGCTGGCTTGGTCATACATTTCTCAGAAGAGAAGATAGTTAAAGCTTCAGTAGGTCTGGGACAGGGTTCAAATAATTTTTCCGAATTGAAAGCCCTTCATCTCCTCCTCAGCTGGCTTATTCTCCGTAATGTGCAAGAAGTTCAGCTTTTCGGGGATTCCATGAATGTGGTGCAATGGTTCAACGGGGCTCATCGCTGCTACAATCTTACTCTGCTTCCTCTGTTTAGAGAAGTTTCTCGGCTTAGGAACTGTTTCATGGAGGTTTCTCTTAGTCATATATACCGGGAAAGGAATTCTGAAGCGGACCGTCTTTCTAAAGAAGGAGTAGACCGAGAGATGGGGTCGTGGGCTGTCTCGGAGGTTGATAATGGGTTTGTTCGGCCTGTTGATCAACCCATCTTCGCCTAATCTTTCTTCATACTTCCTCTGTTCCTGTAAATATACGTGTGTTTTTGTTTTTTGTTCCATGTCTCCTTTTCAAATTTCTTCTACCCTGCCATTTTTCTTGGGTTGTTTTCCCTATGTGTGGATGTCCGGGCAGTGGTTCCTATTTTCTCGCAGCGGCTTCAAATCCTGATCTGTGGATGTTGTGGATCCGCGTGGTCCTTTCTTCCATTGTCGCTGGTGTTATTGGGACTTTGTTTCCTCTTACGGCGGCTCTTCATTGATTAGCTGCGGGCCTTAGGGTTGTGCTCAAATGCTTTGAGCGGTTTGGGAGGTTTCTTCCCTCCTGCGACGGGATTTTTGTCTGCGATCTTTTGCTAGCTGTGTCTCGCCCTTTGCTGGCGGCTTCAGGCTTGACGTTTTCTTTTACATATTGTATGTAATCCTTTTTATTAATAAAAGGAGGGATTTTTCTGTGGAAAAAAAAATATATTAAAATATTTATGTTTCATGTATTGATTAAGAAGTAAAAAAATATATTTACAAGTTTTAAATTAAATTATTATCACTAATGAATCTGTTTAATATTAAATTTAAATTGGATATCTATTTTTTTTTTTGGTAAGTTCGGCTGTTGAAGCTACATTATGGTCATGTCCAAGAATAACACCCAAATAAAGTGGGTAATTGAACCGGTAACTTAGCATATAGGAGTGCCTTAATAACTTATCCAATCACCTTCTATCCAAGGACCTATATTCTAATTAGATATCTAAATAATAATGTTTCTTCTTGTTACCCTGCATTTTATAGCTTGAAAATAATATGTATATAAGATTTTGACAAAGTGATATGATTGGAAAAAAAATGATTTAGCCAGGAATGGTGGTTCGAGCAACATTTGTTAGACATGCATCGACACAAGTGTGAGACTGTTTCAATGCTAAACACATTTCCTCCCCTCCATCCTCCACCCTTTAGGTTGTCATCTTTCCTTTGTTGCTACGATTTTGCAGTAACATCATGGGAATGTTTGATTCCTTCGATGTATCTTTGCACATTTAGTGGAAATTGCTATTATTTAAAATTTATAGATATTATTACAAGGGTGAAAGCATGAATATGCGTTACACTTTTGGGCCAAATGTGGCCATGAAATTTCAAGTTTTTCCTCTTTTATCAAATTGAAGTCCTAAAAATTCATATAAGCACTGTGAATTTTGATTCTAAGTAAAAAATCAAATTGTGGAGAATTTTGTTGTTGTCCTAATGATATTTTTTGCAAAAATATTTACTGCCGTATAATATTTCAATTTTTCATTAAATGAAAAGATTTTCCTTGCAAATTTTCACACATCTTAAGAGGTATGTGTGTATTCACGTAGCATAATGTAGTCTAAAATGTGTAATTTTTAATATATATATATCTATATATATATATATATATATATATATATATATATATATATATATATATATATATATATAAGTATGATCTACATGGGTAGAGTTAAGTTTTTCATATTAAACATTTATTTTTTTATGGAAAAGTATATTTTTTATTATTTTTCGAAGTTGGCAAAGTAATATTTCAATTGCATTTTTCACAGACATGTGTTCACGTAATGTTTTTTCAACTACTTAAATAAATTAAAAAACCAAAAGTATCCTTTTGAATAGGACTCGTAAACGAAGATAGTGGTATTTTTTGAGTATTTTTTATTGTGTATGTTTTATGATATTGATTTTTTATTCAACCTTGTTAAAACAATTCAAATAAAATTCAAACATTATGTTTAAAAGAAATTAGATGAAAAATATCATATGAATTCAAAAATGTCAAACTCATATGCCATTGGATAGAGGATTCCTTCATGAAACCATCGCGATCAACTCCGCCACCTGAAGACAAATTTAGCCTTAAGTCTGCTAGCGTAAAAATGGAGTTGCAAAAAATTTTGCAGAAGGGGTGCTAAAATTGCTAATTTTAGGACTTAAGAGGCTTGATCGAGCGCATAAGATCAAGCACCTAAATTTGAAATTTAAATAGCTCAATTGAGGGTTTCATAAAACCTCGATTGGGCCATTTATGTGGTTAACAAGACCTAGATCGAGCATTATGGTGAGCCTCTATAAAAGAAATGAATAAAGTAAAATTATAATTATAATTCCAAAAGAATATTATTAAAATTCCTAATCTTATTGGAACTTTTTTTATAATTTCATGTAAAAACCTTATTAAATTTAATATTAATATTAAAAGAATATTATTTTTATTATATTAAATTAAATGATAAAATGATATTAATATAAAAATTTAATATTAATATATTTTAATGTTAATATTAAATTTATTAATTTTGGATTAATAGAGTATTATTAACTTTAATATAATATAAAATTTCTTATATTATAATATATACTAGCGCAACTACATTAATAAATGTGGTTGATATATGCCATATGCATCAACAAAAGAGTCATTAACACAAAAAGAGTCATACAAGATGACTCAATATATATGTTACTAATTTTATTTAACCTATTTTTTTATATAAATCTAACATAATAAAATATACAATATTCTTAAAATCTTGAAGTAATCATAACCTAAATCTACCTTTAAAGAAATAAAACATAAATAGTTTCAATTGGAATACATGAAGCGCTCTATGTATCTTTGATGGAGGTAGCTAGAACATTAATATTTTGAAAAAATTTAGATAATATTTCCATGGAAAATTATCATTTTCCCTCGACGGGAATGTACAACACACATTTGAAATCTTGCATTTTAAATATATATATTAAAAAAAAATCAAGTACGATAGGGGGGCACAAATATGGATAGAGGGAGACGAGGAAAGAGTGTCCAAGAAAGAGAGAGAACTTGAGAGATGGAGTTGGAGAAAAAGTTAGGGAAGGAAGAAGTTCAAGACATATAGAGAGAAAGGTGGAGAGAGAGAGAGAGAGTGACAAGGGAGAGATGGAGAGAGTGTGTGTATGTTTTGGGGTGATATATAAAGGCAAAGGATTCTAGATATATAGAAGGAGGAGAGAGAATGAGAGAGGGAGGAAGATAGTCAACGGAGTTGTAGGATGAAGCTTGAGAGTGAGTGAGTGAGTGGCATGGGGGAGAGCCGGAGGGAGGTGGAGAGAAAGGAAGAGAGAGAGGACTTGAGAGGGAGATAGAGAGATATGGATTTGGAGAGGGGGAGAGAGGGAGGTAAGAAGAAATACATATAGAGAGATAAAGGTGGAGAGAGAGAGAGGGGGGGAGTGGCAAGGGAGATGGAGAGAAAGAGAGGGAGTGACAAGGGAGATGGAGAGAGAGGGAGAGAGGAGAGTAGGATGGAAGAGAGATAGAAGGGGAGACAGAGGGAGAGAATGGAAAGAGAGATATAAGGGGAGACAGGGGGAGAGAATGGAAAGAGAGATAGAAGGGGAGACAGAGGGAGAGAAGGGGAAGAGAGAGAGAGAGGGAGAGGAAGAGGGAGGGGGATATAGATAGATATGGAGAAACAATGTGTATGTTTGTTGGGTGATATAGAGAGATAAAGAAGAAGAGACAGAGGGAGATAAAGATATAGATGGAAGAGGGAGAGAGGGAATAAGAGAAATTCCCTTCATATTTGATTTTTTAAAAATTGAATAAAAAATAAATTTCCATCATAAGGAATTGATTGAAATACTTGGATAACTACTTCTAAATTTAGGAAAGTGGATATTATCATATAAAATTGTAGAAATGTTGCCACATATTGTTGTTTTACCTTTATATTAAATTTCAATACGATTGACCTATATCATGTTATGAATAAGATCTTGTAGATAATCTCAAAATAAATAATGTTGAATAAAACTTATTTGTTCTTACATGACAACTTTTAATATTAAAATTGAATACAACTTATTTCAATCATATTTGGGTTTTGTAATTGAACCTTGTGATAAGAAATTGATTGAAATACTTAAAAAAGTTGTCCATGCAATGGTATATGGGCAAGTCACGAAAAAATTCATATATATATATATATATATATATATATATATATATATAATAGTACGAATGACTTTATAATTCAAATAATTTATTTTTAAAATTGAATGGTAATAACATACATGTTGATTGCACTAAAAGACACTTTCTACAAGCCAATATGAAGCATGATTGAAATTATTTCCATGCTCAATATTAAATCGATACATGACATATTTTAGTTCATTTTAAGTATCAAAGTGACTTGCATAATAAATTTTAAGGTTGGACTTATTTTCTTAGTCTGTGAAACTGGAAATCAAAATTGATATTTTACTAATAAAAGTTATAGTACATATAAAATTTATTAAATTAGAAAAATAATTTTAAAAGATCCATTTAAACTTTAAAAATTAATGAGCATCCATAAACAAGATTAATACAAATCAATAAACTAAAATAATTAATACATGTATCAATAAACTATTTGTATGAAAATATATACAAATTCAAATATCACATGAACATCCATAAACTGAAATAATAAGCATCCATAAACTAAAATAATTTCCATGATGTGCATCCATAAGTTGTCCATATATGAAAATATACAAAGTATGTATCACACATGTGAATATGACATATGAAATGAGCCTGAAAATATACAAACTATGACACTTTAAGTACCACCAGAACTCCTATGTGAGTTCTGTTGCACAAGATAAGTGCCCATAAGTTGGTACTGCAATATAACACATTCAAATTCAAACTAATTAGATCATTATTTGTACAAAATAAATAATATGGAAATAAATGATATTGAACCACATTTTAATTACATATATACGTGAATCTACTAACCTAATTTGAGTCCAAGTGCAAGTTCGATAGGATGGAGGTATGATCATGAATCTAGATTTGGTGATACCCTGCTTGTGGCTCGATGATTGGGGCCTGCATCAATGGACCTGCATGATCAGTACCTCTAAACCCAACATCCCACTCATGTATCCACATAACATTGGCATCAACAACACTCTGCAAATGGGTCTATGTACACAATGGTAAGGACAAATTATAATTAGTCTACAAATTAATTAGCATATTTATGTAACTTAAAAAAATGCTGAAATCTTAGGGATAATTTTTTTTACCTAAACAATTGGTCGATGCAGTTGTATATACCGACTCTCTTCCACATTACTGAACATATTATAGTGTGGAGGTAGAGATGGAGGAGAATCGATGGAAACATACTCTAGTCGAGAATTCCTTGGTTGATCAACTGCCTCATCGAATGACCTCATAAGCTCATCCATGTAGTTTGGATGTGTCTACATGTTATCATAAACTTGTTAATATAAATGCAATCTAATACGAACTAGAAATTTTAAGATATAATTATGCATAGTTTGACAATAAGCTTCAAAAGTTTCATGCATGCCATGCACCCTCCAAGTCCCACGAATGGTATCACGATAAATAGGTATATGTGTCAAAAGTTGATCAAAGGGTAAACTTGCGAGAAATGCATTATCATATAAGGGCACTTGTGGGTCATGAGGCAATGGTGGTGGTCTCTTAATCTCTCCATGTAGTGCAACATGTGCACTGGCCAATGATGCTCACATCTTGTCTGCAATAGTCTCCCGCATCCCACCACCAAGTTGCGGCAACTCCTTTAGCTCTCCAGGCAATAAGAAGCTCTGAGACAATATTGGAAAGAATATCGAAGGTGGTGGTACATGCCCAGGGTCCCTACAAGCCCCCTCGCACTCATAGGTACATCCCATGTCAGTACCATAAAAATGATATCTAGTATAAGTGTAATATGACCACATATGTAACACAAGCTCTACATATATTTTTTTAGTAAAATAAATGGCGACCCGATCATGGTTGGAGAACTTTCCCCAAGCTCCAATGAATCTATCATACATGAAAGGGGCTACATGAACATTAATACAATATTTGAATGGACTCAGACCTTTATGTCTAGCAGGGAGATTCAGTGGGATGTCGAACAACTCCCTCTGAACATCAATGTCCTTGGTGGCCTCTTTCACCATGTCCCAAGAATCTAGGCCTTTAACCTCATGCCTCCTGAACCTATGTATGAACTGTAATATGTGGCTATGTGGACCCGACCTCCAGTATGTCTTGGTCAACCTAGTCATGTTATCGAACATAAAAGACAATGCAATATGAGTCGATGAATTGGCAAGGATATTTTGTATCTCTATTTTGATTGGTGTATGACGGGTCATAACATCCTCTAATGTGATCTGAGTTGTAGTATCATCCCATGAAGGGATCAATTCTACACTATGATCCTCAACTTCGGCCCACTAAGGACCTATAAATAATAAACATAATTTATCATATATATAATTAACAAACTAGAAGCATAATATCATATACATTAAATTCAGACACATTAGTTGAAGACAATTTAAAAATTAATGACAATTTCAAGACATAAACACATAAAGTTTAAAGAGAATTTAAAAATGTAGGAGGTGTACTTGTAATGGGTGAGGAAGGTCCATTGAATGTAGAATCATCATGAATATAGACAAAAACATTGCCTCTGACACTCCGACCGACATCAAAGGTAGGCTCTACAATGGGAACATGAACTCTCGGTGGGCTACATGATTTATCACGATCCTGACCACATATAATAAAAACTCTCACACTATGATGTCTTGCAGTTGGGATGCGTATATGGGATGCCTCAGCATAATACATATAAACTAATCCAAGAGAAAAATGTTGACAAAAAAACCATTTCTAAACTCAAGCAGAATAATCTAGCCTGAAGTCCTAAACTTTAAAGTGCATTTTTTGATAGTTTATCAACCAAATTACATTGAGTTCCATGTAAACACAATCGAAAGAAGTGATCAATTATACTCTCACACTTTTTCTAGTTTCTAAATAATGCATTTTATTCATACTTCATAAATATGTAAATATATATGTAAAAATTTGAAATAAACATATTTACAAAACTAATAAAATTCCATGCCAACCAAATACTACAATAGACTTTACATTCTTAATGTTTGACTTTAACACGTGACTTGTACCAAGTGCAAGCACATGAAGACATTTTTTTTTGTACAACACACTACATAATGAAACAATATGGTACAAATTAGAAACTTGAGTCTAAATGCTTTTATTTACTAAACTAAACACACTTTTCATAATGAATTTAATGTATCTATCAATGATGCATTATTGAAACATGTTTTGTTTTAAATAATTATGATGTTAAATATTATAGTTATATTATATTACAATTATGCACAATGTACATGTTACTCCATGTTAAATTTTATGAACTATGTTACCTCTCTCTCTCTATATATATACATGATGTTATAGTATAATAGTTAAATTATGTATCTAGTTATATCAATTTTATATTATGAACCCCACACAAACACACATATATATTATATGTTAAATAATTTTAGAACTATGTTATTTTAACTAATTTTATGTTATGTTATAAACCACATATATAGAACTATAATATATGTAGCTATGTGATATGTTATAACCTTCTATCTATCTATCTATCTATCTATCTATCTATATATATATATATATATATATATTTAGTTATAACTTTATGTTATAGAATATGTTATATATAATATGTGTGTGTCTATGATAGTAAGCCATAATTTCATTAAATATATATAATTATATAGTAATTATGTTATGAACTAGATTTATGGTTATATATATATATATATATATATATATCTATATATATATATATATATCTATATATATATATATATATATATATATATATATATATATAGATGTTAAATAGCTGTAAAACTATATGTTATAGACATATTTGGGAACTGCAACTCCAATCACATATGTCGATAAACCAAGGGCTTTTTAACCCCTAAAAGTTTTGTTTCATACCCTAAAAGATCATAGTCAACTGATTACATCATTCCCCAGAAGTTCCACCTGAAAAACCCCTCAGAACTGGCTAAAACTAGACCATACTGACTGCACCACTGTCAAGGTGCGATGCATACTGATTGCTACACTAGCCAAGTGCGATGCATACTGAAGAGGCCTTCTGTAGGGTGCAATGAGTGAGAATGGACAAATGGTTGAGATAGTTTGTTAAGTGGATGCTCATAGAATCTCCTAGAAACTTCTCTTATGACACTTGCCTCTTTGAATTCGCCCAGGGATGAGTAAGATATCAATGAAATCACTAAGTGGAACCAAGAACTACAAGTGGAATGACACTAATAAAAAAACCCAAAGATGACTCACACCTTTGCAAACATCTATAAATGGATCCCTCATCTGAGAGATCTAAAGGTTGGAATGTTGTAATTTGTAAAGAAGTGCTGTTAGTTTGTCTTTGAGAAGGAGCATTGTATTGTTGGGTGATCTTGCTTTTCATGAGGTGAAGAGGGCTTTCATGCTGGGAGGATGATGTTAGGTTAGACAACTGGGTTGTAATTCTCCCTTCTATTATAATAAAGTTCTTTGAGTTTTCCTCCATACAATCGTGTATTTGTGAATCTTGTTATTTGTGAATGCAATTGTATGTTCAATGTATTTCTGATTCTACATTGTTTATGATATTATAGATCGAGATGCTTTGATGGTGTTTTGTTACTTTGTCTCTACAGGTACTCTCTAAGTAGGATAAGTAGGAGAGGAGTTTCAAGCTCTATCAAGGGGGAGAGAAATAAAGCAAGGATTCAAGCGGAAGATCCAGGTTGGTCGCTTTGCTTCTCTCTTATCTATCATACATAAAGGAAATCGCAAATTGCTTTGATTGTTTGTTTCTAAGATAGCTACCAATCTTAGTTGGACTAGTAGATTGAAAAGACACTAGTTTTCCCTGTAACAAAATGGCGACTCCGCTGGGGATCGAATAGTTTTGTTTGTTTGTTATGGTTTGTTTGCTTTATAAACCACAGACGGAGCCTGAAGTTAGCCAAAAAGCCTTCGAACTGCTCTTGCTATGCAATTGCAAAGTAGATGAATGCTGATTTAGTCAATCTCCGGGTTGGTTTATGAAATGAACATCTAACTTACAAACATTCTAAATGTGCTTGTGGTAGCTTAGTAACCTCTTGAAATCATACCCTTGTACTTTTCTTTCTATTTTCCATCATAGCTCAGCTTAAATCACTGAATTCAGCTGCAAATTTGATAAAAACCCCAACCCAGTTTCGCTCCCTGGCCCATCGCACTATCTGTAACTAGAAGCTAGTATGCATCGCACCTCTCGTGTGTAGCAGGTGGGATGCATCCCTGTTTCTGTGAAGCATAGGTGCGATGACTGGTTCATCCTATTTCTCTTTGAAATTTGGGTTTTTTTGTCCTTGTTTTCAGCTCTATTTAGTTGTTTTGCTGCTCATGATTAGTATCTCATTGTTGAAGCCTCCTTTCTTTACATATTTCAACCTCTATTGATTAGGATTAGTAAATGTTTTTATGTATTTGTCCACCATTTACAATCCTTCTTCAAAAAGCTGCTTAAATCAAACTGTCGTCTTGATGCAAAAAGTGTCGTAGCTATCGTTTTGTATCAAAAAAGTATTCCCTCTCTAGATATTCGATTGAACTTTTTGAAGTGTATTTGATATAATTTGTTAATATTTGAAGTGTCAAAAAGCTCTTTCTATTCGAAATTGAAAAGTGTTGTTTAGTCTTCCTTTCATTTTGAAAAGAAATTGTCGAAATGTCGCTTTGAAGAAAATATTTCAGATCTATACTCAGTTTTCCTTTTTTTTGACATTCCTCACATTGAATGGAATGAAAAAAAAATACGTGCATTTGCATTTGCATTTAGACTGTGTGTGAAAATTGATTTAGGAAAAGTTCATTTAGTGTGTTCTCTTTGCTCTCTGTTTGAAAGAATCATCACCTTCTTTCCTTAGTAGCTAGGATTTTCATTTAAAAAAATAAACAACGATTGTTTATCATTTTAGATTTCATATTTAGGAATTTTACATCTACATCACGCAGTGAACCTTGAAAGACAAACTTCTAAACAAGATCAACTCTAAAATAAATTTCAATGAACTTAAAAACGCTTTGGAACCTAACGCAACACATCTAGAAGTCTAGGCTAGATACGTGTTCTGGCGTCGTAAAATCTAGTAACCATCGTTTTCATCGAAGGTTTGGTGATTCCTCCTCTTTGATATGACAAGTGCTAGCACAGACTTATGCTCCCCATACCTTCGAGTATATATTGGAAGACCACAATAGGCTTACATCCTTTTATCCATAGGAAGCCATGTCTACCGCCCAATCGATCGCAATGCACTGAACACAACATTCAGAAGATTGACTGCAATACATAAGTCCTTGGTCATTTCTCTTTAATTTACCCCCAAGGTGTATATTGCAGTTTTGCAATTGGTTTGGTAATCCCTCTGTCTAGATTTCTAGAGTAGTCAATTTTGTTCCTTTTCGACTCCTTAAAAGAAAAGGTCCATCTGAGCACTTGTCACTTCAGGCTCATTAAAAATCGAAGGGGACTAGAGTCATCTTTAGCTTTTTCTCGACTCTTAAAAATTGAAAAAGCAAAGTTGTGTCAAAGCGTCATTAAAATTTATTAAATTTGGAATAACATCCCTGTTCCTTCGTTGATCTTAGGTTGAGATAATGGAGTCCACCAATCAAGGAATCCCTCTTGAGGGGAATCCTAGTCCATTTTCTTCTTGGGGAAATATTGGTGCTCCGTATATGGCCACATTGTCCCTTCCAGGAATCACAATTGGTCTGCCAGTATGGCTATTCTCAACCTCTGTCATTCAAAACACTATGATTCCTCAACAATCGAATCAGCAACCATTTGATACTGAAGTTGACCCTTCACCTTCTACTTCGTTTGTTTCTCCCTCCCCTTCTTCCTCTTCACTTGGTGAAAATAGTGATACTAGTAACCAAGTGGCTGAGAAGAAGAAGAAAGGGAAGGAGAAGAAGAAGAAGAAGTCAGTTAAGCAAGGGGTCAACCATGAATCATCTGGTGAAAATCCACACATAAACACTCCTAAATATCCTTGTCTAATTTGCAAAGGAATCCATTTTTCATTTCGTGGATCTTGAGAGAATGGTCTCCCCGTTCGCACCATCCGGTGTCATCAACCTCTGGCGATCAACTGGTGAAAATGAAATTCCTGGACAGAAAGGAAAGATCATAATTCCATATCAATTATGTGAAGGAGACCATCGCCTTCCCTGTTGTCCTTTTCTGGATGAGGCCAAGAGAATCTTGCATAACCATCCTGCTTCACCAGAGCGAATTCCACCTGGATACAAGAAACTCTCATCAAATCCTTCGCTAGTTGAAAATCCGACTGACACAACTCAATCGTCGGTCGAAACGCCTATCAATGAGAGTGAACCTTCTGAGTCAATACTGGACCAAAGTCAACAGGTCAAGATGGTAGTCGACCCACTCTTGCCTTCAAAAGGTCCACCCTTAGATGATACTATTTCCAAAGAGAATGAAAACGATATCATTCAAATTCTTTTTTTTAATACAGAGTTTGATGAACTTGGGGGCAATCCGCCTGTTCCTTTACAACAGGAGGAAAATTCCCCAGTTCAAGGGGTACATTCAACCATTTATTCAGTACCCCCTCCAAGCAGTCTAGTCGTTTCCTTTGATTGGAATCAACTAGCAAGACCCCTCCTTTCATCTACTGTACCATTCTGGATCATAGTACAAGTTTACAAAATGATCGTGTCTGGCACTATCATAGATGAAGGGACTTCATTGAGTATCATTTCCTCAATTTCTTGGAAAGTGCTTGGTTCACCATCGCTTATGCCTGTGACACAGAATTTGTTAGGTTTTAACAAAGGAACGAGTCGACCGTTAGGGATCCTTCCGAAGTTGTCAATAACTTTGAAAAGGAAAACTATTCACTTGAACGTGATGGTAGTCCAAGGACCATTATATTACAATCTTCTTCTTGGACGTGACTATATATAGTATGGAAGCTATTGTTTCCACACTCTTTCGAGTAATGTGTTTCCCGCATGAAGGAAAAATGGTACAGCTTATCGACCAGCTTTTGTTTCCCGGTTCAAACAAAACTCCTAGTCAAACATCATCCCTAAATGGTCTATTTGCATCAAGAATGTCTCTTCAACCTTCATTCCATCCACCTGATTGCGGCAAGTAGTCCGGTGAATGCAACGGAGCTTAGGGGCATGCACCCTGATCTGCTTCGGCAGACAAACCCAGCTAAAAAAAAATATGTCTCTTTGTAGGTTATGTGATTGGAAGTGCCGACCCACACCATTCACTTTTTTCCACTTAGTGGACGAAGCCAAGGAAGTGTTTTGTCTAAACCGCTGACGAAGCCATCCTACCATATGAATTTCCCTGTAAGCTAAGTGATTGGTTTGACACACCATTCACCTTTGTCTATGGACACAACCAAGGAATGTTTTATCTAATCTGCGAACGAAACAATCCTACTTAACCACAGTGATTTCCATCTGGTTACTGGAGACTTTCCTTTTCTCAATGCCTGGGGGCATGCAAACCTTTTTATGCAAGTGAAAAATGACCAATTTCATTTCTTAGCTTTTTAGGTTTTTTAGCTTTTTAGTTTTAACTTCTTAGGTTAGGCAGTTGGTCCGGAAATATCTACACACCAGACGGACCAAAGGAAGTGTTTTGTCTAGACAAAAGACAAAACCATCCTACCTAACCTCAGTAGTTCCTTAGCTTTTTAGTGTTTTTAGCTTTGTAGTTTGGTCGTTTCTAGCCTGCATAAAAAGAAAATGAGCATATGTTATCGTAGAGTTCAAGCTCTCTAAAAAATTAACCTACCAATGAGAGACATCTTTAACTACTGGTAATGAGCAATGTTTCCGCAAGGTTCAAACTCATTAAAAAATAAAACTGCCATATGAGCAATGTTTCCGCAAGGTTCAAGCACGTTAAAAAATAAACCCGCCTTTAGTAAATGACCTCTGTGATTGCCATGCTATCAGCCTTTTGAGCCTTGGTTGTGTTCCTACCATCACCTCCATTCTTTTGGCCGAACATATGCTTCCACTTGATTGTTTACCCTTTTGAGGAACAACTGCGATGAGTGATTCTGTTAGCCACCCTCTTCACACTGCCATGTTTTGATAAGTTCCAAACTTACCTGGAAACAGTTGCTACCCAAAAACACTACTCGTTCCTAAAAAATGAGTCTCTTTTAAGCTCTTTTTAGACTTAAAAATAAAAATATTTCCGAGCTATTGGCCT
This sequence comes from Pinus tabuliformis, assembly GCA_031772625.1. Classification (NCBI taxonomy): domain Eukaryota; kingdom Viridiplantae; phylum Streptophyta; class Pinopsida; order Pinales; family Pinaceae; genus Pinus; species Pinus tabuliformis. The sequence goes on from CM062818.1 coordinate 1,455,333,241, forward strand.
TTCCAACTCGTTAAAGTAAGGGGAAGCGCCATCCCTCATGTACATTTAAATCTTTTTGAACCTGAGGGATTATCCCAAAAATATCAAGCGCTTGTCTTTTTCGGCTCCCTAAAGCAATCGAAAAGTCATCCTTTCTGTATTATTTTAATCTTTTTCGGACTTAAGGGACTATGCTATGAAAAAGAACTGCTGGAGTTTCCTTTTCGTCCCTTTTCAAACTCTCTAAACGTGAAAAGGACCGAGTTATCTTTGTCGTTAAACTCGTTAAAATAATAGTGACAAATTTGTCCACCGAGACAAGAACGAGTTTCACAATCGCTAGGCTCGCTAAAACATAGTGACAGGTTTGCCCGAAGGGAAAATTATAGAACAAGAATATGTTATCCTCCTCAAGCTTGACAAAAATAAAGAGGTACTAGTCAGTAATGACTGGGGAAAAAGGGAAGAAAACTTGAAGAACTTTATTGGTAGCAGGTCTCTCTTGAACATGACACTTTCACTCCATCGCCATGATTGAGTCGGGTTGGGTTTTTTCCGTTCACCAGTCATATTACCATTGGTCCTCCGTACCATCCATCTTTTGGGGTTAACGCTACCAATCCATCTCAGTTTCACCGATATGTTCAAGAGAAGTCATTCAGAGAATTCACCACCCAGTTACGCCTAATCCACTGCAATACCTTCACTCTCCGTTTTTCATGACCACTATTCCTGAACCTTGTATCATTAGATCATTTTCACCTCCAGAAAATCATTTTCTTTTGTTTCGTGTCATTAATGTGCGATACATTAAGGCCCTCCTACGATGGGTCACTTCTTGTCAACATCAACTCATTATCAAAGAAGTTGGCTTAGAAACAACCCTTTCAGTACTTTGAAGCTTGCATGCCTCAATGGCAAGTTTCTCACTTCCGACGATAGGTTTACATCAATGGCCTTCGACCGAGAAATTTTTCATGGTGTTCGACATAGGATCATATATTCACACCACATGAATTGTACTATAGTACCTTGAGGGTCATCATAATTATTGGCGATTCCTCTCGCGCCTATTAACAACTTACATTATTGGCTGGTAATCAGGTAATGTCTTTCCATGTTCGACTTCAGGACATCTTTTCACATGGATCGACTTGTACATTGGGTGAAGATTGAACGAGTTTGAAGACCCCGGATCTAGTTTCATCCATCCGGGTTGCGATATATTCAGGAATATAAAAACATCAAATGTACACAGAAGCTGCACAGATGATCATCCAAGCTAAGTGATGATGACTCTACATATAAAGAATCACCAGTCTGTAACAGTAGATGATTATCTGTCCTATGTACATGAAAATGAATTTATAAAGCTGAGCATGTGAATGCCCACCTCAGCTAGATCATGAAAATAATATGATGATGATGTATTGTATTGTATCTTATACAGGTCACCTTCCAGTTCGAATACCTCGAATCCTCATGATAAAGCATTTCACCCGACATCAAAAGATTTACGACTTCATGCTTTAAGGGGCAACTGTTATAGACATATTTGGGCACAGAAACCCCAATCACATGTCAATAAACCAAGGGCTCTTTAACCCCTAAAAGTGTTGTTTCATACCCTAAAGGATCATAGTCAACTGATTACATCATTCCCCATAAGTTCCACCTAAAAAGCCACTGAAAACTAGCCAAAATTGGACCATATTGACTGCCCCACTGTCAAGGTATGATGCATAATGATTGCTACACTAGCAAGGTGCGATGCATACTGAAGAGGCCTTCTGTAGGGTGCGATGAGCGAGAATGGACAAATGGCTAAGACAATTTGCTAAGTGGATGCTCATAGAATCTTCTAGAAACTTCTCTTATGACACTTGCCTCTCTGAATTCGCCCAGGGATGAGTAAGAGATCAATGAAATCTCCAAGTGGAACCAAGAAGTACAAGTGGAATGACACTAATAAAAAAACCTAGAGATGACTCACACCTTTGCAAACATCTATAAATGGATCCCTCATCTGAGAGATCTAAAGGCTGGAATGTTGTAATTTGTAAAGAAGTGTTGTTAGTTTGTCTTTGAGAAGGAGCATTGTATTGTTGGGTGATCTTGCTTTTCATGAGGTGAAGAGGGCTTTCATGTTGGGAGGATGATGCTGGATCAGGTAGCTAGGTTGTAATTCTCCCTTTTATTCTAATAAAGTTCTTTGAGTTTTCCTCCATACAATCCTGTATTTGTGAATCTTGTTATTTGTGAATGCAATTGTATGTTCAATGTATTTCTAATTCTGCATTGTTTATGATATTATAGATCGAGATGCTTTGATGGTGTTTTGTTACTTTGTCTATAGAGGTACTCTCTACGCGGGATAAGTACGAGAGGAGTTGCAAGCTCTATCAAGGGGGAGAGAAATCAAGCAAGGATTCAAGCGGAAGATCCAGGTTGGTCCCTTTACTTCTCTCTTATCTATCATACATAAAGGAAATCGCAAATTGCTTTGATTGTTTGTTTCTAAGATAGCTACCAATCTTAGTGGGACTAGCAGATCGAAAAGGCACTAGTTTTCCCTTTAACACTATGTTATGTTATATATATTATATACGCATAGTCTAACAAGGCAGAGGAGTTGCCCAGAAAGTTATGGAAATTCAGCTGTATTTAGAGAAAATCCAGCAAGGATTTTTGTAAATCCAAGTTATAGTTGTTAAACTTCAAAATTTTAGGTGTCCTAAACGTTTTTGATGGTGCTAAATCCATTTCCACCATCAAAAACACGATTCAAACACTGCCTCTACAAGATTTTTTGAATTTTTTGCCCAGATTCCAGCCACTTTTGGCCATCCGGGAAATTCCTCCGCCTCATTAGATGACTCCTATTATATATATACAACTATAATATATAACTATGTGATGTTATAGTTAAATATATAGTTACATGTTATGTTATATAGGTATATATATGTTGTAAAATGTTATAACTATATATACTTGGTGATATGATGTTATATAGTTTTTAGTTTTATATATATAAATTAAAATGTTCTCATTTTATATTTTTAACTTTAAATATTAATATTTTATTTTTAAAATTAGAATTGTACTATATTTATTATTAAAAGAATAGTTAAAATATAAATTAATTTAAATTTAAAATAATAAATTAAAGAAATTTTTTATTTTATAAATAGAGGTCCAGTATGAGCAACTATATTCCCCATGGCAATCTTAAGCTTCTAATTTACTTATTTATTGGTTATAGTCTCATTGTTTTTTGATTTGGAATTTCTTGGGGTATATTTTTAGTCAATTTTGCTAGAAATTTAAAATGCATTTTAAATAACAAAAAACTAAAAAAAAATGAAAATATATTTTATAAAATTCCTAAAGAAAAAATTTAAAACCTAAAATTAATAGCAAAAGAATGTTTAAATTATCATTCAAAGTTAGAAAATATGAATTTAATACACAAAACATTGCAAGCAAGAAAAAAAATAAAACCTAAAAATTATAGTTTTTTTTTGTGGTTTCAAAGTGATATCTACCTATTGTTTTGAAGGGTTTTTTTTTTTTTTTTTATGGTTTTCTAGGTTGGTTTTGTGGTTTTCTAATTTGTTTTCAAGGGTGTTTTGTTTTGTTTTGTTTGTTTTTTTTTTTTAATGGTTTCTACGTTGATTTTGTGATTTTCTAAACTTTTTTCAAGGTTTTTTTTGTGGTTTTCATAGTTTTTGTATTGTTCACTTTTTTTAATTAATTGATTTTCATGGTTTTTGTACATAATTTTTTTTCTAAAATTAATTATTAGTTACATGTTGCTAAAAAAAAATTAAATAAGAAAGACAAAGGATAGAGTACCTACCTTTGTTTGAGCCTCTACGATGTTGACAGGGTGGTTGGAAAGATTGATTTGAACACTCCATTACCTGGTCAAGCTCTAATAACCTCGATCAAGCTACTCTTAAACTCTTGATCGAGCTCCCGCAATCTATGCAAATAGTGTGCGTAGATTGTGCAAGCAGTAAATATATATAAAAAAGGGCTCGATCAAGCTTTGCGTTATAACTCGATTAATGGTTAGTTTTTAATCCTTAATCGTGCTATTTTTTAGCGCCCAAGGAGGTCAATTGAGTGCTTAAAAAAAGGCTCGATCGATCGCCTAAATGACTCGATTGAGCCATTGATTTTTCCATGCAAGAGTGTCCTCTTTCGCCAAAACATGTAACCCAGCTCCATGCTTTCACCCACAATGAATTCCAACCATTTTTATTAATCTACCAAGAAATAGATTGGATACATATGTTTATTTAAAATCTAGATTAAATACCTACGAAGATTAAAAAACGTGAGAATTTTTTTGAGATTCATCAAAATTATTAATAATCCCAAATTGAAATTGGCTCCCAAAAAACCAATTTAATAAATTTAGCTTTCATCAACAGAAAGTTATGGTTATTGCACTAGATACTTGATATGCTTACACAAGCATTTATATTTACTACTAAGTTATTCAACATAGAATTCAATTTTTTATTCTCATCATTTTCCCAATTTCTCTCTGCCACAACTATTGTTATTTATAATAAGCACATGCTAGATTTCTCTAATTTCAAATCAACTCAAATAAATGATGTCACCACTATAATTTAAAATCAACAATAAGAACTAGATTTTCCTAATTTATAATTAATACAAACAAATGATGTCATTTCTATAACCAACCACCACATTGTAGAGGGAAAACTCGACCTTCCAGGCATTAAATCAAATCCCAAGTCAATGCCAATAATTTGAAGGCTAAATTTTTGAAGTGAAGGGTAATTATATGTAAAAGGATGATTACGATAGAGGTTAAAAAGATAAGGCAATTTAACTAATAGAAGAAATTATTTTTTCATAGCACTTGCTATTTCATCTAAATAGACCATTTCATTTATTAATTAAACTATGCTATTTAAAAATACAAGTTAAAGAATTAAAAATGACAACATAAATATAATGTAAACAATTAAAATAGATCTTAACTATTTAAAATTGTTGATCATAACACTGATAAGAATTAATAATAAAAATTATCGATTTAAAAACAATAAAAAATATCATAGATCAGGTTGAGAATATCTCAATATGAATATATGTGGTAAATAATGTGATTGATTCGCTCTTTCATGTGATTAAATTTGAGTTCCTCATCAACGAATTTTAAATTATTAGCATTCTAATTTGCGTATTATTTAAATTTCAAATTTTGAAATTCATCTCAAATATATACATAATAATGATAATATGTTAATATAACATTATTGATCACAACTAAAACTAGCCTAGATTCATATAACTCTAAATTTATCATGTGCTAAGAGAGATAAAATCCCTCGAGGTGCAATCATTTCCTTAAGTTCTACACTTGAAAAAGAAGGTTTCCCCAATTAAATTTTATGGTTTTGCATAATAAATCATTGATATGTGTTACTATATATTTATATCATGTGTCAAGAGGGATCACATCTCCAAGTACCAAATTTATTAGTATCTTTGACTTGAGCTTATCCAAAATTGCCAACACTCTATTCTGACCAAACCAAGACCCTTCCACTAGATTACATGTATTATCATGGACTCAACATCACAGGTAACCAAGGTACCCAAATCACCACTATTGATTAGGAAAAGGTGAGCATGGCTAACCAAGTATATCTTACTAATTTCCATCATTTCTATTGTTGTTCTTGTTCTTGTACTTATTCCATCACTCTCTAACTTTGAGACACCCATTGCTCTCATCTCTAGATTTGTCTGATGCATCTCATGTTGCAATATGTCTACTTCCTCTCAAATCACTCTCGATACAATCTCCAAACATGTTCTCCTTGGTTTAATATGTATATGGACTTGATTTCAACATACAATGTGTTTTCATTTGCAACCACTATCTCCTTATCTAAGGCATGATCACTCAAATTTGGTATCAATTGTTAGAAATAAAAATAATATAAAATAAATCAGTACCGATCCATTTTAACCATGGATCTAGCTAGAGTTGAAAGGGATCAAATCTCTTGAGCCATAAACACTTTTATAAAGAAAAACTTAAAAAAAAATGCACCTCCAAAGATTACATCCCTCTAGGGACTTGATAGATGATGGTTAAGATGAATCTTGGATTCAACCCCTTGAAAATCCCTTGAATACATGGAATAAAATAGCTTAAACATGCAATTCCAACAAATATTTGGTTCATTAAAAAAAACACTTAACAAAAGGGTCAAGATGTAAAATAATAATACTTGAAATGTTATAACAATAATAATTTTAGACAGTTTATTATTATTATTATTATTGTTATTATAAACCATATATAATATGTAAATTGTTGATAGAGAAATAATTTAGTTAATATGAACATTGGGATATTTTAATTGTGGATTACAATTTCGACATTTAATGTTTTTCTATTAATATATTTTTAAATGAATTTCAATATTACTTAATTTTATATATTGAAATATTTTATTTATGATGCACATTGAATTTTTAATTACTATAAATATTGCTTAAATGTTACATAATTTTATATTAAGAATTGACTTAATTACACATATCCCTCTATAGTTGTTATAAGGAAGGAATTGAATCTTTTTACTTTCAATTACTTCTTTTGTTTTCACATTGAAATATTCTATTGTGGTTCATATATATACATATACGTTGGAGAGGGGAGGGAGGCTAGGGTTTTCAAGTTGCACAGGCCACTAACAGCTACACATAGAGGCTGTAGAGAGGTTACAGTCTACAGGGGATAGAATTGAGGGCAATTATTAAAATAGTTCCATGGAAGGAGCGTTTTTTCCTAAGGTTACTATTTATGTTGCTATTTTTTCAGTTTTTACTGTCATTTTCCTAACTTTCACCTAGCATTATCTAAGTATTAGAACTCTCTACGAGTTGAGGTGGCAAACAGGATTTAAGGTGGAAGTCTATGGATTTAGAGGAATTAATATATTTTGAAATCGAAATCCCTAGTGAGGGGTCTATTTTCACCTCAACGAAGTACTTTAGCTTTGCAAGAGTTGATAAGGCAGAAAATCAAGGTCCAAGTTGGAATATATGACCACAGTTGGAGCCTATTGTAGGAACTATCATGCATGTGATAGAACACCTAGTAGAGGAAACTGGGATCAAAGAAAGGGAAGTGGTTATCCAATCCTATGGAAATTCGGAAAAAACCTTCACAATAGGTCTTCGTCAACACCTAATTCATTACATTAGCTTCTAGGGCTGAAGCTGGAGAAAAAAGAGACTAGGAATGAATGAGATCCAAGATTTAAACCCTTATTGCCTTTAGGGTTTTTTGAAGCACTAGGGGGGGCAGGAGACTTAATCAACATTTTTGGCTCAAAGAATTCGAGAATAAAAGAGTTGACTAATGGTAAGAATGGGGGCAAAGAGAAGGAGGGAACCAGTCTTAATGTCACCCTCAAAATTTCAAATGCAGACCCTTCCCTTCTTCGGTAGCCAATTCTAAGTGGGGTAACAGAGATTCAATTAAGAAATTTAGCAGAGTAAATTCTAGAGTCCACGCATGCATAGGGAATTCTAGTAGAGGGAGGGAAAAAAAATCATAGAGAAGAGGAAGGAAGGGTAAAACCAACACAAAGAAGTGGGGATGCAAAGGCACGAAAAACAAGAAGAAGGAGAGGGTTTTGAAGAGTGAGAGCGGGGAAATACAATATAGCCTCTACTTAGGAGACAACATGGAGATATATGAAGTGAAAACCCTCACAGAGAAATCTATAGATGGGAGGTGTGACAACCCTAGCTAAAAACTCATGTAAAAATATATAAGACCACGGTTGATGGGACACGTATTCTAAGCACAATGGTGGGAAAAAGCATCCTAGTGGGTGTTCATTTCAGTTATTATGGCTAAAGGAAATTGGCAAATGCAATGGCAAATGATTTGGAAAGGAAAAATGACATTTTGGCACATTTATTTATGAAAATAATGGAAATTAGGAGAAAAGGAAGGTGAAAGGTTACAGGTTTCATGTGAGGAGTAAAATGAAGGAACATAATGGAAATTGAATAAAATAGAGGCTTCATTGATAAAAAGGCTTATGAGGATCAATAGGCAGGTGGTCACTACAAGCTTGGTCAGTTCAGTTTTGGAGCTCTCTCTCTTCTCTCTCTCTCTCTCCCCCATTCTTGGGCACGTAGATTTTCTAGGAGCACTCTTGGAGGTGTGGCATACTTGGAGTTTTGGAGCAAGAAGGAAAAGGAAGAGTAGGAAAGCACAAGATGACATTGGGATCATTAACTACAATGGGTTTTCCTTGTAAGTATCGAGTTGCATGTATGTTTTCCTCACTAGTTTTGGCATGCATGGCGTATGCATGTGGTTTATTGGTCATGATCAGTCACTGGCATGAAGGATTTCCTAGATTTACAATGGATTTTCCTAGCCTTTCCATTTCCTGGATACCCATGGTGTTGTGGGTTCATTTTCTTTGTTTTCTAGTTGGTTCTCATGTTTCCTTATCTTGGTTTGAGTTACTAGTTCCTAGAGCCTTGGTTGGACAAATGCTTTGGAGCCCTATAACAACTTGGGTTGAGTTATTCGTACTGGAGCCTTGGCTGGAAAAATGCTCTGGAGCCCTTGGTGGGTTGAGTTACTAGCCCTAGAGCCTTGGTCGGACAAACGCTCTAGAGCCTGTCAACAGTTGTGGGTTGAGTTAGTAGTTCTAGAGCCTTGGTTGGAACAAACACTCAGGAGCCCTCAAAGGCTTAGATAGATACCAATTTGGTGATGGTTTGGTTATGTCTAACCATGAGGTGGAATCATTGTTTGATGGATTAAGGTGGTTGGTCTCTGGAAGCCCTAGATGGTTTTGGATTGATGTGTTTTATGAAATCCCACATTAATGCTTGGAATATGGCATGGGGTTAAGGGCTGAAGAGAGATTTGGCTCAACCATTCTAGTGTCAGGTGGAACGTGGAAGTCCCATCCCGGGTTTGGCTTTTGCATCATCAACATGAGGTTATTTCTCCTTGTGTTTCTATGAAGATTATACTAATTTATGTGTGGATTATATGGTTGTGATTTCCTTGGTATTTATGTTGTTATTACACTCATTATGAATATGTATTATGACAGTGGCTATGTATGTCTCCCATCATGTTTTTACTTTTATATGAATGATCAATGTATCTATGGCCTAAAGGATGAAATTGCAGCTAAAGTGATAAGGAAACAATGTCTCATAGCAACTCTTAAATAAGTATGAGACCTCTGTGCTTAGATCTATTATTTACACCTATAGATTACATATATGCCAAGTGTTTTACAGAATGTAAGTCTTGGTTGGGGATGGTTAGGCCTAGTCTTGGAGTTAGTTTTTGGTTTATTAGTCTTGTTATCATGTGTTTAATGGATTCCAAAAGTTACAACAAGTTCTGGGCAGTGGCCGAAATTCTCGGCTTGAAAAGTGCCTTAAAATCCGTGGACTCTGGCACAGATTTGTTGGAAATAGTCCCTAGACATAGGCATGTAGCCTTGTGGGAGTGTCAAAAGCTCTTTGGACACTGGCATGTCCAGAGGTCAAGAGGTCTAAAACCTTAGTAGGGCTTAGGGTTTGGTTAGCAGAAAGGTTGGGATGTTTCTTAAGAGTGCTATTGATTATGTTGAAGGTCTCTATGGTGTGTTTCCATTGGTTCCACTTTCTTAGCCTGAATTAGGCAGTCAAATCATATCATAGTAACTTCTCATCACATGTTTCCCTTGATTGGCCAATTAATTGGGTAGATGTGGGAGGAAGGTGTTACAGAGTGGTATCAGAGTGGGTTGCACTCCCTTTGGGTCATATATGATACCAAATAGTGGTATCAGAGTATGGTTTACCCCTCGGACTGGATGGTCTATGTGTTAGTATTGCATTCATGTTGGTTGCAGATGCGTTCCTTATGCTTGTAGTCCATGTGCTTGTTGCATTTGCATGGTGTTGATCATGGTTGTAGTGATGCCACCATGTGAAGGGTGATGGTGTTGTTGTGGGATGTGTCTTCATGAGTGTATGGTTGTATATGCATTTGTTATGCATGTTAGTGTCTATATGTTTTTATGCATGCATTGTCATGGTTATGGTTATGCATGTATGGTAGGTCAAACATGCATTGTGAAGTAATTGTATGCAATTATGTCATCAAGATACTACTGGTATGTTATGATGCTAATATGTTGTCTGAGATAGAGAAGGAAATTCAGATCATTAAAGTGAAGTTGCAACAATGGACTCGAGGCAAGAGCATTTTGTCATACAGGTTTGTATGTTGGGCATGCAGGTGTGTATGTTAAGGATTTTTATATGCATTATGGTTATGTGTATTCCTTTCATTAAATTGATGATTATGGTTACATACATGATAGATGTTGGTTTATTAGTGTAGTCATATGCACACTTATTGGATAGTCAGGAATGATAGTAACTTGTGGTTAAGTTGTTGTTGTTATATGATAGTTAGCTTTAAAATTAGGTTATATGTTGTTGATGAGAACGATATGTAACTTTTTGTTGTTATATGTTAGTAACTTGATGATAAGGGTTATTTCATTTAAGATATTAATGTTATATGTATCATACTAAGTTGGATTGGTCTATGCGAATGGTTAGGGTTATGACATTCAGGTAGGAGTCAACTTATTGTGAAATTGTGTTGTACTAATATAGACGAATCGCACATATGTGATTGTTATGCATGAATCGAAAATGTTTATGAGCTTATGATGTGAACATGTTAGTTAGTTATTGTCATGGATATCATGATCTTATTTATGGTTGAGTTGATATGTTGTGAAGTTATATCATGCTAATCTAGCTTAATTATGCAGACAAGATAGCCTCCCCTAAGAAACATTAAGGTATGAATTTGCTTATGTCATATACTTTGTGCTTGAATGTTTGATTATGACGTCTATTTGGTGTTTGAGTGTTTTGAGTCTATTATGTCATCTAGTTGATTTATTTAACATGGTATGTTTGCAAGTTGGTTGAATTGCATAATATGAGTATGTGTTCCAATGATCTTGTTTTAAGATGATTGTACTAACACATATGTGTTGAGATAGTTGATATGTACTTGAGTGTAAGTGATAGTTGTAGAATTATGTCTAATGATATGAGTTGACTATGGATTGTGACATGATTGTTAGTCTTGGTAAAGGTTGATTTCAAATTGATAGATATGACTATCTTGATATTTGGAACATGTCGTTGACATATGTGAATAGTTGCAGAGTAACATGCTTGGTATTAGCATGACAAGGTAAAAACTGATTTTTTTATATAACTAACAGATGATGTGAGAGCGCATAATAAGACTCAATTGCAACAAGGTAAAAGGTAAAAGAAAGGAAATGGGCAAGAATTCCTTTGGCTATGTTTGGAAACCTTAATTCCAAATGAATGAGTGATTTGCATGCAGGAAGTCTTCTTAACCTTGACTTTATCTAGAATTATGGGGATATATGCTATATTCATGAAAATGTATTTGACAGGTATATTAGCTAGTCTCTAGTTACACGTGGATCTATCAATGGAGTTGGCATCCCTTGAAATATGGCATGGATGTGTTTAGTTGCAAGGCAGCGTGCTTCGCACAACAAGATAAGGTAACTAGTATATTCTTATATTTATTTATACATTGACAATTATGTTTTTATGGAAGTATGATGCAAGGGATTACATGGAAAAGGAGACTTTCATGAAGTCGTGAAGAAGGCTCAGCTTGGGCTTTCCCTTAGGGCCTTTAGGAACCAAGGGGATTGAGTCATGGTGTTTTTTGCCAGTCTTGTGCTTTTGGTCTTTGTGATTTGTTGTGCTTGATTTGCGGCTTTGTTTATGTCTAGTGTATGACCATACGACTTTGTTTGTGAAGTCGTGTTGTTATTGGTTTTCACGGTTTTCTTATTGTTTGTTTCTTGTGCTTGCCTTTTAAATTTTGAGTCTTGGGAATTGGTTGGGAAAGAGGAAAGTTAATGGAGTTTGGGGAGAGTTGTGTGGTACCCAACAGGTGATGTAAGACCTGGATGAAGCTCGGTGCATGTATAAGGGTAGTTGAAGGCAAGAGTATGACAACCAGTTGGACTGGTTGGGTCCATTGGTGTAAATGGATGATGGCAGGATATTCATGGGAAAGGTAATCAAGAAAGGTATGGTAAACAGATTTGAGGTGTCATATGGCTTGTCTATGTTGGGAACTATTGTTCTCGATGTTGCGCATGTGCTTCATGGATAAAGGGGAGCTATCTTAAACTTGACCGTATGTATCTAGTAATTACGTTGTGATCATGATTATGATGATGTCTATATATGTATACATGTATGTATGTATGTATGTATGTATGTATGTATGTATGTATGTATGTACGTATGTATGTATTTCATGTCCGACAGGGCCATCATGGATCATGATTACTAATGCTAATATTTATACATGTATATATATGTATGTATGTATGTCGTGTTTGGAAGGGTCATCATGGATCATGCTTGTTTAATGCTAATGTTTATATGTATATATGTGTGTATGTATGTCATCGTCTTACAGGATCATGATTGTTTTATGCTGATGTTTATGTATATGTATGTATGTACCCATGTATCTATGTCATTTTCTGATAGGGTTGTCTGGGATCATTCTTACAGAAGAATGATTGCTTATGTAGGTGAATGGCATGAAGAGGTTACTGGTCTTACAAGGAATCAATTGGGAGGAGTAGCCCTGACAAATCGATGAGGTCAGTATCATGTGGTTATGAGTTGATATTATGTGATTAGATTATGTCTATGTTATGGGCAGGCTATATCGAGGGATACATCGGCTAAATGAAAGCGGGTTGGTCTATGACATGCTGGGACAAGCACAAATAAGATACTAGAAGCAAGGTTGCTTGGTAGAGGCAATGTGGTTTTGGATGTGTGGCACTATTGTTGTGGATATTTTGTATATGTTGTACACGTTGCATATGTGATGTTGTGTGCATGCGGTGTTGTGTATATATAGTGTGTGTACATGTTGCTTATGCAATGATTAGGTACAAGGTGTTGTTATAGTGTTGTGTGAATGTTGCATATGCAGTTTTGGGTATAGATGGTGCTATGTACATGTTGGATATGCGGTGTTGTGTGCATATGGTATTCGTGCACATGATGGATATGTGGTGTTGTGTGCATATGGTGTTGTGCGCATGTTGGATATGCAATGTTGTTTACATAGGGTACTATATACATGTTGTATATGCAGTGTTGTGTACATATGGTGTTGTGTGCATGTTTTGCATATGATGTTATGTACATATGGTGTTGTGTGCATGACTGTACATGTGGTGTTGTGTGCATGTGGTGTTGCGTACATGTTGTACATATGGTGTTGTGTGCAAGTCATGTTGTGTACATGTCCTACATATGGTGTTGTGTACATGCCATGCATGTGGTGTTTTGTACATCTGGCGTTGTGAACATGTTGTACATGTGGTATGATGTACATGTTGTGTTGTGTACATGATTTGTAGGTGGTGTCGTGTACATGTGATATTGTGCACACATTGTGCAAGTGGTTCTTTGTATAGATGGTACTGAGTACGTGTTGTACATGTGGTAATATGTGTATGTCAGACATGTTGTGTTGCGGGCATGTAGTACTATGTATGTGCATTGTGTAGTTGTGGTATTGGGACATGTGTACTCATCTTCTTGTACTCTATGTATTACATAGATTGTGTGGCATTGTACATCGAGTATAGATGTATGTATTGTGTTCTACATTGAGTGTAGGTGTATGTATTGTGTGGTCTTGTACATTGGATGTAGGCATATGTATTTTTTTGTGTCATACAATGGGTGTAGGTGTATGAGTTGTATGTCAGATGTAGGTGCATGTATTGCATGGTGTTGTATGTCGTGTGTGGTTGTATGTGTGTGATGCACACTATGTGTATGTGCACCTGGCTGAAGAGAAGACAATGAGTGTTTGTCGGGTGTGGCAACCGATCTGATGTGCGTAAAGAATAAAGGCAAAGGTAGAAGCTAAAGTTTTATTAAAGGATAAGTATCAGTATTTTACCTCTTTTTTATTATGCATGAGGTTTATGATTATGGTCTATGATGAATACATGTGATCTATGATTCAGGCTTATGATGGTTACATGTGAGTTATGATTTTGATCTATGATGGTTGTGTTTCGAGCTAACTTGATGTGATATGTTTATACATGGTGATTTGGTCAAAGATGCTAGTTTGACTTGTTATGATAGGAAGTGAACAAAATTGCAAGTGTACCTTATGGACAAGCCACCGATGAGGTATGGCATGAATATTATTTCAATTTATTTAAATCTAATGGAAGTTATGTGCTTGGTATAGGAAAGCATGAACATGCCCAGTTGGGTGGTTGAAGTTGACTGCAAGAATTGGCAACAACAAAAGGAATTGGAAAATGAAGCAGTATGTTAGTAAAGCACTTCAGGAGCAAGGTCATTGTGGGACATTGGTGCCCAATAGTGTCCATTGATTTCCATGAGCATGCTATGACCGGTATGATGGTTTAAGGCAAGGATATGCCTTGGTTATTGTATCTTTCAATGCAAGGAAGCCTTTCCAATAGATGGATTTACCAAGATGGGGGTTCCAACGGAACTTGGAAGGTGTGTGACTGCACAGAAGGGGGTAACCGGATTTCCAAAGGGACCGTGTAGCAGAGAAGGGAAGTTCAAGGATATATTTGTTTTGGTCATTAGCATTTCTATATGGAATCAAATGCACATTGGGAGTGCACCCTAGAACAATGAATCGGTCATTGTTCAATGAGAGGATAAGTGTCGTAGGATTATAGCGTTGGACATTGGATGCATATTTGACCATGCAGTGTATTTTGGACTTCCTGGGAAGGAAGTGAATCCTGTATTACTTTGAGGGTGGAGGTGTGAGCCTCTGGATTCCCTTTTTGTGGATGAAGGCATCACATCCTTTTATTTGTTGGTTGAAAATATTGCATATGTGTATATGTGTGTATCATTGTAAATATTGTATCAAAATGGATTTATAAAGCTCCATAGATAGTATAGTTATCTGTTGGTCGAAGAAAATGTGTATGTTTGTATATGTGGTTATTATTTTAAATATTGTAATGATTTGTGTTATAAAGCTCTAGTAAACGATATGTTTTTCATGTTTTAGCATATGGTCATTGTAAATATTGCAACGATCTATGTTATAAAGCTCCATGGGCAGTATGTTTTTTTAGAAATCTTGTTGGTTATAGGTGTCATTAAACACCGAGGGCAGTGTTCCCCTAAGGGGGAGGGTTCTGTAACAACCTTGGTTAAAAACTCATGTAAAAATATACAAGGCCACGATCGATGGGACACATATTCCAAGCTGAATGGTGGGAAAAAACATCCTAGTAGGTTTTCATTTCAGTTATTATGACTAAAGTAAATCGGAAAAGGCAATGGAAAAGGCTTTGGAAAGGCAAAATGGCATTTTGGCACATTTATTTATGAAAATAATGGAAATTAGGAGAAAAGGAAGGTGAAAGGTCACAGGTTGCATGTGAGGAGGAAAATGAAGGAAAATAATGGAAATTGAAGAAAATAGAGGACTCATTGATAAAAATTCTTCTAAGGATCAATGGGCAGGCTTGGTCAATGTAAGCTTGGTCAGTACAGTTTTGGAGCTCTCTCTCTCTCTCTCTCTCTCTCTCTCTCTCTCTCTCTCTCTCTCTCTCTCTCTCTCTCTCTCACACACACACACACATTCTTGGACACTGAGAGTTTCTTGGAGCACTCTTGGAGGGTGTGGCATGCCTAGAGTTTTGGAGCAAGAAGGCAAAGGACGAGAAGGAAAGCACAAGAGGGAAATGAGATCATTAGCTACAATGGGCTTTTCTCGTAGGTACCAAGTTGCATGTATTTCTTGTTGGAAATAATACTGAGAGGGGGGGGTGAATCAGTATTATCAGATCAGTAAAAACTTTCCAATTTCATACTCAGAAACATATACGCTACTTCAATTAAGTGAACCCGCGTGTACACGCTACTGTGTCTAATGAAACTCGCGTATATCTAGAGATCTTATAATTCAGTTAGCTTAATCTTTAGTAAATGCATTAGAACATTATTAAGCATATTAACAGTAAACAGGTGCAGAATAACAGAACAGAACATCACACAAGAGCCACACACATGAACACCATGATATAAGGTGGAAACCCAATGTGGGTGAAAACCACCTGCTGCAATTCGTCTCTTTCTTCTTTAATAAGAAACTTCTTTTACAATGTACTAGTGCAGTCCTCTACCAGCATGCAGGCTACAACCTGCAGAGGGCTACAACCCTCTCTCGTTTTCCAACTACTTTTGGAAGGGAGCTACAACCCCCTCAGCTCTTGTACTAGCCGATCCATTTACTAGTACGTAGGTGCTGACCCTACAACCTTCTTTCCTTCAGGGACCACGTTTCATCAATTTTCAGACTGGATCCAAGAGTACACAACAAACATTACTGCAATACAATCATCAACTTATACTTGCATCATAATACATTAAACAACCCAATACTGAATCACTGAAACCCTGTCATCAAGATCTCAGAACTCAAACCAGAGCCCAGAACTCTGCAACAACCACTAGAATCAGCAACAACCTGAAATATCAAATCTTATTATGCATACGCTACTTCACTGTACCAAAACCGCGTGTATACGCGCTTTCACCAAAGGCAACCCGCGTGCAGATCTAGAAATAATTACTTATACCTTCGCTGTCAGATCCGACCCTTGCCAAGCGTCCCAAACAGATAACCAGCAATACCAGATCTTCTCACTTCGTCAGACACCCAATGCTTGCTCCTTTGCCTAATGATCTTCTCCTTATATAGCCTTAGGTACTTCACAATACCACGGTCCAAAACCATAGTAACACAATACCATCAACCTCAAAACGAGGGATCGACACGCCCGTCGAGACACCATGGTCCGAAACCATAGGCACAACTTCCAAGGACTAACCACCACGGACCAAAGGTACTTTTTCACATACACGCTCTTTTACTGAAGCCAACTTGCATGTACACGCGACTTGATATATAGAGAACCTGCGTATACGTGACTTGGTATATAGTGAACCTGCTTGTATACGCGACTTGGGCTTAACGAACCTGCGTGTATGAACTTTCTTGGCATGTTGTACTAAGATCTGTCCTCTGATTAAGTTGCCATCACCTGTACCAACCTCTGAGCACCTGTACAAACCTCTGAGCACCTGTACCAACCTCTGAGTGAGTTGCCATCAAGGACAACACTTGAATCATAATGCCAACAATCTCCCCCTTTGGACTTGATGGCAACCACCACACCAAGTCACTCTCCCCCTTTGACATCAAGGGCAAAGGGCGGACCAAGATATTCTCTTCTTTGGTATACCTTTTACTGTCCATACTGTTGTCCATACTCCCGCTGAGTACATGCTGAAGTTTCTGATTTGGCTCCCCCTTTGTATATGCCAAGTTGTATCAATCCATCCATGCTCCCCCTGAGCAGATGCAGGTTCTAAGACCAGCCATTCAGATCTGTACCATAAGCATCAGCCTGCAATATTATTCCTTTGATCAAACAACAAGATGTATCATTTAGTTTCATCAACAACTTCTAACCATAATGCCAACAATGAATTATTTGAAGTATATGCTCCCCCTGAGTGTGAGCCAACCATGACTGAACCATTTCCTGAGTCTGTTCTGCTCCCCCTGAGCCTGAGCCAACCATGACTGAACCTGGGTCTGTTCTGCTGCCCTTTCTTCATATACGCGACTTTGCAGCCTGTAACTCACGTATATACGCGACTTGTCTTCATTATATCAGCGTATGCATGATGGAATACTGAATTTCATCACTTTCAGATTCCCCTGTGTCTGTTATGTCAGTTGTCTGAATTATGCCACACCTTTCTGTCTCTGTCTTCTTCAGTTCCTGGAACTGTGATGATGTATGGTCCTCTTGTTTTGAATTTTGAAATCTACTCCTGCATTCCCTTGCTTTATGCCCATAGTTGTTGCATGTATAACACCTTACATTTTTCATGTTCCTTCTATCACAATCAATTGCTTTGTGTCCATATGCATTGCAGGCAAAGCAATATCCTCTGAAATACCTGGGATGCGATGATTTTTCTTGAACCATTCTACTTCTACATCTGGCTGCAACATGTCCAAGATTATGACATACATAACATTCAACATTATTTCATGGAGGAAATAATCGTTTATCACGTCCATAGTTAGGAGTAAAGGATCTTCCTTGAGGAATTTCTTTCCTTGGTTGTTCCTTGTTGAGCATTTCGGATTTCTCATTAGAGTTTCTTGCCTCACCTTGTGAACTAGATTCACCTTCAACATATTCATGAAAACCAAGACCAGTTTTGATAGCAAGAGACCTTTGGCTATTAAGAATATCATCCAAGACTTTAGTACTATCTTGAAATCGTAAAAGCTTATCCTTTTCTTCTAGTTTACCTTTCAAGATATTTACCTCAACTTGATGTTGTTCTTCCTTTATCAGATACTGATTCCTTAGGTCTTCTTCAGCTTTTCTTCCTTCTTCCACTTGTCGCTTTAGTTTGATCACTTCATGTTCTTGATCTTCAAGAGCTTCTTTGTTCTGTTCTCTTGATTTTTTAAGATCTTCTTTTAGAGAGAGGATATTTGATTCAAGCCTTTGAATAGTTATGCTCTGAACCTTTACTACATCCTGCAATTTCTCCCTTACCCTGGTTACTGTCTCCAATTGTTCATTTAATTTGGTAACTTCTTCAGTTTCTGCATTCTTCTTTTCATGTGCCATGAGACTTTTAATATCTTTGCTATTATTGGATGAAGCATTCTTCTTTTCATGTGCCATGAGACTTCTAATATCTTCACTATCATTGAATGGACTTGTAATATGGGTATACTAGCTTCTACCATCTTCTTCAGATATCTTTCCTTTGTTATGAGGGCATCTAGCAGCATAGTGACCAACTCTACCACATAGAAAACATTTGAAAGGTAGCTTACCTTTGAACCGTCCAGTTCCCCGTTCAAGATTCTTGACAAAATTTACCTCATCTTCTTCCTCTGACACTTCGAATGCAGCTTCTGGTGGTACCTCTTGTCGCATTTCAAAAGCAGTTAAGATCCCGTGAAGCTGTGACATGGTGATTTTCTGCACATTCTCCTTTTCTTCTATGGCAGATACTTTAGAATCAAATTTAGCAGACAGAGATATCAAAACCTTTTCAACTAAGACAACTTCCTCAAATTATTCACCCAGATCCCTCATACAATTCACAATCTCATCCATACGTAGGAAATAATTAGCTATGCTTTCATTACTATGCATCTTAAGAGTTTCATACCGGATTCTGAGAGTTTGAAGCTTTGCTCTTTTTACCTGATCATCTCCTTCGTAGCTTGTGATGATTTTGTCCCATATTTCCTTAGCTGATTTGAAATGCATGATCTTCATAAATTCTGATTGTGTCAAACTACTCAATAGGACAGTAACAGCTTTGGCATTGAGCTCATATTGCTTTTTCTCTGCTGGATCTGTAGGAGTTGCTGATGGGAATTTGTATCCTCCTTCTACGATTCCCCAAATTTCTGCTCCAAGTGATTGTAGATATGCAGTGGTTCTTATCTTCCAGTGAGTAAAATTGTTCCCGTCAAAGACTGGTGGCCTGATGTGTGCCTCTCTTTCTGGATTAGCCATTCTGATGGATCTTTTCCTTCAAGCGATCAAGCTTCCTCTGAAGGACCTGCTCTGATACCAATTGTTGGAAATAATACTGAGAGGGGGGGGGGTGAATCAGTATTATCAGATCAGTAAAAACTTTCCATTTTCATACTCAGAAACATATACGCTACTTCAATTAAGTGAACCTACGTGTACACGCTACTGTGTCTAATGAAACTCGCGTATATCTAGAGATCTTATAATTCAGTTAGCTTAATCTTCAGTAAATGCATCAGAACATTATTAAGCATATTAACAGTAAACAGGTGCAGAATAACAGAACAGAACATCACACAAGAGCCACACACATGAACACCATGATATAAGGTGGAAACCCAATGTGGGTGAAAACCACCTGCTGCAATTCGTCTCTTTCTTCTTTAATAAGAAACTTCTTTTACAATGTACTGGTGCAGTCCTCTACCAGTACGCAGGCTACAACCTGCAGAGGGCTACAACCCTCTCTCGTTTTCCAACTACTTTTGGAAGGGAGTTACAACCCCCTCAGCTCTTGTACTAGCCGATCCATTTACTAGTACGTAGGTGCTGACCCTACAACCTTCTTTCCTTCAGGGACCACGTTTCATCAATTTTCAAACTGGATCCAAGAGTACACAACAAACATTACTGCAATACAATCATCAACTTATACTTGCATCATAATACATTAAACAACCCAATACTGAATCACTGAAACCCTGTCATCAAGATCTCAGAACTCAAACCAGAGCCCAGAACTCTGCAACAACCACCAGAATCAGCAACAACCTGAAATATCAAATCTTATTATGCATACGCTACTTCACTGTACCAAAACCGCGTGTATACGTGCTTTCACCAAAGGCAACCTGCGTGCAGATCTAGAAATAATTACTTATACCTTCGCTGTCAGATCCGACCCTTGCCAAGCGTCCCGAACAGATAACCAGCAATACCAGATCTTCTCACTTCATCTGACACCCAATGCTTGCTCCTTTGCCTAATGATCTTCTCCTTATATAGCCTTAGGTACTTCACAATACCACGGTCCAAAACCATAGTAACACAATACCATCAACCTCAAAACGAGGGATCGACACACCCGTCGAGACACCATGGTCCGAAACCATAGGCACAACTTCCAAGGACTAACCACCATGGACCAAAGGTACTTTTCCACATACACGCTCTTTTACTGAAGCCAACCTGTGTGTACACGCGACTTGATATATAGAGAACCTGCATATACGCGACTTGGTATATAGTGAACCTGCTTGTATACGCGACTTGGGCTTAATGAACCTGCGTGTATGAACTTTCTTGGCATGCTGTACTAAGATCTGTCCTCTGATTAAGTTGCCATCACCTGTACCAACCTCTGAGCAGCTGTACAAACCTCTGAGCACCTGTACCAACCTCTGAGTGAGTTGCCATCAAGGACAACACTTGAATCATAATGCCAACATGTCTTCCTCACTAGTTTTCACATGCATGTGGTTTATTGGTCATGATTTGTCACATGAATGGAGGATTCCTGGATTGACAGTGGATTTTCTTATCCTTGCCATTACCTGGATAAGCATGGTGTTGTGGGTTCATTTACTTTATTTTCTGGTTGGTTCTGATGTTTCCTTAGCTTGGTTTGAGTTACTAATTCCTAGAGCCTTGGTTAAAAAAACAATCTGGAGCCTTGTAACAACTTGGGATGAGTTATTAGTCCTAGAGCCTTGGTTGGAAAAATGCTCTGGAGCCCTTGGTGGGTTGAGTTAATAGTCCTAGAGCCTTGGTTGGAAAAAATGCTCTGGAGCCCTGGAAGGCTTGGATAGAGAACAATCTGGTGATGGTTTGGTGATGTCTGACTGTTAGGTGGAATCACTGTTTGATGGGTTGAGGTGGTTGGTCTCTGGAAGCCTCAGATGGTTTGGGATTGATGTGTTTTATGATATCCCACATTCATGATTGGAATATGGTATGGGGGTGAATGGATGAAGAGAGATTTGGCTCAGCCATTCTATGGTTGGGTGGAACATGGAATTCCCATCCTGGGTTTGGATTTTTCAACATCAAAATTAGGTTATTTCTCATTGTATTTCTATGAGTATTATACCGATTTATATGTGGATTATATGGCTTTGATTGCCTTGGTATTTCTTTTGTTATTACATTGGTTATGAATATGTATTATGACAGTGGCTATGTATGGCTCCTATCATGTTTTTACTTATATATGAATGAACAATGTATATATGGCCTAATGGATGAAACTACGGCTAAATCGATAATGAAACAAAGTCTCATAGCGACTCTTAGATAAAAATGAGGCCCTTATGCTTAGATCTATTATTTACACTTATAGATTAAATATATGCCAAGTGTTTGATAGAATGTCAATCCCGATTGGGGATAGTTAGGCTTAGTCCTAGAGTTATTTTTTATTTTATTAGTCTCGTTATCATGTGTTTAATGGATTCCGGAAGTTACAGAAAGTTTTGGGCAGTGGCCGGAATTCTGGGCTTGAAAAGTGCCTGAAAATCCCCAGACTCTAGCATAGGTCTACTGGAAATAGTCACTGGACGGAGGCATGCATGCTTGTGGGAGTGTCCAGATCTCTCTAGACACTGGAATTTCCATAGCATGGGAGTGTCTAGAGGCCAAGAGGTCTAAAACCTCAGTAGGACTTGGGGACTAGTTAGCAGAAAGGTTGGGATGGTTCTTAGGAGTCCTATTGCTGATATTGAAGATCTGTATGGTGTGTTTCTGTCAGTTCCACTTCCCTAACGTGACTTAGGAGGTTGAATCATATCCTAGTAACTTATCATCACATGTTTACCCAGGTTGGCTAGTTACTTGGGTAGATGTGGGAGGAGAGCGTTACAGGAGGGCGCATAGTAGGGTTTTTAGTGTGGAAACCCTGGAGACTTAGAGGGACCATAAAATATCTGGAAAGGTGACAATAATTTCAAAGTTTTGATGACTAGTGAAAGGGTGGTTCCATATGATATTCCAATATGAAGAAGATGCATCCAAGATCATAAAAGAGGTACGGTTTATAGACTCTGCCCCTATCTTTTTTAAGGCTTGGAATCCCTTATTTGATGTGCACAGGGAGAGAATAGATGTCATACCTATTTGGGTCTGATTACCTGGTGTTTTGGCACATCAATAAAATGATTGGTCAGTGGCCATAATTTTGGTTAGACTGCACCTAAGAGAAAAAATGTTATCAATCGATGAAGATTGGGAAGGAGAAGGAATGGTTGGTGGACCTGGACTATGAAGGGATTCCCTTTTGATGCAATAGGTTCCATAGGTACAGACATCTTGCTAGCAGTTGCACTCTACCTTCAAATCCAAAACACAACCAGTTTGGTCTGAGCAAGAAACAAAGTAAATCGTTGAAAGGAGGGACCTCATGGGTTAAAAATTAGTGAGTGGGATGACCCCCTGGTGAGTTGAATAGGGTTTATATTAGGGTACATACTGTGGAATGGGAAATACCAAGCACAAGGGAAAAAGGGTTCCCACCAACAGGTACAGAAGATTTGCAATAAACTCCAGTTATGACACAACAACCAACCCTTGTTGACGCAAGGGTAGAGGCAACCACAGACTCTCAAGCATATACAAAGGCAGACATGGAAATTCAACTAGACAATTAGATGGATGGAAGAACTTAACAACCGATTGAAGGTGCTACATTAGGCACATATATAGGGAAATAAACAGGCAAACAAAAAATATTTCTAAGGAGGGTCTTCTTCTAGATAGGGGTTTATGGAAAATGACAAAGATTAATTAGGACTATTTATAGGCCAATCAAGGCCTGGATTGGATCTAGGAAGTATTTTTCTTACTATTTATTTATTATTATATCATATGAGTAGGCACAAGACATATTTCACTCAACGGAAGATAATTTTCTTCTTAGTGGTACTGATCATCATGACAGTAAGGTTTTTTTTATGATGGCTCTCCCGATGAGAGTGATGGTTGAATTTTTTTTTTGTATGTGGTCAGATCGTATAAGAGGCACTGTGTGAAACAGAATACAGTTTTTTGTTGTTTTGTTTTTTTGTGGTGATCCATGTTCTATGGTCGTTGATTGTAGGACTTATTTATTATTTCATTACGGAACGATATTTCCTTGGCACTTTTTGTAAAATAGGAACAAATGAAATAAATATGCATAGACAATGTATATGTTGAATGTAATTTCATTTCAAATATTAATGAAATTACGATTTTTTCCTTGGGAAAACACACACACACAGATATATATACAAGTTTTTTCTAAATTTGATATTAAAATAAATTAGTTAAAACGTATATTAAAATGGTTTATTTACATATCCAATTGAAATATGAAAATATAAATAATATCAACATTATTTTTTTTTGTTTTTTTAAAAGAATTTTAAAAGTCGTTATAAAATTATCTTATTTCATATGGACATGGAAATCATTTACAAGTAAAAACATATTGAGAGCCATACATTATTGTTGTCATATAACATATATGTAACCAACATAGTAACAACAGAAATAACATAAATATATCAGCCATAAAATCCACATATAAACCAGTACATTTACACATGAAAACCAAGGGAATGAATTTCTCATTAATGAATGAAAAAACCAATCGGAGACGGGACTACCATGTTCCACCTAACCATAGATTGGTTGAGCCAAGTCTCTCTTCATCTAATCACCGATGTGCCATATACCAAGAATGAATGTGGGATTCATAACCAACTGAAAAGAACCAAACAAGTGTGGATGTTACCGGAGTTCTTCGCCTACACCGTGAGGAATTTGAGTGCCTCCTAGTCTCTCAGGATTTACCATAATCCACAGTCTGATACAGGGATCACTAGGCCCTACACTGAGACCCACTCTCCAGGCTTTACTGCACATCCCATCCTGAGGCTACTAGGCCCAATGGAGAGCAATCTTCCTCTGGATTTACCGTATATCCCGCCATTCGCAGGCAAGGATTCCTAGGCACACAATCGTGTATTTACAATAACCCACATTCTGGCTCATGGGTTACTAGACAAGTGCCTTTACCATGATCCACAGTTTGGTTCAGGGACCACTAGGCCATGTTTTTCTCATTTCAAAGATCCACCCCACTCAGCTTCGAATCCATTTGGAAATCGAGCTCAACTTAAGTATGATAACCCATCTCATTAAGGCTATCAGGAAATGGAAAGGCTAGGTTGAAGAACATTTTCACACCTAGAAAAACCCATGCCATAATAATAGAGAACCACATGCAATACCATGCATGCCAAATCTAGCAAGGAAATCACACATGCAAATCAATACCTACAAAGAATCCTGTTATAGTTGCTTGATCCTGCTTTCCCTTGCTTGATCTTCACTTCCTCTTGCCTTCTTTTCCTTTCTCGCGACAATTCCAAAGTTCTCCAAGGAAACTTAAGTGTCCAAGAGAGAGAGAGAGAGAGAGAGAGAGAGAGAGAGAGAGAGAGAGAGAGAGAATAATGAGAGAGCTCCAAAACTGAAATTACAAAAGGTTACCAACTGATCCTCATAATCCTTTTTATGAATGAGGCCTCTATTTTCTTCATTTTCCATTATGTCCCTTCACTTTCCTCCTCACATGCAACCTGTGACCTTTCACCTCCAGTTTCTCCTAATTTCCATATTTTCATAAAGAAATGTCCCAAAAATTCCATTTTTCCTTTCCAAATCCTTAGCCATTTCCTTAGGTATAAACAACCAAATGAGCACCCCCTAGGGTGTCTTTCCCAACATTCATCTTGGAAAAAGTGTCCCATCAACCGTGGTTATTATTTTTAACTTTTACTACATGGAATTTTCACCAAGGCTATTATAGAACCCTCCCCCTTGGGGGACACCATCTTCGGTGTTAAATCACACATATACCTTAATAACTTGCTAGAAATAAAACATACTTCTCATGGAGCTTTATAACATAGCTCGATGCATTATTTACAATGATCACCCTATTGAATGCTGTTAGAAAATTATATATTACGAAGCAATGGAACACATAAAATATCGCAGAAATATAATCACAGAAAACGCACAAAACAAGAGAGACACAGATATACGTGGTTCACCCAGTTTGGGCTACGTCTACCCCAAACAGCCAGTCCTTCCTTTCTATTATCCAGCAAAATGAAGAGACACAACCTACAACAAATCCGCTGTAATATGCTATGTTTTCTCTCACAGTCTCACCTCTCTGTTTCTCGCTCACAGAATACACATCTATCACACAGCCTCAAATACAATACCCTCATACAAAGAGAGGGGTTGTCTTCTAGGGAAAAAAACCCTAAACTAAACATAAGTTCTACCGTCAGATCATCCGCCTAATGAACGGCCCAGATTGACTAGAAATTACTATACTTTTACAAGGCAATTTTACGGGCGGCAAACCCCGATATGATATGATATGGGTGTTGCTTAACTAGCTTCACATCAAGTTTTAAATTGATCTTCATTACCCCCCCTGCAGCGAATATTTTACGGGCGGCGTTGCCGCCCCCATTTCGAACTGGGGTCCTATGTGGCGATACCTTTGAATATAGAAGATAATCAGGCTCCACACCCAACAAATGCCAACCCACATGACATCATAACAACATGATAACATAACAACATGAAATTCATAATGGCATGACACCTATACCGCTTATTGGAGCCTTATAACATAAATCATGGCGGTATTTACATCCATATACCTATGTACATATAGAAATATCACAAAATCATATACCAAAACACCATTTCAAAACATATACCAAGACACCATATCAAAATGTATACCAAAACACCATATCAAAACATATACCAAAACACCATATCAAACAACTTTACCTCAACTGGCAAACAAAGAAGGATACATGGCCCGCATCTGATCTGCCATCTCCCAGGTAGCTTCATTAGGCCTAAAGTACTTCCACTGCACTTTAACTTGCTCGATTGCTCGGTTCTGGAGAATGAGCACCTTTTTTTGCAATATACATTGAGGCTCCAGTTGGAATTCTCCATCTAGTTCCACCTGCAATATAGACCAGTCAATCATATGATCAACATCTTTAACATACTTCTTAAGAAATGACACATGGAAAAAGTCATGGAATTTCACTATCAGAGGCAGTGCAAGTCAATAGGATACTGGACCAATCCTCTCAATAATGCAGAAGGGTCCAAAAAACCATAGTGCCATCTTGGCACATCATCCAATCCACAAGGAGATCTTCTTTAGTTTGATGTGCAAGTACACATGTTCCCCAACCTGGAACCCAGTGAACAACCTGTTCTAATCTGAATAGCTCTTCTACCTATCCTGCACTATCGTTATATTCTTCTTGATCTCCTGCATTTCCTATTCCATGTCTTCCAACATGTTTGGTCCAATCAGCACCATGTTAACCGGATCACTTTAACTGATAGGAGTATTGCAACTCCACCCATACACTGCCTCAAAAGGACTCATCCTCAATGACTCCTGATAACCATTTTTGTATGTGAACTCAACCAAGTGAAGATACTCCTCCCACTATTGTTGTTGATGCATCACATACATCCTCAACATGTCCTCCAATATCATGTTGACCCTCTCTATCTGTCTGTTATGAAACCAGCTCACAAAAAGATAGAAAAGATAGATCAACGCCTTAGAATTCAGCCTCTTCGAGGGGGAAACCTCCTTTACATTACACAAATTAATGATTCTTTGATGATTCAAATGACAAAACCTCCTTTCTATATATAGGATTCTAAAGAGTCACAATATAACCCAGCCGACCTAACAATAATAATATAAAGCCACAAAAATAACAATAGAGGGATTCTATGGGGCACAGTAATAACAATATGGGGGCAACAGGGGCACAACAATATTAATAAGGGATACAACTATAATAGTAATGGGGTAATCACTAGTATTATAGGGACCCAACATGCCCCTCTCCTTCAAAAAAGTGTTGTCCTCAACGCTTGAGTAGTTCTAGATGCTTCTGTATAAAATTCTCATCCTCCCATGTGGAATCTTCAGCAGATAAGTTCTTCCACTTGATAAGATACTCTGAAATTGATCGATTTCGTAACTGTCGAGTTCTTGTTTCTGTGACTGCTTCTGGTTCCAATATAATTTTTCCTTCCTTGTCAAGTTCTGGCAATATTGTTTGAACTGGGAGCTTTTTACCTATAACCTTCTTTAAACGTGAAACATGGAAAACTGAGTGCAATCGAGAAGCTGCAGGAAGCTCCAATTTTTATGCCATAGTAACAATCTTTTGCAACACCTTGTACAGACCATAATACTTTGGTGATAATTTATTATCCTTCTTAGCTTGCTTGAGGGACATTTTCTTATATGGTTGTAGCTGTAGGAATACCCAATCACCTACATCAAAACTTCTTTTGCTGTGATTTTGATCTACCTGTTGTTTCATTCTATTATGTGCCAACACGAGGTTATCCTTTAAGAGTTGGAGGACTTGTTGTTGATGTTCGATGTGATGTTCCACTGCTTGAACCTTAGAATTTTCTCTTAAATATGATGTGATGGATGGTGGCTAATATCCATAAAGTGCTATAAATGGGATCATTTTTGTTGTTGTATGGAAGGAAGTGTTATACCACCATTCAGCCAGAGGCAACCATTTGACCCATTGTGTCTGTTTATCAGATACAAAGCAATGAAGATATCCTTCCAAACATTTGTTTACTAAATCAGTTTTCCCATCAGATTGAGGATGATAAGATGAGCTATGAGCTAACTGAGTACCAAGACAAGAAAATAATTCTGTCCAAAAATTTCCAATGAAAATGGGATCTCTGTCACTTACAATAATCTTTGGGTTTCCATGTAACTTTTGAATCGTTTCCATAAATGCAGAAGAAACTGTACTGGCTTTAAATGGATGTGATAATGCACAAAAGTGTGCATACTTGGTAAGTCTGTCAACTACCACCATGATGACACTCTTTCCCTCAGACTTGGGTAAACCTGTGATAAAATCCATTGAAACCTCCTCCCAATGTTGGATTGGAATGGATAAAGGTTGTAATAGACCCGGTGTCTTAATTGTTTCAACTTTATTTTGTTGGCAAACCAAACATTCCGCCACAAACTTTTGAATATCTGATTTAAGGCCATCCCAAAAAAATTCCTTCTTAACCCTGTGGTAAGTTTTTAAAAATCCTAAGTGCCCTCCTATGGGAGAGGTGTGTAATTCCATAAGAATCTTTTGTTTTAGTTGGGAATTCTTACAGAGGTATAAGCGATCTTTGTACCATAATGAATCATTTTTCCAGCTAAATGTATCAGACATACTGGAATCTTGTTATAACTTTTGAATAAGTTCCCACACTTCTTCGTCATTCTTCCATTCCTCCCTTTCTTTGTTTATCCAATCTGGTTGGATAATAGCAATGGCACACAACAATGCTTCCACATCCTCATCCTTTCTTAACAGTGCATCTGCCACCACATTTTTCTTCCCTTTTTTCTAGATGATTTCAAAGTCACAACCCAACATCTTTGTGACCCACTTTTGTTGCTCTTCAGAGGATAATCTTTGTTTTAAAAGGTATTTAAGGCTATCATGATCCATTTTTACCTTGAAGTGTCTTCCCATTAGGTAGGGTCGCCATTTCTTATGTGAATGGAGTATTGCCAACATTTCCTTCTCATAAATAGCTTTGTGTAAAAACTTTCCCTTGATTGGACGACTTTCAAAAGCAATGGGTATGTCATCTTGCATTAAAACAACACCAATTCCATTTCCTGAAGCATCACATTCCATAATAAAGGTTTTTGTGAAGTCTGGTGTAGCTAAGACCGGTGCTTGGCACATTGCCTCTTTAAGATGTTCGAAGGCCTTTGTTGCTGCTGGAGTCCATGAAAATGCATATTTCTTCAATATTGTTGTTAGAGGTGCTGCTATTCTCCCATAATTCTTAACAAACTTGCGATAATACCCCATCAACCCGAGAAATCCTCGCAGATGCTTTATGGATGTGGGGATTTTCCATTCCTTAATGGCTTTAATTTTGCTAGGGTCTCCCTTAACTCCTTAATGAGATACAATATGACCCAGATATTCCACCTCTTGTACTCCAAAGAAACATTTGGATATTTTTGCATATAATTGTTTCTCCTCCAATAGTTCTAGCACCCTGTCAACATGTTCAACATGATCCTTCCAAGAATTGCTGTAGATTAGTATATCATCAAAAAATACTAACACAAATTTTCTAAGGAATGGTTTGAAAATGGAATTCATCAAACCTTGAAATGTTGAAGGTGCATTGGTAAGGCCAAAAGGCATGACCAAAAATTCATATTGACCCTCATGAGTTCTAAATGTTGTTTTCAGAATGTCTTCAGTCTTCATTTTGATTTGATGATATCCTGAACGAAGATCCAACTTGGTGAAGTAAATTGATCCATGCAATTCATCCAGTAATTCATCAATGACAGGAATGGGAAACTTAACTTTAATAGTGAGCTTGTTGAGCTCCCTATAATCTGGACACATGCGCCATGATCCATCCTTCTTGTGCACCAATACTAATGGAGCAGAGAAATAACTTTGACTCGGTTGAATTATACCAGCCTCTAGCATTTCTGCTACCATACATTCAATTTCACTCTTTTGGGCATAGGGATATCTATACGACCTGATGTTTGGAGGAACACTTCCTGGAATCAGATGAATAGCATGACCATGATCATGAATAGCTGGGAGACCTTTGGGAGTCTCAAATAACTTGGAATGATTGTCCAAGACTTTTTGGAGATCTGGAGAAATAGATGATTCCAATGTGGAAACATCTAGCGAACATAATTGTGCAATTACACCTCTTTGTTCCCTTTTTAGAAGCTTTGTCATACCGTTAGAGCTTATTATCTTTCCTGGTTTCCCTGCAACACCCCTTAATTCAACTTCCTTTCCTTCCACAGAAAATTTCATGAAAAGTTCTTGAAAATTAAAAGCTATTGTACCCAAATATTGTAGCCATTGGACTCCTAGTACAACATCAGCACCTCCCATTGGAATGGAAAGCATTGGGCTAGTCAATACATATTCTCCCATGGATAGCTTGATATTATGGCACTTTCCTGAGAAATTTATTGTTCCTCCATTTGCAACCATCACTTGACACTCTGGTGCTGTCTATAAGAAGCAATTCAATTCTTTTGCTACCTTACAATGATTAAAATTGTGGGTACTTCATGAATCAATCAACACTATTACCTTTTTCTTCTTGATTTGTCCTTCTATCTTGATGGTTTGAGGAGTGGTGATTCTAGCCAATGGTTTGAGGAGTGGTAATTCCCACCAATGCATTACAAGATATGGTCGGATTCATTTCTTCTTTATCTAGGCTTTTTTCCTAGAGTATATCCTCTTCTTTTGACCTTTCTTGCTCCTTTTCTTCTTCCTCTTCACAATCTATGTAGAATAATTTCTTCTCAGCACACTTGTGACCTTTAGTGTATTTTCTATCAAAACTGTAACAAAGCCCTTTTGCTCTTTTTTCTTCCAATTGTTTTGGTGTCAACCTTATAGGTTGTGGAAGACTAGGGGCAACAAAAATTCCAACTTTACAGTTGTGAGTGGTATGCTTCCTGGTTGCCATAATTTTGCTTTCAATTTTTCTTGCTAACTTGAATGCCTTCTCTAATGAATCAGGGTCCCAAAGGTGAACATCATGCTGGATATTATCCTTTAAAGTCCCTATGAACACATCAATCCTATGCTCCTCTGGAATATTTTTTACCCTTATGTTCAATTTTTGGAACTCCTCAATGTGCTCCATTATTGAACCCTTTTGTTTGAGACTTATCAATTGGCTAAATAAAGTCTTGCTTTTTGTATCCTCATAATGTGTTGTTAATTCTTCCGTAAAAATTGCCCAAGTGATAATTTGTTTACGAGAGAAAAGCCATTGATACCATACAAACTGATTTGGTTCCAAATATAAAGTTGCAATACATACCTTTTGTGTGTTTTGCACATTATTGAGATCGAAAAATTGCTCCATCTGTAATATCCATGTTGCAGGATCCTTGTCATCAAACTTCCTCATATCGATTTTGGAATATGGTGGGTCTTCAATCCCACATTAGAGTCTATGAAATCATGATTGACATTTTTTTTGTTCGCATCATGAGTTTCCTTTACTACCTTTTCACCATTAGTAAGTATTTCTTGTAGAATATTTGTCAAATTTATCTTCAAATCTGCCATGTCTCTCTTCAAATTTGTCTTCAAATCTATCTTCAAATCATCAATCTTAGCTTCCACGCCCTTTTTCTTAGATTCCATGCCATTTATCTTAGCTTCTGTTAGCTTTTGTGAGAGTGAAATTTGTTGCACTTGGTCTTGTAATTTTGATATATCATGTTTCATTTCTTCCTCTTCTTCATGAGTCATGCTAGAGCTTTCAGGTTTCTTACTAGGTGTTTGCATTTTCTTTCCTCGAGGCATCAGTTACTGATAACAATACTCTACTATGCCCTTTGAATTCCTTCAAAATAATTTTTCAAACCAAGGTTAAGCAAAAATTTAAAAAAATCTACACACCTTTTTTCACTTTGTAGGAGCTCGATATTGGCTATGATGTATCTCTGTAATTTTGGATCATCTAGTTCTGAAATTGTGATCTGTAGTAGCTCTCTATGTCCTCTTTCCAATGCCACCAGTTTGATCCCAATTGGATTCTCCAAGGGAGAGTTATGTCAAATCTCCCACAGAGACCTGATTATAGACTAGTTTAGTAGAGTAAACTTGTATGGCATGCCACGTGTCCCTATTTCAACCTTTGGCTCTGAAAAAGATATACAAGAAGCTACAATCCGTCCTCTTTCTGTAAATTCTTACAAAATTTCAATCCGATGCTCAGAGAGAAAGTTATGACGATTTTCCCCAGGTCACTTGTTTGGAATGTAATTCAGGAGTCTGCAAAATGACCAACTTCCTCAAATCATATCTCCGCAAATATAGCGCGAAAATATCTGAAATTCGGATCCAAGATTCAGAGTGATTTCTTCTCAAATGGGTTTTTTTTTAGCTTCTGAAACGCCGCTTAAAAAAGTTTATAGCGAAAATTCCACAATGACCTGTTTGGAGCATCGAAACCCTAGAATCCAAAGCTCTAATACCAAATGTTATGAAACCAGCTCACAAAAAGATAGAAAAGATAGATCAACGCCTTAGAATTCGGCCTCTTAGAGGGGGCAACCTCCTTTAAATTACACAAATGAATGATTCTTTAATGATTCAAATGAAAAAACCTCCTTTCTATATATAGGAGTCTAAAGAGTCACAATATAACCCAGCCGACCTAACAATAATAATATAAAGCCACAAAAATAACAATAGAGGGATTCTATGGGGCACAGTAATAACAATATGGGGGAAACAGGGGCACAAAAATATTAATAAGGGATACAACTACAATAGTAATGGGGTAATCACTAGTATTATAGGGACCCAACACTGTCCATGTGTCTACAAATGATAAGTTGTACTAATGGCCAACTTTGTGCTCAAACCTGCAAACAAATCCTTCCAAAACTTGGAAGTGAAATTTTCATCCCTGTCTGAAAAAATCTTCTTTGTAACACCATGCAACCTGACCACATCTCTAATGAATACATGTGCCACATTGCTAGCTGAGAATGTAGAATTCACTGGAATAAAGTGTGCAACCTTTGTCAACCTGTCCACAACAACCATGATTGAATCATGATGTCTCATTGTGTTTGGAAACCCTATGATGAATTCCATGGAAATGACCTCGAATTTCCACTCTGCCTTTACTCACTAACAATCAAAACACCTAGCCACAATCTCTGCTACATCCCTCTTCAAATTCAGCCAATAATAAATTTTCTTCATTGCAGTCAATGTCTTCTGATAACTTGGGTGACTTGAATAAGGTTTCACATGAAACTCTCTCAAGATCATCTTCTTAAGGTCACTTCTATCTGACACATATATCTTGTCTCTGAATCTGACCAATCCATCAGCTATAAGACAATAATCCACATCCCGCGCACCCGCACCTGTCCCTGTACATGTTGTTGGCTTAAGGGGGCTTGGACCCAGGTTCATAATTAGCTATTCTAACCAACGAAACCCTACACTATCGGCCCTTTCAGAAAAAACCCGCATAGCGCAGGCTGCAGTCTCACCCAAGGCAGTATTGGGGGATGCTAGAACTAGGCTTCTACATTCAAAAGGCTATGTGATGTGGTTTAAGTCTTTTCCTGTAGTTTAGTTCTCATCTGACCATCGTGAACCCTTATTCATGAACTTAAGTGGATTTTAGAGAAAGAAATCTATAAGGTTCATGTAACCATCTAATCATGTGTGAAATAACATCTAACAATTGATATGGATCTTTGCAGAGTAATTAAGATAAAATATAGATAAATATCATTCAGTTGCGCATAAATACAGAAAATACACAAGTGCATAAAAGCATACATAGATTTGCTTCAGATATCTTATATTACTTCATATCCTCCCTATACAACTTTCCAGACCCTACACACACAGCTACAGGGGCCCGTGCACTCAGTTGCTAACTTACGAAGGTCTTCGGGCACTCAGCTCCAGGAGCCTTCCCCTTTGCCCAAAACCCAAAAAGATATATAATTACATACTCAAAGTTATTTCATCCATCCAGTAATGACAAATTGATTGTCTTAGACTCACTGAGACACCCTTTTATATACTCTTTTATATCATAATACCATGGTCCACAAACTATGGGATGATCTCAAAACAATACCAAAATATAAGGGGTTTTGACCTTCCTAAAACCCCTTAACTCCTATTTGACCTGCGCTACTCACACTCCACTCCTCAAAATGTAGAGACTTACAATATTTTAACAAAATTTACCCAAGGGACCCCGTCCCAATAGGCCCCCAACACAATTATGTGACTTTTCCTCGAGTCACTCCACTGGTACACTCTGGATCTTTGTTTTTAGGCTGGTAAATGAAGACTTCACAAGGTGAAGTGCCTCCGTGCATTGAACGACTGCCTGTCGAACTTCTTCGACCAACTTTTCCATAGTTGGCCTGAACATTCTAAAGAACTTCATCTGTAAATGGTGTAGGGAAGGGATCATGGATACATGCATCATTTAGCTTCCGCAGATCGATGCAAATCCTGATATTGCCTTTTTTTTTCTTCTCTTCGACCACCATAGGACTGATCCACTCAGATGCCTCTACAGGCTCAATTATTCCGGCTGTGAGCATTTTATCGAGTTCTTATCGTACCTTTTCCTTGTATTTGGGGTTCAACCGATATGGGTGTTGCTTAACTAGCTTCACATCGAGTTTTAAATTGATCTTCATTACCCCAAAATATCCTACTATCCCCTTCAAGTTAGAGAACTTGGTTGGAAATAAATCTTGATATTCATGTAATAATTCAGCTACCTTATCCACTGTATCTTCATCCCAATAGTCACCAATGTTTGCGAATGTTGGTTCTTCTTCTGAACCAAGGTTCACTTGGTTTGTGCCCACCAGTTGCAAAAATCAAGGATCTCCGCACTAGGTCCCCCAAATTCATGTTGTCCCTCCCATTCAGGGATCTTAATATTCTGCAGATCCCCATCAGCTTCTTACATTATACCATTGTAACATTCTAAAGCATGTTGCAGCTGCGTACTCTAGTCAGGTTGTACCCATGTGATAGGTTCGACGAGTGTTTGAAATATTTCTTCTTTAATCTCCTGGAGTGTTTCATCAATGCATGCGAACCCATCTTCAAAACTGAACATGAGCAAGAAACTTTCTTTTATCGCATCCCAATCAGCGGTCTCGTGTCGTAGCTCTATTTCTAAATACCAGTTCTTCAGGATAACATCCAGGGTATGAATAAAGATATGAACCCACTCTGGTTGAGGTATTTCACCCCATGCCTTAGTCCACTATGCCAGATGTTCGCACAGATCATCCTTCCCTTTGTGTTTTTCAGTGAGTCGGTTGTTTGTGTATCCAAATCTTAATCGCATCATTCGACAATATTCCCTTAAGTCAGCAAAATTATCCTTGTGTGTACCCCACCATCTTGAAGGTGTAGTTCTTAACACTAGATCTAAGGCCTAGATCATATGTTCCTTTGGTACATCCCTGTCAAAATGTTCAAGAAATATATTGACATCACCTAATCCATCATAATAGGGTAACTTATGTACCTCAGTAGATACACAATGTAGTGATTTTGTAAGTCGATTACATCGTAGCATAGAGACATCATGCAACCAATTCTACCAGTTTTATAACTCTTCATCTAAGTCTGATTGGCAGGAGTTGTCCTCCCAGCTGATCCTTCCATCCGTAGTCGGATTGATCCAATAATCATTTCACGTAGTTAACTTATAGATATTCTCAATATCATCATCTTCATAATAGTCACGATTCAGTTTTGTGTATCTCACACCTTCAGCTGGATCCAACGAGACAATTACTCGAAATTCATTTTTCTCAAATACCATGCTTTGCTTCTTTAAGTTTATGATTGCATTCATGTCAAAATCCTAGTCAATCCTAAGCAATGTTGGGTATGGATTACTATCATTGACGATCTCAATAACTTTGAAACTAGCCACTACTCTTGCACCTTCAATATCTACAGTTACTCCATGCATGCGCCCCATTGGAATTATCTTCTGCTGATTTGCCATGGGCAGATGAATTGGCGACCATTGTAACTTAGGCTTTCCCATACATTCCCACGTCTGCTTCAATAGTACATTAGCATTGCAGCCCAAGTCTAGGATTACCTGATCCATTTTGAATTCACTAATCTACACAATTAGCCACATCTCCCTACTGGTTCTTTTCTTTCTTTGGTTTACCTTATTGACTACGCATTGTCCTCATAACAACTTATCCTTGCTAGGGCAGTTATCTATTAGCTCTTACGGTTCCTCTACTGCCTTCCGATCCCATAGTAACTTCACACAAGTTTGCAGAAACGATTTCAACACGGTGGGATCTAACTCTTGGGTTGCAGTAGCATCTTCAGGTTTCTCCTTTAACGAAGCTATTAGCATTGGGTTCTGAGATGTAGAAGCACCTGGACTCATAAAAGTCCTTCTTGCCTCCATGAATGTCTCATTTTCTTTATGTATATTAAACCCATCATTCCTTTCACTAGCTTTTCAGAACCATGACTCTGATTCTGGTTGTTTTCCTTCAACATGGTCCTCACCAATGACTTCACCACTTCACGTGACTATGTTGACATTTGGATTGTCTTCGCGTGGCTTGGATCTCATAAAATGGATATTTTGTGTTGGATGTTGGGTCTTCTTCTCCTGCATATTCACTATTAATATCGGACAATCTTCTATAACATGATCAAATTGACGACAATACTGACATGAAGGGTGTGTTGGATTCTGAGAGTTACATGCAAAGTGACCTGGTTCTCTGCATTTGTAGCAAATAATCTGGCCCCAACCTCTTCTAGCTCCTCCTCCCCGTCCTTGAAATCCTCCACAAGCTGTAGGTGAGCCTTGGTCGTTCTGCACACGGTTTTCAACCTGCATCCTATACAATGGAGTTATTTCCATCATTAGCTCATAACTTCGACAATTCCTCTCATTGTGAGCAACTGATTTACAAAAGCTACAAAAAAGTTTCTTTGGAGACTATATAAATTTCTATAATAGGGAGTAATTATCAGTTGAATTTTGTCCTAAAACTTGGCAAATACTACACCAGGTACTTGCATTGGTGCTTGATCCAACGAAAGACTCTGGTTGTATTGGGTTAGGACCTACCGCAACTATATAATCCCGAAACACAGGGCATTGATCCTTATGATGACCTTCGGCCTTGCATTTTGTGCACCAAACTTCAAAGTATGTCTTTGACTTAACCTCCTTTCCCTTCTTCAGATCTTGCAACTCCATGTGGAGGCTTACCAGTTGTGCATGGATCTGCTAAACGCCTACATTCATATCCTAGA
Organism: Pinus tabuliformis; assembly: GCA_031772625.1. NCBI lineage: Eukaryota > Viridiplantae > Streptophyta > Pinopsida > Pinales > Pinaceae > Pinus > Pinus tabuliformis. The sequence continues at coordinate 1,455,371,042 of CM062818.1, forward strand.
TCGACAAAATTTCTAACTTCATTGTGATTTCCAATTCTTTGGCCTCAGACCCAATCTTCTGCGGAGATAACGGTAACCTTAAGTGAGGTAATAGCAAAGCTATGTACATGTCCCTATGTTTTTCATCTAAGATATGAAGGTTAGCTTGACTTAGTATGCACTCCAGTCGTTGATCTATATCCCATGCAGATTCATTAACCCTCTACTTAATCTCCTTTATCTTAGTCACACACTGAGCTTTCGACTTCAACTTTGTAAATTTCATGTTCAACGCATCCTTCGTATTAGTCAATGAAGTAGCGGGGTGAGTCATGTTGTATCTGATATACCAAGTAAGCACCATGTCCTGAAGCATTGCAACCAATTGTGCTTTCTTCATATCATCATCATTGATTTTCTATGATTTCCAAAGCTTCTGTGACGAACCAAAATTGTTCAGGATCCTCTAATCCTTGACCCCTAAATACATGCATATTTACTTTATTTTCAATAATGAATAGCGGAGGTGGAGGTGTAGGTGTATGAGGTGGAGGTGGATGTGGAGGTGGAGTGGTGGGATGTTGAATTCTAGAAGTACCCTAATCTACAGTATGCACTGCACCTCTAGGCACACTAGGGCTACTTTGTTCTTCTTCACTTTTAGACTCTCCCAATAAGGGATTGTATTCACTTTCGACAAATTTGTCTTGATCTACTCTAGATCACTTTCCACTTCATGTAGATCTAGTTAGACCCCTCTTAAACATTAAGACAAAGGAATAACCCTCTTTTCACACAAAATCATTTTAATCCAGGTTTTTAGCGATTTTAGTTACTTACCTCTCAAACCTTTGAAGAATCATCGTTCAGCTTCGCTATAGGACACAGATGTATCTATTGCAAATTAAGTCATGAAACCACCCAAGATACCATCAATCCAGTAGTCAATAGCCCTTGTAACCTTATAATCAAATCTTTCAAGATGTTTGACTAATTCTAGAGTCCACACAATAGGATCGTCGTGCTTACAAGTAGGTTTTCTATCTCCTAATTTGGATAGCCACTTGTATAATTCACAAGGGAATGATGAAAAGAAAACTTTGTGTACTTCTATGTAAAGATACCTTTGTAAACACTTTTATTTTGATAAGCGCAGATTCCTATTCTTTTGGCTTGCAAACTCAATTAGTTTATGATCTATCCACTTCTTTATTTCCTTCTTAGTTGGTATCCACTTATGCCACATCACACATCCCTCAGATAGATCCAGGTTCTAGAAATAGAACCATTTGTTGGCTTGAGAGGGCTTGGACCTAGGTTCAGAGTTATTTTTGCTAACCAAAAAAACCCTACATTACCGACCCTTTCAGCAACAACTGCATATTGCAGGTTGCAATCTCACTCGACGCAGTATTGGGGGATGCTAGAACCAAGATTCTACATCCAAAAGGCTATGTGATGTGGTTTAAGGTATTTCCTACAATTTATTTCTTCTGACCTTTGCGAACCCTTATTCATGAACTTAAGTGATTTTTAGAGAAAGAGAGTTATAATCTTCGCGTAACCATATAATCATGCATGAAATAACATCTAACAATTGATCTAGATATTTGCGGAGTAATTAAGATAAAATACATATCAATATCATTCAGTTGCGTGTAAATACAGAAAATACATAAGTGCATAAAAATAGACATATATTTGCTTCAAATATATTATATTACTTCACTTCTTCCCTATCTAACTTTCCAGACCCTACGCACACATCTGTAGGGGCCCGCGCACTCAGCTACGGACTTACCATGGTCTCTGCACACTCAGCTAATGGAGCCTTCCCCTTGCCCCAAAACACATAAATATCTACAATTACAGACTCAAATTTATTTCATCCATCCAGTATTGATCCAATTGATTGCCTTAGACTCGCTAAGACACCCTTTTATATAGTCTTTTATATTATAATACCATGGTCTGAAAACCATGGGCAGATCTCAAAACAATAACAAAATATAAGGGTTTTTGACCTTCCTAAGACCCCTTGACTCCTATTTGACTTGTACTACTCCTGCTCCGCTCCTCAAAATGCGGAGACTTACAATATTTTAATAAAATTGACCTAGGGGAACCCGTCCCAACACCTATACCTATACATGTACTATCACCTATGCTTGTACCAGTACTCTGTTGCAACTTGTGTACAATCTCCATATACCTGACATCCTGCTGACCTATCTGCAACATCCTATCCTCTAAGTCTGTACCATAGGAGCTCATAGTTGCTAATTTATTTACCTATATTTGCTTTCTAAGCGCATCTACCACCCTGTTCTCTTTTCCTTTGATGTACCTGATCTTGAAATAAAACTCACTAATCGTAGCTAACCATCTAGCCTATCAGGTGTTCAGATTTGGCTAGTCAAACAAATACCTCAGCCTAATATGATCTCTCATCAATACAAACCTCCTTCCAAGAATATAGTGCCTCCACATATTCAATGTATGTATGATCGGTGCTAACTCAAGATCATGTGTCGGGTAGTTCTTCTCATGCTTGTTTACTTTCCATGACTCATAGCATACCACCTATCCATCCTACATAAGGACTCCACCAAGTACTCTCTTGCAAGAATCTGTGCATACTACAAACTCCATGTCCAGATTTGAAATCTTTAACACTGGGGCGTGTGTCAGCAACTGCTTAAGCTGCTCAACTAGCCTCACACTCCTCTGTCCATTCGAACCTCTTACCTTTCCTCTTCAATGATGTGATAAGATAAGAAATCTGTGAGAAGTTCCTGATGAACCTCCTAAAATAGTTTGCCAACGCCATGAAAGATCTCACTTCATCCACATTCTTAGGAGATACCCACTCCATGATGGCCCTTATCTTCTCTAGATCTACTACAATGTCCTCCTTGAAGACAACATGTCCCAAGTAGTGTACCTCAGCCTGAAAGAAACTGCACTTGCTAAGCTTAACATACAACAGATGCTCTCTCAATAACCTCAACACTGTTGATAAATGCTCGGCATGATCTTCCTCATTTTTAGAATATACCAATATATCATCAATGAACAAAATAAAAAACTTATCCAAATACAGATGCAACGCACTACTCATCAAGAACATAAGTGTAGTTGGAGCATTAGTCAAACTGAATGGAACTACAACAAACTCATAATGCCCATACCTGGTCTGGCAAGTTGTCTTGTAAATTTCCTCCTCTTCAATGCATACCTGATGGTATCCGGATCTCATATCAATATTCAAGAACATTGCTTCTCCATTCAGTTGATCGAACAAGTCATCAATCCTCGGTAAAGAGTACATGTTCTTGATGGTCACTTTTTTCAACTGCCTGTAGTCAATGCATAATCTAAGAGTTCCATCTTTCTTCTTCACAAACAATATCGTTGTGCCCCAAGGTGATACACCTGGCCTAATGTATCTGTTGTCCAACATTTCCTTTAACTACAACTTCAGCTCAACCAAATTTGGTGTCGTCATCTTGTAAGGTGCCTTTGATGTTGGAGCTGTCCCTATCACTAACTCGATAGAAAATTCTGCCTCCCTATGAGGCAGAAACTCTCCAATGTTCTCAGGAAATACATCTTGAAACTATTGCAGAATTAGATACCTTCTCAACACATCTGGATCCTCAACTTCCTTACCCTTATCACTAGAAATGTGCACTGCAAATAACATACACCCTTTCCTACGACTACGCTTTTCCTGCATAGTTGTTGCCATACTAACTGATGTGGCTTTCTTCTTTCCCTATAAGACTCTTGGCTCCCCATTTTCATCAACACACTTAATCGATTTGTCATAACAGTCTACCTTAGTTCTATGAAGATACAACCAATCCATTCCTAACAACATATTGCATGATCCCAATGGTAATACATTTAAATGTCTTGCGGTAGGCATACCATTCCAATCAAATGCACAAGCTCTTACCCAATGATGAACTCACTTATTTTTACTTGTAGCCAACTACACTAACCAATTTTCTACATGCAATTCCTTACTCAAACCACACTTATCCACCAAGTTAGGACTAACATAGTTATAATGAGATTGAGGTTTATTCAAAATAGAAATAACTTTATCACAAATCTTATCGTCCATCTCAATGATAGATCCACGGTCTTTTCATGTCTATTGTTTGCGGCTATATAAATACGAGGAATACTATACCCCACATCCCCAACAATATGCGCCTCCTATGCATTGTATATGTTAGGCCTACCACCTTGGTTCTGCAGACAATATCTCCTAAGTTGTTACTCACCACATGTCCAACACTCCAACCGACCAATACCATTACATTTATGTTGTTTTTGTGATCCACGTCCTTGTCTAGCTACATTAAACTTCTTTTGAGGTGCCACATTTTCTTTCTCCTCTACATTTTTAGGCCTTGCTCTCTTGGGTTGTTGTTTACCTTTACCTTTTCCTTTCCCTTTCCATCCTTGCTGAGATTCATTCTTACACTTTGACTATTCATATAAATGCTTCAATTTCCCAATGACTTCCTCAAGTGAACAAGGCTCATCATACTCAGTCTGATCTCTAAATTCTAATGGAATACCATTGATAAATCATTGAAATTTAGCCTTTTCATCTATAAGATACGATACATACCTCAATATCTCCGGAAACTTGGTCCTGTACTCCTCATCTGTCATTGACCCCATATTTAGCTCAAAGAATTCTTTGGCCTTGCTATCGTAGTACCATTTTGACAAGTACTTCTTCCTAAAAATCCTCTTGAACTCCTGCCAACTCAAGTCATCCGTCCTGATGTCTCTGACCTGCTTCACATCTTCCCACCAAATGTTTGCTTTACCTTTCAAACTGAAGATAACTATTCTAGCCTTCATGTCTTCTATGTACCCATGCAACTCAAAGAATTTGTTCATCCCAAGTATCCAAGCCTTTGCATCTTTCAACTTCTTCACATCTCCATCAAAAGTAGGTGGCTTTTATTTCTTAAATTCATTTGACAAGTACCCCCTATCACTGCTCATGTAAGGATGATAACGATTATGATAATGATGCCTGTCAGAACTAGAATGAGAATAGTATCTGTACTCACCACCCCTCCTATATAGATTATCCAATAGCCTACCATATCTCACCGTGTCAGCTCTATCTGACCTGGGTCTACTAAGAGACCTACTGCCATATGCTCCATTATTTATGTCCTCCTGTCCATGGCTGATCCGAAGTGGCCCTTGTTGCTACAATTATGTAAAAATCTCAAGAAGTTTTGCATTAACCTCTACTTGTTTCTCTTGTGTCTGTATGATCTTTTCATTATCTACCTTACAACTCCTTATTTATTCCTTCAAGCTTCTCAACGTATCTACCAAATCATAAGAGTGCCCACCACGTTGTTCATCTGATTCATAGGGAGTGTCCTTGTAGTCTACCATCTTACTATTCATTTTGACCTTCTTCTAGAAGGCATAATATGTCAGATAAACCAAATCATAACAAACCAACGTACCTTAGTATAATTTGGGGAGATTACCTCATCTGCAAGATCATCCAAATAAATTTGATACATGTATAACATAATCATAACAACATATAGACATATACAAATAAGTGCATCAACACATAAACATCATTCTAGTTAGAGTCCAGTCATCAATGCATGACCATATCAACTACACATACCATGACCTCATGCATGAAAACAACAACCATTATGCCACTATACACATGGCCACATGCAACCATCAACATGCATAAGCAATGCGTAAGAAACCACACAAACACACAGATGCATGCGATCAAGCATAAGTGAGCAATACTTGTAACCAAACCTACAAGAATGATACATGTAACCAAGCATACAAGAATGTAACCAAACATATGGGAATGTAACCACGCATGAAAAATGATACATGTAAGTGACATATAACAATATGTAACTAGTCATACATTCATGATAATTCACTCCACAATAACAACATCAAGTTCCACATGACAAAATTACTACAACCATGATAAACATTATGAAAATGCAACAAGCACATGGAATGCAAGTGTAAGAGACACACATGCAACTGACATGCATGCATGACCAACACACAACCCATCCAGTCTGAGGGGTGAACCATGCTTTGATACCACTATGTAACACCCTCCTTCCATATCTACCCAAGTAACCAGCCAACCGAGGTAAAAATGCGACGAGAGGCTACTATGGTTGGATTCGACCTCCTATGTCACCTTAAGGAAATGGAATCAATGGAAACACACCAAATAGACCTTCCACATCAGCTACAAGACCCCTGAGAACCATGCCAACACTTCACGAAACTTTCCCTTAGGTCCCATTGAAACTTCTGATCACTTGCCCCCTAGACGCTCTTTTGATATCAGCATGTTAGCATCTAGGGACCTTTGGGCACTTTCATAGGCCTACATGCCAGTGCCTAGTGACCAATTTTTCCAGTTTTGTGCCACCGTCCCCAGGATTTGAGCCACTTTTTCTGGCCAGAGCCCGGGTCACTACCCAGAATGGAATGATATCTTAAGAGTAATAAAATAACATGGAAATAATGAAGTAGAAGCAATTAATTAAACAAGCCCTTAACATGTAATCTCCAAGTTTAAACAACAAATTAAGCATAGGTATATCATACTTATCTGAGAATCGCTAAGAATCATTGTTCCCTCATGTATTTTGCTACATTATCATCTATTAGGTCATAGATACATTATCCATTCATTTACAAGTAAAAACATACTAAGAGCCATACATAGATGTTGTCATAAAACATACATGTAACTAGCATAGTAACAACAGAAATACCATAAATATATCAGCCATAAAATCCACATATAAACCAATACAATTACACATGAAAACCAAGGGAATGAATTTCTCATTAATGAATGAAAAAACCAACCCGAGATGGGACTACCAAATTCCACCCGACCATAGATTAGCTAAGCCACGTCTCTCTTCAACCAATCACCCTCATGCCATATTCCAAGCATGAATCTGGGACTCATAACCAACCGAAAATAACAAAACAAGAATGGATGCTACTAGAGTTCTCCACCTACACCATGAGGAATTTGAGTGCCTCCTAGTCTCTTAGGGTTTACCATAATGATCGATAGTCTAATCTAGGGATCACTAGGACCTACACCAAGACCCATTATCCAAGCTTTACCATATATCCCATCCCGGGATTACTAGTCCCAACGGAGAGAAATCTACCTCTTGGATTTACCGTATATCCCGTCATTCATGGGCAAGGATTCCTAGGCCCACCAAGGCACACAATCCTAGATTTACCGCAACCCACAGTCTGGCTCAGGGGTTACTAGACCAGTGGCTTTACCATGATCCGCATTTTGTTTCATGGACCACTAGACCATGTGTTTGTCATTTGGGAGATCCACCCCACCCATCTTTGAATCCATCCGACAATCCATTCTCAACCAAAGTATCATAACCCATCTCATCATGGCTATCAGGAAATGGCAAGGCTACTCTGAAGAACATTTTCACACCTAGAAAAACCCATTCCATAATAGCAGAGAACAACATTCAATACAATGCATGCCAAATCTAGCAAGGAAATCACAAACGAACATCAATACCTACAAAGAATCCTACTATAGTTTTTTAATCATGCTTTCCCTTATTTGATCTTCACTTCCTCTTGCCTTCTTTGCATTTCTTGCTCCAATTCCAAAGTGCTCCAAAAAAAATCTAAGTGTCCAAGAGTGAGAGAGAGAGAGAGTAATGAGAGAAATCCAAAACTAAACTGACATAAGGTCACCAACTAGTCTTCATAAGCCTTTTTATGAATGAGGCCTCTATTTTCTTCGTTTTCCATTATTTTCCTTCATTTTCCTCCTCACATGCAACCTGTGACCTTTCAGCTCCATTTTCTCCTCATTTCCATTATTTTCATAAATAAGTGTCCCAAAAATTCTATTTTTCCCTTCCAAAGCCTTAGTCATTGCCTTTGCCAATTTCCTTAACCTTAAACAACCAAATGAACACCCCCTAAGATGTCTTACCCAACATTCAACTTGGAATAAGTGTCCCATCAACCATGGTTATTATTTTTAACTTTTATTACATGGAATTTTCACCAAGGATGTTACATAGTCACATAGAGGGAAATTATTTGTTCATGAGTTCCAATGATCTATGTTGTCATGACGTCAAAGTATGATAGGTGTGTGATCATAGTCAAGGTTCATCACGGTTAATCACATATCCCACACTTAGCCATTTCGGAAAATCTTCTCGACCAAGAAACTTAGCTTCATCGGGCCCCAATTGAGCTGCACATTGCACAGTCTCATCCCTCTAAGATATGACCTTTCTTCTTGGAACTGTGCAATGAAACTTTCATGTCCCCTAGGGTTGCTGCTCTTTGCAATTCCGATGCCTAGCTCCTGATTGTGACCCCCTAAATTGTGCAGTTATGTCTCCTAGACTGCCTTGAACTATGTACTTCACATCTTCAACCCTCAATCTTTTCCCTTGGCTACTCGAATTTCACAATGTGCAGAATCCCAGCCTCCCTTGACATCCAAAACTACAAAATTGGCCTTCTTAGTGTCCTTTCCCTCAGCCAAACCCCACTGCCTCCAGAAACTGTACAGTTTTGTACTTCAAGCCTCTCTAAGCTGCATATTGTGTAGTCTCAGAACCCTAGCTCTCCCCCTGATTGCTAGAACTACACAATACGCAATCACTGAGCCCCTCTACAAGTACACTATCATGTCATGGAGAGATGATGGAGAAGGATAAGAAGGAGGGAAGCATGTCTAAATACTCTCTTGTAGCTGAACTCATAAGTTGATCAATCAAGAGAAAGAAAAGGGACACAAGTTTGCAACTACCATCCAATATTAAAGATCATTGAAGATTTTGCATCACCAAGCCATGCAGATGTGAAGAGAAAGCATATCCAAGAAGACATCCATCACTTAGCAGCAATAGTGACTTGAAATTGACACATCATCAAGCAGTCCATGTCAACAATGTCATGTCATGTCATTTCATGAGTGATCATATGCCACATCACTATTGTGGACCATGTATATTGTATTCAAATGTATTGTAAAGTGGAAGTCCAAAGGACACACATGGGATGTAAAGAGTCATGTAAGTTGAAAATTCATAGGAAGTCAAATAGTCATGAGGGTAGTCAAAGAGTCACCCTTGGTTATACATACTCCCTCATGTTGATCTAAATATGATCTGAGGTTTGCATTGATGTCAACCCAAGCAGCACCAGGGGATACCCTCATCTTGCAAGGGAATTTTGACTTCAAATTTACTCTATTTTGAGTCAAGGATCTTCTCGATAGATTCTACTCATCGAGATGTTTCTGTTGATATATGGCACACCAAGTAATTCTTCACGATTTGAGAGATATTAATGTTTGAAGTTGGTAACCCTAGTTAGTGGGCTAAAACCCTATGGGGTTGTGGCATGGCACTCATAATTAGTTTTGGTCATTGAATAGCCATTAATTAATCATTTTTTAAGCTCCTAAAATCCCTCCAACATTCTCTATAGAAGCCCCTCCCAACTCTATAAAAAGAAATCTCATATATCCTCCAAATGTAGTGATCATGGAATTTTCACTATAACTTCATTTCTGCGAAGTCTTAGATTCTGAAATTAAAACCCATTTGATTCACAAACCTCATGAACTTTGTGACAAAATTTAAGACCTTGGTTCACTATATTGTTGTAGATATGATCTGTGGAAGTTAGGGTTTGTGCAAGCTATCGAATATCATCTCAAAGAAGTGACCTTGGGAAAATCGTCATACTCTTTCTCTGAGAAGAGGATTAGAATTTTGTAAAAAGTGGAAAATAGTACACAAACTGTAGTTTTTTTTGTATCAATTTTAGAGCTAAAGGAGGAAACAGTGACGCATGGCACGTTGTACAAGTTCTCTCTACTAAACTAGTCCATAATTAGGTCATTGTGAGAGATTGGGCATAACTTTGCCTTGAAGAATCAAAATCGGGTCAGGCCTATGGAATTGAAAAGAAGCCTCAAAGGGATTCTATAGGACCAAACATCACATGTTGGGGATCAGAAATCACAGCGATACATCAGATTAAATATTGTGCTCCTATAAGGCAAGAAAAACTAGATCAAGTGTTGTCAAGGGGTGCAAAGGACCATACTTTCTAGGGCAGCAAAGAGAAAGGTGTAGCAAAATGATGTAGCAGAGGTAAGATACAGGTACTATATATTCATCAAGAGAAGACTCAATGCATAATCTAATGTTCTGAAGAGTGAGAAAGGGTAGAATGATAAGATCAACAATCAAGGTGCAGAACAATAACAAGAAGTTCACCACATGAAGTCTTCAACTAGGAAGCACTGCATACAGACATTTTAAAAGTATCATTGTACAGAGTCATTGTAAAAGCATATTTGTAAAAGTTGTACACGTCTCTATCTGCCAAGAGTTGAAGAGTTGTGTCGTAGTTGGGGTTATGTTCTAGTGTGTCGCCTTCTTCTACATCATTTTATATCATTGTAAAGTGGACCATTTTCCCTGGTACGGGAGTCCATTCTTCTTTTATTCTTCTATAGGGTGGTAGGGTGGTGTTTGGCTGGTGCATGAAGTCACCAACAGGTTCAAGCCTATGAAAACTTTAGGATGGTAGGGTGGTGCTAGGGTCAGTTGTAGCTCATTGGGTGTTGGGGCATTCGTTCAGTTGACTACTGAAGAATCTCGGGCATTGGGGCGTCCATCCAGTGGGAGCTGGAGAATAATGCTTTTCTAGATTCTAGGAAGTTGGAGCTTTCTTTTCAATTGGAGTTGAAGATTAAAGAATTATTAGAAAAGAGTTCGGTGATTTTTGACCCAGAGGGGGTTTCCACCTAAAAATTTTGTGCATCTTGTGTTCTTTTATTTACTGTTGTTACTGCATAAACATTAATGATAATTGAAAATTAACTAATGCTCTGAAAAGATTTTAAAGTACTAATTGCTAAGGAACACTGATTCACCACCCCCACCCCGCTTTCTCAGTATTTTCCAACAATTGGTATCAGAGCTTGGTTCCTTCAATAACATTTTAACAACTCGAAGGAGATCATGGAGCATACAAAGAATGGTGTACCTCTATTCAATGAGAATAATTATTCACTTTGGAAAGGAAGAATGGAGGTCTATCTCTTGGCACAAGGTTACGAAGTATGGGACATTATTCAAAATGGCTTTACACCAACCACGGATGAACGAGGTAAGAAGAATTTGGTAAATGATGCAAAAGAAAAGAATATTATTATCATTGGACTTATTGAATCTACTTATCATAAGGTTTTGGGTTGTAAAACCAACAAAAAATTATGGGACAAGCTTGAGAATATATATGCAGGTGACTCAAATGTCAAAGAAGAAAAGCTTCAAATATATAGAGAAAAATTTGAGTAACTCAAAGTGAAATAAAATGACAACATTATTGCATACTTCCAACACATTGATGAAATAACCAACACTCTGGAAGGATTGGGAGAGCCTGTTGATGCAAAGACTATTATACGAAAGATTCTTAGAACGTTACCAAGAAGATTCAACCTAAAGGTATCGATCTTAGAATACAATGCAAATCTGGACAAACTCGGCAAAGAGGAATTACATGGAATTCTCATAGCATATGAAATGAGACTTGATGAAGAAGAGGGTACTTCGCATATAGAAACTGTGCTCGCTACATCTAAGAAAACCAATAAGGACAAACAACCTTCAAAGGCAAACACCTGCACCTGCAAGTGTGAAGAAAAGGAAGATGATGAAGAAGGGTTTTCAGATGGAGAATATGCTTACTTTACGAGAAAACTAAAAATTGTTAAGGGAAAATTCAAAGGTAAACTTCCATTGATATGTTTCGGTTGTGGTTAGGTTGGGCATTTCGCAGCAAAATGTCTGAACAAAAGTGATGGAAACACAAAAGGAAAGAAAGGCTATAAGAAATTCAACAAGCAAGGCAAGAAGAAAGGATTCAAAAGGAACTTTCTCTCTAAAGAAGATAGCTCATCATCCAATGAAAACAGTGACCGTGAAGAAGAAGCCAATGAGAGAGTATTGTTTATGCCCAAGAACAATAAACAAGAGGTATCAAACAACGAAGAATAAGGGTTGACCATAGAAGAATTTTCTAAGGAGGTAATAAAGCTTATAAAAGATCTCAAGGCTGAGAAGATTCGTTCCAATACTCTTGAAGAACAAGTTCAAGATCTCAAAATTGAAGTTGAAGACACAAATGTCTTGAAGAGTCACTTCAAAAGAAGTTGGAATAAAGCAACTGAGAAAGGGAAGGATTAGAAGCCAAAGTATTCTCACCACGTAAGGAAGTGAATAAGGGAAACACTGTCCAAAACTATGCCAACAACTCAAGGGCATTGGAAGAACTCATCAACAATCAACGTTCTTACAATGATAGAACTAGCCTCAGTTACAAAGAAGAAGAAGCAAGACCTTCTACAACAAAATACAATGAACCTATGAGATCTGACAGACATGTAGACTTCATTGGACAATATTCATAAGAACAACCATGGAAGACAATTCCCCGATGAATATTTCCATCCAGGTACCAACATATTTTTCATTTCTATTGTTATTCATGTGGAAAATTTGGTCGCAAAGCTGTAGAATGTCGCACGTACCCTAGGAACCAATACAATTCCAATTTCCAGGAGAGCTGTCAAATATGAACCTCCCAGGGCTCAAGGAAACATCAATAGATCTGAACATTTAAGAAATAATATTGAATGTTATAAATGTCGAAACTTTGGACACATATCCAGAGGCTGTAGACTTGAAAATCCTCCAGAAGAATCTTCGAAGCCATAGAACAAACAAACATGGAAGAAGAAGAAGACTGATAATTGTGCTCTCGCTCTCAAGACTCAAAACAAAAAAGATGTGTGGTATGTTGATAGCGGTTGCTCAACGCATATGACTGGAGATAGAAAGAAATTTGTATCTCTAAAAGAGAAGAAGGATGGAACCTTGTCCTTTGGAAATGATGGATCTTCAAATGATATAGGATCAGGTACCATCAGCCTCAGAAGAAAAGATGCTCTAGCCAAGAATGTTCTATTGGTTGAAAACATAAATCGCAATTTGCGCAGTGTTGAACAAATGTGTGATCAAGGACACACAATGCTAATCAAATCCACAAAATTTGAAATCAGGAAAGGCATGTATGGTAAAATTGTGGCTACAACATGTCGAGCTCGAAATGACATATATGTTCTGGATGAAGCAACTAAAGAATGTCTACTAGCTAAAGAAGATGAAAGTTGGTTATGGCACAAACGAATGGGTCACATAAACTTTGACAATCTTTTCAGGATAAGCGAAAAGGAAGCAGTACGAGAAATGTCGAAAATCTCAAAACCTTCCAACACACTATGTGAGTCTTGTTAGCACGGCAAGCAGACAAAATGCAGATTTAAAACAAAAGAACACTTTGCATCATATCCATTGGAATTGATACATACTGATCTATGTGGTCTTATGGGAACAAAAGGCTTAGATGGAGAATTATATTTCATGTTAATGATAGATGACTATACTAGGATGACAACTGTCAATTTCCTAAAGAAAAAATCTGAAGCATTTGAGTGCTTTACGATCTGTAAGGAGTTGGTCGAAAATGAAACTAATTTAAAAATAAAGTGTCCAAGGTCAAATAATGGCGAAGAATTCACTTCCAAATTATTTCAGCAATACTACAGTGACGAAAATGGAATAAAAAGACAATTTTCAACAACACGAACACCTCAGAAAAATGGAGTTGCTGAAAGAAAGAACAGAACCGTACAAGAAATGGGTAGAACAATGTTGAAGGACTCAAAAGTAGATGAAAAATTCTGGGTTCAAGCAATTGATACGGCAGTCTTCATTATCAATAGAAGTCTTCTCATAAATAATTGCAATAAGACCCCATATGAATTATGGAAAGGAAAACCGGCTAATATAAAATATTTGAGAATCTTTGGAAGCAAATGTTATATCAAATGAGAAGATCAAAAGTTGGGTAAGTTTGAATCGTGTGTTGATGAAGGTATCTTTGTTGGCTACTCACGCAAAAGAAATGCCTATAAATGCTATAATATAAGACGAAAACAAATAGTGGAGAGCATAAATGTTACATTTGACGAAGATAGTGTTCTAACAAATAATGATGAGGATCTAGAATCTTTGAAACTTGAGATAGAGGTTGAAAAAGGTACAGAGAAAATTCTAGAACAAGAAGCAACTGTTTACCAGGAAGAAGTAAATAATAATCAACAAGATATACAGGAACAACAACAAGAAGCTCCTCCAAAGAGAACAAAAGAATGGATTCAAAAGAACCATCCATCAAATCAAATCATTGGTGACATAAATGAAGTAATTAGAACAATAAAAGGTCGACAACTTCAACAAGCTCACATTGCTTTTCTAGCAACCTTTGAGCCTAGTAGTTTTGAGGAAGCCAGCGACAATGAAAATTTGGTAGCAGCTATGAATGAATAATTAGATCAAATCGAGAAGAATAACACCTAGGAATTAGTTCCACGAACAAAAGATAAAAATGTCATAGAGACTAAATGGGTGTTCAAGAAAAAATTGAATGAAGATGGACAGGTTACTAGAAACAAAGCAAGATTGGTTTGCAAAGGCTATGCACAAGTGGATGGAATTGATTTCGACGAAACATTTGCACCAGTTTCCAAAATGGAATACATCCAGATGTTTCTCGCCTATGAATGTTCAAGAAAAATAAAAGTCTACCAAATGGATGTTAATTCAACATTTTTGAATGGAGTATTAGAAGAAGAAGTTTACATCGAACAACCTGAAGGTTTTCTACTATCAAAAAAAGAAGACTATGTTTGCAGGTTAAAGAAGGCTTTGTATGGTCTCAAGTAGGCTCCCAGAGCATCGTATGCTCATCTTGATGGATATCTACGTCAGAAAGGGTTTAAGAAAGGCACTGCTGATAGCAATCTTTACGTACAAATAGATAAGGATAATTTAACAATCATTGAGGTATATGTGGATGATATAATCTTTGGTAGAAATGATGATTGACTAAGTAAGAACTTTTCTACAAAGATGCAAAGTGAGTTTGAGATGTCTTTACTTGGTGAGTTGACATACTTCTTAGGGCTTCAAATATCTTAGCAAGAGAAAGGAATATTTATATGTCAAGCTAAGTAGATCAAGGAAATGCTCAAGAAATTACAAATGGAAGATTGCAAACCCATCCTTATCTAACAGGTTGCAAAGGTTGTACAGATCTATGTTTGGTAGTCTTTTATATGTAACAGCCTCCCAATCGGATGTTATGCAAGCAGTTGGACAAGTAGCAAGATTCCAAGCAGCACCAAAAGAATCACATATTATTGCCATCAAAATAATTCTTTGATACCTAAAGGGCACAACAGAATATGGCTTGTGGTATCCCAAGGGAAATAATCTCATTATTCAAGCCTTTACAGATGCAGATTGGGCGGGAAGCGTTGATGATCGTAAGAGTACTAGTGGAGCAGTATTCTATCTAGGTGGTTGTCTCATATCATGGTTGAGCAAAAAGCAAACCTCAATCTCGTTATCTAAAGCAAAAGCAGAATACATTGCAGCGGAAGATTTTTGTACTCAAGTCCTTTGGATGAAACAAACTTTGCAAGATCTTCACGTACAATTCAATGAGCATATTCCCATCTTTTGTGATAACACCAGTGTCATCAACATCTCCAAGAATCCTGTCATGCATTCAAAAACAAAACAAAATCCGATAAAATATCATTTTGTTAGAGAACAAGTTGCTGAAAAGAATAGCAAACTTGAATATGTTGGTACAAAAGAAAAAATCATTGATATCTTCACTAAACCTTTACCTCGTGAAGCATTTGAATATCTTCACCAAAAGCTTGGGATTCTCCCAAGTTCTCATTAGATTTTCCTTATTCAGAAAATAAAGGGGGAGTGGAAGTGTGTACAGGTCTGCGGGATGGTTGTGTGTCAGGGGGAGTTACCCTTTTCCATTGATGTCAAAGGGGGAGAGAAGGCAATAGGAAGAGGTGCCCTTATTGCAAGGGGAGTACTTGTGTTGCCATCAATGCCAAAGGGGGAGATTGTTGATCTAAAGATGATCTGAGGTTGTCATTGATGTCAACCCAAGCACCACCAGGGGCTACCTTGATCTTTCAATGGAATTTTGACTTGAAAACTTACTCTATTTTGAGTCAAACATCTTCTAGTTAGATTCTACTCATTGAGATGTTTCTGTTGATATCTGGCATGCCAAGTAATTCTTCACGGTTTGAGAGATATTCATGTTTGAAGTTAGTAACCCCAATTAGTGGGATAAAACACTATGGGGTTGTGGCATGGCTCTCATAATTGGTTTTGGTCATTGAATAGTCATTAATTAATCATTTTTTAAGCTCCTAAAATCCCTCCAACATTCTCTATAGAAGCCCCTCTCAACTCTATAAAAAGATATCTCATATATCCTTCAAATGTAGCGATCGTGGAATTTTCGCTATAAATTCATTTATGAAAAGTATTAGATTTTAAAATTAAAACCCATTTGATTCAAAATCCTGATGAACGTCCTAACCGAATTTCAGATCTTGGTTCACTATATTTTTGGATATATGATCTATGGAAGTTAGGGTTTGTGCAGGCTGCCGAATTTCATCTCAAAGAAGTGACCTTGGGAAAATCATCATAACTCTCTCTCTAAGAAGATTGGAATTCTGTAAAAATTGGTAGACAGTGCACGAACTATAGTTTTCTTTGTATCAATTTCCCAACTGAAGGAGTAAATAGTGAGACGTGGCATGTCATAAAAGTTCGCTCTACGGAACTAGTCCATAATTAGGTCATTGTGAGAGTTTGGGCATAACTTTGTCTTGAAGAGTCCAAATCAGGTCAGACCTGTGGCATTGGAAAGAAGACTCAGAGGGCTTCTACAAGACTGAATATCACATGTTGGGGATCTAAAATCACATAGATACATCAGATTAAATATCGTTCTCCTAGAAGGCAAGGAAAACTAGATCAAGTGTTGTCAAGGGGTGCAAAGGACCAGACTTTCTAGGGCAACAAAGAGCAAGGTGCAGCAAAATGATGCAGCAGAGGTAAGCTATAAATAAGTATCTTCTTTATATGCATGTTCATCTCTTAATTGCATTAGTTTCTTTGTATTCTAATTTGTTTTTTTTGTTTAGCACTGATATATGTTCTACAAAATGAGGTAAGTTTTTATATTATCATGTCATGGGTATTTCTTTGAAGACTTTTTGCAAGTATTATATATTCATCAAGAGAAGACTTAATGCATAATCTAATGTTCTGTAGAGTGATAAAGGATAGCATGATAAGATCAACAATCAAGGTGCAGAACATCAGTAAGAAGTTCACCACATGAAGTCTTCAACTGGGCAGCACTGCATACAAACATTGTAAAAGTATCATTGTACGAAGTCATTGTAAAAGCATCTTTGTAAAAGTTGTACAAGTGTCTATCTGCCAAGAGTTGAAGAGGTGTGTCGGGAGGTATAGGATCATCATTAGGTGGTTATGTCATAGTTGGGGTTATGGTCTAGTGTGTCACCTTCTTCTACATCATTCTATATCAATGTAAAGTGGACCATTTTCCCTGGTACGGGAGTCCATTCTTCTTTTATTCTTCTATAGGGTGGTAGGGTGGTGCTTGGCTGGTGCATGAAGTCATCAATAGGTTCAAGCCTATGAAAACTTCAGGGTGGTAGGGTAGTGCTGGGTGAGTTGTAGCTCATTGGGTGTTGGGGCAACTGTTCAGTTGACTACTGAAGAATCTCGGGTGTTGGAGCGTCCATCCAGTGGGAGCTGGAGAAGAATGCTTTTCTATATTCTAGTAAGTTGGAGCTTTCCTTTCAATTGGAGTTGAATATTAAAGAATTATTAGAAAAGCGTTTGGTGATTTTTGACCCAGAGAGGGTTTCCACCTAAAACTTTTGCGCCTCCTGTGCTCTTTTATTCATTGTTGTTACTGCATAAACATTAATGATAATTGAATATTAACTAATGCTCTGAAAAAATTTTAAAGTGCTAATTACTAAGGAACATTGATTCACCCCCCCCCCCCCCCCACTCTCAGTATTTTCCAACAATTGGTATCAGTGCTTGGTTCCTTCAATAGAATTTTAACAACTAGAAGGAGATCATGGAGCATACCAAGAATGGTGGACCTCTATTCAATGAAAATAATTATTCACTCTGGAAAGGAAGAATGGAGGTCTATCTCTTGGCACAAGGTCATGAAGTATGGGACACTGTTCAAAATGGCTTTACCCCAACTGCAGAGGAACGAGGTAAGAAGAATTTGGTAAATGATGCAAAAGCAAAGAATATTATTATCAATGGACTTATTGAATCTGCTTATCATAAGGTGTTGGGTTGTAAAACCACCAAAAATGTATGGGACAAGATTGAAAATATATATGCAAGTGACTCAAATATCAAAGAAGAAAAGCTTCAAATCTACAGAGAAAAATTTGAGAAACTCAGAATGAAAGAAGATGACAACATTGTTGCATACTTCCAACACATTGATGAAATAACCAACACTCTGGAAGGTTTGGGAGAGCCTGTTGACAAGAATACTATTATACGAAATATTATTATAACATTACCAGGGAGATTCAACCCAAAGGTATCGGTCTTAGAATACAGTGCAAATCTGGAAAAACTCAGCAAATAGGAATTACATGGAGTTCTCATAGCATATGAAATGAGACTTGATGAAGAAGAGGGTACTTTTCATCTAGAAAATTTGTTCGTTGCATCTAAGAAAACCAATAAGGATAAACAACCTTCAAAGGCAAAGACCTTCACCTGCACCTGCAAGTGTGAAGAAAAGGAAGACGATGAAGAAGGTTTTTCAAATGGAGAATATGCTTACTTTGCGAGAAAACTAAAAATTGGTAATGGAAAATTCAAAGGTAAACTTCCATTGATATGTTTCGGTTGTGGTGAGGTTGGGAATTTCGCAGCAAAATGTTTGAACAGAAGTGATGGAAACTCAAAAGGAAAGAAAGGCTTTAAGAAATTCAACAAGCAAGGCAAGAAGAAAGGATTCAAAAGGAACTTTCTCTCTAACGAAGATAGCTCATCATCCGATGAAGATAGTGACAGTGAAGAAGAAGCCAATGAGAGAGTATTGTTTATGGCCAAGCAAAATAAACAAGAGGTATCAAACAACGAAGAAGAAGGGTTGAATATAGAAGAATTTTCTAAGGACGCAATCAAGCTTATAAAAGAGCTCAAGGTTGAGAAGATTCGTTCCAATACTCTTGAAGAACAAGTTCAAGATCTCAAAATTGAAGTTGAAGAATGCAAATGTATTGAAGAGTCACTTCGAAAGAAGTTGGAAGAAAGCAAATGAAAAAGGGAAGCATTAGAAGCCAAAGTAGTCTCGCTATGTAAGGAAGTGAAGAAGGGAAACACTATCCAAAACTATGCCAACAGCTCAAGGGATCTTACAATGATAGAACTGGCATTGGTTACAAAGAAGAAGAAGTAGGACCTTCTACAACAAAATACAATGAACCTATGAGATATGACAAGCATGTAGACTTCATTGGACAAGATTCGCAAGAACAACCTTGGAAGACAATTCCCCGATGAAGATTTCCATCCAAGTACCAACATATTTTTCATGGCTATTGTTATTCATGTGGAAAATTTGGTCATAAAGCTGTAGAATGTCACACGTACCTTAGGAACCAATAAAATTCCAAGAGATCTGTCAAATATAAGCCTCACAGGGCTCAACGAAACATCAATAGATTTGAACATTTAAGAAATAATATTGAATGTTACAAATGTCGAAACTTTGGACACATATCAAGAGACCGCAGACTTGAAAATCCTCCAGAAGAATCTTCGAAGCCACAAAACGAATGAATATGGAAGAATAAGAAGACCGGTAATTGTTCTCTCACTCTCAAGGCTCAAAACAGCAAAGATGTGTGATATGTTGATAGCGATTTCTCGACGCATATGACTGGAGATAGAAAGAAATTTGTATCTATGAAAGAGAAGAAGGATGGAACCGTGCCCTTCGGAAATGATGGATCTTCAAATGTTATAGGATCAGGTACCGTCGGTCTCAGAAGCAAAGATGCTCTAGCCAAGAATGTTCTATTGGTTGAAAACATGAATCACAATCTGCTCAGTGTTGGACAAATGTGTGATCAAGGACACACAATGCTATTCAACTCCACAAAATGTGAAATCAGGAAAGGCAGGTATGGTAAAATTGTGGCTACAGCAAGTCGAGATCCAAATGACATATATGTTCTAGATGAAGCAACTAAAGCATGTCTACTAGCTAAAGAAGATGAAAGTTGGTTATGGCACAAATGAATGGGTCACATAAACTTTGACAATATTGTTGGGATAAGGAAAAATAAATTAGTACAAGAAATGCTGAAAATCTTAAAACCTTCCAACACACTATGTGAGGCCTATCGGCATGGCAAGTAGACAAAATGCGGATTTAAAACAAAAGAACACTTTGCATCACATCCATTGGAATTGATACATACTGATCTATGTGGTCCTATGGAACAAAAGGCTTAGATGGAGAATTATATTTCATGTTAATGATAGATGACTATACCAGGATGACAACCATCACTTTCCAAAAGAAAAAATCTGAAGAATTTGAGTGCTTTAAGATCTTCAAGGAGTTGGTCGAAAATGAAACTGATTTAAAAATAAGGTGTTTAAGATCAGATAATGGCGGAGAATTCACTTCCAAATGATTTCCGCAATACTATGACGAAAATGGAATAAAAATACAATTTTAAACAGTAGGAACACCTCAGAAAAATGGAGTTGTTGAAAGAAAGAACAGAACTGTACAGGAAATGGGTAGAACAATGTTGAAGGACTCAAAATTGGATGAAAATTTCTGGGTTCAAGCAATTGATACGACAGTCTTCATTATCAACAAAAGTCTTCTCAGAAATTGCAATAAGACACCATATGAATTATGGAAAGGAAAACCGACTAATGTAAAATATTTCAGAATCTTCGAAAGGAAATGTTATATCAAAAGAGAAGATCAAAAGTTGGGTAAGTTTGAATCGTGTGTTGATGAAGGAATCTTTGTTGGTTACTCACGCAAAAGAAAGGCCAATAAATGCTATAATCTAAGACGAAAACAAATAGTGGAGAGCATAAATGTTACATTTGATGAAGATAGTGTTCTAACGAATAATGATGAGGATCTAGAATCTTTGAAACTTGAGGGAGAGGCTGAAAAAGGTACAGAGAAAATTCCAGAACAAGAAGCAATTGTCAACTAGGAAGAAGTAAATAATGATCAACAAGATATACAGGAACAACAACAAGAAGTTCCTCCAAAGAGAACAAAATAATGGATTCAAAAGAACCATCCATCAAATCAAATCATTGGTGACATAAATGAAGGAATTGGAACAAGAAAAGGTCAACAGATTCAACAAGCTCACATTGCTTTTCTAGCAACCTTTGAGCCTAGTATTTTTGAGGAAGCTAGCCATAATGAACATTGGGTAGCAGCTACGAATGAATTATTGGATCAAATCAAGAAGAATAACACCTAGAAATTAGTTCCACGACCAAAAGATAAAAATGTCATTGGGACTAAATGGGTGTTTAGGAACAAATTGAATGAATATGGACAGGTTACCAGAAACAAAGCAAGATTGGTTTGCAAAGGCTATGCACAAGTGGAAGGAATTGATTTCGATAAAACATTTGCACCAGTTTCCAGAATGGAAGCCATCTAGATGTTTCTCACCTATGCATGTTCAAGGAAAATAAAAGTCTACCAAAAGGATGTTAATTCAACATTTCTGAATGGAGAATTAGAAGAAGAAGTTTACATCAAACAACCTAAAGGTTTCCTACTATCAGAAAAAGAAGGCCATGTTTGCAGCTTAAAGAAGGCTCTGTATGGTATCAAACAGGCTCCCAGAGCATCGTATGCTCGTCTTGATGGATATCTACATCAAAAACGGTTCAAGAAAGGTACTGCTGATAGAAATCTTTACGTACAAATATATAAGGTTAATTTAACAATCGTTGAGGTATATGTGGATTATATAATCTTTGGTAGCAATAATGATCGACTAAGTAAGAACTTTGCTACAAATATGCAAATTCAGTTCGAGATGTCTTTACTTATTGAGTTGACATACTTCTTAGGGCTTCAAATATCTTAGCAAGAGAAAGGAATATTTATATGTCATTCCAAGTACATCAAGGAAATGCTCAAGAAATTCAAAATGGAAGATTGCAAACCCGTCCTTACTCCGATGGTAACAGGTTGCAAATTGAGCATATACAACTCATCTAAGGATGTGGATCAGAGGTTGTATAGATCTATGATTGGTAGTCTTCTATATGTAATAGCCTCCCGACAAGATGTTGTGCAAGCAGTTGGACAAGTAGCAAGATTCCAAGCAGCACCAAAAGAATCACATATTAGTTCCATCAAAAGAATTCTTTGATACCTAAAGGGCACAACAGAATATGGTTTGTGGTATCCCAAGGGCAACAATCTCATTATTCAAGCCTTTACAGATGCAAATTAGGTAGGAAGCGTTGATGATCGTAAGAGTACTAGTGGAGCAGCATCCTATCTAGGTGGTTGTCTCATATCATGGTTGAGAAAAAAGAAAACCTCAATCTCGTTATCTACAGTGGAAGCAGAATACATTGCAGTGGCAGCTTCTTGTACTCAAGTCCTTTGGATGGAACAAACTTTGCAAGATATTCAAGTACAATTCAGTGAGCCTATTCCCATCTTCTGTGACAACACTAGTGCCATCAACATCTCCAAGAATCTTATCATGCATTCAAAAACAAAACACATTCCGATAAAATATCATTTTGTTATAGAACAAGACGGTGAAAATAATATCAAACTTGAATATGTTGGTACAAAAGAACAAATTTCTGATATCTTCACTAAACCTTTACCTCGTGAAGCATTGGAATATCTTCTCCAAAAGCTTGGGATTCTCCCAAGTTCTCATTAGATTTTCCTTATTTAGAAAATAAAGGGGGAGTGGAAGTGTGTGCAGGTCTGCAGGATGGTTGTGTGTCAGGGGGAGTTACCCTTTGCCATTGATGTCAAGGCAGGAGAGAAGGCAGTAGGAAGAGGTGCCCTGATCGCAAGGGGAGTACTTGTGTTGCCATCAATGCCAAAGGGGGAGATTGTTGATCTAAATATGATCTGAGTTTGTCATTGATGTCAACCCAAGCAGCTCCAAGGGCTACCCTGAAATTGCAAGGAAATTTTGACTAGACAACTTACTCTATTTTGAGTCAAGGATCTTCTAGATAGATTTTACTCGTCGAGATGTTTTCATTGACATATGGCATGCCAAGTAATTCTTCACGGTTTGAGAGATATTCATGTTTGAAGTTAGTAACCTCAATTAGTGGGCTAAAACCATATAGGGTTGTGGCATGGAACTCATAATTGGTTTTGGTCATTGAATAGTCATTAATTAATAATTTTTTAAGCTCCTAAAATCCCTCCAACATTCTCTATAGAAGCCCCTCTCAACTCTATAAAAAGAAATCTCATATATCCTCAAAATGCAGTGATCATGGAGTTTGCACTATAACTTCATTTCTGCGAAGTATTAGATTCTGAAATTAAAACCCATTTGATTTGCAATCCTGATGAAATTCGTGACCAAATTTCAGATCTTGGTTCGCGATATTGTTGGAGATATGATCTGTGGAAGTTAGGGTTTTTGGAGGCTACTGAATTTCATATCAAAGAAGTGGCCTTGGGAAAATCGTCATAACTCTCTCTCTGAGAAGAGGATTGGAATTTTGTAAAAAGTGGTGGATAGTGCATGGACTATCGTTTTCTGTGTATCAATTTTAGAGCCGAAGGAGGCAACAATGACACATGGCACGTCGTACAAGTTCGCTCTACTAAACTAGTCCATTAGGTCATTGTGAGAGATTGGGCATAACGTTGTCTTGAAAGGACCAAATCAAGTCAGACCTGTGGCATTGGAAGGAAGACTCAGAGTTCCTATAAAGGACCAAAGATCACATGTTGGGGATTTGAAATCACAAAGATACATCAGATTAAATATCTCGCTCCTAGAAGGCAAGACAATTAGATGAGGTGTTATCAAGGGGTGCAAAGGACCAGATTTTCTAGGGTGGCAAAGAGCAAGGTGCAACAAAATGATGTAGAAGAGGTAATCTACAAGTAATTATCTTCTGTATATGCATGTTCATCTCTTAATTGCATTAGTTTATTTGCATTATAATTTGTTGTTTTTGTTTAGCGCTGACATATGTTATCTAGGATGAGGTAAGTTTTTCTATTATCATGTCATGGGTATTTCTTTGAAGAGTTTTTGCAGGTATTATATATTCATCAAGAGAATACTCAATGCATAATCTAATGTTATGAACAATGAGAAAGGGCAGTATGACAGGAGCAGCAATCAAGGTGCAGAACAACAACAAGAATTTCACCACATGAATTATTCAAGTGGGCAACACTGCATACAGACATTGTAAAAGTATCATTGTACAAAGTCATTATAAAAGCATATTTGTAAAAGTTGTACAAGTTTCTATCTGCCAAGAGTTGAATAGGCAGTGTTGGGAGGTCTAGGATCATCATTAGGTGGTTGTGTCATAGTTGGTGTTATGGTATAGTGTTTCGTCTTCTTCTACATCATTCTACATCATTGTAAAGTGGACCATTTTCCCTGGTATGGAAGTCCATTCTTATTTTATTCTTCTATAGGGTGGTAGGGTGGTGGTAGGTTGGTGCATGAAGTCACCAACAGGTTCAAGCTTGTGAAAACTTCAGGGTGGTAGGGTGGTGCTAGGGTGAGTTGTAGCTTTTTGGGTGTTTGGGCATCCGTTCAGTTGACTACTGAATAATCTAGGGCGTTGGAGCGTCCATCCAATAGGAGCTAGAGAAGAATTCTTTTCTAGATTCTAAGAAGTTGGAGATTTCTTTTTAATTGGAGTTGAAGATTAAAGAATTATTAGAAAAGTGTTCGGTGGTTTTTGATCCGAAGGGGGTTTTCCACCTAAAATTTTTGTGCCTCCTGTGTTCTTTTATCCACTGTTGTTACTTCATAAACATTAATGTTAATTGAAGATTAACTAATGCTCTGAAAAGATTTAAAAGTGCTAATTGTTAAGGAATACTGATTCACCCCCCCTCTCAGTATTTTCCAACACCTCATTGCATGAGCAAAGGATTTTTCACCTTGGCTCCTCCCATAAGGAATTAGAGATATCAACTAGTTCTTCGAGGAGCAAGGAGTGGCTCTAATGTCCCACTATTGGGGCTAGTGATGTACATTGTAAACATGTGTCTTGGAACTTTTACTTAATAACATAAGCCTTCAATGCTAGCACATTCTTCATGCATGGACTATGAATGTTTGTAAGACTATTATGCTGATGTTTTTATTTCATGTTTTCTTTCGCATGTGCTAAGATAGTTGAACTATTTCGGTTATTTTAGTGCTTATCTTATTGAGAATGTATTGTAATGTTTGTTATTGTTGTCCCATCCTTGTGGACTATTCTGTGGGATACTAGATAGATCTTTCTTCATTTATTGGTTATAATAATTAGGGGACTTTTGAGGTCTAAAATGGGCCTCCTAAGAAAAATTTACAACCAAAATAAACTTCATAAGAACCAATATAATTCAAGATGACGATGTCAACCATGGGGGATGATTCGCCATTTTTGGAGTTAAAAAGTAGAAAGATTAAAAAATAATAAAATAATAAAACTACTTTTTCAACTCGTATTTTCAACTTATCTCCCTAAGGTTTTACTCAAATTTTGAGCAAGAGTACTGGTAGGATGCGAAATTTAATTCCTCATCCAAAGAGTACCCGTGTTGCACACTTTCGATGGACCCTGCTACACGAAAAATGAGAAATACATGAAAAGACGTGATTGAAATCACGTTTTTCATGTATTTCTCAATTTTCGTGTAGCATGGTCCATCAAAATTATGAAACATGGGTACTCCTTGGATGAGGAATAAAATTATGTGTCCAAAAAGTGTTTCCACTCAAAATTTGAGTAAACCAATAGAGAGATAAGTTGAAAATATGAGTTGAAAAAATAGTTTTTTTCTTTTTTCCCTATAAAATTTGATGATGTCATCTAATCTTATTTTATTATTTCCACTATTATTTTATAATTTCCTTAGGAGGCTCATTTTAGACCTTGAAAATCCCCTAATGGATCGTCACATCTGTTGTGGACTATTTTGCTAGATGTTA
Organism: Pinus tabuliformis; assembly: GCA_031772625.1. NCBI lineage: Eukaryota > Viridiplantae > Streptophyta > Pinopsida > Pinales > Pinaceae > Pinus > Pinus tabuliformis. The sequence goes on from CM062818.1 coordinate 1,455,397,392, forward strand.
GACGAATCCTTTTGGTTCACATGTGTCTCTTCTTAGGTGGTACTATAACCTCTCACTTAGAGGCTCACTTTTATTCCCCTCTATAGTAGAAGAACTTTGACACAGTTGCAACTAAACAATCACCAGGAACACCCCCTTTCTTTTCGAAGTCACCATTACATCCCTCTCCCGTGTTGATAGCTAGAGCCAAGGCAAATCATTAAGGATTTGGCAACTAGACTTTTATACCGGATGAGACTCCTACACCAAATGGTGTGAGGTATAATTGGGACTTCATACTAGGGAGGTCCCCTGAATTTTGGTGGGCTCAGTACCATCAACATTTATGGCACTAGAAGGAGGGAAGCCAGTATTTTATGGTTGATAAACATACTGACCCCATCATCCCATCTTTTAGTCAAATAAGAAACGTCTATTGCACCTCCCCTACTCGTTCTTTTGAAGTTGCTGACTCTTCTCAGCCCAAGCCTGAACATGAAATTATGTATGATCAGATTCGGCTCATCTGCCCTACAACCCATCAATTTTCAAAAGTTGTTGGATTGATCTCGAGAGTTATTAATATTCCATATTCTCCATAGAAGAACAAGGCCACCTCCACGGGGATACTAGTTTCGACTCTTGAAGATGCGGTTCTTGCCACTCTTGAAGAATTAGTAGAATCTGTGGAAAAACAAGAAGAGCCTTCATAATTCATGGTGGTGATGGAGACAACATTTTTCTCTAGGACACAACTTTCGGTGGGACACGCAAAGAAAAAGAAGATGAATAAGAGCCATCATATTATGATAAAGAAGAGGAGGAAAACGAAGAAGAATACATGGTAGACCAAAATCTGGACTGGATGACTCAGGGCCCAATTTCACTTCCAGGTGTTCTACATAAGATGGCAAGGCATTCGGAGAATCTCTTAACGAAGTATGACCCTAATAAGACAGTGAAGGTTGAAGACAATCTAGACAACTTTTATCTGCATCTACAAACACTTGAGGTACGTTACAATGATGTTGCATGTATAGTTTTGCCATGTACCTTGGATGGTAGAGAAGTTGTATGGTATCACAACCTTCCTCCCAACTCCATCCAGAATTGGAGGGGTTTTAAGAAGATCTTCCTTGAAATATTTTTTGATGATAAGACCCCCGCCATGTTATTGAAAGATTTGGGTAATATTAAGATGGAGAAAAAGGAAAAAGTGAAATAGTTCAACTAGAGGTTCAATCGCATTTTGCAAAAAAATTTGGAAGACACGAAACCTCATGAATTCATCACCATAGATTACTACACCTATGCCTTGCCAGCAAGCATTGTGAAGTTTGTGAAATGACCTACGAAACAAAAATAACAGAAAATTATGGAGAGTTTATCGCTATTGAGAAGTACTTGTGCACAATCGGAGTCATCTCAGGCGATGAACCAACAAAAGACTCCAAGGACATGAGTAAGAGGTCTCAGGTCTCTGTGAGAAGGGCTAAAGAGAAAGAACCATATGATATTGAAAGACTAACTTGTCTTGTCATGCCTTTGTCTAATGAAATGCCAGAGCTCAAAAAAGGTCAAGCAAGACTACCTTGAGCAACAAGCCTCCCATATTCAACCTGTTTAGAAGGAGTGCAACTTCTATTAGTAGTAACAACCAACTGACAAATTCTGCACATACCTCCAATGTTGTGTTGAACATTGATATGTTGGGCGCAAATCAATATTGCGTGTTTCATCAAGAACATAATTCAGAGAAAACATGCCCACCATGGAATCAATCCATGGACATGGTTGCTACGTAGCTTGTTGATTGGGTAATGGTTGAAGAGAAGACTGAGCCTCTAGAAGAAAAGGAAGAAGCTACTCCATCCAATGAAACTCCAAGTTTCAGGCATGTAGTGAACATGTTTAACTATATAATCACAACCTAAAAGAGTATTTCTGATAAGAAGCCTCCGAGTTATTGTCCGGCCCAGAAGTAGACCAATTGCTACAACTTGAGAATCCAAGGGCCTGACACTACAATTGAGTTACCGAAGCAGAAATTTAAAGAAAATGTGTTAAGGAAAATCAACCCACCAGCTAACTCAATGCAGGACACTCAGAGAAAGTCTAGGAAAGAAGTATCAACTAAATGTGTTTCTATCTGTAGTAAGGATAGAACCATCACTCTGGAAACCAAAAACCAAGTTACATCCCTTGACACCTCAGTCAGTATTCTCATTGTGGGCTATAACATAGTTGATGACATGAATAAGGTTCATGTGAACATTTCAGTGTTTGAATTAACAAATATCACGAGCCAATGGGATATCCTCTTACAGGCACTTTGGCAACCCTCCACAGGTAATACTACCTCTTTAGACAAGGGTTCTGGTAAGTCTCCTAGTTCTCTTGAATATGTACTCAATGCATTAATGATGGATGTGAATACACTTTTCCCACCTTTCTTGTTAACTTTCAAAATTTTCAATTTCAATGTACACAATTGCTTGGTTGATTCTGGTGCATCAGTGAACGTAATGCCATTATCTGTTTCCAAGAAAATCAATGCTAAATGGGACAAAACAGATGCACATATTATTCAGCTAAATAGAAATCATCTCCAGGCAATTGGTGAACTCAGAGATTTCATCATCTGCTTATCATCCAATGGACGAGTTCACCAATGTATCAACATAGTGATTGTGGACATTCTTGAAGAATATGAAGTGTTGTTGAGCAGAGACTAGTCTAGCAAGCTACAAGGGTACTTTGCCACAAACTGGTCACACTTATGGCTTCCGTATAGGGGAAAAAATAATCATATATGGGAAGAATCAAAGAGATATATATGAAACACATTGTCACTCCCTTGAACGGACATAATGAACGTATGGCTTTCACAAAATTACTTTTTTGAAATTGCTTCCTTGAAACTCAATTGGGGTGTTATCTTGCATAGCCATCCCCAGCTCCACCAGATACACAGTTGGATCTCCTTCCTTTTCCAACTAGTGATAATGAACTTTGTACAGTTAACAGTAGTTGCAGCAGTACTAGTGTAGTTCCCAATCCATGCACACATGATATTTGGACTATGTACTTTGATGGTTCCAAAACGCAGGAGGGCTCTAGATAGATGCATTTTAATAGACCTCCTACAGAGGGATCATTTGATCTCTATCCACTTGGAATTTGAGTGCACAAACAACACTACAAAGTACGAAGCACTCATCTTGGGCTTACAAAAGGCCATTGACCTCAATGTTTCCATCCTAAAAGTGTTAGGTGACTCATAAATTGTGGTGAGACAGGTACATAACACCATACATTGTGTGTCACCTCATCTTAGAAGCTATCAATAAGAGGTACGACATATTATTTCACATTTCCAGGATTTCAATATTATTTTTGTTCCAAGAATATGTAACACAGCTATGGAAGCATTAGAAAATGTTGTTTCTAGGTTGTCACCATTGAGGGGCGGTTTTTCTATTGAAATTATTTATAAGCCTTATGTCCCTGACAATGTCACTAATTTACGCGTTTTTTAAAATAACTATTAGATATTGTGCTTCATGCTGAAAGTTGATGTATTTAAAGACGCAGTGATCAATGAGGACAGGCATGAAAAAACACTACAGGATGCAGCCAGTGCAAGAAAAGGAAACCTCATTCCCAAGGGTGTGTTATCATTGGAAAAGTTGTATGACCTGCAAAATCACTTCCGAGGATTTGTCAATTCCAAGACCCATAGTTCCACGATGGCGTGTACTCATATTAACTTGGGAACAAATAAGGATCTGAAATACATCAATCTCAGTACTTGTTTCACACCAAAAGAGCGTCAAGAATTTATCCACTTATTCAAGCAATATCATGATGTCTTCGTGTGTATGTACGATGAACTCGAGACATATGGCACGCGAATCATCTAGCATGTGATACCTATCAAGGAAGGGTCCAAGCCATTCCAACAGAAGCTAAGGAAAGTACATTCAACACTTGAGCCTCTTATTCAGAAAGAGTTGAGAAAATTTTTGGATGCCCGAATCATATACAGAGTGCTACACTCAATGTGGGTGTCAATTTTGGTCCCGGTAAGGAATAAATTTGTGGAAATATGTATGTGTGTAGATTTCTGAAATATCAATCGTGCCTCGGATAAGGAAAAATACCTATTCCATCCATGGGTATCAGTGTCTAAAATTTTTTCTCTGTTAGACGGTTATTTCAGACACAACCAGGTTATGGTTGCAGAGCCTAACAGACCTAAAACCACATTCTGAAAAAAGTGGGGCACATTTGCATTTAGACGAGTTCCATTTGGGAGAATCAACTCTGGTCCAACATTCAAACGTGCTATGGACATCGCTTTCCACGAACTCATTGGGCAGAGCATACTGGTTTATCTTGACGATGTAACAATGTTCTCTAAATAGAGGTCATACCACATATGCCACTTAAAGAATATTTTTGAGAGATGTTGCAAGTACGGGATATACTTAAATCCCAAGAAAAGTATCTTCACAGTGTCTAAGGGTAATCTCTTGGGCCACATCATTGCTAAGAGTGGGATTAAGGTACACCCGGACAGGGTCAAGACAATCACGTATATTCCCTTCCCAGTGAATAAGAAAACCATGCAACCTTTGGTGGGGAAAATCAATATCCTCGCAATTTCATCTCTGACTATGCCCAGATTATCAAACCAATATAGGATATGGTGAATAAAGACGTAGTCTACAAATGGGATAAAAAGGGAAAGGACGTGTTTTCTTGTATTAAGTAGGCTATAGCAGAAGCACCCCCATTGTACAACCCAGACTTCGAAAAATATTTCTTTCTCTAGACGTTTTCTTCTGATACCTCTCTTGTTGTTGCACACGCTTAGAAGGAAGAATTGAACAATGAGCGGCCTATCTCCTTCATGAGCGCAAGTCTGCTAGGACCAAAGCTTAACTACCCCGCCATGGAAAAATAGGCTTATGAAGTATACAAGGTGGTAAAGAATTTTTGGCCCTATCTATTGAAAAAACATTGTGTTATATTTGACTTGCACCCAACAATCAGATCTTTGCTGGTTCAACAAGAGTTGGGTGAAAGGAGAGAAAAATGGATGACTAGTTTCCAAGAGAATGATCTAGAAATCAAGCTAGTTCACGTAATCAAGGGCCATGGTATTTTTCAACTAGCAGCAGAAGTAGTAAATGCTAAGGAGGGAGAAGAAGAGTTTTGAGGATGGGAGTAAGAAATTGAGATGTATAACATTGAGTGAGCCTACCTTGCTACGACCAAAAACTCTTGGTGTACGGATGTGTGTCAATACCAGGAGCATGACACAGTTCCCTCCAACTTTTCCATACAATAGAAGAGGGCACTCAAACTTAAAGCATTATCTTATTAGTTGGTGCATGGGGTGTTGTTCATAAAAACCACAATGGAGTACTCCTCAGGTGTTTGGAGGCACATGATTAAGAAAAAGTATTGTGTGATCTCCATGACTGACCAGCCGGGGGACACTTTGCAGGAAACACTACAACACATAAGGTTATGTAGTCTAACTTTTATTGGCCTACATTATTCATAGATTCTCATGCTTATGCCCCCAAGTGTCTGGTCTATCGAAGGTGTGCCGACAGAAACAAGAAGTCATCCACCCCACTACAACCCATTACAGTGGAAGAACCTTTTCAACAATGGGGCTTGGACATTATTGGGGAGATTTTCCCGCACTCGTCAAAACAACATCACTACATCCTAAATGCTATAGATTACTTCATGTGGGGGACAGAAGCAATTCCGTTCAAACAGGTGAATGATTAGGAAGTCATCAGCTTTCTCTAGCAAGAACATCATTTCTAGGTTCAACGTTCCTACTTCAGTTATTTTTGAAAATGCAACATACTTTTCATCGTTAAAACTACATGCTTTTTCATTGGAAAATGGTATCATATTGAAACACTTAGCTAGTTATTATCCGCAGTGGAATGGTCTTGCTGAATCCATGAACAAGAACCTTATCCACATGATCAAAAATACCATATTATCTTAATAGGGAAACTTCCACTCTGCTTTGGTGAATGCCTTATGGGATGATCGAGTCATGCTAAAACCTTCCCTGAAAACATCCCCTTACTTCCTAGTCTACAAAAAAGAAGCCATCCTCCTACCAAACATCTACTTGCATGCTCTCCAACTCTCCCAAGAATCCCAAGGCAAGCCATGTCTGTTATTTCAACGTATGATGGAAACTCTTCATAAGCTACAGGAAGAAAGGTAGAAAGCTAAAGAAAATTTTCCACTTCACCAAAGTCATATCAAGAGGTGGTTCGATAAGAAGTCTATAGGGAAAAACAACTTTAGTGTGGGTGACTTAGTTGTAAAGTGGGATAAATCCCATGAGGACAAATGAAAACACACTAATTTTTAATCCTTGTGGATTGGACCATTCATAGTGCATGAAAATATTTTCCAACACATGTATCGTCTTTAATTACTTAACGGGGATATTGATGCTCTCCCTATTAATGGCCAAACTTGAAACAATATTTTCAATGAAAATTTTGGGTTGTGCCCTACACTTTGTACATAGTATTTTCTTTTGTTGTTTGTTGTTTGTTTGAATTTTGTTTTGGTTTCCTTTATGTGAATAAGTGTTGTACATGAATGTATCATGGATTCTAAGTATGTGTGTGGTCAAACTATAAAGAACCTTGTGACACTTCAGCATTTGGCTAGCCTTATGTTTGCCTTCCTTTTGTTGGTTACATCTTTTGGCCGATGAAGTTCCAACAAAAAATACGATCCATCTGTAAGGAGAGTTTTGGTCCAACCATGAACCCATGTCTAGTACGGAAACCTCATGCCTATACTCATTTTTTTCTCCTTTGGTGTTTTCAAGCTTATCCAACTAGAAGAAATGGAGAAGGGGAAATTCCAAACGAGAAAACCTAAATCAGATGTCTGTACATGCTTCTCTTAAGGAACAACCTATTCTTCTCTCAATAAGTTAGGATCCCTCTTCCGTTCCAAAATAAATAAGTGCCAATGCAAAGTTCTCTTTAAATAAATAAATAAAGGCAAAATAAGAGAAAGGTTTCTAGTACAGAGAGTTGAAGCAAGCAACTTTGTCAGGGTACTATCTAGGCCTACTGGCAGTGAAGTAACAACATAGATGAAAATTTGTGCTCTGAAAATATTAAGCTCACAAGATACACTACCCTTCCCAACTCGAAACATTGTTTTTTTGCTTAATCGTATCTTGTGTTTAACTGAGAAGGTATAGAGGGGACCATGTCTGTTCATGGGGTAAGTGGGAAGGCCAAAGTAATCTGCTTGATTAATCAATACTCCTTGAAGAACCAAGGGCCTACACAGAAGAAGTTAACCAAGAAAAAGAAGTTGGAGTGTGTCGCCAAGTGTTGTAGTTGTTGTAACACCGTCGAAAATTTTGGCTTGCACTCAATTTCAAATCCTTCCTTGGTATTTTACATTGTTTTTCCAAACACTAGAGCTCATTTCATGAGCGTTCTTATAGTGCTTTGGTCCCTTTTGCATGTTGGATTAACAATCATCTTTTGGCATGTTTGGTTGTCGTGCAATGTCTTCAAGCCTATTCTACTGGTTTCAAAGGTTGTTCTATGTATATGAGATTTCATGTTGGGTCCCTATAATACTAGTGATTACCCCATTACTATTGTAGTTATACCCCTTATTTATATTGTTGTGCCCCCATTGCCCCCATATTGTTATTAATGTGCCCATAGAATCCCTCTATTGTTATTTTTGTGGCTTTATATTATTATTGTTAGGTCGGCTGGATTATATTGTGACTCCTTAGACTCCTATATATAGAAATGAGGTTTTGTCATTTGTATCATCCAAGAATTGTTCATTTATGTAATGTAAAGGAGGTTTCCCCCTAGAAGAGGCTGAATTCTAAGGCGTTGATCTATCTTTTCTATCTTTTCTTGAGCTGGTTTCATAACATTTGGTATCAGAGCTTTGGATTCTAGGGTTTCGCTACTCCAAACAGGTCATCATGGATTTTCGTTATAACTTTTTTTCTGTGACGTTTCAGAAGTCGCAAAAAAAACTCATTTGAGAAGAAATCGCGTTGAACCTTGGGTCCTAATTTCAGAGCTTTTCGCGCGATATTTTCGGAGATATGATCTGAGGAAGTTGGTCTTTTTGCAGACTCCTGAATTACACTCAAAACAAGTGACCCGGGGAAAATCGTCATAACTTTCTTTCTGAGCATCGGATTGAAATTTCGTCAGAAGGTACAGAAAGAGGACGGACTGTAGTTTTCTTTTATATATTTTTCAGAGTCAAAGGTTGAAACAATGACACGTGGCACTTCATACAATTTCGCTCTACTGAACTAGTATATAATCAGGTAATTGCGGGAGATTGTGCATAACCCTTTCTTGGAGAATCCAATTTGGATCAGACTAGTGGCATTGGAAAGAGGACATAGAAGGCTACTACAGGTCACAATTTTAGAACGAGATGATTCGAAATTACAGAGATACATCAGATTCAATATCAGGCTTCTACAAAGTAAAAAAAGGTGTGTAGTTTTTTTTTAATTTTTTCATAAGCTTGGTTTGAAGGAATTAAAAGGGCATAGTAAAGCATTATTATCGGTAATTGATGCCCCGAGGAAAGAAAATAAAAACACCTAGTAAGGAACCTGAAAGCTCTAGCATGACTCATGAAGAAGAGGAAGAAATGCTACATGATATATCAAAATTACAAGAACAAGTGCAACAAATGTCACGCTCACAAAAGCTAACAGATGCTAAGATAAATGGTGTGGAATCTAAGATAAAGGGAATGGAAGCTAAGATGGATGATATGAAGACAGATTTGAGGACAGATTTGAAGACAGACATGGGAGATTTGAAGACAGATTTGACAAATTTTCTACAAGAAATACTTACTAATGGTGAAAAGGTTGTAAAGGAAACTCATGATGTGAACAAAAGAAATGTTAATCATGATTCCATAGACTCTAATGTTGGATCGAAGACGCACCATATTCCAAAAATCGATATGAGGAAGTTTGATGGCAAGGATCCCGCCACATGGATATTACAGATGGAGCAGTTCTTCGATCTCAATAATGTGCAAAACACACAAAAGGTACGTATGGCAACTTTATATTTGGAACCAAATCAGTTTGTATGGTATCAATGGCTTTGCTCTCGTAAACAATTTATCACTTGGGCAATTTTTACGGAAGAATTGATAGCACATTATGAGGATACAAAAAGAAACACTTTTTTTAGCCAATTGATAAGTCTCAAACAAAAGGGTTCAATAATGGAGCACATTGAGGAGTTCCAAAAATTGAACATAAGGGTAAAAGATATTCCAGAGGAGCATAGGATTGATGTGTTCATAAGGTCTTTAAAAGATAATATCCAACATGATGTTCGACTTTGGGAACCTGATTCATTAGAGAAGGCATTCAGGTTAGCAAGAAAAATGGAAAGCAAAATTATGGCAACCAGGAAGCATACCACTCACAACTATAAAGATGGAAGTGCAGTTGCCCCTAGTCTTCCACAACCTATAAGGTTGACACCACAACAATTGGAAGAAAAAAGAGCAAAAGGGCTTTGTTACAGTTGTGATAGCAAATACACTAAAGGTCATAAGTGTGCTGAGAAGAAATTATTCTACATAGATTGTGAAGAGGAAGAAGAAAAGGAGCAAGAAAGGTCAAAAGAAGAGGATATGCTCTAGGAACAAAGCCTAGATGAAGAACAAATAAATCCGACCATATCTTGTAATGCATTGGCAGGAATTACCACTCCTCAAACCATCAAGATAGAAGGACAAATCAAGAAGAAAAAGGTGATAGTGTTGATTGATTCAGGAAGCACCCACAATTTTATTCATTGTAGGGTAGCAAAAGAATTGAATTGCTTCCTATATCCAGCACCAGAGTGTCAAGTGATGATTGCAAATGGAGGAGAAATAAATTGCTCTGGAAAGTGCCATAATATCAAGCTATCCATGGGAGAATATGTATTGACTAGCCCAATGCTTTCCATTCCAATGGGAGGTGCTGATGTTGTACTAGGAGTCCAATGGCTACAATCCTTGGGTACAATAGCTTTTAATTTTCAAGAACTTTTCATCAAATTTTCTACGGAAGGAAAGGAAGTTGAATTAAGGGGTATTGCAGGGAAACCAGGAAAGATAATCAGCTCTAATGGTATGACAAAGCTTCTAAAAAAGGAGCAAAGGGGTGTAATTGCACAATTATGTTCGCTAGATGTTTCCACATTAGAATCATCTATTTCTCCAGATCTCCAAAAAGTCCTGGACAATCATTCCAAGGTATTTGAGACTCCAAAAGGTCTCCCACCTATGCGTGATCATGATCATGCTATTCATCTGATTCCAGGAAGTGTTCCTCCAAACATCAGGCCGTACAGATATCCCTATGTCCAAAAAAGTGAAATTGAACGTATGGTTGCAGAAATGCTAGAGGCTGGTATAATTCAACCAAGTCAAAGTTCTTTCTCTGCTCCAGTAGTATTGGTGCACAAGAAGGATGGATCATGGCGCATGTGTCCGGATTATAGGGAGCTCAACAAGCTCACTATTAAAGATAAGTTCCCCATTCCTGTCATTGATGAATTACTGGATGAATTGCATGGATCAATTTACTTCACCAAGTTGGATCTTCGTTCAGGATATCATCAAATCAGAATGAAGATTGAAGACATTCCGAAAACGGCATTTAGAACTCATGAGGGTCATTATGAATTTTTGGTCATGCCTTTTGGCCTTACCAATGCACCTTCAACATTTCAAGGTTTGATGAATTCAATTTTCAAACCATTCCTTAGAAAATTTGTGTTAGTATTTTTTGATGATATACTTATCTACAGCAAGTCTTGGAAGGATCATGTTGAACATGTTGACAGGGTGCTACAACTATTGGAGGAGAAACAATTATATGACAAAAGATCCAAATGTTTCTTTGGAGTCCAGGAGGTGGAATATTTGGGTCATATTGTACCTCATGAAGGAGTTAAGGTAGACCCTACCAAAATTAAAGCCATTAAGGAATAGAAATCCCCACATCCATAAAGCATTTGCGCGGATTTCTTGGGTTGACAGGGTATTATCGCAAGTTTGTTAAGAATTATGGGAAAATAGCAGCACCTCTAACAACATTATTGAAGAAAGATGCATTTTCATGGACTCCGGAAGCAACAAAGGCCTTTGAACATCTTAAAGAGGCAATGTGCCAAGCACCGGTCTTAGCTACACCGGACTTCACAAAAACCTTTATTGTGGAATGTGATGCTTCAGGAAATGGAATTGGTGTTGTTCTAATGCAAGATGAAAGACCCATTTCTTTTGAAAGTCGTCCAATCAAGGGAAAGTTTTTAAGCAAAGCTATTTATGAGAAGGAAATGTTGGCAATACTCCATGCACTTAAGAAATGGCGACCCTACCTAATGGGAAGACACTTCAAGGTAAAAACGGATCATGATAGCCTTAAATACTTTTTAGAACAAAGATTATCCTCTGAAGAGCAACAAAAGTGGGTCACAAAGATGTTGGGTTATGACTTTGAAATCATCTACAAAAAAGGGAAGCAAAATGTGGTGGCAGATGCACTCTCAAGGAAGGATGAGGATGTGGAAGCATTGTTGTGCGCTATTTCTATCATCCAACCAGATTGGATAAAGGAAGCAAGGGAGGAATGGAAGAATGACGAAGAAGTGTGGGGACTTATTCGAAAGCTACAACAAGATTCCAGTACATCTGATACATTTAGCTGGAAAAATGATTCGTTATGGTACAAAGATCGCTTATACCTCTGTAAGAATTCCCAGCTAAAACAAAATATTCTTATGGAATTGCACACTTCTCCCTTAGGAGGGCACTCAGGATTTTTAAAAACTTACCACAGGGTTAAGAAGGAATTTTTTTTGGGATGGCCTTAAATCAGATATTCAAAAGTTTGTGGCAGAATGTTTGGTTTGCCAACAAAATAAAGTTGAAACAATTAAGACACCGGGTCTATTACAACCTTTATCCATTCCAAGCCAACGTTGGGAGGAGGTTTCAATGGATTTTATCACAGGTTTACCCAAGTCTGAGGGAAAGAGTGTCATCATGGTGGTAGTTGACAGACTTACCAAGTATGCACACTTTTGTGCATTATCACATCCATTTAAAGCCAGTACAGTTTCTACTGCATTTATGGAAACAATTCAAAAGCTACATGGAAACCCAAAGATTATTGTAAGTGACAGAGATCCCATTTTCACTGGAAATTTTTGGACAAAATTATTTTCTTGTCTTGGTACTCAGTTAGCTCATAGCTCATCTTATCATCCTCAATCTGATGGGCAAACTGAGATAGTAAACAAATGTTTGGAAGGATATCTTCGTTGCTTTGTATCTGATAAACAGACACAATGGGTCAAATGCTTGCCTCTGGCTAAATGGTGGTATAACACTTCCTATCATACAGCAAAAAAGATGACCCCATTTATTGCGCTTTATGGGTATCAACCACCATCCATCACATCATATTTAAGAGAAAATTCTAAGGTTCAGGCAGTGGAACATCCCATCGAACATCAACAACAAGTCCTCAAACTCTTAAAGGATAACCTCGTGTTGGCACAAAATAGAATGAAACAACAGGCAGATCAACATCGCAGTGAAAGAAGTTTTGATGTAGGTGATTGGGTATTCCTACGGCTACAACCATATAAGCAAATGTCCCTCAAGCAAGCTAAGAAGGATAATAAATTATCACCAAAGTATTATGGTCTGTACAAGGTGTTGCAAAAGATTGGTACTATGGCATACAAATTGGAGCTTCCTGCAGCTTCTCGATTGCACCCAGTTTTCCATGTTTCATGCTTAAAGAAGGTTATAGGCGACAAGCTCCCAGTTCAAACAATATTGCCAGAACTTGACGAGGAAGGAAAAATTATATTGGAACCGGAAGCAGTTATAGAAACAAGAACTCGACAACTACGAAATCGATCAATTTCAGAGTACCTTATCAAGTGGAAGAACTTATCCGCTGAAGATTCCACATGGGAGGATGAGAATTTTATGCAGAAGTATCCAGAACTACTCAAGCGTTGAGGACAACACTTTTTGGAAGGAGAGGGGCATGTTGGGTCCCTATAATACTAGTGATTACCCCATTACTATTGTAGTTATACCCCTTATTTATATTGTTGTGCCCCCATTGCCCCCATATTGTTATTAATGTGCCCATAGAATCCCTCTATTGTTATTTTTGTGGCTTTATATTATTATTGTTAGGTCGGTTGGATTATATTGTGACTCCTTAGACTCCTATATATAGAAAGGAGGTTTTGTCATTTGTATCATCCAAGAATTGTTCATTTATGTAATGTAAAGGAGGTTGCCCCATCGAAGAGGCTGAATTCTAAGGCGTTGATCTATCTTTTCTATCTTTTCTTGAGCTGGTTTCATAACATTTCCCAACCGTGTAAATATCTATCACATCCATACACAAAGTCTTGAGCATGGTTGCACAAGTGTTGTCATGGTCCTCCTAAAGCCTATCTTATGTGTCGCACTTGTCGTATCTTATCGTGAGGTAGACACATGGAGGGAAATTCTTTGTTCATGTGCTCCAATGATCTATTTTTTCATGTTGTCAAAGTATGCTAAGTGTGTGATCACAGTCAAGGTTCATCACATATCCCAGACAACCATTTTTAGAAAATATTCCCGACCGAGAAACTTGGATTCACTGGGCCCCAACTGAATAACACATTATGTAGTCTCATCCCTCTAAGTTGTGACCTTCCTACTTGGGACTATGCAATGCGCAGTTCCTGTCCCCTAAGGCTGATGATCTGCGGAATTCCGTTGCCCAACTCCTGATCTTGACCCCTAGAATTGTGTAGTTATGTCTCCCAGATGCCTTGAACTACGCACTTCACATATTCAGCCCTCAAGGTTTTCCCTTAGCTGCTGGAACTATGCAATGCGTAAAATCCAAGCCTCCCTTGACATCCAAAAATGCGCAGTTAGCTTTCTCAGTGTCCTTTCCCTCAACCAGACCCCACTCCCTCCAGAAACTGTGCAATTTTGTCATTCAAGCATCTTTGAGCTATGCATTACATAGTCTTAGAGCATAGGCTCTCCCCCTTACTACTATAACTGTAGAATGCGTAGTCATTGAGCCCCAATTCCCAGTTTGTCTCATGTCATAGGTTCAGTTGATGGATAAGAATGCATCATCTTAGACTAGGGGGTTTTTGGATTCATGTCATCTCGTCGTGAGTGAATTGTAGGAATAGGTACACTATAATTTCATGGCGAGATGATGGAGAAGGAGAAGGAGGGAAGCATGCCTAAAGACTCTCTTGTAGTTGAACTTATAATTTTATCAATCAAGAGAAAGTAAAGGGACACAAGTTTGCAACAACCATACAAGACTAAAGATCACTGACGATTCTGTATCACCAAGCCATGCGGAGATGAAGAGAAATTATATCCAAGAGGACATCCTACACTTAGTAACAACAATGACTTGACATTTCCATATCATCAAGCAGTCCATGTCAGCATTTTCATATCATGAGTGGTCATATGCCACATCACTATTGTGGGCCATGTATATTGTATTCAAATGTAATTTAAAGTGGAAGTCCAAAGGACACACATGGGATGTAAAGAGTCATGTAAGTTGAAATGTCATAGGAAGTCAAATAGTCATGAGGGTAGTTAAAGAGTCACCCTTGGTTATATATACTCCCTCATTGTATGAGCAAAGGAATTTTCACTGTGGCTCCTCCCTCAAGGCATTAGAGAGATTAGCTAGTTCTTTGAGGAGCAAGGAGTGGCTCCAATGTCCCACTATTGGGGTTAGTGATGTACATTGTAAACATGTGTCTTGGAATATTTTACTTAATAAAATAAGCCTTCAAGGCCAATACATTCTTCATAAATGGACTATGAATGTTTGGAAGACTATTTTGCAGATGTTTGTATTTCATGTTTGCTTTCCCATGTGCTAAGATAGTTGAACTATTTAAGTTATTTTAGTGCTTATCTTATTGAGAATGTGTTTTAATGGTTGTTATTGATGTCCCATCCTTGTGGACTATTCTACGGGATACTAGATAGATCTTTCTTCATTTATTTGTTGTAACAATTGTCGCATCCATTGTGGACTATTCCGTTGGATGTTAGATGGATCCTTTTGGTTCACGTGCATCACTTCTTGGGTGGTACTATTACCTCTCACTTAGAGGCTCACTTAGGAGGTCGAGAGAAGACAATAGTTGGAGTTAAGTGGAAGATGCTAAAGGGATGATTCAATGCTCAAGCGAAGAAGATTTGTTTCACCAACATTAGGGAAAAACATAAGAAGACACTTTGAATAAAGAGGTGATTTTCCAAGTGTTCAAGTAACAAAAAAGAAGGTGGAGCGAGCAAGGAGTAAATACTTGGAGTGTTGCATTATAGGAATGAGTGTCATGAGTTTACATAATAGGCAACTGGAGGGGCTTTCTATCAAGAAAACTACTTTTATAAAGTTCATAAAAATGTGGATACTCTCCAATATGATCCTATAACTACAATAAAATACTTACTCTTAACAAAAAGTAATTTCACTACTCAATTATTATTTAAAAATACTAAAATGTTAATGTTTGATGATAGTAATTCCATATGTCTGTTGAATTTTAACAAATTTTCAAAATCAATAAATCCATTACTACAGAATAATCCATCAGAAAGTAAAAGAAAAAGTATATGTATCTTGAATCAATTTATTTTGATACCCGGGTGGAGTTGCTCGTGTTAATGAGAGTTGTTTATGCTATTGAGTAATTTAGGTAGACATGGACATTAGGAAAAATATTGAAAACCAGGGGTACAAGTGGTCCAGATACAATGCAAGTATTATGTGGAGATGTGGGACCTTTCTTGGGGAGTTTTATATTGATAGGTTTATATTGAATTTGTGACATTTTCAAGTAGTTTTTTGTTGAGCCTGGTCATATTTGGGTCAATATGCATGTTATTATTTTGGCTTAGAATGATGCAAATTTCACGGGGGTTGTCAATAATATGATGTGGTCATGCATGTTCGGGATGTTTTGGGATTTTTCTTGTCTATTTTGGAAGATGGGACTAATTTTGATACTTTATGGTTTACATACACTTGGATGTTTATATTATGCGCTAATATTGAGGATGATTCTTATACAATGATCTCCCTCTTTATTCATTCTTCCTGAACAATTTGTGGATTGGCGTTTTAATTTTATGTTTTAAGTTAGTCAGTTACTTGACACTTATTTGTGAGGTTTTTTTCCCTTTGGATATTTTAGATTGCATATTGAACTCTTTCCTAGTTTTCTATTTATATGGACTATTTTCTTGGTTTATCATCCTATATATTTCATTTCAGATTAGGTTTTGGGTATGATAAGTTTATGATATGATATATTAAGGTGATCCTACAATATATTTCCACTCTAATATATTGGATCCATTAGATCTTTTGTGTATATGCTTATTTACTAGGATGGATGAGGAATATCCTAATCTGATTATTGTGTTAAATGGTTTCTGGTTTTTTTTTATTGATGGTTTCTATGAGATGTATTGATGTCTAGTTTGATTGTTATTCCGGGAAATATGTTGACATTAGCAGGGTGGATTTTTTAAAAATATGGATAGTGCATTTGTTAATGTGTGATATTAAAGTTGTGATCAATTGCTAGTACTCCATATATTTTTCTGGTACAACCGACGTTGGTCCTTATTAATGTCCTGATCACATATATGGTGTAGAGGTTTAAGATTTTCTACGATCATATCAATATTATCTAATGTATTGATACCCATCTTGTTGGAACCCACACATCTTACAATTTCCTAGGCTTTTATGAGTTTCTATTCATGCATCCTAGATAGCGACAATTGCACTCTCTTCTTGGATGTGATATTTGAATAAATGGATGGTGCAAAGGTTGGTGGATTTTTATAGTCCATATCAATATTTGGTGATATATTGATACTTTTCATGGTCACACCCATAAATCATGGTTTCCTAGATTATGATGGGTACACAGATGGTGTTAGATGGTCTTCTTCATGGCAGTGATTTATTTTGTGGTATCTAATCAATGAGTTTATATTGGTTCCTATGCATTGGGAACATGCATCATATACTCTTACCTTGGGGTGGTGACTTGATATAAATATTGGATGGTATTTATCGTGTGGCATATATTTCAATAATTTGGGCCTGACATTCTCTCTCCATCATTCTGAATTGCATAAACATGTGGTGGATCCCCATCCGACTATTTCCTTTTGTGTATTTTCCAGCACCACACTTGGTCATCTGGGTTTTATTTATTGATGACTTGGATGGAGAAAATGATGTCACCTAGTGTTGACTTGCATGGGCTCGACAACCTATACGAGGATGAATTGTATCAGGATTATTTGGAGGTAAAGGCTCATTTTTCACATGTTTCTTCTAGGGTTCAATCTAGTGTGAACCCATCTTCCGTTGCATGAATTCTTTCTTCCATTGAGGGAGACTCAGTTGCCATTGTTTTTCCTATTGATCTGTTACATTCTAATAAAGTACATGATTCCCATGGATACAATAAAAAATAAGTGTGGGTTTCTGAGAACATAAAATCTCTTGTTTTGGGGCAAGACATATTTTGGGATAAGGTTTCCATTTTCTAGCAAAGGGCTTCGATTGGGAGGTGGGAATTCAATTTCATGGAGGGTTCGAGGACGAAGGACTAGGTTGCTCCAAAATGGGAGCCTATTAACCACTACAAGTTTTTCATTAGCCTATTCATAAACAATTGGTATTATTTTAATTTCCCGATGTATGAGGATGCATAACAAATTCTCAATATACCATGGGTATTTGGTAGAAGTTTTTTAACACTACAATGCCAGTTTGTTGGATTTAATCCAAACTTTTTTTTCCCTTGATAGAAGATGACATAGGTTAAATTGTCGGGCCTACCTATGGAGTTGTGGAATTGGCAGGTATTAACTATAATTGGGGATACAATAAGGAAGTCCATGTTCTTGGAGGATGGTAGTCTTGTCGGTATGGACAAACATATGGTGTAGATTCACTGTTGAGGTGGATTTCTCTAGTGGGCTCCTGATGGAAATTGAACTATCATGGCAGGATAAAAAATTGAGACAACGCATCGATTATTGGGGCATCTTGTTCAGATCCCTGGAATCACAGTACTGGTCATTTGGTATTGTCGTCACGGTAATGGAATCATAGTACTGGTCACTCTAGTTCTTCTTGTTTTTTAGCTCACCATGAACTTGTATTTATAGAGTTTCTTGGACACTCCTCTCATCCTGTCTCATTAATGTGGCAGTACACCTCACAAATGAGATGAGAGCTACTATCTCCTTTCCTTTAAGTATTCTTGGGACTGAAGGCTTGAATTTTTCACCACATCATGTCAAGATTTGGAGTGTTTCTCAAGCAAGTTCGTGACCTGATATGCTGACTGAATTTGTAGTGACTATCAAAGAAATAACCACGTGACTGTTAATTTCTAGTAATGGGGCACCCATGCAGTTAAATGTTTTAACTTGAACCTTAGGAAAGATTTTAATTTTTGGTCTCCATGGTGCTTTCAACTGAAAATATAACCTTTGTATGTGTTGATCACTGACCTTGAGTGTCTTCTAGTGCATAGAGATGACTGTAATATTTTCACACGATAACAGTTTCCCTTTGATATATGAGGTTAAGAGTAAGCATATCGCTTAAAGACTCACATTTTTCTGATCTAGAAAAGAGTCGCGCTAACTTCTTAAGAGATAGAGATACTTATTGTAGAGATGATTAGGGAAAATCCTTGCCTGAGAACTAAAAATAACCATGCTCGACATAAATACTGATAAAAAAGTGTTTATTCTAGGTAGGCATATCCCATGCTCATTATGATGATTATGACTAAGTATTACAATCATACAATAAATGGTCTTGTCAAGTTAGCGTTGATGTGGTTGAGATACTAATGGGTGATGAAGATAACTGCTTATGACCTCAAGGGTGTCTTTGACAAATAGATTGAACTGGGTGCCCCCATGCATCAACGGTGAAGCACTGCTGAAAAAGGTGCTATGTGATGCATGGGTCTTCGACTATGGGTACCTCCCATGCATCGAAAGGTAAGCATTTTTGAATGAGGTTCTAAGCAATGCATGGGTCTTCAACCAAATGAGAGAACTACGATGGTCACAAAGTGCGATACTACCTTGACATGAAAAGATATGTTGGTGTCAAATGTCAAGGATACCGATGACATCAATAGGAAATAATGATTCCCACTATGCCACCCAAGGTTGTCCCTTAAAGGGGAGAGAAACCAAGGTACTGCTTCAATCCTGGAATATGAGTGTTGAAGTTGAAAAGAAAGAAGTGTCAACTGCCTAAAAAACTGATGTGAAGGAATATAGATGGTTGTAATATGATGGGTCATAAAGGCATGATAACAAGTGTTGAAAACATGGATGAATACAAAAAAAATTCTTAATCTTTGGGGTGTAATGTGAGTGGAGGCTGACAAAACAATTTTTCTCGAAGAAATGCCCTTGGAGTTGGTAGGACATCCATGGTGGGTATAAGTATATTTTGACTGTGATGGTAGGTAATGAATGAATATGAGTCATGGTGTGGTGACGAAAGAAATCTCCAACCAGGGGTGACTAGGGACTATCACTGGGTAACGGACACAAAAATATGGGAGATAATCATTTTCCTTAAAAAGAAAAATTATACACTTTCCAAAAGAATATAAAATTGACTTGGGATGTACAAACACGGAGACAGGTTACCCAAGAAAATGGTGGCATTCATAATGATGCTGATAGATTTTTTGTTCAGGGCGAGGGCACCATTGGTTGGTCCCAGTGTGAGGTTGATGAGGGGATGATGTGACACAGATCTGTTATGCCATATGGAGGGGTGATAGGTTAAATGTAGAATTTGGATGTGCATTCAACTTAATTCGACAAAGAAGAAATATGGTGGCCTAGGACTGGGGGTGGTAATGAATGAGTAAAGAACAGGAAATGAGGCTGATCTTCAATGCATGTGTGTGAGATGGCCCCTGGGCCTAGGGGAATGGTCATGCATCCCAATAGTTTGAGGTAAACTATGAAATGAGGTAATCCATGTAGGGAAAGTGTTATCCACTTATGTGGGCGTTTACCATCTACAGGTGGAAGGTGGTGGTAAACATGGTCAAGATGATGGACCCTATGGTTTATTTCAGAGAAATGATGTCAAGATATTCAAATCTTTCAAGGAAGCCTATCATGCTAAGTGGAGAATTATACCTTAATTGTTGATTTTCATCGGGGGACTGATTTTGTTGAGAAAATGCGGGGAACCTGCAACTTTGACAACCAATACCCCAGATGAAAAAATATTGATGAAAACAAGTGTAAACTAAAATGCGTTAATCAAGATGAATCAAAAAACATGGAAAGGTGCACTTGATGGGTACTTTGAAAAGTGAACCGGAGCTGAAAATGAGTATGTTGTTGGAATGAAATGGAAGGGACGATGTTGTAGGTGATGACGTCTAATCCCATCACCACTGACGGTTTTGCGAAAGGATCTTCTAAGCTCCTGAATAGGCGTCTAAAAGAATGGATGAGGGGAAATATATAAGGGTGTAGGGCCCATATGCCACCTCATTTGTACTTGCTAATGTGGACTCCTAAGAAGGGTCCACGAGCTATTTTATTATGTAGTAGTTAGCGAGAGCACCTAAGTAGCATGCAAGGAGATCCAGGTAAGAGTCATGACCCCACCATTGTGATTTCAGTAGCCTAGGATGGATAGGTCGTATAGAATGGCCTCTACAAACAATTTTAGGGAAAACGTGGAAATCCGTACTAGCAATTGCAAAACAATTGCGCAGGAGCACGGAGGTAAGGGTGAAACAGTCACACAATACGCGCGCCTGTGACTGAGACAACCGTGAGGTATTCGACTCGAAGACATCGTGGCTTTATGAGTGACAATCACGTGATATGCACGCGACTGTGTATGAAACAATTGCGTGATACGTGCATCTGTGTATAAAACAGACACGTGACCAAGGGGTTGAGGTCCTTGTGGGTAGGGTGTGATAGTCACCCATTGTGTGCAAATGTATAGGGAAATGTCGCCTAGTATCACGTGTTTGTTTTTGGAACAAATGCACATCCGCATTCCTATTCTGAAAACAGGTGCACAATATCAATAAAGGGGAAGTTTTTAGCCTTGGGTTGATTTTGTTTTCCTTGCTTTGGGAAGGATAGTTATGACATGGAATGAGTGGCATTGGGATAGCATACACATATTAGTGGTCGATGATGCACTGGATTGAGCACTACTAGCGAGATGGGGGTTGTTGAAGTTTGCTCAAAACCCTCTACTAAGATCGCAGGAGGAATTGGTATGATTTGTGATTGAGAGATGGAAATAAGATCGACAAGCGTTTGACATCCATGGTTGTGATGTGGAATTCACCACTGAAGTGGACATTTATTTTGTGACTTGGCTAGTGCCTTGAGGTGAGGTACTACCCACAACATTTTTTCCTGGTCAGGTGCACCTAACAGCGTGGGATGACTCTCACTATAGAGATGATCCATTCCAGGAGAGGTGTATTTGCATCAACTCTATCTTGGATGTAGCTCAGTGGGTGGTGTCAATTATGATTGTATGGCTACTAAGGTCAATGGCCTCGCACTAGATCTCAAGGCCACAGCTCGCAGTCCTCCAAAGACTTCAGGTGAATTTTTTATGACTAGTCAGGCTTCCTTCATAGGAGAATGACGACGAAGTTGAAGCAGGTTCACAAGGATGAGGTGAGGAGATTCTGTTATGGTATTGTGATATGAAACATATTATATGAGCGGTTCATGATGTTGCACCTAGTGTTGACAGTGTCGATTGGACCATCAAGAGATTTGTGAATGTGACAATGGGCACTCTTGATTACCCGAGAAGTGGAGGTGAGGCAGGGTGGTACTAGACACCCATATTTGAGGGTTGGTGGCTATTCAACCCTTAGGTTATTATGGAGTGCACTTATTCTAGCATTGAATTTCGTGGAGATCCAAAGATAGGTTTGCCTCTAGGCAATGCTTGGGGCCCAACAGGTATGTGAGTGTGATTTTTGCATTTTTATGATTTATACATATTATGATATATATCCATACTTATACCATGTATGTTTAATTGCATATGTTGGACCTACTGAAGGCTCAGTAGTCATATTGATGGGAAACAATCCTTAATGTCCAAGTGGAGAGGGTGTGGTTGGTGGGCCACAACATTAGATAGATGGTAGGGTAGAGGAGGACCTTGAGAGGTCAACTTGGCACCGACATCTAAAGAGTGCATAGTTTCAGTGTTGTTATTATAAGTAGGCAAGACCTTTGCCCATTTGGAAAAGTAGACTACTACGACCACAATGTGCTATGGTCGCCTTGAGACTGTGGGTTGAATGTCATGAACTTTATGCCCCATTTGTAGAAAGGGTTTGCAATAATGTATGGGTCTAGGGGAGCTGGTGGATATCGTTCCTTGTGAGCGTATAGCTGGTAACATTCACATTGTTTGACTACTTGAACATAGTCATGAAACAAAGTGCACCAAAAATAATGAGTGCAGAGGATTGTTTGGGCAGTGGACATCCAATATAAGGTGGTTTCTGCAAGCTCCTTTGTGGTATTCATTTAAGGCCTTCTCATCTTTCTCAATTCTATAGCATCGACAAAGAATGGTGTCGATGCCATGGCAATAGACGACGTCCTCCATAAGAAGGTAACAGAGGGATTGGTGGCATATGCACCCGTGATCATCATGACTAAGTTGAGGGTTGAACTTCTGAGTTTCAAGAAAGAGAAGGATATCATCATACCAAGGGTCATCTATAGATATAACAAACGAGAGTTCGCTTGGGAAAGAATCATTAACGAGAGACCCTTGGAATTATGTGGGGAGATCTATGATGAATTCTGCAAGGATAAGAGCTTTCTTGCTTTTAGGGGAAGCAAAATGTAATTAAAATTATTATTCCAAGTAGGGAACACTAATATATGCTCAACTACCATTTTTTCTTTCGATATTCCGAGGCTCCTCTGAAATTCTTCATTCCACTAAAAAGTTACATCCTTCTTTAACAATTTCTCCATAGGCGCATTAATATACACATACCCCTTGATGAATTTCCTATAATACCTAGTATGTCCTAATGTAGTGTGAAGATGTCTTATTGTCTTAGGTGGAGGCAAATTCATAATGATAGCAATATTAGCAGAGTCTACCAATAGTTCTTGCTTGAAAACAATATGTCGAAGGGTACACAAAATATGCACTTCTTTAAGTTCAAAGATATTTCATATTGCATTTTTATGATTTATACATATTATGATATATATCCATACTTATACCATGTATGTTTAATTGCATATGTTGGACCTACCGAAGGCTCAGTAGTCATATTGATGGGAAACAATCCTTAATGTCCAGGTGGAGAGGGTGTGGTTGGTGGGCCACAACATTAGAGAGATGGTAGGGTAGAGGAGGACCCTGAGAGGTCAACTTGGCACCGACATCTAAAGAGTGCATAGTTTCAGTGTTGTTATTATAAGTAGGCAAGACCTTTTCCCATTTGGAAAAGTAGACTTCTATGACCACAATGTGCTATGGTCGCCTTGAGACTATGGTTTGAATGTCATGAACTTTATGCCCCATTTGTAGAAAGGGTTTGCAATAATGTATGGGTCTAGGGGAGCTGGTGGATATCGTTCCTTGTGAGCGTATAGCTGGTAACATTCACATTGTTTGACTACTTGAACATAGTCATGAAACAAAGTGCACCAAAAATAATGAGTGCAGAGGATTGTTTGGGCAATGGACATCCAATATAGGTGGTTTCTGCAAGCTCCTTTGTGGTATTCATTTAAGGCCTTCTCATCTTTCTCAATTCTATAGCATCGACAAAGAATGGTGTCGATGCCATGGCAATAGACGACGTCCTCCATAAGAAGGTAACAGAGGGATTGGTGGCATATGCACCCGTGATCATCATGACTAAGTTGAGTGTTGAACTTTTGAGTTTCAAGAAAGAGAAGGATATCATCATACCAAGGGTCATCTATAGATATAACAAACGAGAGTTCGCTTGGGAAAGAATCATTAACGAGAGACCCTTGGAATTATGTGGGGAGATCTATGATGAATTCTGCAAGGATAAGAGCTTTCTTGCTTTTAGGGGAAGAAAAATGTAATTAAAATTATTATTCCAATTAGGGAACACTAATATATGATCAACTACCATTTTTTCTTTCGATATTCCGAGGCTCCTCTGAAATTCTTCATTCCACTAAAAAGTTACATCCTTCTTTAACAATTTCTCCATAGGTGCATTAATATACACATACCCCTTGATGAATTTCCTATAATACCTAGTATGTCCTAATGTAGTGTGAAGATGTCTTATTGTCTTAGGTGGAGGCAAATTCATAATGATAGCAATATTAGCAGAGTCTACCAATAGTTCTTGCTTGAAAACAATATGTCGAAGGGTACACAAAATATGCACTTCTTTGAGTTCAAAGATATTTCATATTGTCTACATGTGTCGAGCATGAGCCTTAAACTTCCAATATGTTTTCTTAGCAACCCAAATAATGTCCAATCATCAAAATATACCTCTAAATTTTTTTCGATATATTCGTTAAAAGTTGCAACCACCACTCTAGAAAATATAGCAGGGGCATTCTTTAATCCGAAAGGAATTATCGTGTATTGATATGAACCCCATTATGTAGAAAATGTGGTCTTATGTCGATCTTAAGGTGAAATCCTAATATGATGATAACTTGAAAATCCATCTATAAATGAGTAAGCTTCCTAACCTCCTACATTGTCTAGCACTTCATATATGAAAGGGGTAGGGAAGGGATCATGTAAACATGCATCATTTAACTTTCTTAGATCCACACAGATCCTAATCTCTCCTTGAGTCTTCTTTTCTTGCACCACCATAGGACTCACCCACTCTGATTCTTCTACTAGTTCAATAATTCTTGTTGCTATCATATTATCAAGATTTATCTTTAATTTCTCCTTATAATTCAAGTTCAACCTGTAAGGTCTTTGTTTGACTAGCTTCGCATTAGGCTTAAGGAAAATCTTCATGACTCCTAGATCTCCTATTATACCCTTCATCTCTGAAAACTTGTTGAAAAACATTCCTTGGTATTCATGAAGTAACTCTGTAACTTTACTGATTGTCTCTTCATCCCAATAGTCTCATATTGTTGAAAACTTAGGTTCCTTCTCTGATCCTATGTTCACCTTCTTGGTCTTCAGTGGCTTCATTATATCTAGTATTTCTAGCTCATGTCCAGTTACTTCGCGGTATCCTTCAGATTCTACTATGTTGATGTTGCGATGATCTTCTTCTTCTTTTGCAGTAAGGTTATAACATTCTAATGCATTTTCTATCTGTGCAACCCAATCAGGTTGTTTCCATGTCAATGGGGTTGAATTCTTAAAGACCCTCTTCTTAACTATCTAAAGGGCCAAATCTATGTATGGGAAATCATCCTCAAAGTTGAATGTTAATATGAAGCCATCAACCATGTCTTCCTAGTTTATTGTACCATGTTGATGCTCTATATCTAAGTATCAATTCTTAGGGATTGTCTCTAATGTATGAATGCATCCATGTACCTATTCTTGCTATGGAATATCCTTGCACGAAGTAGCGCATAGCTGGATATGCTTCCTAGGATTAGTTTCACCATCATATTTTATCTCTATTTCTATATCTATCTGTCCAAACATTATCCACATCAATCTTTGAAATTCCTGCCAGCCTTCTATATTCTTCTTGTGTGCACCCCACCATCTAGTAGGGGTATATTTCAAGGCTATACCCAAGGCTAACAACCTTTGGTTTTTTGGAACCTATTCTTCATAATCCTCAAGAAAAATATTTACATCATCCAAGACATCATAAGAAGGTAGATTACATACCTCATATATCATATAGAAAACTGATTTGGTAATTATTTCACAACGCCTTGTGCATACTTTATGCAACCTATTCTTCTAGTTTTCCAACTCTTCTTCTGAGTCTGAGGTACAAGAATTATCATGCTCCCAAGGCAACTTTCCTTCTGTAGTAGGGTTAACCCAATCATGTTCCTTTGTTTTCATTTGATAAATATTATCTATATCAACTACACAATATTCTTCTCTAACTAGTTTTGTATATCTTACCCCTTCTAATGGATCCAATGGAACAATTACTCTCGTGTTATTCCCTTAAAATATCATATGTCTCTTCTTCATATTAATTATAGCCATATTGTCAAATGCCCAATCAATTCCAAGCAATACAAGATAGGGGTTACTGTCATCAACAATCTTTATTACTTCAAAATGAACAGTAGTGCGAACTCCTTCAATGTCCACTGTTACACCTAGTAGTCTTCCTAAGGGGATGATATTTTGTTCATTTTCCATCCTTAACTAAATAAGTGACCACTGTAGCTTCGACTTACCCATTAAATCCCATGTCTACTTCATTAAGACATTAGCATAAGATCCTAGATCCATGATAACTTGATCCATCTCATATAGTCATATCTGCGCGTTAAGCCTCACCTCTCTTTCGATTCTTTTTTGTCACTGAAAATTATTGATTGTGTGCATCTCACTTCACAATGTTTATTTGGATGCACTGGAGTCTATCAACTCCTAAATCCCTTCTACCGCCTTTTGATCTCTTAATAATTTCATTGAAATATATAGCAAATAATTTAAAATACCTGCTTGATTTGTTGAATCCTGGTCTTATGTTGGAGCTCGATCCTATGTCAAAGCTCGATCCTATGTCGAAGCTTGATTATGAGCCAACGTTGATGACACGTCACAACTAGTTCTTTGCTTTGGCCGCACACTAGAGGTCGAAGCTCCAACATCCATAAAGCTACACATTTCTTCCATAAATACTTATTTTTCCTTCTAAATATCAAAAATAAGAACTTTCTCAACAATTTTTCTAACCCATGTACTTTCATATTCTTTCTTCTCATCTTCTTTATCACTTCCAGTCGCAGCTCTGCCTCTTGTGACAATACTAATTCAAGGTTCGTTAGTCCTCCTTTCAACAGTCATCATTTGAATATTTTGTGTCAGTTGTTGATTATTTTTTTCTTACATATTTACCAATAAGTATTGGGAATTATTCAATTACATGGTTAAATGATTTACAATACTTACATGTCATTGTAGGGTTTTGACAATCTCTCGCAAAATGACCTGCCTAGCTGCAATTATAAAAAATGATCTGTCCACGTCCTTGACCAACTATAGCACCTCGACCTCTTCCTTGGTAGCCTCCTCGGCCACCGCATTGTCCACCTCCTTCATGTCCATGTTCTTCTGCATGCATTCTATAAGTGTCAGCATCGCATTCCATCATTAGTTCATAAGCTCAACAATTATTGTTAGGTCCCTATAATACTAATGATGCCCCCATTACTATTGTAGTTGTATCCCTTATTAATATTGTTTTTCCCCTATTGTCCCCATATTGTTATTACTATGCCCCATAGAATCCCTCTATTGTTATTTTTGTGCCTTTATATTATTATTGTTAGGTCAACTTGGTTATATTGTGACCCCTTAGACTCCTATATATAGAAAGGAGGTTTTGTCATTTGAATCATCCAAGAATTGTTCATTTATGTAATGTAAAGGATGTTTCCCCCTCGAAGAGGCTGAATTATAAGGCATTTATCTATCTTTTCTATCTTTTGTGAGTTGGTTTCATAACATTTGGTATCAGAGCTTTAGATTCTAGGATTTCATTGCTCCAAATAGGTCATCGTGGAATTTTCGCTATAACTTTTTTCTGTGATGTTTCAGAAGTTAAAAAAAGAACCCATTTGAGACAAAATCACGCCAAATCTCGGGTCCAAATTTCAGAGATTTTTGTGCTATATTTGTGGAGATATGATCTGAGGAAGTTAGTCTTTTGCAGACTCCTGAATTACATTCCAAACAAGTGACCTTGGGAAAATCGTCATAGATTTTGTTTTGAGCATCAAATTGCAATTTCGTAAGAAGTTACAGAAATAGGACAGACTGTAGTTTCCTGTGTATATTTTTTAGACTCGAACGTCAAAATAGTGACACGTGGCACTTCATACAAGTTCGCTCTTCTGAAAAGTTATATAGTCAGGGTATCTTGGGATATTGTGCATATATCTTTCTTGGAGAATCTAAATTCGATCAGATTGGTGGCATTGGAAAGAGGACACAGAGGGTTACTGCAGGTCACAATTTCAGCACTGGAAGATCTGAAATTACAGAGATACATCAGATTCAATATCAAGTGCCTACAAAGTGAAAAAAGGTGTGTATTTGTTTTAAATATTTGCATAAGCTTGGTTTGAAAAATTAGTTTGAAGGAATTCAAAGGGAATAGTGAAGCATTATTATCGATAATTCATTCCCTGAAGAAAGAAAATGGAAACACCTAGTAAACAACCTGAAAGCTCTAGCATGACTCATGAAGAAGAGGAAGAAATGCTACACGATATATCAAAATTACAAGACCCGGTGCAACAAATGTCACTCTCATGAAAGCTAACAAAAGCTAAGATAAATGGCGTGGAATCTAATATAAAAAGCATGGAAGCTAAGATGAATGGCATGGAAGCTAAGATGAATGGTGTGGAAACTAAGATCAATGGCATGGAAGCTAAGATGAATGGCATGGACACTAAGATGGATGGCATGGACACTAAGATGGAAGCTAAGATGAATGGCATGGACACTAAGATGAATGGCATGGACGATAAGATGGAAGAATTGAAGATTAATTTGAATAAGTTGCTACAAGAAATGGTCACTAATGGTGAAAGGGTAGTAAAGGAAACTCATGATGAGAATAAAAGAAATGTTAATCATGATCTCATAGACTCTAATGTTGGATCGAACACCCACCATATTCCAAAAATCGATATGAGGAAGTTTGATGGCAAGGATCCGGCAACATGGATACTACATATGGAGCAATTTGTCGATCTCAATAATGTGCAAAACACACAAAAGGTATATATTGCAACTTTATATTTGGAACCAAATCAGTTTGTATGGTATCAATGGCTTTGCTCTTGTAAACAAATTGTCACTCGGGCAATTTTTACGGAAGAAATGACAGCACATTATGAGGATACAAAAAGCAACACCTTTTTTAGCCAATCGATAAGTCTCAAACAAAAGGGTTCAATGATGGAGCACATTGAGGATTTCCAAAAATTGAACATAAGGGTAAAATATTCTAGAGGAGCATAGGATTGATGTGTTCATAGGGACATTAAAGGAGAATATCCAACATGATGTTCGCCTTTGGGAACCTGATTCATTGGAGAAGGCATTCTGGTTAGCAAGAAAAATGGAAAGAAAAATTATAGCAACCAGGAAGCCTGCCACTCACAACTATAAAGATGGAATTGTTGTTGCCCCTAGCCTTCCACAACCTATAAGGTTGACACCACAACAATTGAAAGAAAAAAGAGCAAAAGGGCTTTGTTAGAGTTGTGATAGAAAATACACTAAAGGTCATAAGTGTGCTAAGAAGAAATTATTCTACATAGATTGTGAAGAGGAAGAAAAAAAGGAACAAGGAAGGTCAAAAGAAGAGGATATACTCCAGGAACAAAGCCTAGATAAAGAAGAAATGAATCCGACCATATCTTGTAATGCATTGGCTGGAATTACCACTCCTCAAACCATCAAGATAGAAGGACATATCAAGAAGAAAAATGTAATAGTGTTGATTGATTCAGGAGGTACCCACAATTTTATTCATTGTAAGATAGCAAAAGAATTGAATTACTTCCTATATCTAGCAGCAGAGTGTCAAGTGATGGTTGCAAGTGGAGGAACGATAAATTGCTCTAGAAAGTGCCATAATATCAAGCTATCCATGGGAGAATATGTATTGAATAGCCCAATGCTTTCCATTCCAATGGGAGGTGTTGATGTTGTACTAGGAGTTCAATGGCTACAATCCTTGGGTACAATAGCTTTTAACTTTCAAGAACTTTTCCTGAAATTTTATGTGGAAGGAAAGGAAGTTGAATTAAGGGATATTGCAGGGAAACCGAGAAAGATAATCAACACTAACGGTATGACAAAGCTTTCAAAAAAGGAAAAATGAGGTGTAATTTCACAATTATGTTCCCTAGATGTTTCCACATCGAAATCATCTATTACTCTAGATCTCCAAAAAGTCTTGGAAAATCATTCGAAGGTATTTGAGACTCCCAAAGGTCTCCCACCTATTCATGATCACGATCATGCTATTCATTTGATTCCAAGAAGTGTTCCTCCAAACATCAGGCCGTAAAGATATCCCTATTCCCAAAAGAGTGAAATTGAACGTATGGTTGGAGAAATGTTAGAGGTTGGTATAATTCAACCTAGCCAAAGTTCTTTCTCTGCTCCAGTAATATTGGTGCACAAGAAGGATGGATCATGGCGCATGTGTCCAGATTATAGGAAGCTCAACAAGCTCACTATTAAAGATAAGTTTCCCATTCCTGTCATTGACGAGTTATTGGATGAATTGCATGGATCAATTTACTTCACCAAGTTGGATCTTCGTTTAGGATATCATCAAATCAGAATGAAGACTGAAGACGTTCCGCAAATAGCATTTAGAACCCATGAGGGTCACTATGAATTTTTGGTCATGCCTTTTGGCCTTACCAATGCACCTTTTACATTTCAAGGTTTGATGAATTCCATTTTCAATCCATTCCTTAGAAAATTTGTGTTAGTATTTTTTGATGATATACTAATCTACAACAAGTCTTGGAAGGATCATGTTGAACATGTTGATAGGGTGCTACAACTATTGGAGGAGAAACAATTATATGCAAAAAGATCCAAATGTTTCTTTGGAGTAAAAGAGGTGGAATATTTGGGTCATATTGTATCGCATGAAGGAGTTAAGGTAGACCCTAGCAAAATTAAAGCCATTAAGGAATGGAAAATCCCCACATCCATAAAGCATTTGCGAGGATTTCTCAGGTTGACAGGGTATTATTGCAATTTCATTAAGAATTATGGGAAAATAGCAGCACCTCTAACAACATTATTGAAGAAAGATGCATTTTCATGAACTCCAGAAGCAACAAAGGCCTTCAAACATCTTAAAGAGGCAATGTGCCAAGCATCGGTCTTAGCTACACCAAACTTCACAAAAACCTTTATTGTGGAATGTGATGCTTCAGGAAATGGAATTGGTGCTATTTTAATGCAAGATGAAAGACCCATTGCTTTCGAAAATTGTCCAATCAAGGGAAAGTATTTACACAAAGCTATTTATGAGAAGGAAATGTTGGCAATACTACATGCACTTAATAAATGACGACCCTACCTAATGGGAAGACACTTCAAGGTAAAAACGGATCATGATAGCCTTAAATACTTTTTAGAACAAATATTATCCTCTGAAGAACAACAAAAATGGGTCACAAAGATGTTGGGTTATGACTTTGAAATCATCTACAAAAAAGGGAAGCAAAATGTTGTGGCAGATGCACTCTCAAGAAAGGATGAGGATGTGGAAGCATTGTTGTGCGCCATTTCTATTATCCAACCAGATTGGATAAATGAAGCAAGGGTGGAATGGAAGAATCACGAAGAAGTGTGGTCACTTATTCGAAAGTTACAACAAGATTCCAGTACATTTGATACATTTAGCTGGAAAAATGATTCCTTATGGTACAAAGATCGCTTATACCTCTGTAAGAATTCCCAACTCAAACAAAAGATTCTTTTGGAATTGCACGCTTCTCCCTTAGGAGGGCACTCAATATTTTTAAAAACTTACCACAGGATTAAGGAATTTTTTTGGGATGGCCTTAAATCAGATGTTCAAATGTTTGTGGCAGAATGTTTGGTTTTCCAACAAAATAAAGCTGAAACAATTAAGACACTAGGTCTATTACAACCTTTATCCATTCCAAGCCAACATTAGGAGGAGGTTTCAATAGATTTTATCACAGGTTTACCCAAGTCTGAGGGAAAGAGTGTCATCATGGTGGTAGTTGACAGACTTACCAAGTATGCACACTTTTGTGCATTATCACATCCATTTAAAGCCAGTACAGTTTCAACTACATTTATGGAAACAATTCAAAAGCTACATGGAAACCCAAAGATTATTGTAAGTGATAGAGATCCCATTTTTACTGGAAATTTTTGGACAGAATTATTTTCTTGTCTTGGTACTCAGTTAGCTCATAGCTCATCTTATCATCCTCAATCTGATGGACAAACTGAGATAGTAAACAAATGTTTTGAAGGATATCTTCGTTGCTTTGTATCTGATAAACAGACACAATGGGTCAAATGGTTGCCTCTAGCTGAATGGTGGTATAACACTTCTTTCCATACTGCAACAAAAATGACCCCATTTACGGCACTTTATGGATATCAGCCACCATCCATCACATCATATTTAAGAGAAAATTCTAAGGTTCAAGTAGTGGAACATCACATCGAGCATCAACAACAAGTTCTCCAACTCTTAAAGGATAACCTTGTGTTGGCGCAGAATAGAATGAAACAACAAGCAGATCAACATCGCAACAAAATAAGTTTTGATGTAGGTGATTGGGTATTCCTATGGCTACAACCATATAACAAATGTCCCTCAAGCAAGCTAAGAAGGATAATAAATTATCACCAAAGTATTATGGTCCGTACAAGGTGTTGCAAAAGTTTGGTACAATGGCATACAAATTGGATCTTCCTGCAGCTTCTCGAGTGCACCCAGTTTTCCATGTTTCATGTTTAAAGAAGGTTATAGGTGACAAGCTCCCAGTTCAAACAATATTTCCAGAACTTGACAAGGAAGGAAAAATTATATTGGAACCGGAAGCATTCATAGAAACAAGAACTCGACAGCTACGAAATCAATCCATTTCAGAGTATCTCATCAAGTGGAAGAACTTATCCAGAACTACTCAAGCATTGAGGACAACACTTTTTTGAAGGAGAGGAGCATGTTAGGTCCCTATAATACTAATTATGCCCCCATCACTATTGTAGTTGTATCCCTTATTAATATTGTTGTGCCCCTATTGTCCCCATATTGTTATTACTATGCCCCATAGAATCCCTCTATTGTTAGTTTTGTGCCTTTATATTATTATTGTTAGGTCGGCTTGGTTATATTGTGACCCCTTAGACTCCTATATATAGAAAGGAGGTTTTGTCATTTTAATCATCCAAGAATTGTTCATTTATGTAATGTAAAGGAGGTTTCCCCCTCGAAGAGGCTGAATTCTATGGCGTTGATCTATCTTTTATATATTTTATGAGTTGGTTTCATAACAATTATTCTCATCATGTCTTATTGATTTACATAATTTGCATTATAGGTTCCTTAGAGTCTACACATATTTTTGTAATAGGTAGCAGTCTTCTAAGTGATGTTGGCCTTTGGTCTTACATATCTCACACCATAGTTTGGATCCTACATTTAAGGGATTCGGTGCGCCACTAGCCATGTAATCCTTGAAGATAGGACATTGTTCCTTAGAATGGCCCTCTGATTTTCACTTCCTACACCATACTTCTTCTCTGAATTCTTTTCTTTTCTTGATATATTGTATCCGTACGTTTAGTTTTGCCAGCTAACTCTAAAATTGTTGCATACCTTCATTAGTATCTCCTATAGGTGAAGCTTCCAACTTCATCACAATTTGTAGAGCTTCATCTTGACTTGTTATCTTTTGTTGCATCAATGGTAATCTGATATGCTGTAACAACACAAGTATAAACCATTCTTGATGTTGTTGCGGAGCTATGTCGAAGCTTACTTCATCCAACAATACCATAATCTCTTATCAAATTCCCAAATAGACTTAGTAGGTTTCTGTTTAATTTCTTTCAACTCAGTGATGCACTGCAACTCAGACTTCGGCTTCTTAAATTTTCTAATCAGCTTTGCTTTAATATCTGCAAATTTTCTAATATGATTATTTGAATACTTAATAAACCATTTCAATTCTCTATCTCGGAATGTCGTAATGACTTGTGCTTTCTTTATATTTTCATCATTGATATGCTTCGCGGTCCATACAGCTTCACATAAAAACCAAAATTGGTATGGGTCCTCCAATCTAGTTCCTTTGAAAACGGGTAGCTTAATATCATTAGTCATATTTCTTCTTGGAGGGGGAGGGGGATGGGGGGTAGGGGTAAAAGGGGCAAAAGTGGGAGACAGAGGGACAGGGGGAGAGCCAAAAGAACCCTTGCTATTAATAGATTTTGGCTTCTGTGAACTCTCAGGCTCAAAAGGTGAGTACTCCGAAGTTACCTGGGGTTTATTAGGGTGCCTACATTCTCTTTCACTTTCAGGTTCACTCAAAAGAGGACTATAATTAGTCTCTACAAAGGTCTTCGGGTCTTGTCCACAATCTCTCTTTCCACTTCGTGTCACTATGATCTATGTCTCAGATTTATTATCTTTTCTTCCAAACATAAGTAAACTAGAAATATGACTGCACCCGTAAAACCCCCTTTTTACACAGAAGCATCTTAATCCAAAGTTTCAAATACTTTAAATAATTACCTCACAGTCCTTTGAAGAATCATCATTCTTCTTCACTCTACAACACAGTTGAGTCTACTGCAAACTCAGTAATGAATCCTCCTAAGATGTTATCAAAACAAAAATTGACAGCCCTTGAAATCCTATTATGAGTGCTCTTGAGTTGTTGTATTAGTTCAGGAGTGAATGTCGTAGGTACTCTGCCTTTAAAACAAGTCTTTCTTTCAATCAACCTTGATATTCACTCGTACAATTCGACAGGAAATGATGCAAAGAAAATCTCATGTTGATTTGTAAAAATATACTTCTATAGCCAAGCTTCGGATGTCAAACGAGGGTTTATGTTCTCTTGATTTGCAAATTATTTCTATTTCAGTTTTAGCCAGTCTTGAATTTCCTTCTTTAACGGGTTCCATGTTCACATATCCCTCAAACAGATCATAGTCCTAGAAACGTAACCATTTGTTGGTTATGATCTAGGTTGGCCTAGGTTCAATCTATACTGCACACCAACAAAACCCTTAATCGTTGGCCCTTTCGGCAGCGACCTACTAGCAAATCACAGTCTCACCCAAAGTGACTATGGGAGGATGCAGAACTAGATTTTTGTAGCCTTGAAGGATGTGGAGATGTGGTATTATTATCTTTTCTTATTCCTAACATTCATAAATTACTTCTTCGCATTCATTTAACCACTTAAACATATCATATAAAGCCATAAATCATCATTGTGCTGAAATAAAGTGAAACTGTAATAAAATGCTACGCTAAAATAGATAATAAGAAAATATACACATGAAGTCACCAAATTACCATGGAATCCCTAAACAAGCAGTTATGGTCCCAAAACCCATTGATCTTTTACATTATTACAAAAAGAAGGGGCTTCACCCTATCTCGAATCCCTTATATCACGCATTATATTCAAATATTCTCCACTACGTGGTCCACTTCGCACTCCATTATGCGCTCCACTGCATGCTCCGCTCCATAAAACGTGGAGTCTTTGCCGAAAAATAGGCCAAGTTAGCTTGCACCCAACACTACCATCGTCTAAAGGTTGTCACAATCAACGATCCTCACCTAGATACTCCTTAACTAGCAATCGACTCTATAGACTCCTATATGTTGGAAGCCACCATGACCAACGAGCTTCGCCCAATTTCTCCCGAACTATCCAAGCAACATTGGAATTGTGAAAATAGCTCATGTATATTGATTTCATCGGATTCCTCCAACTCCTCTCCTCTATGTGGTTCTCGTTTCAAAATATCTCATACTGGAACCGAGAACTGCACAACATGAGCACTACAACAACATAGCATCAAAGCACACAATGAAATAGAAAATTTGCAGCACTAGATAAAATCAAAATCTCCACACAAAATTCCCATTCAAACTAAAAAATAATCTCCTCAAACTCTACTGCAATCCACATATCAACACCTCACTCACTGCATAATATAATGGCTGAAAAAAATTCAGCTAACTATTGCTACAACTGCAAACTAATTCATAAAATCTACATAGAAAACTCACATAGCTTGCAGGCTCTTCTCCAAGCTCACACTCACTCCACACCACAACTAGACAATCAACCATACTAATAATGAGCTTTCTCCAATATATGGATGAACTCAAGTGCTCAACTCAATAATTACACAGAACTATTGAGCTCAACAATCTTGTTCATATGCTTGATTTGATATGAATTCAGCTCATTGACTCAATCAACCACTAACTCCACTTTCCTTTTTTATATTTTCAACTTTAATCAACTTCTGGAGGTCCCACAAACTTTTCTAACCATAAACCAAAAATTTATGATCAAGGATGTCGAAAAAACACAAAAATTAGTTGATCAGCACGAGGAATGCAAAGAAATTCTCATGAAAAACCTTGTTCACTCCCACAACACTATCTCCATGCATCTGGAGCTTTTCAACCTCTTTGATGAGCCTATCTCCATGTTAATGGGGCAAAAGATAAGGTAAAACATCAGTCCTTCAACCTAGAATCTCTACCAGCTGATGGAACATCTTCTTTAGCATATGAACTCACCTCCAAGCCTCTGTAACAGGTCTACAACAAATGACAGAGGCCAAGAACAATTCAGTGACATGCAATACCTATTATGCCAACCTTAACACCAATATCAACTCCTCGAACTCCTCAAGCAACAACCCCAACATCTTGAACATCTGTAGCAACATCTCTAACTCATGTAACAACATCTCCAACTCCTGTAGCAACAACATCATGTCATATAACTACCTCCAACATTGATAGAGGCACCTCCAACACAAATAGACATAACTCAACACACGTAGCAACATATCCAATGTCTCCAAGACATATAGAGAAATATGCAACAACTAGAGTAGTACTCCAACTATCTATAGCAGTAGCATCTCCATCCAACAACAACCTGCCAACCTCAATCCAATCATCACATGTGGAATCCAACTATACTCAACAACCACAACATCATCTCCACTAGGTCTATCCATAAGTATGTTTACATCAATGCCAACTAATAAGACCATGAAGCCAAACATCCATCACACATGTGGAATCCATCTCCAAATCACCTCCACTAGGTCTATTCATAAGTATGTTAACATCAATGCCAACTAACAAGACCATAAACCCAAAAACACATCACCAAGTAGCACTATGACCATGTTAACACAAATTTCAACAAACTCACCCTTTGGCATTGATTTCAACCTCCATCCAAAAAGTGAGGTTGATCTCCATACACTCCAAACACTGAAGTTTCACTATCTAACCATCCAAGTTCTCTCCTGATTTGACATCAATGGAAAAGGGCCATACAAATACTAAACTACAATGCTAATAATATCAGCGGAGAGAATGACTCCCCCTATCATAATTAACACCATGTTGATACAAGACTGATGTAGACTAAAAACAAGAACCTCAGTTGCCAATCATGTCTCAAGCTAATGACATACCAACTCTAAAGATTGAACATGCTCCCCCTAAGCATGTAATGGAGTTGTAATCATACACTCTTCCTATTGAAGCAACACATATGCTTGCTGCAATAAGCCCCCTTTTCAAGTGCAAGATACTACTACTCAAGGACCATGACTCCAACTAACTTGGGACATGATATACAATACATTAAAATACAATATAGTGCTTCATGGAGAAAATACATGGTTGTGAAAAATACATAAGACTGACAGAAGAATCCTCTATAAAACCTCCTATCACCAACCATTAATCTATGGACCCAATTTTACATCATGCACCCAATACGTGGGGCTACATCAAAGATATATGTTGAGTCCCAGACTTGCATCTTCCCTATACACCTTTTAGCCTTTTTCCATTTACCTGGACCTCCTAAGTTGTCAAATCATTGCATATTAGTTTAAAAAGAGCATATAAAATGGTTTCCTAACTATGTCTTGTGACTGTTGTTTGATCTAGATTTTTGCTCAGTTAGCTGCGGAATCTTGTCACTTTCCACAACCTTTTTGTTGAAGTCTATGTTACAGATGTCTACAGGAGAATCCGGCCACATGGGCAAGTTGCAAATGATGTGGACATGGACCGTGTCCTCTTGGTTCAGTTGAATCCCTCACAGAAGGTCGTGGTCAAAGACAGTCAAGCGATGGTCAACCTAAGAGTTTTACGGTGGCAGAACTCTGTTTTTCACCATGTGAAGACTTGCGTGGAAAATTCCTAAATCTCAGGAGACATGCTAACACCTGTGGACTGCTCCATGAATCGAATCTAACAGCCAACCTCCTTGGATTTAATTTTCATGGCTACCATAATGCTAGATTTCTGGACGTGGTTATTCACGTGTCTTTTTATCAACACAGATTTTAGGAAAGTAGTTGTGTCATCCTCTGTTATAAATAAAGCGTTCTCATACGCATATTAGCTAGCTTTTTGAATGTAATTTTGATTGTTTACGAGCCCACTGTGCCGTGACTTTATCCTTATGTTATGACTGCATTTTAATACACGAGAAGACATTGTTTATAAGCTCAATTCGTGGTTGATTGTTGATTGGCTGAGGTTGTGCAGAGGGCCCCTGTACACACCAAGGTTTTTTAATTTCTGTATAGTTTCATGCTTTATTCCTTTATGTTCCTGATTCCATAATTGTTTGCTTGTATATATTACACTGCTTATGGTATTCATGTTGATTTTTGTCCATAGTTTTTTTATGCTTTCTAATGCTGTTAACTGATCAGTGTCTTTATTTCAGGTTCTAATAGACAGCCCGGGCATTTGCACATAGCTTTATAATGACTAATGACATGAAATTATCTTGTCCTTCTGCTGATTTATTTTCTTAGTTCTAATTCCAGCACTGTTTATTTCTTTCAGTTTTGTTCATTTACTTTTCTGCAAGATAGATATTAGATTACTCATGTCATTTTCAGTTACCTCCTATAGCCAGAGCGAGTCAAATGGTGAGGGATTGAAGTATGAATGCATAGTTTGATATTAGTTTATTTTTCTGCAAGTTATTTATTGAATTTATCATGTCATTTTCAGTTACCTCCTATAGCCAGAGCGAGTCAAATGGTGAGGGATTGAAGTATGAATGCATAGTTTGATCTTAGTTTCATTTTATGCAAATTAGATATCAGATTGCTCAATTTGTTTATGATTACCTCCTATAGCCAGAGCGAGTCGAATGGTGAGGGGTCAGAATATGAGTTGATGTAATATGATTTATTTTACTTTGTTTGCAGTTTTTGAATTTCTTTGAGTTCAGTATCTTTTTATACAGCAGCAAGGACACTGGGTTTCATAGTCACTAGCTCACTATTTTGTTTAATTAGAATATAGGTACATTTTTATTTTCTCTTAGGAATTGATTTCATCATTGCAAGTTTTAAAACCTTTTTGAAAACTTTGAAGTTCGGAAATCATTTTAAAGGTCACCATTGCCTTGAACACTTATATCCATACTTGACTTTTAGAATTGCCATCTCACATTAGGGAATCAACAAAAGATAAATCCAAAAACAAATTAAAAATCAAAAACGACAAAGAAGTAAGAAATCAGTTATCTTGCATATATAGTGCACCTCACTTCAGCAATTTACGACTCCCAGATTGACAATTTATACAGCAATTTAGGACACACTAAATTGACCAAACATTTTGGTGCTGTTGCTGGGGAAGCAAAACTAGGTAGCCAATTTCTTAAAAAAAAAACAAGAAAATTTCAAGGAAGGTAAAAATTGATAACTTCTTAAAGTATGCTCTCCTCTTGCACCTAGTGTGACCTGGAGGATCAAAAAATAGAGTTATTGGTTCAATAATTTCTTGAGTATGCTCTCTTCTTGCACCTAGAGTGGTCTGGAACATCAGAAAGAGAATTATTAGCCCGACTTGAAGAAAAAAAACAAAAATGACATGCATAGAGCAAGAGATTCTAGGGGAAGGTTTATAGCTAGGGCCAAGAGTTCGATTTTTACAACTCCATCTACTTCAAGGTATAGACAAGATACACCTCCATCATCTCCAACTCACACTCCCACACTATCCACCGAATCTGAGTTAGGAAAAGACCCTTTCTTTACTTCTATAGGAAAACACATTGTAATCGAGGAAGTAGAATCACCTGAAGAAGAAGAGGGATAAATTCCTCCTTGTTCGCCATTAGTAGAAGAACCAGACGACTCTGAAATATCTGAGGAAACTATCATGACAGAGGAAGTAGTAAACGGATTTGGAGGAGGTAGAGGTAGAGGTACAGGAGGAGGAAACAATGGGGGAGGTAGAGGTAACAACGGCGGAAATAGGGATGGAGATAACTCATTTGGATTTCCTATAGTTGATGAGGAATCTCGAACAACAATGAAAAACATCTCACCATCTATCCTCCCAAACTTTTATGGGTTGCGAAGTGAGATCATGAAACATTTCTATTTGAGTTTGAAGTCGTGTGCCGAACTTATGATTATATGGAAGACTCTCAAAAACTCAAATTGTTTCCTTCAACATTGAAGGGAGCTGCTCTAAAATGGTTGATGGGATTAGTCACTCAATATATTAGGACTTGGAATGATATGAAACAAACATTTTTGGATAGATACCTGGACTATTGTATGCCCACCAATCATAAGGATGAGGTATTCAAAATGGTGCAAAAAGAAGATGAAAACTTGGAGGATTTACTTGAAAGATTTCAATACAACCTGAAAAGAGCAAAAATGAATAACCTAGATGAGGAAACCTTGAAAGCCCTTCTATAAGAGCCATTAGAGATGAATGGATAGATATTTTGAACATGATGGGAAAAGGAGATATATCTCAACTTCTACTTCATGATATAGCAGAGCTATGTGTCCATCTCTCAAGGGGAAAATCTAAAACTAGAAAAGGGCCTAGAGATCCTTCTCTCATTAGAGCAAACAAATCTACAACTGGATCAGTAAGTAGGGCTAAGATTGGCAACATGCTTGATGAGTTCAAAACTGATATTTTAGGGAGCCTTAGTAAGCAACTAGACACCCTTAAGATACAAAACAAGCAGAAAGCAGAAGCTGAAGCTTTGGCCATCTTTTGTCCAAAATGTAGGAAGAAACATGCTCTAAGGGAATGCCCCTTGGATGAAAAAGTTGTAGAAACATGTATGATTTGTTCAGAAAGCCATGAGACCAACGATTGTCCTTCAATTCATGGGCTCAAATCTGTCTTTCAAGAAGACCCAAATTCAATTGAGTCTCTCTGTTTTGTTTCAAGGAGACCTTGGCAGGGGCAACAAAATCAAGGGTTTAACAACCCCACGAACTTTCAACCCCCACCAAATTGGAATCCTTGGCAACAACCTTGGAACCAACCTCAAAATCCGTTTCAATCATGGGTACAAGGTATGCAAAATCCTTATGGGCGATTTGCTCAATTTTATCAATATCCTCCATCTTTTCAAAATCAACAATCTCCACAACTTCCAAATCAAAATCCACAACTTTCATTGCCATTTCCACAACAACAACAACCTTCTCAACAAAATCCAAATTCCCAACTCTTGCATCCATTCCAACAAAAGACAAATCAACTACCTTCCCAGCCATTGCCAAATCCCAATAATAAAAACCCTCAAAATGCTTACATGGTAGAAGGACAACAATTTCCTACCTATATGATTGTTCCTCTCAATGATGTACAACTCATATCTGGTAGAGTTTTAGAAAAGCCTTCTATAGATGCTCAAAAGCAAAGCATTTCTGAGGAAGATTCTCTTGAAGCCAATGAAGGTTCTGAAGCATCTCTTCAAAATCCAAGCACTCAAAAAGAAAAATAAAAAGAGTCAACCCCCAGAACTCCTATAGTTGAGCAACCTGCATCTTCATCCACACCTCCTTTTCTTGAAAGATTACAAATTGACAAAAGAGTGGAAAAACCAAATCTTGTTGCCTGACTATGATTTTCTAGATGAATTAAAGAATGTCTGTATCAAGATTCCCTTGCTACAATCCATTAGAGAGATTCCTATTCTAGCAAAAACAATAAAGGAGTTGAGTCTCAAAAGACTGGGAAGGAAACCAAGAGATACAAGAAGAATCCACCTGGTAGGAAAAATTGCAGATATCATGATGGGAAAAATTACCATGCAGAAGTATGTAGATCCCGGTAGTCCAATTGTCAAAACACATATCAATGGGGTAGAAATTCCAAATACCTTGATTGATTTAGGCGCTGCTATCAACATTATGAGTAGACAGACTATGGAACAGCTAAAACTTCCTAATCTTCTTTTTACACCTACTCTACTGCAACTTGCAGATCGATCAATTATCAAGCCATATGGTGTATTAGAAGACATTTCGGTCTCCTTGGATTCTTGGGAATATCCAGTAGATTTCATGATTTTAACTCCCAAGAGTAATTTAGGAAGGCACCCACTCATCTTAGGAAGACCTTGGCTAGCCATAGCTGATGCTTTTATCAGTTGTAGATCTGGGGATATGTATATTTTTTATGGTAATTAGATAAAGAAATTCAATCTGTATCCTCCAGCAAAAGAAATTACAGAAGTAGGAGATAATGAATGGGTCGATGATGAGGACACTATACAACCTGTCTTTACCATTTCTGAAATCAGTGAAGATAGTCAAATTCTGAACACATTAGAAAACTTTGAAATATATTCAGAATATGACCACAAACAATTTTAGTTAGATTCTGACATTGAGTATCTATCATCTAGACAAATGTCTCTTTACTCTATGGAGGAGTTTGGTAGTTCCGCCATTGATATTTTTCCAGGTAAAACATTGAATATCAACAAAAACTTGGAAAAATCACAATAGGAAGAGCTAACCAAAATCTTGCAAAAACATTCTACTGCATTTGCATGGGAATATATTGATATGAAAGGTATTGACCCTAAGACTTGCATTCATCACATCTACATCGAGGAAAACAGTAGACCAATCAGACAACCTCAGAGAAGGATGGATCCAAATCTTAGGGAGATAGTGAAAGAAGAGCTCCAAAAACTACTCAATGTAAACTTCATTTATCCAATTTCAGATAGCCGATGGGTTTCTACTTTGGTTATAGTACCTAAAAAGAATGGTAAATTGAGGGTATGCATTGATTGTAGGGAATTGAATAAAGAAACTTTGAATGATCACTTTCCTTTACCCTTTATCGATCAGGTATTAGATACTCTAGCAGGCAAAAATTATTTTTCATTTTTGGATGGTTTTAGTGGCTATAATCAAATTCAGGTAGCACCTGAAGATCAAGATAAGACCACCTTTACCTGTC
The DNA here is from genome assembly GCA_031772625.1 of Pinus tabuliformis. Lineage (NCBI taxonomy): Eukaryota > Viridiplantae > Streptophyta > Pinopsida > Pinales > Pinaceae > Pinus > Pinus tabuliformis. The sequence goes on from CM062818.1 coordinate 1,455,440,858, forward strand.
CATGGGGAACTTTTGCTTACTGAGTGCTTCCTTTTGGATTATGTAATGCACCCGCAACATTTCAAAGGGCAGTACTAGGAATCTTTTCTGATCTAATCCATGATTGTGTAGAGGTCTATATGGATGATTTTACAGTTTATGGTGATTCATTTGAAGAGGCATTAGAGAATTTAGAAAAAGTCCTTATAATATGTAAAGAAACAAACCTTTCATTGAGTCATGAAAAATGCTTTATGATGTTTACTAAAGGTATTGTTTTGGGACATCACATTTCAGGGGATGGGATTAAAGTTGATAGATCAAAAGTTGAAGTCATCTCCAAGTTGCCTATTCCAAATTGTCAAAAGATGTTAGAAGTTTTCTGGGATTTACTAGGTACTATAGAAGATTTATAGAAAACTTCACCAAAATAACATCTTCACTCTTCAAATTGCTTACAAAAGACTGTGAATTCAAATGGGATGCTGATTGTCAATCAGCATTTGAAACTTTGAAAACAAGAATATCTGAAGCACCCATCTTGAGAGGGCCAAATTGGAAACTTCCTTTCCATATTTCTACAGATGCTTCAGATACAGCTCTAGGAGTTGTGTTGGGTCAAAAGGATTTAGTTCCTTATGCCATTTACTATACCAGTAAAAATTTGACTCCCACTGAGTTGAACTATATTGTGACTGAAAAAGAGTTCTTAGCTGTTGTTCATGCAATCAATAAGTTTAGACATTATATAACAGGCTATGAAACTTTTGTCCATACTGATCATTCTACGATTAGATATCTAATGAAAAAACCTGTTACTAATGGAAGAGTTACAAGATGGCTCTTACTTTTATAGGAATTCAATATTACTGTGTTGGATAGACCAGGGATCCAAAATACTAAAGAAGCTTCTCCTGTAGAGGATAAGTTTCCAGATGAATATTTATTTGTAGTAACTACTAAGACTCCTTGGTATGCAGATATTGCTAACTATTTGGTTATAGGGAAACTACCTCCACATCTATTTCCTAGTGAAAGAAGAAGAATTATTCAGGAGAGTTCAAAATATTCATGGATTTCTAACGAATTGTTTAAAATAGGGCCATATTGTGTGATCAGAAGATGTGTTAGGGAAGATGAAATGCCTGACATCCTCAAGGCATGTCATGATGAACCATGCGGTGGACACTTTGCTGACAAAAGGACGACCTATAAATCTTTTCTTTAGGATATTATTGGCCTTTCCTCTTCAAAGATACAAAAGAATATGTCAAAAGGTTGGACAACTGCCAAAGAGTAGGGAAACCGACTCTTTCAAATGAAATGCCATTACAACCACAGGTACTCATCGAACCCTTTGAAAAATGGGCTTTAGATTTCATTGGACCCATTAATCCACCATCTAAACAAAAGAAGTATATATTGGTATGCACTGATTATGTCACTAAATGGGTAGAAGCCAAAGCATTACTTTCTGCTACTGAAAATTTAGTTGTTAGTTTTCTTTATGAGGATATTTTTACTCGTTTTGGTGTCCCAAGAGAAATTGTGACAGATCAGGGAAGTCAATTTACATCCAACATGATGGAGAAGCTGATGGAAGAATACAAAATCAAGCACAAAAAATCTACTCCTTACCATCCGCAAGCAAATGGCCAAGTGGAGTCTACAAACAAAGTTATTGAAAGCATCATCACCAAAACTATTCATCTACATAGAAGAGATTGGGTAGAAAGGCTTCCTGAAGCCTTATGGGCCTACAGAACTACATGGTGGAATACAACAGGACATTCTCCCAATGAACTTGTTTATGGGAAAGAAGTCCTGCTCCCTATTGAGTTTCAAGTCAAAACTTTCAAGATGGCAGTTCAATTGGGGATGGATCTATCAGAAGCCCAAAAGCACAGAATGGAGCAGTTGAATGAGCTGGATGAGATCAAACAAGAAGCAATCCTAAGAACTAATCTCGTTCAACATCAAAGAGCTAAGTGGCATGACAGATACATCAAAGAAAAAAAGTTTCAAGAGGGGGATTGGGCATTACTATTTTATTCCAAATTTAAAGACTTCAAAGGTAAATTTCAGATACATTGGCTTGGGCCATATGAGATTGACAAAGTCTTTAACAATGGAGCAGTAAGAATCAAGACCATTGATGACTTTCAAACCCCTCTTATTGTGAATTGCCATAGATTAAAGATTTATCATAAGCCACTCTCAAAAGAGGAATTTGTCAAAATGTTTCAAGAGAATTCTGCAATAAGGCTAGTGAAGAAGAATCCTTCTTCTCCACCAGCCTAGCCTTTACTCCTTTCTGTTAAAAAAATAAAAAAATAAATAAATTATAAGCCTGAAAACCAATCACTGATTGGCAGTCTTATACAAAAAATGTAGAGTGAAAATCATGAACACCTGACACTATATTTTCCAAAAAAAAAAAAATCTCTTTCCCATTTTCACTTCATTTCCATCCCACTCCATTTCATCCCACTCCATTTCGTCCATTTCATTCCATTTCATCAATAAAAGTCTCTTTCATGATCATTTCCATTCAATTAGTTATTATCTAACTATCTTTATTCAACGAAGTAGTTATTGTGTCAGTTTCTGTAGCTGGAATCAGTTTTCGTAGCTGGAATCAGTTTCCGCAGCCACAAGCAGTTTCCGCAGCCACCACTCTGTTTTTCAAATTAACAATCTAGATGTTAGTTCAATAATCATGAAAATGCAAGTATGACTGAGCATATGTTATGAAGACATGGAGCATCTAAAGACATCAATAAGGAGAAGTTGATTAAGGGCTAATGGACAACAAATGGCAAAGATTCCAAGGTATGAGTAAAAATTTCTTTCAAATAGCAATCAAAGGCACAATTTTGCATAGTTATTAAACCTTAAAGCTCCACTATATGCAATGATTACCACGATAGCTCCATTACCATTCCACGACATTCCTCCATGAACCATGCATTTATTCCCTAAATGGTCTCATGATTAATTTTCGGGTTTAACTCGTAGTTGACTGCACTTTCACACTCCACTTGTAATCATGAGATGTGACCCATTTAATTACGGCTCCTCTCCACCGCACTTTTCGCAGCCATTTCATAAACGTGTAACATCTCCTACGTAGTCGTTCAGTTTAAAAATTCCGGCTTCACTTCACTACCCTGCCATTTTGTTAAAGCCACGGCTACATTACCACCTCGTTCACATACGTCTCCACTCCATTTCACTCAGCTGCCTATCCTCTGTTTCCACTTACAGTTCCTGAACACTCCCGCTACCTGTTCTCCATCTTCCATTTTCAGCCACTGTTTTCTTCTCCATAAACCCTGCAACCTAGCCATCTTACCTTTGTTAAACCCTCACACGCAGTTGAATTTCAAACAGAGGAAAGGATGGGACGATTATTGAGGGCAGAACCGGAAGGACCTAAGTTCTTAAAAGGATACCCTCAAGTAAAAGACTTGCTGAAGAAGGCAAAATGGCTACGTTTCATTCACAAATTTAAGGGCCACAATAAGGAGATAACAAAAGCTTTTGCAAGGTTTTTCAACCGCCAGGTGGTGGAAATTGGAGACCTTAAGTTCACGGTCACTGAAGAATCCATAGCAGCTGCTACAGACCTGCCCCAGGAAGGCGAACGTTGGTTTAAAAACAAAAGTTTGGACGAGCAGGCATGGAGAATCATATTACGTAACCCAGCTATGGAAGTTACTATATTCACAAAAGGAATTCCTGTTCATGCATTAAAATAAGAGTGGGCTAGCTTACTGTTAATCATTCAAAATTTCATTACTTGTTAAGGCTGTTTTGGAGCAATGTACATGTATCATACTAGGTTATTGATGAACTTCTTAGAGAACCAAACCCTTAATCTGCCCCATTTCTTATTGCTGAGCTTGAAAAAGATGTGCACAACAATCCAAAAGAACATAGAAGACATAGAACCTCATTTTTATCATCATGGGCTTGTGAGGATTCTAATTAAAGACCAATTGAAGAAAAACAAAGATACTTAGGAACAGTTTTTAGTAAGAAACTACTTTCAAGGGCCATCTGAGGCACCTGAAAGCAGTACACCAAAAACACCAAGAAGGAGTAGGAGAAAAGAAAAAAGTGCAATAATCCAAGACTCTCCTATTAGCAAAACTAAAGAAGTTGGTCAAAAAGAGAAGGAGGAAAGAACTAAGGATAGAAAACAGAGAAAATTGAAAGGAAAAAGGAGCATAGAAGATGTCTACCAATCACCAGAACCATCTGTAGAGGAAGACTATCAAGTGTTGTCTGAGAGACTAGTGCATCTTCGAAAACAAGTTGTTACAGCCAAGAAGAAAGAAAAAGGAAAACAGAGCATGGAAGAAGAGAGTACTAGCCCATAGTATTTAAGAAGAAGCAGTAGGCTTAGAGGAAAGTGGAGGAAAGCACAAGTAAAAGGACCCCACTTCATTGACTTGGGTGGAGAAACACCCGAGAAACCTCCAGCTGGCCGTAGCCCACCTCATCCTCAGCCAAATATTGAAACCAGTCCTCCAAATGTTGATGTAAGTCCTTCTCGGCCAGAATTAGAAATCATTCCTCCTCCTCAATAAGACTTTGAGGTCAACCCAAGGAAAACACCCGAAATAGATCCAAATCAGCAAGAGGTGTATGATTATCCCGAATCCTTAGAGAAGACAGCTGCAGGCCCGAGCACGTCATCCACTCTGCCTCACATAGCACGAGAAGCACAAGTCCAATCATTGAAACAAGAAGTGTTTGAATTGGATGTTTTAAATAGGCACATTAAACAAGAAAATGAAGAATTAAAGGAGCAAAGCAAAGTGGACAAAATCATTCTTGATAATACTATGTTACATCTGGGACTGTGGAGTTGAGTAGGGAATTAATCAATCTCAAATTCAGATGTTTGATAAGGAAGCCCAGGATGGTAGTAGCACCAAGAAAGAAGAGAAGAGGACTAGATGTACTAGCAGAAGCTTCAGAACACATGGACTAAAGGGGGATGACCAAAATTTTGATCGCATGAGGACATGCAACACCTTCACAGTGGGGGTATGTTGAGTCCCAAACTTGCATCTTCCCTATACCCGTTTTTAGCCTTTTTCCATTTACCTGCACCTCCTAAGCTATCAAATCATTGCATATTAGTTTAAAAAGAGCATATAAAATGGTTTCCTAACTATGTCTTGTGACTGCTGTTTGATCTAGATTTTTGCTCAGTTAGCTGCGGAATCTTGTCACTTTTCGCAGCCAGCTCAACTTTCCGCAACCTTTTTGTTGAAGTCTATGTTACAGGTGTCTACAGGAGAATCCGGCCACATGGGCAAGTTGCAAATGATGTGGACATGGACCGTGTCCTCTTGGTTCAGTCGAATCCCTCACAGAAGGCCATGGTCAAAGACAGTCAAGCGGTGATCAACCTAAGAGTTTTACGGTGGCAGAACTCTGTTTTTCACCACGTGAAGACTTGCGTGGAAAATTCCTAAATCTCAGGAGACATGCTAACACCTGTGGACTGCTCCATGAACTAAATCTAACAGCCACCCTCCTTGGATTTAATTTTTACGGCTACCATAATGCTAGATTTCTGGACGTGGTTATTCATGTGTCTTTTTATCAGCGCAGATTTTAGGAAAGTAGTTGTGTCATCCTCTGTTATAAATAAAGCATTCTCATACGCATATTAGCTAGCTTTTTGAATTTAATTTTGACTGTTTACGAGCCCACTATGCCGTGACTTTATCCTTATGTTATGACTGCATTTTAATACATGAGAAGACACTGTATATAAGCTAAATTCGTGGTTGATTGCTGATTGGCCGAGGTTGTGCAGAGGGTCCCTGTACACACCAAGGTTTTGTAATTACTATATAGTTTCATGCTTTATTCCTTTACGTTCCTGATGCCATAATTATTTGCTTGTATATATTACACTGCTTATGGTATTCATGTTGATTGCTGTCCATAGTTTTTTTATGCTTTCTAATGCTGTTAACTTATCAGTGTCTTTATTTCAGGTTCTAATAGACAGCTCGGGCATTTTCACATAGCTTTATAATCAATAATGACATGAAATTATCTTGTCCTTTTGCTGGTTTATTTTCTTAGTTATAATTCCAACACTGTTTATTTCTTTCAGTTTTGTTCATTTACTTTTCTGCAAGATAGATATTAGATTACTCATGTCATTTTCAGTTACCTCCTATATCCAGAGCGAGTCAAATGGTGAGGGATTGAAGTATGAATGCGTAGTTTGATATTAGTTTATTTTTCTACAAGTTAGTTATTGAATTGCTCATGTCATTTTCAGTTACCTCCTATAACCAGATCGTGTCAAATGGTGAGGGATTGAAGCATGAATGCATGGTTTGATCTTAGTTTCATTTTATGCAAATTAGATATCAGATTGCTCAATTTGTTTATGATTACCTCCTATAGCCAGAGCGAGTCAAATGGTGAGGGGTTAGAATACGAGTTGATGTAATATGATTTAGTTTACTTTTTTTGCAGTTTTTTAATTTCTTTGAGTTCAGTTTCTTTTTATATAGCAGCAAGGATACTGGGTTTCATAATCACTTCCTCACTATTTGGTTTAATTAGAATATAGGTACATTTTTATTTTCTCTTAGGAATTGATTTCATCATTGCAAGTTTTAAAACCTTTTTGAAAACTTTGAAGTTTGGAAATCATTTTAAAGGTCACCATTGCCTTGAACACTTATATCCATACTTGACTTTTAGAATTGCCATCTCACATTAGGGAATCAACAAAAGATAAACCCAAAACAAACCAAAAATCAAAAACATCAAAGAAGTAAGAAATCTGTTATCTTGCATATATAGTGCACCTCACTTCAGCAATTTACAACTCCCGGATTGACAATTTATATAGCAATTTAGGACACACTAAATTGACCAAACAATATACAAGATGGAACATGACTTGGACTCCAATTGACCCATGCATATCTAATGACAAGACGTGCTATACACCATGGGTCTTTCCATGAGCAATGCACCCAAAATATGATACAACGATAGTACATGGATTTTACATTTGTACACAATGCTTCTTTCTTCAATACATGCCCAATACAATAGTATAACATGAGTACAAGGCATCAATGAGAAACAATATATGCTCCATATAGCATCAACAATAACATAATCCATGGCATATGCAACAAAACATAAGGCCTCCATGAGAAATGAAATAATCTCTCCCAATGTGTAGCAACAAGAAGTGAGGCACTAACAACATCATATGCTATTGCATGGCCACTCAACATCTTTGTTATCACCACATTCCACATGCGCATCAATGCTCAACCTCATTGATGAGCCCCAAAAATGGATAACTTATTGGGCTCATTTTTCCTATTGTTCTCCATTTATCCACCATTTTTCATAGTTTATGTATGCTTTTGAAGTATGTTTATGTTAATTGGATGAATGAGAATAGTCACTTGACCATGAAGGCTAATACGTGTTTGTTGCAGATTTTTGGACAACTTTTGGACCAAATTCAAGCATTTATGGACCATTTGACAGCCAAATACGAGGGGACAAGGCTGAGGATTCGTAAGAAAGGTGTCTCCTACACTAAATGACCCCTCCCTCGAGTTCTCCACCATCAGCTCGGAGTTCAGCAGCCCACCAAAGTCGATTCCCAAAGGCAGCCAAGCAGCTTTTATGAAGTGGTTGAGTACTGTAGTTTTGAGCAGCCAAGCCCCTTGAATTAAGGATGATTGCTGGAGGTCCTCGTAGTGTATAAGTAGGAACGCTTCTAGCCTTCGTAGGTTACTTTTTGAAAAATTTTATTTCGCACTATAGTGCTGCTTTATTTCTGAGCCCATTTTGGAGCTTCTGCTGTAACACATTTTGGACATGGTTGTTTTTGAGTAATGGAAACCAGTTTTATGTTGCATTAGTTCTGAGCTTCTTTTAGGAGCCTGTAGCTCTTGGGGTTGGGCCCAACCCAAGTGCTAGGACCTCCTCTTTTTACTGTTACATGTTTTTTTATGTCTTCATAAAATAGTTTCTGCTGATAGATTAGAATTGTGCTTGGTTATCTAGGTCAGTGTTGATGATTGAAAAAGCTTTCATGTTTCAGAGTGATTTGATAGGTTGATAGCAGAAAAGATCTTCGAAAAAGGCCATCAAGCAACCTCGGATCTCACCTCTCCCTCCTCGGGACCATGAGCTGAGACCACGGTGTCCTTGCTGCCACAAAAACATTGTTCTTGCTTCTTCATGCAATTGCTAGTGTTAGTTTCTCATTTGTAAAAGTTGATACCAGATGTGATTACATGCTTAATTTCATTCTTGCTTGGTTTTCATAAGTTGTTTCACATGATTTTCTACCAAGGGATTTCTGTTCATCTTGATTGCTAGTTCCTAGGTCAAATCAGGTTAGAATAGCTAGATATTTGGTTTGCATGATCTTTGTTTGGTCAGTTTTAAGAAGTAGTGTGCAGAACACCTAAGAAAACCTCCCTGCCTACCCTTCCTCTATCAGCACAACCTGTTCCACCCTCTAACTCGGATTCTTGCCTTTCGTTTGCCACACCTTCTCACTTTGACCTAATTTCCATATTTTTGTGCAACATTGCTCTACCCCTCCTTGAACAAATCCAACCATCCTCATCACTTCTTAGCTTCATCTACCAGGTTCTAAACCTCTTCACACTCTCATCCAACCTCCATTTCCACTTCTCCACCTTTCTTCCACCTTCAATCCTCCAAAATCTCCTTTCGGAACATCTTGTAGAACCCCTGCAGACTTCCTGTAGAAGATCACGAGAGCGGTTTTTTGTGATCCGATCACTGTGAAACTCTTTGTAAAGATGTTAGGGACCCCTTAGGCCCTCTTCTCACCTTCCCAACCCCTTGCAAGCGTCCTCACCATTTCCTTCCATCAATCAACCTCTGCAGAGTCAAAACAGTTAGGCACATGCATAATAATAATTCTACAAGATTACTCAAAACTACAAAAGACATTCCTTTTTAGATTCCACTGCAAGAGTGGCTTAGTCACATGCATTCTACATTTCTAGAATTCAATGGCATCCATTTCCGCTGCTTTCATCTTTTTCCTTGCACCGGTAGGGTTAGTCTGTAGAGCTAGGGTTTGTTAGGGTTTGCATTCCTTTTTCACTTTCAGCTTCTTTCTGCAAGTAGAATAGCTTCCTTTGAGTTAGCTTTCATCCATCAGCATTAAAGGCTTCTTCTCAGAGCTCATAGAAGTTGGATTAAGCTCCTAGTGGACTTGTGCCAGCTGATCCAGTGACAGCTACAGCAAGAGCTAGTACTTGTGCATATAGCACCGTCGCTTCCAAGTTTACTACGAACTATCGGGTTGATAAAAGTAAAGAAGGGAGTCCCAGGAGTTGCAGCGTTATTGCTGCAATACTGGAGCCCACCATCTTTTTGGCGCCATTTCCGAGGAAGCGTCAGAGTATTTGTGATTGCTGCTTTTCTTCTACTTTCTACTTCAATCTTCTGCTCAGTAGTTTATTTCAACAAGAGTAGAATAGTTGTTTCATTTCCTTTCTGCAATTTCATTTCCACAAATGTAGATTAGACATTTCCTGCTTTCATAGATTAGCATTTCAATTCCGCAATTTCAATTCTGCAAGCGTAGCCTAGCATTTCATTTCAGAAAAATAGATTAGTCCTTTCCCACTTTCATTTCAATTCCGCATTTTCATTTCAGCAAGATAGATTTTAGTTAGTTGCAGTTCAATCGCTTTCAGTTTTGCAGGTACAAGCAGAAAAAATGCCAAAACTCCACCAAAAATATTCCATTTCATGCCTCGTAGGAACAGAGACAATACAGGGAAATTCTTACCCAACACCCCCACCACATCACTGCGTCACCCTTCTCTCTTCTTCGGTGGCAGTGATCCAGAAGAACCTATAAGTGAACCTCCAGAGATATACGAAGATCCTATAACAGAAGAAGAGCAAGAAAAAATTCTTCTTGAGGCCATGGCTGAAAACAGAAACGGTAGAGAAGATGAGGAGAGAATAGAAGGTACCTTTCCCATCCGCGAGACCAACAGGGACATGAAAATGAAAAACAAAAGTCCCTCAGCCTTACCTCATTTCCATGGATTAACCATTGAAGACCCTGATACCTTCCTATTTGAGTTTGTTGTCCTTTGTCGAACTTATGACTATGCAGAAGACGAGCAAAAGTTGAAACTCTTTCCCTCTACCCTCAAGGATGTAGCACTACGTTGGTTCATGGGGTTGCCTGGAAACAATATCACAACTTGGGCTCAGATGCAGCATGCCTTTAGCAACAAATACCGAGACTACTGTAGGTCAAAGGAAATGAAGGGAGAGATCTTTCAGATGACCATGGGAAGTGATGAGTCTTTAGAAGACTATGAAGAAAGGTTCCAACTTAGTTATAAAAGGGCCAGGTCCACACTGGACCCCGAATCTCTGAAGCTGGTCCTGCTTTGAGGAGTCCCTGAAGACCTTCTAGATACCCTCCATCTACTAGCTGGAGGAGACATCTACCAACTACCTTATGAGGACATAAAGACTGTGTTTAGAAACCACTCTAGGGAATCCCATAAAAGAGGTAGGGGGAATCCACTTTCAGCTAGTGCCACCTTCTCCAAGCATGAGTTTGCAAATCATATGGAAGACATCAAAAGTGAGATGAGATGGACCATTGCCATGAAACTGGATACCTTCTGAATCCAACAGAAGAAAGAGGAAGCATCCTAAGAATGAGTGTCCATTGCACTCAGTGGAGGTATGTTTCGTTTGTGAGGAAGACCACCCCACAAACCAGTGCCCAACCCTACCCGGACTTAAAACCATGTACCAAGGGGCTGAAAGGGCCACTGAGCCACTCTACTTCATTAACCAAAGGATGCCGCATGGATCCAGACCTTACCAGCAAGGTATACAAGGGACATCCCAACCTTATTACAACCCCAATCAATCCCCTCACATGCCTTCTTGGGCCCCCCCTGCTCATCCTTCCTGGTCCACACCCCCTCCTTGGTCTTATCCATCCTAATACCATACTCAACCTACCGCTCATTCGTTTCACTCTCATGTTCAGCCACAACCTCAGTGGAATGTACCTCAACCAGGGTGGAGGCCCCAATACCACTCTCCTCCTGCTATTTTGCCTCCACCTCCTGCTCAACCACAACCATTACCTCCTTCTCCTCCAAGACAACCCCAGATGCCTGCTCAACCGAACCCAAACCCCAACAATAGACAAGCTAGGCAGGTATACACTAGAGAGACGACATGCCCTACCTATGCTATGGAGATTCAGGAGATCAACCTACGATCTGGAAAGGTCCTTCCATATCGCCAAACTCATCCCTTGGAGGATGAGGAAGGGAAACAGGAAAGTGAACCCAAAGCCGTTCCACCCTTTCCTAAGAGACTAACAGTAGCCATGCAACCAAACCCAGAGGAGACTGAACTTTTGGGAGAACTTAAACAATTTTGTGTGAAAATCCCACTTCTCCAGGCCATAAAAGATGTACAAATCTACAAAAAATTGATCAAGGAGAAGTCTTTTAGGCACCCAGGCAGGCGTAAGAGAGATGCCCTGACTATCAATTTCATAGGACAACTCTCTGATCTGATGTTGGGGCAAATAATCTGTCCAAAATATTTGGATCCTGGGAGTCCTGTAGTAGATGTCCACATCAATGGCACCATAATCCCCCACACCCTGATCGATCTAGGGGCTGCCATCAATGTGATGACCAGAGACACTATGCTCAAACTCGACCTCCAGAGTTCCTTAAGAAAGACTTCAACAGTATTGCAGTTAGTAGACCGCTCCACCGTGACTCCCGAAGGGATTGTGGAGGATGTCCTGGTCTCTGTTGATTCTTGGTAGTACCCTGCGGACTTTTTGGTCCTTCAGCCAAAGGCAAAACTCACTGGATACCCCTTCATTTTGGGAAGGCCTTGGTTAGCTACTACAGATGCTTACATCAGTTGTCGAGATGGGAGCATGACCATCAAGAATGGGCCCATGTCCAAATAGCTAGTCCTATACCCTCCTGCCCAACCTCTACTAGAACATGACTTACCTCTCTAGTTGGAGGAGGAAGATGAGGATGAAGTCTACTCTGCACCAGTGTGCACAATGGAAGCCACCCGGGGAGGTCCTCAAACTGAGGACGACCTAATTGAGAAGTTGATTCAAAATCCACCTCCCGGTGTGCTGCCATTAGAGAAGTTGGTGGAAAGTACCCAATCCTGCGCTTTAGTGGACCTCTGTGTGGCTGATACGACCTCTCCCAGAGTTAAGAATGTGGAATTTGGCCCTAAAAGAACCTTGAAGATCAGCTCATCCTTATCTCCTTCTAAGGAGAAGGAGCTATGTAGCTTATTGAACCACCATTTGGAGGCTTTCACTTGGAGCTATAAGGAAATGAAAGGAGTCCATCTATTGGTATGTACCCATCACATTTACATTAAATAGGATTGTAAACTAGTCAGGCAGCCTCAGAGGAGAATGAATCCAGCCCTTAAGGACATCATTAAAGAGGAATTGCAAAAGTTGTTGGATGCAGGATTCATCTACCCCATCTTGAATAGCGAATGGGTTTCTCCTCTGGTGCTTGTGCCCAAGAAAAATGGGAAGTGGAGAATTTGTGTAGATTATCGAGAACTTAACAAAGTCACCAAGAAGGACCATTTCCCTTTGACTTTCATAGATCAAGTGCTAGATGGGCTGGCAGGGAAGAAGTTCTTTTCTTTCCTAGATGGGTTCAACGGGTATAATCAGGTCCAAATCAGCCCAGAAGACCAAGATAAGGCCACCTTCACTTGTCCATGGGGAACCTTTGCCTATCGGGTCCTTCCCTTTGGGCTATGTAACACTCCTGCCACTTTCCAGAGAGCAGTACTAAGCATATTTGCTGAGTTGGTTCATGATTCGGTAGAAATATACATGGATGACTTTACTCCTTATGGGTCCAACTTCCAAGAAGCATTGAATAACCTAGGAAAAGTCTTAACCAAGTGTATTGAGATGAACCTGTCCCTCAATCCTGAAAAATTTAAATTCCTGATGACTGAAGGGATCGTGCTAGGCCATACAATCTCTCAGCAAGGATTACAGGTGGATCCTAAAAAATTGCTATCATCCAAAAGGTTCCACCTCCTCAAAAGGTAAGATATGTTCGGAGTTTTCTAGGCTTAGTAGGATACTATAGAAGATTCATCAAAGACTTTAGTAAGCTAGCCTCACCATTTTTTGGTCTTTTGGGGAAAGATGTTGAATTTAAATGGACTGACAACTGCCAAGAGGCTCTGGATGAATTAAGAGATAAACTGGTAACTGCCCCAATCCTGAGAGTTCCAAACTAGGCCCTACCTTTCCACATCCACACTGATGCCTCAAACAAAGCCATAGGGGCAGCTTTAGGAAAAATTTAAGAGAAGCTACCATATGCCATATACTTTGTCAGCAAAAACCTGTCAAAGGCAGAATTAAACTATACTGTGACTGAGAAAGAGTTACTAGCTGTAGTCCATTCCCTAAATAAGTTCAGACACTACATCACTGGTTATCAAACATTTGTACACACTAATCATGCTGTGATAATGTATTTGATGAATAAACCTGATGTGAATGCTCGTATCATTAGATGGTTACTTTTATTGTAGAAATTTGACTTAACCATTGTTGACAATCCAGGAAAGGAAAATGTCGTTGTTGATTTTCTGTCTAGATTAGATTTGCTTGCAGATGAAGAAGGGACGGTGGATGACCAGATGCCAGATGAACACATGTTTGCTATTTCAGTACTCTCTCCATGGTTTGCTGATATCGCAAACTACTTGGTCTCAACACAGTTCCCTCCACACCTATCCTCGAAAGAAAAGGGCATAATTGTGAGGAAAAGCGCCCCCTTTACTTGGATTGGGGGCAACTTGTTCAAACTCGGTCCATATCAGATCCTGAGGCGTTGTGTTAGGGAGGAGGAAGTTTTTGACATTCTCCTAACCTGTCACGATGGACCCTGTGTATGCCACTTCAAAGCAAAAAAGACTGCCTTCAAAATTCTACAGGCAGGCTACTATTGACCCACTCTTCATCAAGATGTCAGAAGATACATCAGCCAATGTGACCGATGTCAAAGGATAGGGAAACCGACTCCGAGGGACGAAATGCCCCTCCTACCTCAAGTGAATTTCGAGCCATTTGAGAAGTGGGGCATGGATTTTGTGGGTCCTATCAACCCTCCTTCAAAGCAAAAATCTTACATCATTGTGTGCACAGACTACCTGACAAAGTGGGCAGAAACAAAGGCAATCAAGGCAGCGACAAAAGAAAAAGTGGCTGAGTTTTTAAGGGAAAATATCTTCTACAAATTTGGCTACCCAAGAGAATTAGTCACAGATCAAGGAAACCAGTTCACCTCTAACCTGATTGAAGACCTACTCTCTCATCACAAGATCAAGCACAAAACTTCCACCCCTTATCATCCGCAAGCAGATGGGCAGGTGGAAGTCACTAATAGGGCTCTAGAAGAAATTTTGACCAAGGTGGTGAGAAGCAGTAGAAAGGATTGGGCAGATCGTTTGGTTGAGGCCACCTGGGCCTACAACACCACTTGGAAAACCACAACAACTTTCACACCTTATGAGATGGTCTACGGGAAGAAGGCTCTGTTGTCTATAGAGTTTGAGTACAACACATTAAGGTTGGCAGCTCAACTGGACTTGGATCTCAGCCATGCGCAACAGGAAAGGTTACTACAGATGAATGGATTAGATGAATAGAGAATGCAAGCCCTCCTCCACTCAGAAGTAGTTCAACTCCAGAGAAAGATATGGCATGACTAGCACCTTAATGAAAAGCAATTTCAGCCAAGAGATTGGACGCTATTATATGACTCAAGATACAACGATTTCAAGGGGAAGCTGAGGATAAGGTGGCTGGGACCATATGCAGTGGAGAAATGCAACGACAATGGTTCAGTCCTTATCAGGACCATTGATGAAGAAGCCATCCCCATGCTCGTCAACAGGCATCAATTGAAAATCTACATGAAGCCCCTTTCCAAGTAGGAGTTCATTGAAACTCTGGATAAGTCAGTGCTAGTAGTGGAGCAGGGCCTTGTCTCTACTCCACCCACACCTTGATCATAAAAAATAAAAATAACAATAAAAAAATAAAAAATAAAAAATAAAAAAAAAATCCTTGGGTGAAAACCTCTTAGAGGCATCTGGGGCAGATAGTGAGGGTGAAAACCTCCTAGAGGTGCCCCAACTGTCTCGAAAAAAAAAAGGGAAAAAATAAAAAAATAAAAAATAAAATAGGCCTAATTTCTGTTGAATAATTGCAGGTTGCAGGGAAGACATCGTAGGTTCAGGCGGGGGGGGCAAAACAAGGACAGAGGTCAATACCAGACTGCAACCATCCCTCACACTCACCTCCTCCGTGACCACTCCCCTTTCTAGAATTTGATCGCATTCAGGCTAAGATTTCACCTTCTACAAGAAGTTCTATATCTTCTACAAGAAGATCCTGTAGAACCTCTAGACAGGAAAAAATTGATCCTGAGAAGGAATCCAAAGGTTGGAATTTGCTTATTAAGCCTGCAACTACCCCTGTTTACCCCCATCACCATACATCACCCTATTTCATCTCCTCACACCTCTATTTCACCTATTTTGTTATGTATGCCTGCACAGTCACACAAAAAGTTATTATAATAAAAACCTCGGTTTTCCTCACACTGCCAGCAAGAACTTAGAATGACATATCTAGCAGTGGTGCTTCGCTCTCCCTACCTGTCAATCTCCAACTGGACTCCTCATCAGCCGAATCCATCATCTGTAGTATAGCCCTGCTCGTTTAGCTTGCATCCCAGGAGGAGAAGCAACTACAGGCCATCCTACAGGAATCCTGTAGCAGCTGATACCTCTGGAAGACATACTCTGGAGACGAGGACAACCCAAAAACAACAAAGGAGGTACGCAAAGAACTCGTCTTGAACGCGGAAACATCATCAACAGCCAAAACCAAGCAACACCTGAGCATGCAGTGACATCAACCAATGGAATGAATTCCAAAACACGTGCATGCAATGTCAACGACTAAAGGATTAGGTTCCAAAACCCGTGCAGGAAGCAACAACAAACAAAGAAATGGTTCAGCGACCCGAAAACTGCATAACGCGACCGTGACCACGCAGGTAAGTGTCTAAACTCATTCGTCAATTACATAAACTATATTTTAAAAAAGCTGCATGCCTATGGAAATGGTTGGATAAAATGGGATCGGTGGCCAGTTAACTGGCCACCCTCGGCCAGTTACATAGCCTCGTGGGATCTGAACAAGCTCAGTTACATTCAAATTTCCGATGAGACGCATAGCCAACACGTGTGGAGTGTCCACTCAGGGAGAAATTGTCGAGACTAGCAGTGGTGGCGGCGGTTAACGACAGAGGGGAGGTGATGGCGGCCAGAGACACACAGAGAAATTATGGCCGTGACGTTGGATCAACGGTTCGGTCTGGCCACATCAACCCCTCACCACGAATTACGTTTTAGTTAAAAGATGCTCGGCTAAAACTCACACCACCCTCTGTTCATTTGCACTTGCAACGTCCTCGACTGAAGTACGCTTCCTCCACTCCAAAAACTATTAACCAGTCGTCCACCGCCGGTTTTTCTACCTGTTTTCGAGAATCTCCCGCGTATCAGGCGTGTACAGAGGCACAAAGATATTCTACAGGAACTAGGGAATCTTCCACAGGAAGGGTTCTACAGGAACCCCTGCACAACCTTTCGGACCAAGGAAACCTGGGATTTTTCTTCATCGAATTTGGAGCTCCAAGGGAGGTAGGCTCGAAAAAATATTTATGCATGATGTGATTTGAAAAGGTGGTGAACTAAATGATATCAAAGTGGGGAACCAGAGAAAAATCTGCCTGTGGATTGGAAGTAAAACATTTGCATGTGTGTTGCATTAGGTTTCTCAGTTGCTTCTGCATCCAAATTCTTCTCCATGTTCCTATTTATTTTTTTATTTTTTTTAAGTTCTCCTGTAGAAAGATATGCAACTGTGGAGGTCAGCCTGTGTATGAAATTTTGAATTTGAATATCTATGTATGTGCTGGGAAGGAAAATTGAGCTCTGTACTCTGTCTGTAGAAACGAAACTCTCCCTTTCATAAATAGGCAGTCGTGTTCTGGGCAACAGCAGTCTTGAAACCAGGGAGTAGCTATTAATTAATATTGATACCCGAGAAATCCCTTCTTGAGTTAAGAGGGAAAACCATAAACAACATTCCTTTTTCTGATCAAAGCAAAAATAAAAACACTCTCACCATGCCAGGGGGATTCATAAGGAAGGAACCCTCGGACACCAGCAAACTGCACGAGCATCTTGAGGTGGTGGACCTTTTCACCCGGGCCAATTGGATGACATTTTTTTCCAAAATTCGGGGTCATGACAAAGAGATAACAGATGAATTTTTGATGTCCCTGAGACCTCAATCAAAGACACAGGCCACAGTAAGTTTTAGGGGTTTGACCCTAGAACTTACCCCTGAGCTCATCAGTCGTGTTACTGGTCTGCCATTAGGACTCCCTTGGAGCAAAGAAGAGAGGTCATTGGGCCAGGTTGACAAGAAAACGTTCTTCCTACCAGACGAACATCCTGTAGAAGACAAAAACGGGGTTCGAAGAACCAGCTTGCCTCCTCTATGGAGTGAGGTCAGTTTTCAAATCATGAAGTACATTACATGTGAGGGGAGGTTTAGCATTGTCTATGGATATCATTTCAGGTTGTTGTGTGAACTAAGGCATGGGATTGATGCACGTCCAACCCAGAAGCTGAGCATTCCCTATTTTCTTCTTCAGTCACTAATTGAATGTGGTACAAAATTGAATGAAGGGACCCCAGATCAGCTAGCCCATCATGGGCTCATTAAGCTATTAGTGGAAGATGCCCTGCATACCTACACTATCCCTATATCTTGGGAAATCTTCCGAAACATGTCCCGGGATGACGATATCAGAATCTTGGCCGAAGACATCACCTCATCTAGTAGTGAGGAGGGAGAACACACTGAAGAAGGTAAGAAGGCCAATGATGAAAGAACATAGGATATTCAAGCACAACAAGGGCATAAAGAAAAAGGGGGAGAGGGCCAAATTGTTGAGCCTAAAACAAAGCAACGAAAAACAGCACAAACTCCAAGGGAAAAGAGACTGCAGAGGAGAACAGAGAAGGCAAAAACATCCCAAGTGAAGGCTGGCACAGCCATAGCAATCACACCAAAAGAAAAGGTAAAGACAGATCTTGAAATGGCCGCAATACAGGCATAAAAAGTTGACACAGAAACTTCTACAGGAAGCATGGAAAAACAACAGCAAAGGGGGAAATCACTTGAAATATTGGCAAGAGAGGTAGCAGTTGTGCTTTCCACCTTAACAACACCTCCAAAACAAAAAGGGAAGTGAAAGAGGAAAACTTCCATGTACTTTAAAGCAAGAAGGAGCACATGGATCAAAGTAGGCAGACCCCAGTTGCAGTCAAAGGAGACAATTATCATTGAGGACACAACACCTAAACCAAAAGAAGGGTCTCCCTCAAAGATATCCATCACCTATGAACGAGGAAGCCCAAAAACTTCCACCTGGAGAGAGAGACTAAAGACAATGGACTCAAAGACAGTTCTACAAGAAGCTGAGAAATCTCTACAGGAAACTCGAGCTAAGGTAAAAGAGACCGAGACAATCACAGGAGGAAGAAAAGATAGAGGAAATATTGGAACCAAGCCCTCAGCCCAGGTTGGACTTATACTATAACCTGTTAGAAGTCGGGAAAATAATTCCCTAGAAATTTGTGGTGCCACTCTTCTTTGCACTGGAAGAAGAAAGAATTAGGACTCACACTTGGATGAGGATTTCCAAGTCCAAGGGTGTGGCGGACATAGGCCCCCTAGAAGAACAACTCAGGGAGTCAAGGAGAGAATTGGCCATGGTGAAGCATGTGGAAAGCAGTCAGAGGGCCAAACTACAGGAAGAGAATGAGCTGCTGAAACAGTAGCTACGGCTACAGGGAATTCATAAAGACGACAGGCCCTCCATTCTAGGATAGTAGTAGCAACAGGAAAAACCTTCAGTAGACAAAGATATCTCTGATGAACAGTAGAAAGTGGACAGGTTGTAGGCCAAGGTTGAGGCACTAACAAAATAGCTATAGGAGGAGTCACAGGCAGCTGAGGAAATAAAGTCTCTAAAACAACAGGTACAAGAAAAGGAAGCCCAATTGGCCTGCATGGCCAGCTGGGCAGTAGAGGCCTTGCAGTGTAGGCAACTTGCTAAGTCATATGCCCTATATCTTAAAGATCAGTGGTTGCAGTTCCAGATTAACACCTTGGCCCAAAGGGGCACCATTCCATTTCAAAGCTACCATCAATTCATGACCTTGTGTGACAGCAGCTCAGCAGGAGACAAGGCTAAGTTATCTGAATTATATTTACACAACTTGGCCCTCCCAAACATGACTCTTTGGGACCCCAATGCTACATTGGGAGATGTGCAACCTATGGCCATGGCCTCCTAGTTAAATCATGAGGAAAAAATAGCAGCAGAGATTCGGGATATTATGAACAGGGAACTCAATGAACCACTCATGATCAGGGCAGAACCAAAGGATACATCAGCTCTAATACATGTCCATCAGCACTTGGCCAACAACGCTCAGGTTTTACCAGATTACATTGAATGACAAGCTCAAGCTATTGCCCACTTTGAGGACATGGAAAGATTGTTGGGGGATAACTGCATTCATGCTTGCACAAGGAGGTGGAACACTGCCCCACAGTTTGAAAATAAGAGAATACCACTCTCCAACTAGGATGAGGGAGGCCTTGGCAAGGGTAACCGTCTATAAACAGTTAATGCAAAATCTGCAGGCCAACTGGATCGGCCTAAAGTTCAGTCCTCCCTTGCTTTTAGGATTGCTGGAAGGAGTTAAGGAAGAAGAGGAAAACAGGCAGTGGGAGGAAGTGGAAAGAAAAGCAAGATTTCATGATCGGGAAGAAGACATCACCTCAGAGGCCTAGTACATGAGGGAGGCAGCCAAAGCTATCAAGGATGATGAGCTAGATTAGTTGCTCAAAGGATGAGCAACTCGTTTAGTAAGGGGGTGATGATGAGCCCCAAAAATGGGTAACTTATTGGGCTCATTTTGCCTATTATTCTCCATTTATCCACCATTTTTCATAGTTTATGTATGATTTTGAAGTATGTTTATGTTAATTGGATGAATGAGAATAGTCACTTGACCATGAAGGCTAATACGTGTTTGTTGCAGATTTTTGGACAACTTTTGGACCAAAGTCAAGCATTTATGGACCATTTGACAACCAAATATGAGGGGACAAGGCTGAGGATTCGTAGGAAGGGTGTCTCTTGCACTAAATGACCCCTTCCTCGATTTCTCCACCATTAGCTCGGAGTTCAGCAAGCCACCAAAGTTGATTCCCAAAGGCAGCCGAGCAGCTTTTATGAAGTGGTTGAGTACTGCAATTTTGAGCAGCCAAGCCCTTTGAATTAAGGAGGACTGCTAGAGGTCCTCGTAGTGTATAAGTGGGAAGGCTTCTAGCCTTCATAGGTTACTTGTTGAACATTTGTATTTCGCACTATAGTGCTGCTTTATTTCTAAGCCCATTTTGGAGCTTCTGCTGTAACACATTTTGGACATGGTTGTTTTGGAGTAATGGAAACCAGTTTTATGTTGCATCAGTTCTGAGCTTCTTTTAGGAGCCTGTAGCTCTTGGGTTTGGGCCCAACCCAAGTGCCAGGACCTCCTCTTTATACTGTTACATGTTTTTTTCTATCTTCATAAAATAGTTTCTGCTGATAGATTAGAATCGTGCTTGGTTATCTAAGTCAGTGTTGATGATTGAAAAAGATTTCATGTTTCAAAGTGACTTGATAGGTTGATAGCAGAAAATATCTTCGAAAAATTCCATCAAGCAACCTCAGATCTCACCTCTCCCTCCTCGGGACCATGAGCTGAGACCACGGTGTCCTTGCTGCCACAAAAACACTGTTATTGCTTCTTCATGCAATTGCTAGTGTTAGTTTCTCATTTGTAAAAGTTGATACCAGATGTGATTACATGCTTAATTTCATTCTTGCTTGGTTTTCATAAGTTGTTTCACATGATTTTATACCAAGGGATTTCTGTTCATCTTGATTGATAGTTCCTAGGTCAAATCAGGTTAGAATAGCTAGATATTTGGTTTCCATGATCTTTGTTTGGTCAATTTTAAGAAGTAGTGTGCAGAACACCTGAGAAAACCTCCCTACCTACCCTTCCTCCATCAGCACAACCTGTTCCACCCTCTAACTCGAATTCTTGCCTTTCGTTTTCCACACCTTCTCACTTTGACCTAATTTCCATATTTTTGTGCAACATTGCTCTACCCCTCCTTGAAAAAATCCAACCATCCTCATCACTTCTTAGCTTCATCTACTAGGTTCTAAACCTCTTCACACTCTCATCCAACCTCCATTTCCACTTCTCCACCTTTCTTCCACCTTCAACCCTCCAAAATCTCCTTTCGGAACATCCTGTAGAACCCCTGCAGACTTCCTGTAGAAGATCACAAGAGCGGTTTTTCGAGATCCGATCACTGTGAAACTCTCTGGAAGGATGTTAGGGACCCCTTAGGCCCTCTTCTCACCTTCCCAACCTCTTGCAAGCGCCCTCACCATTTCCTTCCATCAATCAACCTCTGCAGAGTCAAAACAGTTAAGCACATGCATAATAATAATTCTACAAGATTACTCAAAAATACAAAAAGACATTCCTTTTTAGATTTCA
Organism: Pinus tabuliformis; assembly: GCA_031772625.1. NCBI lineage: Eukaryota > Viridiplantae > Streptophyta > Pinopsida > Pinales > Pinaceae > Pinus > Pinus tabuliformis. The sequence goes on from CM062818.1 coordinate 1,455,462,701, forward strand.
CTGCAAGAGTGGCTTAGTCACATGCATTCTACATTTCTAGAAGTCAATGGCATCCATTTCCACTGCTTTCATCTTTTTCCTTGGGCCAGTAGGGTTAGTCTGTAGAACTAGGGTTTGCTAGGGTTTGCATTGCTTTTTCACTTTGAGCTTCTTTCTGCAAGAAGACTAGCTTCCTTTGAGTTAGCTTTCATCCAACACCATTAAAAGCTTCTTCTCAGAGCTCATAGAAGTTGGCTTAATCTCCTAGCACACTTGTGCCAGCTGATCCAGTGACAGTTGCGGCAAGAGCTAGTACTTGTGCATATAGCACCGTCGCTTCCAAGTTTGTTACGAACTACCGGGTTGATAAAAGTAAATAAGGGAGTCCCAGGAGTTGCAGCGTTATTGCTGCAATACTGGAGCCCACCACTCATGTCTTCAAAACTCTCTCTCCCCATGAGAGAAAAAACCAAGCAATAACATCCATCATACCAAAACATCATAAGCAACAAAAAATATGTATCCTCATCATAGGTGAGAAACATATCATCAATGAGGCATAAGCAATAAAGCAATGAGAAACAAAACATGTATACTCCACATATGAGAAAAAATTATCATAACTCATCCATCGAACAACACGTGAGCAACAATATAAAGCATCTAGAATTAAAATAATGAACCATAAAGTGCATAATCTAGACGAGCCAACTCCAACACACCATCCGATCTCCATAGCAGCTACATATGCATGACAACATATGACATAAACATCATCTAGCAATATTATCATCATCAATATACCAATTATATCATGCAAAATATTATTTTGGATCTATATGGAAGCAACTTCAAAACTCTATTCATGTAACACACTCATGATAAATAATCATAGTAAGACTCCTCCCAAGTCAGCATGATGCCAAAAACAACAAGTCCATTTGGAAGCATAAATGCTCCCCCTAAATGTGTGACCCCCCATCACACCAATACAATTCATATAACTATATGGCTTCCATATCAACATTAGCATCAACATAAACCAAAACATATAGCTGCTCCAAAACTATCAACAAATGTACATGGCTGCTCCAATTAAAATCAAACTGGAATAGAAATAGAACAAGTATAAAAACGAACTTCAAACCTCATGTACTCCCCCTAAACACATGCATCTCTAAAAATGAATATTTGTCTTCTCATGCACTTTCCCATATGTCTACACAATAAAACATTGCGTGCAACACAACCATATGATCCCCCTAAGACCATGCAGGGCTCATTTTTTGGTGGGAGACCCTTTCTTCCCTTTTCTCCTCCAAAATTTCATCTATTGATCCTTCTTCTTCTTATAAGGTTGGATTTTCATGTTCTTCTTTCTCTGGCTCAATCTCCTATAACACATGGTAAATTTTCAATCCTTCGCCTTATGGCCAATATTTTCACATAAAAAACATGTAATGTGACCAAGGAATAGAGGAATAAGTTGATGTATTCTATTGATATGATTTCCATTCCTTGCATGTGCCCTGCAATCAATAGCCCTACAGCCAAAATCATTGCATGAGAAACAATAATAAAAAAATCAACCATTATACCTGACGAATGGAGATCCTCTTTGCATGCATGCTTGATGTTGCTTCTCCTTTGGTTGCTCCTTTTATTATATCTCTCCATTACCACATATTGCTGCTATATGACCATGAAATCCACAATTATAACACTTCCCAATTATATTCTTCTTCTTTGGTATTCTTCGCTTGTTATGTTGCTTCTTGCATGGCTGCTGGTTCTTATTATTTTTGCTGCAACTATCTGCTCCATAGTTTTCAGATTTGCTTTTTATTGCTTGAGCACTAGTCTTGAACCTCTCCAATTCCTCTCTTGCAAAAATTGCTTCACTCTTCAATTTCTAAAATTCATCCTCCAACTCCTTCTACTACTTCCTCATTTCAATTTGAATCTCCATTTCTTTTTCCAGTTGAAATTTCAGATCTGAAATTTCTTCTTTGAGTGCACACTCCTTTTCATCACAAATTTGCGGCATCATCCATTTATCTTTATTTTTAGCCATGATCCTTTTAATTTCTCATTCTAGTGCCATTATCTTGGATTGCTCATCATCTTTGCAATCACTAAATCTCTCATCTTCTTCTTATGAGGAGGATAGATTTGTACTACAATGAAAATATAATCCTATGCATTTTTCTCAATTTCTGAAAAATGCATTTTTCCTCCAAGATACAAATTTTGTAGCCTATCCAACATTTCTTTGGAAGTCTCACAATGCTTCATATGCATGTTATCATATTTTGAAATAATATTCAAAATAATGTTTTCAACCAAATCATTATATTCATATTTAACTCCATATTCAACAGATAGCAAAATATCGTCATCAACGAATAAAAAATATGAATCCAAATTCACTCTCCAAGTTGAAAATTTACCTTCATGAAGTACTAGAACACCTTTCTGATCCATTTTGGAAAATTTAAAAAACTTCTTCCAGAATCCCCAAGATCCACTCTCCAGTGATCAAGCTACAACTGAGATCCCTTCTATGATACCAATTGTTGGAAACTAGATCACTATTGAAAGGGGGGGTGAATCAGTAGTGAGAGCATATATAAAATTTTCACAAAATTATTATTCTTTTAATACATACACAAAATGAAACACACAACCATAGATCAGATCATCAAAATAGACAAGCAACCATCAAATAAATCAACAAAATAGACACTAGTGTTTTTGGTGGAAAACCATTCCCCAGGAAAAAAACCACCTTGCTACTAATGTGTTGCTCAAATTCTATTATGTCAAACAATTCTTTACATAGAGTTACAAATATAGAGACTATTTCTCAAGTGGATCTATGGAATACCATCCGCTAAAGGCCACCATGATCAATGATCCTCGGCTGGATGCTCCTGAACTAACAATTGAATCTCCACCACGACCAATGAGCCTTGCACAGTTTCTTCTGAACTATCCAACCACCATTGGATTTGAGAAAACTGCTCACTTATATTGATTTCATCGGAGTCCTCTAACTCCTATCCTCTATGTGGTTCTAGTTTCAAAATATTTCAGACTAGAACAGATAATTTCTCAACATGAGCACTGCAACAACATAAAATCAAAGCAAACAATGAAATAGAAAATTTGCAGCACCAACTGCAATCAAAATTTCCACACAAAATTCCCACACAAACTACAAAACAATCTCCTCAAACTCTACTCCAATCCACATATCAACACCTCACTCACTACATAATATAATGGCTGAAATAAACTTCATATATCTAGTTCTACAACTGTAAATTGATTCATAAAATCTACATAGACAACTCACACATCTTGCAGGGTCTTCGCTCACACTCACTCCACACCACAACTAGACAATTAACCATAATAGCAATGAGCTTTCTCCAATATATGGATAAACTCAAGTGCTCAACTCAATAATTACACAGAACTATTGAGCTCAACAATCAGGTTCATATGCTTGATTTGATCCAGATTCAACTCATTGAATCAATCAACCACTAACTCCACTTGCCTTTTTGATATTTTAAACTTTAATCAACTTATCGAGGTCCCACAAACTTTTTTGACCATAAATAAAAAAGTTTTGATCAAGGATGTCGATCAAACACAAAAATTAGTTGATCAACAGGAGGAATGTGGAGAAATTCTCAAGAAAAACAGTTTCTCACACAACACTATCTCTATGTAGCTCAGAGTCATAGTTAATCTCATGAGCATGCCTCCATGTGACTGGAGCTTTTCAGTTGCTTTGATGAGCCTGTCTCCATGAGAATTGGGAAAAATCTAAGGTAAAACATTAGTCCTTCAGCCCAGAACCTCTACCAATTGATGGAACATCTTCTTCGACATATGAACTCACCTCCAAGCCTCTGTAATAGGTATTCAATTGATTACATAGGCTAACAACAAGTCAGTGACTTACAATACCTATTCTTCCAACCTTAACACCAAGATCAACACCCCGAGCTCCTCAAGAAGCATCCACAACATCTCGAACAATTGTAGCAATATATCTAACTCCTATACTAGCATCTCTAACTTCTGCAACAACAACATCATGTAATACAACTTCCTCCTATAGTGTTAGAGGCACCTCCAACACAAACATCCACAACTCAACACATGTAGCAACATGTCTCCAAGACATATAGAGACATATGCAACAACTAGAGCAACACTCAAACCACTTAGAGCAACAACATCTCCGACCAACAACAAAATGCCAACCTCAAACTAATAATCACATGTGGAATCCAACTCTACTCAATAGCCACAACACCATCAAGACAAACACCCATCACACATGTGGAATCCATCTCCAAATCACCTCCACTAGGTCTAGTCATAAATATGTTGACATCAATGCCAACTAACAATACCATCAAGCCAAACACACATCACCAAGTAGCACCATGACCATGTTGACATCAATGCCAACAAAATCCCCCTTTGTCATTGATGTCAACCTCCATCCAACAAGTGAGGTTGATCTCCATACACTCCAAACACTGAAGTTTCACTCTCTAACCATCCAAGTTCTCTCCCCCTTTGACATCAGTGGAAAAGGGCCATACAAACGCTGAAGTACAATGCCAATAATATCAAATAAGAGAAGGACTCCCCCTATCACAATGAACAACATGCTGATACAAGAATGATGTAGAAAAAAATAGGAACCTCAGCTACCAATCTTGTTTCTATCTAATTCCATACCAACTCTAAAGAATGAACATGCTCCCCCTAAGCATGTAATGGAGCTACAATCATACACTATGTCTGCTGAAGCAACACATCTTCTTGCAACAATAAGCCTCCTTGCAAAGTTCAAGAGACTACTACACAAGTACCATGACTCCAACTGACTTGGGACATGATATACAACACATTACAATACAATATAATTCTTCATGGAGCAAATACATAGTTGTGACAAATACATAGGACTGACATAAGAATCCTCTATGAAGCCTCCTATCACCAATAATGACTCTATGGACCCAAGTTTACATCATGCGCCCAATATGTGGGTCTACATCAAAGATATACAAGATGAAACAAGACTTGGACTCCAATTGACCCATACATATCTAATGACAAGACATGTTAATCACCATTGGCCTCTCCATGATAAATACACCCAAAAGACGATACAATGATAGTACATGGATTTTAGATCTACACACAGTGGTGCTTTATTCAATACATGCCCAATACAATAGTATAACATGAGTTCACGACATCAATGAGAAACAATATATGCTCCATATATAAGCAACAATAACATAATCCATGGCATATGCAAAAAAACATAAGGCCACCATGAGCAATGACATAAGCTCTCCCAATGTGTAGCAGCAACAAGTGAGGCACTAACAACATCATATGCTAGTGCATGGATACTCAACATCTTGGCCATCACCATGTTCCACATGTGCATCAATCCTCAACCTCATGTCTTCAACATACTCTCTCTTGCCATGAGAAAAAAACTAAGCAGCAACACCCATCATACCAAAACATCATAGGCAGCAAATACTTATCCTCAGCATAGGTGAGAAACATATCATCAATGAGGCATAAGCAATAAATAAGTGAGAAACAAAACATGTATACTCCACATATGAGCAGCAATAATCATAACTCATCCATCCAAAAACACATGAGAAACGATATAAATCATCTATAATAAAAAACATGAACCATAAAGTGCATAATCTAGATGAGCCAACTCTAACACACCATCTGATCTCCATAGCAACTACATATGCATGAAAACATATGAGATAAATATCATCTAGAAATATGATCATCATCAATATACCAACTATGTCATGCAAAATATATGATTTTGGAGCTATATGGAAGCAACATCAAAAACTCCATTCCTACAACACACTCATGATAAATAAGCATAATAAGACTCCTCCAAAGTTGGCATGATGCCAAAAACCGCAAGTCCATGTGGAAGCACAAACTCTCCCCCTAAATGTGTGACCCCCCATTACACCTAGACATCAACTAGGTGTTTGAGATGTTGTGGTTGTTGCTTGGGGTGAATCAGTAGTGAGAGCACAAATTATCCCCCTAAATGTGTGACCCCACATTACACCTCCATCTCCTTAAGCAACAACCACAACATCTCGAACACATGTAGCAACAACTCTAACTCATGTAGCAGCATCTCCAACTACTGTACTAGTAGCATCATGTCATACAACTGCCTCCAACACTAATAGAGGCACCTCTAACACAAACATCCACAATTCAACACATGTAACAACATATCCAATGTCTCCAAGACATATAGAGACATATGGAAGATCTAAAGCAGCACTTGAACCACCTATAGCAGCAACGTCTCCAACCAACAAAAAACTGCCAACCTCAATACAATCATCACATGTGGAATCCAACTCTACTCAATATCCACAACATCATCTCCATTAGGTCTAGTCATAATTATGTTGACATCAATGCCAACTAACAAGGCCTTCAAGCCAAACATCCATCACACATGTGGAATCCATCTCCAAATCGCCTCCACTAGGTCTAGTCATATGTATGTTGACATCAGTGCCAACTAATAAGACCATCAAGCCAAACACACATCACCAAGCAACACCATGACCATGTTGACATCAATTCCAACACTACAATGCCAACAATTTTTTCGATGTTGCTGCAATAAATAATTAATGTGAGTGTGGGGCATTCATTATCTTAAGGCTTGGACAATATTATTATTTCTACTAGAATTGTAGCTATGACTCCAACACAAAGGCAGAAATCATTGTTTTGTGGGGTGTCCTTTATTGTGTTAAGTGGATTTACATTGAGAAATTGAACATATTTAGATATTCTAAAGAGGTAATTGATTGGGTTTTAAAGAAGCCATATTTTGATCCTCCATTGCTAACTATTTGGATGCAAAGAATCAACAAAATGATTTGTTTTTGGTGAGATGCAATTTGGTAATATATACCAGGAACAAAATAGTATGGAAAATGCATTTTCAAGAAATGTCTTTGATTCCATCCAAAGGGAAATCTATTATGAAACATTCAACAATGATCAACGCCACAAAGCTAGTAAAATTCCACTCATATAGCCTACATTTATGTTGGGTATTTGTGTTTGATATATCTACATTAGGTATTGTTGCACTTGGAAATACACTAGTATAATATGATGGATTAATTTTTTATTTGTTTACTTTCATAATATTAAATAGAATGATATGCATTTCACTGGACTATGAAGACTTATGATAGGACATTTTGAAACATGTAAATAATTTGTTTATATCTAATAGGGTTGATTTTTTAATCGATGAGAAGGTTACTTGATAAAGGTTTTCTAAATAATTTTCATGTCACTTTTTTGTTGCCAATCCAACGAAGGATTTCCATGTCATGGCCATATGGTAGCAGTTGGCTTACGTGGCAAGGCATAAATATTTTCTAAATAATTTTCATGTCACTTTATTATTTTTATAATCCATCTAAGGTTGTCCATGTCATGGCCATATGGTAGCAGTTGGATTACGTGGTGAGGCCTGCATTTCAGTGTGAAGGAGGAGCCACGTTGTGTGAAATAATTGTTTGGATGGAAATCCCATTTCACCTATGTATTTGTGCCATGTCATTTGTTTGCCAAAATTCACATTGCCACAGCTTCACTACTGCAAGATAACCACTTACCACTTACGTGCAAAATTTCCTTGGAGAACTAAGAGGCCACGTGGCATAAGGCATAAGATGCTGGTTGACCTATGTATTTTTTTTTAATTATATGGTGATTCGGTAACTGCCAGTCTTAATCTATGATAGATCCAGAACCTGTTTGCTCATGTATTTATTAATTGCTTCCAAACCATCTCTAAGTATCTCTAACAGTAGCCAAAATAGCAGGATCCCTCCAGATTTAGCGGTTTCAGATACACCAACCCTCTGAAAAAATTGGGCAGGGTCTTATTCTGGATATAAATCGTGTCTAATTTGACCGTTGATGAGCCAGCATATCGAATTCGACAAGGCATTCAAGTAGCCAAATTTTCAAATAATTTGAAGGCTTATTGAGTTGTCAATGTCTTCAAGGAGATATTTGAGCTTGTTCATATGGACATCCAGAAGAGACCATGCATGAGATGGAGGAAGGGAGAGGAGAAATCTTGTTGGAATGAACAAAGAGGTTATGCGGGTTAACCAATTTGATGCCAACCATTATTATTGCTGGGTGAAACCGTCATCAACCCTTCCAGTGAACTGATATATTTAATTTCTAACATGATGAGCATTAAAATCATATGATATTCCCTCAGTTTGCATAGAATTATTTGTTCTTATAAAAAACTAGGATTCAGACACATATTTAGCTACAATTTCGGATCTGGCAAAGAAGTTTCGAGAAAGGTTAAGCTTTTTAATCCTCTGCAGTCATCCCACAAAATGCGGCAGTGATGTGAGATGGTTCGAATGGGCGTCGATGGTTCACAAATTCACTAGCCTGGTCGCGAATTTAGGAAGACTGTTAAAGAACAATCCTTCATGTTACGTGTTTTTAAGTGCAGTATTTGGAGAGTTAGTTCTTCCGATGGAGTTAATTTTAGAAACATATTTCTAGCTATTCATATAAAGTATTGAATATTTGGCAGCCATTAATTTTAAACCGCGTTTGATATATTATATTATTTTAAGATCTATTTAGTAATAAAGATGGCGTACAATGGCTTAAATGTGTTTCCCATTACTTTTATTTTTGCATCTTTCTAGTTTTAACATGTTATCAATGTAGGCATAAAACTCTTCGCAACAGTGCTAAAAAGTCGTAGTCTAAGGAAGCCAGCTCAGAAAACAATGAAACCTCTCGCACCCTTTTGAGAAAATCCAGCGGATTTTTTTGGAATTTGGGTTAGATATGTTAAACTTTAGGATTTTGAGTTTTCAAGGTTTTTAATGGTGTTGAATCCATTTTCACTATAAAAAAATCAAACACTTTCAATATTAGATTTATTGAAAAATTACAGTATTCTAGCGAAAATTTTGAGCAAAATTGTGGCCTTGCTACACAACGTCGTTCATAAAATGGAAAATCCAATGGTCAACAAATTTACACTACCGTTAAAATATAGGGTTTATGTTTTGTGGCATGGAGAGATATAGATCAACTTGTTGGAACTAGTAATTACTCTTGCATGAAGATCTAACAAGATCTCAGTTGAGTGATGCATGAAGGGATAAGTTGAGTTAAGTGCAGTTCAAATTTAGAGTGTGAGTTAAATGGGTCAAGTGTGAGTTAGTTCGAGTTCAGTCTTATTTTGGAAAAATTAAAATATAGTGTGCATTTGCATGTTGAAGTTATTTTGAGTGAGTTTCTTGTTGAAAAAGGATAAAAACCCCATGATAAGTTCATTGTATTCAAGTAAAATAAAATTTGTGTGATTAATAGAAGAGTCGCAGCTCATGATATTGTTTATGTGCAAAATTTTGTGCCTTTACTCCTCTACCTTTCCAACAAATTGGTAGTAGAGCCTAGGAAGATATAGAAGATCTAAGAGGATACATAGTCTATTGCAGCAACTTGTAGAGCCATAGTGTGTCAATGATAAAGCACGGCCGAGAGTGTAAGGTCAAGAATACAATTTTTTCTTCGCCGTTGTGTTTGTCGAGAATCATTGTCACTAAAATCAGTAAGGCCCATGAAAAGTGTGTCGGGCCTCCAATAATTAAAAGAGGATAAGTAACTATCATTATAAGGAAAATACCTTCTAGCAGAGGTTATAACTGAGGTTTTTAGTGTTATAAAATTGGCAAAAATTGTCAAAAAAATATCTATTTGTGATAGCAGAAGTTTTAGCGGAGGTTTTAACGGAACTTCAACACAACTGAAAAAATATGGGCAGCAGGAGGTTCTAGCAGATTTTTTTTTTCCACGTGTACTTCATGGAACAGCACGCAAAATATAATTGTTGAATCAGTGCTTTTTTAAGACTTGTAGCGTCGATGCCTATCATTTGTATGAATGTGTGCGTTAGTTATATAAAAGGACCGGTGCTATTAGTTGTCATAATGTATCGGGCTGAATTTTTTTTTTTTGTAGGACTAGGGTGTTAGTTCTATGAAAGCATTGGTGCGTTAAAAATTACAATGCGTCGGGGAATTAATCTCAAACAATACCATTGCTTGAAAAAATAAACGCCCTGGTGCTTTCGTTTTCCGAAAAGACATCGGTCATGAAAAATATGTCGTCACAGTGTTTTTATATAAAATAATGCACTAGTGCATTTTTATGTTAAAGCCACACCGATCTTTTGTACGATATTTTCTCTTTTTTGGAAAGATAGACCTATGACAGTGCATTTATTATAATTTTCTAAATTCGGTATTCATCGAAAAATTGACAGATATCTTATAACAGTATTCATATAGATTAAATTTGATTAGTGAATTTGTATATGATGATTGGATTAATTTGTTATATTATCAAATTTCACATCTCTTCATCATAATATTTAATCATTCATATATTTAATCAGTGGTGTAACATTTCACAATGACATTGGGTAACACAATAAAATAAATTAAAATGTATTTTATTATATATCAATAAGAGGCTCTTTGTCATACAAAATGGGATTATTATTGATAACCTTTTCTCTTTCAATTGGGACATAATATCCATTACATTAAACAAAATATCTATTTTTCACAGACAATTATTTCAAAAAATACAACAAGTTGCATTGATATCCAAATAGATCTTCATTCTTCACTGCAACTGGTGTCAGTTCTCAAGCTACTTCCATGACTTGGGTTATTTGGAGGAATATTGTGTTGATTGTATCGATTGTGTTTGTCTTCTTGATCTTTTTCCATCTGCAAATATAAAAATAAAGTGTAACGAGTGTATCAACAATGGTGAGAATAATGAAAATTCAAATAAATAATATACATCAATGTAAATTGAATAGCAATGTACCATAGCAAGAAGTGACTCATAAATTGTGCACATGATTTCAAAACCAAGTCTCATGCCTTATTACAGCAAGTCTTCTTGTATCATAGTTCCATACTTTATTTCCTGCATGTTTTAAATCCCATTATAAATCATAGATTTAATATAAAGGGTTTTTTTTTTTTCTATTAATTATAAACTCAAATAATTAAAACAACATAGATACTTACAAATTCCACAATTAATTTTGATATGCTAACATATACTCACAACCCTTATTTAATTCAATGTTAATCAATTCTTCCGATGGCTCTTCTTTGTATGTTAGCACCTATTTGAAGACATTCAAGAATGGTTGTTGTAAAACAACTTAAAATATACAAAAGTGAAACATTGAGTTGTTATAAGGAAATATTAACAATTACTCACAAACAAATAAAATGACTTAACAATGATATTTGGCAGAGGTGCATCAGTGCATTATATTACACCGAGAGAAACTATGAACAGACTGGACAGAACCGACAGTGTCATAATATATCAGTGTGTTGTATTACACATGGTGCACCAGTGCATTGTATTACAAAGGGTGCACCGCGGAAAAAATTTTAGCACCATCATGGAAAAATAATTTTTTAAAAATAATTTTAAATTATGACGGTGTGATTTGTAAGGCTAAATGCACCGAAATGATTTAATGGTTCTATTTAGAAAAGGCGTGTTGGTATGTTTTGTTACACCAGGAGCAACGATGAACAAACTAGACAAAATCGACAGTGTTATAATATATCGGTGTGTTGTATTATACAAAGAGCATCGATGTGTTATATTATAAAGGGTGCGTCACAGAACATATAGTCGTTTTTAGAAAACCAATGAGAGTTGACTAGGTTTGGATCTAATTCAATAAGTGATTCCCCTATTTTAGATGTCAAATGCCATGTATATAGTAAGTACACAAACCCATTAAATGTAAAATGCATAAATTGAAAAACTGTAATTGTGAAGTAGTAGAGGAATTTAAACCCTAAGGTTAAATTTTGCAGGAAGAAGCAAGTGTTTAAGATAAGTATTGATTTTTTTTCCTTGAATTTTAATTAAATTTAAAAAGGAACAGAGATCATAAAAAAATTACTAGTAAAATCTCTAGTAAATTTATTATTATACAGGGATTTTATTTATTTATTTTTGAATTGTGAATAAATCTAATAGAAATTGTAAAAGAAATTAATAGTAAAATTTAAAATTTTTACTATCCAGGGTTTTGAGTAAATCACCATACCTTTTAAATTTTGATCTTTCGGCAAATTCAAAATATTTTGCAGCTCCACAGTGCTCGCAATATGCCTCTCATGCAAATGATCTCTCTTTTAATTAAACCCTAATAGAATTGTAAAAAAAATTATTAGTAAAATAAACAATAAAATTTAAAAAATTTACTATACATGAGGTTTTTTGAATGAATCACCATACATTTCAACTTCTGATTTTCAAAATAAATATGCTACTCCAAAGTATTTTTTTGCTGCACAATGCTCTTGATATGTTTCTCTTACAAATCACTCCCTTGAAATTTTGGGTAAAATAATGAAATGGTGAATAAATTTGTACTATTCAAAAGACTTTATGAAATTAGATTTCGAAAAATCAATTACTGCTCGTTTTTTAATTTAAAAAGAAAGAAAAATATTGTCTTTTTTTAATCTTTGCACATTAGTATGTTCGATAGTCAAGCGCACCAGTGCATTTATAAACAAATCGCGCTGACATTGATGGGGCACCGAAAATTCTCAACACATCGACATGATACATTTTTTTGAAATCTAGAAACAGTGTGGTTGCTATTTAAAAGCATCAATGCTCTGATTGCTATAAGAGCACTGAGTTGGTTGGATTTATTTTTATTTTCTAAAATCTGGAAACAGGTGTGTAGCGGTGTTGTTTTTTTTTAAATTCATCAGTGCATTTTTGTAGAAGAGCATTGATATGGTAACATATTTTTTTTTGGAATGCCAAAAACCGGTGCAAGTATTATTTGAACGCCCCAATGCTATTTTTTTAAATGCATTGGTGCACTTTATTTTGATAAGCGCATTGGTTGGATTGAAAATCTATCTGAAATTTTAATTTCACATAAAATGGCATATTAATCTCAAATTATCCTTTAGGATGCATCCACACAAATTACAGTAGTTCATAGTATACATTTTCTGCTTAAAGTCACATTTTTCTTGAAAAAAGGTTTGAAAACTATATTGAAATTCAGAGTGTGGTTACATGCTTCTCGAGATTAATTTTAGATATGCGCACAAAATTTTATTTTTGATTTTTCTCAAATGTGGGAAAAAAATATCAATAATATCAAATGGCGAATTCTTCAAATTACAACTTGTTCCATATTGTTTATCAAAGTCCTTCACAGAGTTCTCCCTTTCCATCTCCAGTAAGTTCAGATTTTATTTATATTTCGATTATCTAATTGATTTTAGTTTTTTTAATCCATGTCAATTTGAATAAAAAATTATCCCAATTTGCAAGATCATGATTCAAAATCAAGTTCAGATGTAGAAAATATTCTTCCATTTCAAAAATATTGGAAGCTCTTATCAGGAGTAGCATATTGCAAGCAGTTGGTAGATGAAAATAGACAACCTCTTCACCTTACCAATTGGAACATGGCATCTTCCAGCTGCAATATTGGATCAACGATGGTAATAATTGTTTGGTATAATGTAATTTCAACAAATCAATTACATTGACGTGCTTACTAATATCATTGATATTGTACTAATGATGTTCAATATTTTTTAAAATTAGGATTCTAGTGATGATGAGCGACCCACCTACCATCTTTTGGTGCACCCTGTTAGCGCTTGGAATTCACCTAGGCTGAGATAGACAAACTCTCAAGGCTACATCAAACCATTTCACCTCGTAGCTAGCCCTACGAGGTATGAGAAGGCTCTCTCGGGTCAGATTTGGTAGATCTTTCAATAGGATAAGCTGACCAATTAGGAATAAAGATTTTAGGCTAGTAAATTGATAAGGGAGTTTGACTCAAAGATTTTTGGGGTTTTTGGTGGCAATTGGAGGGAGTACAATTCAGGGTGCGGGGATTGGGTTCAGTTTTTGCAGGGGGATCTTTGGGGCAAGGTAGGAGTGAGTGCTGATGCCTTAATCTGAGATGGATGATCAGGAATGATAGAGGAGGAGCTAAAGAGGGCAAACAACAACTTTGAATCCTCTTTAGACAGTGGAAAACATAGATATTGAACAAAATTAAAAGCTGAGCATGGCATGCATGAATTCAAACTTTATCACTTCATCTGTTCAATTAGTAGCAAAGAAAGAGATGGAACACATAAACACACTTACAATAACATGTAGAGAACACACCATCAACACAACAATCCACAAGAATCCACAATGATGTCTGCAAAACCCTGGCCTTCCTTTTCCTTAAATTGCAGTAACAGATGTACAATATACAATAATGCTTCTCCCACAAGAGTCCAACCATGAAAATGAGTAAGAGAAGGCATAATATAGATCATCTAACTCCTTTCCCCACCTCTAGGGGTCGAGCTCAGCTTCCTAGGAGCAGTTTGAACTAATTCTAAACTTAGCACTAGATAATAGACAGTCAAAACAACTTGCCCCTAAAACTTAGCTAACTCATCCATGCATTAAATATTCACTATTTACATCAAGGAAGCTTCTAGAAGGGTTAAAAGAGATTAAATCTATCAATGTGCCATGAAAATTATCCATACATCCATCATTTACAAGTACAAATGATCAACCAAGGTAAAAATAGAGTTTGCAGCCCTGAAAAGTCAAAACTGGCAATTTTAGCTCGAGTGGTCACGCCCCCTGCTCGAGTGGTCGCGCCCCTTTGCAGCACTTTTTGAGTGGGTTCTAGTTGTCCAAAGAAAGTGCAAGATGGCTCATTGGAAAGCTCTGTGTCTCTACTTTCCATCCCAAGTGGAATTTCTGGATTTGGAGTTGATTTGACCCCTCAAAAGTCAAATCTCCCAAGGTCACTTTCTGCAACTCAAAAAGTGGGCAGAAAGTCAAAATTTTGATGTATTTTGAGCTTTTGGAGGCCCAAATCTCAAAATCAAGTTGACCCCAAGTATAGGTAATTCTAGTTTTTGCATGCCCTTTCCAAAAATGTCAACTTTTTGTGATTCTGAGCAGTCCTCCCGAGTGGTCGCGCGGGGGTGAGACCACTCCACAGGCAAAAACCTGTAAATTTCCAAAAAATTTCCAAAATGCTCCAAAACTCTCAAAATTTTTTGATTTTGCTGCTGGATGAAGGCTAATGAGTACCATGGTGAGTGAGGGATGCCTCAGCCAAGATACGGAGTGGGTTTGTCCTTTTCTTCTTCTTCTGGGCCTCTGACAGCTTCCTTCGGAGAATTTTCATTTTAGCCTTGCAAACATGCAATCTTGCCCAATAGTGTGTTTTCATGTTGCGTAGCAGCTCTTTGTCACGATTTTCCTTCTCTAACAATCTCTCCAAGTGTGCATTCACACGGATAAGCATGGACTCCCGGTCAGCAGGCAATGGGTCACCGGGCCTCCTACGGTTCAAAGTTCGATCATTGCGGATCCTGCATAGCTCATCAAGTTCTTTTTCTTCTTCTAATTGTTTGGTGCGCTGTTCTAGATAAGTGATGGTCCATTGAGCCATTTGGAGCTTTTGCTGCAACACGAGGTTCTCCTCCTCTCTCTGCCTGATAATCTCATAAAAATCTGAAGAAGGAGAGCGGGCATCACGACCAATGAAATCATCATGTGTATCACCAGCTCTCTCATCCTCAATCATGGGCTGCTTGCCCTTCCGTACTGCCTCTGCTGATGAAGAATGCGAGGCCCCTTCCACCTGGTGTGGAGATAACACTCGCTGATCTGAAGAAGATGACGAGACCCCTTCCACCTGCTGTGGAGAAAATACTCGTCGAGCTGCTGCAAATAAGGTCCTAGGACCTCTCTGATAGGTGACCCGAGGTGAAGAAGCCACATGTCTCAGAACAATAATATCGGGCTGGTGTGATGGACCTCCCGCCTCATGAATGACCTCTGGCTCTGGCTCTGGCTGTGGCTGTGTGAAGAACTCACGGGAGATAAAATCTGCCCAAGAAATGCCCTGCTGGCTCAGCTGATGGGAAACAACCAGCTGGATGAGACCATGATGACACAAGCTCCTGAGCTGCTGAGCTGGGGACTGCCTCTGAAACACGAACACCATCCTCTGAATATCCTGGAAGAAGTAAACCGGGATGTTCATCATCCTCACTCGGGTAAAGTGCATCAACAGGCGAATGTGACAAGCAAAGACTCGTGAAAACCTTCCCTCACATGTGAAGCAATGCATGATAAGCCGCATGATCGGAGCATACTCCTCTCGGAGGAATCTGAAAGGAAAGTTCCCTGAAAAGTTGTGTATGTATGTTGGCCTGACATATGGCTCAAAGTAAACAAAATCCAGCCATTTGCGCTTTGGCCACACCTCACCCACATTGGGTATCCCGGTAGCCTGTGAAATAGCCTCTGGAGAAAACACAAAATTCACCCCTGCAAGGGTGACCTGCCCGTCATGAAGGTGTAGAACAAATAACCGGGCCAGCTCCCTGTGATGCTGAATCTGTGCAAGCCTCTCGCAAAACTGATAGCATGACATGTACTGAAAGCCAGTCACTGCCAATGGGCAAGCCTGCAACTCTGCCAAGGATGTGGGCTCTTCTCTCTTGTGGTGACCACCCTTGCCACCCTTACGAGGCCTCCGCTGTGTCTCAACCTCCGTGGATGAAGATCGGTCATCACCTTGCTCATTAGTCTCAGTGGTTGACATGATGTTATTGAGCAAGGTGGAACAAATAAGCCAAGATGACTGCTGCCCTGCCTGCAAAAATGCTGAGAAGTATGTTGTTTTCAAGGGGAAAAATCATGAGGGAGATGTTAGGGGAGGGAATTTACATAAGGAAAGGGAAAATATATATAAATAACAGGGAACTTTGAAGGAAATAATCACATAATGTCAAATATGTCATTCTATCTCTCATCATTTGCAAATAAATACTTTATTAGGGAAAATAGGTGTTATGATCACCAAGGGAAAGGACAATATAAATTTTCATCATGGAGAGAATGAGGGTATGATCATCAGGGTATGAGGTAGCATCAACCACAAGCAATTAACAGGCTGCTCCCTTTTTATTTTGTCTTTGAATGCCTTTCATGAGCATACTTTGTTTTTTCAACATTTAAAATGGCCATTGATGCTTAATGGGAAACAGGGATCTTTACTTATTTGATCATAGGGGAGGGGAAGGGTTTTTATGACAGTTTGAAAGGGAAAAGGGATATTTTGTATCAAGGGTATTAGGGAGATGGAGGGAGAAAGGAAATTAGGGTTTTGGGACTGGGGAACACATTAACAATCTCTGCCAACTATACTTTATAACAGCAGTTCTTTTAACAATGCTAGCAGCTTCATGAATGCTTTTTGTTTTAGGTGAAATAAGGTTTCATTTACATGCTTTGACAAAGGGAAAGGGATTTCAATTGCATAGGGACCTTTAGGAAGAGATAGAGCAATTGAATTAGGGTTTTGGTGAAGGGAAGGGTAGAAAAACAGAGTTTTGGGATTAGGGAGATGTATCATGCCCTTGTGCAAACCCTAGCACAGCAAACTGTTCATTTTGACCACTAGTACATTGATAAACTTTGTCATGGACACTCCCACAACTATCTAACCTCTGATATTTATACAGCAACATATCCTTTTTTTCTCATGCCTTTTACTAGGCTATGCATAATTACATTACTCTGTTTTTTATGATATTCATGTGCATGCCTCTTGCCATCATATTTTTTCTTTTCAAAATGTTTCTTTTCATTTTTTGCTGTGTTTTTTTTTTTACATACATATTTGCTGTGTGACATAGTACTAGGGTTTTAGTAGGTTTGTATGGGAGAAATTAGGATTTGAATAGGGTTTTAGGGAGGGATTTGGGTTTTTAGGAAAGTGAACTGGGGTTTAGCATTACTTGAAAATGAGATTGAATAAATTAACACTCTGACATTTGTGCATAATGATGGGAAACCATGGAGGGAAATGAAGGAATAAAAAACCTTGAAGAACAAACAATAACCCTAGCATAATGCTTGCAAAACAAGAAATCACTTAACCTATCTTTTCATAATTTTGCATGATAAAGAATGACCATAAATAAGTTATCCATCCATGGCACCATCATAAACATTGTAAGGGAGGCCTACCTCACTCCAATCACGAGCCAACACGAAGAAATTTGAAGTTTTGATGCGTTTCTGGAGGGTTCTGGAGCAAGCTGGTCGAGTGGTCGCGCACCAGCCTCGAGTGGTCGCGCCCCCCTCGATTGGTCACGCCCGACCAATTTAACACAGAGAATTGGCGCTGGAGTGGTCGCGCACCTCCCAGGTGGTCGCGCACCCTGGTGGAGTGGTCGTGCACCCTCAAAAAGCCTGAAAACTGCTAAAACTTATCAAATTCGCCCTCTTGCCTCTCTCCTTGTGTTTTCTTGCCTTCAAATGCACAATGAGTCTCTTTTGAGAGGGAATTGGCCTTTATATGCTCACATTTGAAAAAATTAACTTGAAAAACCCACTTTATAATGTTTTCACTTTTGCATTCTTTTTAACACTGTTTTTGAGTTGATTTTGTCCTGAAATTAGCTTTTTGAGGCGTTTGACTCCGTTCTTTTTGCAGGTTGACCATCTGATGGACTGTGGCGAATGAACCAGGGTTGTTGCCGGCACTTTTGAAAACTTTTGAAAATTTCTTTATTTTTACAAATTTCTCATGACCTTGAACTTAAAAACAGGGTTTTTAAATCCAAGGCATTAAATGACCTGTAGTTGATGAAAATAACAATGAAACATATGTACATACCTCCTTCTGGCTTGCTGGGCACTCACTGAACTTGAACTCATGACCTTGCAGTGATTTTGACTCAAAACCCTAGACCTAAGACCTGGGACCTCAAGACAAAAATAAAAACAAACATGACTCAATTTCATTGTGGTATGACCTGATCCAGCAAAGCCAAGAAGGGAACAAAGACCAACCCTCCATTCAGTTTTATGGCATGCCTGGCGGGATGCAAAACTGACACTAATGAGACACCTACCTATGCATATGCAAAGAGCTATTGATCACTGATGGAGGGCTCAAGACCGACACTAACACACCCCACTACAATGTCAACTTGAGAAAAGGTTGCATTAAGAGCAAGACTCGAAGAGGAAGCATACAAAGAATGGGTGAATCAACCACCTATGTAATTCCCACTATGTCCAAATTCACCAATTAGGAATGAATAGATCCATAATAGTTCTTCACCACAAGTTGGAAATGGATGCACTCAAGTAGAGGTTAGTATGGATGATTACTTATGAGGTATGACTGCCGCGGAGGAAATGTTATTAGATGCATTCCAGAATGATGAGCTAGGGGATGATGCTCATATCACTGATACCTTATTCGAAATCCTATAATATGCTTCCACCACCCCTCTCTTTGTACCTGGAAACAAGTCAAAGTATATTCGACTAGGGACAATGATGTTGTTTTACAATGTGAAAGAAAAGTTTGGCATATCGAACACATGTTTCTCGACGATATTGAGTTAATTGACCTACATGATCGATCAGGTTCCTTATATTTTGTCACACAATAAAAATTAAAAATGGTTGATTTTATGAATGTTAAATATTGACATTGTACAATTATATTCCACACAAATTGCAAGATATTCAAATATAAAGTTCTTCTAAGTGCTAATGTCTTGTCGGGTAGCTATGAAGAGGCTAGAAGTTGTTTAAAATGTTGAGAGTTGAGTATGTATCATGTCATGCATGTCCAAAATATTGTATTCTATATATAGGAGAATATGCAAACAAAGAGATATGTCTGAAATGTGGGCATGACATGTAACATAATTAAAAAAAAAGCGTAAATCACATGGTCCTCCTCATAAGGTATTGAGGCACATGCCTATAATACCAATGATTCAAAGACTCTTTCGTTCCAAATAATTAGCTATGGCATGCCTCACACAGAAGTGAGTCAGGGGTTATGTCAATCCCAGCATATTTAATAACCATGAAGCATATAAATGATACATCACCTAAAAAATTCAAGGATGAAGTACAAAGTATACAACTCCACATAGCCATGGATGGCATCAACCCATATTCCCTACAAAACACCAACTATTATGTTTGGCATAGAGTAGAGATCTATAATAATACCCCCCCATGGTTTTCTATGAAGAATGAACATATTATATTGGCTCTCATAGTCCCTGGTAGAAGGCAAGTGAAGAATATGGATGTTTACTTACAACCATTAGTAGATGAATTAAAGGAATTATGGTAAGTGATACATGTGTACGATGTATAAAAACCCATCACAACAGAAAGGATAAATTATATTATATGGCATATGTTCTTACACCACACATCATTATCAAGACTTTGGAGTTTTCTCTGGTAAATTACATTTTTATTGATTTTTTATATACATAACAATATCATTTCACATATTAATTTAATTAACTGCAATTGTTCAGATCTTCAAGGTCTCTAATGTGTTGGCCTGTATACAATAATTTCACGTCTCGTAACAAAAGGGTATCATGGATGTAAATGTTGTGGAACTTCTCTAAAGGCTAGGTGGTCTGAACACCTACAAAAGATAGTGTATTACTGCTCCAAGGTATTCCGCCTAGAAGAACACCTTTATAGAAGAGAAACATTTTCTTTCAATGGTAAATAAAATAGAACCCAAAGGCTTTCAATAATGACACCAACTTAATGGATTAGAGCATATGAGAGAAAGGAGAAGGAGGTTTTCATAAATGTTCGATTCAAATGGGGAGCCTATGTTCGATAATCTAGAATTATTCGACACTTATGTTGAGAAATTTCCCATTGGACTGAAAAGGAAATTTGCCTTTTATAAGCTCCCATATTGGGAGCATCTTAAAATTTCCCACTTACTAGATCCCATGCATATATTTAAAATGTTTCATCTTCTATGGAGGCACATATCATCAAAATAAAGTGACACATTGGTTGTTAGGAGAGATCTAATTTTTTCAAAAACTATAAAGAACATTGTCCAAGACAAGAAACTAGAGGAGAATCTAGTCCCTCTTAGTCTTGCAAAGAAAATTATATCCCATGGATTTTAAAGAATGATGATATTTCTTTGACAAAGGAAGTTATAATGAGTGTGAGGGTGTCTTCTTTATATGGGTCTTCACTATTGTATTGCTTCACTAGGGATTAGGTGCAGCAACTCGATAATTATAACCTATAAGGATGCAAGGTCAGAACCCTTCTAAAATAGGAAAATGAGAACAATTAAATAGTGAATTTAGAAATAACATTAAAGATTTAGTCTCAATTTGGATACTTATTGGTTTAGTCACATGTTTTTTCTTATTGTTTAGTGCAAAATCAATATAGATCATCATGTAGTGATAACTCTATGAGGACTTTAACAATGAATAATGGAACAGTTTTGAGTTTTTTTTCAATGGTAATTATAAATAAAATTTTAATTAATAAATTATTTATGGCTAAAAATTAAATGACAAATAATGTGATGGCGATTAAGAGGCATTTGTTTGACATTCAAATAGACTTGGTGATGCATTTTTATTTCATATTTAGATTACGTAAAAAAAAAAATATCTATTTTGTGTATTTATAAGTAAATCATTTAAAACAGACATGTATTTATAAGTTCAGTAGTAGTAAGTGTTAAGGCTACATAATAAGGTGTTGTGTGTGATATATTATTAAAATATATCCTACCTAGAATAATCATTGAACGTCATGAGCCCAAGCCATATACATCATGTCATTGAAATTCATGAGCCTAATCCATATACATCATGTTGTCAGTTTGAAGGAAATCCATTATAAGATATGGTAGTGGTGTGAAAGGCATGCCTATAAGTTTTCACAGTGTTTGGTGTGTGACTAATAAGACCCATGAAACCCTAATATGATATCTTTTCTCCGTACAACTGCCTTCTAATTTCACTCTTATTTTATCATTTAAAGCGACAACGTTTAACAAAGTATAAACTATTCACAATTCCATTTCTGAAATCCACGGCTCCATGGCAGTTTGTAGCAAGGACCTCTGAGATCTAGGTAAGATACCTAAAGTGTGTATTGTAGGACAAAAACTAGGTGTTCTCCCTCTGTATGGAATCCCATGGTTAGACCATATTGTATGGATCTTCCATTTTCTCCTGCTCCTGCTAACACTTCCTTTGTTGACGTCTCTACTACATGATTGACATATAAAATAGATCAACCACATACATAAAATAATAAAAAAATTATCAAATGAAAAATGTATTTATTGATATGGAAACATAACTTTCAATTAAAAAAAAAAAGTCATCAGTGCGCCAAAAACACAATCATGCACCAGCTCCGATGCACTGTAAAACACAATTGTATTGGACTTGGTACGCATATACGTATGTTGCACCATTGTTGGTTCGAAATTTTAATTTTCATAGTGGTGTATCACAGTTATGCACTAGTGCACACGTATAACATTTTCGTACAAGTATGGAATGTTCACGTACTGAGTTGTAGCCATATTTTTACTATTATTTTTGCAGTGTGTTTGGTAAATATAATCGCATCGGTGTGAGAGGAACATATCAAGTGCACCGAATTTGAGATGGTGATTAAGAGGCATTTGTTTGACTTTCAAGTAGACTTGGTAATGCATTTTTGTTTCCTATTTAAATTATGTAAAATAAATATCTATTGTTATGTATTTATAACTAAATTATTAAAGTACACATCTTTGTCATTATGAACATGATGTAATATTAGCTAGGATAAATGTGAAAACATGTATTTTAGTGACTATCACGTGATAAGTATGTGGAAAAAAATAATATTTTTTGATTTGTTCATTAAGAAATAATCAAATATATTATTTTTCAAAAGTTTAAATCTAATATAGTATCAGTTTTGTATTATTTAACTCATATTTATTATTAAAAAGAGTTAAATTTAAAAAATGCAATAGCAAATAAAGAACCAAGATAGCACCAAAATTTTATATCTTTATTACTAGAAAAAAGTTCACTTGCCTCTTGAAGGGATAAATTCCAATAGAGAAAATATCCAAGTACAAGTAACTTCACAAGCATTATTTTACTGTCATATCCCTCTAATGCTAAGTCAACATTTTACCAAGAATATAAAAAAGTTCAACATTTTTACACAATATTTTTCTTCATAGACACATATAGCTTAATTGATATACACACGCTTTAAATCTTCATTTCAAAGTTGAATTTATAATTTATCGTGTTGAATTCTATGTCATACTGTTTTTTTTCTCACAAATTTTTAACCATCTCATTTATACATATATGTTTTTGAAACACTCTATTTATATGGTTAATGCCTTCAACCTTATGAACAACTGGACTTTGATTATTTTTTATTAAACACATATTTCTCTGACACATTAAGGTTTTAGTGGTACATTTAAATTGGAAACATCTCGATGATGAATCGAGGCCATCCACTTAGCATCCCCTACTTGAGAACTACATCTGGATCTACGGCTTACAATGGGGTGCATGAATTCAACAGTGAGGATTTGTTTTGATGGTTAGAGAGTAACTAACTCCCAACCTCCCCCTCTCACTCAGTGTCATTTGCACTTTCTCTTATCGGAGCTCTTTCTGTATCTAGGGTATGGTTCTAGAATTACAGCTTTAGGGTTTGATCATTATGACCTCGCAGCCCATAAAATTAGGCTTGAAGCTTCAACCAGCACAACAATACTTGAATTACCACATTCGCGTTCAAGGTAGGTTTAGGGTTCTAAAACAGTTGATGTTTGTTGCCTTTTTCTCTCTTTCGTCATAAGTTTTCCATTGAACATAAACATAATTCTTGGCTTTTGTTAATTTGGTGCAGGAACACATGGCTCGACCGCACAACTACCTGCAGTGTTTCTGGGTCAAGGGTTCCAAAGGTCCAACTTTGTTTTTCTACCTTTGTTGGTTTTCAGTGGGTCTCTACTGGAACTAAGTTCCTGAAAGTGAGTGGTGGTAGTTGTGCTTTTGCAAGTGAACCCCAACAAGCTATGGTTTCTTCCACCCAGTTCCCTCTATAGGTAAGAAGAGCATCCACTAATATTTGGTTTTCTGATTTAAAGGCATGTTGTTTAGTTCTTTTAATCACTCTATATCTTGCGACGCAGGTACACTCTAATCTGGTCCCGATTGATACTTTTGTGAGTCAACCCTTATCCAGTCTAATGACCAACTTCCTTCTTTTGTCCAGGTGTGTTATTTCTCGAAGACTTCCATTAGGAAAGGGACCCTGCCCCCCCCCCCCCCCCCCCCCCCCCCCCCCCACCTCCCCTGTTAGCAAGTTCTAGAAGTATAGGTTAATCTCTTGTTTTTTCTTTCTTCCATTTCCAAATTAATTCATGAATTGTCGAAATGGATAGTGTTGCCAATACTGTCGATTTAATGTATGAGATGGTTTTTTCATGGCAAAGCCGACTGGAACTGTTATGTATGAATTTTTTTCCTTCCACTGTAATCAATTGTGTTAATAATTTTAGTATATGTTTTAAATTATATATATATCGAGTAAAAAAGACTCTTGATATGGTTTATTGATGAGGTGTCGTGAATATGAATCTTTGGGTAATTTTATTATCAGTTTACTATATGAATCTTGCAATGTATAATCATAAAATTCATTATGGTTTTGATAACTTGACACAGTCATAGTCATGATTTTGATTGACTGTTTAATTTCCTTGTTTCCTATTACTTCTGGTTTTATGTGTATTTACTTGGTATTAAACACTTAAACTATTACCGAAGTTGTATAGTTTTCTTATGGTACTGTGTTATTTTAATTCTTCCAGCCGAGTAGTGAAGGGACCATTTCTGTTATGAAACAAGCTCACACAAATATAGAAAAGATAGATGAATGCCTTATAAATAAGCCTCTTCAAGGGGGAAACCTCCTTTACATTACACAAATGAACAATTCTTGGATGATACAAATGACAAGACCTCCTTTCTATATATAGGAGTCTAAGGGTCATAATATAATTAGAACCGACATACCAATAATAATGTAAGGGCACAATAATAATTAGTGGGCTTCTATGGGGCACAATAATAACAATATGGAGACTACATGGGCACAAAAATATAATAAGGGGGTTGTACTAATAACAATAAGGGGTTACACTAGTAGTATAGGGACCTAACATGCCCCTCTCCTTCAAAAAGTGTTGTCCTCAATGCTTGAGTAGTTCTTGATGCTTCTATATAAAATTCTTGTCCTCCCATGTGGAATCTTCAGCGGGTAAGTTCTTCCACTTGATGAGATAATCTGAAATTGATCGATTTCATAGTTGTCATGTTCTTGTTTTTGTGACTGCTCCAGGATCCGATATGATTTTTCCTTCCTCGTTAAGTTCTGGCAATATTGTTTGAACTGATATCTTCTACAACTTTTGAATGAGTGGCCACAATTTTTCGTCCTTCTTCCATTCATCCCTTGCTTCATGTATCCAATCTGGTTGGATAATAGAAATAGTACAGAACAATGCTTCCACATCCTCATCCTTTCTTGAGAGTGCATCTGCAACAAATTTTTTCTTCCCTTTTTTGTAGATGATTTCAAAGTCATAACAGAGCATATTTGTGACCCATTTTTTCTATTCTTCTAAATATAATATTTGTTCTAAAAAGTTTTAAGAATATCACGATCCATTTTTATCTTGAAGTGTCTTCCCATTAGGTAAGGTCGCCATTTCTTAAGTGCATGTAGTATTGCCAACATTTTCTTCTCATAAATAGCTTGCTTGAGATGTAGCTGTAAAAATACCCAATCGCCTACATAAAAACTTCTTTCAATATGATGTTGATCTTCCTATTGTTTAATTCGATTCTGCACCAAAGTGGCATTATTCTTTAAAAGTTGGAGAACTTGTTGTTGATGCTCGATGTGATCTTTCACTACTTGAATCTTTTTCTTCTTGATATGTCCTTCTATCTTGGGAGTTTGAGGAGTGGTGATTTCTTCCAATGCATTACAAGATATGGTCAGATTCATTTCTTGATGCTTGATGTGGTCTTTCACTTCTTGAACATTTTTCTTCTTGATAGTTTGAGGAGTGGTAATTATGGCCAATGCATTACAAGATATGGTCGGATTCATTTCTTCTTTCTCGATGTGATCTTTCACTTGTTGAAACTTTTTCTTCTTGATATGTCCTTCTATCTTGAGAGTTTGAGGAGTGGTAATTCTTGCTAATTCTTTACAAGATATGGTCGGATTCATTTCTTCTTTCTCTAGGGTTGATTTCTGGTTTATATTTTCTTGTTTTGATGTTTCTTGATCCTTTTCTTCCTCCTCTTCATAATCTATGTAAAATAATTTCTTCTCATCACACTTATGACCTTTAGTGTTTTTTCTATCACAATTGTAACAAAGCCCTTTTTCTCTTTTTTCTTCCAATTGTCGTGGTGTCAACCTTGTAGGTTGTGGAAGGCTAAGAGAAACAACACTTCCATATTTACAGTTGTGAGGGGTAGACTTCCTTGTTTCCATAGTTTTGCTTTCCACTTTTCTTGCCACCTTGAATGCCTTCTCCAATGAATCAGGTTCCCAAAGACGAACCTCATGTTGAATGTTATCCTTTAAAGTCCCTATGGAGGCATCAATCCTCTGCTTCTCTGGAATATCATTTTCCCTTATATTCAATTTGTGAAAGTCCTCAATGTGCTCTGCTATTGAATACTTTTGTTTGGGATTTATCAATTGGCTAAAGAAGGTGTTTCTCTTTGTTTCCTCATAATGTGCTATCATTTCCTCCGTGAAAATTGACCATGTGACAAGTGGTTTATGAGAGCAAAGCCCTTTATACCATAAAAATTGATTTGGTTCTAAATAATTAGATGCAATACATACCTTTTGTAACAGTGGTACACCATTTAGATCAAAATATTTCTCCATTTGTAGTATCCAATTTACTGGATCCTTGCCATCAAACTTCCTCATCTCACTTTTTCTTGATTTTAGGAGCTCGATCTTGAAACAACTATAACTCTGTACTTTCAAATCTTTAAGTTCTGAAATTTCGGTCTATAATATCCCTCTGAGTCCTCTTTCTAACCCCGCAAGTATGATCAATATTGGATTCTCCAAGGAAGAGTTAGGCCAAATCTCCCACGGTGACCTGCTTATAGACTTGTTCAGTAGACCGAACTTGTACGACGTGTCTTAGGTCATTGTTTCAACATTTGGTTCTTAAAAGGGTACCAAAAATACTACAGTCCATTCTCTTTCTGTAACTTTTTATGAAACTTCAATTTGATGCTCAGAGAGAAAGTTATGACAATTTTCCCAAGTTGACCTGTTTGGAATGTAATTCGTGGGACTGTAAAAAAACCTAACTTCCTCAGATTATATCTATGAAAATATAGTGCGATAGGATCTGAAATTCGAAGCCAAGGTTCATATTGATCTCTTCTCAAATGGGCTTTTTTTTAGCTTCTAAAACTTCATAGCGAAAATGTTATAGCGAAAATTCCATGATGGCTTGTTTTAGATGAAATTCTGGAGCTTGCAAAACCCTAACTTCCTCAGATCATATCTCTGAAAATATAGCAATCAAAGATATGAAATTTGGACTCGAGGTTCAGCGCGATTTTGTCTCAAATGAGTTTTTTCTTAGCTTTTGAAACACTACAGAAAAAAGTTATAGCCAAAATGCCACGAAGACCTGTTTGGAGCAACGAAATCCTAGAATCCAAAGCTCTAATACCAAATGTTATGAAACAAGCTCACGAAAAGATAGAAAAGATAGATGAACGCCTTAGAAATAAACCTCTTCGAGGGGGTAACCTCCTTTAAATTACACAAATGAACAATTCTTGAATGATACAAATGACAAGATCTCCTTTCTATATATAGGAGTCTAAGGGGTCATAATATAATTGGAGCCGACATAACAATAATAATGTAAGGGCACAATAATAACATTAGTGGGCTTCTATGGGGCACAATAATAACAATATGGGGACTACATGGGCACAAAAATATAATAAGGGGGTTGTACTAATAACAATAAGGGGTTACACTAGTAGTATAGGGACCTAACAGTTTCGGTTTACCAGTCCTCTCTGGTGCCACTGGAAACTAACTCGTATTCTTTTGGTCGTGGAATTACGACCTTTATGCGGGTCTAATATAGTTTTTTTTAACAAAATTAAACCATGAAATCTAACTAAAACTTCTTGCTTCCTAGCACCACAAACTTCCCTTATTTTGTATACAGATGAGATTACTAACTCAAATTGTGGTCAAATCTATTATTGCAGCAAGGACTATCTCCTACAATCCACTTTCTTTCCTTAGCCATGTTTTTCCAAAATATAATTATAACATTTACATTACTACATATGGCATGATTATCATTACTTTACTTCAAATGCTACTGTACAGTTTCCATGTAATAATTTAAAAGAACATACTTGCATTTATGCTAATTAAACAACAAAATCTTGGGTCCATTACTAACCATAGAACATATTATTTTATCAAAAATAAAAAATTATCTGAGTCTTTCCTTTCGTGTGTACTACAAACCACCAGGATGAGCAATTCTCCTCTCAACTGTGAGGTCAGTCTTCCCACTGCATCTCCCCCTGAGCTAGATTTACCCCAAGGAAGATTTCTGGACAGTATTTTAAATTTTATTCCAAGCTATTGGGTCACTACCAAACTTAGCCATAAATCACCAATCTAATCTTACTTCTTTAAACAGACTCCACTGGCCAACCAACTCTAGAGCCTTTCTCCTCGGTTCCTTCTTCTCTCCTCCTGTCTCAGGTTCATGATAGCCTCTTGGCCTTTTTCTGGAAGTTTTTATTTCCAAGGAGTTTGGGTAGGTAACTACCTCACCCACAAGTGTCAAACTACATGGGGTACGCTAATTCTAGCATTGCTTTCCAATCATGGTTTTAAACAAGCTATCATTATGAAATTTTAACTAAAATCAAACATGCATTCATGTCCTTCTATTATATGTCTCAGCCTTCATGGCCCACACTTCAAACACATTCTTTTAACTATAGTAAATAGTAATTTAATGTTTGTGAAGTTACCATGAGTTGTTACATTTACATTTCTTGATCCTTATCTTTAGAGAGATTTTTTTTTTTTAATTTAAATTGGTAATAGTTGCTATAAATATTAAATTTAAATTGCTTGAAAATCTCATAACTTTAGTAATAAATTAATTTTTATAAAAATCTAAATTAATTGTGTAGCTCAGTATGAGAGAGTTGTTGCCACCTAACTTTACATTTCAAAACAATAAAATGATGATGTTATCATGTAAAGTTACATTTAAAAATAGTAAAATAATAATTTAAATTAACAATTTAAGAATAGTAATAACAAAAGAAATTAATGTCGGTCACAATTACAATACATCAATTTACAACTTAATCTTATATAACTTTATATAGAGATATAAACTAAGCGAAAGTAAAAAAAATATATAGCTTTTATTATGAGGAAGAAATGTAATGAGCAAAAAAATATAAATTTACTTTTTACTACAAGGAAAATATGTAATTTTTTCGCATGACAAGCAATAGTATTATTGATATTACATCATGTATAATTCATTCTATGTTCCATTTACATGTAATATTTAAAACAAAAATATATTTATAAGAAAAAATATTTTACTTTCAACCATAAGTAAAATATTTCAATGTCCATATTAAATAACATGATTTTATAGATATTTTATATAGAGAAAAATAAAGTGATTGAAATTGAAAATTTTCTTATAAAAATTGAGAGAATTCTTATTCCATATAGTTTCTTTCTAATTCAATGTATGAGGGATAATTGTAATTTTTGCAATGTTTAATATGGATTTGGTATGTAATATTTTAGAAAATATGTATACATATAGAAAAAAATATAAGGGGAATATTTTTTAAATGTATAAAAAATTATGTCTTATTTTTTTAAATTTAACAATAAATTGAATTTTATAAACCAATATTGAATTAGTTAAATTGTATTTTTTAATAGTTTATTATTTAAAATCTTTTATATTAAAAATTGAATGAGTTATACATTTGCATCTTATTAAGGACTAACTAAATTATTTTACTTTTAATTGTTTTTTTCCTTGTGAGTATTGAAATATTTTACTAATTAAGTTAGATTGAATGTCAATGAACTATCTAAACAATAGAAAAATATTTATCGTAATTTTATAATCACAGGTTCAACCATACTAAACTTTGTAATTTATAAAAATATCTTTGCATTTTTTTAAAGTAAAACGTTTTGCATGCAATTTCATATATAAAAATTTGATATAAGTTCAACAATACATAATCTATAATAAATATTATTTCATAAAAATAAGCATCATGATGGTAACCATCTAAAAAACATAAACATCATCTAAGATAGACATTGGAATTCACTACCATCATCTAATTATATACACCTCTAGCACATATAAATGTCATTAGCTAGCACACAAATCTAATAATCTAACTGGGCATCATCATCGTGATCACATCTAACAAAATACAAACATTATAATATAACATCATCACCATGCACACCAACACCAACATATAAATTTAGTACATAAACATGAACAAAAAAATACAGACGTACAATCAAATAATTGCAATCAAATATCTGGTACAACAGATGTAGTAGTGCAATCTTGGTCAGCAATAGAAGAAGATGGATGGTCAACTACTACCTCAACGCATTCTATCGAATTCTAATGTGAAGGAGGAGGTGGTTGGTCTACTCTGTTAGGAGAAACATAAGGCACATCCTCCAACTCTAGCATCTCATGATCGGGCAACTAATGAGTAGGTGTACTACCAGAAGGATCACTAACACCCTAACGACCATGATCCGATGAGGTGGTACTACCAGAAGCATCATGATCACCACCCTCATCATCATGTTCATTGTCACCACTCTCATCATCATGATCATGATCACATCACTAATCATCTTAATCACCACCCTAATCCAATGTATTTTTCGCTACATGCCCTACATCCCTCATCGGTGTCAGTACCCTATTAACTCTAATGATATGAAACATAAGATATATCATATTGCGTGGACTATCCCTGTAAAGATCCACAAACCTAGGATATGCATTGATATCTCGAGCCCTCGTAGACCAGCCCTACCGAGTCAGACACCCACGCCCCCCTCTAGATGCTCCTCACCCTCTTAGGTGCCCTCGCCCATCTCTCATCTCCTCCATCCAGTGGGGAAGGAGTCATGTCCTCATCGAATATGTCGATGTCTAAAAAATATGTAATGCGAAATAATAATTATATAATTTCATTAAACAATTTAATAAAATAAGTTAAAGAACGTGTTAGAATAAATTTTATTCTAATTAATTAAAACAATAAAATGAACCTAGATTAGTTTAAAGAAAACACTAATATTACCTCTATCATCTGGAGGCTCAACCGCTATGAAGAGGATGTTGGAACATTGTCTCCAATAAATCCCTGCATACGGAAACACCAACACAACAAACTCATGGTCATCCTCACTGGTCAGTAACGCTAGTGCCTCTGTAGAATTCCTAGTTGGATACTCTGGCAGTCCCCTCTTTGGAATCATTAGCCCCCACATGCACATTCGGACCTTAGTGATCAGCCTAGGAGGGCAATGGTAAAATTTAGGCCTCGTTTTTGGAAACATCTCAAAAAATAAACAAAAAATCTTTGAAGTGAAAGGGAAGGTTTCCCTCCCATGTCTCAATGCACCACATCTATCTAAATTCATGCAATACTGCCTCAAAAAAATGAAAGACCATCTGATGCAACATGGAACATGAATCAAAGAATCAACATAATAAAAAAGAGGGAAACTAATGCAATTCCCATCACTACTAGAGTGTGCAATGGTGGTGACTGTTATGCAATCAACTCA
The DNA here is from genome assembly GCA_031772625.1 of Pinus tabuliformis. Lineage (NCBI taxonomy): Eukaryota > Viridiplantae > Streptophyta > Pinopsida > Pinales > Pinaceae > Pinus > Pinus tabuliformis. Next base: position 1,455,494,783 of record CM062818.1, read on the forward strand.
TAAAATAGAAGAATGAGATAGATCAATGACTTGAAAAGTAGCCTCTTTGAGGAGGAAACCTCCTTTACATTACACAAATGAACAATTCTTGGATGATACAAATGACAAGACCTCCTTTATATATATATGAGTCATAGGGTCACAATATAATCAGAGCCACATAACAATAATAATGTAAGGGCACAACAATAACAAATAGGGGCTACAATGATGATAATAATAAGGAATACACTAGTATTATAGGGACCTAACTTGCCCCTATCCTTCAAAAAATTGTTGTCCTCAACGCTTGAGTAGTTATGGATGCTTTTGTATAAAATTCTCATCCTCCCATGTGGAGTCTTCAGCAGGTAAGTTCTTCCACTTGATGAGATACTCTAAAATTGATCGATTTCATAGTTGCCAAGTTCTTGTTTCAGTGATGCTTCAAGTTCTAATATGATTTTTCCTTCCTCGTCAAGTTTTGGCAATATTTTTTGAACTGGGAGTTTGTCACCTATAACCTTCTTTAAGCATCAAACATGGAAAATTGGGTGCACTTGGGAAGATGCAGGAAGTTCCAATCTGTATGCCATAGTACCAATATTTTGCAACACCTTGTACGGACCATAATACTTTGGTGATAATTTATTATCCTTCTTAGATTGATTGAGGGACATTTGTTTGTATGGTTGTAGTCATAGAAATACCTAGTCACCTACATCAAAACTTCTTTCATTGTGATGTTGATCTTTCTGTTGTTTCATTCTATTTTGCGCCAAAGTCAGGTTATCCTTTAAGAGTTGGAGAACTTTTTGTGGTGATCGATGTGATCTTCCACTGCTTGAACCTTAGAATTTTATCTTAAACATGATGTGATGGACGGTGGATAGTATCCATAAAGTTCCATCAATGGGGTCATTTTTGTTGTAGTATGGAAGGAACTGTTATACCACCATTCAGCCAGAGGCAACCATTTGACCCATTGTGTCTGTTTATCAGATACAAAGAAATGAATATATCCTTCCAAACATTTTTTCACTATCTCAGTTTTCCCATCAGATTGAGGATGATAAGATCATCTATGAGCTAACTAAGTACATAGACAAGAAAATAATTTTGTCCAAAAATTTCCTGTGAAAATAGGATCTCTGTCACTTACAATAATTTTTGGGTTTCCATGTAGATTTTGAATTGTTTCCATAAATGCAGTAGCAACTACATTGGCTTTAATGGATGAGATAATGCACAAAAGTGTGCATACTTGGTAAGTCTATCAACTACCACCATGATGGCACTCTTTCCTTCGAACTTGGATAAAACTGTGATAAAATCAATTGAAACCTCCCCCCAACGTTGACTTGAAATGGATAAAGGTTGTGATAGACCTAACGTCTTAATTGTCTCAACTTTAGTTCATTGGCAAATCAAACATTCTGCCACAAACTGTTGAATATCATATTTAAGGCCATCCCAAAAAAATTCCTTCTTAACCCTGTGGTAAGTTTTTAAAAATCCTGAATGCCCTCCTAAGGGATAGGTGTGCAATTCCAGAACAATATTTTGTTTGAGTTGGGAATTCTTACAAAGGTATAACCGATCTTTGTACCATAACAAATCATATTTCCAGCTAAATGTATGAAATGTACTGGGATCTTACTGCAACTTTGAATGATTTCCCACACTTCTTCATCATTCTTCCATTCATCCCTTTCTTCATGTATCCAATCTGGTTGGATAATAGAAATGGCACAAAGTAATGCTTCCACATCCTCATCCTTTCTTGAGAGTGCATCTACAACAACATTTTTCTTCCCTTTTTTGTAGATGATTTCAAAGTCATAACCGAGCATCTTGGTGACCCATTTTTGTTGCTCTTCTAAAGATAATCATTGTTCTAAAAGGTATTTAAGACTATCATGATCCATTTTTACCTTGAAGTGTCTTCCCATTAGTTAAGGTACCCATTTCTTAAGTTCATGTAGTATTGCCAACATTTCCTTCTCATGAATAGCTTTGTGTAAATACTTTCCTTTGATTGGATGACTTTCAAAAGAAATGGGTCTTTATTCTTGCATTAAAACAACACAAATTCCATTTATTGAGGCATCACATTCCACAGTAAAGGTTTTTTTGAAATCTGGCATAGCTAAGACTGGTGCTTGGCACATTTCCTCTTTAAGATGTTCAAAGGCTTTCGTTGCTTCTGGAGTCCAAGACAATGCATCTTTCTTCAGTAATGTTGTTAGAGGTGTTTCTATTCTACCATAATTCTTAGCAAACCTGAGATAATACCCTGTCAACCCAAGAATCCTTGCAAATGCTTTATGGATGTGGGGATTTTCCATTCCTTAATGGCTTTAATTTTTCTAGGTTCTACCTTAACACCTTCATGAGATACAATACAACCCAAATATTCCACCTCTTGTACTCCAAAGAAACCTTTGGAGGTTTTTGCATATAATTTTTCCTCCTCCAATAGTTTGAGCACTCTATCAACATGTTGAACATGGTCCTTCCAGGACTTTTTGTAGATTAGTATATCATCAAAAAATACTAACACAAATTTTCTAAGGAAGGGTTTGAAAATGGAATTCATCAAACCTTGAAATGTAGAAGTGCATTAGTAAGGCCAAAAGGCATGACCAAAAATTCATAATGACCCTCATGAGTTCTTAAATTTGTTTTCAGAATGCCTTCAGCCTTCATTCGGATTTGATGATATCCTGAACAAAGGTACAACTTGGTGAAGTAAATTGCTCCATGCAATTCATCAAATAATTCATTAATGACAAGAATGGGAAATTTATCTTTAATAGTGAGCTTGTTGAGCTCCCTATAATCTGGACACATACGCCATGATCCATCCTTCTTGTGCACCAATACTACTAGAGCCGAGAAAGAACTTTGACTAGGTTGAATTATACCGGCCTCTAGAATTTCTACAACCATACATTCAATTTCACTCTTTTAGGCATAGGGATTTCTGTAAGGCCTGATGTTTGGAGGAACACTTCTTGGAATCAAATGAATAGAATTATCATGATCATGAATAGGTGGAAGGCCTTTGGGAGTCTCAAATACCTTGGAATGATTTTCCAAGACATTTTGGAGATCTGGAGAAATAGATGATTTTGATATGGGAACCTCTAGCGAAAATAACTGTGAAATTATGCCATGTTGTTCTTTCTTTAGAATATTTTGCATGCCATTAGAGTTTATTATCTTTCCTGGTTTCCCTAAGATACCCCTTAATTCAACTTCCTTTCCTTCTTAAAAAAATTCAAGAAAATTTCTTGAAAATTAAATGCTATCGTACCCAAAGATTGTAGCCATTGGACTCCTGGTACAACATCAACACCATCCATTGGAATGGAAAGCATTGGACTATTCAACAAATATTCTCCCATGGATAGCTTGATATTATGACACTTTCTAGAGAAATTTATGGTTCCTCCATTTGCAACCATCACTTGACACTCTAGTGATGGATATAGGAAGCAATTCAATTCCTTTGCTATCTTACAGTGAATAAAATTATGGGTACTACCTAAATCAATCAACACGATTACCTTTTTTTCTTGATATGTCATTCTATATTGATAGTTTGAGGAGCAGTAATTCCAACTAATACATTACAAGATATGGTCAGATTCATTTCTTCTTTCTCTAGGGTTTGTTCCTGGTGTGTATCCTCTTCTTTTGATGTTTCTTGTTCCTCCTCTTCTTCCTCTTTACAATCTATGTAAAATAAATTTTTCTCAACACACTTATGACCTTTAGTGTATTTGCTATCACAACTATAACAAGTCCTGCTTGCTCTTTTTCCTTCCAATTGTTATGGTGTCAACCTTGTTGTTTTTGGAAGGATAGTGGCAACAACACTACCATATTTATAGTTGTGATTGGTAGGCTTCCTTATTGCCATAATTTTTCTTTCATTTTTTCTTGCCAACCTGAATGCCTTCTCCAATGAATCAGGTTCCCAAAGGCGAACCTCATGTTGGATGTTATCCTTTAAATTCCCTATAAACACCTCAATACTATGATCCTCTCGAATATCTTTTACCCTTATATTCAATTTTTGGAAGTCCTCAATGTGCTCCACCATTGAACCCTTTTCTTTGAGATTTATCAATTGGCTAAAAAAGGGTGTTTCTTTTTGTATCCTCATAATGTGCTATCATTTCTTCCGTAAAAATTTTCCAAGTGACAATTTTTTTACGAGATCAAAGCCATCGATACCATACAAACTGATTGGGTTCCAAATATAAAATCGCAATGCATCCCTTTTGTGTGTTTTGCACATTATGGAAATTGAAATATTGCTCCATCTGTAGTATCCATGTTACGGGATCCTTTCCATCAAACTTCCTCATATCAATATTTGGAACATGGTGGGTCTTCAATCCAACATTAGAGTCTATGAAATCATGACTAACATTTCTTTTAATCTCATCATGAGTTTCCTCTAGTACCTTTTTCCATTATGAAGCATTTCTTATAGCAACTTTGCCAAACATCCTTTCAAACCTTCCATGTCTTTCTTCAAATCTTCAATGTTTACTTATAAACCATCCATCTTAGCTTCCACGCCATCCATATTAGCTTCCATGCCATTCATCATAGCTTCCATGTATTTCTTTAAACCATCCATCTTAGCTTCTATTACTTTTTGTGAGAGCGAAATTTGTTGCACTTGGTCTCGTAATTTTGATATATCATGTTGCATTTCTTCCTCCTCTTCATGAGTCATGCTAGAGATTTCAAGTTGCTTATCTGTGGATGACTCAGTTGAAGTCTAGATAACCTCAACCCCTTCTTTGTATAAATCTATAGGTTTTCCATTTTCTTTCTTTGGGGTATCAATTAATGATAAATATGCTTCACTGTGTCTTTTGAATCACTTCAAACAATTTTTTCAAACCAAATTTATGCAAATTTTTAAAAAGACTACACACCATTTTTTTCTTTGTAGGAGCTCGATATTGAATCTGTTGTATATCTATAATTTCAGATCTCTAGGGTCTAAAATTTCATCCTGTGATATCCCTTTTTGTCCTCTTTCCAACCCCATAATTCTGATCCATATTTGATTCTCCAAGAAAGAGTTATGTCAAATCTCTCACAATGACCTGATTATAGACTAGTTCAGTAGAGTGAAATTGTACAAAGTACCACCTGCCACTATTTCGACCTTCAAACTTGAAAACGATACACAGAAAACTAGAGTCTGTGATATTTCCATTACTATTTACAAAATTTCAATCTGATGCTTAGAGAAAAAGTTATAATTATTTTCCCAAGATGACCTGTTTGAGATCGAATTCAAGAGCTTGGAAAAACCCTAACTTCCTCAGTTCATATTTCCGAAAATATAGCGAGACAATATCTAAAATTCGGTCCCACGTTTCATCACGATTTCACCTCAAATGAGTTTTAATTTCATATTCTTAAGCTTTGTAGAAAAAAATTTATAGCGAACATTCAACGATGTCCTGTTTGAAGCAGCGAAACCCTAGAATCCAAAGCTCTGATACCAATTGTTATGCAACCAGCTCACAAAATAGAAGAATGAGATATATCAACAACTTCAAAAGTAACATCTTTGAGGGGGAAATCTCACTTACATTACACAAATGAACACTTCTTGGATGATACAAATGATAAGACCTCCTTTCTATATATAGGAGTCTAAGGGGTCACAATATAATCAGAGCTGACATAACAATAATAATGTAAGGGCACAAAAATAAAAATAGTGCAGAACCTAAGAGTAGTCTCAAAACGATGAGGGATTCTTGGAGCTCTGCAACCCTAATGACCCTGTGGCCATGAGGTAGGCAGCATGGAACACCTCGAAAAACTAGCGAACAAACGGTCAGAAGCAGACAGACGTTACAGAAATGACAAAGGAGACTAGGAGGGGAGAGATCACCTCCTACAGGGATGCGACAGCAAGAGAAGGAACCAGTAACAACAAAGAGGAAGCTGCTCAAAGGCCACTGGGACCAATTCTGAGTGCACGCTGGCAAGCAAGAAGCAAAGGAAGATGCCTGTGCTGCGCAGTGGAGAAACCGAGGTTTGTCATCCCGATGAACAAACTGGAGAGATATAGAAGTTACATGAAAGATCATGCATTGATCTGCAAGTTCATCGGAGTCTGGCCCTCAGAAAAAGAATTGACAAGATGGATCTAACAGAAATGGCAACCACACGGCCACATTGAACTAAAGTTGGGAGCACGCGGTTTTTTCACGATAATCTTCTCAAACCTGCAAGATAAAGAGAAAGTGTTTGAAAATGGACCATATTTTCATAATAATGCAGGATCATTCATGAGGTATTGGGAGGAATGCTATAACCCAGACCAAGAAAAATTCCTAGCAGCACCAGTATGGGTTACACTGTTTCGACTACCTATGGATTTCTGGGACCCAGAGATTCTGGAAGGAATACAGAATACCATAGGAAATTTCATAAAGATAACAGAATCAACAAAAAGAGGGAGATATACCTTGTATGCAAGAATGTGTATACATGAACATAGCAAACCCTATACCAGGTGCTGTCGAACTTGAGTATCATGAGGAGGTCTGGCAGCAGGCTTTGGATTATGAACACATACCGTTTAGATGCAGAAAATGCCATGAATATGGGCACCTTTTTAATGAATTCCCTTTAAATGCAGAGGAAGACGAAAGAAATACTAAGCAACAAAGGAAAACGAATGAAGATGATGAGGGTTTTCAAGAAGTAAAACATAAGAAACAACCCACGAAAGAACCCCAGCAGAAAGGTTGGAAAGACCAGCTAACTACAAGTCAAGAGAAGAATAGATATGAAGTATTACAAACAAAAGAAGGGGAGGAAGAAACCCAAAAGATAGACTACCAAGAAGGAATAGATCAAGAAGAGCCAGAAGAATAGGGGACCCAAGAAAAGGAAAAATACCAAGAATATGAAGTGATCGAAGTCAACATAAATAAATAGGATAACGCAACAACAGAAGAAGAAATCCTAAAAAATTTACTAGATAAGTGGAAACATCTGGATGAAAGGTTTATCCCAGAGGAAGATAGAAAACTATACAAAGACATATTCCAAAAATACAAAGAAAAGCAAGAGAGTGTAAAAACAGGGATGAATGAACAACTTGGAATGCAGGATAATAACTAAGAGCATCCACAAAAAGGAAAAGGGGGGAAAAAGGAGGAAGAAAAAACTTGAAAGAATCCATTCAAATAATGAGTGAAATGCTAGTTAACACAGGAAGAGTTGTACCACTTTCAACGATCTTCCATCAAACAACCCAACCGTCTCAATGATTATTACATCCAAGAATATAAGAGGTCTTAATAGCAAGGGCAAGAAAATATACCTGGCACAGAGGATTAAAAAGGAAAAACCTCAGATCATGCTGCTACAAGAAATAAAAATAACGGGAGCAAAACTTGAGGAAATTCTTCAAAAAATTACACCCTAGTATTATGAAAGTATGACAATAGATGCAAAAGGGAGTGCAGGGGGAATAGCAATACTATGGAACCCAGCAAAAGTAATGGCTGACCTATGGATAGGAATGCGAAGGATTCTATCAGGGAGATTCAAAATGATAGGAAAGAAGGAGTGGTTCTTGGTATCAACGGTCTATGTGCCTCATATACCGCTAGAGAGAGAGGCCTTTCTAGCATAGTTGTGTCGAATGGGCAACCTACACACAGAAAAAATCTAGGTGATAGAAGGAGATTTCAATATGATAATAACCACAGCAAAAAAGAAAGGAGGACTGCAATGGGAGGATGCAGATATGGAGAGATTCATGGAAACCCAGACAACCCTCCAATTGATTGATATCAATACTATCAATGACAAATACACTTGGAATAATAGAAGAGGAGGTAGTAGACAGATAGCCTCTAGATTGGATAGGTTCTTGGCCACAGAACACTTCCTAAGGAAAGATATATTCTATGAAGCAACGATCCTACCTTGCCAAGGATTGGATCACTAGCCAATAAAACTTGAAATTGCTATGAACAATCAAAACCAACACAAACCTTTCAGGTTTGAAGCCTTTTGGCTAAGAGACCCAACTCTAGTTGATAAGCTGGAAACCTGGTGGCAGAAAAGTAAAGGAGTAATATAGGGTAAGAATAAGATGCACACCCTCCAATTGAGACTCAAGAAGCTGAAAAATGAAATCAAGACATGGAATAAAGAGGAATTTGGCAACATCCATAAAGATAAGGAACAACTCCAAATAGCAATGCAAAGGATACAACAAAAAAACATAGAAGAAGGAAGAATCGAGGAGAGAGCGAAGGAAGAAGGGGAAGTGCTAATTAGACTGGAGGAAAGGAGAAAGTAGGAGGAAATACTGTGGCGCCAAAATTCAAGAGTTCAGTGGCTAAAGGAGGGAGAACAGAATACAAAATTTTTCCATTGAGCAATGCTGCAACACAGGCAACAAAATCGTATTTTCTCCCTCAAAAACAAACAAGGTAACAGAGTAATACAGAAAGAAGAAATGGAAACTCTCCTAACCCAACACTTCAAGAACATATTGACTAAACCGGAAAGCAACAAAACTGAGGAGATATCAAAGATAAAAAAATTCATTCCAAAAAAGGTAAGCAGGGACCAGAACCTTGCGCTTTTATGGGTGATCATAGAAAAGGAGGTTGAGGAAGTAATCAAGACAAAGGCGAAAAATAAAGCCCCTAGCCCGAATGGCTTTACAGTGGAGTTTTTTCAAGTAACATGGAGTTTTATGAAGAAAGATATTATTAATGCAGTAGAAGAATCAAGAAGCCATAAATGAATGCACCCAGCATGGAATGCAACATTCTTGGCCTTAATTCCAAAAGTAGACCAAGCTAAAGAACCCCATAGCTTTAGACCTATAGCTCTATGCAATGTAATATATAAAGTCATGGCCACTATAATGGTAAAAAGATTACAATCCCTGCTTCCAGATTTGATAGAAAAAGAGAAAACAGGGTTTGTGAAAGGCAGACAGATTGTGGATGGGATTTTAGTTGCACAAGAGGTGATCCATTCCCTAAAGAAAACTGGAAATAAAGGAATGATGATCAAACTAGACTTAGAGAAGGCATATGATAAACTCAGCTAGCAATACCTACAAGAAATCTTGCAAGCCTATGGTTTTGATGATAGATGGATTGCATGGATAATGTCCATGATATCCACACCTAGTATGTCAATCCTGCTTAATGGGACCCCGAATGATACCTTCAAGCCTACCCGTGGCTTACGACAAGGAGACCCTCTCTCACCGTTCCTGTTCATCCTAGCAGCCGATGGTTTAGGTCACTTAATCAACACCAAAGTAAATAGAGGAGAACTCAAAGGGCTTAGAGTATGGGGGGAATACTTAACTATCACACATCAACAATTTGTGGATGATGTGATGATGTACAGCCAAGCAAACCTCAAGGAAGCAAAAAAAATAGGGGAGATCCTAACAGAATTCACCAAAGCTTCAGGAACAGAGGTGAATAAAGAGAAAACTGAAATCTTCTTTTTCAACACACCAAGAGTGAGCCAAGCCTTCCTAGCAAGAACTTTGGGGTTCCAAATTGGGTAGTCCCCAAAAAAATAATTATGAATACAACTGCGTGAATGGTAGTACAGAGTAGTGAACTGGCAAGGTCTGATAAGGAAAATTCAAAAAAGAATGGAAAATTGGATGTTTAGAATGCTTAATACACCAAGCTGTCTCATACTCCTAAAATCAGTTCTCCAAGCTATGCCAATCTACCAGATGGCAAGTCAAGCAATCCCGAAGACCATATGTTAGAAAATGGTGTAACTATTTAAAAATTTTCTATGGCAAGGGGAAAACAAAAAAAAATGGGCATTGCTTTCATGGACATGGTTAAGCAAGTCGGTATTAGAGGGCGGTCTGGGACTCAGAGACCCTAATATTTTGAACCAAGTCATGGGGGCAAAATTATGGTGGAGATGGATTCAAGGAGGAAATGACCTTTGGAAACTTTTGTGGGAACAAAAATATGAAGTAGCACAGACACCAGAGGGTAAACTCCGAACCTTGACAGAAAAGAAAGGCTCAGCGATTTGGAACCTAGCCAACATGAACAGAGCCCTGATAAGAGACAATAGCTTCTGGGAAATTTGAGAGGGAAACAAAGCAGATTTTTGGCAGGAAGGGTGGCAACAAAGAGGAACCCTGAGCCAAGAACCCCAGCTGCACGAAGTACAACAGTACACAACCCAAATAGTGGAGGACGCAATAAGGAACTATTGGGTAGAAGACCAAAACAACTATTGGAGACAATGGAAGAAGAAGAATGACTGGCCTGAAGCCCCAGAAACTGATCAATGGACTACTTATCACAAAGAAATGGAAACTAGGAAAATAGCTATCAAAGAAGGACCAGACATAATAAGATGGGGCAAACGCATTAAAGGCATGTTCACAATATCTGAAGGCTACCAACTGAAAACAAGAGAAGCTGGAAATGTAGACAGAAAGAAATGGAAAAGAATCTGGCAACTAAAAACCTGGCCAAAAGTGGCATTTTTTACCTGGACAGTGCTACATGGGAGAGCTCTGACTTGGGATCAACTACGAAGGAAAGGGACATATGGGCCTTCTCACTGTGTGCTTTGCCAACGGCAAGAGGAAACCATGGAGCATGTCGCCAACTCCTGTAATGTAAGTAACATCCTCTGGCAAAAGCACCAACAAATCTTTGGGATTACAGAAAGACAGTTAGAAAGTATAAAAACCACAATTGAACTATGGAGCAGCAAACCGTACCATAATGTAATCCTCAACCATGCCTGGAACCAGTCAATTGGTTTTATCCTGTGGAACCTATGGAAAGCCCGAAACAGGCAATATTTAGAACAGAGAAAAGGGACAAAGGGGAAATTTGGAACCAAATAATGAGGAATATAAGGGAAACAATAATTCTGGGAAATTGGACAGAGGAAGACTAGAAGACGGAAGGTCTGGAATCAAGCATCATGAATCGATTGGAAATTAAAATAAAAAATACAAGCAATACAAGGAAGATACAAGACGCAGAACAGGTAAGAGCAGAAGAAAGCTACAGAAACCCCCCCCCCCCCCCCCCCCCAAGGATTCATAAAACTAAACTTTGACGGAGCAGCCAAAGGCAACCCAGGGGAGGTGGGTATAGGAGGGATATTCAGAGATGAAGAAGAAAGGATTGTAAGGGTATATGCAATGGACTGCGGCATTTCTACCAACAATGAAGCAGAATATCACGCACTAAACAGGGATCTGGAGATAGCGATACGAGAAGGGTGCCAAATATTGCAGATAGAAGGAGACTCTAAGCTAGTCATGGACACCATAAAACAATTACAGCAAGAAAAAGTTGGCAGACGATGTGGGTAATTACAGAAGTTGAAAAGAAACTTCAGCAACTGGCATATACCATCTCGTCCCATGTCAAAAAGGAAGGAAATGCCCCAATGGATTTCCTCGCGAACTGGGGATGCCAAAACAGAGAGCACCAATTACACGCAGGAGAATAAAAGCTCAACCGGAATGAGGAAATGAATCAGATGAAACAAGCAGTCAAGACAGACCAGAGAAAGCAAGTGAATTCGAATGATGTCGATAGGAGGGCAGAAAAACGAAGGCAATCGCAGGCAGATCAGCCGAGATCATCCACGAAAAAGCACAGGATGGAAGAAAGGACAGAGAGTACTAGGATGACGAAAGAGGAAAGAGGAAGGACAGACCTGAGAAGCGTGGGGGCAGAAATGGAAGGACATGGGCACAGGGAGAACAGGATAGCATGACCGAGAAGGGACAGAAGAGGAGAGCCAAGTGGCAATGCGGAGTCAGCACATGGACAACAAGAGTAGCCGAGAGAAGATAAACATTAATGAAGCACAGAGGACAAGACATTTGGGCAGCATCCCAAGGAAAGTGGGCCAAAAAGCGTGCCACGGATCGTCGAAAAAGGAGACAGCTGGAGGTAAGGTTAAGACAAAGGAATGTTAAAAGAACAAGGTATGAGGATTTCCATGCATGGTGCATGAGGACGCAGAAGAAGGAAGGTGGTTAAAGAGAATGAGTCGACAGCCAAAGACAACTGCAAAAGATAGAACAGCAATTCCAGACTGACGGGTATGTGAAAATTCCTCCCCCTCACTTGGAAAAATGCTCTTTCATGAAGCAAAAAGTAGGCATGGAGTTAGATAGGAATAATTTGCATCACTCCAAACTCAGTCACAGAGTAAAGGTAGTCTGGCTTAGGGAAGAAACCCGAGATTCCATGGGTGGGAAGGGAGATCATAACAGTAAGGAAAAGGGCTCACAGGAAAAGACGGACCCATCATTCCTTGACCCCTGCAATAGATGGGAAGCTTGTGGAAGGCTAAAACCTGAGATAATGCTTGTTATAAAGCAAACCTGGAACACCAGAGAGTGGAAGCAGATGCATCCCATAGGAACCAGAGAATTGGGGAAAAAGAGGGAGGGGGACCCTGAACCAGAGGAACCCAAACTGGGAAGGGGGATAGGAAAACCTAGGAGAGATGGGAGGGGCCTAGAATGCAAGCGGTCCATGCGGCCCAAAAAAAATATGCCAGCTATCCTAGCGTCTCCCTCAAAGAAGAAAATTCAGGAATGGAAAGCTCTAGAGAGGCTTTGGATCTGTTCTCAAGTATCAACCATATCTCGAAAAGACCTATGAAGAGGGGTGGTAGCGCTATCCCCTCAAATTACTCTGTCCCAACGGTTAAAACTGACCATTGTGTTTATACTGTGATAGGTCTAATACATAGAGAGGGGTTTGCAACTCTGCAAATCTATTAGAAAGATTAGATCATCAGAAAGCTGGACAGCAAAAACATGGCACCCAGGTGAATTAAACGAAATGTCAAACAGGAAGCTGGAACAAGCAGCATGGGCTAGAATAAAGGAAGAAAATCAACAGATGAACAGATCAAGAAGTTAGTGGAAGCCTGCATGAAAGAAAATTCACAGGAAATCTGGGAAAAAATTTGGAGATGGGAACGTGACCTGAGACCAAACCTTCAAGGCAGAAACCTTCCCCTGCATGAGTGGGAAGAATTAATTCAAGACCCAGGCACTACAAATGGTAGAAAATATATTTATACCAGGACTTTGCAACAATACTGGATCATGAAACACATTATCGCTCACGCTATGACTCTTCATCAGGAGCACATGGGAGGAGAAGTGGAGAATCGGCAGGAGCGAAACAGAGAAACAGATTAGGTCAGAGGGGAAATAATGAAGGACTTGGCAACCATCCATATTCAAACATACAGGAACAACCTTGCTTCGTGCCTAATTGAGCAAACTCTATCCAAGCTAAAGTGGAAGTTGTTTCAACAGGGATGAGAGCTCCCAGGTCCAGGGGTAAAGCCGTAAAACAAAGGAAAGAAGATGATGACTCCAGAAGAGCAGGAAACTTTTCAAATAGCCTCCTCAGATGAGGAGTAGTTAGTTTTATCTTTAGTTTTTGCCTGTAGTTTTTTGAATGTCTATGACAGAAAGACCAGAGAGAGGAACTAGGGAGATACAAATGATGATGATGAACTTATTTAAGTTTTGGAATGGATACAATGTTGATCGATGGCCACCTTGTTTCCCTCGGGAAGGTGGCTATTCAATTGATGTGCTGGGGATGTAAATTTTGCAAAAGCTAATATAGAAAGTACTACCTTGTTTACAAAAAAAAAAATAGTTCAATTTTATGGGGCACAATAATAAAAATATGGGGACAACATGGGCACAACAATAAAAATAAGGGGATACAATGTAAATAACAATAAGAGAATACACTAGTATTATAGGGACCTAACACTGATTAATAATGATAGGCACCAAACCTCTTGTACAACAAAACAAAAAATCTATAGTTGTCCACCACATACCTGAAAATATAATGAACGAACCGCATGAGGCCTGACATATCTTTGAGTGTAGGCAAGTGGATACTCAATTGCAACCCCATGGGGGAGATCAGGGAACTGGGAAAATCCTCCCCTCTTCTAAATAGGCCCGTGATAAATTATTTCCTCCTCAGTGGCCCTATACCATACTCTAGGACCAACATGGAAAGCCTGCTCCTAGGAACTCCATCGGTGGATAAGATGTGCCAATAAGATAGAGTGTGCCTTTAGGGATGTAGCCTCTTTATACTACTTGAGGAGGACTACATTCATTAAGAACGCTTAGGTCGCTGCACTAATAGGGTGAGGGTATAAATCCCTCTTCCTCTTTCTAGCCTCCCATGTTCAGACCATATTGTATGGGTCTACCTACTGCACCTACTCCTGCTATTTCTCCCTCTGTTGATGTCTCTATTAAATTATTGACATATAAAATACATCATCCTCATACATAAAATACATTTTTTTTTAATGAATCATGTATTTATATATATGGAAACATAAATTTCAATTTAAAAAAAAAAAATCATTAGTGCACTCAAAACATAGTCATGCACTGCCTCCAATGTACTTCCAACTATAACTACATCGATATCGGTGTGCACATAAGTATGACCCATCGTTGTTGGTTCAAAAATTTAAATTTACATAGCAGTGCATCAAACTTGTGCACCAATGCACACGTATAACCTTTTCGCATTGAAATGTTCATTTAGCGTAATGCATTGCACCTTGTAAATTTCTAGGGTGCGTTGTTATCAGTGCGAGACGAACATATCGAGCACATCACGCAGGGAAATTTATTTTTTTCAAAAACAGTGGAAAATTTAAGCTAATTTGCAATTCTAATCCACTGAAAAATAAAATTAGAGAGAAACATAGGCATTTCCTAGACATTTGGTCATCGGGGATGCATTATGGACACGTAATGGAGAAAAACAAATCGTAGCACGGTTTAAAAAAATTAGAAAATATGAGAGTGAGCACGGTATGGAAGGATGGTTAGCAAGAGAAGCATCGACGTTAGGGCTTTTGCATGAGGAAAGAGTGGCACCAGTGTTTCATATCTCTCCAGCACTATAGATGGTAAAAATGAAATCTACAGCCAAGAGGATTTTTCTTATTTAGCCTTCCTCCGGTGCATTTATGTAACTCCACTGGTGTGAAACAAATCCAAGAGAACCGCATTTTTTTTTTAAATTAAAAAATCTATCGTGGTGATTTTCTTGAGAGGCTCCTCGGCGTTGTAGTATAGGTATGGCAACAACACTTTGTTTTACTATAGCACCGCTCTAATCTTAAAAGTTAAAAATCGCCTAGCAGTTCTCTTTAGAAGAAGCCCCAGGGTGTTTTAGTAAATAGCACTTTTCTGAAATTTAAAACTATAGCGGTGCTCCTTAGTGGTATGCACCGAGTCATTTTACTACATGAAGGGTTCCGGTGGTATCTATTATCAAAGCACCGGTGCGTTGTGTTATTTAGCATACCGTATTTTTATTATTATATAAAAATAATTTTTCCACAATGCACCACGTTATATCTAGTACCACAGCTTGTACTGATAGTAAAGAACTGTTGCATTTGTAGATTTTAGACACGTTTTCCAATAAACATCCCCTAAAACATATGTTTGCCCATCTCCGCTAGTGATCTCTGCTACAAATGGATTTTTGGGTTATTTTTATAGGGGCTTCCACAAAAACCTCTGCTAGAAAGTCTTTTCCTTGTAGTGAGTCGCATTCTATAAAGCTAAGGTTGAAAAATCAAAGGAAGTTTGAAAATTTTGCCGAAAGTTTGTGATGGTAATCTCTTTGAAAAGTCCACACAATGAAGTGGAAAAGCAAGTAAACAGTGTATTCGCCATAAATTTAAAAAGGGTACAAAAATTGCAAAAGACGCATATGTTAATTCATGAATGGCTTGGATATTTTAATTCGTATGTGAAGTGCGATGGTTTTTTTTAAGAAATGACTTTATTAAGAGTACAAGGTTATTTAAAAGATTTTGAAAAGATATTCAAAAGGTTTTTATTAATGCCAATAAGAAATATTAAAGTGCAAAAGCAAGTTTTATGAAAAGTTTGAAAATAAGATTTTTTTAGTTTTTTTTTTTGCATATTAAAAAAAAACAAAGGTTCATTACAAGGAAGGAATGTTAACCCCCATGATGAGGCAAAATATTCCTTGGATTTGAGTTTCATTCAACAAGTAATGGATGAAGCGGTTATATGCAAGGTAGAAAAAGCTACATCTTCCAAGGAAGCATGGAAGATCCTAGAAGAAGAATTTGGTTCAAGGGGGAGTGACATGTTGCAGTAAGATGTGCCACAGTCTATTGAGTCAGTTGCAGATATAAGAGTAGATGAGAAAGACTCTAGGAAGACAAGAGATTTTGGAGAATCCCACTCAAAAGTGAATGATGGATTTTAAGAATATAAAAGTGAAACCAATTATGAAGACATGCATATGGATGAAGAAGATGCAACAAAGATTGCAGAGAGAGAAGTTGAAGCCTCTGTGAGTGAAGTAGAGAAAGCACATATAAATTCTCAAGGATTCAACTGTAACGTGGATGGTGCAAATGATGGTGAATCCCACTATGATGAGACACATGTGGATGATGACTACAAAGTGAGATGTGCATTGGTGAATCCAGCCGCAACTGATGAATTTGGTGAAGTTGAAATTGTCAATGAGCACATGCATGCTTGAATATCACACCATAGGGTACATGAACATTATGGTAATGAAATTTGTGAAACAAGGATTGATCGTGGAAATATGGAAAGTGCAATGTTTGATGAATAATTTAAGGTTGAATTTGCAATTGTAGCAACAATATATAAACAAAAGATTGGAACTGCTGATGAAACATTATGTAATCTAGCAGCAATTAATGATCAAGAAGAGGATAAAGTGATTAAAGATTTTTAATGAGAATATCCACTGACTGCATAAAAGTGGAAGATAGTCTTAATGTGGTTGAAAAGAAGTCAGAGAAGGAAGAGGAAGATGAGAAATCTCTCAATGTAGAGCATAGTGAAGATGTTTTTAACATTATTTTGGTGTTTAAAATATCATGGGAGCGAAATTTGAAAACAAAGTTGTTAATATGTTTGATGCAGATTTGAAGCTCATTGAAGAATGGATACAAAAGCCAATTGAACAAATTGATGAGAGTCTTAAAGAAACAGCTGGAATAAAATAATTAAATGTAGTGAACGAGAAAAAAGAGTGATTGTGATTTTACATGTACTAACCTTAATGATGATATTGAGTGTGTAGACTATAGACAAAAAGCAGTAGTATATAATGATGAAAGTGAATAGAAGAACGTGGAAGTTTTTGAGAATGATGAAAAATGAATTAAAACCATTTTTCAACAATGGAGTCAAGAAGAGATAATATTTTGCTATCTAGAAATATGGTAGAAAGAAGATCAAGAATACATAGCACAAGAAATAGAGCAAAGAACACAGTTTGAAGATGCAGAGTTGTGGCAACATTCCATGGTTGAATGAATCTTTGAATAGGAATTTGTAAAAGATAGGATCATATTATTTTTTAGAACACATACAAGAGAATTCAAAGAAAAATTAAAGAAACAGAAAGTGAATAAATATGGAGCCTACAACAAGAAAATGCAGAAGAGAATGAAACAATTTCGAGGATATAGAATTTGGAAGAAACGAAAAATAAAATACAAAAATTGTGAAATTTTTGAGTGTTTGTAAGCCTAGCCGAGACTTAGACCAAAATACATGTGTAAGTGATGATTGATTCAATTTATATTGTAAGCCTATCAGGAATAGTTGAGTTATGTCATGTCATATTATGTTGAGTCATACAATTGTAATTAAGGGGGAGTGTTGGAAATAGTAATTACTCTCGCATGAATATCTAGCAAGATCTAAATCTAGTGATGCATGAAGAGATATGTTGAGTTTAGTGCAATTCATATTTAGAGTGTGAGTTAACTAAGTCAAGTGTGAGTTAGTTCGAGTTCAATCTTATTTTGGGAAAAGCCAAATATAGTGTGTGTTTGCATGTTGAAGCTGTTATGAAACCAGCTCAAGAAAAGATAGAAAAGATAGATCAACGCCTTAGAATTCAGCCTCTTCGAGGGGGCAACCTCCTTTACATTACATAAATGAACAATTCTTGGATAATACAATTGACAAAACCTCCTTTCTATATATAGGAGTCTAAGGAGTCACAATATAATCCAGCCAACCTAACAATAATAATATAAAGCCACAAAAATAACAATAGAGGGATTCTAAGGGGCACAGAACTAACAACATGGGGGTAATAGGGGCACAACAATATCAATAAGGGGTATAACTACAATAGTAATGGGATAATCACTAGTATTATAGGGACCCAACATGCCCCTCTCCTTCAAAAAAGTGTTGTCCTCAACGCTTGAGTAGTTCTGGATACTTCTGCATAAAATTCTCATCCTCCCATGTGGAATCTTCAGCGGATAAGTTCTTCCACTTGATAAGATACTCTGAAATTGATCGATTTCATAGCTGTCGAGTTCTTGTTTCTGTGACTACTTCCGGTTCCAATATAATTTTTCCTTCCTCGTCAAGTTCTGGAAATATTGTTTGAACTGGGAGCTTGTCGCTTATAACCTTCTTTAAACATGAAACATGGAAAACTAGGTGCAATCGAGAAGCTGCAGGAAGCTCCAATTTGTATGCCATAGAACCAATCTTTTGCAACACCTTGTACGGACCATAATACTTTGGTGATAATTTATTATCCTTCTTAGCTTGCTTTAGGGACATTTGCTTATATGGTTGTAGCCGTAGGAATACCCAATCACCTACATCAAAACTTCTTTCACTGCGATGTTGATCTGCCTGTTGTTTCATTCTATTTTGTGCCAACACGAGGTTATCCTTTAAGAGTTGGAGGACTTGTTGATGTTCGATGTGATGTTCCACTGCCTGAACCTTAGAATTTTCTCTTAAATATGATGTGATGGATGGTGGTTGATACCCATAAAGTGCCATAAATGGGGTCATTTTTGTTGCTGTATGGAAGGAAGTGTTATACCACCATTCAACCAGAGGCAACCATTTGACCCATTGTGTCTGTTTATCATATACAAAGCAACGAAGATATCCTTCCAAACATTTGTTTACTATCTCAGTTTGCCCATCAAATTGAGGATGATAAGATGAGCTATGAGCTAACTGAGTACCAAGACAAGAAAATAATTCTGTCCAAAAATTTCCAGTGAAAATGGGATCTCTGTCACTTACAATAATCTTTGGGTTTCCATGTAGCTTTTGAATTGTTTCCATAAATGCAGTAGAAACTGTACTGGCTTTAAATGGATGTGATAATGCACAAAAGTGTGCATACTTGGTAAGTCTGTCAACTACCACCATGATGACACTCTTTCCCTCAGACTTGGGTAAACCTGTGATAAAATCCATTGAAACCTCCTTGGCTTGGAATGGATAAAGGTTGTAATAGACCCGGTGTCTTAATTGTTTCAACTTTATTTTGTTGCAAACCAAACATTCCGCCAAAAACTTTTGAATATCTGATTTAAGGCCATCCCAAAAAAATTCCTTCTTAACCCTGTGGTAAGTTTTTAAAAATCCTGAGTGCCCTCCTAAGGGAGAAGTGTGCAATTCCATAAGAATCTTTTGTTTTAGCTGGGAATTCTTACAGAGGTATAAGCGATCTTTGTACCATAATGAATCATTTTGCCAGCTAAATGTATCAGACGTACTGGAATCTTGTTGTAGCTTTCGAATAAGTGCCCACACTTCTTCATCATTCTTCCATTCCTCCCTTGCTTCGTTTATCCAATCTGGTTGGATAATAGAAATGGCGCACAACAATGCTTCCACATCCTCATCCTTTCTTGAGAGTGCATCTGCCACCACATTTTGCTTCCCTTTTTTGTAGATGATTTCAAAGTCATAACCCAACATCTTTGTGACCCACTTTTTTTGCTCTTCAGAGGATAATCTTTGTTCTAAAAAGTATTTAAGGCTATCATGATCCGTTTTTACCTTGAAGTGTCTTCCCATTAGGTAGGGTCGCCATTTCTTAAGTGCATGGAGTATTGCCAACATTTCCTTCTCATAAATAGCTTTGCTTAAAAACTTTCCCTTGATTGGACGACTTTCAAAAGCAATGGGTCTTTCATCTTGCATTAGAACAGCACCAATTCCATTTCCTGAAGCATCACATTCCACAATAAAGGTTTTTGTGAAGTCTGGTGTAGCTAAGACCGGTGCTTGGCACATTGCCTCTTTAAGATGTTCAAAGGCCTTTGTTGCTTCCGGAGTCCATGAAAATGCATCTTTCTTCAATAATGTTGTTAGAGGTGCTGCTATTCTCCCATAATTCTTAACAAACTTGCGATAATACCCTGTCAACCCAAGAAATCCTCGCAGATGCTTTATGGATGTGGGGATTTTCCATTCCTTAATGGCTTTAATTTTGCTAGGGTCTACCTTAACTCCTTCATGAGATACAATATGACCAAATATTCCACCTCCTGGACTCCAAAGAAACATTTGGATCTTTTTGCATATAATTGTTTCTCCTCCAATAGTTGTAGCACCCTGTCAACATGTTCAACATGATCCTTCCAAGACTTGTTGTAGATTAGTATATCATCAAAAAATACTAACACAAATTTTCTAAGGAATGGTTTGAAAATTGAATTCATCAAACCTTGAAATGTTGAAGGTGCATTAGTAAGGCCAAAAGGCATGACCAAAAATTCATAATGACCCTCATGAGTTCTAAATGTCGTTTTCGGAATGTCTTCAATCTTCATTCTGATTTGATGATATCCCGAACGAAGATCCAACTTGGTGAAGTAAATTGATCCATGCAATTCATCCAGTAATTCATCAATGACAGGAATGGGGAACTTATCTTTAATAGTGAGCTTGTTGAGCTCCCTATAATCCAGACACATGCGCCATGATCCATCCATATTGTGGACCAATACAACTAGAGCAGAGAAAGAACTTTGACTTGGTTGAATTATACCAGCCTCCAACATTTCTGCAACCATACGTTCAATTTCACTTTTTTGGACATAGGGATATCTGTACGGCCTGATGTTTGGAGGAACACTTCCTGAAATCAGATGAATAGCATGATCATGATCACACATAGGTGGGAGACCTTTGGGAGTCTCAAATACCTTGGAATGATTGTCCAGGACCTTTTGGAGATCTGGAGAAATAGATGATTCCGATGTGGAAACATCTAGCGAACATAATTGTGCAATTACACCTCTTTGCTCCTTTTTTATAAGCTTTGTCATACCATTAGAGCTGATTATCTTTCCTGGTTTCCCTACAATACCCCTTAATTCAACTTCCTTTCCTTCCATAGAAAATTTGATGAAAAGTTCTTGAAAATTAAAAGCTATTGTACCCAAGGATTGTAGCCATTGGACTCCTAGTACAACATCAGCACCTCCCATTGGAATGGAAAGCATTGGGCTAGTCAATACATATTCTCCCATGGATAGCTTGATATTATGGCACCTTCCAGAGCAATTTATTTTTCCTCCATTTGCAATCATCACTTGACACTCTGGTGCTGGATATAGGAAGCAATTCAATTCTTTTGCTACCTTACAATGAATAAAATTGTGGGTGCTTCCTGAATCAATCAACACTATTACCTTTTTCTTCTTGATTTGTCCTTCTATCTTGATGGTTTGAGGAGTGGTAATTCCCGCCAATTCATTACAAGATATGGTCGGATTTATTTGTTCTTCATCTAGGCTTTGTTCCTGGAGTATATCTTCTTCTTTTGACCTTTCTTGCTCCTTTTCTTCTTCCTCTTCACAATCTATGTAGAATAATTTCTTCTCAGCACACTTATGACCTTTAGTGTATTTGCTATCACAACTGTAACAAAGCCCTTTTGCTCTTTTTTCTTCCAATTGTTGTGGTGTCAACCTTATAGGTTGTGGAAGACTAGGGGCAACAACACTTCCGTCTTTATAGTTGTGAGTGGTATGCTTCCTGGTTGCCATAATTTTGCTTTCCATTTTTCTTGCTAACCTGAATGCCTTCTCTAATGAACCTGGTTCCCAAAGGCAAACATCATGTTGGATATTATCCTTTAAAGACCCTATGAACACATCAATCCTATGCTCCTCTGGAATATCTTTTACCCTTATGTTCAATTTTTGGAACTCCTTAATGTGCTCCATTACTGAACCCTTTTGTTTGAGACTTATCAATTGGCTAAAAAAAGTGTTGCTTTTTGTATCTTCATAATGTGCTACCAATTATTCCGTAAAAATTGCTCAAGTGATAAATTTTTTATGAGAGCAAAGCCATTGATACCATACAAACTGATTTGGTTCCAAATATACAGTTGTCATACGTACCTTTTGTGTCTTTTGCACATTATTGAGATTGAAGAACTGCTCCATCTGTAATATCCATGTGGTGGGATCCTTGCCATCAAACTTCCTCATATTGATTTTTGGAATATGGTGGGTCTTCGATCCAACATTAGAGTCTATGGAATCATGATTAACATTACTTTTGTTCACATCATGAGTTTCCTTTACAACCTTTTCACCATTAGTAAGTATTTCTTGTAGAAAATTTGTCAAATCTGTCTTCAAATCTGCCATGTTTGTTTTCAAATCTGTCTTCAAATCTGTCATGTTTGTCTTCAAATCTGTCTTCAAATCTACCATGTCTCTCTTCAAATCTGTCTTCGAATCATCCATCGTAGCTTCCATGCCCTTTATCTTAGATTCCACGCCATTTATCTTAGATTCCATGCCATTTATCTTAGCTTCTGTTAGCTTTTGTGAGCGTGACATTTGTTGCACTTGTTCTTGTAATTTTGATATATCATGTAGCATTTCTTCCTCTTCTTCATGAGTCATGCTAGAGATTTCAGGTTCCTTACTAGGTGTTTGCATTTTCTTTCCTCGGGGCATCAGTTACCGATAATAATGCTTTACTATGCCCTTTGAATTCCGTTAAACCAAGCTTACACAAAAATTTAAAAAAAAACTACACACCTTTTTTCACTTTATAGAAGCTTGATATTGAATCTGATGTATCTCTATAATTTTGGATTGTCCAGTTCTAAAGTTGTGACCTGTAGTAGCCTTCTGTGTCCTCTTTCCAATGCCACACGTCCGACCCAAACTGGATTCTCCAAGGAAGAGTTATGTGAAATCTCCCGCAGTGACTTGCATTTAGACTAGTTCAGTAGAGCGAACTTGTACGACGTGCCACGAGTTACTGTTTGAACCTTTGGATCTGAAACACACATACCAGAAACTATAGTCCGTCCTCTTTCTGTACCTTCTTACGAAATTTTAATCCAATCCCCAGAGAGAAAGTTATGACAATTTTCCCCAGGTCACCTGTTTTGAATGTAATTCAGGAGTCTGCAAAAAGACCAACTTCCTCAGATCATATCTCCGCAAATATCGCGCAAAAAGTTCTGAAATTCGGACCCAAGGTTCAGCGCGCTTTCTTCTCAAATGGGTTTTTTTTGCAACTTCTGAAACGTCACAGAAAAAAAATTTATAGCGAAAATGCCACGATGACCTGTTTGGAGCAGCGAAACCCTAGAATCCAAAGCTCTGATACCAAATGTTATGAAACCAACTCAAAAAAGATAGAAAATATAGATCAACGCCTTAGAATTCAGCCTCTTCGAGGGGGAAACCTCCTTTACATTACATAAATGATCAATTCTTGGATAATACAATTGACAAAACCTCCTTTCTATATATAGTAGTCTAAGGAGTCACAATATAATCCAGCCGACCTAACAATAATAATATAAAGCCACAAAAATAACAATAGAGAGATTCTAAGGGGCACAAAAATAACAACATGGGGGTAATAGGGGAACAACAATATAAATAAGGGGTATAACTACAATAGTAATGGGATAATCACTAGTATTATAGGGACCCAACAGAAGCTATTTTGAGTGAGTCGCTAGTTGAAAAAGGATAAATACCCCATGATGGGTTCAGTGTAATCAAGTCAAAACAAATTGTGTGATCAATATAAGATCCGCAACTTGTGTTATTATTTGTGTGTGAAATTTTGTTTCTTTACTCCTATTACTTTGCAACGCTACTACTACCATTCTAAGAACAATCAAGATCTTATTGTTTTAAATATTGTCATTATGCCATTGGTTATTCACTATCATTCAAGCAATCGAGTAGCAAATAAGAACTCCATATTTCCGGTAGGCTTGGCGAAAATATGTTTCAATAGTATAAGAGGTCAGAATTTCACAGTACTGTGAATATTGCATGACATGGTCAACGATTAAACTTGAAGGTTGAAAGTTATGATGTATATATGCAACTGAAAAAGTATGGAGGTTTAAAAGAAGATAATTAAATATATGAGTTGTTAACAATAGAGTTTTAACATGGTCTATATTGTGCTTATGGTTTGTCGAAGGTTTTACTTAAGGTGAAAAGAAATTTTATATAAATGTGTTGGTGATGGTAATGGTGATCAAGAATTTAAAATTTATTTATTTATTTTTCCTTGAAGAAAAGAAGTTGTTTTCTATAATATATATATGTGTGTGTGTGATTCAATTATTTTCAAATTTATGAGTGTGTATATCTTTAATCATTCATACTTTCTATAATTTCATTTGTAAGTACATATATACAACTTATGGAATTATGTTTTGAATGGGTTTGAGGAATTTTCAAGCCAGATAGCCTATGAGGCTATGACATAAGATTGAAAGAAACAGTGCTTTATGAACAAGAAGGATGATGTGTAGTATACATAAGGGGAATATTATGGGGTACAAAGGGAGGTACCCAAGGAAATAATGAGATGTAAGGATAATAAATAAATGAGCCATAGTTAGTAAATAAAGTGGGTAAATAGCATCATGCAAGGGACCACAAGTAGTTAGCAATAATGTGATAAGCACATTGTATTAGATATATGGTATTGAGAGACCCATGGTATTATATGTATGAATCCATATGCTTGCCAATACAATAATCTTTCACATTTCTCCATGGGGAGTCTTTAGCCTCTATATAGGATTCATACATACAATACCATGGGTCTTTCAATACCATATATCTAATACAATGGGCTTATCACATTATTCCTAACTACTTGTGGTCCCTTATATGATGCGAGTTAACCACTTTATTTATTAACTATGGCCCATTTATTTATTATCCTTACATCTCACTATTTCCTTGGGTACCTCCCTTTGTACCCCATAATATCCCCCCTAAGTATACTACCTTCCACCCCCTTAAACATGTTTCGCCCCCAAAACATAAGAAGAATCGAAATAATAAGATCTACTCAAAAGAGTAGTCCATTGGTACCATGTGCGTGCATCTAGCCATCCTAGAGACATGTGATTACTCGATCTAGCTGGTGCCTCGCTCGCTTGAGATGGGAGTTGATCCTAGCGGTTCCTCTGTGTTGATGTGTTGTGGTTGGATCTTTGCACCTCTCTATATGTTGTGCGGGGGTTGTTGTCCTTGTTGCTAATTCGTTGTCATCGTATTGGTTCTTTTCTTGCTGGGTGATGTGAGTGGTGATATGCTGGAGTTTTAACCAGTGGTGTATGTTTCTTTAATTCACCACCTAATGGAGCCTGATTGGTATCTGGTACATGTTGTGGTGCCTGCAATTGTTTCTTATATTCCAGTACTACTTCAACCATAGACTCCTCATCTGATGTATCAGTACCTGCAACATTTTATGCTTCGGGAATTTCTTTTTATACCAAAGCTTCGGGAATTTCTTCTACACATTAATATTGATAGTACCAACAGATTCCATCGAAGGATATCCCAAAACAACATCCAAATTATTCATATCTGAAGCATAAAAATCTGAATGCAATACATATTTGTCCATAAAAATATTCAAATCTTTATAAACTTGAACATCCTTATTATCAACCTGTGCATTTTCAATGTATTTTGCTAGAACTTGCAATTTTTTTGCCAAATTAACATTGATAAAAAATTTCTTGCAACTAGGATTTATAGACACAATGATCTTATCTTTCTGAATACATCCACGAACCTGTAATAAGGAGATATCATCAGAAAATAACCATTTCCATGTTTCATTCTCATGTTGTGTAGCATGAGACCATTTGTCCAAACTGATTTTTTCAAATTCTTCATCTGGAAGGTTGGACAACTTCTTGTTGTCAAGTGAGCTCCACCATATAAAAGCCCCATCTTTCAAATAAAGTCATACTAAACTTTTCCAATGTTTTGGCAAGGTTCTCTTAAGATCTTTTAGGAATTCTTCAATAGTAAGACCATTATCTTTTCCTGTAAAAAATTCCTTGCTAGAAGCCATGAAGATGGTTTTGAAAAAATCACTTACTTTGGCGAAAATTTAAAATGGACACAACTCAATCAATATGGCTTAGAATCCTTATTATAACATGTTTTTGGAAATGGAACCACCATTTTGCATCTTCCCATGTGATAGAAATCCCTATCTAGGCACAAATTCGCTATGAATTGTCCCACTGTCACAATTTTTTTTTTAAGTAACTTATTTAAATTAGTGATATCTCCCTCATACAGACTACGATTCGACCAATTTTTTTTAAATTGGGTAATTTTTCAAGAGGTGATCTCAGATCTGCAATTATTATCTAAAAATTCCCCACAAAGCTGCAAAAATTGATTGGAGATTTTCCGTCCACGAATTGTCGTCAGAAAATTTCTGCAACACTACTGATTTTTAAATCAGCGATATCTCCCTCATTTGAACTCCAATTCAACTGATTTATTTTTTTAATTAGGTATTTTTTTTCGCAAATAATCCAGAACTGCAATTGTTTCCTGCAAATTTTGCACCAGAAGTTTTAGATCTGGTCTGCAAACTCGCCACCCCAAAAATTCCTAAAAAAAAAAAAATCTCTCCGCTTTTCCCAAAAAGTGCTCTAATTAGGTATACTACATGATGCAACAAAATTATTTCTCATTCAATAAGGTTTGGATGACAATATTCTTCCCAAGATTACAACAGTAACTAGGTCCAAACAAGGTTGGAATATTCTAGATATGACATACAATGAAAGGAGGAGCAACATCATGTTGCATTTGTTATTGAAACTACTACTATAACAAGAGAAGCTTAATATTTTGAAATCGTGGAAGTATTGGACATGTTACAAAAGATCCCACACAAGTAGAAGAAGAATATTAATATGATGCAAAAAGCGAAGCCTGCAATGTATATACACATGTGTAGAAGTTGAAATTAAAGTTGAAGATGACGAAATTGAAACAACCTTTGCACATGTGAGAAGAATCTAATAGCATAAATATAAATTGATTATGAGGTTGAATTAGATTTTCTTAAAGAGTGACTTGCAAATTTTGTGTGTGATGGAAACAAAAGTATAAAAATTCCATTATTACTAAAGTAGTAGAAGCAATAGAAAATTTAAAGAAAATCACCAAAATTGTTGAATTTTTTCTAACAATAGAAGAGGATATGAGAAAAAATGATGAAGTTTTTTTTTTTTTTTTATCTCACAAAGATTGACAGAAATGTTCAATTAGTAGTAGTTGAGGTACAAGTAGATGCAGAAGAAAAATAATATAAAAAATAAATAAATATGAATAAATATTGAAGAAGAAGATTAGAGTAAAGGTAACGTTGATGAAGATGAAAAAGTATGTAGAATACAAATTTTGGAGAAGAAGGAAAAAAAAACCTTTTATAATGTAAAGTTGAGAACAACTTGCACTAACATGCAAAAGTAAAATATTTTTTTAATTGATCTAAGTGTTGTAACCTTAGTTGAGACTTAGACCAATAGGTAGTGGTAGTAATAATTGAGGGAGGGTTGTTAGAGTTGATGAATGTAATAATTAGGATTAAAGGGGGATGTTAAAGAATAAACCCTCTTCTTAAGTGAATTTGTTTGATAGTTAGTTTTTCATTCCCAACTAATTTTAGAAATATATTTTTAGACATTGTCAGTGC
This sequence comes from Pinus tabuliformis, assembly GCA_031772625.1. Classification (NCBI taxonomy): domain Eukaryota; kingdom Viridiplantae; phylum Streptophyta; class Pinopsida; order Pinales; family Pinaceae; genus Pinus; species Pinus tabuliformis. The sequence goes on from CM062818.1 coordinate 1,455,522,729, forward strand.
AAACATTTCAAAAAAAATCATGTAAATCCTAAATATCCAAGAAGTAGTTAATGTTAGATAATTCTATATTATATATGCTTTATTGTAAATCTATTTATAATGAGAAGGGTGTGCAATGCCTCAAGTGTGTTTCTAGTTGATTTCATACCTACCTCTGTTTATCTTTTAATAATGAAAAGATTCACAAACAAGCAGTGATATGACTTGTTTGTGATAGGAATGAAATCGATTGGAAGCGTTTTTGGGCATTGCACATCCTTATTGAATATTTAAATAGATTTTACAATATATTTAGATTTTTTTAGAATTGTCTAATATTAATCCCTTCTAAAGATATCTAGTATTTTCTAAAAATATTTCAACTGGTAGTCCCTAAATATATCTTTATAAAATTAACTTGCACTTAAAACTAACTCTCAAACTACTTGAGTTAAGAGGAGAGATTATTCTTTAACACTCTCCCTTAATCTCAAATGTTACTTTCATCAACACTAACAATTAGTCCTTAGATCAATTCAAAAACTGGTTTTACTTCTAAAGGTTGGTGTAGGTTGTCTTCGTATCTATGATGCACAAGTTTTTTTTTTGCTCCAAACTTTATATTTTGTGTACTTTTTCTTCTTGTTTTGTGTACTTTTTCTTCTTGATTAGATTTACTTTGATCTTCTTCTTCAATATTTATGTGTCTTCATTTTCATCACCATATGATTCTTCTTTTGCATTACATGTACCTATTTTACTGTTGACTGAACTTTTCTATTAACTTCTATAAGATCAAAAACAATATCTTTGATTTCTTTCATCTCCTCTTCCACTCCTACAACTGATTCAACAACTTTGATGGTTGTCTTTATTATCTTTTGATGTAGTTATGGTGTATTTTCGATAAGCACTATCATCTTTATTATGATTTTTCTTTTCCAGCCACTCTTCAAGAAAATCTTGTTAAACCTCATAATCAATTCAACTTTCACTACTAGCCTCTCCTCACCTATCATTTCTACTAAAAGGTGGTTGAAATTTCATCATATTCAATTTCAATTTCATGTTCAAAACATGTATTTGCATGGTGGTATTCACTTCTTGCATCATGTTGATACTCTTCTTGCGCTTTGCTTTTCCATAACATCTCAAATTACTTATGTGATATCAAATTATTTGTTTCTCTTCTTTCAATAATAGTTTCATTAACATTTCCAATGCTCTGTTGAATGATGTTGCTCCTCATTTCATTGTATGTCATTAATAAAATATTCCAAGCTTCTCTAGACATGGTTTTTGTTGTAATCTTGGGAAGAATGTTGTCATCCAAACCTTCTTGAATGAGAAATATTGTTGTTACATCATCCTTTCTATTCACAAAGAACTGATCTTGTATCGTAGAATCGTAGAATCATAGGCTACTTGACTTCAGTGTTCTCAAACCTATTTAAAACAATATTCCATAAATCATTTATTTATAATCTAGTTTTCATTTTTACAGCTCAAAATTCATAATATTTACAAATGGAAATAGGAGTTTGCAGAAGATAAAAACTGGTAAAGAAATACATGTTAATAAATATGAGGAAAACTCAATTACCTTTTAAAATCCAGAAAAACTTTTTAATTTTTCTAATTAATGAAAAATTAGTATAGAAATAAGAACAAAAATCCTTTATCAATTAATAAGATTTCCTTCGCCAAATATCTATGATTTATGAGTAAGATTTATTTTCACCAAATATCTATCACCACATATACCAATGTACATGTTTATACCAATCAACTTATAAAAACATATAAATTTCATTCGCCATAAATAAAACCTTCAAATAGACGATAAACCACATTAAAACTCAAGTGTTTATAAGTCACAACTAAATGAATTTTATAGCATTGCAGTTACATAGAACCTGCTAAATCTATTGTACTGCCTTCACGGCTTGTGGGCTTACCAGCTCTGCAATCGCTCTTTCTGCCTCGTCACGGATTAAAATTACAAGAAAAATCTAATAAATACAATCAAAGAAAGTCGATATCACTATGTGTTATTGCTTCATTCACTTTCATATTGTGATTAGAAAGGTTGAGCTAAGCGATGTTCGACATGTTGGAAAGTTAACCATAAAGTGTAACTATATGTACTGACAGCGCATTATACTTGGAAGCATAAACAAATAGAGTTGCAAATTTACATTTCTGGCAGTTGGAATGTGATTTGCTTAAGAGAAAGTCGTTTTGGTCAATGATCTCTTCTAAATTTTATAAATAGGAGTTGGTTTTATTTTATTTTATTTTTCAATCGAAAAAAAAAACACTTTCTTTTCATTATTAAAAAGAGAGTACATTCGCAGAGGATTTTCATACATTATCTCTTTCATTTTCTTGTCTGTAGCATTAATTTTTCCTACCATACTTGAGAGACAAAAATTTCCCATACATTTTCTCTGTACTCATAGATTCACTATCCTATTTATAAAAGTGTTTCAATATTCTATCTATTATTATTAGTTACAAAATAGAAATATGCTTTAGGTCTATAAGTTCATGTTAAAAAGAAGCATAGGAAAGAACACCGTGTGATCATCAAAGATTTGTAAATGAATTCTCTATATGGAATTGGTACACCTAGAATTCATAAGTTTGTCTTGCACATATGCCACAAAATGATACTTACATGTCTCTGTGCCGATACCCCTTTTTGAGATAATATCAACTACCTAGTTCTTCTTTTGTGTGTGTGTGTGTGTGAACGAAATGCTCTGAAAGTTGGTTGCCAAGTTTATGATGCGGCTCATCCAGTTGGACAGAATGTGTGTGTGGATTGAATTGAGTGTAATATTTGACCCAATTTGTGATGCTTTTGGCATCTACATAGACAAATGTTTTTTCCAAACCCATCCATTTTGTAAAGTTGAGTACACCCCAAAGTGTAATGATCTCATCTCTACTATTTCTCCCCCGACCTCCCTTCCACCAGAAATGGTAGTATCTCCCTGACTCCAGAATTATAACAACTCCACCTCCACACCCTCTATTGGCTAGCCCCATCAAAGTATCCTCTAGGATATTTCCCCTTAATGTTCTTATATGTTATCTTTTTTTTTTGTGCGTTGTCTTCTTAGGGCCAATCTCAGAATAATATGAGATGATCTTAAGCACTTCCTCCCTCACCACAGGTCTCTTTTGTTCGAATAGCCATGCATTTCAGCTGCGCCATATTGTCCAAATGATGTAGAAGGGGAGAGTACGATACTCTGGTTGGAACTTGAACCAAGAGATGAAATAGTTTGCCAGTGTTTGTTGTGTTCCTGAGCCATCAAGATTTAGTAAATCCAACACCCCATCTCACACCTCCTTGGAAAATGAACATCCTATAAAAATATGATTTGTCTCCTGTTCTTGTTTCCTGCACATGTAGCATAAACGTGGGCTTGGAAATCACATGTCTTGTAATTTATGTCAGGCCAGGGTAACTCCAGCAATTAATGAGCGCAAGACAGAAATGACTAACTTATTCATTAGAAAATTATTTATTTATACATATACACAACGGATCAGTTCATCTTCTAGATGACTGTCCAGCTTCACCTCATCCGTTTCGGATTAGGTGTCAACATTCCCCCCCTTAATCTGAAGGGATGTTGGTGAGTCCAAGCATCGTTCTGAATCTTTCAAGCTTTTCTCTTCCAAGCGCTTTGGTGAAGATGTCTGCAATTTGCTCGTTTGTGGAACAATGACGGAGATGGATTGTTTTGGCCTCAACATGATGTCGGATCAGATGATATTTAGTGTTGATGTGCTTAGTACGATCATGGAACTTTGGGTTCTTGGCCAATTTTATTGCAGAGGTGTTATCAATCATGAGTGGAGTTGATTGTATTTGTTTTACCTGCAAATCTTCAAGAATTTTCCTGAGCAACACAATTTCTTTCGTTGCTTCAGCTGCTGCCACATATTCTGCTTCTGTTGTGGAATCTGCTGGTACTGATTGTTTGCGTGATCTCCAGGAGATAGCTCCCGATCCAAGACTCATAGCATATCCTGAAGTAGATACCCCAGTTTCTTTGTCTCCATCAAAGTCTGAATTAGAGTATCCAATCAAGTTGAAGTCGTCCACCTATGTATACTTGATTCCAAGGTCTTGAGCTCCCTTCAAGTACCTTAGAACTCTTTTTGCAGCAGACCAATGTCCCTCACAAGGCTTTTGCATAAACCTGGAGAGGATTCCAACAGCAAATGAAATGTCTGGTCTGGTAGTAGTGAGGTAGATGAGACTTCCTACAAGCTGTCTATACTTTGTTGCATCCTCAAATTCCATTCCTTCAGTGGATGTGAGCTTCAAGTTTTGTTCCATTGGAGTAGAAAGGGGATTGCACTCTGTCATGCCAAATCTGTATAACAAATCTCCAATGTATTTCTTTTGAGAAAGAAATATGGACTTTGGATGTTGGGTTACTTCAATGCCAAGATAGTAATGAACATAGCCCAAATCAGTCATTTCAAAAAAAATTCCTAATTCTTTCTTTATGGATGCAATATAACTTTCATTGTTCCCTGTCATTAAAAGATCATCTACATATACCACAAGATATACAACTGTTTTGCCAACTTTCTTGACAAATAAAGTTGCATCATCAAGATCAAAATGATTGAAGTTCAGTTTCAAAAGATGCTCAGTTAGTTTTTCATACCAGGCTCGTGGTGCTTGTTTGAGGCCATACAAGGACTTCACAAGTTTGCATACTTTGTGTTCATGTCCTTTCATAGCAAATCCTTCAGGCTGTGACATAAAAACATTCTCTTTTAGATCTCCATTCAAGAATGCAGTTTTTACATCCATTTGATGGACTTTCCAACCGTTCTGAGCAGCTAGTGCAAAGAGTGTCCGGATGGTGGCCCATTTTGTTGTGGGAGCAAAAGTTTCCTCATAATCGACCCCTTCCTTCTGTGCAAAACCTTTTGCCACAAGCCTAGCTTTGTGCTTGTCAAGTGAGCCATCAGCTTTGTACTTGTTCTTGTAGACCCACTTGCAGCCAATTGGTTTGGTTCCAAATGGAGGATCAACCAGCTTCCAAGTGCCATTCTTTATGAGGGCATCATACTCCTTCTACATCGCTTCTTTCCATTCATCATGAGAAGCAACTTCTTTAAAGGAAGTTGGTTCAAAATATGTAGACAAGTTCAATTCACAATCATAAGTAATATCCATATCAACAGGTGAATTAGAGTTATCTACATCACCTCCATCTTGTCGGTTTGTATTTCTGGTTCCTGTTTTTCCAATTTCATCAGGATGAACACTTTCAAGTGTCTTTGTCAGCCACTTTGGAGGACCTTTCTGAGATGGTCCAGGCTGTTCTGTTGATTGAGTTGGGACTGAATCAAGATTAAGTCTCCCAATTCTATCAATTACATCACTTAAAGCATCATCCGTTGTTGGAGTGTCATGCAGGGGAGATTGTTCTTCAAAAGGAGATTCCACATGTTGATCTAGTATAGGAATCCCCCCTTCAAGATGTGGAATCTGATTATCAAACTCTTGAAATGATTTCGGTTTTGTGAATCTATCCAAGCGATCAAGTTGCCGCTCAACAACACTGTCAGATTTGGATGATTCAAGAAAAATGACATCTCTAGATAAAACAAACTTTTTATTTACTTCATCATAAAGGCGGTATGCTTTAGATGTGTTTGAATACCCCAGGAAGATACACTTACGACTTCTATCACCAAGTTTGTTTCTATGTACCTTTGGTATGAAAGCATAACAGGTGGAACCAAATATCCTGAGATGTTTTACCGAAGGAACATGTCCATACAACAATTCATAAGGAGTCTTGTTTCTTATAGCACTAGATGGACATCTATTCTTTATATATGCAGCACATAGAATAGCATCAACCCAAAACATTGTCTTTACATTTTTGAAGAAAAGCATGGATCGTACCATATTCAAAATTGTTCTGTTCATTCTTTCAGCTACACCATTCTGTTGAGGATTATAAGGCACAGTTGTTTGATGTTTAATCCCATGTTGGCGAAGATAGTGTTCAAATTCATTTGATGTATATTCTTTTCCATTATCAGTGCGAATAGACCCAATATGAGATTGTGCATCATTTTCAATCCACTTATGAAAATTCTTGAATGTTTGAAAAGCATCAGATTTGTTCTTCAATAAGTAAACCCAACACATTCTGGTGTAATCATCAATAAATGTCATGATATATTTATTTCCATTTGCAGAAGGAACATGCATTGGACCACATAAATCTGAATGAATAAGTTCAAGCTTCCTATGTGCTCTTGAATGTGAATCATGAAAAGACTGTTTGCTATGCTTTCCTAGAATGCAAGCATCACATTGTTTATGTTTTCTAGGAATTGTAGGCAAACCAGCAACACCATTTTTCTTCAATAAGCGGAGACTATCATAGTTCAAATGTCCAAATCTAGCATGCCATAATAAACTTGATGGAAGTGCACCTTCTTCATGATGAGAAATATATGAGAAATGTTGCGCATGAGCAGAGGTTCCTTGCAGTTTAAGAAGTCTTTCTTCTTCTATACCCCTCATGACAAGTGAGTGGTAAAATGCCTTTCTTACCTCAAGCTTGCCATCAAACATGTGAATGGAGTGGCCTTGCTGGCGGATGTGGACCAGGGACAGCAAGTTTCTCTTCAGCTGTGGGAGATATAGAACATGATCCAGAAGAAAGTCTGGAAGACCAGGCAGTTTAAGCCTGATTGTGCCAAGCCCTGATGGCTTGATTTTTGACTGATCTGCAAAGTATACTGCTCCATCAACATTGTCAGTGAAATCTTCAAAGAAATCTTTCCTATGAGTCATATGACAAGTTGCTCCTGAATCAAGCAACCAGTCATTTTTTGAAGAAGAAAGTGAAGCATTAAACAGATCTTCATTTACTCCAATGTTACATTGTGCCTCAATATAGTGAGCGGATTCAGGTGCTTTACCTTTGTCTGTGTCATCAGTTTTACCTTTCTGCTGATTTCTTCTCTGCTCAACCTTGTCCCATGGTAGCTTGCATGTAGAAGCATCATGTGATCCATTTCGTTTGCAGCGAATGCAATGCAGATCTGCCTTTTCTACTTGAGGATGTCTGCCCCCCTGCCTCTGAAGTATCTTCCTCTTCCTCTTCGTCCACCTCTTTCTCTTGTAGAATCTTGAGCAGGATGATTTTCTTTATGAGCAAGGCAAACAGTCTCTTCAGAAGATTCAGGGACTGTTTTCTTTCCAAATGCTTTCTCTCTTTCAGCAAACTTTTTCACAAGAGTGTCAAAAGTTATATCTTTAAGATTTCCATTTGCTTGTAAAGACTCAATATAGTTAGAGTAGGTAGGATAGAGTGCTTTGAGAAAGGCAATAAGAGAGATATCCAGCTCAACCTTAGTGGATTTAATATCATGCACTATAGACTTTATTTCAGATGCAAGAGTAAGAGGATCATTATTTTTCAGTTCAAGAGTGAAGAGTTTAATCATGAGCTGAACAACTTCAAGTGCAGAATGTGTATCATAGAGTTCTTTCAGCTTTTGTAAAGCTTCAAAGGCAGTGGAATAGGATGAAATATGACGACTTACTTCCTCATTTACAGATGTTGCGATCAATGCAAAGGCTTTGCTGTTCTTGTTTTCCCAAATGGCGAGTTCTTTGTCTGATGTGGGCTGCACAGGGTCTTTGTCTTCTTCTCCGACACACACTCCTTTCCACAGCTCATTGTAGATAAGGGTGTGTTTTACCATCCGGGACCATTCAGAATAGTTCTCCTTGCCAGTGAGAACTATTCCGACCATAGAAATGATTGAATGCATTCTGTAAAAATATCTCTGCTAAAAAAACTTCTGTTGATAAAAGACTTCTGCTGGAAAAAATCTTATGCCACAACAAGACTTCTGCTACAAATCCCTCTAATGTGTGACAGAAGGCATCAGAATTTTATTGAAATATTATAACACTTTGTGCTTCAATACAGCATAAAACAAACTGTGCAAATGTTCTGCTCTGAATGCTTTCGAAAACTGCTTATATAACCACGCTCATTAGCTCAGAAATAATCCACGCTCATCAAACCACCATACACAGTCTTTGATGTCAGTCTTTAATGGAAAATGGCTTGTATAGGAGCAGTTCCAAAAAAAAAGCAGTCATTAATAGAAAGCAGTCTTCAATACAATAAAAAACGCAGTAGCAATAAGATGCAGTCTTCAGTCTTCAATATCAAAAAAAAAAACGCAGTCACCATTACAAGCTTAAGCTTCTGCCGTTCCTTCAACCTCCACAGATTCTCGACATGAGCGTTACCGGGTTCTCTTTATATTACAAAAGCAGTTCCACGGTGACACAAGAAAATGGCTTGAATAGGAGCGTAATAAAAAACAGCGCATTCAAAAATACTGTAAAATACACTCAGTTTTTAACTTTCCTCACTTCTGCAATAACACAACCCACATTCTATGAAGACGCTCAATTCCATAACTTTGCCACTTGCTTCAAGCCTCTTTCCAGGCACCTCCGAGATTTGTACACCTCTCAAGAAACTTTTCCTATTTTGTGTATGGAAGTCAATTTACATGCCACTGTATTGCGTTGAAGCCATTAAATATTCAGAAATATGTAGAGTTGACAATGTAAAAAGAAATGTATATGGAACGCAGAGTTCATCTTCTAGAAAATAACTGAAGCAAGGGGCTGAGTGGCCGAGAGGGATGCCTGACACAGGTTCAGGAGTCTAAAGAATTGACTCTCAGGGACTTCGGACAAGCTCTAGACACATATCGCACCAGCCATGTTTTGTGCAATTTCCTGAGCGACGCCGGAAGAACCGGTGGTTTCCAAGCGTTCGGGGTGGCTGTTCGAGAAAAGGCTGGTGGAAAAACACATTACGGAATATGGTACATGTCCTGTCACTGGAGAATCACTTTCAACAGATGACTTGGTCCCTGTCAATACACCAAAGGCAGTAAAGCCGAGGCCATTACAAGCTGCCAGTATTCCTGGAATGCTTGGTCTGTTTCAGAATGAATGGGATGCACAGATGCGTTGTCAGAGGCAGCGCAGAGAGGGGCAGATATGTCAGAGCAGGTATGTCAGAGGCAGCGAATTGCCTGAATGAAACGCATGACAGAGGCAGCGTATTCAGGCCAGAGAGCGCAGAGGCAGAGGCAGGAGTTACAGCTAATTTAAGGGACTGGGACCTGAGCTCTGATACCATGTCAGGCCAGGGTAACTCCAGCAATTAATGAGCGCAAGACAGAAATGACTGACTTATTCATTAGACAATTATTTATTTATACATATACACAACGGATCAGTTCATCTTCTAGATGACTGTCCAGCTTCACCTCATCCGTTTCGGATTAGGTGTCAACAATCCCATGTAAGAACTCTTTTGTGAATGGGCAGCCAACCAAAACAAATAATTTTTGTGGTATCTCCCACCTCCGTGCGACTTTGAACCATGAATTGAAATGAAATGTTTTCTCAGCCAATGGAAGGCTATTGTATATGTCATTGCCTTTTGGTTGTCCTTTTTGGTTTGGCCCTTCCCACTGCATTGTCTCCACCTTCACCAATGCTTACACTTAAGTCATACAATTTTGTGAGAAAAGCTTCTGACTCAATAGCCAAGTTGTCGATCAAACCAATTTCTATTGCCATCATCCATGATTGTTGTGAGGTGAACCGATTCTTTCTACAAGTGATATGTGCATAGTTAAATATTTTGTTGTCGTGGAGCATGGTGACAAGGTCAACCAAAAGGGAGTGGTTTCCAACAAAGCCCTTCATTGCTTGCAGTCTGACCTCTCCTTGTCTTCGATATCCGAGTTCCAACCCCATAAATCCTAGCTTCCAATGACATTTTTTCATCATACTCGTCCAGATATAAGATGCTCCTAAGGTCGTTCTTGCCCCCATCCTAGTCCATCTTGAGAAGGTTTGTCCTTTCATATATTTGTCTCTAATGATTTGACCCCAAATACCATTATCATTTTGTTACTCTCCATAAACTTTTTATGATTAAGGAACATTTAAAATTGTGAGTGTTTAGAATACCCCATTCCCCCACTTCAGTCGGTCTAGTTAAGGACTTCCATCTTACCAAGTGTAAATTCCCCTTCAAATCAATTCTCAGTCATATAAATCTTGCCATAATCTCATCAATCTTATGGGAGACCTCCATAGGCAACAGAAATAAATGCATTCAAAACATCGAGACGTTCTGAGGGACAGATCTTACTAGTGTCAGTCGACCACCTATAGGGAGCCATTTACATGTCCACCTAGTGAATTTTATGTTAAATATGTCAAGCGACCATTCCCAACCTTTGTTGTCGTACTTTTTTTCCTTTAATTGGAATCCCAGATATTTGATGCCCTCTTCTAGAATAGTCATAGGCACCCTAAATAAATTGCAAATATCCCTATTGTAAGGATCTTCCTTGTCATTTGTGATCAATATTGATTTGGTTTTGCTCATGTATAAGATTGATGCCTCACTAAATGACATGATACTTTGTTGGATTGCCTCCCAATCCTCATTATCATCCATGCCTAAAAAAAAAGGTCGTCAACAAACATTAGATGTGTGACATGCATGTTCTTTGATACCTTCACTCCCTTTATTACACCTTTGTCTTTTTCCTCTCTTAGCTTGCTTGTCAGGCAGTCCATAACCAATAGAAACATAAGCGGTGATAATGCACATCCTTGACGAAGCCCACGATGAGACCTAAAGAAACTGGTCGGGAAACCGTTTATAATAATTGCAAAGTTCATAGTCTGTATACATGCTATGATCCAGCCAATATTACTTGTAGAAATGCCCACCTTGTATAATACCATTCTCAAAAACTCACAGTCAATGCAATCATATGCCTTGATCAATTCCACCTTGATCATGCTAACCCTCTTCTTTCTAACCTTCATAGATTGCAGGAATTCCTATTCTAAGCCAATAGCATCATGTATTTTTTTTCCATCCAAAAATCTAATTGTTCGGGGGAGATGTAGGTGGATAGGGTCTTCTTGATCCTCATTGCAATCAATTTTGAGATAATCTTGTAAATTGCATTGCAGAGAAAAATGGGCATGTAGTCTAATAAATTTGTCGGGTGATCCTTATTAGGAATTAATGTAATGAATGTAGCATTCAAAACCCTTGAAATGTGTCTGTTAGTTCGAGATTCTTATGTAGCTGTAAGAATTTTTTGTACCACCATTTCCCAGAAATAGTGAAACCATTCCACTCCCCAATTGTCTGGCCTTGGGAAATTTTCTTTCACACTAGCCTAAATTACTTCCATGATCTCTTCTTTTTTGATCGGCCTTCCCAACATCTCATTTTCCTCCTGTTTAAACATGTGAGGGAAATGTTGTATGATTTCTCATTGCGCATCATAATTTTGTTCCCTTGCTTCGTATTGGCTTTTGAAATGTCTGAGTATATCTTGTTCTATATCATTTTGGTCAAATAGTTGTTGCCTATCTGCACCTCTGACGCCCCTTATAGTGTTTCTTTGTTTCCTGATATTTTCCCACGCGTGAATAAAAATGGTGTTTTTGTCCCCAACCGCCACCCAACCACAGAGCCCTACTCTATAATCACCTTTTTGCTTCTTGTGCCAGTAGAATATTATTCTTTTCCCCTTCCAGTTCAATTATTTTCCTCTTATATGGACCAGAGAAGTATACTTTATCTTCGGGATCATTATAGTACCGTAAAGTTGTATCAATATCCATAAGGGAATTGAATTCTTTATCTTTCCTCTTTTCGTTTGATATTCTTACTTCCCTTTTTAGTCACCGAAGCTTTGAGACCATTTTCCCCATATGCCCATCTGATGAAGGGAGGATCGATCATCTCCAAATAATCCCCCCCCACAAAGGCTAAGTTGTCGTATCATTGGGTGGCACAGTGGAAATACAGTTTTCCATGGATGCATAAACAAACTCTGGATCAGGAAGAACGAAATTCCCACCCAAAAATGTATTATCCAAATTGTCAAGAGACATACTGTAAATAGATTCTTGTTGAATATTGTAATTCAGATCACATTCTTTTGGACGTAAAGGGTTACCTAATTTCATGACTATTGAACGCGCTTGAAAGCCTTGGGAAGAGCCTTCTATGCCCAACTCTTCAATATTCGTTGGTGTCATCAATTTGCGATGTCCTCCCACAAAGAATCTCTGAGGGCATATGTGTTTTAAATGCCCCGTCTCGTGGCATATTAGGCAGTGAAAGGGAATCCCCCAGTAATCTATGGATATTTTGATAGTAGATTTTACCCACCTGATCTCTAATTCTGTGGGCAAACCCCTCCCAAAACCCATTTTGACCAGGACCCAATCCATCCACTTGTCCAATTGTCCCAAGCTCCCCCCATCCCATAGTAAAACTTTCCAATATAATTTTCTATATCCCCAATATCCGCCTCTTTCCAAAGCTCAAGGGGCATCTCTAGAAATTTTTCCCAAACCAGGTTTCACCTCATAACCTCCCTGAATGGGTCAAAGTTAGTTCTCCATGATTTCACCATTGGGACCCCTCTACCCTTCACCAGGGTGATGCTAGAATGATTTATGAGTCCTCAGTGCTTAAGAAATGGAAGCAGATCCACCCATTGGAAAACATACTGATTTTTGGTCTATATTTTGATGTTGAAAACCACCAAGTCTCCACCCAGTGATTAATATTCTCTCCATTCATCCTCAGATGGTGCCACCGACCCACAAGAGCCTTAATTTTTAGTCTCTCCAAAATTTCCCAATATGAATCTTCCACGAGCGTGAGCAGTGGCTCCCTCGTGACCGCTTTCAGTGTCTTTTTATTTTTTCGTGCAGGAGAAACCCCAACCCTGTAGCCTGTCAAGTGTTTTCATTCCCCCTCTGGTAGAGAAAGTTACTCAATGACGTGTAGAGGATTCTCTGATAGAGTATGAGGAACTGAGGTTTTACGGGAAAGAGCCTCGTGTTAACCTTGAACCATAATATCCACTAGATCTTCTAAACAGAATGAATGAATTCCCAGCATGTCCTTCACGTGTCTTCATGAATAATAAACAATGCTCTGTGCCCTCCCAAGTCGCTCAATCGTCGATGAAGTCGAACCAATGGATGAAGTCGAGTTCGGTCACTTGCCCAACTGTAGTGTTAAAATGTTTCCACTTCATCAACCTTTCATCCCCACCCCACCATCCTTGGCCACGTAAGACCACACTGTCGCTAGGTCGAGTCCTTGTACATAAGCATTAATGAAGTCAGTAGTTTTAATATCCTCGTGCCCCTCACCCAAAGGGAAAATTTTAGTAAGTGTATTTCCGACCCTCCTAGACACCTATGAGAGTACGATCACCATAACAATAGTGACTTCTCCTTACAAACTCCCAACCAACCCGATAAAAATTGTACAACTATGTCCTATTGGCTCTATTGGACCTCAGAATTACTCTCTCTTTGACAACTTTTCTCACTTCTTTCTCTTGTTTTCCATAAAAGACAAATCCCCATCACTGATAAATGATAGATTTTGATTCCAGGAATACATTAAATGATTGAAATGTTATACTTTTATGTTTTTGCCATTTGAAATAAGTTTTTGCACATTAACTACGAAACACAGCCTATTCTAAAACTAACCGTGTGTTCCATAGCTACTTCCATGGTTGAACAAGTTATAGGTGTCAAACGAAGAAACCGGCCACATGGGCATCTCTAGAATTGTCTCGACATGGATCCTATCCTAGTCACCCAGCCCAGATCGACAGAAAAGCCAGATCAAGACCACAGTCAAAGGAGGATTCAAATGAAGAAACCCAAGAGCAATAGGACTCTTTGTCCACTCTTCATGGTTAATTAATAAAACCCAACAGTTTTGTTGCAGCAATAACTCGAACCAGCCACCGGTGATAATGGTTTCATGCAACCATCTTGCTATCTTAAAGTCACCTGTAGTTGATCAACCACTTATGCAAAACTATTGTAAATGTGTAGACCACCTGTAGCTAAATTCTCTCAAAAGACAGTTAGGAATGTTTCTTTAAATATCAGTTGTACAGAACTGAGAAAATGTTCGAATTTTTGGATGTATTAAGCTTAGACTTACAGCTCTATAATTTTGGAACTTGTTTTCTTGTTAATAATATGAAGCCGTGTTTGACCAAGTGATCATTTGAAAGAATATCTTTAGCTAATTAGCAGCTCAACTCAATCAGTTGTAGAGGGCCCCTACACTGAAGGAGGTTTTTCTTTTTATTTTGTTTATTGTTTAGTTTAGTTTCATTATTTACTTTTAGCAGTATTTTTAGTTTAGGTTGATTCCCTGTAGTTTGTTTTCTTTTAGTTCTGACCAATAGCATAATGTTAGAATTCGATGGTGCAGTTTTGTTTCTTCAATCTATTTCATAAAGGAAACAACTTTGCTTTTAAATAGGGTAAGGTTGAAAAGTAAAGGATGCATTGTTGATTAGTTTACTTACTATTTGTATCCTCTGTTATTTATTTCCTAGTTCAGATTGCCAATGCATTGTGTGAATAAATGTTTTTGGTCACCATTTCAAGCTGATATCCATCCTAAACTAAATGGTTAAACATTCACTTCACATGAGGATTGAAATCAATTAGTTACTCTCTGCATATTTGATTTAGTCCTTTGGACTATAAAGTACAATAAGTTGCTTGTATGCCATCTCAAGAAAGTTATCTTTCAAAATTGAAGGCTTGGACAACTAAAAGTGCTTTAGTCAGTTTCATTCTCTATAATTATTTTGATTGGCCTTACAAATTTCACCTTTTAATTCTTGACTTAGGATCAATGACAAAATCAAATAGACGCTCTGTTTTTTCCTTCTTTTAACGTAGATTTTTACTAGCTTTTGAGCTCTTGGTTCAACTTTAAGAAATTTAGATTCGTTTTCCATAGTTCAAATTGTACATCATTAGGGATCAAAGAACAAAAACCCCCAAAACAATATAAAATACAAACAACGAATTAAGAAGGTTTAACTAGCACATACAGTGCACTACACTTCATCAGCTTACGAGCCTTGGTTTATAATTTATGCAAAGCAATTTAGGATACTAAATTGACTAAAAATTTTGGCACCATTGCCGGGGAAGTGTAACTAGGTAACCTTATCTCTTACATTCAAAAAAATGATATGCATAGAGAAATAAACTCTAGGGGTAGATTTATAGCTAGAGGCAGGAGTTCAATTCCTACAACACCACCTACTCCACCAAGAATAAGAAGAGATACACCTCCATCCCAAACTCATACTCCTAGCCATAGAATTCCTAAAATTCCAAGGGCAGAAATCCAATCAAAAGAATCTCCTACTTCATCTACCAAGTCAGTCCTAGAGGAGAAAAATCTTGGATCTCCAACAGTAGGAGTAGCCTTTTTCACCTCTACAGGGGAGCACATTTTAGTTGAAGAATTAGGAATACCTGGTGAGGAAGAAGAAGTAGAACCTCTCTCCCATATCCCATTAATAGAAGAACCAGAGGAGGAGAAAGTAACCTTGTTGAACCCTATACTAACCCTGAAGAAACTATAATGGCAGAAGAAGGAGAAGATGGAGAATTCACACTGTTTGGAGGAGGGGGTAGAGGAAGAGGTAGAGGAAATAATGGAGGAGGCAGAGGAAATAGGGAAATAGATAATTCTTTTGGATTCCCTATAGTGGATGAAGAAACAAATGCCACAATGAAAAATATCTCACCTTCTGTCCTCCCAAACTTCCATGGGTTAAAAAGTGAGGATCCTGAAACATTTTTATTTTAGTTTGAAGTCTTGTGCAGAACCTATGATTATCTAGAAGACTCTCAAAAACATAAGTTGTTCCCTTCAACACTGAAAGGAGTTGCTTTGAAGTGGTTCATGGGGTTAGTCACTCAGTCGATTAGAACATGGAATTACATGAAAAAAGTATTTTTGGATAGGTATTTGGATTATTGCATGCCTAACAATCACAAAGATGAAGTGTTCAAAATGATGCAAAGAGATGATGAAAATCTAGAGGATTTGATTGAGAGATTCAACTATAATTTGAAAAGAGCAAAGATGGAAAATTCAGATGAAAATACCTTAAAAGCTCTTTTATTAAAAGCCATTAGAGATGAGTGGATAGATATCCTTAACATGATGGAGAAGGGAGATATCTCTCAACTTCCATTAAATGATATAGGAGAATTATGTGTTCATCTCTCAAGAGGGAAATCCAAAACTGGGAAAGGTCCAAGAGATCCTTCTCTTGTTAGAGTAAATAAATCTACAACTGGATCGGTGAGTAGGATAGAAATTAGTAATATGCTTGATGAATTCAAAACATATATTCTAGGGAGTCTTAGTGAGAAAATAGACACCCTTAAGTTGCAAAACAAGCAGAAAACTGAAGCTGATGCTTTAGCTATTTTCTGTCCAAAATGCAAAAAAAACATGCTCTAAGAGAATGCCCTTTAGATGAAAAAATTATATAGACTTGTATGATTTTCTTAGAGAATCATGAAACCAAGGGTTGTCCTTCGATTCTAGGTCTTAAGGATGTTTTTCAAGAAGAAATAGTTCCAAATTCACCAGAACCTCTTTTCTTTGTCTCTAGAAAACCTTGGCAGGGGCCACAAAATCAGGGATTTAACAATCAAATGTATCTACAACCCCCACCAAATTGGAATTCTTGGTAGCAACCTTGGCCTCAACCTCAATCTCAATCTCAACCTAGGCACAAGGAGTACAAAATCCTTATGGGATATTTTCTCAATATTATCAATATCCTCCATCATATTAGAATTATCCTCCCCCACACATTCCACAACAAAATCAACTGACACAACTTCAAAATCAGAGCCCTCAAATTTCATTACCATTTCCACAACAAAACCAAAATCCTCAACTCTTACTATCATTTCAGCAAAGACCAAATCAGCTACCTGCCCAACCATTACCAAACCCCAATAGTAAAAATCCTCAGAATACTTACATGGTGGAAGGACAACAATTTCCAACTTATATGATCACTCCTCTAGATCTCAATGATGCTCAACTAAAATCTGGTAGGGTATTAGAAAAGGAAAGGCCTTCTGTAGTTATTCAGGAACAAGACAATTCTGAGGAAGATTCTCTACAGCCCAATAAAAGTTTTGAGGGAACATCTCTCCAAAACCAAAATACTAAAAATGAAAAATAGAAAGAACCAATGAACTCAACTCCTATCATTGAGCAGCCAGTATCTGCTTCTGCACCTCCTTTTCCTGAAAGATTACAAGTTCATAGAGGAGTAGAAGCCAGATCATGTTACCTAATTATGATTTTCTAGATGAATTAAAAAATGTATGTATTAAAATTCCTTTGTTACAAGCCATTAAGGAGATTCCAATCCTAGCTAAAACAATAAAGGATTTGAGCATAAAGAAACCAGGAAGAAAAGCAAAAGAAACAAAAATAATTCACTTGGTAGGAAAAATAGCAGATATAATGATGGGAAAAATTTCCATACAAAAATATGTAGATCTAGGATGTCTAATTGTGAAAACACATATCAGTGGAGTTGAAATTCTAAATACATTGATTGATTTAGGGGCAGAAATAAACATCATGAACAAACAAACCATGGAACAGCTCAAGCTTCCTAATCTTCTTTACACACCTACTTTACGACAATTAGCGGACAGATCTGTTATCAAACCAGATGGAGTGTTAGAAGATTTTCAGTACCCTTAGATTCTTGGGAATATCCTATTGATTTTATGATCTTGACCCCCAAGAACAATCTAGGAGGACATCCACTCATATTAGGAAGACCTTGGATGGCCACAGCTGATGCTTTCATTAGTTGTAGATCTGGTGATATGTATATTGTTGACAGGAATTCAACGAAGAAATTCACTCTATATCCTCCAGCAAGAACAATCATAGAAATAGATGACAAAGAATGGACTGCAGATGAAAATGACATTCAACCTCTCTTTACTATTTCAGATATTAATGAAGATAGTCAAATCTTAATACAATGGAAAATTTTGAATCATCTCCAGAATATGAACATGATCAATTTCAAGAAAAATCCAATATTGAATATTTGTCATCTAGGCAAATGTCTCTTTATTCTATGGAAGAATTTGGTAGCTCTATAGTTGAAATCTTTCCAGGGAGAACATTGAACATAAACAATAACTTGGAGAAATCACAACAGGAAAAGCTAATCAAGACATTACAACATTCTGCTGCACAGGCATGGGAATATACTGACATGAAAGGAATTAGTCCTAAGACTTGTATACATCACATCTACATTGAGGAAAATTGTAGACCTATCAGACAACCTCAGAGAAGGATGAATCCAAATCTTAGGGAAATTATGAAAGAAAAGCTGCAAAAACTGTTGAATGTAAACTTTATTTACCCAATTTCAGACAGCCAATGGGTTTCCCCTTTAGTAATTGTGCCTAAAAAGAATGGTAAATGGAGGGTGTGCATCGATTACCGAGAATTGAATAAAGCTAACCTTAAAGATCATTTTCCTTTACCCTTTATAGATCAAGTGTTAGATACATTAGCAGGTAAGAAGTATTTCTCATTCTTGGATGGTTTTAGTGGTTATAATCAGATTCAGGTGGCACCTGAAGATCAAAATAAAACCACATTTACTTGTCCATAGGGAACTTATGCCTACGGAGTACTTCCTTTTCGGTTATGTAATGCACTTGCAACATTCCAAAGAGAAATACTAGGAATTTTTTCTGATCTAATACATGATTTTGTAGAGGTATATATGGACGATCTTACATTCTATGGGAATACATTTGAAGAAGCTTTGGAAAATTTGGATAGAGTTCTTAAAATATGTAAGGAAGCAAACCTTTCACTAAGCAATGAAAAATGTTTTATGATGTTTACAGAAGGTATTGTTTTAGGGCATCACATTTCAAGAGATGGGATTAAAGTTGATAAATCTAAAGTTGAAGTCATTTCTAAATTATCAATTTCAAATTGCCAAAAAGATGTTCGAAGTTTTCTAGGGTTTACAGGATATTATAGACAATTTATAGAAAATTTCACTAAAATAGCATCCCCACTCTTCAAATTACTTGCCAATGATTGTGAATTCAATTGGAATCCTAACTACCAGTTAGAATTTGAGACTTTAAAAAAAAAAAATCCTAAGCACCCATCTTGAGAGGTCCAAATTGGAAACTACCTTTTCACATTTCAACAAATGCTTCAGAGACAACTTGGGAGCTATATTAGGACAAAAAGACTTGATTCCTTATGCCATCTACTATACAAGTAAGAATTTGACTCCCAGTGATTTGAATTATATTGTGACTGAAAAGGAATTTTTAGTCGTTGTTCATGCAATCAACAAGTTCAGATATTATATAACATGCTATGAAACCTTTGTTCATACAGATCACTCTATAATTAGATACTTAATGAAGAAACCTTTTACTAATGGCAGAGTTACACGATGGCTTTTACTCTTGCAAGAATTCAATATTACTATGCTAGATAGACCTGGAAAACAAAACACAGTTGCTGATTTCTTGTCCAGAATTCAAAATATCAAAGATGACACTCTGGTTGAAGATAAGTTTCCTGATGAATATGTTTTTGCAGTGACTACTTAAACTCCTTGGTTTGCAAATATTGCTAATTACTTAGTCATAGGGAAACTTCCTTCACATTTGTTTCCTAGACAAAAAAGAAAAATCATTCAGATAAGTGAAAGATACTCATGGATCACTAATGAATTGTATAAAACAGGCCCAGATCTTATGATCATAAGGTGTGTTAGGGAAGATGAAATGCCTGAGATTCTTAAGGCATGTCATGATGAGCCATGTGGTGGAAACTTTGCTTACAAGAGGACAACCTATAAAATCCGTTTTTTAGGATATTATTGGCCATCCATCTTCAAAGATGCCAAAGAATATGTCAGCAGGTATGGCAGCTTCTAAAGGGTAGGGAAACCTGTTCCTTCAAATGAAATGCCACTACAAATTCAGGTACTCTTTGAACCTTTTGAAAAATGGGTCTTAGATTTTGTTGGGCCAATTAATCCTTCATCTAAGCAAAAGAAATATATATTAGTATGCACTGATTATGTCACTAAATGGGTAGAGGCCAAAGCATTACCTTTTTCTAATGAAAAATCTGTAGTTAATTTTCTTTTTGAGGACATCTTCACTCGTTTTGGTGTTCCAAGAGAAATTGTGACAGATCAGGGAT
The DNA here is from genome assembly GCA_031772625.1 of Pinus tabuliformis. Lineage (NCBI taxonomy): Eukaryota > Viridiplantae > Streptophyta > Pinopsida > Pinales > Pinaceae > Pinus > Pinus tabuliformis. Next base: position 1,455,542,966 of record CM062818.1, read on the forward strand.
CTCAATTTACATCTAAAATGGTGAAGGTTCTTGTGGAAGATTACAAGATAAAACATAGGAAATCTACTCCCTATCATCCACAAGAAAATGGTCAAGTTGAATCTACAAATAAGGTGATTAAAGGAATTATCACTAAGACTGTGCATATACATAGAAGAGACTGGGCAGAAAGGCTTCCTGAAGCCTTATGGGCCTATAGAACTACATGGAGGAACACAACGGGACATACGCCCTATGAACTTGTTTATGGGAAACAAGCCCTGCTCCCTATAGAGTTTCAAATCAAAACCTTCAAGATGGCAGTCCAATTGGGATTGGCTTTATCAGAGGCACATAAACATAGATTAGAGCAACTCAATGAACTTGATGAAATCAGACAAGATGCGGTCCAAGGAACCAGTATAGTCCAACAGCAGAGGACTAAATGGCATGATAAATATATTAAGGAGAAGAAGTTTCAAGCAGGAGATTGGGCACTGTTGTTCGATTCAAAGTTCAAAGATTTTCAAGGGAAGTTTCAAATTAATTGGCTTGGGCCATATGAGATTGAAGAAGTCTTTAATAACGGAGCAGTAAAGATAAGGACGATATATGGAAGTAAAATACCTCTTCTTGTGAATGGTCATCGGTTGAAGTTATATCAAAAACCAATTTCAATAGAGGAGTTCATTAAGATTTTCTAGAATAACTCTGAAATGAAGCTAGTGAAGAAGAATTCTTCTTCTCCACTAACTTAGTCTTTATTTTTCCCAAGAAATGACTGATAAAAACAAGAAAAAACAAAAAAAAATTGCATAAGGTTGAAAACCAATCATGGATTGGCATAATTATACTTAAAATACAGGGTGAAAATCAAAGAATCTGACATCCTATATTTTCCATTTCCTTTCTGTAATAAGTAGTGACAAAAAGCTACATTCATTTACAATTTAGAGTCTGCAAATTCATCATCTCATTCCATCTCATTCTGTCTTCATTTTTTCTACAGTTCCACTTCATCTCACTGCCATATTTCATTTACATTTTATCTTCTTACAGTTTTACCCCATTTCACCCTATTTTTCATTTTATCTTACATCTCATTCCATCTCACAGTCATAACTCATTTCCATTTTATTTTTACATCCATATTTCATAGGCCATATTTCACTTTTCCTTATTTTCACATTCTAAAGTTGATTCCATTCCACAGCTAATCTGATTCTGCAGCTACAATTTACTTATCAACTCTGGCACAATTGTGCAGCTTACAAATAAATCATGAATGCAGGGAAATTGAAGAATCAAGTTTTGGAGATAAATCATGCTCAAAGTACCTGCGGATCAACACCAAAAGAATTATCAAGCAAAAGGTTAAGTTCTAAAGGTAAAATGCAAATTTATTTCAAACAGCAAGTCATAAACATAAATCATGTATAATATGAATGATCATATGTCTCCTTAACAAATCATAAATTGATTTGAATGCCACTTCATGATACCACATCTCTGCCACATCTTCCACATTTGATACCAAACGGTCTATAATGATTTCATCATACCACACCTTCGCTACTCTGTACTTAAATGGTATCTGATAACTCCATCTGTTAATGGTCTAAACTATGATGTGACCAATGTATTCTTGTCTCCCCAAACCCTCATTTTCTACTTATTCCATGCAAACCCATAATTCTTTTTAACCATACCCGCAGTCAATCCATTTCATAGGTCAGGAGTGTAATTTTGAAGGTTAGAAAATTCTACGAAACAGAGACCATGGGACTCATTTTCAGGGCAGAGCCCGTAGGGGAGAAGTTTATGGAAGGGTACCCACAACTCAAGGAGATGTTGCAGAAGACTGGATGGCTCAATTTCATTAAACAATTTGATGGATATCACAAGGAGATCACAAAATCTTTTGCTAGATCATTCGATGGTACAGAAGTAGAGATTGGAGACATTAAGTTTGCAGTAACAGAATCTTATATAGCAGAGGCTAAAGAACTACCAAGACTTGGTGAGAGATGGTTCAAAAACAAAGAATTTCATAGTGAATCATGAAAGGTAATCCTCAGGAACCCAGGTATGGATGTCACTGTGTTTACAAAAGGAATTCCTATTTCATCACTTAAAATTAAATGGAGAAGCATGCTTTTGATAATACAAAATTTATTACCTGTGACGGAAGATTCGGATGCATGTATGTTTATCATATATGTTTATTGATGAACTTTATAGAAAATGGAAACATCAACCTCCCTTTCTTCCTTAACAGTCTAAGGAAGATGGCTTCAAATGTACAGAAGAAAATAGAATTCATAGACACAACTATATACCATCATGGGTTGGTAAAAATACTAGTTGATAAGAAACTATTTCCAAGAGACACCAAAATCACCTGAAGAGGGTAATGTCAGAAGGAGTAAGAGGAAAAAGACCAGTATGACCATTCAAAGAAAACCCGAGTCCTCCACACGAAAAATGATGAAAAGCCAGTCTCTAAGATAGAGATCAGGAAGCAGATCAAGCAAAAAGGAAAGATAAAAAAGAAAGCTGGTGGAATTACTGAGAACAAACCTGAATCTTCAGTACAACAATATGATGAACAACTAATCTCTGAAGAATTAACAAAGATTAGGAAACAAATCAAGAGGAAGGAAAAAATAGGAAAGGAGAAAAAGGGTACAAAGGAGGAGAACATAAACCCCCTACAACTTAGAAGGAGCTCTAGACTCCAAGGTATGGTAAAGAAGGTATCATCAAAGGGAACGGAGTTCATAAATCTAGAAGAAGAAACCCCAATACCATCTCCTGAAAATGTTCCATTTACATACAGTCCTCAAAACTCTCCTAAACAGTATTTTGAAGGTAGCCCCAGCAGAGGATCCCCGGGCATAGACCCAGTGCAGCAAAAAAATTATGATTACATAGAATCACTGGAAAAGAAAAGTGCCTCAATGGATCCAGGATCCTCAGCCAATCCAGAACAACCTGTCAATCCACAAGAACCTCGGACTAACTCTCTCAAACAGGAAATCGATGAGTTAGATATATTGAACAGGCATATCAAGAAAGAAAATGAAACCATGAAGGAACAAAGCAAATTGGATAAATACATTCATGATAATACAATATTGCACTTAGGGCTATGGTACAAGAAGAATAGGAAGTTGAAGAGGAAGAATAGAAACTTGAACAAAACAATCATCAACCTTAAATATAGACTTCTCATGAAGAAACCCAGGATGATAGTCACATCAAAGAGGAGCAAGAGAAGAAAGTTAGATATAGTAGCAGAGGTATCTGAGCAGATGCAATAGGAAAGAAGATTTCACAGTTTTGGCAAAATTGCATGGGAACATGCAATGATTTTGCAGTGGGGGTATGTTGGACCTTAGAATTACTCTCTCTTTGACAACTTTTCTCACTTCTTTCTCTTGTTTTCCATAAAAGACAAATCCCCATCGCTGATAAATGATAGATTTTGTCTCAAGGAAGACATTAAATGATTGACATGTTATACTTTTATGTTTTTGGTATTTGAAATAAGTTTTTGCAAATTAGCTATGGAACGCAGCCTATTCTGCAACTAACCATGTGTTCCGTAGCTACTTCCATGGTTGAACAGGTTACAGGTGTCAAACGAAGAAACCGGCCACATGGGCATCTCTAGAATTGTCTCGACATGGATCCTATCCTAGTCACCCAGCCCAAATCGACAAAAAAGCCAACTCAAGACCACAGTCAAAGGAGGAGTCAAATGAAGAAACCCAAGAGCAATAGGACTCTTTGTCCACTCTTCATGGTTAATTAATAAAACCCGACTCGAACCAGCCACCGGTGATAACAGTATCATGCAACCATCTTGCTGACTTAAAGTCACCTATAGCTGATCAACCACTTACGCAGAACTGTTGTAAACGTGTAGACCACCTGTAGCTAAATTCTCTCAAAAGATAGTTAGGAATGTTTCTTTAAATATCACTTGTACGGAACTAAGAAAAGGTTCGAATTTTTGGATGTATTAAGATTAGACTTACAACTCTGTAATTTTAGAACTTGTTTTCCTATTAATAATATGAAGTTGTGTTTGACCAAGTGATCATTTGAAAGGATATCTTCAGCTAATTAGCAGCCCAACTCAATCAGTTGCAGAGGGCCCCTGCACTGAAGGAGGTTTTTCTTTTTATTTTGTTTACAGTTCAGTTTAGTTTCATTCTTTGCTTTTAGCAGTATTTGTAGTTTAGGTTGATTCCCTGTAGTTTCTTTTCTTTTAGTTTTGATCAATAGCACAATGTTAGAATTCGATGGTGCGGTCGTGTTTCTTCAATCTATTTCATAAAGGAAACAACTTTGCTTTTAAACAGGGTAAGCTTGAAAAGTAATAAGGATGCATTGTTGATCAGTTTACTTACTGTTTTTATCCTCTGTTATTTATTTCCTAGTTTATATTGCCAATGCACTATGTGAATAAATGTTTTTGGCCACCATTTCGAGCTGATATCCATACTAAACTAAATGGTTAAACATTCACTTCACACGAGGATTGAAATCAATTAGTTACTCTCTGCATATTTGATTTAATTCTTTAGACTATAAAGTACAATAAGTTGCTTGTATGCCATCTCAAGAAAGTTATCTTTCAAAATTGAAGGCTTGGACAACTAAAAGTGCTTTAGTCAGTTTCATTCTCTATAATTATTTTGATTGGCCTTACAAATTTCACCTTTTAATTCTTGACTTAGGATCAATGAAAAAATCAAATAGACACTCTATTTTTTCCTTCTTTTAACTTAGATTTTGATTAGCTTTTCAGCTCTTGGTTCACCTTTAAGAAATTTAGATTCGGTTTCTCATAGTTCAAATTGTACAACATTAGGGATCAAGAATAGAAACCCCAAAAACAATATAAAATACAAAACAACGAAGTAAGAAGGGTTAACTAGCACATACAATGCACTACACTTAATCAGCTTACAAGCCTCGGTTGATAATTTATGCAAAGCAATTTAGGATACTAAATTGACTAAACAGGCTCCAAGATTCAACATTTCAAAAAAATCCTGAGATAATCCCAATGGGGCCAACAACTAATGGGAATTGACATCATTTTTAAAGGCATGTGCAAAGGAAAAAATTCTGGGTCTGGATGGTTGGGGATTTGAACTCTTCATATATTTTCTGGAATTGATGTTACCCGATCTCCTTACAGTGGCAGAAGAATCTAGGACTAAGGGTTACATTTCAGGGACCATGAACGCCATTTTCATTGCACTGATAGCAAAAAAGAATACTCCTTCATTTGTTGATTACATACCAATTTCAATCTATAATATGTTATATAAGATTATCTCAAAATTGATAGCTACCAGGATTAAAAGGTCCCTTTCTAAACACATCACTCCAGAACAATTTGGTTTCTTAGATGGAAGGCAGATACCGAATGCCATAGAAATTGCACAAGAATGTTTGCACACTATTATAACTCGTAGGAGAAAAGCATGCATGCTAAAGATTGATCTGGTAAAATCATATGATTGTGTAGACTGGGAATATATGAGGTTTGTGTTAAATAAGGTTGGCATTGACCTCTTCAGCATTAAATGGATAAAGGCATGTATCACCACCACGAACTATGCGTTCCTCATAAATGGATCCCCCAAAATTTTCTTCAGGGCTTTCAAGGGTTTGACACAAGGTTTTTCATTATCCCCACTCCTATTTCTTATTATCATGGATGGGTTGAGTTGTCAAATATGACAAGTTAGGAGTCTAGGTTTACTATCGGGTGTACATGTATCTAGAAACATCAACATCACTCATCTAATGTTTGTAGACGACTTGTTATTCGGGAGAAGTGAAAACAGACAAGAATGGGAGCACATTTATCAGATTATGTTTGAATTTTGGAGGTCACGGGACTGATAATGAGCAAAAAAAAAATAGTTTTGGTTTACGCAAACCCGAAAGGTAGTATGTGCAGGGAAATATGCAACCTATTTGGAATAACTTCCACTAATATTGATGGAGGCCTCACATACTTGGGCTTTACACTAAAACTAAATAAATATGGAATAAAGGAATGGGACTGGCTAATAGAAATATTTTAAAAGAAATTTTCAAGATGGACTCTAAAATGGATGACTATGGGAGAGTGTCTGACTCTCATTCGGTCAGTTCTACAAAACATCTCCATATACTAGATTCACTTGGTCATGTTACCTAAAACCATTGTAGAGAAGGTGGATTCTATCATGGCTAGATTTTTATGGTCGGGCCTCTAACAAGAGAAAAAAATCATTTGGTAAGCTAGGAAAAGATATCTAGAAATGTGGATCAGGGCGGGTGGGGCATTTTGGACATACATCATTTTAATAGGGCCATGATCATCAAAAACATGTGGAGGAAATGTCAAAAGAAAAAATATGGCCCAGGATTATAAGAGAGAAATATATGAATGGACATCATTTTACCATATGGATGAGGGCAGGAGCTAAAGGACAAAAGGAACTTCATATATATGGAAGAACATGTTAAAGAATTGTATTTGGATGATGAGTTTTTTGAAGTGGAAAGTGGAAAACGGACAAATGGTTGCGATTGGTTTGGATGCCATTAAGGGCATCATGGGGAAACACTCGTTATCAACAAACATAATACATTTCCTCCATAACAGGGACATTAAATACATTTCTCATATCAAGAAGGACCACAATCTTTTAACTTTCATACAAAACTGGTATAGGGCGACATATTTGGGCTTCATTGGAAATCAAGCAATTGAATGGGAAGAATATACCAATAAATTACAAGCAGCATGAATATGCATTACAGAAAGGGAGGATAGGATGATATGGGATGGCAGGTATAAGAAAAAACAACCAATGGTAAAAGAGATATATCAGAATATTACATGAAAAAATGAAAGTTACACTAGTTACAAATGGCTCAATATTGCTTGGAAGCAGGGAATACCTCAGAAACTCAAATGTTTCAATTGGCTGACCATTCATGGCCATATCCTCACATGGGATCAGCTACATCATAGGGGTTTCAACGGTCCCAATAGTTTCCACATGTGCAGAATGGAAGTTGAGGACACAAACCGTCTGTTATTAAGATGTCCTTTTGCAAGGGCGGTATGGGATGGAGTGTTGGACACACTAAACAATGGCACACTGAAGGTGCATATAACACTGGAAAAATGTTTGGGACATTGGATTAGAAACCAGACTTCACATCGTTACCTTCCATTCTTCATTATATGGACTATTTGGAGGTTTAGAAACTCTAAAAGTTTTGAGACAAAAGAGCCAGTGGTTAGGGAAGCCACTCTTCAATCTATGGTATACTATGAAGAATGTGGAATCAAGACCAAAAACACACAAAAGAGAATGCCCAAAATCAAGAATATTAACATAAATTTCCCCTTAAGTTTTTTTGATGGGGCCCACCAACAAAGGAAATATGGCTATGGTGCATACATCATAATTGAAACTGGTAATTTCTATCACTGTTGGTGGGAGGGGGATACAGGGACAAATAACAAGGTTGGGATCATTGCACTATGGGGCATCCTTTTAATGGAAAAATGGTTATATCTAGATCATCTACAAATTTATGGGGATGCAAAGGGAATTATAGATTGGGTAAAGGATTATACATATTTTAACCCTCCAATTTTGTCAAATTGGATGTCATGCATCACGACATTGGTAAGCGCCTTCCCGAACATCTCTTTCCAGCACATATATAGAGAAAAAAATGTGATCACAGACAACCTATCAAAAAGGGGTATCATTGTGGTTCCAAGAAAGTTTTTGTTGTTGTTTATGAGTAGGATATCTTCACCAATGTTGGCAGCATAGATTATTAATATAAGATAGAGTAGGTGACAAAGTCATTTCCAAAACGATGAAAAAAATGTATTGTTTTTTTTGTTACATTCCAAAATGTAAGTCATAGTACTATGAAGGTATTTTGTTGGACATAAAAACTTATGTAAAAAAGAGGAAATCACAAGTATAAAAAGCAAGATGGTAATATATATGTTAAGAACATGAATAGTCTAGTAGAAGAAGAAACAAAAATGTGATAGAAAGGGAAGAGGATAGACACAAAATAACACAAACTAATCACACGCAATAACACGAGTTGCAGCTCTTCTATTGATCACACAAAAACTTGATGATTACAATGCACCCAGAGGGTTTTAACATTTTTCTACTAACGACTCGCCTAAAATAACATGACATGCAACCACACACTAAATTCGACTATGACTTAACTCGACTTAACTTGACTCGACTCTCTAAATTTGGCCAACTCTTTCATGTGATTTTAAGAGAATGATTTAACTCACTTATATTTCATAATATAAAGTTTGTGTATTTTTCCTCTAAAACAAGCCAGCTGCCGAGCAACCATAGTCTAGTATACCTGCTTGCAGTGGATAAAATTTTAGATACTTTTCGCCTCTCCACTTCCATTATTAATATTACCCTCCAATCCTGTCATAATTATCTTCAGTTCCCTTTCTAATTTCCAGACCAATACCTGCAAAATAGTTCCTTATCTCTATTATGAGAGACTGTTTAATGAATTAATGTCGTTGCCTAAATGCATCCTACTCTCCTCGTCCCTGTAACATTCTGATCTGGATTATGCATAGCACATTTTTTGAATTTTTGTGCCTCCAATATATCATTGATGAAAGATTGTTACTTTCTCTCAAATCGCGATAATCCCTTGTTCTTGTGTTGATATTTCTGTAATAAAAACTTTAACACGTTAGCTTTCTTTAGAAATGTAGTAATCCTGGACTCCGCCCTGAGAGAGGTATTTTTGTCTCAGTAGCTCCTGTGCACGGTCAAGCGTTCTTTTAGTAGAGTGGTATTCTTAGTCCTTACCATAATAGATGTCTTTTAGTCTCAATAGTTCTTGTGCACGGTCAAATATTGAAGTCGTTCCTCCATCCAATCTGTGTATCCATCATCGATATTCAATATAGCGCATAAAGAACCCCTGTAAGAAAAAATAATATATAGGCTCCTAGTCTCCAAGAAGTGGGAAAAGTTATCTTTTTAGACAAAGTGATTCTTCCGTCAAATATTATGGGTCGATCCTTCTGCCTTCGCATTGTTGTATCGTAACCAACTTTGCCTCCTCCCAAAAAATTTCGCCTCAATTCTTCTTCCCGCAAGAATATGTGCATCTCTTCAGTCTTTCACCGCTACCCTCATCTGTATTCCTCATCACCTCTCCTTTCCTGCAGCCACAGAATTTAGTTAAAACCCCTAGCATCCCCAACACCGAGAGCCTTCTCCACATGTCAAGACTCTAACTTTCACTATGGCAGAGCCAACATGAGACGATGGTTTCGTTGCGATACTGGAAGCCTTCATATAGCTGGATGAACTTATCGAGTTTATATTCAGAAAACTTGCATCAACAGAATTTAGAAATCGACCCCTGTCCGAGCTTCACAATCACTCCCACTATATGTTAGACCTTACCATGAGAAGGATACTTCAGTGGACATCTATCCTAAGCAGAGGCGCCATCTTCTCAAGTTGGTTTTACATTTATGTGATCTTAGATTGATACACAGAAAGAATAGAACAAGACTTTGCATTTAGTCGTTGTTGTAGTGGTGGATAAGTAGAGTTATCTTTTCACATCCTCTAGGAAATAGACTTTAGGATATAGATACTATCAAAAGGAAGAATAACTTGTAGAGGATGAAGTCATCAAGTTGCAGCAACACTTGGAATAACTGCAAAGGAGTTTCTAAACAGGAGTACAAGCTCCCGATTTTGCAAGGAAACAAATATACAAATTACTAATGGGCATTAAATGAGTGGGGGTTGTATATGTCCACAGTTGGATGACTGCCTACCAAAATTTAGTGGTGGGCATATACAGCCCCCCGCTCATTTAATGCCCATTGGCAGGCTACTTATTTTCAACGGTGTTCGCAACGAATATATAGCCTTCCAATGGGAATTAAATGAGTGGGGGTTCTATATTCCCAATGTTGGATGAATGGCCTGCAAAAATCCAACAGTAGGCATATACATCCCCTGCTCATTTAATTCCCATTGGCAAGCTACTTATTTTCAGGGGTCATGCAATACATTAGTGAATCAAGAGCAATGAAATATATGCAGGAAGTTAATGTAGTTGTCAATATGTTATTGTATTATACATTGTACTGCGTAGGTGGAATGGTTAAGTGTTTTTAATATGTAATTTAATGCATTGATTGTACAGGTGGAATGGTCAAGTGTTTTTAATATGTAGTTTAATGTGTTGACTGTGTAATTTAATTTAATTTATTTGTAGAGTTTGGCAAGTAAAAAAGTAAAAGTTGGCTAAGTTTATAGAGAAGTTGTGGATGGTTTGGCTTCATATTTTTTGAATATCAGTTTAGGCTCTTGAATCTAACAAAATTGGACATAAATCTGCATGACTGTCCTCATGCTAAGGAGGAGATAAAAAAAAGTGGGTGTTAGAAAAATTCAGGACTTCCATGTGGACAAAACAAGTAGCAAAAAAAATCATATTATGTCAAAGAATTTAACCCCGCATGGAAGCATGATGATAAAGAGTATTTGAGTTCCATATCAAGGGAAAAGATAAAATATTAATTGTGCAGTTGAGGACTAGTTCCCATCATCTAAGTTGTGAAATTGAGAAATGGGTGACCCCTAAAGAAGAGTGGGAAGAAAGAACTTGCATTTTTTGCAATACAGGGGCTGTAGAAATAGAGTGGAATTATATTCAAAGAATGTGTAGCATATGAAGGTATTCGTCATCAGTTTGATAACAACCTAAAGGTGAATAATCTCAGTGATCTTTTTGATGAGGAAAGAATTCACAAAATAGTGATTTTATTACTCCAAATTCACAACAGAAGAATTGACATGGAAAAGAATCTGAATATGGTTTAAGTTTTTTTGTGGTCCCTTAGACCATGGGGTCTCATGGACGTCATTAAAAACCATTCATTCATTCATTGATATTGCCAGATTCTTCAGATTTCTTGACCATGATGCAATACATTTGAAAGATATCCTTAAGTTGTATAACAGATCTGTGTAGAGCCATTTCTTCTTCTACACTTTTGTTGGCCTCGGTTCCATATCTTAGTCTAAAGATGCATCGGCAAAATTTTGCAAAAATTACGCATAATTTTTTTGAAACTCGAGATACAGCTATCAAGTTTCAAGATTTTGAGTTTCTCATAGATTTTTAATGGTGCTGAATCAATGTCCACTATAAAAACAGAATTCAACCACTCCAACTCTCAAATTAAAAAACAAAAAACTAAAAAAACAGAAACAATAAACATACTTGACACTTTTTAGCCATCTGATAAGATTGACGCCTTTAGACAACGCCTTTTTAGACATAAAATAAAAAATAAAATGAGTTTGAGTTGAGTCAATCTTTTTTTTTCAATCGCATCTGGAATAGTCTCAAAAAATATACATAGAGCCCTGAGAATAGATTTCCATACTTGTGAGGAATTAACCCACAAATAGACGTTTGACCAAGCGCCAGTGGCTCTGAGGTGAGTCAACCTTGGCAGCCTTGTAGAGTGAGATATCCATGTCTTGGAGATTGGGAAAAGTTGCGATGGTATTGATTTTCTATGCCAATTGGCATTTTGTTAGGATACATAATGGTTGAGTTCAGTCAGGTAAGATAGTAAATGTTTGAGATGGTATATCTGTTGACTACTTTTTTAATATATTTGTGAACCGTCAATGTTTAATGGTTGTGCAACATGCCTTCTTTGTTTGTAATTAAAAGATAGATATAGAATAGATTTAGTTTTCTTGTTAGTTCTTGGGTATTTTTTGGTTGCTTCCTTTTATGCATAAATTTCAACCTCATTATGATCTAGTTATCGCTCTTTGTTTTTTTAATATGGTGTCAGAGTTGCAGGGTGTCAGCTTCCTCCATCTTACTTCATTGTCTTTGTTTTGAGATTTGAGTATGTCTAGGTCGTTGCAACACCATCTTCCTGTTATCTTTTTTCAAATAAACACATTTGATACATATTTTATGATACTAAATCATGTCAACAATCACCATCCAATCAGTGGCATGTTATGGATGAGATGATACATATAATGAATATAGTTGAATAAATAAACAAATTTTTGATCAGTTTGGTCATGGAAAGAGATGTATTACCAAGCATGGTTGAACAATACAATGGGTCTACGTAGGAACATTCTATGGATTGCATATTTTTTGTCTGGTGATTCAGAATCTTTATCAAAAAATTTGGATTATTAAGTCGTTTAACTATTCTACCTTCCAAAGTTTTTTATTGGAATTGGGTTAAATAAATTTGGGTTAGTTTGTATTTTTTATTATTTGAAATGCATTTTTTGTATGTAAAAATAAAATAACTCCATGAAAAACATTAAAAACATTTGGATTGTGCATAACTCACAAATAAATTGGAGGTAATACAAATGGACTACTGCGTGAGAATTGCTTTTGATATTGTTAATTGTTTTTTCCACTGTAGTTTCAATAATATATTTGTGGTTTACTTGGAGTAGTTATTTATCTTTTAGATTGGAAAAATATTATTCAATCCTTAGGACTTTAAGGGCTGCATCTTGAAGCAATGAAGTCTTATTTTTTTAGATGTGGACTTTTTCAAACTAGTACAGCAACTTGTACTTTCTGCTAAGTATAAAATATTTATTGTAAGGTAAAATGGAAAATCTCAACAAAACATTAGTGAAGAGTGATCCCTCCACAAACGAAAATTGCATTCACAGAACCTGATTGTATCTTGATTGGTCAAAATTTGAATTCACATAATTAAATTGTATGGTTAATTGGTTGACGATGAATTAGCGACAATCACATAGATCCATAATAAGGATACTACAAATAAGTTCAATATGAACCAGGAATTGTAGAAAATTGTAATGCCAACAACAATGGCACTAAAATTCACTAATGTTCCTAGTTCGGAAAGTCTATAATAATTCACAACCATTTTCCAAATGCTATTGAAAAAAAAGGGTTGGTAGTGCAGTATCTCATAGGACGAAATAACGACAACAAGCATAAGGATAAAAAGCATCCATGATTATTCACAATGTTCTTCCAGAAGCTATGAAGACCCAAAAAAATTTAGGTTGTTAGTGCAATATCTCACAGGCTGAGACAATCTCGATGGTCAGCTTTCCCCAAAAACCAAAAATACATTGGTCACCGAGAAAATTCAATGAATAAAACAAATAACAACAACATTATTGGTTTGACACTAAAATTTAGGAGAGATAGAAAATGGAGAAAATGCGCATCTCTCAGGTGAGCCTAGCTCAACCTGAAGAGTGTTCGTACAAGACACCTCTATCATTCACCAAATCATTTGTACATAAATAAGATTGGAAATTTGTTGCGTAATTTAATAGATTCCTTAAGAATAGGATCCAATCTAATTGATCACAGCAGATCACAACAAATCTCTAATAATAAAATAATCTAGAGAATTTGTTGGACACCTAATCCTCAATGGGTTAGTGTGGAAGCCGAATAGATAAAAGGAAGTCCAAGAGACCTTGGGATGTGAAACCCAACGGTTAAAACATGTACTATAAATGTATATCTCTTGTTAATAAAATGTATTCTCATGTTTTATCCTTCATATTCTATTGCTTCCCATGTGTGTTTAACATGGTATCAGAACGAGCGAATTCTGACCCTGCTCCAATTTGAGCCACTGGTTTTGTCAGTTTTTCTCTATTGGCTCTATCCTACTTGCCAGAACTTGAGTGCTCTAATTTCCCGCATGACCTAACGCTCCACTAGTTTGGCCTCTGCTAAAAACACTTTTTCTCATTTTTGGGCATTCTCTGCAATTGTCAGCACTCTTTCTTTGCAACATCCACTGATCGTCTAGCCATTTCATTAATTATAATCTTTGTCACCTACCTACCCTAGTTGTAACGCCTCAGCATCTTTCTTTGTCTCTTCAGACTTATCAAGCCTGCACCCTATCAGTTACAATTGTTACCAAGCGCTCAACTCGCTAAAATTTGAATACTATGAGCTCGAATAGGATACGTATTTGATATTATCTTGTACTTAGACATTGTTTCATTCTCTGCTCAAGAGCAGAAACTTTCATCCAGACTTGAAAATTCAAAAGTTCTCTTTGTCGAAAATAGAGGTTTCGTTGATACGCTGACAGTCTTTCTGCGCCTACCTTAACAGTCTATCAATGCCGCACTAAATTGCTATGTAAATAGTCGGTGAGTGAGCCATTGTCGGCATACTCGAATACTAGATATGAACGGCTTTCCGTCACACAGAACCCCGAGAGGTGCACCACATTGAAATGCTTTAGCTTTTGAAGAATCCCAATTTTTTGAGAGACGTCCCCCTGAATCTGCTTTACGGCCACTAGGGTTTCGTCGATGACGCTGCGGTAGACAGAACCGGCAATTCAAATCCTCATTCACGCACGCCCTAGCTAGCTCTACCATAGCAAAAGCCACATCCAACGAATACTCATCCTTCAATGCCGTATCCCTGAAACCCTTGAGCTTCTGCTTGGGATGTCGTTTCTTTGTCCTTCGAAATCCGGCGGTCTCCTCTGATGCATTGAACAGCTCCTGATGTAGCCTCCTCTATTTTGGAGAGATTGAGCTGTCAGGTACAATTGATCCATGCTAGAAGCTCGTTCCTGCCTACAAAGTAGGCACCATCCAGCATCCCTATATTAGTTGTCACTGCCATTTCTATTGCCTAATTGCATCCATACCACAACCACCCAAATTGGTATTCAACCAGTGCTGCAATTGCATCGACCTGAACAGTGTCACTATAAAGTTCTATGTAGCCACCTCATCATTGGAAACATGCTTGAGAGCTATGAAAACGGCACAGCAGCTGAAAGCAGGAATTATCGGACGTATTGTTGATGATGTCAATGCCAATATGAATCTTGATGTGCTCTACGAGGATAAACGAATCGGTTTAGGTCAAGAAGTATCGCTGGATGATATGCGAGTAAAACCTACAATTGCAATGATTTGCAAACGTTCAGATTATGACTAATCCTGATGCTCCCGGAGGCGAGTATTTACATTGGTTGGTTACCTATTTCGTTTTCATCAACCAACTTGAAGGTATCCCAATTGTCGTCGATTCTTTGAACCAGAAATCTATAAGTGAATGCCTGGTAATGCTAATCGTAATTATCTATATCTTTCTTTCTTTCTGATGCAACATTAGAATCCAATGGCTGTCAGAATCTGGTTCCTTACGAGGCTCCAACATGTATGTGCAAGTTAGTATTGAAATTGTTCAAACCAAACAAATCTCCTAATTCTGGGCCCAGCTCGCAGAAGAACTTCAGTACGAAAAAAAAATTGCTAAGAGGCAAGCAGGTTGATGTTACTTTCTTCAAAATAATAAAGAAGAACGAGAAGGAGCTTTCTACCACATGTAGCACTGCAAGGAGCAAGAAGGAAGAGAACGCGGATGAATCTACGATTAAGCGGAAAAAGCTCAAGAAAACTAAAGCGAAATGTATGTTTATAGCCACTACCTGTTTCCATATACACGATCATTGTTTTCGGGTGCTGTTTGTTACAGTTAATATATGAAAATTCGACGAAACACCCATTATCTATGTAGATTATCTACTGCTCTTTCAAGTTTCCAATAATAAAAAAAAATTGAGTTTGTGCTTTATATATATGCAGTGTGTTGAATATCATTGGTTGATGTATGCATTCGTCATTCTTATTGGAATACTAAAGGTATCATTGACTCTTTATATGCTCTCTTAGCTCTCCATAAATTTTGTGTGATATATGAGGGTAGATTGTTTTCTTTGAAGAAAGAGGCAAGATCAGAGAATATTTGTTAGTACCCCAGTCAAAGCATTTATATATGAGCATTCAAGTCCTGTCCATGACATGGTGCTATAGTTGTTGAAGTTTTGATAGCCATCATTTCTGCTTTGAAAGTGGAGTATTTGAAGGATCCAAGTAAGTTTGCAGTCGCTGCTGCCCCAGTGTGGCATTGTATTTAAAACTCATTATAGTACATTGATTTCTTGATTCGACTGTTGCATAAGAGTTTGGTGGGTTGTATAAAGGCTGTGATTGTTTTGACAAATAAAAGTAATTTTTTGTGGAGAAAAGTTTAGTCGGTTGTATTGTTAGAACATAGTGCTGGTCATTTTTATGTAATGGATTGTAATTGGTGCTTGTTGGTTGCACATTTATAAAGGATATTGTTGTGTACTGTGAGTGGGTATTACTTTTCTGCATTGAGTAGTAGTTGTGATCAATTTTTAAGGTGTAAATCTGACATTGAAGAAAAAATGGCTAGAATCAATGAAGTATTAGAGTTCCTCAAAACTCTCATATTGTCTACTACTCATGATACATTAAAAATCAGCAAAGTTTCTCTCACAGACATTCAGGTCTGTCTACAAAGTGCACAAGAGAAAATTGATTTTTTGCAACTCGAATCTCAGCTACAACAAGAAGAATTAAAAAAGAGGAGTCATTTTGAACCTGTTTCTGTTCAAAACAATGAAACAGACTCCCATAAACAACAAAACAATATTGTTGAAGTTCATTTAGATCCAGTGCCCAATAAAGCAGCAGTTGTACATGCAGATGCAGAAACTCAGTCTGCACTTCCCAAGCCCATCATCAGAACTTGGGAACAACTTGTCCACAACAAGCACAGAACTGGCCTTGGATATGACAAGGACTTGTCCTTTCATATTCCAAACTACTCAAAGCCCATTCAGTTTCAGAGTGTTGGATTCATTCATGACAATTCACCTCAAGATGTTCCTGATTCTGATTCTCTTCCACAGCAACAACAACAATAACAGATTGTGAAATGCCAACACCGTGACCGAGTTGGCCATTTGAAAGATCACTGTTTTGATCTTCATCCATGTAAGCACTGTCATAAAACCACCCATTCTTCACACATATGCTTCAGAAACAAACGTCCTGTAAGAACAAAGATTCATCTTGGATGGATCGCTTCTTGGCAATGGGCATCAACAACCAAGAAGATATTTCAATCATATGTCCGAACTTGTTCTAGAGTATTGAATAGTCTTGCAGTTGAGTTTTCTCCATCAGCTCACCTTGTATCTGACAGGGGGGGAAATGATGGTCATCTACAAGCTTCAAAGCCACATCAAGCAAGCCTGAGCCACAACCTGCCATACCAGATTTAGATTTGTAGCCAGAGACAAAGATGCCCCTGAGCATGCCATCAGTTGGTAATTTTGGACACTTCCTCTAGCAAAAGACTTCAGCTTCTTTCCTGTTTCGGAAGTATTCTAGGAACGAAATTGAGGACACTTCCTCTAGCAGAAGACTTCATCTTCTTGCCAGATTTGGAAGAGTTTCAGGAATTGCATTAAGCATTCCAGAGTTGTTGGTCATCCTTAAACCATCACAGGTTGAGACTTCCCTTTTTAGGTTGAAGTTCTCCCTTTTATGCGGGGTGAGACCTCCCTTTCATGGTTGAAGGTTTCCCTCTTCAAAACAATAGGAGCACTTTCTCTACTTCTTGCCACTTTTGGAAGAGTTTCGGGAATTGCACTAAGCATTCCAGTGTTGGTGGTCATCCTTAAATCACCACCCTTTATACGAACATTTCAGAGAGCACATTCAGCCTAGTGCTGCCATGCATTTTTGCACATTTTGTATTACAGCTCTCTTCTTGGACTCATACATAACCCTTCGAATTAAAGGGGGGAATGTTGAACACCTAATCCTCAATGGGTTAGTGTGGAAGCCGAATAGACAAAAGGAAGTCCAAGAGACCTTGGGATGTGAAACCCAACAGTCAAAACATGTACTATAAATGTATATCTCTTGTTAATAAACATGTATTCTCATGTTTTATCCTTCATATTCTATTGTTTCCCATGTGTGTTTAACAAAATTCTACATTCCTCCATTATTCCAATTTCCCCTCTTAATGGAGAAATGTATCAAAGCATATCATGAATATCATATGCATGTTGGTCTCAGTCTCAACTAGGCTTACAATGGTACATAAAAAAAATTGATAATCGAGCTTTCATTTTTTCCTTCCTGCTAAAGGGTCCGTGCTTGTTCATTTGATAGTGAAATTTCATCTTCGCCTTTTTGCCCATAAGATAGTGGTGGAGCTTCTCCTCTTTTTCATGTTTTCTGTGCCAAAGGTGGAATACTTGAATTCTTTATCTCCTCTTTCTTGATCTTGATTGTGGGCTAATGTTCTTTGTATTCAACATATTGCAGGTTATTGGGACTTATACTTGTCTTTAATGTTTGCAATTTCTTCAAGTTTTATTGCATCTTCCTTGCTGCTAATATCTGCACACTTAAAAACAATGTTAGATTCATAAACAGAACCATACTAATTCTTATCATCCTGCTCTTTTAAGATAGTCTTCCTTTCTTCATCTTTCTCTGCTCACATAGTTGGTTCTTTCATGTCTTGAACCTCTTTAATCAATTATGTTGTTGCAAACATGTTGTCTTGCATTTGATTTGTGTATGGATGTAGATATCTCTTCTCACCGATCAATAACTCATCAATAAGATGATTTTCACGCATTAGATTGAACCACTCTTCATGAGATGCATAATTCTCATCAAATTAGACTTCATGTGTGAGACTTTCTTCATAAAAATATTCATATTCTACATCAATGGTTGTTTCTTCAACATCACATGTTTCAATCTCAACTACAGGCACACATTCATCATCCATCATTGCAACTTCAATTTTTCCATCTTCAGTTTCACAATCAATTAGGAGACTGAAAGCACAAGCATCATTTTCAAGAACAATACTTTCATCATTTTCATTCTCATTCAAATTGTACTTCATTTCTAAAATATCCCACAATACTTTTGCATTTTAAATCTCATCATATTGATGTAATATACCGAATAAGATGTTTGCATCTAATGTAGATATTATAAGATGTAATGTTGATGCATCTTTATTGCTATCATGGTTCGAATTAACAAAATAATCTTTAACATAATTCAATAAATACACCTTCCATAGTAATTTTTTCATTTCCGTTGCCCAGATTTCATAATTTATCCCTGAAAAAGAGGGTAAATATGACATTAACATTTTTATGATTTCATCTATCTCATCAAATTCTTCACTGCATTGATCCATATCTGCATTCTTGTCCTTGAATTGATCAATGACAAAGTCCATCAACATCAACCTAAAACTCTTCACCAAATTCAGCTGAAAAATATATTGCATGTCTCTTGATGCTTTCTCCTCGTATGTTTCAGTTTTCTTCAAGATTGATTCAGTCTTCTTTGTTGACCCATCACTGAATTCGCCACCAAACCAAATTCGGTGGCCTCTAAAAACTCAACAGTTCCCTCTCACATAATCGTAGTCAACTCCAGGCGATTGAAATCCCACAAACATGAGCACTTTAGCCCGATTATGGTCGGCTTCAATCAATACATCCGAGCAATTTCTCATGCATCAAATTACTCCAACTAGACCAGATTATCCAGCTAAATGCAAATGGTGACAACTACACGCCAACTAAACCAGATTTTCAATGACTTCAGGTACTGCGCTCTCGCTAGCACAAGAAAATGGGACTGTTCTTTTCTCATTTTCCCAGGCACAAAACTCCTCCCCTCACTTTGACCTTGGTTGCTTCATTCTAATGGTTTCCCAGTCTCCTCAGTCCGTAAACTAACATATGGGTTATCTTCACGTGCAGCTTCACGTTGGTGGTCATAACACGCATTAGTCAACTCCAATGATCTCCTTTCACGTGTTCATAGCAACCATGCCCTCTGCTCACAGTAGCATCGATATGACGGAAGACCACTTCTCAACTTTTCACGTTCCTTCACAGGACGCAGGTACTACAGCCTCTCGGTGCCACCGGGACCAGCACCCACCACGTCAATGTAAGGGCTTGGGTAACTATTAACAAAAACAACAAAAACGAAATGTTCAGGGAGTCGATAGGAACGGATACACATCCACGCTTTCAAATTTGCACCAGCAGTAAAACTCACAGCTAGATTTCCTCCAAACACTAATCTGCACTCCGTTACACGATGATGGCCAGTTCGCGCTCTTTTTAAAGGAGAACGGCTAAGAAGTTTGACTAGTCGGCTCCACGCTTGCCCTTTTCTCCAATCTTCAACAACACCCTGTGTCTTGGTTCTATATGCCAGTGGAATGATGGCAATGGCTGGAAAGAACACTACTTCTGCTATGCAAAGTCTCCTCCATAGGCTCTTCCTGAAGGAGTGCATATCTCCAAGACAACCAACCCAATCCGCTGGCATTGCACTCTACAAAACTCCCAGTCCGTGGCACTAATCCGAGATCGAGCGCACAATGAATTCTCTAAACAACCTCCTGGAGCAGTGACCACGTGCAACAAGTTTATGGGATCTAGACAAGCGAGTTTCTGGATCCAAACAACCTTCCGAGATTGAGACCAACAAGTTTCTGGACAAGTGACCACGTGCAACAACAATTGATCAATGATCTATGATCGATCTCTCCAAAACCCTCCAAATTCACGTCTCCAAGCAAAACATTGATGAAGACCAGCTCCAATGACGACACGGAGTAGCTCCTGCACCTCAGATCATGATCTGGCATACAACAACAGCAGTGGCAACGTCGACTAGCTCGAATGCCTTGTCCGAGGTTTAATCCATAGCTATAGAACTCCGAAGGGCTAAGCTTGGCAACATGTGACAGATCCACTCTCGATGCACTGGCCCACTCCTTTATGCTCGACAGTCTCCCATCAATAATATACTTCCAGCTTCACCACTTCACACACACACGACCCAGATCTTACAACACTTCTCATGGTCTCAGTGTTGGCACCATTGACCTCTCAGCTTTCTCTAGTCCAACAACACCTCTCCACAACACTTTCCAAACATCGATTAAATGGACATATCTGAAGTGCTCTTAAAAAAAATGGTGATACA
This sequence comes from Pinus tabuliformis, assembly GCA_031772625.1. Taxonomy (NCBI): domain Eukaryota; kingdom Viridiplantae; phylum Streptophyta; class Pinopsida; order Pinales; family Pinaceae; genus Pinus; species Pinus tabuliformis. Next base: position 1,455,563,977 of record CM062818.1, read on the forward strand.
CTCCAATCATTCAACTTCCACGTTGCATTCAATGTTCAACTCTCCACGCAGCAGCTTCAACAATTTCCTCAGTGGCACACACGATCCCAACAACCACACCAGCACGCACGGTTAGCACAAGCCTCACGACTCTGAGCCTCAGTAACCTCTCTCTAATACCAACTAAAATTTAGGAGAGATAAAAATGGAGAAAATAAGCATCTTGATCGCAACGGAGAATTCTCCATTTTTCCATTATTCCAAGTTTGATCACAACAAATCTCTAATAGAATAATCTAGATAATTCTACATTTACTTTTGTAGAATACCTTCAATTTTTTTTACTAAAAATCGAAAATTTGAATGGTCTTTTTTCATGGATTGACATGCATAAAAAATAATTATAACTGAATTTTCTGATATGGACCGAATAGGATTCTTTTACAGTGTACAACTTATTAGGTTATTCGTATCATTATGATGGTGCCCGGTTCCATTGATATATTTTAGAGGTAAAATGATTAATTTTCAAAGTAACGTGAATTTTTTTCGTTGATGTTATTATGATGGTGCCCGGTTCCATTGATATATTTTAGAGGTAAAATGATTAATTTTCAAAGTAACGTGAATTTTTTTTCGTTGATGTTTTTGTTTTGCATTAGCACGTAGTTTTCATAGTATTATTGAGCTTACAGTTTACGCATTCATGTTGTGGACTTTAGTTCCAATGACCTTATTCACACATTATAGATAATTGGACAAGCATATGCATTAAATTTACAGTTTGTCTTGACCAACATGCATGGCATGATTTGATGAACAAAAGTTTTGGTGAAGGATATTGGTTGCGTGGTATTTACAATCCATCCGTTTTCTGTTAGGTAAGACTCTTGGTGTTAACTGTTGGAATTGATTTCATTATTTTCTTTTTTAGCTTTTCTCGCCGAAATGATGAAAACTGACTTGTGGGAAATCTGAAGATGCGTTCACATTTGATTTGCTGCTTTGCTTGTGAGAAACGCAACCAGTGAAGTACACGCAACTCGGCTTTTGATGTGTGTTTTATTTCTGCATATTTTTGGGGGCTGAATATCACATTTTTAGTTTTTGTTTCTTTCCCAAAAACAATAATGACATTTTTTAATAAAAATTCATAATAATAATAAATAAATAAAATGGAAGAGCAGCCATGTACATATTCTCTATTACACACTTGTATTCATTTACAATATAGTTATATAGTTGAACTTAGATCCAATTGCTTCTAATCTTATAAATAGGAGTTGAGAAAATTTCTCGATTAACAAATCTCAAACCAATTCCAAACTATGGAAGCATTATTTCCAAGTCCCTCCCTTAATGCTTACATGACAAACATTGAGAAACACACATTACAACAACAAGAATGATTTTTGTTTGACTGGTCTTCATCAACACTCACATCCAGTATGGAATTTCGCAAACAATTCTCTTTCTTCACCACCTCATCTTCGAGTTGTCACTTGACCTCCATTTAAAACGTAATTGTCTCTAACAATTGTTTACGAATTTTTAAGATCAACAATATTGACATCTCGGCTTGTCAGCGTTTCCACAGTTAGAGTTCTCAAGTAATGAACCACTCTATGGACCTAACACCATTTGTCAGATATTTCTCTTTTGGCCATCCGTCATTTGCTAGGATGGAGGCCTGGACATTGAATGTGTTTAAAAGTTGATCCAACAACTTGACCTTAGTAACACACAAGAATTGATGTTCTTAAAACTAGGCTTCCATTTTAAGAACCATCAATCCCTTTTACAACCAAAATTAAAAAGAAATATGAAACTACTTAACAACGATATCTCACAACAACAAGCTCAATAATCATGAAACTATCAGTTATCATCAGACATAGACAAATCACCACGTCTCTCATTGGCACAAATCAAGAGTTATTCATCTAGTTCAATCTCTATCTTAAAGTTTCTCTTCTTCACAAGACTGAAGTGTTAAAGTGTCAATTCTAACAAGCTCACACTCTCCTATTAAGTTGATAAGACTTAATAGGTTTATTATACAAACTCCAAATAAATTTAAACCATAATAACAAAGGATTTCCACTATCAAAATTCACATGTTTTAATGCTTGCACCATTATCTGACCTCCATGTTCGCAGTACACCATTCATAGCTCAGACCCACAGATCACTTGTTTCACACAGCAGTGGGGTGAAATGAGGAGATTGTCACTCGATGGCCTCTAAACACTCCTCTGTTGTAATGCACATTTGTTGCAACACATGCAAGTGGTCAACATGGGTCGACTCTTTCCAGATCTCAAATCTTGTTCCAATGCAACGATTAGTGGGACTGTGTCGACTCAGTACTGCATCTACTTTCTTTGGCTTGTGATGCTTGGGTGTTGAGCCCATGATAGAACAAGTTTGTGTCAATTCCTTTCCTTTGATTTATGTAGAGTCTGACCACAAGCTAAAGACACAAATTTCATAGGAAAGCTTTATAATGGCCTGAATGCACATAGAGAACTTCATAAATTTTGATTGGATGCAAATCACCCTCCATTGGGTGGAAATAAAAATTTATCCCCCTTCGATCATAAAAGGCCCATGTTCTACATTCCTCACAAATATAGCTTCAAGTAACAACTTAGTAAATGATGGAATGTTTCTTTTGTATTTGCTAATCCTTTTAAAAAAACACTTGACTGGTGCGCCTCAAATCTTCAACAACATATCTGAGTTACGACTCCATTGAGATTAGCAATTCTACAACATAGCAGTAATATAGATGAAAACTCATCTCCTAAAAGTGCCAGAGGACCAATTGTCAACACCTCTACTGAAGACTGACCTACCCTGGGCCACTGAGATTGTATCTCAATCAAAATCCTTCCAACGGAGCATCTTTTATGATGAAAAACTTTGTTGAAGACAAAAGGAAATTCTCATTCTTGTTGCATGTCAACCGGTGACAGGGCCTCCAATTCGGGGAGGAGCCAAAACATAAATTTCACATACAAAACACACGAGCAGCGACTCTTCTATTGACCACACAAAAACTTGATGATTACAATGAACCCATGAAGGGTATTTAACATTTTCCAACTAGTGACTGCCTAAAATAACTTGACATGCAACCACACAATAAATTCGACTATGACTTAACTTAACTTGACTCAACACTAAGTTAACTTACTCTCTAATTTTAGCCAACTGCTCATGCGGGAGTAATTAGCTTATTTTAACAGGCTCAAAACCACCAATGTAGAATGACTTGATTTATTATATATTCGGCGCAACACCCAGTTGTCCAACTGAAATAAAAAATTCTCACACAACAAACTCAACACACACTCACACTATAAATAAAATTCACACACTATCTTATTTAAGTTCAAAGAGGATTCTCAGACATTAACGACTTTCTCATCTTTCTAGCCCTCCCTTGAGGGAGTGAGACCCATATGGGCTTTGATACCAACAAAGAAATTAGAAGAGCAACCATATACGCATAAATACACACAAAACTATATTTTCTATTACATACTTGCATTCATTTACATTACAATTATATAGTTGAAGTTAGATCTAACTACTTCTAACCTTAGAAATACGAGTTGAGAAAATATTTCAACTACCTCTTACAAATCTCAAACAAATTCCAAACTCAGCATGGAAGCCATGGGAGCATTATTTCCAGGTTATTCATACCCCAATATTATTATTTATTGATGAAAACACTTCACATTTATATTTAATATAATTAATTCAGATGATTTTATTAATGTAAAAGAAAATTTGTATATAAAAGATTTTTTAATAGCTCTATTTAATGTAACTAATTTAATCGATTTTACAAGTAATTTATTAATGTAAAAGAAAATTTATATAGAAGAGATTTTTTAATAGTTTTCTTTAATGTAACTACTTTAAGTAATTTTATTAATGCAAAAGAAAATTATCATATAGGAGTTTAATTGTCAACCATGATTTTTATTCTCTTTAAATAAAAATAATTTACCAATAGATTAATTACTCTTACTATGAGACTTTTAAAGCACTCAATATCTTTGGAACATAATTATGAAATTATTATGCAACGAAAAAAAACACAAATTTACCTAAATATATATTGAACTAATTTAATTCTAATTTAATCTTAATATAAATAGACTTAATTGCTAATACATACCCTTAATATAAATGGACTAAATTTCTAATTATATATTGATTATGTTAATGTAAATTAGGTAAACATTTTTTAATAATGTTGTTTTTTTTTTAATTTGTAATATTTTTTTGTGATTATCCACATGTTCTATAGAATTTGATAATTTAAAAGAAAGGGAAGATAAATATGCATTTTTTTATTTGAAAATAAATTTAAGTGGATAAAATAAGGAATAGTAATTATTAAAACTGTAAAATCAAATTGTATACCTAATATTAAGGATTGTGAATTTATTTTTATATTAAAATTAATAGGTTTTAATAATTTAAAGTTATAATTTCATTAAAAAATTATTAATAGATTCTAAAAATAAATAGAAAAATTTTAGGGAAAAAACTTATCTTTATTTAAAAATCACTTTAAATTGATAAAATAATAAATATCAATTAATTAATACTATAAAATTATATTACTATATTTTAAATTTATTTTTATATTAAAGTAATAATTAAAAATATTCAAAATCAACTAGTATATAATATTCTTCAATATTTCTTGTTAAATCATCATTGTTTACAATTATACAATTATATTACATTTTTCAAACTAATTTTTTTTTTTAAATATGTAAGTTTTCATGGTGGGAGATTATATTTTTGACCAGCTTTCGTTTGAGAAAACCATATGGGTTATCTAAAAAGTTGGCTAGACACTCCACCCGTTAGAGGGGCATATAAAGCCTAATAGTTAAAAATGCAAGACTAAGATAGACATGGTGAAGTGGTAATGGATAGTTATATGGATTTCTTAAGATTTAGTTAAATTTCTTAAGTTCAAATTACTTAAGAGAATGGTTTAAATATGAATTTAAGAGAATGGTTTAAATAAATATTTAGGTTTAAATTTATGTATGAACAACACAAATTTTGAAATAGGGATTGATATGGTTACTTGTTTTTTTAGGTAGCAAAAAAATCAACCGATTTTGAAAATTGACGATTGAGAATATATATATATATATATATATATTAGAAAATTTTTGACACTTTCAATTTTCTTATGTATCAAGTATGAACATTTGTTTTTAAATGTCGGTGATTTTCATGTTAATTTTGAAAAGTGGTGATGTGGCATCAACCCCTTTCTTTAGAGGACTTATTTATTACACTTAAAATTTTCTAATGTATTAAATGTGGATAAATTTTTTTAAATGTTGGTGATTTTCATTGAGATTTAGAAAAACATCAATAAAAAATTTTAATGCATATCCAAGACCAGTTTTGTGTTTATTATGGACAATCTCTTCCCAAGGTCTGATGATGGGCTTGGGAAATGCAGACTGAACTTCTGCATCCGCATGTAACTTTGTTGCTTCATTGGGCACTCGGTCTGAATCAACTACAACATTATTGATTTGCTTCTTATGGGAGTCTGTTTCAATGTTCTGAGTAGAGACAAGTTGATAATGATGTTTTGAGTAGACACAAGTTGATAATGATGACTCCACTGCTATAATTCTGCTCGCTGAAGCTGAGATTCAAGCTCCAAAAAGTCTATCTTCTCATGTGTATACTGCAAACATGTTTTAATATCACAGAGAATGTTCTCGCTGATGTTTACCATCTCATCTTCAGTATAATATATTAGAGCATTTAATAGCTCTAATATATCATCACATTTGAACCCATTTTCAAGTTAACGCGAAAAAACTAATTCATGTGAAGCACCAACCATGCACATCTAACACCAACGCGTTGCTTTAATCAACATAGAAAAATAGACATGTTCGAAACAATCTTTAGTAATTCACATCGCATTATGCAACATGTGGCATTGTGGGATATGTTCACGCAATGGATCAGTTTGCAAGTTGATTTACATGTTCATACACAATCCACGGTATAGTTGATTCAATGCACCATTACAGCCAAGGAACACACTAAAAGAACATCCTACTTCTTTTCATCAAAATATTTAAAGTAAAAGAATATCTGCAACATCTCCACAATCAGTAGTTCACGAAGTTGAAGAAATAGTGCCACACACATTGGTTAGTTATTTAATATGGGAAGAAGACGAATTTTGAAGATATTTTCCATCAGAGAGGAGATTGAACCTTTGTGCACTAGATACACATCACGAATATTGATACCATAGTTCTGATTTCTTTGCAACTTTGAAGCCATAGAGACGTGTTATCTATTCTTAAGGAGGACTGAAAAGAACTATGGAAAACCACACATATATTTGACGTAGTTATGAACCCACAACGTGTTAAAAATGGAATTAAAAACACATGTATTAAAACATGTCAAGCCTGTGTTATATAAAAAATGGTTGTATTGAAAACCAGGAGATTATTGTTGCAGTCGGGTCTCCTTCCTCACGATAAGGTTAGAGTAGAGTTTCTCAAAATCCACGATGGCCTATCATTGATGTTACTGGAAAAGCTATAGAAAAAACTGCTTATTTATATTTTTCCTACAAAGTATGTTAAAGACCTATATCACATGGGAAGGGATCTGAGGAGGGTAATTATCATTGACAAAACCCCCATTTCCTACGAGTTTCAACAGACCAATGTCGTCCCCATCATACCTTTCCAGGGTCTGAACACCGACACAGAGCTCAAAGCAATATTGTTGTATCAATATTTCTTATTGTTCTACATCAACATCCTCTTACATTTGAAGGGGCTAAAATTTTTATAAGAGTTGTGCACAAATGCAACAAGCTTTGCAAAGTAGTTAAATGGACCAATATGAAGGAGATGATAAACCTGAGAATGCAGTGGCAACCGCAGTGTCAAATGATAACACCTCACATTCTGGGAATGATGAAAGTAGAGTAAAGGGGAAGAGCAGTGTGTAGCAAACCGTTCAACGAGAGGTATTATGACCAATACAACAGAGGTACTGAAACGACTAATCAGTTTCTTCGGACTTGGAATGGAACAATAAAAATATTGGATCAAACATGAATGTGTGGGAATACCACCAGATATCTCGACCAATAAACAGTGTTACAAGGCATACTAACTACATAGGGTGTGCCAAGGAAGGTGTAACATACTGAATGGTGTGCACTTCCAGTTTTAATGCACAACAATCAACAGCGTTCAACCTCCAGTTTCAATGCATAACACCTCCAGTCAACATAGATTTCAGTGTAGATTATCTCTCCCCGCAGACGCATCAACTCACTGTATCACCACACCATGCGATGACAGTGTTATATGGATGGATTTTAAAAATGAATGTTATTAAAATCGATTGTGGAGAGGGGAGTGGAGAGATTTGAATGGCAAAACAGTTTTGTCAGTCTCCAGAATATAGGCAGGACAGAGGCAGAGAGGGATTTACAAGGGCAGGAAGAGAGTAAAAATAGAGGTGGGCTTGTGCTCTGATACCATGTTAAACATACATGGAATGTAAACAGCTAATGTGGAAGATAAGCATTTGATTGCATATATTATTGACATGATATATATGTATATTACATGCTGCAACCCTTGGATTCATATTTCAAGTGGTCTCTTAGACTCTGGTGGTTGTTCACATTCCACACCAACCCATAGAGGATTAGGGTCCAACATTGTTGACACTTTAAACTTTTTTATGTCCTAAGTATACATGTTTTTTTTTAAATGTTGATTATTTAACCATTTTTCAAGTTCTCTTATTCCTCTTTAGTTTTTCATCCTTAGATATTTGGTTTTTAAGGGTTTTCGATTTTTTGTTTTTTGTTTTCCTTTGCACTATTTTTTTATAATAAAAAAATTTTTGCAAACAAAATAATAAAAAAAAATATTTTGAGATTAAGATTTTTTTTATATTTATATATCGTTAATTAATATTTCAATACCCAAAAATAATTGTCGCTAAAAAATAATAATTTAAAAAACTAGACAAAAAATACACATTTTGCATATAGATATAATTAAAAAAAATATGTATTTTAGGACATTTTCACTAAAAACCCACATTAAATAAATAAATAAATAATTATGGAAATTTTGAATTAAAAAAATAGGATAAATAACAAATTTTATGAATTTTATATAAATAAAAATGATGACATTTGAAAAAAAAAATTTAAAAAAAATAATTCAGATATATTTTAAGTAAAAAGAAAAGTTAACACAGAATTAAAAATAAATAAATAAAAAATAAAAAATCTTACACATAAAATTTAAAAATAAAAAATACAACTAAGTTATTAAAAAAACATTAAAAATAATAATAATAACAACATTGAAAATAATAAATTTTAAAAATAAAAAACAAGTTAAAAACAATATAAATGTGAACAAAATTAAATTAAATATAAAAAATATAAAAACAATATAAAAACAATATAACAAAAAAATAAAAAATAGACTTCCTTTGGGCTTGTTGGTGGGCTCAACCCGATTCCAAGAATCAGGTGAGGGGCTCATCCGCCCAGGGGGCCTGAGGGCTCGGAATCTGATTGAGCCCTCCTAGAGACCCGAGGGGCCACGGAGCTGCACGCAGCTCTGCTCGCCCAAGGTCGCAATCCCTCGAGCCCCTTGGCGGGCTCGAGGGGTCGCAACCCTAGGTAAGCAGAGATGTTGCATGTAGCTTCGTCCGCCCAAGCCCAAGGGCCCTTAAGCTACTGGGCGGGCTCTGTCTGATTCTTGGAATTGGACAAAGCCCGCCCAAGGGACCATGGGTTTGTTTTTTTCTTTTAATTGTCCAATGATGCATTTTTTATTTTTTTATTTCTTTTCTTTCATTATTTTTTTTCTTTCACGATGTTCTTTGAAAATATGTTTTTGTTATTATTTATTTCTTTATATTTTAGAAATTTTTTTTTTTTTTTTTATAGGTTAATTTTGTTTTTATTTTTTAACATTTTTATGATTGATTTTTTTTTGTTTTTTTAAGGTTAATCTTGTTTTTGTTTTTTTACATTTTTATGTTTGATTTTTTTTTTTGTCTTTTTTATATATTTGATTTTTTTTTGTCATTTTATGTTTTTTTAATATATATTTTTATTTACTTTTTATTTTATTTCTTCAATTTTTATTTTTATTTTTATTTTTATTTTTAAATTTATGTTTTCATTATTCTTTTGAAATTTTAATGTTTTTCGAAGTCATGGTAAAATCTTTTAGCCATTATTTCAAAATGTTGAAAATTTATTTTGCACAAAAAAATTGGTTTTTACTACCATTTTTAAAACATGTTGAAAATTTACCCTAGAAAAAAAAAGTTATTCCATCATTAACACTTTTCATTTTCGAGTTGATTTTTAATGTTTTTGGGATTTTTTTTGCTAGAGTTCTCATTTCAAAGTTTACGATAATGTTAAGAGAATGGAGTTAAACATGTATTAGACTTGAATCTTCAATATTTAGATTTAAATCTAATACTTATTTAAACTTATTCTCTTAACTAATTTGAATTTACTCTAATCTAATTTTGCAATCTCTTTAGTAATAATTAAGTCAAATTTGATCAATTCGCATTAAAATATCTCACCATTTATCTTGGTCGTGCACTCTTAACTATGAATGAAAGCTTTGTAAGTCCGTAACCATGGGTTGAGTGTCCACTTGAAAAGTTGTACTTTTCTAATAATCCAAAGAGTTGTATCCCCAAAAGATTTTTCTAACAATGAAACTTTTTTTTTTTAGTAAATTATAAGAATTTACTATTAAATTGATACCTGATTACATAATATCAAAATCCTTTTACTAAATTATCTACATGCTTTGAAATTAAACCAATGGAAGAAGTTAACTTCTTTTATCCCACATGTCCATATACTAACATGATAGTTTTGTATCTATTAACCAAGACTTCATTATGTGAAAACCAACCACAAAAATTATCTTCAATGAGAATGGCGTTGGGTAGAAGAAAACAGCTATGTTAAGAGAGCCACTTGTGAATAATTGACAAGTGCATTCCCCATCTCTTGTATTGACTCTTTTTTTTCCTTCCTTTCTTTTTGTCTCCCTTCGCATGCTTGGGAGTATCTTTGAAACATTGTGTTTTCTCCCTTAGAAGTTATAGATTCAGATATGTTTATATAAATAATTTTTGTATGGATCTTGTATCTCTCTTGGTTTCTTACCTATCCATTCTTCAATGAGCTCTGAGAGTGTGATTTCATCCATATCCATTTCCTTTGCCCTATCAACTTTTCTTGTTCACTATATGTCTAGCATATCAATTTCCTCTATTAGTGTGTGTAACATGTATACCCATTAAAACATAAAAATTTCCCGCATATAATAAAAATAAAAAATAAAAAATTAACGACCATTATAACTAGCCAACGTAATTTAGACTCATAGATATACAATGTATATAAGTGAGATACATACAGGTCTTTTAATTAATGAATGAGCTAGAAGGCGCTCTAGCGCTCACTCCAAAGCAACCTATTAACTTCTTTAATTAATCCTCATTACAATGGTGCATGCACAGAGGTAAGAGGGTTCATGTTTAATTTATTTCTCCGGTACAAGTTTTATTTGGCGCTTGCCACAGAGGATATTTGGACTTACGTCCACCATCCATCTGTAGGGTTTCTAGATCTACGATGTTGATTTTCGGGACTTGAATAAGGTAACCACTTCTACCCCAGACCCTAAAGCTATCGATCATTTTTCACCTTTCTTGTTAGGGTTCTAACTCTGTAATATTTTCTTCTGGCGAAACATTTGCACCCTCTGAGCGCCTTATCAACCAACAGACTAGTGAGGCCTTCTGTATGTCGTCTTTTTTTTTATGAATTCACATTGTGGTGGTTTGTTTGGTTAAGTTACCCCTTGCTTCCATTTGTTCCCTTTCTAGTGATGGCGTCCCCTGTCCCGACAAGAACCTAAATTGGCCGCAAGTGGCCTTCTTCAGTTATTGGGTACTTCTAATTCTTAAATTGTTTTACCACTTTCTTTTTTTGGTTACATAGTTGGGTTCTAATACCATAACCTCCAGGACTTGATGGCGGGTTGTTGGTATACTTGATTACCCAGGTATAGCTCAAATTATTTTGCATTTGTAGCTAAATTAGATACTTTCAACGATTAACAGGTAACAGTTACGGTTTAACTGGTTTGATTTCTTGTTAAGCGGGTGTGTGCCTCTTCACTTCTCTAGTGGCAAGGAATGTTACACCAACTTACTCTAACAATCACTTTCTCTATTTTTTCTAGTTTTTTACTTCTTCTCCTTCCATTTCGTACAAGGTTTTATACATGTTGTTCTAGGTTTGTCTAAAAAGGGTAATTCTACTAGTTCTTTACCCTGACTTCCAAGTGTGCTCAGATTCTTCTAAGTTGGAAGGTATTTTCTCCATGTGGAATTTCTCTAACTGTCCGAACTGGTGTTTCTTTTGAAAGAGATTGTATATAATGAGCCTCAATAGAAGGTCAGACCTTCAGTCTCTTTTTAACTATATACAAATAAATCTTCACTTTGGTCACAACTACATGTCTTGATATGTCTTTCCCCTATTATGGGGTTGTTGGTTTATGCATAAATTTGTATTTGTTTGGTTCTTGGATAATATTGTTTTTACAAAGTTTATTTTGACAGAAAAAGGGTGGTTGCACTGGTGGAAACCAGTTAATAAGGATATCTTGTATCTATTAATGTTTTAAAAATAAGAATAGGCACCACGCCCTTATAATTTTAGTAATGGAATTCCTTCATCTTTCACGGGTCTATTCAATTTTAAAGGATGGATATTACTGTGTTTCTTTTGTGACAAGAATTGGGTTTTTTTTTAAAGAAAGTTGCGTCATTAAGATCTCAGTTAGTTGCATTATAAATTTACACAATTTCTCGTACTTTCCTGGGTTTTGAATCAAAAACTAGTTTATTGTTTTTTTTCAAAAGGAAAGAAAAACAGTTGATCCCCTATTTTCTAGGTTAACGTACTGATATTTGGTGCGCACTCGGTCGTGACTGGGCCTAGATTAACCAGGACCGATTCACTACCCATGGGGTGTTTTCTAATAGTTTATGTTGGGTCCAGACTACCTCTAAACAAGTTTGTGCTTGCAGTCCCAAAGGCTTAACTGGAATCTGGTTTTTCTATTATAATTCCTACAGTGTTTTTACCTGTTCAAACCAACCCTCACAACTTAAGGAGATTTTGCCCAAAAAATTATATTAAATTAATGTTGTGTAGAGGTTCGGTCATGATACCCCTTTTAAAGGAAAGACCACTTCATATGTCAAATATAGTCATTCTTATTCCTTGCTTATATTTTTTTCTTCTTTTTTTAAAAGAAAAAAAAAAAAACATAAACCTTTCTTCTGGAAAACAACATTAAAAACCATTCTCTTTTCACATATAGAAAAGAAACATAGAAAGCCTATTTTTCTTCTAGTACAGGAGAAAATAAAATAAATAGTTTTCAAAATACTGGATGATATACTTATCTTTTCAAATAGGTTAAAATAATTATCAATAGGAAAGTCTCACCACCCAACCTTGAGACTAGCAATTACGTCCAGCCTCTCACCCGAGCCTTTTCCACACCTGATAGTTTGGAATCTCAAATTCCAACTTTTGAGGTAACCTGTACCTGGGCCTCAAGACCACTCTAGTACTATACACTCATGAATCAGTCTGAGGATTCCACTGACTCTAGGTTCAGCTCAAAAATACCTCTATCTAATAGCATTCTGCTTGGTCAACGGAATTTTTCCCTTGAAAAGTTTAGTTTTCCTTTCTACATATCCTCCAACTTGTAGCTATCCTTGGATCCTTTTCCACTAAGGTCTAGGGTCTTTGGATCCTTTTCCACTTATTCCAACTATCCATGAATTTAAGATTTAATTTCCTTTTATTCACTATTCTTGGTTCACAATTGTAACCTTCCGCACATCATGCCATTGCATTGTTTAATTTTCATCTACTTATCTTAATGTAAAATTTTCTTATCATGCCTTATCGGAAATTATAAATAAATTAGTTATTCAAATCAAAAGTAATTAATTGTTAGCAAATATTCATAGCATTGTGGTGTTACATATTCCCCCTTTGGTGTGAAACATTTTCCTCAGTGTTTAATCTAATCTTCTGGAATAGTTCTAGGTAGGCTTCCCATATGAATTATTCATCTTCCTAGGTGGCCTCTTCTGGGCTGAAGTGCTTCCACTGCAATTTAACCTGGATGATGGCTTGCTTATGTAGTGTTATTTCTCTTTTCTCGAGGATGTGCTAAGGTTCTACGAGGGACTCTCCATGCGGTTCGACCTACTACAACGACCATACTGGAATTAATTCATGAAAATCATTTTATCAAGATCAAATTAAATCCTTAAAGCATTACCTAAAAATCATGCCAAAGAATCACATGTCTAGGGTCATACACATATCGTTTCAACAATGAGACATGAAATACATTATGAAATTTTATATGACTTGGTAAGGCTAGTCTGTAAGCCACTAGTCCAATTCTTTCTAATATCTGGAAAGGACCAAAGAAGAGGGGAAAGATTTGTGCAGCTAGTCCATCTCAAAGTGCTTTTCTTGGGTTTGATTTGCACATATACATGGTATCCAACTTCTAATTCTCAATACGTTATTTTATTATCAACATAAGCTTTATGCCTATCTTGGGAATCCCTTAAATTTTGTTGGACCTTCTTTATTGTTCGTTCCATTTCCTCCAACATTCATGGTCCTAGCATTAATCTGTTTTTATGATTGTTCCAATTTGTAAATGTTCTACATCTTCTTCTGTATAGAACTTCGAAGGGGCTCATATTTAAAGACTCGTGATACTCATTGTTATATGCAAATTCTACCAAATACAGTTATTCTTCCCACTTACTCAGTTGCCACATAACATACATCTGAAGCATATCCTCCAATACTTGATTGACACGTTTAGTTTTCCCATTAGTCTGTGGATGGTATGCAGTGTTGAACTGGATTTGGGTATCCAACCCTGTAAATAGGGCTCTCCAAAATGTGGAGGTGAATTTTACATCTCTATCTTATATAACTACCTTAGGAATACCATCCAACTAGAACACTTCTTTCATAAAAATGTTAGCAATTTGAACTGTCTTAAAGGTAGATTATACTAGAATGAAATGAGTTGCTTTACTAAATTTATCCACTACTACCATGATAGAGTTTTTGTGCTTCTTAGATCTGTGTAACCCATTGATAAAGTCAAGTGTAATGACCTCCCACTTCCACTCTGGTATAGGTATTGGTTGAAGAAGACCAGCAGGGTGTTGATGTTCAACTTTAACTTGCTAACATTCTATACATTTTTTCAAATATTCAGAGATATCCCTGCGTATTCTAGGCCAAAAATAATCCTTTTTAATGGCTGAAAACATTTTATGGTATCCGGGATGGGCATTGTAAGGATTCTTGTGAAATTCGTCGAGAATCAATTACCTAACAGAAATCTGGTTGGGGACATATATCCTTTTTCTAAAAGATAATAATTGATCTTTGTTTATATCATAGTCTGATTACTTTTCCTGACTGTAAGCTTGTTGAGCTTACTGCCATAAAAATTTATATTCAGGATCCCGTTGGGTAGCTTCTTTAATTTTCTCCAAAAACTTAAATTATATTTGATTATAATACAGTTCATAAATACAATGTATTCTTTTGCTTAATGCATCTGCAACATGATTTTCTTTTCCTTTTAAATGCTTGATGTCAAATTCAAATTCACTAAGGAAGGCATTCCACCTTGCTTGACGGGCATTTAGATTGGGCTGTTTGAAATAACTTGTCAGACTATTATGGTTTGTCATTAACATAAATATTTTTCCTAGGAGATAATGCCTCCACACTTTTAGTGCATGAACTACAACAGTTAATTCCAAATCATAAGTGGAGTATCTCTACTCATGCTCCTTCAACTTCCGTGACTCGTATGCGATCATATTCCCATCTTGCGTTAGTACTGCCCCCACCCCTTCTTGACATGCATTTTTGTAGACCAAAAATTCCTTATTTTGGTCAGCAATATTTAGCATAGGGGCAATAGTAAGTAGATGTTTTATTTGTTCAAAACTTTGCTGACATTCACTGGTCCACTTAAAACAAATTCCCTTCTTCTGTAAGGAAGTTATGGGGTGTGTGGTCTGAGAAAATACCTCTATAAAATGGTGGTAATACCATTCCAAACCCATAAAAGATCATATATCAACTACATTTTTGGGGACTGCCCACTCCGTAATGGTCTTGACCTTCTTTGGGTCAACTGCTATTCCTGCTGCTGAAATGACATGCCCCAAGTACTGAATCTGATTTTTATAAAAATCGCATTTACTAAATTTTGCATACAACTGGTGATCTCATAGTGTTTGTAGTATTGTTCATTGGTGTTCCTTATGTTCTTCTAGAGTTTTTGAGTAAATCAATATATCATCTATAAAGATCAAAACGAATTTATCCAAGAAAGGATGGAATATGCCAAGAATCAAACTCATAAATGTCATGGGTGTGTTGGTGAGTCCAAAGGGTAAAAATACAAATTCGTAGTGTCCATACTCGGTTCTAAAATCCGTCTTACAAATGTCACCATCCTTCACCTGAATCTGGTGGTATCCTGATTGTAAATCAATTTTAGAGAAAATTGTTGCACCTTTGACTTGGTCAAATAGATCGTCAATCCGAGGTAGATGGTACTTATTCTTAATGGTTAATTTATTAAGTTGTATGTAATCAATGCACAATCACAGTGTGTCATCCTTATTCCTTACAAATAACACCGGAGCTCCCCAAGGAGATACACTGGGATGAATATATCCCTTATCGAGCAACTCTTGTAGTTGCATCTTAAGCTCAGTTAGCTCAAGTACACTCATGCGATAAGGAGCTTTGGATACTGGTGTTGCTCCAGGAATTAATTCTATGGTGAAATCAATATCGCATTTTGGAGGTAGCCCTGGTATATTTTCAGGAAACACATCAGTAGATTCTTAAACTATTGGTATTTTTTCTAGGGTTGTGGTCTTGTATTTAGAATTAGAATACCTATCTTGAACCGCATAAATCGCATAACCTTTTCTTATGTACTTCCCAATTGAGAGGCTGTAATGGGGTATAACTTCATGGGTTTTCTAACCCCTTTATCTCTTGTCGAGATTTGTCTTCAGCAAGGTAGCTAATGGAATTTTCTTTACAGTTTAGTAAATACCAATGCCCCTCCATCCAATCCATCCCAAGCAGCAAATCATATGATCCTAAAGGAAAAATATTGAACTTCATATTTATATGTTGACCCCCTACTTCAATTGGAAAATTGGGCACCTTGGAATTTACCCTCCTCTTGGTCCTTGTATCTAGTTGTACCAGCCAAGGGTTTTTAAATTTATAAGTTTACAAACAACATTTTTCCACTACCTTGGGGCTGACATAACTTAAACTTGCACCTAGATCTACTAAAATAGACACAGGTTGATTAATTAACTTACCTTCCAACTTTATCATAGTAGGCTAATAATATTCTTGGCGGCCTTCCAGCACAGCATTAATCTTGGGCATACTCCTTTCCACCTCCCCAACCATTGATGTTTCTTTCATGCTAGCAACTTGTTCAGGTCTGGCACGATGGGGGGAATTCTTGTAATAATGGGGTTCTCCATAGCCCCAACATTGCAAAGGGGATTAGGTACTTGTCTGAGCTCCATCTTGTTGGATGCCTCAATAAGCTTAGTTTATGCTTTCCATCTGGGTTTTTCCTGATTTCTTCTAGGTTGTTTAATTGGTTGATTTCTCTGTTCATTCTTAAAATTTGCAGATTTAGTGCCTCTAAAATTCTCATAACTCTTCTGCCAGTTATTCTAAGACCAACCCTTTCTAGTGTCTCCTTTTGGCTTCATCTATTGGTAGCACATTTGAGCTTTTCAAATTGCTTCATCCATGGTTTTAGGATTATCAAATTCTATTATTTCCTTCATAAATGTAGACAAACTACTCAGAAAATGTTGTACTTTAGCTTTTTCCTCCCAGGTATATGGCACATATCTTAATAAGGATGTAAATTTAGTCACATATTCGTCCATAGTTAGTTGCCCCAACTTTATATCATGAAATTCTTTAGCGTTTTCATCATAGAATCGCTTTGTTAGATATTTGTTTTTGAAGCGTTTTTAAAATTCATCCCATGTTGTTAGGTGTGGAGCCTGATTATCTTCTTTATTCAAAGGTATTACCGCATTGGACCCCAGTTCGTAATGGGGTAGAAACGTTGCCCATTTTTTCGCTGCCAAGAGGATCCAAGGGGGGCCGACGTCGATTTTTATGAGCCCCCCCTAGCGAGGGTTCGGGGGCATTTCCCCGAAGCTAAAAATAGATGTAAAATTGCCTTGTAAAATATTGTAATTTCGTAGTCAATCTAAGCCATTCATTAGGCGGACAATCTGACGGTAGAAATTATGTTTAATTTAGGGTTTTTTTGAATCCCTAGAAGGTAACTCCTCACTATATATGATGGAATTGTATTGCAACTAGGTAGATGTGTATTTTGAGCAACAAAAGAGAGAGGAGATTGTGTGAGAGCGAAGAGGAAATTACAATGGATTTGTTGTAAGTCGTATCTCTTCATTTTGTTGGATAATATAAAGGAAGGACAGGATGTTTCTTGGTGGACGTAGACAAAATTGGGTGAACGACGTATATCTATGTCTCTCTTGTTTTATGCCTTTTCTATGTATATATTTCTACAATATTTTATGTGTTCCATTGCTCTATAATATATAAATTTCTAACACATGTCACATCCTGTTGCTCCATCCCTTGCACTATCTTTACCTCTTCCAACCATAAGGTGGCTTTCCCTTGAAGTTGATAGATGACCAATATGGCCTTAAGGTTACTGTCATATTCATAAACTTGAAAATATTTGTTCATATTGATGATCCAAGCTTCTGCAGCTTCCTCTGATTCACCATTAAAGGTTGGGGGTTTGATCTTTCTAAATCCCCCCTATAATTCTAATTTTTGCTTCTTTATTTTCCTTTGATCCAAGACATTACCCAACTCTTCTTCAAGGTCCACTCTATTTCCATCAATTCTTTGGGTATGAATTCCTTTCAGAGTATCCTCAGTTCGATTTTATGTTCTTCTTCATCTCTAGTTCTATGCTCAGGACTAGGTCAAGCGGTTCGATGGTTGTGTTTGTTTGAGAGGCTCTTTAGGATCCTTTCATGTTCACGCATTAGTATTTCATTGTTTGTTCTTAATTGAACCATTTCAACTTGCAATTATTGAATAGTTTCAAGTAGCATACTTGTTTGGTGTTGTTGTTCTGCACCCAGCTACACCCACATTTTTTAATTTTCTTTCGAGTTTGGAATAGAATCTACTCCCCCTATTGGTCTTGGTGGAAATTGACCTCCATCTCCTATCCTCATCGTGATCTGTTTACCTGCTCACTCTCTTTCTCTGTGCACATTTCAACACAATTATCACCAATACCATTAACCGATCAGGCAACAATATTAAAACCATGCTCTAATACCACTTGTAACATGTATACCCATTAAAAAATAAGAAATACCCGCATATAATAAATAAATAAAAATAACGACCATTATAACTAGTCAGCATAATGTACACTCATAGATATACAATGTATATAAGTGATATACATATAGGTATTTTAATTAATGAATGAGCTAGAAGGCACACTAGCGCTCACTCCAAAGTAACCTATTAATTGCTTTAATTAATCGTCGTTATAATGGTGCAAGAACGGAGGTAAGAGGGTTCATGTTTAATTTATTTCTCCAGTACAAGTTTTATTTGGCGCCTGCCATAGAGGACATTTGAACTTACGTCCACCGTCCACCGTCTATATCTACAGTGTTGATTCTCGAGACTTGAATGAGGCAACCACTTCTACCCCAGGCCCTGAATTCATCGATCATTTTTCACCTTTGCTGTTAGGGTTTTGGCTCTACAATATTTGCTTCTGGTGAGACATTTTCACCATATGAGCGCCATATCCATCCAAAAGGTAAGTATGGATTTTTGTATGCCATCTTTTGTATGATGAATTAACATTGTGGTGGTTTTCTTGGCTAATTTCCCCCTTACTTCTGTAGGTCTTCGTTCCCTTTCCGGTGATGGCATCCCCTCTTCTGGAAGGAACCAGAATTAGCCGCAAGTGGTCTTATTCAGGTACTCAATAATTCTAATTCTTCAATAGTTTTACCGCTTTATTTTCTTGGTTATATAGTTGGGTTTTGATATCATAGCCTCCAGCACTTGATGGAAAGCTCTTGGTATAATTGATTACCCAAGTATAATTCGAATTATTATTTTTTTGTAGCTGAATTAGATACTTTCAACAATTAATAGGTAACAATTAGGGCTTAACTGGTTTGATTTTTTGTTGAACAGGTGCATGCCTCTTGACTACTCCAGTGGTGACACATTTTACACCAACGTACTCTGACAATCACTATCTCTATTGTTTCCAGGTTTTTAGTTCTTCTCTTCCATTTGGTACAAGGGTTTATACCCTATCGTTTTGGGCTTGTCTGAAAAGGGTAATTTTACTAGTTCTTTACCCCGGTTTCTAAGTGTGCTCGGATTCTTCTAAGTTGGAATGGATTTTTTCCATGTGAAACTTCTATGACTATTTGAACTAGT
This sequence comes from Pinus tabuliformis, assembly GCA_031772625.1. Classification (NCBI taxonomy): domain Eukaryota; kingdom Viridiplantae; phylum Streptophyta; class Pinopsida; order Pinales; family Pinaceae; genus Pinus; species Pinus tabuliformis. The sequence continues at coordinate 1,455,583,751 of CM062818.1, forward strand.
GTTTCTTTTGAAAGAGATTGTATATAATGAGCCTCAATAGAAGGTAAGACCTTCAGTTTCTTTTTAACTATATACAATTAAATCTTCAGTTTGGTCACATCTACATGTGTTGATATGTCTTACCCCTATTATGGGGTTGTTGGTTTATGTGTAACTCTGTATTTTTTTGGTTCTCAGATAATATTATTTTTACAAAGTTTATTTTGACATAAAAAGGGTGGCTACGCTGGTGGAAACCAATTAATAAGGATATTATGTATCTGCTAAAGTTTTAAAAATAAGAATAGGAATCACATCCTTGTAATTTTAGCAATGAAATTCCTTCATCTTGCATGAGTCTATTCAATTTTAAATAATGGTTATTATTGTGTTTCTTTTGTGACAAGAATTGGGTTCTTTTTTAAAGAAAGTTGCATCATTCAGATATTAGTTAGTTGCATAATAAATTTACATAATTTCTCGTACTTTCCTTCGTTTTGAATCAGAAATGAGTTTATTGTTTTATTTTCATCAAAAGGAAAGAAACACAATTGATCCCCTATTTAATAGTTTAGCCTATTGATATCTATGTGTACCTATTCGTGGCTGGACCTAGATTAACTAGGACCGATTCACTGCCCATGGGGTGTTTTCTAACAGTTTATGTTGGGTCTAGACTGCCTATGAGAAAGTTTGTGCTTGTAGTACCAGGGGCTTAACCGATATCTCATTTGTTCGTTATAAGTCCTACAGTGTTTATGTCTATTCAGACCAACCCTCACATCTTAAGCAGATTTTGCCCAAAAATTTCTATTAAAGTTATGTTATGTAGAGCTCTGGTCATTATACCCCTTTTGAAGGAAAGACGACTTCTTATCTCAAATGCATTCATTCGTATTCCCTGCTTACCTTTTCTCCTTCTTTTTTAAAAAGAAAAAACACAAAACCTTTCTTTTGGAAACCAATGTTAAAAACCCTTCTCTTTTCACATACAGAAAAGAAACACAGAAAGCCTATTTTTCTTCTAGTACAGGAGAAAAGAAAATAAACAGTTTTTAGAATACTGACATATATACTTATCTTTTCAAATAGGTTATAGTAATTATCAACAGCAACGTCTCACAACCAATCCTCGAGACTGGAAATTACGTCGAGCCTCTCCTGCGAGGCTTTTCCACACCTGACAGTTTGGAATCTCAAGTTCCAATTTTTGAGGTAACCTATACCTGAACCTCAAGACCACTCCAGTCCATTCAAGTATTGTACACTCATGAGTCAATCTGAGGATTCCACTGACTCTAGGTTCAACTCAAGAATACCTACATCCAGTAGCATTCTACTTTGTCACCAACATTTTCCTATGACAAGTTGAGATTTCCTTTCCACATATCCTCTAGCCTATAGCTATCCTTGGATCTTTTTCCACTGAGGTCTAGGATTTTTGGTCCCTATCTAGGAAAAGAGGAAAGATAAATAATTGTTTCTAACTGTCCAGGAATTCAAGATTTAATTTCCTTTTATTTACTATTCTTGGTTCACAACCGTAACCTTCCTATAACACCCCCTCCTACTAGGTCCACCCAAGCAACCAACCAGCCGGGGTAAACATGCGGCGAGGGAGACTACTATAAGGAATTCAACTTCCTTAGTGACCTTAAGGAAATGGAACTAACGGGACATATCAAACAAACCCATCCACATCAGCAACAACACCCTCAGGAGACATGTCACCCACTCAGACATCCTGTCCCCGAGTCCCGCTGATGATTTAAGCATTTTAAACCTTGGTTGCTCTCATGCTATAAGCAAGATAGCGACCAAAAGCCAAAGTCGCTCTCACAGTCCTATGTGCCAGCATCCCTGGACTTTTTCCAGCAGACCTGTGCCAGCATCCTTGAGATTTGAACCACTTTTCTAACCCACAATCCTGGCCTATGCCTAGAAATTGTTATAACCTTCAGAATCCATCAAGGACATGATGATAATATAAACAAATCAAAATTAACCTCAGGACTTGGCCTAAGCATCCCCAACCAAGACTGACATTCTGTCAAACACTTGACATCTATGCAACCTACAGGTCTAAGATACAAGACAGAGCATAAATGACTGAAATAAATTATGAAACATAATTAGAAGGATCACCTCCTTCTCCATTGAACTATTATATCATCAATTAGGTCTTGCATCCATCCATTTAACAATTACAAGTAAATACATGAAATAACCATGACATGAACCAATCATTTAACCATGCTTATAACCAGCATAAAACCATATAAATATCATAGGTGTGATAACCATCAAATCCACATATAAAAAGGTGAAAAATTAAGAGAACTTAGATTTTATTAATCATAGGAAAATTTGACCAGGTTTGGTACTTCCACGTACCACCTGACTATAGACATGGTTGAACCAAAATATTTGTTTCAGTCCGTCAAGCCCGTGCCATATTCTAAGCATGAATGTGGGATCTCATAGAACAACCAATCTAAGAAAAAACAAGGGAATCCGGAGGTTAAACCACCTCCACCCTCATCAAGCCATGATCACACCAAAACTAGTGCTCCCATAATAACCGAACTGAACTTGGAATGTCATCTAGAATCCATCACTATCCTTGAGGATTTTTCGTCTCCTTGTCTCTTAGGCTTTACTGCATTCCAATCCTGGATCACTAGGTGCTAAACTGAGCCCAGTCTCTCAGGATTTATCGCAATCCAAACCCAAATCATTAGGCCCTAAACCGAGACTCCTCTCTTAGGCTTTACTATGTATCTCACCAAAACTGGTTAAGGGATTCCTAGGCCTTTGGGAATGAACCTTGAGACCACTTCTGCCTCGAATTCTGAAATCCATCTGGCAAACCAAAGCTCAAAACTGAAATAAACATCCCAATACCATGACATCCAGAAAAAGGCAATTCTAGGTTGCAAACCACTTTCATGACCCGAGAAAACCATGCCATCGACAGCAAGAGAACCATACACCAGCATGCAAAGCCATGCATGTCAAAACCAGCTAGGAAATCACACATGCAAATGGTTACCTGCAAGTATTCCTGTTCAACCTGCCTGATCCTACTCTTCCTCCTTGATCCTTACTTTCCTTCCTTCCCTTTGCCTACTTTTCCTTCCTTCCCTTTGCCTGTTTTTCCTTCCTTTATCCAAAACTAGAGTGCTCCAAGAAAACTCTAAGTGACCAAGAGTGAGAGAGAGAGAGAGGGTAATGAGAGAGCTCCAAACTTGAACTGACCAAGAAGCCTAACACTAACTAAGCTTGAGCCAAGATCTTACATTGACTAAGAGCCTCCAACTAATCCTCAGAAACCTTTTTATTAATGAGGTCTCTATTTTCTTCATTTTCCATCATTTTCCTTGAATTTCCTCCTCACATGCAACCTGTGACCTTTTACTTTCCTTTTCTCCTATTTTCCTTTATTTTCAAAAATAAATGTGCCAAAAATGTATTTTTTCCTTTTAATGTCTTTGCCTTTGCCTTTGCCAATTTCCTTAACCAAAATACACATCCAGTGATGCCCACTAGGATATCTTTGCCCAACATTCAACTTGGAATACCTGTCTCTCATTTGTGGTCTTATTTTTTCCTTTATTTACATTATTACATAGAATTTTCAGTAGGGCTGTTATATAACCCTCCCCCTTGGGGAACACCATCCTTGGTGTTAAACCACACCAAGACCTCAACAAAGCCGTTGAAAACAAACACACTGCCCTTGGAGCTTTATAACTTAGCTCGTTGTAGTATTTACAATGAAAAACCTGCTCAAAAGGAAAACATCATCACAACATGACAACATACCACATACCGGAGCTTTATAACACAACTCATTACAGTATTTACAATAATCACATATACACATATGCACATTTTCTAAACCAACAAATAAAAGGATACGATGCTTGTATCAATCAACAAGGGAATCCATAGGATCACACCTACACCCTCCAAGTAATACCAGGATTCACCTCCTTCCCAAGAAGTCCAGAATCCACTGTCGCAGTCAAAGCTGCCTCCAAAGTCTAACACTACAATCTTGTGCCACCTGTCCCCTCAGTGAACAATTACTGACTCATTATTCTAGGGCACACTCCCAATGTGCATTTGATTCCATCTGGAAATGCTAATGACAAAAATACATTTGTGACCTTCCCTTCTCTGCTACATAGTCCCTTGGGAAATCAGGTCACCCCACTTCTGTGCAAACACTCACCCTCCAAGTTCCCTAGAATCCCCTAACCCGGGCGATCCATACCTTGGCAAGTCTTCCTCTAATTGGAAGATACAAAAACCAAGGCATATACCTGCCTCAAAACCATCATACTAGTCATAGCATGCTCATAGAAATCAATGGACACTATTAGGTACCAGTGTCCCACAATGGCCCTACTCCTGAAGTACTCTACCAGCATACTGCTACATGTTCCAGTTTCTTTTGTTGTTGCTGCCAATTCTTGCAGTTGATTTCAACCACCCAATCGAGAATGTTCACGCATTCATGTTCCAAGCACATAATTTCCATTAGATTAAAATAAATTGAGATAATCTCAAATTATACCTCATTGGTAGTTCGTCAATAAGGTACATTTGCAATTATGTTCACTTCCTGTCACAACAAGTCAAACTAACTGTTTGATAAAAACATCATGTATAAACATATCACATCTGATTAGCTCAAAACAAAATCATCATAGATCAACATCATAAATCACATGTAACCATCATAAACCAGAATCATAGATCACATATAATCATCGTATACCATAGTCATAAATCACATGCATAATAAAACTGAAATAAAATGCTAATACTTATCCTTTCATCAATCCTTAGCTTCTACCTTTGTCTTTATTCCGTACCCACACCCGATCATACCAAACAAACACCCAGTGCCTTCTCCTCAACCATGTGCACATACACATAGTGGGAATCACACACATACAACTACACACGTCATACAACACCATGCAATACATGCATCTACACCAGTACCAAATGTACCACATGTACACAGTACCACCTATACACTGCAACCACCTGCATAATGTGTGCACATCATCACATGTACACGACACCACCTGCACAACGTGTACACAACACCACATGTACATTGCACCACTGTACAATGTGTACACAATACCATATGTACACAATACCACACGCATGACATGTACGCGACCCCATTTGTACACAACACTGCATGCACATCATGTACACAGCACCACCTACACACAATGCCACTTGTACATCATGTACAAAGCACCATATGCACATTATACCACTTGTACAATCATGAACACAACACCATATGTACATAGCGCCACATGTACAACATGCACGTAATACCACCTGTACATAGAATTGCATATCCAACATGTACATAGCATCATCTATACACATCACCACATGTGCAATATCCACACAACACTACATGTACATAACATCACATATGCAACATGTGCACAACAATAGTACCACACATCCAAAACCACACTGTCTTTACCAAGAAACATTGCTTCCAGTGTCTTATCCATGCTTTTCCCAGCATGTTGCAGACCACACTGGCTTCATTTCACTATTGTATCCCTCGGTATAACCTGTCCATAACATAAGTATAGCCATAATACAAGCATACAATATAAATTCATATTCATGTGATACTGACCTCATATATTTGTCATGACTACTCTTTCCACTTGATTCCACATAGCCAGGAGCCTCTTCCTACCATTCGCCTGTGTAAGCAATCATTCCTCCACAAGGACAATTCCTAATGACCCCGTCAAACAGTTACATAAATACATGGATACATGCATATATATATATAAACATTATCATAAAACAATCATGGTCCTGTCAGAAAATGACATACGTACACACATATATATACATATAAATGTTAGCATTAACAATCATGATCCATGACGACCCTATCAAACATGGGTCAAGGTCAAGGTTAAGCTAAATTCAGTTATTTATGCACAACATGCATGACATTGAGAACAACGGTTCCAAACATAGCCAAGGCATCCAACACCTCATATCCATTTACTTTACCTTTTATGGTTAACTTTCGCATGTCTATGCTTCCACCGTCTATTTACCATAATGGACCTAACCAGTCCAACCAGTTGTCCTAGTCTTACCTTCTACTGTGTTTACTCATGTACAAAGCTTCATTTGAGTCTTACATTACCTGTTGGGTACCACACAACTCTCCCCCTCCATTAACATTCCCCTTTCCTGAACAAATCCCAAGACTCAAAACATAAAAGGCAACCCAAGAAACAAAAAGAAGAAAACTATGGTAAACCAACAACATTACGACAGTGAGAACAAAGTGGCATAGCTATGCACCAAACACATGCAAAAGTGAAAATCAAGCGCAATAATCGCAAAAGAACAAAAGCACAAGACTAACCACAGACACCATGAATCAATCCCCATGGTTCCCAAGAAAAGCTCGGCTTAATCCTCCTTCAAGATTTCATGTCAATTTCTATTGCCACCAATTCCCTGCATCATACTGCCATAGACACATAACTGTCAGTGCATAAATAAACATAGGAATACACTAGTTACCTTATCTTGTTGTGCGACGAACATTTCTTGCAACTGAACACATCCATTCTATCTCTCGAGGGACTCCAATCCCCTTGATAGATCCACCTCTAGCTAATGTACCTATCAAGTACATGTTCATGAGTCTAGCCCATATCCACATAATGTCAGACAAAATCAAGGTTAAGAAGACTTCTTGTATGCAAAGAACTTATTCATTTGGAATTAGGGTTTCCAAACATAGCTAAAGGAATTCTTGTCCAATTCCTTTCTTTTACCTTTCTACTTAGTTGTAATCGAGGCTTACTAGTACTGTCACATCACTCAATTGTTATTTATATAAGAACATCAATTGTTACCTTGTCACACTAATAACAAGCATGTTTCAAGGCAACTTGCTCACACATGTCAGTCTCACATTCTAAAGATAAAAATGATCATATCTAACAATTTGAAATCAGCCTTTACCAAGAATAATAATATTGTCATAAACTATAGTCAACTCATAGTCCTTAGACACAATGCTACAATTATCACCTACTATACTCAAGTACATATCAACTATCTAAACATATATGTGTTAGTACAATCATCTTAAAACAAAATCATTTGAACACATACTCATATTATGCAATTCATCAAACATTCAACCAACTTGCAACATACCATGTTAAATAAATTAACTATACGACATAATCAAACAATCAAGCACCAAATATATGACATAAGCAAACTCGTACCTTACTGTATCTTAGGGGAGGCTATCTTGTCTGCACAATCAAGCTAATTAGCATGATATAACTTCTCAACACATCATCTTAAACATAAATAAGATCATGTTATCCATAACAATCACTAACTAACATGTTCACATCCTAACTCATAAATAATTATCATTTATGCATAACAATCATATATGTACAATCGGTCTAGATTAGTATGACACCAAATCATAAATATGTCAGATCATACCTGAATATCACAACCATAACTATCTGCATAGGCTAATCTAGGTTAACACAATACATATAACATCAAGATCTTCAATGCAATGAACGTAATCGTCATGCATATGGCCAATCCAAATTACAACATCAAGATCTCAATGAGATAACCCTAATCATCAAGTTAATACCATATAACAACAATAAGTTATATATCATGCTCATCAACAACATATAACCTAATCATTAGGTTATCTAATGTAAAACAACAATAGCAATGCATACAACTACAGGTTACTATCATTCTTGACTATACGACACATGTGCATATATCTACACTAATCAACTAACATCTATCATGAATGTAATCATAACATCAAAATACATGTACATAAACCTAATGCATATAATAATCCTTAACTTACATACATGCATGCCAACATAAAATACATGTATGTTGATCTGCTCTTACCCCAAAGTTTAATGTTGCAACCTCGTTATGATGATTTTCATCTCTTTTTCTATCTCAGCCAACACATTAGCATAATAACATACCAATATCACCTTAATGACCTAAATTTCATACCATGACTTCACAAGGCATGTTTGACCTACTATTCAGGCATAACTATAACCAAAACCATACATGCATGACAACTGCATATAGACATATAACACATGAGTACCAAACCATATTCACATCATTCTAGCTAGAGTCCAGTCATCAATTCATGAACATATCAACTTCACAAACCATGATCTCATGCATGACAAAAACCATTACTCCATTGTACACATTGCCACATGCAACCATCAACATGCATAAGCAATGCCTAATCAACTACACATATACATGAACACATGTAGTCGAGCATAAGTGATTAATTCTTGTAACCAACCTACAAGATTGATACATGTAATCAAACATATAAGAAAGTAATCAAGAGACATATAATCAACTTGTAAGTGACATACAACAATATGTAACCAGTCACATACTCAAGATGATGCATTCCACAAAATCAACATTAAGTTGCTCATGACAACCACACTACTATCATGATCAACATTATGCAATGAAACAAGCACATGGAATGCAAGTGTAAGAGACACACATGTGACTAACATGCATGCATGACCAACACACACCGCCCATCTAGTCTGAGGGGTGAACCATGCTCTGATACCAATATTTGGTATCATATATGGCCCAAAGAGAGTGAAACCACGCTCTGATACCACTCTGTGGTATCAGATATGACCCAAAGAGAGCACAATCATGCTCTGATACCACTCTGTAACACCATCCTCCCACATCTACCCAAGCAACCGGCCAGGAGGGGTAAACATGCGATGAGAGAGACTAATATAAGGGATTCGACTTCCTTGGTGACCTTAAGGAACTGGAACTGACAGAACATATCAAACAAACCCATCCACATCAGCAACAACACCCTCAGGAGACATGTCATCCACTCAAACATCCTATCCCTGAGTCCCATCGATGATTTAAGCCTTTCAACCCCTAGTTACTCTCATGCTATAGGCAAGACAACGACCATAAGCCAAATTCACTCTCACAGTCCTATGTGCCAGCGTCCCTGGACTTTTTCCAGTAGACCTGTGCCACCGTCCTTGAGATTTGAGCCACTTTTCTAGCCCAGAAGCCCCGCCTCTGCCCAGAACTTGTTATAACCTTCATAATCCATTAAATACATGATGCCAATATAAACAAATCAAAATCAACCTCAAGACTAGAACTGAGCATCCTCAACCAGGACTGACATTCTGTCAAACACTCGACATCAATGCAACCTACAAGTCTAGGATACAAGGCAGAGCATAAATGACTGAAAGAAATTATGAAACATAACCAGAAGGATCACCTCCTTCTCCATTGAACTATTATATCATCAATTAGGTCTTGCATCCATCTATTTAATAATTAAAAGTAAATACATGAAATAACCATGACATGAACCAGTTATTTAACCATGCTTATAACCAGCATATAACCATATAAATATCAGAGATATGAGAACCATCAAATCCACATATAAACAAGTGAAAAAGTAAGAGAAATTAGCTTTCATTAATCATAGGCAAATCCGACCAGGTTTGGGACTTCCACATACCACCCGACTGTAGACATGGTTGAACCAAATCTTTATTTCAGCTAGTCACCCCCATGCCATATTCTAAGCATGAATGTAGGATCTCATAGAACAACCAATCCAATAACAACCAAGGGAATCGAGAGGTTAAACGACGTACACCCTCATCAAACTGTGATCACACCAAAACGGGTGCTTTGATCACAACTGAACCGAACTTGGAATGTCATCTAAAATCCATCACTATCCTTGAGAAATTTTCCATCTCCTTTTCTCTCAAGTTTTACCGCAATCCAATCCGGGATCACTAGGCCCTAAACCGAGACCAATCTCTAAGGGTTTACCATAATCCAAACCTGAATCACTAGGCCCTAAACTGAGACTCCTCCCTCAAGATTTACTGTGTTTCCCACCAAAACCAGTCAAGGGATTCCTAGGCCTTTGGGAATGAACCTTGAGACCACCTCCACCGTGGATTCTAAAATCCATCGGGCAAACCAAAGCTCAAAACCGAAATAAACATCCCAACACCACGACATCCGAAAAAAGGTAATGCTAGGCTGAAAACCATTGTCATAACCCAGCAAAACCATGCCACTGACAACAAGAGAACCATACACCAACATGCAAAGCCATGCATGTCCAAACCGACTAGGAAATTAGACATGCAAATGGTTACTTGCAAGTATTCTTGTTGAACCTGCCCAATCCTGCTCTTCTTCCTTGATCCTTGCTTTCCTTCCTTCACCTTGCATGCTTTTCCTTCCTTGATAGAAAACTAGAGTGCTCCAAGAAAACTCTAAGTGACCAAGAGTGAGAGAGAGAGAGAGAGAGAGGGTAATGAGAGAGCTCCAAACTTGAACTGACCAAGAAGCCTAACACTGACTAAGCTTGAGCCAAGAGCTTACATTGACTAAGAACCTCCAACTGGTCCTTAGAAGCCTTTTTATCAATGACACCTCTATTTTCTTCATTTTCCATCATTTTCCTTGAATTTCCTCCTCACATGCAACTTGTGACCTTTTACCTTCCTTTTCTCCTATTTTCCTTTATTTTCATAAATAAATGTGTCAAAAATGTCTTTATACCTTTTAATGTCTCTGCCTTAGCCTTTGCCAATTTCCTTAACCAAAATACACATCCAATGATGCCCACTAGGATATCTTTTCCCAACATTCAACTTGGAATATGTGTCCCTTACCCATGGTCTTATTTTTTCCTTTATTTACATTATTACATAGAATTTTCACCAAGGTTGTTACACTTCCACACATCATATCATTGCATTATTTAATTTTATTCGACTTATATTAATGTGAAGTTTGCTTATCATGCCTTATCGGTAATTATAAATAACTGAGTTATTCAAAGAAAAAGTAATTAACTGTTAACAAATATTCATAGCATCGAGGTGTTATAGTGTGTTATTTGTGGATTCCTTTGGCACTTTTCTTTTATGAGCTTCCACCTCTAGTTTTCCATTGAGATTTTCTTGATTAGTTTCTTGAGGATGTACTTGATATTGCATTTCTTACTCTTCTCTAGTCAATAACTCATAATGGTTTATGGACTGAAGTGGTTCCTCTGGCATTGATGCATTTCGTGTTCGATGGTTTTTCAAATGAGGTTGGAATTTATGAAAACCCTCATGATCCAATTTCTATTGATTTTCATTTGTTTCCTCTATGAGAATTAAGGAAAAATACTTGAAGAGATGGAGATATTCATGGCATCTATGGGATCTAAATGGTATATGTTCATAATTCTAATGTTGTTTCCAAACTTCATCATGGTAGGAGATTTCAAATAATTCTGGAAGTGGCTACAATATATTCATATACTCACATATGATTTATAGTATCCTCGCTTAGTCACTTTGAATATGTTCACAAAATCTTTGATCAAGTTTCCAATATCTTCTAAAATTTCCTCCAAAATTATTTTGCTAGAGAAAATAGGCGAACCCAAATTAAGGATGCTAATAATTTTTTCTTTTTTGGGTTGTACCTTTGTTACCAGAATTTCATGAATAACCCAACATTATTGAAAAAACGAGTCATTCTCAAATGCCCTGTTTTTATCTCCCATGTTTGTAAGAATAATTGTAAAGAAACCCTTTTCTCATATCTCATGATCAATGTATCCCTTTTGTTGAAATTTTTGTTGGATCCATCCAATCAATGTTTTGTTCATTGGCGAAATATTGATGAACTTGCATATTAAGGCATGATCCTTCATATGCTAGATGTAGTTCTCAATTTGTTTGATTTTACTTCGTATTTCTCAATTTGTTTGATTTTAATTTGTATTTCGGATCCTTGACTGCCTTAGGCATACATCTCCCTTGCATACAATTTTTCCAATTCACCTCAGTGGAGGATCACCTTTTTTCTTCTTCTTCTTCTTCTTCTTCTATCTACATGACTTGGGATTGGAATAGACTAATGGGGTCCATGCGTCTCATGGCTTGAACCAAAACCTCCATCACCTATGACCACATTCTTAAGTGAGGAGTTTGACCCCCCTCTCGAGGCACTTGCCATGACTTTTGTCCTGCCAAGGAAATTACTTATGCATAATGCCAAGGAAATTACTTCTAACCAACCAAAGATTTGAGCATGTCAAAAAAGACTGTGGCTCATTAGTGAAAATATCTCGTTTATTGAAAACATCAAAACAACTCACCACTTTTCCAATAGTAAAACAATGAAACTTAGACTCACATTTTTTATATTTTGAATTACATATAATAAAAAAAAATTAGCCAGATTTAATTATTATTAAATGTTTTTATTTTTTTAATTTATTAAAGATTTATAAGTTTGAATTATGTATGTAAAATCAAATTATTTCAAAAATTTGTAAGGATATTGAATTTATAAAAAAAAAAAATATTTTAAAAAATACATTTTAAATAATAATAAATCATTATCTTACTTAAAAATCATATTTTAAATAATAATGAAATTACTAATTTACTTAAAATTATATTACCAAATTTTAACCATAAAAATAAATATTTTAAATAATAAAAATCACAAACTTACTTAAAAATTTATATTACCAAATTTCAACCATAAAAACAAAAAATTTCAAATAATTAGAAGCGGCTACCTTTTTAATATATTTGGAGTGATGTATGGGTTTTTAATTATATTTGGAGTGATATATGGTTTTAATATATTTTGAGTGATATATGATTGACGATATTCGTTTGAGGTGATACTTGACAATTATGGCTTTGAATATTTTAGTTATAATTTTCTACGAGGAAGAATTAGGTTGAGTTTGAGGAGCGTGTTTCAATTACTAAGACTAGAAAACTTTAAAAATTTTAAAGTGTTTTATAATAATATTTTATTATTTAAATATAAGTTTTAAAGTGTTTTATAATAGTATTTTATTATTTAAATATAGATCAGTGTGTTATATTAATTAAAAAAAAAATTATATAAAAAAAATTATATAAAATATTTAAATAATGTTGATTCATAAAAAAATTGTAGATGAAGAAATTGGATTTTCTTTCCTTATATTAGATATGTATTTAAAATAGATCTATATTAGTTTTAAAAAAATTAAAACATTAATCAAACATAGAGTAATTGCATTTTATTAAATTTTAAATTGATTAAATGCCTTAACTAATTGTATTTTATCAAATTTTAAAGTGAGTAAATGCCTTATTATCCGTGCATTTTATCAAATTTTAAAGTGAGTAAATGCCGTCAAACATGGAGTAATTGCATTTTATCAAATTTTAAAGTGAGTAGATGCCGTCAAACATGGAGTAATTGCATTTGAAAGTGAATAAATGCCTTAAGTAATTGCATTTTATCAAATTTTAAAGTGAGTAAATGCTTTAAGTAATTGCAAAATTATCAAATTTTAAAGTGAGTAAATGTCTTATTATAAGTGCATTTTATGATATTTTAAAGTAAGTAAATGACTTATACCTGTAGCAGATATGGTATTAGGCATTCACTTTTGCCTTTGATTACATATTAGTTTGTCTTTGATCAAAAAAATTTACTCCTTACCCATAGTTTAACATTGGGAATTCATTTTTTGTTATTTTTTATTATTATTTAAATTTATTTATTTGTACGTTGATTGGTTAGGATCTTATTATAGCTTGTTTAGTAACTTTCATTTCTATTGGTTACTCATTTTTTGTTTTTTGTTTTATTTCCTTTTTTCTTTTCTTTTTTCTATTATTTCCATTTTCATGAATTATAATTTTTTCTCCATATTTTCAATTTAAAATGACTTATTATTATATTAAAAACATATTTTAATAATTTAATTATAAAATTTATATGTATTAATAAAAAATAAAAAAACACACATATATAATAAACATATATATTAAACTGTATATATGTTAATATAAATAATATTAGTTAATCATATTTCTTAATTTTGGTAAACGCATTTAACAAGTATTTTATTAGTCGTCTTATTTTTTGTAATGAAACATTTATGTTTTTATTGTTTTTTAGTTTAATTAAAGCTATATACCCTTGTTGAAGGTTTATTCTACAACCGAGTATGATGGTGATGTGTAAGTATGTCAGTGCTCACCGTAGAGTTGACACGTGTCCTCTTAAAATAAAAATAAAATATTTCTCTAAATGAAAAATCAATGTCAAACTATAATAAAAAACAAAAATAAATATGTTATACATGTTTAGATAGTTTTCCATATGACATAATATATTTTCATGCAAAGTAATTAGAAGTAAAAAAATGTTCAAGTAAAATATTTAACCTTGTGTAATCTATATAGCATTCAAAATTACATTTTAAACAATAAAAAATTACATGTTATATTTTGTATTCTAAAAAATATTTTCACCTAAAAAAAATTGATCCCTTTCCACTCATATTAAATCTGGAATTAAATAAAACTAGACTAGTTATACACGAAGCGAACGAAAAAACATTAGTCATAAATATATTCTTAATAATTTTGATATTACTTTAAGGAGTTGTCTATAATGCGACTTTTTGGAGATTCCGGTGACGGAATCCGGCGGAAGAAATTGAGGTTAAATCCTGATTTGTTGCAATTAAAATGGTTTTTTAACTGCATATTTGGATTCAGCACCCTGAAAAACCCCTGAGAAACTAGCTATCAAACTTGCGATTCCAATAAATACCTGCCGGATTTCGACCGGAAAAACCCGCCGGAAAGACTTTCAAAAAATTGTGTTATAGACAACTGATTACTTTAATACATCCCTACAATATTTTGTTTTTTCAACCCAGCAGAGACGGTCCATGTCATTGCCATGTGGTAGCAGTTGAGTCCGCAAGGCGAAAATTTTGACAATATTTTGTTTTTTCAACCCAGCAGAGACGGTCCATGTCATTGCCATGTGGTAGCAGTTGAGTCCGCAACCGAAAATTTTGAATGGATAAAAATTTATGTTATTTACCAATGTATTAGTTCCACGTCATCAATTTTCGCCAAACTTCACATAAGCACAGCTTCACTGGTGCAGGATAACCACTTCCGTGCCAATTTGCTTCCCAGACCTGAGAGTCTACGTGTCGAACGACTTTTGCTGGCTCGCTTGCTCATATAGTTAATGATTGCTTCCAAACCATCTCTAACTATCTCTGGCGGTGGTCGAATTAGCGGGTTACCCTCTAGATTTAGCCGCTGCAGCTTCACCAGCGCTCCAAAGAAATCGGGCAGGGTTTTAATCTGGTTATAACTCGCGTCCAATTCGACGAGACGACACAGCCCACTGATCGAATCCGGCAAGGCGCTTAAGTAGCCAAAGTTGCGACTCACATTAAGAATTTGAAGGCTTACCAGGTTGTCAATGTCTTCAGGCAGATAGCTGAGGTTGTTCATATGGACGTCCAGAACACGCATAAACATCAGGCATGAGATGGAGGAAGGGAGATAAGAAAGATTGTTGGAATGAACAGAGAACCTCTGCAGGTTAAACAGTTTGATTCCCAGTGTCTCAGGTAGCCGCTGTAGCTTGTTGAAATCGGCAATCAGCTCTTCCAGAGAACTGATAGAGTTAATTTGTAATATGTTAGCCATAAAATCATACAATCCATTAGATTGCAGAAATTTAAATCTTCAAAGCTAGGGTTTGCAAACGATTTTTACCGAAATCTTGAAAAACCCGGCAAGAAAGTTCCCAAAAATATGGAGTATCTTGAATTAAATATTCGTCGAAAATACTGAGGGCTCGAATACAATTTTTACCGGCAATTTAGAATGCTTTCTGGCAATTCGGCAAAGAAGTTTCCAGAAATGTTGAGGATTTTAAGCTTCTGCAGTCGTCCCATGGATTGCGGCAGCGATGTGATCTGGTTCGAATGGACGTCGAGAGTTCTCAAATTCACCAGACTCGTCACGGATTCGGGCAGACACTGCAGCACGAAATTAATTTTGCAAGGAAAATCAGATGAATGAGATCAAGAAAGTCTATATAACGATGCAATATTGCTACCTTTACCTTCATGTTGTTATTAGAAAGGTCAAGTTTAGAAATGGTCGACAGCTTCTTTGCAGAGTCTGGCAAGTTAAAGAGTATAAGCCTGTTAAGTTCGTGGAGAAGCTGTTGAAGGTCTAGCTTCGTATTTCCCTTAATATCAGCTTCGGATCTTGAGATAGAAGAATTCTCAGGCTTCTTTATAATGCTGTCGTACATGTGATAGAATTCCTCAAGCTGTATAACGGATCTGTGTGGAGCCTTTTCTTCGTCTGCAAGTTTTTTCGCCTCAGCCTCCATTGCAGCCTGTATTAATTAATCCATGCAATTTATTTATTCTGCAAATAGGTAAAACTAAAATTCACAAAAGAAAGAATTGAGTCTGATGTAAGAAGACCTTGGCAGCCTTGCAGAGAGAGATATCCATGTCGGGGGGATTGGGGAGGGCTGCGATGGCTTTGATCTTCCAAGCCAATTCCAACTCAATGCGGGATACGGCTTTCCGCGATTCTTTTACAAGGTCTTGACTCGGCCGAGTTCCCAGGCTTCCCTCCTCTGCTGCAGCCGCAGCCGACGCCATTGTTATCAAGTTTCAAACCTTGGCTGCGTCTTCAAAGATCCAAAAGGGATACTGCTTGTGTGAAGGAATTGATCAGATTATCAGTTTATTGATGGTGCAGAGTCTTTTTTCAGACTATCTGCCAACATATACCTTTGATTGTTATTATAATGGATCTGCTACCTAGCCAAAACCACACGAAATTCACAGAAAGTTATGCGTGGTGGGAGGGTTAGTAGAGATCCCTCGCGAAGGCTACGACCGGATATGGGAAGAAGTATGCGAGAGTCCATCCAGATCGACGACTTGTGAATAACTGCTGTTATCGATTAGACACGTAAGGTTGATATTTTGAATGATGGGTCCTGATCAGTACCTATGAAGCAATGGCAAAATCATTTCCCTATCAAGGATTGACTAAGATATTGTAAAACCAAATGTTAAAAATCAGGTTGGTTATTATAGAAAGCCCTATCCCACCTACCTTTGTTGAATCGGATAATGAATTTACGCTGTCACGTTCCATAAGATTTAGCCGGCTCAAGAAGGCATACGGCCTTACCACAAATGGATTTATCTTTTAAATAAATTTAAATTAATTAATGGTGTGAGTAGATTGTATTTATTGCAAGAATAATATTTTAATTTTTTTTTTAAACGATAGATGGAGTGTCAGTCGTTTATTTAGACGTAGAATATTATCTTTAATGGGAAACAGAGAGATGAAATGTCCATTTATTTATATGTTTTAAAATTTAATACATAAAAATAGATTTTTCAATTATTTCTATATTTAAATATATATATTTTTTTCCATGATTTGGGTGAATGGAGACGTGTTAACAGAGGTTTCAGGGCCTGCCACCTTACAGCTTTCATTTACTTGTTGGCTTCGTCTCTTCTCCTGCCGCTGCTCGTGGATTATCCTTTCAACTCTCTGATTCTATTGAATTTGTATTCCGTAGTAAGTTACGCAAAGGCATAGAGTGACTTTTGGCCCTTCACTGAGAAGGGGTAGTTGGCCTCTAACGATGCAGTGACAGTGACTTAGCACAACATGCAAGTAATTTGTTTATTAGGCCTAGTAGATTCATATGTTTGCTTGTGATTCGTATTGGATTTTAGTTGGTGGTGCCAAGACAGGACCTTTTTCATTTTAAAGCACTAGAATTTCATAGAGACTATTAAAGCTGAGATTGCTCCCTTCCCATCCATTTTTCAACATTGGGAATTTTATTGTTTCCCAAATTTTGTTTCCAGTATGGTAATTTTATATTTAAATTTAATTAATAAATATATAAAAATATTATTTTCATATATATTTAATATTATGTATTATGTATTCAAGTTATCTATAATACATGTATATATATATATATATGATTTTAATAAAATTAAAAATAAAAATATTTATATATATAAAGATGTGAAAACCTTGTAAATATAAATAATATTATGAAAATCCAAATCAAATCCATTTTAATTTAAGTTTATCAAGTTCAAACTTATTTTCATGTTTTGTATTAAAAAAAAAAAAAAAAAACCTAAAAAGATTGATACTTTAATAGATTTTAAATTATTAAATTAAAATAGATATATACTAATAGTATAATATAAAATAAATTATAATAAATATTTTGTTATGAAAATATTATAGTAAGTATTTTATCATAAAATAATATCCCAAAAAAAATTATTAAATATAACCTTTTTTTTCTTTAGTAATAATATAAATCTTCAAACATTTCTCTATTTTACTTTGGCTTAAAATGTAGGAAATCCTTATTATTATTCTACGGACCGCATGGTATATAGCATTACTAGATTTTTCAGTATGCATTAATTGGTTTGAACTTCCTTAGTATTGTGCATATTAACCAATGTTTTAATTAAATTTTGAATTTAAAATTACTAAATTTTCATTTTCACAAGTTTTGATTGAACAAAAAGTTTTGCTCTCTTCGAGACATATTTTTCAATATCTCCACACTTATATCCAAAGTTTTATCTTTTCAAGATTTTCATTTCTTCCATCTCCACACTTATATCCAAAGTTTTATCTTTTCAAGATTTCCATTTCTTCCATCTCCACACTTATATCCAATGTTTTCAACCTCTTCAAGATTTTCAAACACTTTTATGCAAATTTTTTACCATGTATATGTCTGTTTGAGGTTGATTAATGCTAGCCTTACCGCTAGAATTACTTCATAATATATTATGTGATAAATACTTTAGAAGTATAGCAATTATGCTTTTAGTATTATGATATTGACTACTTATTGTTGCAATTTGTCCCTTGTGACTGTTTATGATTGTTGACATGTGGCTATTGGCATGTTAGCTAGGACCCTATTATCCATAATAATATTAGGAAATACTCCTCCAATATCACGGAACTACTCCAACACTGCACGGTAAGTGGCCTTGTTGTCATGAACCTTGCTTTCCACAGTATATTCCATAGCCTGTTTTTTATCTGGCTTCAACGCCACTCTTCATACCTTTGTTTTTCATCCGGTCACCTCTCTGCATATAGTCATCACTGCTCCGCATATTGTAGTTCTATGTTACCATAAATGAGAAACGGGAAATGAAACGAGAAATGAGAATGGTAAGAGAAACGGAGTTGGGATGTTTCGCATATAAGAAACAAGGAGAGAGAAAAATATGAGAATAAGAATTTGAAATATAAATAATTCGCAAAGATTAGTTCAAATAAATTCCTTATGAGGGCTCATTTTTGGCCTCTGCAAAATCCATGTTGCATCCAAGTTCGCAAGTCCATATCCAGCCTCATGCATAAGCCTTACTTGTAGATAAATATCATTGTCATAATCCAAATGCAAACCCACAAACAACTTATTTTAAACAGTGGAGATACCCAACACAGAAGGAAGATTTCTAGAGAAGAAATGGAAAAGGAAACATGGTAATCACAACTCCTAATATAATTAAAGGTGACTTTGACAGTTGATCTCAGTATCATTCACTCTAATACCTAGTGTAACCCATTGTGATTTTATAAATCTCACCCATCGCATCTTTAATTAGACTTAAAACTGTTAATAAAAAAAAGCAAACTGTCGCATTCAGGTATCTTACATACAAGTTGATTTTCTTTCAACATTTTTTCATTTCTGATTTTTCCAAATTCCCCGTAACTACAGGTACGTTATTCATAAGTAGCAACTAATTCTTTTTACTTGGAGAATTAAAGTTTGACACTCACTCTACAAGCCACCTTAGTGTAGCATTGAAACAAGTCGACTCTACTTGGAAATTTCATATTCAATCAGAAAACTCGGTCAAAGTATTTATTGTTAATATTTAGATGGATCAATACAATTGCAAAATTTTAAATATTTTTTAGCAAAGTTTTAGTAGTTTTTATATGGATGATGGATAAATTATATTGCAGGTGGTGTTTGGTGAAATGAATTGATATAATGGAAATTTATACAATCCAACAAAGGGATGAAGCTCTCAAAGAAAAGGAAGAGCTTTCCCACACGATAGATCAAAATTTAAAGCAAAAGGGCGAGCTTGAGAGAGAAATTGAATACTTAAGGGAAATTGCATGAGACACTTAGGAAATTTAAATGGTTTCAAACTAAGATTATCTGATGAATTTAAGAAACACAAATTTTCTCAGCAAGAGATTTACATTTCCATTAGGGGATTTTTGAGGTCTAAAATGGGCCTCCTAATGAAGTTATAAAATAATAATATTAGACTCGTATTTTCAACTTATCTCCCTATGGGTTTACTCAAATTTGGAGTGAGAACACTTGTTGGATGCAGAATTTGATTCCTCATCCAAGGAGTACCCGTGTTTCATACTTTTGACAGACCCTGCTACACAAAAAATGTGAAATACGTGAAAAATGTTATTACAATCATGGTTGTTCATGTATTTATCACTTTTCATGTAGCAAGGTCCATCAAAAGTATGCAACATGCGTACTCATTGTATGAGGAATTAAATTTTGCATCCACCAAGTACTCCCGCTCAAAATTTGAGTGAAACCCTAGGGAGATAAGTTGAAAATAAGAGTTGAAAAAGTAGTTTCATTATTTTATTATTTTTTAATCTTTTCATTTTTTAACTCCAAAAATGGTGAATCATCCCCCATGGTTGACATCATCATCTTGAATCCTATTGGTTCTTATAAAGTTTATTTTGGTTGTACATTTTTCTTAGGAGGCCCATTTTAGACCTCAGAATTCCCCTAATGTATAACATTTCCCAAGTCAGAGTCATACTCTCACTCTAGAGTCTTTGGCTTAACAAGTCATTCCCAGGTCTTTGGCTTGGCCAAGTCATTCCTAGGCCCAAGTTATACAAACTCAAAGAAGAGGCAGTGCAGGAGTTTTAAATTATGATTTTCCACACGAATTTAAGCACATAACTAAAGCAATTGTAAAGGTTGTATCTGCGTGCATTAAGTCGTGTACCTGAGAAACAATGCCACTAAATCTAATCGGCTGGGGGTGTGGAGCTAACTGATGCTCGAATTTGATTTGTGCATTGGTTACCTTTGCTGAATGATAAATATGCTCTCCTTTGCAGCTTAATGATGACCTCAAAATTTGCCTTACTCGCAGTCACAACCACTAATTTACATGCACAATTGCAAAAGAAAACTAATTTGCATGCAGCTCAAAAAGACAAGTATTATTGGAATGAGAGTTAACTTGAGTTGGGAAAGGAGATCATGAAATGGAGGAGAAACAGAGGTGAAAATGGATGAAAATTTGCGAAACGTGTTTATGGCCACCGAAAACGAGAATGTGTGTATAAGACGATGTTGCCTGTGTCATCTCGTTTCTAGAGTGGTTTTACCTACGAACATTGACCATTGTCCCATTTCTGGTAACTATGTCGTAGTTCGCTTGTGAACACCCAAACCTTACAAATCTGTTTCAAATATCAACAACGGTGAAAAATATAAATATTTATTTCAAACATCAACAAATGATAGTGACACGTAAGTTCTGCTGAAAAAAAAAAAAAAAAAAAAAAAAACCATTTTTTTCAAATATGATAAACTTCATCAAAATTTATTTCCAAATATAGGAATTACTGCATATAAATCTACACTTATTTACTTATTGATTCTCTCTGCACTTCTGTGATGTTGTGGAAGTAGCAGTTAGGATAGAAATTGGTGGTCTTGTTTTGAGGAATTTATGTAGCTTTCACATTTTTTAAAATTGGTCTTGTTATGCGAAAATTGGTCTTGTTTTGAGGGATTTATGTAGCTCATTAATCATAGCATAACATGAATTGTCAAGAAAAAAAAAAAAAAACCATTTTTTTCAAATATGATAAATTTCATCAAAATTTATTTCCAAATATAGGAATTACTGCATATAAAATCTACACTTATTTACTTATTGATTCTCTCTGCACTTCTGTGATGTTGTGGAAGTAGCAGTTAGGATAGAAATCGGTGGTCTTGTTTTGAGGAATTTATGTAGCTTTCACATTTTTTAAAATTGGTCTTGTTATGTGATAATTGGTCTTGTTTTGAGGGATTTATGTAGCTCATTAATCATAGCATACACATGAATTGTCAAGAAAATGAAATCTCTTCTTAAGGTTTCTCTATGCTAGGCTTAGAATTGGATTTTGATCTAAACTTGTATCAACTAAACTGAGAAAACCTATAGAACAACCATTTAATTAATGAAAAACATGTAAGGTTACATAATAGATTGGGGGAAGTCTAATGGTTTCTAATGAAGTTTTTGATGTAGCAGAAGTGGTCTTTGTTGTTTATGTTGATTCAACAGTCACTACTTATTCATGTCGTCACAGTAACAATCCGCGTAAGGCAAAGGAAATCCGCCCAGAAAAGCACCCGAATTAGAAGCGCGGGATACCTACTCCTACTACATATCACATAGAGCACCTCACATAGCAAACTCACACAATAAGATATGCATCGGACATAGATAGAAAATCAAAGACATAAGGCCATTACCAATAGTTGGTGGTCTTATTTGTAGCTTACGTTGATTCTTACATATTTTGAGAGATATTTTGGTCACATCTTGCTACAACACAACCTCATATCCAACTGTAAGATACACAAATGAAATTTCATCTTGCTCGTGCTCAAATCATTGAATCCAAACAATTTATTGTTATTGAGATTATGTAGATAACATCAATCTCTAGGAACTATGTTGTCCCTCTACCATATATCATATACCAACAATTCCATTACCCCTCTTGACACCTAATTTTCAGTTGGTTTCATTGTTTTCAAATAAATCCTGAATCAATCTGCAAAATTGTAGCAGTTTTCAATTGCTTGGATGCCTCATAGGCTATGTACGTATGTGTGTTGGAGCTTTCACATAGGTATGTCCATTGCACTTTTGATTTTCAATTTTTAATTATTTGTGCCTTCATTTTTCTTTGCCTTTTATGTGCTAGTTGTGCCACCTTTGATTGGAACAGTTTGTATAACAACAATTATTCCTTCCTTGCTCACTTAATGTTGGCCATTATAGACCTCTTCTCTAGGGATAAACCATTGTACAATGAAGATAAGAACATTGCTTTGCACTATAAGTCGAAGCAAAAGGTGCTTAGTAATAGAGTCGTGGGAGGTCATGCAAAATTATAAGTCATTGACAAAACATTAAGGCTACATAATTTGTTGCAATGACAGATACATTTGGAACTACCTTTCTACATTGATATATGCTCCAATGACACTTCCTGGTTAGAGACGACACTATTTTCATAACCGTGCACGTATCTATGGATTTTATGAATGGCACTAGGAAAAGGTTATATGAGATTCTCGATATTCCTGTTAATTTGCCTCTTTGCTTCATTTAGCTTATTTTTATATTCTGTTGTTAAATATTCGAATAAGGCATTTGAACAAGTGTACAAAAGTCCATATGTTAAGCTATCTCGAACTTTGAACAAAATTTTACTTTTAAATTTATTAAGTTTTCATAAACTAACATGAATAAACATAGATTTTTCAATTATTTCTATATTTAAATATATTTATTTTTCCATGATTTGGGTGAATGGAGACGTGTTAACAGAGGTTTCAGGGCCTGCCACCTTATAGCTTTCATTTACTTGTTGGCTTCGTCTCTTCTCCTGCGGCTGCTCGTGGATTATCCTTTGAATTCTCTGATTATATTGAATTTGTATTCCGTAGTAAGTTACGCAAAGGCATAGAGTGACTTTTGGCCTTTCACTGAGAAGGGGTAGTTGGCCTCTAACGATGCAGTGACAGTGACTTAGCACAACATGCAAGTAATTTGTTTATTAGGCCTAGTAGATTCATATGTTTACTTGTGATTCGTATTGGATTTTAGTTGGTGGTGCCAAGACAGGACCTTTTTCATTTTAAAGCACTAGAATTTCATATAGACTATTAAAGCTGAGATTGCCCCCTTCCCATCCATTTTTCAACATTGGGAATTTTATGTTTCCCAAATTTTGTTTCGAATATAATAACTTTATATTTAAATTTAATTAATAAATATATAAAAATATTATTTTCTATTTTTTATTTATATACATATATATTTAATATTATGTATTCATTAATATTATGTATTCAAGTTATATAAAAAGAAAAAATGCTTACACGTATATATATGATTTAAAAAAAAATTATATATAAAGATGTGAAAACCTTATAAATAATATTATGAAAATCGAAATTAAATCCATTTTAATTTAAGTTTACCAAGTTCAAACTTATTCTCATGTTTTGTATTAAAAAAAAAAAAACCTAAAAAGATTGATACTTTAGTAGATTTTAAATTAAAATAGATATATACTAATAGTATGATATAAAATAAATTATAATAAATATTTTATCATGAAAATATTATAGTAATTATTTATCATAAAATAATATCCAAAAAAATTTATTAAATACAACCTTTTTTTTCTATAGTAATACTATAAATCTTCAAACATTTCTTTATTTTACTTTGGCTTAAAATGTAGGAAATCCTTATTATTATTCTGCGGACGACACGGTATATAGCATTACTAAATTTTTGAGTATGCATTAATTGGTTTGAACTTCATTAGTATTGTGCACATTAACTAATGTTTTAATTATATTTTGAATTTAAAATTACTAAATTTTTATTTTCACAAGTTTTGATTGGACAAAAGGTTTTGCTCTCTTCGAGACATATTTTTCAATATCTCCACACTTATATCCAAAGTTTTATCTTTTCAAGATTTCCATTTCTTCCATCTCCACACTTATATCCAATGTTTTCAATCTCTTCAAGATTTCCAAACACTTTTATGCAAATTTTTTAGCATGTATATGCCTGTGTGAGGTTGATTAATGCTAGCCTTACCACTAGAATTACTTCATAACATTTTATGTGATAAATACTTTAGATGTATAATAGTTATGCTTTTAGCATTATGATATTGATTTCTTATTGTTGCAATTTGTCCCTTGTGATTGTTTATGATTCTCGACATGTGGCTATTGGCATGTTAGCCTAGGACCCTATTATCCATAATAATATTAGGAACTACTCCTCCAATATCAGGGAACTACTCCAACACTGCACGGTAGGTGGCCTTGCGGTCATGAACCTTGCCTTTCACAGTATATTACATAGCCTGTTTTTTATCTAGCTTCAATGCCACTCTTCATACCTTTTCTTTTCATCCGGTCACCTCTCTGCATATAGTCATCACCGCCCCGCATATTGTAGTTCTATGTTACCATAAATGAGAAACGGGAAATGAAATGAGAAATGAGAATGGTAAGAGAAACGGAGTTGGGATGTTTCGCATATAAGAAATGAGGAGAGAGAGAAATACAAGAATAAGAATTTGAAATATAAATAATTAAACGTATACTCTCATTCTCTCCAATATTTCGACCTTCTCATGAGTTTTATCGTCAAGATTAATAACAGAAGGAACATATTCAAGCAACTGGCAAAGATTAGTTCAAATAAATTCCTTATGAGGGCTCACCTTTGGCCTCTGCAAAATCCATATTGCATCCAAGTTCCCAAGTCCATATCCATCCTCATGCATAAGCCTTACCTGTACATAAATATCATTGTCATCATCCAAATGCATACACACAAACAACTTATTTCAAACAGTTGAGATACCCAACACAAAAGGAAGGGTTCTAGAGAAGAAATGGAAAAGGAACCATGGCAATCACAACTCCTAATATAATTAAAGGCAACTTTGACAGTTGATATCAGTATCATTCACTCTAATATCTAGTGTAACCCATTGTGATTCTATAAATCTCACCCATCTCATATTTAATTAGACTTAAGACTGATTAATAAAAAAGGCAAAGTCGCATTTAGGTATCTTACATGCAAGTTGATTTTCTTTCAACATTTTTTCATGTATGATTTTTCCAAATTCCTCGTAACTATAGGTACGTTATTCATAAGTAACAACTAATTCTTTATACTTGGAGAATTAAAGTTTGACACTCACTCTACAAGCCACCTTAGTGTAGCCTTGAAACAAGTCGACTCTTCTTGGAAATGACATATTCAATCAGAAAACTCGGTCAAAGTATTTTATTGTTAATATTTAGATGGATCAATACAATTGCAAAATTTTAAATATTTTTGAGCAAAGTTTTAGTAGTTTTTATATGGATGATGCATAAATTATATTGCAGGTGGTGTTTGGTGAAATGAATTGATATAATGGAAATTTATGCAATCCAACAAAGGGATGAAGCTCTCAAAGAAAAGGAAGAGCTTTCCCACACGCTAGATCAAATTTTAAAGCAAAAGGGCGAGCTTGAGAGAAAAATTGAATACTCAAGGGAAATTGCATGAGAAACTTAGGTAATTTAAACGGTTTCGAACTAAGATTATCTGATGAATTTAAGAAACAAAAATTTTCTCAACAAGAGATTTACATTTCCATTAGGGGATTTTTGAGGTCTAAAATTGGTCTCCTAATGAAGTTATAAAATAATAATATTAGACTCGTATTTTCAACTTATCTCCCTATGGGTTTACTCAAATTTCGAGTGGCAACACTTGTTGGATGCAGAACCAACAAGCTAAAAATGATCTCTAACAAGCTAAAAATCACCCCAAGTGTGAAAGAACCCAAAAAAAAAATGCAACCACATGATATCAAGTAGAAACCACATTGTTGGCTCATGTGTGCTTCATATGCCATTAAGTGTACAAGTAGTGATGCCAACACAGTATCATGGATCCTTAGGTAGTGACACGCATCCCAAAGCAATGTCATGGATCCCAATAAATGTGGCATGGATCTCAATGTATGCATATATCTCTATCTATTATTACATGAATCACAAGCTAGTATTATAGTTGATGTAAGTACATAGATCATGAGGCATAGTGCATGGATCTCAATGTGGAGTGCCCACATATGGTAGTAAATCAAGTCTCACATAAGTGTTAAGAAAAACATACTAAATAATCGCTTCTAACATATTAAATATGTTAATGTTTACAATTTTCTTAATTTTACAATGATGAGACAATTACATGTTTCAATTTCTAACATGAGGTATTTCTTAGGTCACTCAGTTAGATATGGGGAAAAATGATGAATAACTTATGTAAAGGGAATATAACATCATGTATTGACCCTCAAAGTCAGATATAATGGTTGTAAAAGGTATTTTGATTGGTCCGACTAGCTTTCAAGAGCTGGGAATCTTCATTATTTGCATGTGCAAGATTTTCAGAGGGAACTTTGCTTAGAGTTAGCACCTTGGTACTTTGTTTTATTACTCCTCTTTGTATTTTTTTCTTACCCCTCTTTGTATTTTCTTTCTATATGCATTTTTTAATATAGGACCTTGGGGTGAAGGCATTTTTAATGAGGTGGCATTAGTCTAACTTTATTATTTTTTCAACTTTTGACTTTCGTGCTCTTCATCTCTAGTATTTTTTGGTTTTATTTGAGTTAGGCTCACATTGTTCTTCAATTTTCTTGACTAGACCTTGTTGGATGACTTATGATAAGCCAAACATGAGGCGGTAATAATATATTTTTATGAAATGAGATGATGTTGAATAGAAAAAAGGGAAACTGTTAAGTATAGTTAGGATATGAAGTACACTAGCCAAATGAGATCTCCAATGTTACAACTTGGCCCAAGTCTTGGCAAATCCTGTCTAAGGACAGTTATGTCTCGTCATGGTATAATAAAACAAAATAATAAAATCTTTATTGTTAAGAGTGTTATGGGATCCCATCCAATGTTTACCATGTTCACAACTAGGTAAGCAATCATCGCAACATGTCTAAGAAAGAAACCTACACATGAGAATATAACACATCAACTAAAATAAAGATTGTGTATGAAGTACCATTTGCAGGTGCACACACAATTTGAAGGTAAGGCATATGAGATGATATACCATGGCAGAGTCATCTGAAATAACTCATGAGTTATGTGAGGCTAGATCCTCATGTATCTAATGGAAGAACTATATAAATAGGCTTGAATAAAAAGAAATAAGTAGGAGAAATCATCCAAGTAGCAGCACTGCAACACCACACAAATGAGAGGGTGGCTCTAGAAGTAGTTACCGTGAAAGGGAAACATTGATGAATATTGAGATTTCATCTTTTGCAACAAACCTTTTTTCTTTAGCATCAAGAGCATGTACATGTATAGATGGACTCCAAACATGAGTATATCATTACATAATAGATGTTATTTAAACATCATTACATACTAAATTTTGTTACAAAATAAATAACATTTAAAAATAATTAAGATAAAGAGTTAAGATTAGTCATTATATTGGTGATAAAGGTTTAGAACCAAATTATTTGTTGAACATCAAAGAGATGTAAAGAATTAAAGATTCTTAACCCATTATTGACATAGTGAGCTTGACTTCAAACCATGAAAAACATTTAAAAACTATTATGATCCAAAATTAAGATTAGCCATTGTAGTTTGTGACAAAATGTAGAATAAATCTTTTTATTAAATAAGAAAGTGATATAATGAGTTGGATATGTATAATAACTTAGGCTATAAAAAAATGACATATTTTTATACTCTCACTTCACATGAATAAAAAAATTGTATAATTTTAAACTTTATTAAGATTAATTAAAAAATAATTAATTATTTATATTTTTTAAAATAGTGTGAAAATCTATTATAACTTAGTTGTTAAAGAGGACAACCATTATTAATATTGGTGCTAAACTAGCAGTGGGGACAACCATCACCAACTTCTATATGTGAATGCAAGTTGACATCAATGTTATTCAAGGAAAACCACACCACATGGTGAACAACCATTATCGGCTTCTATATGTGAATGTAAATTGACTCATCAATGTTATTCAAGGAAAACCACACATGAGATTAGCCAATGGTAGTCCGTAGGTCTTAAGCCTTTAGACAAACTCTTAACCAAACAAAAGTAAAAATAATATTTTATATTTATATTTACATTATATTATTTTATAATGATTTATTTTATTTATTATTTAAATAAATGATTATATTAATGCATTGTTTTAGAAATCACCTTTAATGCACGTATAATATTGGTCAGAAAGGACTTAACACAGGACTTAACACACCTTGAGACCATGTATGACGTTGTAACCATAAGCTAAATGATTATTAGGAGATTCACAAAAGTGTTGTTAAAAAAGAAAGTTGTTTTGTATTTTAATTTTAAAATTTTTAATATTTTTAGGAGGAGTTGTTTTTAGTTTGGCTAAAAAGTTTGAGGTGAAATTTTGATTTGTGACATTTAAATTAGTTTTTTGAGTGTATATATGGATTCAGAGCCCTAAAAAGCTTTTGGAATATTTCAATTGTGTAGGGGTTATCTATCAAATTTGTGATTTCAATAAACTCTAGCTAAATTTTAGAAAAATTAGACTAAAAACACCTACCAAAACAACTTCCAAACAACCTTTAAAAAAAACCATTTAAACTTTTGAATTCATCAGATACCCTACCTCATCATCACGCTTTCTTGAAAAGCATATTAGCTTGACCCTTAGACAGCCACGTAAGATCTCATAAAAGCTAACCGTTAAGAAAAGCTGGAAAAGATGGCATGGCTCACTATATATATAACCCATGATGCCCCAATTTCATTGTCTACTTCGTTTTTCTCTGATCTTCTCCTAGGCGTTGGTAGTCTGGTGTGCCATGATTGCATGTGTGGAGCGCTCCAATTTTTCTTTCTTTGTGTTCGTTCTTTTTTCTTTGTGTGGGTATGCTTGTTTGTTTGTGTTGTATGCCATCATTATTGTTATGGTTATGTGTGGAGTGCGTTTGAAATCAACGTTTGTAAGTGAGAATCAGAGAGAGCGCAAAACAGAGACGGAAAAGTTCTATAAGAAGAGCAGAGGGAAATATCAGAGGGTATTTCTGGGCCGTTGGATCGCTGAACCAAACTGGCCAAGACAATCTCGATTCCTCCTGGTTAGATGGATGAGGTGAGGAGATTTGGATCCGTTTGTTTAAATTTGATTTCATTTCTTAATATCAACAGCAATTGCCAAATTTGATTTCATTTGTTGATATAACTTGATTTCATTTCTTAATATCAACAGCAATTGCCATATCTAATCCTCTGGTTTTTGTTTTGGAGGCCTTTTCTATTAAGGATGTTTTATTTGTTTATTTATTTTCTGTTTGATGTTTTTCTTTGACAATAAAGAAGTAACATAATTCTCAATCTCCTTTGCAGTTTGCCCCTCTGCTTATTCAGATTTAATTTCAATTGCAATCAGTGAGTAGTCAATTGATGTGTGATGGTTCTTTATTTGTTTATTTCTTTCTGCTTTCAGGTTATTTGCTAACATATAGAGACTGTGCAACGGGCAGAGGTAACCTGCTATGGAGCGATACTCCTAAGGTAACCTGCTATGGAGCGATACTCCTAAGGTAACCTGCTTCCTTGAATTTTTGCTTTCGTCATGTAGTATTTCGGTATTCTGCACTCCTTTCTGCATAGCATTCCTCCTGAGTTACAGATTTTGTAGTTTCTCCCCTGTATTGTCATCTTATGTTTTATCATTCCGAGATTGCAGGGGATTTTTGTCTACATATTTAGTCAAATAGGGTTCCAGATTTGCTGTTGAACGACCGATCAAAATACAGTAAAGATAAAGACCTTAGAATATGTAAAACACTCTCTAATATAAGAATGTTCTGTTTTTTCTACTAAAAAAACAGACCTGCAATTCCTTTTCAATATTTTCTTTGTGTTGTTAGAAAAAAAATAAAAATAAACCTGCAATTCCTTCTCAGTATCTTCATATCTTCTTTCTTGTGTTGTTACCGTCAATAACATTTATTGTATCAATTTGTTTTGTAGATTTAAAACTTTCCAGAAATTATTCGAAATTTCTTCCTAAATCGCCATGAGGATTAGGTTAGCGTGTGATTCTTCAACAAAATCAATCACAGTGAAACATAATCTCAAGACTCGGGCAAACAAACACTTCGGTGCGCTCCATTTTTGGGCGTTTTTACAATCTTCAAACTCTGGTTAATTCTAAACAGAAATTGCATTTTGGATATCCTCAAATAAAATTTATTCATATAAATTGGAACTGGGTTTATGAGCATTATATGTAAGACGGGAGCAGCAGGGTTAGCCATGGATTACATATTCCTTCAGAAGCCATTTCCTAAACGAGAAAGACAGAGAAAGAGAAAGCGTAAAGCCAAAATATAAAGCGTAGAAGACCAAAACATAGGATTTTTTAATTTACGAATAAATTAGAGCATTGGTCTGACGTTTACAATTTTCCTCTCATCAACATCTTTTTTTTCTACCTGACCCTCTCAATTTTATTTCCGAATCTTTGGCTTCCTCAGCCATGGCTGCATTGCCGTTGTCTACACAATTTTTTAATGCAAATCTATAACAATATGGAGGAGCCATCGGGGCCAGGAATTGAACTTGAAACCTCTTAACTCTCTTAAAACCCAAACCACACTGGATTCGTCGAAACCACTCCATTTTGTTTTTTTTTCAGCTGACGTGTACATGGGTGGTATGGGTGCGTCCGATGTGTTGGTTTATCTAGTTAATATTTGCCTGCCAATATTAATGAACACTGCAAGCCTGTTAGTCCTCCTCATCTGGTAATGTGATACACTCCTCCAAACAAAACCGATCCCTCGCTGTCTAAATTGAATGAAAAATCGCTTGCTCGAATACTCCCACTCAAGGGTTAAATTTGACGGGTGACCCTACCCGTCAAGAAATTTTTTTGTGACATTTTTATTTTTAAATTGTCCATTATATGACTTTTAAAATTTATTTGTACAAGTTTCATATAATTTCAAATTGTACTCATAATTGTTCAAATTTTCTATTCTTTATTGTACCAATTGACTCAAGTCTTATTAAATTTATTTGTACAAGTTTCATATAATTTCAAATTGTACTCATAATTGTTCAAATTTTCTATTCTTTATTGTACCAATTGACTCAAGTCTTATTGCTACACTTTGTTTTGAGACCTGCTAATCAATTTTTTCTGCAAATTTTCCAAATTGTTCTAGGTTAGAAGAGATATCTCATAAAAAATATCAACTAACACCAGTTTAGAGGAAAATAATATACATGATACTACCAATAGTAATTTTTGTGAAATAATGTTGATATTCACTGCTGGTATTCATGGCAAATAAATCCTTGTAGCAGAAGAAAGTACTAGTTATTTTCATTCTGCTTTCATAATTGGCCTTGCAAAGCTAGAGCATCAGGTAAAAAATACGAATTTTGTTCTACCAGAGTGAAACCCAAGTATGGCAGCAAGCAAACAACCGTTTTTATTTTTATTTTTAATTCTTTATCAGAGTCATGTACCTAACCGCGAACACTCGTGGACGAGAATGGAAACTGGAGGGCATTTCATAAGACAGGGGCCTTGTTCCTAATCACTAACACAAACTGTACACAAACTGTAGGAGAATGCTCACTGCCCGGCTATGTATCTCCCCCACATGGAAAATTCCATGAATTATAATGTTTTACACAAGATGATTGATCTTCGAATATGTGTCATTGATTATAATAGCTGCTCAAATAAAGACTCCAGCTGGCTATATCAAAGCCACGTGTGTAATGTATTGGGCTAGCGATTTTCTGAATATGAATGAAACTAGAAGCAATTTCTCTTTTTCACGTTGGGTAAAACTCCATGTCTAATCTGTGAAGCGCTATTGAAGAGAGATTTCTTCTCGTTGTAACAGTTCGCCTTTGTGTTTTATTTCCTGTGTTTGCAATAGATTCTTTGCCTGTGTTTGGAACTTTCATGGGAGGCTCAGTGCACAAACTCTTCAGGGAATGATCTCCTCAGTCCTCAGTTACGGAAAGTTGTCATAAACGTAGTTTCAAGTATATTTCCAGGGCTTTACGTGTTCTTTAAATTTTATAAAAAGGATGAGACACCTCACCCTTTCCAAGGTTTTTCATGGAAAGATAGCCGGGACACGCAGTGACAGGACGCCTATTTCTTTACCTCTTTGCCCTCCCTTCACATCGTTCTGCAATCTTTCGCTTCTTTCTCAGTTCTTACCTTCATTTTGTTTAGTTTTGAGGCGCTGGATGGATATGGGAATCCTGAGTAGAAACGGCCCTTGAAGACCAAACCCCAGGGCGCATCGTTTCCCGAGGTAGGTAAAAGGGCTATTAACAGAATTCATAAAGCCAGTGACAAAAAATTCGGCCCTGTTGATGCCCAAACTTTGAAGAAAGAGCCAGCTAAAAATACTCTATTAATGGGGCAAGTTACAATTCTTAAGCGAGGACATCAGATAATTCTTAGGGTTGGATACTGTTAATATTAACCGTGTATTTTTATGTTTAACCAATTATTGATTGTTTGGTTACAGCGAGGACATCAGAACTCTCTGGAGAATATGCCTGTATTCTTTGTGGTCCTCATTTTGGGTGGCTTACAGGTACTGTATTAATGTGTGTTTTTATTTAAGTTGGATCAAGAGCCATCCCTAAAAATGTTGGTAACAATTATTCAGATTCTCCTTCACGTTGTTGCCTCTCTATCTATTTGCTTTGGCCGGTGTATTATACTTGTGCAATTTGAAAGTTGAAATCTGGTGGAGCCATTTTTCGCTGCTTATTAAACTAGATGTTATCGGAGTAACTATCCATTTCACACAGGGTTATGGTGAAATTTTTTCTGAAGATATGTAACACTAATTCAATTTCACTAATGTCTGTGCGCTCTGCTTTTCTGCAGTATCTGGCAATCTCCTTTCAAGTTTCAAACTTTGGCATGTAACCATAATTTAATCTATTTCGAAGTCCTAAGGTCGTTTATAACAAGATACAGGGTTCTGCCAAGCAGCCTTTGATATGTAAGCTACATTAAGCGTTGTAAGAGTTGCAAATAATTCTTGGTAAAGTGTATTAAAATAGGATTCTTAAGGTCTGTATTAAGCTTTTATTTTTTTAATCATTAAGCTTTTAATTGATCTCTGCATACCTGTAAACCCTAAATTCACACGAGATTTTGAAGCTTGCACCTCTTCCAAAGAAGAACGATGCATTTACCAATTCAACATAGGGTAATAGTCTCCAGGCATGGACTTTACAACCCAGCTAATTTATTTTATAGTAGTATTGGCGTGTGACTCACCAACTCTTTTGGTAACACCACAATACTATGACTTTTATAGCAGAGGGCTTGTTCCCCAACACCATCACTGGCCTATAATTGTCCATAGAAAATGTGACTCTATACAGTTTGCTGTGGACTGGGGAAACAAGCACCCAAACGACTGGGGAAACAACCACCGAAACGAGGTAAGTTTTTCATAACAGTCTTGCCAAACTATGGACTAGGGAAACACGCACCTAAACAAGGTAAGTTTTTCATAACAGTCTTGCCAAACTGTTTACTTTCTATAGATAAAACAGCACATTTAACATGGTTTTTCTGTAGATAAAACAACGAATTGCAAATTCAACTTGGTTTTCCTGTAGATAAAACAGCAAAATGAACTTGGTTTTTCTGTAGGTAATGGAGATTCCAAAGGCAGCGAAAAAATTTAACGAGTTGAATATGTCAAATATATGCATAGAAAAACGAATACAGATATCCAACAAGCATGCATAGAAAATAGAGCAGAGCATCGAGCAGAGCATCTCTTACTATCTATGCCTAATAGGCTATCACTCACTGGTTACTTGGTCGGCTGCGTTCTGGTTTTGTAGCATTAGAAGAAGTTCCAAAGTTTGCACAGTTTTTCTTATGCCCTGCTCCTCACCAAAGTCGCCACATTCAACAATGAATAACTCACAGATTGGAACTTGGAACTAAATTAGTAACATAACCCAGCAGTGGTAGCTGGGAATTAATTGCCAATAACCATTTAACTGTTGAAAATTAGGAATTGATATTATTACTTAGTCCAAATCACCATAACTCAGCAACATAACTCAGCGGTGGGTCGCTGGGAATTAATTACCAGTGATACCATACCTGATACGAAAATTAGAAATTG
This sequence comes from Pinus tabuliformis, assembly GCA_031772625.1. Classification (NCBI taxonomy): domain Eukaryota; kingdom Viridiplantae; phylum Streptophyta; class Pinopsida; order Pinales; family Pinaceae; genus Pinus; species Pinus tabuliformis. Next base: position 1,455,618,926 of record CM062818.1, read on the forward strand.
ATATTTTGCACAGTGGACTTAATCCGGAATTCGGATAGCAATCACTTGGCAAATTGGCAAATTGCGATCAGGGTCACGATTATTAAATTAGATATTAAAAATATTAATGAATCGCTATTGGCTCAAGGTTAATATATATATATATATATTTTAAAACTTTTGATTTTTAAATATGCTCGTCATATTGACGGTCAATTATGCAGTTGTCTATAATGCGACTTTTTGGAAGCCTTTCTGGTGGGTTTTTCCGGTCAAAATCCCGCAGTAATTTATTGGAATCGCAAGTTTGATAGCTAGTTTCTGCACAATCAAAGCGTCCCAGGGGTTTTCCAGGGTGCTGAATCCAAATATGCAGTTAAAAAACCATTTTAACTGCAACAAATCAAGATTTAACCTCAATTTCTTCCGCCGGATTCCGTCACTGGAATCTCCAAAAAGTCGCATTATAGACAACTCCAAAAATTATTAGCAAGTTACCCCTGACGTGGAGATTTGAAAGTTGAAAATATTTTACATGTAAAAACGCTAAATACAGACATACGGACGTCAAATTTAACCCCTGCGAGTCCCACTGGTGGTGGACGATATGCGGGTGGGCTGATATTTCGGAATCTGTCACGGGCTGTGGTTAAACCTGCTGGTGAATTAGGTGTACCCATATAATACAATACTTCGTTTCGTTTTAGCTGACGTGGAGCGTGGACCTACGTTGTATGGGTTTGTTAGTTTATTTTTTTGAAGTCTACAGTGGGACCCAGTTACAATTCACTTGTTCGAACAATGCATAGTTAAGTGTGGCAGGTTTGTAATTTTCTCTGACATGAATGGTGGGATCCTGGTGACCACCCAGGTGTTAATCGAATAGCTCAGGCGTCGTTCAAGATGGTGTATCGTACATGTTCACACTTCCCGCTAATTTTCGGTGGCAGCTTAAAAACACAAGTTATATTCTTAAAATATAATTTTCTTTTAATCAAATTTAAATGGTTGCTAATTTGTATTAATGCAATGTAGGTTGTTGGTTTGTTATTTACTTTGTTAATAGAAAAATACAATGAGTTAAATTTTAATATTTAAATATTTAAATACTTTTTAATCAAATAAAAAATAAAAGCAACTAGAGTTTATTGAGAAATTTACATATGAGAAATTAAATATTAATGATAAAATATATATATTATTTATTTATTTTGTGTATTTTTGGTAATAATATATTAAAATTTAATTAGAATTCAATATAATATAAAGATAAATACATTTTTTGAGTTTGGTGTCTGTGTGAGATAAACGTCAAAGAGCATGATAGAGGAAGATCCTGAACAGAGCACGGAGGGAAAATTCCTAAAGCACAAGTATTTTTCTGATTGGATGTATGAGACGAAAGAAATTTGATTCTTTTATATCAGTAGCAATTGTCATATTTAATTCTCTGTTTTTTAGTAACCTAGACTTTTTGCATTAATGTTGTTGGTTTGTTTAATAATTTTCAGTTTCCAGCTTTTCTTCTATACAAAAACTTGCATAGCATTGTGTGCAAAGAGCGGAATAATATTTTGTAAGGTATACAGTGTACGGTGCTTTTGCTTATTTATAGTGTTATTGTGATTAGATTAACAACTATTGCAATTTGTAGTGTTATTGTGATTAGATTAACAACTATTGCAATTTGTAGTGTTATTGTGATTAGACTAACAATTATTGCAATTTGTAAATAATTCATTTTCAATATTTTTATGGGTTAAAAGTGAGGTTTGCTTTATTTATTTTTGCTTTCAGCCTTTTGGCTAGCATATGGAGAGGATTGCTTTCAGCCTTTCTGCTAGCCTACGGAGAAGATAGAAAACAAGTACAAAGGGTAGAGTGAGCACGATAGAGCGGAATAATATTATGTAACGTATAGAGTGCTTTTGCTTATTTGTAGTGTTATTATGATTAGATTAACAACTGCAATTTGTAAATAATTTATTTTCAATATTTTTATCGGTTAAAAGTGAGGTTTGCTTTATTTATTTTTGCTTTTAGCTTTTTTGCTAGCATAGGGAGAGAATTGTTTTCAGCCTTTCTGCTAGCTTATGGAGAGGATAGAAAACAAGTACAAAGGGGAGAGTGAGCAGGATAACAAAGGAAAGAATGAGTACGACTGTTATGGAGCAACGTGTAATGTCTTTAAGGTATTTTAAAACTACTCTTAAATATATTTTAAAATTATTTTTAAATATCTTTTACTTTACTTGTATATAATTGCTAGTTTTTATGTGTGATTAAAAATATAAAAAATCTTATATATTTTTTATTAAGTGATTAAAGAAATAGCAATAAAGATTAAGTTAATTGTAAATGTTTTTTAAATTCATCGTCATAATGAAATATAGATTTTTAAAAAAAAATTAAACATAAAAAAATATAGACTTAAAATGATTTAAAACAAACAATTTTTCTAAATAAATAACATTGTTTCCCAATAAATAACATGAAAATTTATAATAATCTTAAAATTCAAAAAACAAACTAATCACAATAATAAAATATAAACTAAAAAACATGAAAGTTTATAATAATCTTAAAATTAAAAAAACAAACTAAATCACAATAATGAAATATAAACTCAAAATAACTCACATAATGAAACATACACTTAAAAAAAACTTTGAACCAACCAACTTTTTAAATAAATAAAAGTGAAACATGAACTTTCTAAGTTCCATGTTAGGGTGTTTATATAATCTTAATTTATTAAACAAATCCACGATTCTGGTTGATTTTAGTCCCACATATTTTATGTTCCATCCAAAAATAAATATATCTTTGTAAACAGATGGGAGCACATTGATTATTGTTACCTTGTAAACTTGTAGGTTACCTTGTTTCACACTTACTCTAACCACTCTTAAGATCATTGCCTTCGTCAATTATTGACTCTTAATAATGTGTCCTTCGTAAACTACTTAATCTTAATAATATGAGGCGAAGAACTAGAACGAAACATGGTTTCAAGAATGTGAGGTGAAGACCTAGACTGAAACACGATTTCAAGACTCTGGGTGTGTCATGCCCCCAGGTCAGCAGTACTCTTTCAACCGCTCTTGGCAAGGTGCGGCACCAACGAACACTTTCTTTTCACCAATACTTATGTTCATGGACTACGCCTAACCATATGTTCTACTTAGTTTGTGTTTCTCAACCAAGTAATTATTACGCCGTAAAGCGTTCCCCTATGAAAAGAAGTCCCTCCCATGCCACTTGTGTTATTGTGAGACGTTGATTTTGATGTTAGACGATTAAAATAACCTCTACCATCGGATTGAAATTGAAAAAGACAGGTATTTTTCAGTTACAATTCGGCAGGTATTAGGAGCGGTAGGAGCATCTTCCTCTCATTTGGGAGCCTCGCATTGCCCGATCGTCGGCTGTCTGTGGTTTCCCGGCGTTTGTCTTGGGAGGGTTTCGCTCTACATCCCTATCTGTCAAAATTATGCTCGTCACGGATTCAACGACCTCTTCCGCTTGGGATTCCAGGTTATTTTGCGACTGCCTTAAAACCACATCCACTCAGCGACTGCCTTAAAACCACATCCACTCAGCGACTATTCTCTACTCCATCATTCGTTCTCAGTACAATTTCTGTGTTAACAGGGTTTTCCTTTCCATCGTTCCTTTATTTTCTCTTTGTTAGATTCGTTATGGGTCTACACCCAGAGTTTACTTATAAATATCTTTTTTTTTTGGCAGTTTATTGGTTAAAGGCGACAACTTCGCAGGATTTTCCTATCTGCTTCACAGGCTTGGAGGCAACTGCGGTTTATTTCTTTTACTGGGTAATTCTCCTTGTTGTAAACTCTGCTACTATATTATGCTATAGATGAATTAAAATTGCAGGTTTTAATATGGCATTTGTGTTTGATTTTCAAGCAGGTCATTCTCTGGCTTAGCATGGGTGCCGACAGGCTCAACGCTACTCGACAACCGTTCCACCCTATGGTTCTAACCTCCTGGTGTTTTGGGAGGGTTTTTGTCGTCGCAGAGATTAAACCCTAGATTCGTTTCTGTATTTTTTGTTTTAGTTTCTTGTCACTACTATGGAGTACAGGGTTATTACTGATTTATACGTGGTGGGGGCACGAAAGTCGTTTTCTATTTTGTGTAAGAAGTGAAAGCTTTCTCAACTATCCACTGTATATTTCACTTTCGTTGTAGCTACAAAGCTCAGCTATGTTTTCTTTTGATTAACATTTCTCTTTGGTATTACCCGTTCGGGTTTTCAAGGGAATACGTTTATATATTTATTTTTTTTGCACTGGAATACGATTTATGTATGTATGTTATCATTTTAATGGACAATATGTTGTTCTCTGTTCCAGAGGTTAAACCCTCGTACTGTTCTTTCTCAAATTGTTAAAACATGCGTGAGATTGTTATTCTGTTATTTTTTTTTAGATTTTCTGTCCTCACTGCTTAGGGTTTTAACGCAACTCATTTTTTACTGGACACCTGCGTTCTCACAATGGTTTTTCTATTTTTGTATGGTAGGGGGTGAGTGCGGTTTGGGTGTATGGTGTTGGTCATCATGGTGTTGATGACCCAAGACACTCCCCAAAAGGATCTGATAAAACCACGCAAAAGGGTAGTAGGTGGCCAACACTAGTCATTTACTCTGCCTTATTGTGCACTTTTCTGTTGATTTCTTTTACATTTAGCACTACTAAGTTTTAGTTATATACTTCTTACACTCATTTCTTCTCTTTACAAATGCTCTACCAGTTATGATAAACTTCGTCCTTTTTCCCACTCTTTCATTAAAAAAAAGTTCACATAATACGCTGAGGTGTATAGCTGACTTTGCAAGAGATAATGCTTATCTCCTATTTGCAAGAGTCCAATTCATCCCATACTTAAAAATAGCACTGAGATTTTATAAGGGACCTGATAAAATAGTTATGTAGATACCGGCTTATGTGAAATGCAAACCCATTATTAGTTGGAGGTTTTTCTGTATTGTAGTTTTTATCTTTGATGGTTTCTTTAAACTTAATAATATTAAATGGATGCAGCGGTTTTGCCTTTTATCAAAATTCATTCGACATAGTGTATATCTGATCAAAATAGCATAATGCTGGACTGATGTTATAAATTTTATGATTGGAATGAAAAGTTTTTACTCTATTGTCAAATTGACAGTTTAATTTGAGGGATTACAGACTCAGATTTAAATATCAATGGCTGACCAGGCTCTACTCTAATTTCTAGTTTACAATGCACATTCAGCTTACATTATTTCTGCTGATGTATTATAGTTATTTTATTTTTCTATTTAGTGGTGAATATTTTTGAGAGACACTTTGTGTTGTTTCCCATGTTCTTAATGATATTATTACTGAGTACGTACACGATGTTTATATTCCTTTCTTGAAAGTTATGATGTTAAGTAATATTTATTCTCTTCTTTAGATGAAGTGAATCTATTTTAAAGCCCTATTTTAAAGACCACCATATGGCAAACCCATTATTAGTTGGAGGTTTTTCTATATTGTAGTTTTTATCTTTGATGGTTTCTTTAAACTTAAGTCAATAATATTAAATGGATGTAGCCGTTTTTCCTTTTATCAAAATTCATTCAACATAGTGCATATATGATCAAAATAGCATAATGCTAGACGGATGTTATAAATTTTATGATTGGAATGAAAAGTTTTAACTCTATTGTCAAATGGACAGTTTAATTTGAGGGATTACAGACTCAGATTTAAATATCAATGGCTGACCAGGCTCTACTCTAATTCCTAGTTTACAATGCACATTCAGCTTACATTATTTCTGTTGATGCAGTCTCTATTATATAGTTAATTTATTTTTCTATTTAGTGGTGAATATTTGTCAGAGACGCTTTGTGTTGTTTCCCATGTTCTTAATGGTATTATTACTGAGTTCCTACATGATGTTTATATTCCTTTCTTGAAAGTTATGATGTTAAGTAATATTTATTCTCTTCTTTAGATGAAGTGAATCTATTTTAAAGACCAACATATGGCATTTTTAGTTATCTAGTCATTTTTCAAAGAACTATCATTGAATAGGAGGTATGAAAATAACTTGGGTGTGTTTCGTTTCTTGAAAGTTATGATGTTAAGTAATATTTATTCTCTTCTTTAGATGAAGTGAATCTATTTTAAAGCCCTATTTTAAAGACCACCATATGGAATTTTTAGTTATCTGGTCATTTTTCAAAGAACTGTCATTGAATAGGAGGTATAACTTGGGTGTGATTGGCAGTTATCATTTTCTGTTTACACTGCAGAGGTAGCCTAAACCATGAATCGTGCACACATAGATGGTCAACTATTAATTGTAGAAATGTCGCTCTTGATGAATACTAAACCTCTTGCTTGCTTGTATTGAAAAAATAACTACAACTTTTGCCATCAGTGGCTTTTTATTGTTGTCTAAAGACATAAAAACAAGCACATTTCCCATCTTAGTAGACAATCTAGTGAAAACAATCCAGTTGATTTCATTGGCTTAGCTGGTCTCAAGATGATTTTAGTGTCCCCAGAGCTACATCCATAGAATCCTCTGGCTGGTTCTGATGGAAACAAGCTTTCATTCATTTTAGGAAAAATAGATGACACGAAATGTTCATCCTCTACTAATAGTTGCAAGTTTTTGGACTGGAGCATGTAATTTACTGCATCATCATCAAAACCTAAAATACGCCTTAACTTAATCACCTCACATAAACCTGCAACAAGATCAGGATGCTCCGGAAACAAGCCAGCTGAAATTGCCTCTGCAAAATCACTTGCTAAGGACATAGATTTATTTTGATTGTGTGGATCAGAATTTCTTGATCAAAATTCGCTTCTTACACTTTTCCCATCTCACCAGACTGGTTCTTCTTCCTTTAAACTTATCTTCCACACCATTTTTTGTTGCTACTGAAAGTGAGTACTCAATTGTAAATGGTTCAGTAGCTTCATAGATAGTAGACTCAACAAGAGTACTCACACTTTGATGCCTTATATTAGGTGGCAATTTGGCGAAAGGGTGTGCAAGGTATGCTAAAATAACTCTGTAAGGGTGTACCAAACCATATTCACATCATTCTCGCTAGAGTCTAGTCATCAATTCATGAAAATATCAACTTCACAAACCATGATCTCATGCATGACAACAACCATTACTCCATTGTACACATTTCCACATGCAACCATCAACATGCATAAGCAATGCCTAATCAACTACACATATACATGAACACATGTAGTCGAGAATAAGCGATTATTTCTTGTAACCAACCTACAAGACTGATACATGTAATCAAACATACAAGAAAGTAATCAAGAGACATATAATCAACTTGTAAGTGACATACAACAATATGTAACCAGTCACATACTCAGGACGATGCATTCCACAAAATCAACATTAAGTTTCTCATGACAACCACACTACCATCATGATCAACATTATGAAATGAAACAAGCACATGGAATGCAAGTGTAAGAGACACACATGCGACTGACATGCATGCATGACCAACACACACCACCCATCCAGTTTGAGGGGTGAACCATGCTCTGATACCAATCTGTGGTATCATATATGGCCCAAAGAGAGTGAAACCATGCTCTGATACCACTCTGTGGTATCAGATATGACCCAAAGAGAGCGTAATCATGCTCTGATACCACTCTGTAACACCATCCTCCCACATCTACCCAAGAAACCGGGCAGGCGAGGTAAACATGTGATGAGAGAGACTACTATAAGGGATTCAACTTCCTTGGTGACCTTAAGGAACTGGAACTGACAGAACATATCAAACAAACCCATCCACATCAGCAACAACACCCTCAGGAGACATGTCATCCACTCAAACATCCTATCCCTGAGTCCCACTGATGATTTAAGCCTTTTAACCCCTGGTTGCTCTCATGCTATAAGCAAGACAACGACCATAAGCCAAATTCACTCTCACAGTCCTATGTGCCAGTGTCCCTGGACTTTTTCCAGTAGACCTGTGCCACCGTCCCTGAGATTTGAGCCACTTTTCTAGCCCAGAATCCACGCCTCTGCCCAGAACTTGTTATAACTTTCATAATCCATTAAATACATGATGCCAATATAAACAAATCAAAATCAACCTCAAGACTAGGCCTGAGTATCCCCAACCAGGACTAACATTCTGTCAAACACTTGACATCAATGCAACCTACAAGTCTAGGATACAAGGCAGAGCATAAATGACTGAAAGAAATTATGAAGCATAACTAGAAGGATCACCTCCTTCTCCATTGAACTATTATATCATCAATTAGGTCTTGCATCCATCTATTTAATAATTAAAAGTAAATACATGAAATAACCATGACATGGACCAGTTATTTAACCATGCTTATAACCAACATATAACCATATAAATATTAGAGATATGAGAACCATCAAATCCACATATAAACAAGTGAAAAAGTAAGAGAAATTAGCTTTCATTAATCATAGGCAAATCTGACCAGGTTCGGGACTTCCACATACCACCCGACTGTAGACATGGTTGAACCAAATCTTTATTTCAGCCAGTCACCCCCATGCCATATTCTAAGCATGAATGTAGGATCTCATAGAACAACCAATCCAATAACAACCAAGGGAATCGAGAGGTTAAACCACCTCCACCCTCATCAAACCATGATCACACCAAAATTGGTGCTTTGATCACAACCGAACCGAACTTGGAATGTCATCTAAAATCCATCACTATCCTTGAGGAATTTTCCATCTTATTTTCTCTCAAGCTTTACTGCAATCCAATTCGGGATCATTAGGCCCTAAACCGAGACCAATCTCTTAGGGCTTACCTTAATCCAAACTCGAATCACTAGGCCCTAAACCGAGACTCCTCCCTCAGGCTTTACCGTGTTTCCCACCAAAACCGGTCAAGGGATTCCTAGACCTTTGGGAATGAACCTTGAGACCACCTCTACCCTTGATTCTATAATCCATCGGGCAAACCAAAGCTCAAAATCGAAATAAACATCCCAACACCACGACAACCGAAAAAAGGTAAGGCTAGGCTGAAAACCACTGTCATAACCCATCAAAACCATGCCACTGACAATAAGAGAACCATACACCAACATGCAAAGCCATGCATGTCCAAACCGACTAGGAAATCACACATGCAAATGGTTACCTGCAAGTATTCTTGTTGAACCTGCCCAATCCTACTCTTCTTCCTTGATCCTTGCTTTCCTTCCTTCGCTTTGCATGCTTTTCCTTCCTTGATAGAAAACTAGAGTGCTCCAAGAAAACTCTAAGTGACCAAGAGCTTACACTGACTAAGAGCCTCCAACTGGTCCTTAGAAGCCTTTTTATCAACAACACCTCTATTTCCTTCATTTTCCATCATTTTCCTTGAATTTCCTCCTCACATGCAACCTGTGACCTTTTACCTTCCTTTTCTCCTATTTTACTTTATTTTCATAAATAAATGTGTCAAAAATGTCTTTATACCTTTTAATGCCTTTGCCTTAGCCTTTGCCAATTTCCTTAACCAAAACACACATCCAGTGATGCCCACTAGGATATCTTTTCCCAACATTCAACTTGGAATACGTCTCCCTTACCTGTGGTCTTATTTTTTTCCTTTATTTACATTATTACATAGAATTTTCACCAAGGTTGTTACACTTCCACACATCATATCATTGCATAATTTAATTTTATTCGACTTATATTAATGTTAAGTTTTCTTATCATGCCTTATCGATAATTATAAATAACTGAGTTATTCAAAGAAAAAGTAATTAACTGTTAACAAATATTCATAGCATTGAGGTGTTACAGTGTGTTATTTGTGGATTCCTTTGGCACTTTTCTTTTATGAGCTTCCACCTCTAGTTTTCCATTGCGCTTTTCTTGACTAGTTTCTTGAGGATGTACTTGATATTTCATTTCTTACTCTTCTCTAGTCAATACCGCATAATGGTTTATGAACTGAAGTGGTTCCTCTGGCGTTGATGCATTTTGTGTTCGATGGTTTTTCCAATGAGGTTGGAATTTATGAAAACCCTCATGATCCAATTTTTATTGATTTTCATTTGTTTCCTCTATGAGAATTAAGGAAAAATACTTGAAGAGATGGAGATATTCATGGCACCTATGGGATCTAAATGGTGTATGTTCATAATTCTAATGTTGTTTCCAAACTTCATCATGGTAGGAGATTTCAAATAATTCTGGAAGTGGCTACAATATATTCATATAATCACATATACTCACATATGATTTATAGCATTCTTGCTTAGTCACTTTGAATATGTTCACAAAATCTTTGATCAAGTTTCCAATATCCTCTAAAATTTCCTCCCTCCAAAATTATTTTGCTAGAGAAAATAGGCGAACCCAAATTAAGGATGCTAATAATTTTTTCTTTTTGGGGTTGTACCTTTGTTACCAGAATTTCATGAATAACCCAACATTATTGAAAAAACAAGTCATTCTCAAATGCCCTGTTTTTGTCTCCCATGTTTGTAAAAATCATTGTAAAGAAACCCTTTTCTCATATCTCATGATCAATGTATCCCTTTTGTTGGAATTTTTGTTGGATCCATCCAATCAATGTTTTGTTCATTGGCCAAATATTGATGAACTTGCATATTAAGGCATGATCCTTCATATGCTAGATGTAGTTCTCAGTTTGTTTGATTTTGCTTCGTATTTCTCAATTTGTTTGATTTTAATTCATATTTCGGATCCTTGACTGCCTTAGGCATACATCTCCCTTGCATACAATTTTTCCAATTCACCTCAGTGGAGGATCAACTTTTTTTTTCTTCTTCTTCTTCTGTCTACATGACTTGGGATTGGGATAGACTAATGGGGTCCATGCGTCTCATGGCTTGAACCAAAACCTCCATCACCTATGACCACATTCTTAAGTGAGGAGTTTGACCCCCCTCTCGAGGTACTTGCCATGGCTTTTGTCACGCTGCATAAGATGGGTTAAAGGCCAAACCAATGTGACAACAATGTGAAAGAAATTACTTATGCGTAATGCTAAGGAAATTACTTCTAACAAACCAAATATTTGAGCCTGTAAAAAAAACCTCCGGCTCATTAGTGAAAATATCTAGTTTATTGAAAACATCATAACAGCTCACCACTTTTCCAATAGTAAAACAATGAAATTTAAACTCACATTTTTTTTATTTTAATACTTTGAATTACATATAAAAAAAATTTAGCAAAATTTAATTAGTATTAAATGTTCTTTACTTTTTAATTTATTAAAGATTTATAAGTTTGAATTGTATATGTAAAATCAAAGTATTTCAAAAATCTATGAAAATGTTGAATTTATAAAAATAAGTATATTAAAAAATACATTTTAAATAATAATAAATCATCATGTTACTTAAAAATCATATTTTAAATGCCCATGGGGCTTTGGATTGACGGTGAATGGGTGCACTGTTAAGGCACTCTTTGCGATAGGTCACCGGTTCAAATCCCCGTGGGTACGTAGGTTAGTCTTAACTAGAAAAAAAAAAAATCATATTTTAAATAATAATAAAATTACTAACTTACTTAAAATTATATTACCAACTTTTAACAATAAAAATAAATATTTTAAATAATAAAAATCACAAACTCACTTAAAAATTTATATTACCAAATTTCAACCATAAAAACAAAAAATTTCAAATAACTAGAAGCGGCTAAAAATATATTTGGAGTGATATATGGTTTTTTAATTATATTTGGAGTGATATATGGTTTAAATATATTTTGAGTGATATATGGTTGACGATATTCGTTTGAGGTGATACTTGACAATTATGGCTTCGAAAATCACAATAGATAGCTTTGAATATTTTAGTTATAATTTTCTACCCGGAGGAATTAAGTGGAATTAAGTTGAGTTTGAGGAGCGTGTTTCAACTACCAGGACTATTTTTTTTAAAACAAAAATGAAAACCAGTAAAATTTTAAAGTGTTTTATATAGTATTTTATTATTTAATTATAGGTTTTAAAGTGTTTTATAATAGTATTTTATTATTTAAATATAGGTTATTGTATTATATTAATTAAAATAAAATTTTTAAAAATCCAAAAAAATAAATTATATAAAATATTTAAATAATGTTGATTCATTAAAAAAAAATTGTAGATGAAGAAATTGGATCTGTATTTAAAATAGATCTATATTAGTTTAAAAAAATTTTAAACATTAATTAAACATAGAGTAATTACATTTTATCAAATTTTAAAGTGAATAAATGCCTTCCGTAATTGCATTTTATCAAATTTGAAAGTGAGTAAATGCTTTAAGTAATTACAAAGTTATCAAATTTTAAAGTGAGTAAATGTTTTATTATAAGTGCATTTTATGAAATTTTAAAGTGAGTAAATGCCTTATGCCTGTGGCTGACATGGTATTAGGCATTCACTTTTGCCTTTGATTACATATTAGTTTGTCTTTGACCAAAAAATTTGCCCCTTATCCATAGTTTAACATTGAGAATTCATTTTGTATTATTTTTTTATTATTATTTAAATTTATTTATTTGTAAGGTGAATGGTTAGGATTTGTTTAATAACTTCCATTTCCATTAGTTACTAATTTTTTGTTTTTAGTTTTATTTCCCTTTTTCTTTTCTCTTTTCTTTTTTCTATTATTTCCATTTTCATGAATTATAATTTTTTCTCCATATTTTCAATTTAAAATGACTTATTATTATATTAAAAACATATTTTAATAAATTCAATTATAAAATTTATATATATTAATAAAAAATAAAAAACACACACACACACAGACATATATATATATATATATTAAAGTATATATATGTTAATATAAATAATATTAGTTAATCATATTTCTTAATCTTTGGTAAATGCATTCAACAAGTATTTTATTAGTCGTTTTATTTTTTGTAATGAAACATTTATGTTTTTATTGTTTTTTAGTTTAATTAAAGCTATATACCCTCGTTGATGGCTTATTCTACAACCGAGTATGATGGTGATGTGTAAGTATGTCAGTGCTCACCATAGAGTTGACACGTGTCCTCTTAAAAAATATATATATATATATTTTTCTCTAAATGAAAAATGGATGTTAAGCTATAGTAAAAAACAAAAATGAATATGTTATGCATGTTTAAATAGTTTTCTATATGACATAATATATTTTCATGTAAAGTAATTAAAAATAAAATAAAAATGTTCAATAAAATATTTAACCTTGTGTAATCTATATAACATTCAAAATTACATTTTAAAAATTACATTCTAAACCATAAAAAATTATCATGTTGTATTCTAAAATATATTTTCAAACTAAAAAAATTTGGACCTTTCCACTCATATTAAATCTGGAATTAAATACAACTAGACTAGTTATACACGAAGCCAAAGGGCATTATTCATAAATATATTCTTAATAATTTTGATATTACTTTAATACATCCTACAATATTTTGTTTTTTCAACCCAGCAGAGAGCAGAGACGGTCCATGTCATTGCCATGTGGTAGCAGTTGAGTCCACAAGGCGAGAATTTTGACGGGATAAAAATTGATGTTATTTACCTATGTATTAGTTCCACGTCATCAATTTTCGCCAAACTTCACATAAGCACAGCTTCACTGGTGCAGGATAACCACTTCCGTGCCAATTTGCCTCCCAGACCTGAGAGTCTACGTGTCGCACGACTTTTGCTGGCTCGCTTGCTCATGTAGTTAATGATTGCTTCCAGACCATCTCTAACTATCTCTGGCGGTGGTCGAATTAGCGGGTTACCCTCTAGATTTAGCCGCTGCAGCTTCACCAGCGCTCCAAAGAAATCGGGCAGGGTTTTAATCTGGTTATAACTCGCGTCCAATTCGACGAGACGACACAGCCCACTGATCGAATCCGGCAAGGCGCTTAAGTAGCCAAAGTTGCAACTCACATTAAGAATTTGAAGGCTTACCAGGTTGTCAATGTCTTCAGGCAGATAGCTGAGCTTGTTCATATGGACGTCCAGAACACGCATAAACATCAGGCATGAGATGGAGGAAGGGAGATAAGAAAGATTGTTGGAATGAACAGAGAGCCTCTGCAGGTTAAACAGTTTGATTCCCAGTGTCTCAGGTAGCCGCTGTAGCTTGTTGAAATCGGCAATCAGCTCTTCCAGAGAACTGATAGAGTTAATTTGTAATATGTTAGCCATAAAATCATACAATCCATTACATTGCAGAAATTTAAATCTTCAAAGCTAGGGTTTGCAAACGATTTTTACCGAAATCTTGAAAAACTCGGCAAGCAAGTCTCCAAAAATATGGAGTATCTTGAATTAAATATTCGTAGAAAATACTGAGGGCTCGAATACAATTTTTACCGGCAATTTAGAATGCTTTCTGGCAAGTCGGCAAAGAAGTTTCCAGAAATGTTGAGGATTTTAAGCTTCTGCAGTCGTCCCATGGATTGCTGCAGCGATGTGATCTGGTTCGAATGGACGTCGAGAGTTCTCAAATTCACCAGACTCGTCACGGAATCGGGCAGACACTGCAGCAAGAAATTAATTTTGCAAGTAAAATCAGATGAATGCGATCAAGAAAGTCTATATAACGATGCAATATTTCTACCTTTACCTTCATATTGTTATTAGAAAGGTCAAGTTTAGAAATGGTCGACAGCTTCTTTGCAGAGTCTGGCAAGTCAAAGAGTATAAGCCTGTTAAGTTCGTGGAGAAGCTGTTGAAGGTCTAGCTTCGTATTTCCCTTAATATCAGCTTCGGATCCTGAGATAGAAGAATTCTCAGGCTTCTTTATAATGCTGTCGTACATGTGATAGAATTCCTCAAGCTGTATAACGGATCTGTGTGGAGCCTTTTCTTCGTCTGCAAGTTTTTTCGCCTCAGCCTCCATTGCAGCCTGTATTAATTAATCCATGCAATTTATTTATTCTGCAAATAGGTAAAACTAAAATTCACAAAAGAAAGAATTGAGTCTGATGTAAGAAGACCTTGGCAGCCTTGCAGAGAGAGATATCCATGTCGGGGGGATTGGGGAGCGCTGCGATGGCTTTGATCTTCCAAGCCAGTTCCAACTCAATGCGGGATACGGCTTTCCGCGATTCTTTTACAAGGTCTTGACTCGGCCGAGTTCCCAGACTTCCCTCCTCTGCTGCAGCCGTAGCCGACGCCATTGTTGTCAAGTTTCAAACCTTGGCTGCGTCTTCAAAGATCCAAAAGGGATACCGCTTGTGTGAAGGAATTGATCAGATTATCAGTTAATTGATGGTGCAGAGTCTTTTTCAGACTATCTGCCAACATATACCTTTGATTGTTATTACAATGGATCTGCTACCTAGCCAAAACCACAGGAAATTCACAGAAAGATATGCGTGGTGGGAGGGTTAGTAGAGATCCCTCGCGAAGGCTACGAGCGGATATGGGAAGAAGTATGCGAGAGTCCATCCAGATCGACGACTTGTGAATAACTGCTGTTATCGATTAGACACGTAAGGTTGATATTTTGAATGATGGGTCCCCATCAGAACCCATGAAGCAATGGCAAAATCATTTCCCTATCAAGGATTGACTAAGATATTGTAAAACCAAATGTTAAAAATCAGGTTGGTTATTATAGAAACCCCTATCCCACCTACCTTTGTTGAATCGGATAATGAATTTACGCTGTCACGTTCCATAAGATTTAGCCGGCTCAAGAAGGCATACCGCCTTACCGCAAATGGATTTATCTTTTAAATAAATTTAAATTAATTAATGGTGTGAGTAGATTGTATTTTTTTTTTTTAATGATAGATGGAGTGTCACTCGTTTATTTAGACGTAGAATATTATCTTTAATGGGAAACAGATAGATGAAATGTCCATTTATTTATATGTTTTAAAATTTAATACATAAAAATAGATTTTTCAATTATTTCTATATTTAAATATATATATTTTTTCCATGATTTGGGTGAATGGAGACGTGTTAACAGAGGTTTCAGGGCCTGCCACCTTACAGCTTTCATTTACTTGTTGGCTTCGTCTCTTCTCCTGCCGCTGCTCGTGGATTATCCTTTCAATTCTCTGATTCTATTGAATTTGTATGCCGTAGTAAGTTACGCAAAGGCATAGAGTGACTTTTGGCCTTTCACTGAGAAGGGGTAGTTGGCCTCTAACGATGCAGTGAGAGTGACTTAGCACAACATGCAAGTAATTTGTTTATTAGGCGTAGTAGATTCATATGTTTGCTTGTGATTCGTATTGGATTTTAGTTGGTGGTGCCAAGAGAGGACCTTTTTCATTTTAAAGCACTAGAATTTCATAGAGACTATTAAAGCTGAGATTGCCCCCTTCCCATCCATTTTTCAACATTGGGAATTTTATTGTTTCCCAAATTTTGCTTCCAGTATAGTAATTTTATATTTAAATTTAATTAATAAATATATAAAAATATTATTTTTTATTTTTTATATATACATATATATTTAATATTATGTATTCATTAATATTTATATTTAAATTTAATTAATAAATATATAAAAATATTATTTTTTATTTTTTACATATATACATATATATTTAATATTATGTATTCATTAATATTATGTATTCAAGTTATATAAAACAAAAATGCTTATAATACACGTATATATATGATTTTAATAATAAAAAAAAAAAATTATATATAAAGATGTGAAAACCTTATAAATAATATTATGAAAATCCAAATTAAATCCATTTTAATTTAAGTTTACTAAGTTCAAACTTATTCTCATGTTTTGTATTAAAAAAAAAACCCAAAAAGATTGATATTTTAGTAGATTTTAAATTAAAATAGATATATACTAATAGTATAATATAAAATAAATTATAATGAATATTTCGTCATGAAAATATTATAGTAAGTATTTTATCATAAAACAATATCCAAAAAAATTTATTAAATAAAACCTTTTTTTCTATAATAATAATATAAATCTTCAAACGTTTCTCTATTTTATTTTGGCATTTTATTTTGGCTTAAAACGTAGGAAATCCTTATTATTATTCTAGGGACCGCATGGTATATAGCATTACTAGATTTTTCAGTATGCATTAATTGGTTTGAACTTCCTTAGTATTGTGCATATTAACTAGTGTTTTAATTAAATTTTGAATTTAAAATTACTACATTTTTATTTTCACAAGTTTTGATTGGACAAAAGGTTTTGCTCTCTTCGAGACATATTTTTCAATATCTCCAACTTACATCCAAAGTTTTATCTTTTCAAGATTTCCATTTCTTCCATCTCCACATTTATATCCAATGTTTTCAATCTCTTCAAGATTTCCAAACAGTTTTATGCAAATTTTTTAGCATGTATATGTCTATGTGAGGTTGATTAATGCTAGCCTTACCGCTAGAATTACTTCATAACATTTTATGTGATAAATACTTTAGATGTATAGCAGTTATGCTTTTAGCATTATGATATTGGCTACTTATTGCTGCAATTTGCCCCTTGTGAGTGTTTATGATTGTCTCTATGAGGTTGATTAATGCTAGCCTTACTGCTAGAATTACTTCATAACATTTTATGTGATAAATACTTTAGATGTATAGCAGTTATGCTTTTTAGCATTATGATATTGACTACTTATTGTTGCAATTTGTCCCTTGTGAGTGTTTATGATTGTCTCTGTGAGGTTGATTAATGCTAGCCTTACCGGTAGAATTACTTCATAACATTTTATGTGATAAATACTTTAGATGTATAGCAGTTATGCTTTTAGCATTATGATATTGACTACTTATTGTTGCAATTTGTCCCTTGTGAGTGTTTATGATTGTCTCTATGAGGTTGATTAATGCTAGCCTTACCGCTAGAATTACTTCATAACATTTTATGTGATAAATACTTTAGATGTATAGCAATTATGCTTTTAGCATTATGATATTGACTACTTATTGTTGCAATTTGTCCCTTGTGAGTGTTTATGATTGTCGACATGTGGCTATTGCCATGTTAGCCTAGGACCCTATTATCCATAATAATATTAGGAACTACTCCTCCAATATCAAGGAACTACTCCAAGATTTTAATAATAATAATATAAATCTTCAAACATTTCTCTATTTTACTTTGGTTTAAAATGTAGGAAATCGTTATTATTATTCTGCAGAGGGCATGGTATATAGCATTACTATATTTTTGGGTATGCGTTAATTGTTTTGAACTTCATTAATATTGTGCATATTAACCAATGTTGTAATTAAATTTTTAATTTAAAATTACCAAATTTTTTATTTTCACAAGGTTTGATTGGACAAAAGGTTTCGCTCACTTCGAGACATATTTTTCAATATCTCCACACTTATATCCAAAGTTTTATCTCTTCAAGATTTCCATTTCTTCCATCTCCACACTTATATCCAATGTTTTCAATCTCTTCAAGATTTCCAAACATTTTTATGCAAATTTTTTAGCATATATATGTCTGTGTGAGGTCGATTAATGCTAGCCTTACAGCTAGAATTACTTCATAACATTTTATGTGATAAATACTTTAGATGTATAGCATTTATGCTTTTAGCATTATTATATTGACTACTTATTGTTGCAATTTGTCCCTTGTGACTGTTTATGATTGTCGACATGTGGTTATTGTCATGTTAGCCTAGGACCATATTATCCATAATAATATTAGGAACTACTCCAAGATTGCACGATAGGTGGCCTTGCGGTCATGAACCTTGCTTTTCACAGTATATTCCATAGCCTGTTTTTTATCTAGCTTCAATGCCACTCTTCATACCTTTGTTTTTCATCCGGTCACCTCTTTGCATATATTCATCACCACTCCGCATATTGTAGTTCTATGTTACCATAAATGAGAAACGGGAAATGAAACGAGAAATGAGAACGGTAAGAGAAACAGAGTTGGGATGTTTCGCATATAAGAAACGAGGAGAGAGAAAAATATGAGAATAAGAATTTGAAATATAAATAATTAAATATATACTTTGATTCTCTCCAATATTTTCAACCTTCCCATGAGTTTTATCCTCATTATTAATAATAGAAGGAACATATTCAAGCAATTCGCAAAGATTATTTCAAATAAATTCCTTATGAGGGCTCACCTTTGGCCTCTGCAAAATTCATGTTGCATCCAAGTTCCCAAGTCCATATCCAGCCTCATGCATAAGCCTTACCTGTACAAAAATATCATTGTCATAATCCAAATGCATACAAACAAACAACTTATTTTAAATAGTTGAGATACCCAACACAAAAGAAGAATTCTAGAGAAGAAATGGAAAAGGAACCATGGTACTCACAACTCCTCATATAACTAAAGGCGACTTTGACAGTTGAAATCGGTATCATTCACTCTAATACCTAGTGTAACCCCTTGTGATTCTACAAATCTCACCCACCTCATCTTTAATTAGACTTAAAACTGATTAATAAAAAAAGCAAAGTTGCATTTAGGTACCTTACATGCAAGTTGATTTTCTTTCAACATTTTTTCATGTTTGATTTTTCCAAATTTCCCGTAAGTACAGGTACATTATTCATAAGTAACAACTAATTCTTTATACTTGGAGAATTAAAGTTTGACACCCACTCTACAAGCCACCTTAGTGTAGCATTGAAACAAGTCGACTCTACTTGGAAATGACATATTCAATCAGAAAACTCAGTCAAAGTATTTTATTGTTAATATTTAGATGGATCAATACAATTGCAAAATTTTAAATATTTTTGAGCAAATTTTGAGTAGTGTTTATATGGATGATGGATAAATTATATTGCAGGTGGTGTTTGGTGAAATGAATTGATATAATGGAAATTTATGCAATCCAATAAAGGGATGAAGCTCTCAAAGAAAAGGAAGAGCTTGCCCACACGATAGATCAAATTTTAAAGCAAAAGGGCAAGCTTGAGAGAGAAATTGAATACTTAAGGGAAATTGCACAAGAAACTTAGGCAATTTAAACGGTTCCGAACTAAGATTATTTGATGAATTTAAGAAACACAATTTTTCTCAGCAAGAGATTTACATTTCCATTAGGTTATTTTTGAGGTCTAAAATGGGCTTCCAAATGAAGTTATAAAATAATAAGATTAGACTCGTATTTTCAACTTATCTCCCTATGGGTTTACTCAAATTTCGAGCGGCAACACTTGTTGGATGCAGAATTTGATTCCTCATCCAAGGAGGACCCATGTTTCATACTTTTTACGGACCCTGCTATAAAAAATGTGAAATACGTGAAAAACATTATTACAATCATGGTTGTTCATGTATTTCTCATTTTTCGTGTAGCAGGGTCCATCAAAAGTATGCAACATGGGTACTCATTGTATGAGAAATTAAATTTTGCATCCACCGATTACTCCCGCTCAAAATTTGAGTAAAACCCTAGGGAGATAAGTTGAAAATAAGAGTTGAAAAAGTAGTTTTATTATTTTATTATTTTTTAATCTTTTCATTTTTTAGCTCCAAAAATGGTGAATCATCCCCCATGGTTGACATCATCATCTTGAATCCTACTGGTTCTTATAAATTTTATTTTGGTTGTACATTTTTTTAGGAGGCCCATTTTAGACCTCAAAATTCCCCTAATGTATAGTATTTCCCAATTCAGAGTCATACTCTCACTCTGAAGTCTTTGGCTTCACCAAGTCATTCCCAGGTCTTTGGCTTGGCCAAGTCATTCCTAGGTCCAAGTTATACAAACTCATAGAAGAGGCAGTGAAGGGGTTTTAAATTATGATTTTCCACACGAATTTAAGCACATAACTAAAGCAATTGTAAAGTTTGTATCCCTGTGCATTAAGTCATGTACCTGAGAAATGATGGCACTGAATCTAATAGGCTTGGGGGGCTGGAGCTAACTGACGCTTGACTTTGATCTGCGCATTGGCTACCTCTGATGAATGATAAATATGCTCTCGTCTATAGCTTAATGACGACCTCAAACCTTGCCTTACTGGCAGTCACAACCACTAATTTACATGCACAACTGCAAAAGAAAACTAATTTGCATGCAGCTCAAAAAGACGAGTATTGTTGGAACGAGAGTTAACTTGAGTTGGGAAAGGAGATCATGAAATGGAGGAGAAACGGAGGTGAAAACAGATGAACATTTGTGAAACGTGTTTATGGCCACCAAAAACGAGAACGTGTGTATAAGACGATGTTCCCTGTGTCATCTCGCTTCTAGAGTGGTTTTTCCAAAGAACATTGAACATCGTCCCATTTCTGGTAACTAGGTCGTAGTTCACTTGTAAACACCCAAACCTTGCAAATTTGTTTCAAATATCAACGACGGTGAAAAACATGGAAAATTTTAAGAACCATCCTAAATTTATATGTATAATAAATGGGTTAATCCCCATGATATATAAGAAAAATGGGAGGCGATTTTATCAATAATATGTTATGTATATATAATTTTTTTGACGAATCTTTCACCAGATTATATTATCTTGTACAGTGATGGAGAATCTTTCGCTGAATTATAAAATCTTGTAAGATCTTGGCAAATATTTTACTCAATAATAAAACATTGTGAAGTCTTGGCGAATGTTTTGTTAAAGTATGAAACCATATATGATAATAAGAAAACATATTCATTAAATTGTAATATACTAAAATACATGTTTGGAAAAAGAGACATAATTTTCTCTTCCTACAAATAATGTTCCAAGTTTCAGTGGTCGTGTTTGTCAAGGTTCTTACAATACACTCTTTCATATCCTTCTATTAGTTTTGATAATATTCCACAACAAAGTTCTTGTAGGTGTTGATATTGACAACGAGTTCTGTCAAGGTAGGAGAGATTAATCTTTTCTCTACAACTTTTGTCAAGCTACCACTTTTTTCAAGTTATCAAATTTCTTTCTTATTCCATAGACTCCAACTACGAGATTAAAAAAAAAACACATCAAGTTTGTTTACCCCAACACGCCAACAAGTAGCAAGCCCCAACTATATTATATAAGAAAGTATTAGGTATCCCAAGGGCTTGAAGGGGATCTAATTGAAAGAAGTGACATTGTGAGAATCCTTCCAATCATTATATGCATATATAAATGTAGATTTATTATTATTTTAATTGGAAATATTCAATTAAATAATAAAATTTAATTACGTCTCTCCTAATCTAAATTTCTTATTAGCATAATTCACTACCCTCATAGGTCTCGCATTTGTAACATGTACATTAATTTCCTTTTTGGTGAACAATCTCCACCTTTTAGGAAAATATGGTGCAGTGGCTCCAACCCCTACAGATCATTAGGACAAACTAAGAATAGCACAAAAGATGAAAGGTTGTACAAACCAACTTATTTTTCAAACAACTAATCCAACATCAGTACCTAAACTTTTTCATGAAGATATCACTTTTTCATGAAGATATCATATTAAGAATGTTTAAAAAATGGTGAGAAATCTTCTACGAGGGTGATGCGGAAAGAGTGATAAGGTTTCATTGTTTTGAATTTTTTTGTTAAATCAGAAAAAGTTAAAAACCAATATTAATGGAGATATTGGTATGTTTTACTAAATTTTCTGAAGTGACTAAATGTAGTTTTAACCATTCACCTTAAGGTTTTTTTAGAATATAATTTCCTTAAGTCTATTTAATATCTTCATTATCATAAAAACCAACCTATATCCATATTAACTCCACATCTACCACTCTTAGGGGATGAAATCTATTTATCCCTCTGAGCACTTGGTAGACCCAGAATTAAGATGGATCTAAGATGACAGAATTTCCCCTTTAAATAGTCTATGCTCACATGAATACCATGGTATTACCATGGGTCAATACCATGGGTTATCATAAACCTCAAGCTTAAAAATTACTATTAGTAATTTATAAAAATTAATAAAATTAATAATTGATTTTTATTTTATTTTTTTATTTTAACCAAGTTAAAATGTTTAACATACATTAAATTACAACATCCATTTTTACTCTTGATCCACCAAGCCCCGAGAGGGATCAAATATTTTTTCACTCTATTCTAGTTTGCATATCACGATATTTGATACCTCTCGGGGCTTAAATGGATCTATGCTGGTTTAATTCCGCCATTTAAATAGGCTACATTCCATGTGAATACCATGGGGCAATACCATGTGCCATTTTTATTTTTATTAATAATATTAGGGTTAATAATGTTTTTTTGCATGGTATTAATAATAATCTAGCCCATGGTATTTGGCCCATAGTATTTTGCCCATAGGTTTTACCTAAATATAATGCATTTTTTGAGTGTTCGTAAATATAAGGTGACTTATGGAGTAAATATAAAAAAAGGTTTTATTTGTTTACCATACCTCTAGTTTATTTATATTTTTATTAATTTACCATACCTCTTTTACAAATATGGTATTCTGCCCATAGGATTCACTTAAATAAAACCTCTTTTTTGAGCCTTCATAAATAGAAAGAGGGTTATGGACTAAAAATAAAAAGAGGTTTTGTTTATTTACCATACGTCTAGTTTATTTATTTATTTATTTATTTACCATACCTTTTGAGTAAGTATAAAAAGAGGTTTTATTTATCTACCATACCTCCACTTTATTTATATTTTTATTTGTTTACACCCTTGCATGTATATAAGGTGACTTATGGAGTAAATATAAAAAATGTTTTAATTATTTACCATACCTCTCATTTATTTATATTTTTATTAATTTACCATACCTCTTTTATAAATATGGCATTTGGCCCATAGGATTCACTTAAATAAAACCTATTCTTGAAAATTAAGGCGAATGGAAGGTTGTAACTCCTAATTTCAAGGGCTAAATTTACCTTTTTTACCCTCTCCCTTAAAATAAGGTGGTCTATTTGAGGTGATTTGTAAAAATGTACTATGATACAAAATATTCGCCCACTAAAAATTTTAAACCCCTTAATTTCACGCCCCTAAAATTTTCCATGGTGAAAAAGATAAATATTTGTTTCAAACATCAACAAATGATAGTGACATGTAAGTTTTGTAAAAAAAACATTTTTTTTCAAATATGATAAACTTCATTAAAATTTATTTCCAAATATAGGAATTAGTGCATATAAAATCTACACTTATGCACTTATTGATGCTCTCTGCACTTCTGTAATGGTGTGGAAGTAGCAGTTAGGATAGACATCGGTGGTCTTGTTTTGAGGAATTTATGCAGCTTTCACATTTTTGAAAATTGGTCTTGCTATGTGAAAATTGGTCTTGTTTTAAGGGATTTATGTAGCTTGTTAATCATAGCATACACATGAATTGTCAAGAAAATGAAATTTCTTCTTAAGGTTTCTCTATTATAGGCTTAGAATTGGATTTTGATCTAAACTTGTATCAACTAAACTGAGAAAACCTATAGAACAGCCATTTAATTAATGAAAAACCTGTAAGGTTACATAATAGATTGGGGAAGTCTAACCATTTGTAATTAAGTTGTTGATGTAGCAGAAGTGGTCTCTATTGTTTATGTTGATTCAATAGTCACTACTTATTCATGTTGTCACAGTAACAATCATTTAATTAATGAAAAACCTGTAAGGTTACATAATAGATTGGGGATGTCTAACTGTTTCTAATTAAGTTGTTGATGTAGCAGAAGTGGTCTCTATTGTTTATGTTGATTCAACAGTCACTACTTATTCATGTCATCACAGTAACAATCCGCGTAAGGCATAGGCAATCCGCTTAGAAAGGCACCCGACTTAGAATTGCGAGATACCTACTCCTACTACATATCACATAGAGCACCTCACATAGAAGACTCACACAATAAGATACGCATCAGACATAGATATAAAATCAAATCCATAAGGCCATTACCAATAGTTGGTTGTCTTATTTGTAGCTTACTTTTATTCTTACATCTTTTCAGAGATATTTTGGTCACATCTTGCTATAACACGACCTCATATCCGACTCTAAGATACACAGATGAAATTTCATCTTGCTCGTGCTTAAATCATTGAATCCAAACAATTTATTGTTATTGAGATTCTGCAGATAACATCAATCTCTAGGAACTAGTTTGTCCCTCTACCATATATCATATAACAACAATCACATTGCCCCCCTTGACACCTAATTTTCAGTTGGTTTCGTTGTTTTAAAATCAATCCTAAGTCAATTTGCAAAATTATAGCAGTTTTCAATTGCTTGGATGCCTCATAGGCTATGTATGTATGCATGTTGGAGTTTCACATAGGTATATCCATTGCACTTTTGATTTTCGATTTTTTTATTTGTGCCCTCATTTTTCTCTGCCTTTTATGTGCTGGTTGTACCACCTTTGATTGGAGCAGTTTGTATAACAACAATTATTCCTTCCTTGCTCACTTGATGTTGGCCATTATAGACCTCTTCTCTGGGGATCAACCATTGTATAATGAAGATAAGAAAATTTCTTTGGACTGTAAGTTGAAGCAGAAGGTCCTTAGTAACAGAGTCATGGGAGGTCATGCAAAATTATAAGCCACTAACATAACATTAAAGCTACATAATTTGTTGCAATTGTTCAATTGGAGAACAACATGTATGATGACAGATACATTTGGAACTACCGTTGTACATTGATATATGCTCCAATAACACTTCCTGGTTAGAGATGACGACACTATTTTCATAACCGTGCACGTATCTATGGATTTTATGAATGGCGCCAGGAAAAGGTTATATGAGATTCTCGATATCTCTGTTAATTTGTCTCTTTGCTTCATTTTGTTTATTTTTATATTATGTTGTTAAGTATTGGAATAAGGCATTTGAACAAGTGTGCAAAAGTCCATATGTTTAAGCTATCTAGAACTTTAACAAGATTTTACTTTTTAATTTATTAAGTTTTCATAAATTATAACCTATTTTAAGGTAATAATTGTTATATAAATATTTATTTTATTATAGAAAGTAAAATTGTTTTTTGATAATAGAGATAGCATATCATAATTGTCTAAAAAAACAAAACAAAACGAAAAATACAATAACACCTACTTCAGACGATAATGCCTCCCTTCATAAATGGAAGTTTAACTTATGAATATTCTCATATTTATAAATGGAAGTTTAACCCAATGAATTTATAAAATATTTATATAACCTTTTGAGCTCTTTTGGATACTCTTATGCCCTCTCTATCTTTGTAGTTTAGCAAGTTCGAGCATCCAAGGCAGTAACAAAGAGAGCACTATCTTAGAGTAGCACATTGTTCATGTTAGAAAAAAATCAAGTTTCATACCCATTAGCAAAGACATTATAATACATTCTTTGTATGCTTCCAGTGCGAATTCCTTTATGGTAGTTAGGACCTACTGATTATTTTCTTGATCCCACATGGAAGGCTAATAGATTTTTATATTTTCCACATTCATCATTGAGTAAATGCATATATATGGGGGTTTACCAAGTCTACAAGCATTGTATACCACCTTAATTAATACTTAAAAAGGGACATCCCAAATAGTGTTGATCTTCTTACTAGGACCCTTTAGTCATTCTTTGTTTAGATGCATCTAAACTTTGTCTACCTCAATTTTTATTTTTATTTTTTGCTAATCATGTTGGAAATAATACTGAGAGGGGGGTTGAATCAGTATTATTAAGTCAAATATTCCTTTTTAAAAATCAATTGCTATACGCTACTTCAGTTAATTAAACCTGCGTATATATGCAATAATGCAAAAGAAAACCCGTGTATATAATGCAAACTTTTAATTTACTTTATCTTTCTGATGTTGATTGTTAATATGTGATTCAGAAGCAAATAACCAGTAACCAGAAACAGTAAAGCAAAGCAGAAAGACAATCGCACACAAGAACACAAGATATAAGGTGGAAACCCAATGTGGGTGAAAACCACCTGGTGCAATTCGTCTCTATCTTTTCTTTAATTAGAAACTTCCCTTTACAAATGTACTGGTGCAGTCCTTTTACCAGTACGCAGGCTGCAACCTGCAGAGAGCTACAAATCTCTCTCGTTTTCTAGCTTCTCTTGGAAGGGAGCTACAACCCCCTTAGCTCTTGCACTAGCCAAGATATTAGTATGTAGGTGCTGGCCTATAGAAGGCTACAACCTTCTCTTTCTTTCAGGGACCACGTTTCATAAATTTTCAGACTAGATCCACAAATAACATCAATCAACCATCAAGAATTTCTGCATCAACCAATCACCTTTTCACCAATCAAAACTAAATCAACATAAACACCTCTCTGACGATTGTACCCAAATCACAGTAACAGTACCACACACCAAAACTGAACCCCAAAACCTGGGGTCAACACTTCTGATGAGATACCTTGGTCCAAAACCATAGGTTCAAATTCCAAGTACTAACAACCATGGAACAAAAATAAGTTTCCCACCATGTACGCGCTTTTCTGTGCATAAAAGTGCGTGTATATGCATACACGACTTCTGAACGTATAACTCGCGTGTATACGCGTCTTTGGCAAGGTGAACCTGCGTATATAAGATTTCCTTCATTCTGAGCGCCTATGAGATCTGACACCAAAGTGAGTTGCCATCAAGGACAACACCTGTACCATAGGGCCACACCTGTGCCAAAATGCCAACAGTTTTGAACTTCTTCTACACATTCTTTGTATGCTTCCAGTGTGAATTCCTTGATGGTAGTTAGGACCTACTCATTATTTTCTTGATCCCACATGGAAGGCTAATAGATTTTTATATTTTCCACATTCATCATGGAGTAAATGCATATATATGGGGGTTAACCAAGTCTACAAGCATTGTATACCACCTTAATTAATACTTAAAAATGGACATCCCAAATAGTGTTGATCTTCTTACTAGGACCCTATAGTCATTCTTTGTTTAGATGCATCTAAACTTTGTCTACCTCAATTTTTATTTTTATTTTTTGCTAATCATGTCAAGCATTATAGTTTTCTTATGGCTTATTCAATATTTCTTATACTTGTAAATGATATTTCCATATATTCCATATATATATATATATATATATATATATATATATATATATATATATATATGCACATCCTATAATGTCTTATGTCGCTGCTCCTTAGGGTTCATAAATAACATCCAAGGGTGAAGATGGAAAATATCGAAAGAAAGATTCAAATGAGGGATTATGTGATTTATATTGTATCATTATAATATTTGTCTTTTATCTTGATGCTTTTAGAGTGAAAAAAATGGGGGGATTAGTTTATATATTCATTTTAACTGAGAGTCCCAATATGGAGAATTAGGGTCTGAAACATTCTAGAGACATTTTGAGGCATTAAATTAATTTTTTGTACTATAAAAAACCTCTCACTTATGCTAGAACCCTAAATTCTACTCTAGGATTGTATACCTTTCCAATGATGCAAGAATTTTATCAATCAAAATTGTATGAAAATATTATGCCTAGTTGATCTACTATGTTGACCACCATGGTATGAGATGATGCCACATCAACCCCCATTACTCATGAAAATGGGGCTAGCCACACGTGGAGTTTCAAGAAGTCTTCGTAAGGCCTAATCTCTTAACTCTAGTTAAGGGTTTAGGGAGTCAAACCCTACCCCTAGTGGGTGATAATGCTATATTAAATATCTTGCTACTAGGAGGAATAGGGGTTCCATTCTATTCTATTGTAATTTGTTTCATAGTTGATTAGATCAATTGGGAGTATGAAGTTAGAGAGAAGAATATAGGCTTTAAGGTTCTATAGTAGTCTTATAGGCTATAAGTTTCAAGTAACTCCATAGAGAGTACCTCTTATTTTGTATGTAACATGCCAACGTTAAAGTTTCATGTAATAAAGGATAATAAAGTCAAAAAGAATAAGACCAAGGTCATGGGACACATATTCCAAGATGTATGTTGGGAAAAACACTACAGTGGGTACCACTTGTAGTTTATTATGGCTATTGAAATTAGCAAAGGCAAAGAGACAATAATTGACATTTAATTATGAAAATAAAGCAAAATAGGAGAAAAGGGAGATGAAGAGACAAAAAATTGCATACAAGGGAAATTAGAGGAAAATGAAAAAAAAATGAAGAAAATAGAGGCATCAATAATAAAAAGGCATCAGATAAATAGTTCACAGTTTTCGATAGTTTATTTTTGGCTCTCTCTCCTTACATTCTCTCTCTCATACACTTAGAGAATTCTTGGATCACTCTAACATTCACTTGGATTTGGAGAAGGAAAGCAAAGGAAAAGCAATGGAAAGAAAAGAAAGGTTGGATCAACAACCTTAGCAAGAGGATTTTGTAGGTAATAGATTGCATGTGTAATTTCCTAGTTGAGGCACATGTATTTGTTTATTTGGTTCATTTTCCATCATTGGCATGCGTTTTTCCTAGTTTGACAGTGGTTTCAACCTTGCCTTTCCATTTCTTGGATAACAATGGTGTGATGGGATTCATTCCTGGTTGAGATTTGGATTGTCGAAAGGTTTTGGAATCGGGTGAGGTGGTCTCACGAAAATTCCCAAGGGTTAGGGGTGGAGATGGTTTTCTCTAAGAAGCCCTCAATAGGTGGATAGAGACAAGAAAATTCCTCAAGGTATGGTGAAGGAATTATGAGGCATTCAAGCTCAGTTTGGTTTTATGATCTCGGGACCGATTTAGGGGAGATCACGATAGCTTGAGGGTGGAGGTGGTTTAACCTCTAGAGTCCCTGGTTGATTTTGTCTTGGCATATCCCATGAGATCCCATATTCATGCTTGGAATAGGGCATGGGGGTGATTGGCTAAAAGAAAGGTTTGGTTTAGCCCAATTTATGGTTGAGTCGTACGTGGAAGTCCTGACTTGGTTGGATTTTGTATATGTTAATATGAGTTATTTTTTTTGCGTGATTGATGAGCACATGTACTTTTTATTATGTTGATTATATGGTATATTTTTCATGGTTCCTATACTGGTTATATGTTGGTTATAAGCATGGTTCTATGATGTGCTCTAGCTATGGTCATTGTTCATGATTCTATAAGTTATTGAATGGTTGATGAATGCATGGGATAACAAGTGTTACTGCAACTATCTTGAGAGGGAATTAGACTTTCTTGGTGATTCTCAGATGAAGTTCATACCCTTATGATCAAATATGCATTTATGACCTATAGATTTCATGTTTACCCTATGTTTGACGAAATGTCTAGTATGCATTGGGCATCTCTAAGTCAAGAACCTGCTCAAGTTTGGATTGTCTATCATTGCTATGATTTTGGAAAGTTACAAGCAGTTCTAGGCAGTGGCCTGGGGGCTAGCCTGAAAAGTGGCTTAGATATTGCAGCTGTTGGCAAAAAACCTAAGGATATGAGGTCATAACCACGTCATACAAGCCTGTGAATGTGGTCATAGCCTCCCAACTGCATGCATGAAGTTTCAAGGGCACAGTTATGGAGTTAGGCCAGAGAAAAAGGTTCCCGCTTAGGGGTTGATCACCTGGGGTGGCTATTTGGCTCTTGAGTTGTCTATAGTCCATGAGGGATGTCAAAGAGGTTTCAATTTGTAGGCCCCACTTCCATCACTGGAACTTGGAGGTCGAGTCATGTCATAGTACTAATTAACTCATGTTTACCTTTGAGAACTTGTAAAAGTCAGTAAATGTGGGAGGATGTGTTACATTGTACTTTCATATTTCCATACTAAAGAAAAGATAGAAGAACAACCTCACCTTCTAGTTGGGTATTCTCCCATAGTAGTTTCATAGGGAAAAACTTGTGTATATTATGGATGCTATATGTATTTTATTACTCACATTTTATCTATTTCATTTATTTAGGTAGGAAATAATCTATTAAGGAAATTTAAGATCTAAAGGAAAATTAACCAAACACAATATAGATTTTAGTATTTTATTAGATATTTTTTATGAACAATTCTTGTGGAACATCCACAACATTTTATAGATCATTACTAGTAGAAGTACGAACTAACTTATTATAAAGTGTTGAATATAACTCAAATTTTTATCCTAGCTCTTGGGATTCTTCTCATTATACGCCATCAACATTTGAACCATTTCCACGTTGACTTCTTTTATCTAACCTATTGTTTAAGAATAGAAGCTAATATATCTCTTCAACTTGGTGTCCATCTTCTCCCAAAGTGTAGTAAAAAAGACATCAAGAAATATGGTATCCCTATTTTATAATATGGTCCCTAGTACCCCATATTGCTCCCAAAAATATTTTAAAATACATGTTTACTACTTGTACTTTGATGTTCTTTTTCCAAGGAACAAGTATGCACATATTGCTAAACATACCAACTACCACAAGCAAATAGTCATGTTCCTTTTCTTATTTATTGGAAAAACAACTACAAAATGTATTGATATGATATCCAAATTTCTAGAGGGTACAAACAAACAATGTATAAACCTTGATTTCTATTGCTAGGTTTGTTGGTACAACATATTTTATATCCTCTAATAAATTGAGCTACATCTTCTTGCATTTTGGGTCAATACCTATACCTTTGTACATTGGAAATTATCTTCCCAATTCCAAAATTTCTTACAACCTTGGAGATGTGAACCTCTATAATTATTTGCAATATTTCACCTTTAGGAATATAGATATCATTTGGCTTAAAGAGAAAACGATTTTGGTGATGATAATCAATCTTACCATCACTTTATTCTTCATGAATTTGACCTTATAACTCCTGAAAAACCTCTTTAAATTCCACATCTTCCATGTATTATACCTCTTTGTATGCATCATGGGTAAAAAAGGCTCCATGTGCACAAGAGCTCCAAAAATTATAATATTAGATGTAGGTGGCCTTAAAAGCATGTCTTCTACTTATTAGTGTTTTCTGTCTTATATTTGATGACTAGATGAAATTATTGTAAAACCCCATCCACTTGTAGTGTCTGGTTTGCTAAAGCTTACTATATGGCTACAAATAATACATTATGATGGGCCTCATTATTATTCATAAATCAAGGCCCATTTGGCCATCCTTAAACATACATTTTCCTCTTTCTTTGCATTTGATAACACCTTATTGGACTATAATGTGTTTATTAGGGAGATTAAGGAATTTTTATCATATCTTGTGGCCTAACATGATTAATGTGTAGAAAAACAATATTTATTATGCAGAAGTACGTTGGATACCAAATGGAGGGAATGTAGGAGGCTCATCCCTGCATTAAATCACCAACAACTAGACTAGTTATACGATAATTACCACACTTAATTATTGTGAGGATCTCAGGGAACTAGATCCACATTTATAGGGATTTTGGAGGGAATCAACCCTCCTTCCAAGGGGGCACGGGGGTGATTGGGTGAAAGAAATATTTGGTTCAACCCAATCTATGGTCAAGTGGTAAGTGGAAGTCCCTAAATTGGTTGGAATTTGTATATGTTATTATGTGTTGATTCTTATCACAATTAATGAGCACGAGTTTTGATTTTATGTATGATTTTATGATTGGTTTGTCATGGTTCCACTTTGGTTAAATTCTAGTTACACACATGGTATATTTCTCATTTTATGATGTGCTCTTGTTATGGATCCATTCCATGGTTTCATGGGCTCTTAGTTATCTTGTATGAATGCATGAGCTAATGTCTGTTGTTGCAACTTGTAATAAAGAGAAGCAAACCTTCTTGATGATTCTTTGATGATCTTAATGAAATATTAAACATGTATGCATTCATGAGCTAAAGGTACTTTGTTTACAAAGTGTTTGCATATATTATTAATGTGTATTTGTGAGTTGAGTATGATTAGAGCTTGGAAATTGATTATGGAGGCTCTAGTAGCTGGATGACAGAGTTCTGGAAAGTTTTGGGAAACTTTGGGCAGTGGCCTGAAGACTAGCCTAAATATCTAGAATAGAGTCCCTGGCCGCATCCACAAAACTGGGAAATTTTAGCTTTAGTTGCATGGAGGAAGGCTTGTGCGTGCAACTAAAGCATTTTGGCCATATGCACAACTTGGCATGCATGCGTGTGGGTTGTAAAGTTAGTAAAAAGAAAGTTCCAACTCAGGGAAGAATCACGAGCGAGTGTTGCCTAACATCTAGGTGATCAAGTGTCCCTGAGAGGTTGTAGTAAAGTTTCAAGATATTAGGCCCCACTTCCATAACTGGAACTTGGTTGTTGGGTCATGCATAGTAATTCTCAGCTCATGTTTATTGTGGCGATCTTGTAAAAGTGAGTAGATGTGGGGTGGGTGTTACAACAATAAACCCTATAACAGTGCACTAAGGTGAGTGAACCAAATTATATATATATATATATATATGGTATTCTTTTTATGGTTGGTGTGGTGTGTCATGAGACATTGAGATAAATTTATTCTAGTGAATTCAAATTGGTTTGTGTTGTAGTCAACTAATATTTGCAGGACCCGTCGAAGCCCATATTTTGACATGGTAGATTTCTTGAACAACCTCTTTCACCCCACCAGTTAAGATGATACCA